>CM074719.1:459324303-460789303 GCA_037306005.1 Rhinophrynus dorsalis | reverse complement strand
GAGTACCTTAAAAATAGTCAGTTTTTTGGGTGTGTTGCTCCTTTAAGAGCTCTTCCCATGTCACTGCAATCTTTGCTCCATTGACTTCTATGGGCAAACGTCTTTGGAACATATCTTTGCGACTGTTCATCATACAGGGGCCAGAGTGCATTCATTCTTCTTGTTTCCTCATGCCTTTTCATCCAGTTCACATGTTCAGTATCATGGGGGTCCAAGGACAGATTTGTAGGCATTGATATGCAGCAGCAACAAAGAAGACTACATCTGTCAGAATGCCCGTTTTGCAGGCCTTATTCCTATTGGCTGCCTCTTTTGCAGTCACCATTTTACTTCTTTCTTGCTTTTCCTACACAGAGGCAGACTCTCCTTGCACTCCTCCTTCAGATTAACCCTTCACCTGCCAAATAAGTACTTTCTGGGCTATTTTTGTATGAACTATTAGTCTGGGAAACTGTTACTAGTGATTCATACAGTGAGGAAAAATTTATTTGATCCCCTGCTGATTTTGTACATTTGCTCACTGACAAAGAAATGATCAGACTACAATTTCAATGGTAGGTTTTTTTAAACAGTGAGAGACAGAATAACAACAAAAAAATCCAGAAAAAACGCATTTCAAAAAATTTATAAATTGATTTGTATTTTACTGAGTGAAATAAGTATTTGACCCCCTATCAGTTAACAAGATTTTTGGGTCCCAGGCGTCTCTTATACAGGTAACAAGCTGAGATTAGGAGCACTCTCTTAAAGGGAGTGCTTCTAAACTCAGCTTGTTACCTTTATAAAAGACACGTGTCCACAGAATCAGTCAGTCAGATTCCAAACTCTCCACCATGGCCAAGACAAAAGAACTGTCCAAGGATGTCAGGGACAAGATTGTAGACCTACATAAGGCTGGAATGGGCTACAAGATCATCGCCAAGCAGCTGGTGAGAAGGTGACAACAGTTGGTGTGATTATTCGCAAATGTAAGAAACACAAAATAACTGTCAATCTCCCTCGGCCTGGGGCTCTATGCAAGATCACACCTCGTGGAGTTTCACTGATCATGAGAACGGTGTGGAATCAGCCCAGAACTACATGGAAGAACCTTGACAATGATCTCAGGGCAGCTGGGACCATAGTCAGCAAGAAAACAATTGGTAACACACTACGCGGTGAAGGACTGAAATACTGCAGCGCCCGCAAGGTCCCCCTGCTCAAGAAAGCACATGTACAGGCCCGTCTGAAGTTTGACAGTGAACATCTGAATGATTCAGTGGAGAACTGGGTGAAAGTGTTGTGGACAGATGAAACCAAAATCGAGCTTTTTGGCATCAACTCAATGCGCCGTGTTCGGAGGAGGAGGAATGCTGCCTATGACCCCAAGAATACCATCCCCACCGTCAGACACGGAGGTGGAAACATTATGCTTTGGGGGCGTTTTTCTTCTAAGGGGACAGGGCAACTTCACCACATTAAAGGGACGACGGACGGGGCCATGTACCGTCAAATCTTGGGTGAGAACCTCCTTCCCTCAGCCAGGGCATTGAAAATGGGTCGTGGATGGCTATTCCAGCATGACAGTGGCCCAAGACACACGACCAAGGCAACAAAGGAGTGGCTCAAGAAGAAGCACATTAATGTTCTGGAGTCGCCAGGCCAGTCTACAGACCTTAATCCCATAGAAAATCTGCGGAGGGGACTGAAAGTTCGCGTTGCCAAACGTCAGCCTTGATACCTTAATCACTTGGAAAGGCTCTGCAAAGAGGAGTGGGACAAAATCCCTCCTGAGATGTGTGCAATCCTGGTGGCCAACTACAAGAAACATCTGACCTCTGTGATTGCCAACAAGGGTTTTGCCACCAAGTACTAAGTCATGTTTTGCAAAGGGGTCAAATACTTATTTTTGTTTTGTTTTGTTTTTATTCTGTCTCTCACTGTTCAAATAAACCTAGCATTAAAATTATAGACTGATCATTTATTTGTCAGTGGGCAAAACGTACAAAATCAGCAGTGGATCAAATAATTTTTTCCCTCACTGTACTAGTTTAGACACTGCTCCTGTCAGGATGTCTGCGACATGGGGATAGACCCTAAGACTAAGGACTCTGAGAGTGTTACTGAACCTCCTCATGTCAGTCGGGGCTCCCTAGAGAGTATTCTGAATCTTTCTGCCCTTCCTGTGCTGTGGCCTCCACTACTCTTCCGGGCCCCTCCAGCACTGGGTAAGATATTGTTGTCCAATGTGGTCCAATTTTCTGTCTCCATCCAAGGGGTTCTTCAGTCTTGGAAGCCCCCTAGCACTTTTAAGTATGTGGCCCTTAAATCTCAGAGTATGTCTGTGCTCATAGGGGGCCTCCTCTGAGGAGGAATTTATTGAGGGAGAACGTGAGGAAGGGGGATATGAAGATATGGATTCTTCCTACTCCTATGGGGACTCTTATGAAGCAGACCCTCTTCTCTTGGCTGAGAGGTTTATCAATGCTGTTATGAAGACCCTTCAGGTCTCTGTCAACCCTGATAAGGGATCTTCCTCAACAGATGACTTCCAGAGGTTTAGGAAATCTTCTACTGTATTTCCCCCTAATGCCACTCTTGATCAGGTTCTTCTGTATGAGTGGAAGACCCCTGATAGAAGGTTGTCTATCACTAAGAGGTTTTCTAAGCTGTCCCCCTTTTCAGAGGCAGCTTTGGCGCCTCTCCCACATCTGTGCATCCTCTAATTTCCAGGCTAGCCAAGTCCACTGATCTGCCTTTGGCAGATGCAGCGAGGCTCAAAAATGTGGTGGATAAGAAGCCTGCCTCATTGTCACTGTTGCTGTTTGAGTTGAGGATCGTAGTTTACTCCTGGGGATTTCATGTGCCTTTTTTGCATGCCATCTCTGTCTGTTCTTGCAGAGCAGGGAAACTGTTTCCTTCTTACTTTCTGTGGGCGTGTTATCCCTCTGGGGCATTCAGTCGGTCAACCACATTTTGTCAGCCTGCAAACTGGCAAATTGCACAAAATGCACAAATTAAAAATAAAGAAAAATGCACATATTGCACAGTGTGTCACCTGCACTGTATATGCACCACCTTTACCATGCCCCCAAACTGTAAAAGGCATAAATGACAAGATATGCAAAACAACAAAATGCAAAAAAAAGCATCATGCAGGAATCTACGCGATGCACAAGCCAACATGTTGAACAAACTGCACACTGCTCAGTCTGCAAATTCTATTATCTTATACTCACTGCTATTTACTTTGCCTGGAAAAGCTCCAGGTGGATGCTTCTACATAGGTTCTTTTTGCCCTAGTGGGATATTTACTAGACGCTACCACCTATAATGGTGAAGCGGCCCTGGAAATTGCTTGGATGGCAGCAAATGCGCTGCCTTTGCATTCACTACCCTGGTGCTGAAATTTGGAATGTCGACATTGGTTGTCCCTGATTTTTTACCATTTTGGGGTAATCTGGCAGCCAAGACTCCCTTCCAGTTCCACTGTACCCCTGCCTAGCAGCATTGGTTTTTAAGTGGCCTGTTTAGGAGAGACAGCTGTTTGAAGATACTCCTAGTTTTTAATTTTTGTGATGTACCTGGGGTGTTCATCCACCATTAGTTGGGCTACTATTCCCCTTTCCTCTATGTTGGATATAGAACAGAGGACAGAATTTTCAAGGACCTAGGGGACACGCACTAAAGAGTGATAAGGGATAGGATGGAGATATGGTGGCACATTAGTGTCACTGGCATGCACTAAGATGTCTTTACCATCATATTCCTGTGAATCTGCCATAATCATCAGACATTGCCATGAATCTACTATGTCTTCAACAGGTTTACAATTTTGCACTTAACACATCAACAATGACTCATTTGTAAAGCTGCCTTTACTATTTGAGATCACAGTTCCAACATTGGCAGTGTTGGGTTCTCCCTGTAACTCACTATGAAATAAGAGGGCAGTTTGCTTCTCTACTCTGGTGAGCAGCCAGTCAGGATGGAGCACAGTGAGGGACAATCTTCACCGAGCATAAGGAAAAACCTGCCCTCCTTCGTCAATGTGTGTGTGGGGGGAAGCTGTGCGTCTGATGGCCAGAGTTCACATCTTAGGGGTGGCGGCTTAGTCTGGGTAAAAGGGGCGGGGGGGAATACTTTATCATTCAGTTTGCTGATGAACTACAAAGAGCATACACTTAAAGCTCTTCGTACTACAAAAACTTTAAAGAATGATCAAAGTTTTACTTAATCACAAACATTACTATCCCTTTAACTTATATTGATACCACTTTGTGTTTCATACAGCTTCTTTATTTTATTAACTTTTGTCACAGAAAAAAAGGTAAATTTGCTGGACATACTAGTATTAAAAATGCTATTAATATTTTTTTAAAATATTGCCATTTATGTTGTTGAATCTAATTAAGAACATTAAGAAACAGTACGGTTTCACAATGTGTTAATAGAAATGTATTACATTGTTCTGCACCAAGATAAACAACTGCATTTGAACTTAGCTGGAAAAGGCAACCTGTGACTCTTAGTGGTATTGGTTTACACATATAGTAACTCCTCCAGTTCCTTTGACAATAAATCTAAAGCACTCCGATATTTTTATTTTTCAGGGAGTGTGTTTATATTGAGAGTAGAGGTTGAGGAGGTTATGTAGAAATTGGATGTGAGTTGGCCAGACTGCACCACTGGCATCAGCTCAGCTTGCCAGACACAGCTGCACCGCTTTCATTTTCTCACCAATGCCAGTCATGCAGCCTGGAGAACTTGCATCCGGTTTCGTCATAACCCCTTTGGGCCATAGATAGTGTTATTTCAATACTGTCAGAGTTTTGGTTCAAGAGTAATTGGATGATAAAGTATTCTCCCGCCCATTTTACCTAGTGTAAGCCACCTCCCCTTAGGTGTAGAATCTGGTCTTAACCCTCTGAGTGCCAGAGGGGTACTGAACGCATTGCAAAGCAATGCATTCTGTACCTCTCCGTCACTCCAAGGGTTAAGACCAGACAGCTCGCAGCAAGGGACAATCTTCTTACTGTGAGAACAATGAAAGCCCTGCCCCTGACAGGTTTTTCAGCTTTTTGTCTTATGCGAATTGAAGATTGTCCCTCTCTGCAAGCCATCTGGACACCACTTTTCTGTTCTGAGGTGAACAGTGTTACATCAGTAAAAGGGGTGGGAGGGGGATACTATCATTCAATTACTCTGACAGTATTGAAATAACACTCTCCATGACCCATTGGAACTGCTCCTGTTTTGAAACATTACTATCCCTTTAAGGACCACACTGACAGATGCCTTAATTCCTAATTGAAAGCAAACATTGTGGCCACAGGGCCTGCCTTGCACCTCACTGTTGCTATATATCCTGGGTCATCTGAGGTGAATAACTCTGAGGCTGTCTGTGAGGATGCTCCTAAGCAGGAACTTCTTGTTATGCTTGACAGCATTTTGTAGGCCAGCACATCTTACTGAAGCAACCATTTATGAGACCAGATTCTCTTTTAAGTCCTCCGCTGTATCTGTTGCTATGCATCACACTTTGTAGCTCAAGATTTGGTCAGCTGACCAATCTTAATAGTGATCCTTGGTCTCCCTTCCTTTTAGGGGTTAAGCATCTGTTTGGACCTGACCTGGATAATGTCATCAGGGATACTGCTGGAGGCAAGAGCATGCTTCTGCCTCAGATCTCAGATTTCTTTGAAACGTTCCTTTTTTTCCCTGGAAGCTGTCTGGATCCCCCCACACACACACACACCCATTTGGGAAGCATATGGTTCAACCACCTCAGGCCTCCCAGGGCCATCCTGTCTCAAAACTCAAATAGCCTTGGGGAAATAAGAATACTGCTCAGAAGCCAAAGCCTGACAAGTCCACTCCTGCATGACTAGCCAGGGTCTGGTCCGTTCCTACTGTTAGGGGTCATTTCCATCTTTGCAAGATGCTTGGAAGCCTCCCGTGAAGGACCAGAGGGTCTTTAAAGCATTTTACCTTTGGGTACCCAAATTCAAGATGGAATCACAGACTTGTCATATCTGCCATCGAACTGGCAAAGTTCATTGCTTCACTGGAAATAAAGGATGCTTATTTACACGTTTACATCTTGTTGGTGAATTACCTGTTCTTCCAGTTAATCTATCCATTTGTGGCCCTGCTGATCAGACTGACGTGAGCCCCTAGGGTCTTCTAAGAAGTGTTTGCATCTCTGTCAAACTTCCTGTTATCTATGGGTATGAATGTGACTCCTAGTCTAGACAGTGTTGCTCAAGGCTCCTTCACCATGACTACTACTGGAGCTTTTATATGTGGATTCTGCACCAGCAAGGCTGGATTATCAATGTACACAATTTTTCTCCATTAAGTACTCAGCTTTTTGTGTTTTTCGGCCTTGTCTTTGATATTGCTCTTCAAAGACAAGACTGTGTATGTACAAGCTTTGCTTCAGAGCATTCTGGATTGGCACCAGCCATATGTCTGGGACTTAAGCAGATTGGTGGGGCTCATGGTCTCCAAGACGGTGGCGGAATCATTTTGCACAGTCTCTTCTGAGAATATTGCAGTTGATTCTGCTTCAAATTCGGTGCAAGGATCCTTAATCCTCCTTACTGCACATTGATCCTGTCTCAGTCCAAATGTCAGGTACTGGATGGTGACTGAGCAGTCCACCCATGACCACCAACATAGTTTATTCAAAGGTGGTGGAGACCATTTGTGCAGCAGTGTGCACTCTTCATTGACATCCATGCCAGTGGACCAAGTCCGAGCTATCTACCGATCATCATTCTGGAATATGAGACATCTTTAAAGGGATAGTAATACTTCATTTTATCTTTATTTTATTTTTTAGGCATTAAAAAAACATGAAGAACAATATAAGTCTTATCTCTCAGACCTTTATGGTTTGAGAGATATTCACAAGCAACGTTTCCCCTCACTAACCAAAATGGTCAAGTCTACCATCTAGCTGTCAGATTTATAATCCGGTCTGCAGATCAACTGGTGGTTCTTCAGCAGAGCCAAGATTGCAAGATATGAAAATAACTATTTCATTGGAAGGGTCTAAAAAGTGTGCTTGCAAACCAGGCGCACTTTGTAGACTATTCGAATTAAGTAGTTCTTCTTATATCTCGCAATCTCGGCTCTGCTGTAGAACCATGGCCGGTCCGCGGACTGGATTCCAAATCTGACAGCTAGATGGCAGACTTGAACTTTTTGGTCAGTGAGGGGAAACTTTGCTTGTGAATATCTCTCAAACCATAAAGGTTTGAGAGATAAGACTTATATCGTTCTTCATGTTATCTTTATTTTATAGGCATTAAAAAAACATGAAGTAATACTATCCCTTTAATATGCTCGCTACTTGGATGGTATTCTTGAAGAGACTTCCATTACAAATCCAGTCCAGCACCACCGCGGCTCTGGCTTGCTTCATCCCTCAAGAGACCAAGAGCAAAGTCACTTGGGTAGGACATTCACGTTCCAGCTCTTAGACGTTTACATTCCAAGTATAGTCACCTGGGATGCAGACAAACCATGGTTCCAGATGAACGGGTGTTGAAACCATATCTCCTTCTTACTTTTTGCAATTCGATGTAGAAGTAGACTTGATGGCCTTGTGTCTAAATGCATACCTGCCAATGTTTTACGCAATTCCAAATGGTAGCGTTGAATGCCTTTATGATTAAATGGCAGTACACATGTTCATTTTTTTTCCCTGCAGTTCTCATGATTCCTAGAGTGATTGTCAAGATTGAGAGTGAACAAGTTGAGACTTTATGCCTTGCTTCAGTTTTGTCCAAGAAGGGTTTTCTGTCACCATTTTCACCATCTTCTGGTCATGTCCATAGAGGTTGCTTGGAGCCACCCTTTTGCACTGATCTAACACAAGGTCCCATTCATCTTCCCTATTTGTCCAACCTTGCCTTCAAGGTGTGAAATTTGTAGCCAGAATCCTGAAATGCACTACTCTCTCTGTGCTTCAGACTCTGTTGAGAGCCCAGACACTTGTGTCCTCTAAAATATATCATCAGATTTGGAGTAATTACTTTACATTTTTTAATCAAATGATTGATCCACAATGCTTCACACTCCACCGTGTTCTGAATTTTTGGAAGCTGTCCTTAAAAAGTTTGAGAGCAAGCTCCATTATAGTCCATATTATAGGCTTATCAGTTCTTTTCTATAATCTGTTTGCCGGAATTCCTGAAATGTGAAATTGTTTTCCTACATATTGTTCCTAACACTTTTTTGGGACCTGACTTTGGTACTGGGAATACTTCAGTTATCTGCCTTCGAACCTCTGTCTTCAGCTTCTCGCAAACATGACACACAACACTGTTGTCCTTTTTCATGTCTTTTGAAGCTCTGCTCTGGGTTACTGCCCATTCAACACTTTTAATGGATTTTGAAAAAACAAATGCTAATAAACTATATGGTATCTACGTGGTCATCTCTTCATACTTTCAGAAAGTTAATGTGTTTTGTATCCCAAGATGTGCGTGTTTGCTGCAGAGTTTTTGCAGACTGCTGTTCTCTCATTTCCTGTGTTTTGGGAATACTTTGACAGCCCTTCTTCCCTTCCCTCAACAGATGCAAGAGAAAAAGGAATACTTACTAATAAATTTCTCTTAGTTGATTGAGGAATGCAGGACATCCCACCCTGTGGAAATCTCTATTCTAAATGTTCTGCATTGAGGTGCCCTGTCATTTTATGGCTTCTCTGCTCTGCTGTCTTTCTCTTACTCTGCTTTGGTAGGAGTAAATTGACCTGGAAATGCTGTGTGGAGTGGCATATACAACAGGGAGTGGGAGAAGTTTCAGTTCTAAGAAAACGATTTATCAGTAAGTATAAATATCCCTTTTTTAATTCGTACTGGATATCCTGTCCACCGAGGTGGGCATGATTCTTTGTTGACTGACTCAGAGACACCAAACTTTGGTGGGAGGAGTTTGTTGTCCTTGTGTCTGGCCACAAAGAATCATTTCTGTCTCAGTTTGCATGATATCCAGTACTAATTAAAGATTAGTTTTAGAATTCACACAGACTTGATTCACAGTGGACATTAGGATTTTCAGCACAGATTAAGACATTATTAGATGGTGATGGTGTTCCTTTTATTGCTCCTCTGCAAGTGAAAACTATTGATTCCTATCTGCAAAATTTTAGTAGAAAATGTTATAAACAGATTATCCGTTAAAGGGATAGTAATGTTTCACAATAAAAGCAGCTCCAGTTAATCTTCATAGTATTTGGACCATGGAGTGCGTTGTTTCAATACTGTCAGCATTTTCGTTCAAGAGTAATTGAATGATAAAATATCCCCCTCCTGCACCTTTTACTGATGTAACACTGCTCACCTCAGAGCAGCAAGACAGTTTGGATGGATCGCAGAGAGGGACAATATTCAGTAAACATAAGGAAAAATCTGTCGTGGGGGGGGGGCAAGGTTTTCCTTATGCTCACAGTAAGAAGATCATCCCTTGCTGCAAGCTGTCTGGTCAAGAGACCAGATTCCACATCTGAGGGGATGTTTCTTACACTAGGTAAAAGGGGCCGGAAGGAAGGATACTTTATCAGTCAAATTTCTCTTGAACTAACTCTATCTATGGCCCAAATACTATTAAGATTAATTGGAGCTGCTGTTTTTGTGAAACATTACTATCCCTTTAAATGTCTCACTTTGGTTATTGACTAATGGTCGGGCAGCATTAATGACCAGGTGATTGTTATGACTGCAAGAAACAACTGTTCAACTTAGAATTTAGACAAAAATAGCCCTATGAATACAGAAGAATATCAAAGCACATAAACTTATCATGGCAGTACTGTGAGGCTTAGGCAAGCTGTCTCAGCCACACACTACTTAAAAGTAAGGGTACATGGACTGTATCTTCACTGATATCAAAGCTGCTGTCGGAGGTTGGAAAATTAAGCTTCCCCATCTCCGCTAAGCCGAAATATCTAAAATACAATACATAGTAAAACACAACACTGATGGCTGTCAGAAAGGCATAACTTTAAAGCACAAAGTGTGGGCTTTTAATATTAGCTCTTGTATTAAGGTGTCTGTCCCTTTAAGTGAATTGCAATGTGGTTTTCAACTTGTTAAAGATTTGTTTTATTTTGTTACTTGCTTAGCATAACTTCGTTTGACTCTGCCTCTCACCACAGCGCTTTACTTGGAAACTTCTGCAGTCCTTTGATGCTACTAGTGTGCTCAGATTGTAGTAACTTTGCCTAGATGGTGTCAGTTTCAGCACAAAAGAGTTAACAGTAGTTATTTTAATATAAACTAACCCCTTTTAAGTATTCTGGATGTCTTTTCACTGTCTTTTGAAGAAAAATTTCTAATCCTTGTTATTTAAATATATTTTCATTGCTTAGAGAGCAGAGGAAGAAAAGACAAAGAAAGAGATGACAGAGAACGTGAACGGGAGCCAAGCAATTCGAGAGATCAAAGAGAAGATAGGGAAACTCGCGAGGGTCGTGACCGCAGGGACATAAGAGATATCCGTGACCGTAGAGAACCTAGAGACTCTAGGGATAATCGTGATACCAGAGATACTCGGGAGTATAGAGATAGTAAAGAAAACCGTGACCAGAAGGATTCCCGTGCCACTCGTGATGCCCATGAATACAGAGAGAGAGATAATCGCGAGTCCCACCGAAAGGATGAGCAGTATGAAGATCGTAGCTACAGAAGTCATGGCAGAGATGAGGCTTCACGTACTGAAACAAGGAGCGAAACCAGGAATGATCGCAGTAGTCGCACAAGAGGAAGGCCTCCAGACCAATCTGAAAAAGGTACTCCGTAATCAACAGCTTTCTCTTCTTTACATTCTAAATGTAGAAGGCTCAGCCCATATCAAGGGGCAAAATAGTTGAATGCCAGAATATTTTCACTCATTTACTATTTCATGGAATTTCTTAATTTTCTCTTGTATGCTCTCTTCTCTGACAGTTTACAGACAGTAATGCATTATCACTTCTAAGACCCCTATAACGTTTGCTTTGGTAATGTTATCCTGCACAATGCATGAATGGTAATATATTCAGGATTCTGTACTGAATTATTATTATTATTATTATTATTATTATTATTTTCTTATTATAAATGGGGCTGTATAACCCTCCATTAGGCAGGTTACCATCATTGGGCTTCCCTGGAGTGGACTGACCAGTTCACAGGTGCTTTGTGGACCCTTTAAGCCCCGTGAGAGAGAATCTTGCTGCCAAGGTTTTCCTATTGACTGGGTCGCTTGAGACTCTAGCTTTTCTCTAAGATGGTACTCTGAAGACACAAGACTGATGAGTAACCCCTTGAGTGCCTTGATCCACTTTATGTCCTAAGTGGTGTTGGCTCTCCATTCAGGGGCTGATATGAGCCTTGGTAGACTCTGGCACTCATAGGTATCTTTGTGATATATGTGTATCTTTCAGAGGGCTTTTGGAGTAAGGATGGCTGTTTTTTTTTATTTTTATACAGGATTAACATTTTTCACTGCTTTTTTTTTTTTTTCTTTTTTTTTCTTTTTTCCTAATGCCTGTGTTTGGGTGACTTGGTAGGAGTTTTATAGTCACCCTCCAACTACTTGGACCTTAGTTTTATTCTCCACCACATGTTGCCTTGGGGTTTTTGGATCTCTGGGAATTTTTTTAACTTTAGACCATTTTTGGTGGAGCGGTCCCTTTAAAGGGATAGTATTGTCATTTTTATGAAAAAAATAAATGCCCTCAGTCACATCTCTCAAACCTTTATGGTTTGAGACATAATTGTAGTTAAAGTTCCTCCCTCCCCTTTACCTGACGTCAGCGCTTTAGCTGACTGCAGGAAAATCCGGACCGGGGACCGTCGGAGGCTCTTCAGCAGAGCAGAGATTGTGTTATTGAGAAAGAAATCCTTCACTGGAATGGTCTACAAATTGTGCCTGGTTTGCAAGCACACTTTGTAGACCATTCTAGTGAAGGATTTCTTTCTCAATAACTCGATCTCGGCTCTGCTGAAGGCCTCCACTTGTCCAGGAACCGGATTTCCCTGCAGTCAGCTAGAGTGCAGACGTCAGGGAAAGGGGAGGGAGGTGGGAACTTTAACCACGATTATCTCTCTAACCATAAAGGTTTGAGAGATGGGACTAGGGGCATTTATTTATTTTTTTTTATAAAAATTACAATACTATTCCTTTAAGAATGGGAGACCACTCTCCGCTGTCTTAGCTCCATTGACTTCTTGGGGCAAACTTCTATGGGACATCTCTGCAAGCTGTTAAGGTACAATGGCTAGAGAGGGCTCTGCCTTAGTCTCCTCATGCCCCGTCATCTGGTCCAGGGAGCTCATGTCAGTCCGCGAACAGAGTTGTAGGCATTGCTTGGCAACAAGCAACACAGACGACTAGAGTACCCAGAATGCCAGTCTCTCCTGCTTTCTTCCAACTGGCTGACCATTGTACAGCGGCCATTTTACTTCTCTCTTGCTTATCCTATTCAGGGGCTGACTCTCATTGTCCTCCTTCTCACGACTGATGATTGTATTTCTGGGCTGTTAAGGGTGCTGTATGAGTCTGTGGACTACTGTAGTATTTTTACTAGCTTTGGGTCACTTTCTAGTGGGAAGTATGTCAAACTTTAATGTGCTTTTGGGTAAATCCAAAGCAAAGAACTTAAGGTCTACCCTTCCAGTTCAGTAATGTGTTTAAGAACTTTTTTAAGAACTCTCCAGCCAGGTTTGAGTAAGCAAGAGAGAGAGCACTGTATACTGCATGGGCAACACTGTACAAGTATCACTAGTCCTCTTATATAAACCTTAACACAGAATGTTGTCCTCTATATTTAACATGTTTGTTTTTTTCTTCTAGCTGGAAGGGGAGCTAGAAGTTCTCAGGCTGATGGCCACAGCAGTAGCAGCTACCATGATAACTGGGACTCCCGGAGTGGGTATGCAGAGAGAGATCGATATGATAGCCGTGAACAGGGGAGAGACTCTTCATTTGATCGTAGGCATGGAGACCGGGATAGACGGGACAGAGAGCGAGGTAATTTCATACATATTGTAGCAGCCGAAGTCCATAATTGGCTTTTATTGGTAACCAGTGATCCACTCTTACTGGCTAAAGTGAGAAATGGCCAAGCATGCTCTATTCATTTCCATTTTAAGTCTACTTCCTAACCTGAATGATGAAAAAGGGAGCGCTTACTTACATGCTTACTGAGTCTAATGAAGAACTTAATCCATTCTACATCGTAGGGAACGCACAAAGGGATGGGCAAAACTTTTTGTCTCGAAAGAGAATTATGAGAAAAACGGCACTTTCCGCCTAGCAGGAAATTTCCCATGGAAAATACAGGTTTTCCACTTTTTTTTTTTTTTTTTTTTTTAACCTAACTCATTGCATTGAAATCAGTGGGAAAACTGAATTTCTACCCATCACATGGCAAATTTCCCTTCTATTCCCGCAGGCATATTATAAAAGTGGTTTCAGTGTCCTACATTCCATTCTGTGTTTGTGAGGTCAGCACGTTTGTCAGCTAGTGAAGACAGGCTAGGAGTTGAAGCTTAGTTTAGGGCATCTTGTAGGCGCATGACATTTGTTCTTCAAAGTAGAAGCTTTGGGGGTACTTTGGAGGACAGGAAGGGAGAAAGGAGGTTGACCCCAAATACACCATCATCTTATGTGACTGACTGGGAAGACACAGGCAGCTGTGATCCAAGTTCCTTTCTGATCTGGCTGTTATCCCTGTGTTAGGGGAGTGAGACAGGAGTAAAGGAGCATCATGCTCACTACACGGTAGGCGTGTGCGCTACACAATAGGCGCACTCACACTACACAGTAGGCGGGTGCACTCTGCACAATAGGCGGGCATGCACCACACATTAGGCGCGCGCTCGCACTACACAAACTAGGCTTGTGCTACACAAACTAGGCTCACGCTATATAAACTAGGCACTCACTCGCGCTACACACACTAGGCGCACGGTAGGCGTGCACGCCACAGGCTAGGCGTGTACAGGCTAGGCGCGCGCGCACGCCACAGATACATCAACATCAATACTTCTCTTATGTATCAGATCGTGTACCAGGATTTTGACATTTGATGCAACACCTATGGCTCCTGCTGCAGAGGAATATGACTCTGAGTTTGTTGTAGGAAATGGCAAGACTCATAGACTGGCCCATACATGCTGCCTCCACCTCCTCTAGTCATGTTGTTAAAGCAATCAGGTTACAGGGTTCTTCTTCCATGTACTGCCAACCCACACTTCTGATTTCTTGGGAAGGAGTCAAAAACTTCACAAAAACAATCCCAAAGTATGCATGTGGAATGGAAAGGCTACCAAGATGTTGGCAGTGGACATGGTGGCATATTCTATTGTTGAAAATCGATTATTTCGTGAACTGATGTCATGTGTAACTCCACTCTGTCATATACCAAGCTGCAGTTATTTTTCAAGGACATCTGTGATAGAATTGTACAACCTGTTGGCTAGTGTGGTGGGCAAATGACTGGAAAGCTCATATGACAAGAAAGTTCACCTAACAACAGATATGTGGGCAGAGCACAGCACAGACTATATGACAGACTGAGTTTTCCTCCCACCACCACCACCATTGGGCAACACTACCTGTTTTAAAGCATCAGGTGACATCCAGTAATCTTGCCACAGGTTTTGGCAGTATGATTAAAAGGCAGCAGTGAGATTGCCCATACCATGGGCATGCAGAGTTTTGAGAGACAGTACAACAAAGCAGTAGATATATTAAGTAAAGTAGAGCAGGTGATAGAGGAATTGTTTGTATGGCAGAGGAAGTATGTGAAGGGTTGCTACCATCTACCACTGTGGATTCACTGCTATGAATACTGATTGTGTGCCAATAATCTGAGAATACAGACTCAAAAGCTGGTCTCTTTGAAGGCATACGCTTCTCTTTTTCGCTACATTTCTTTGATCTAGTTAAATCTAAGCATCCTCATATGGGGTAAAGTAGATAGAGGAGGAGGTTTTAGCCTCACATACCTTTTTTAAGTGCCCTGTCCTCCTAGAGGAGGAAACTATACGTTCATGGTTACTGTGTTGCACCTGGACTAAGAGGATTTATACATCCATCAAGTTCAACCTTTGCTGTATCACACTTGGTTTTTGTTCATCCAATTAAAGGCAAGAAAAGAAGTGAAATTAAAACAGTTGAAGCCAATTTCCAATTATGCTCCGAATAGGTAACAAAAAAAAAAATCCTGACTGCAAAAGGCAATCCATTTCTTTCCTTTATCACCATCCAAAAGTAGGGATATCCCAAAAACTTGTTAATGGTTATCTTGAATATGTAATTTTCCTCTGATGCATTTGCTTTGCCCCATAATTGCACCATTTTTCTTTTGATCATAGGGCCCTATTCTCTAATATATTTTGTTTTTGTGTTCTTTTGTATTTGTAGATCAAAGACCAGCCTCACCAGTACGACATCAAGGAAGAAGTGATGATGTAGAGCGAGAAGAAAGGAGAGATGAGCGTAGGTTGGACCGAACCGATGACAGAAGAGATGAACGAACTAGAGAGCGTGAAAGGGAGCGAGAGCGTGAAAGGGAACAAAGAGAGAGAGAAAAAGAAAGAGAATCAGAGCGTGAGCGAGCCTATGAGCGGGAGAGAGAAAGAGAAAGAGAGAAAGACAGAGACCGGGACAGAGAGAGGGAACGTGAAAGGGAGAGGGAAAGAGAACGAGAAGAAAGGGAGCGTGAAAGGGAACGCGAGAGGGAACGTGAGCGTGAAAAGGAACGAGAGAAGGAGCGTGAGAAGGAAAGGGAGAAAGAGAGGGAGAAAGAGAAGGAGAAAGAGCGTGAAAGGGAAAAGGAGAGAGAGAAAGAGAGAGAAAAGGAGCGAGAGAAGGAACGTGAAAAGGAAAGAGAGAAGGAGCGTGAGAAGGAGCGAGAACGGGAAAGAGAGAGAGAGAAGGAACGAGAAAGGGGCAGAGAGCGAGAGAGGGAACGTCCAAGGGACTGGGAAGACAGAGAAAAAGGAAGAGAAGATCGTAGAGATAAAAGGGAAGATGCAAGAGAAGAAAGAAACCTAAAGGAAACACACGAAGAACGAAAATCTAAGTGAGTTTGTTTACTACCAAAAAAAAAAAAAAATTTTGTATAAATATATAACTGCTTTGTGTTGCAACATATAATAGTTATATTGCATGTTTTTCCTGATTTGTAAGATAGGGTACTCACACGTCTGGGTAATGGTTTATTCAAATTATTATTGAAGCTCAAAGTTCCATTTCTCTGTCGTCCAATACAGGTTACTGGTAACTTTGGGTAGGCAATCCGCCCCTTTAAGTAGGCAGGAACAATTCTAGAACTGAATGCAGGGGGTGGAGCCTACCTTCCCTCCTTGGCTGCAGCTAGCCAATCAGCTCCAGTAAGATTTGTTCCTTGGTGAAGGCACAGGCAAGAGAACAGTTCTGCTATAGTTTTAGCTATTTTTTTATTTTTCTGTTAGATATGGAATACCACCATTAGGCGGATTACCATAACTGACAATGCCCTTAGATGTGGCTAGCTCAGTATCCAGGTGCTTTTTTTGTGGCCCTTAAGCCCTGGGGGTAAAATCTTGGGTTCAAGTTCTTTCCTCAGGAGTTACCCACTGAGGCTTCTTCTTAATACATGGTAATCTGAAGACACACGATCTACAGGAAAGGTGAGCAACCCTTTGAGTGCTGCAGGTCCACATGTCCCACAGTGCCCCTCCACAGAGGGGTTTTCCTTTGAAGTTCCTATTGCACACTCCTGCACTCATTGGGTTTATCTGTGTTTCTGTTGGGTGTTTTGGAGCAAGTTTCTGTTGCAACTTAACTCTTTAGCTGCTGGTTTCACATCTTTTAGGGGATTATTGACACTTTCCCTACAGGGTTCAGTGTTTTTGGGTCTACTAACATGTTCTAGTGATGTTTCATGTAATTTTAATTCACATTTTCAGCTTTGCAAAATTTGTGTAAAGGCGCACTTTTACCACCTAGCTGCCATTGCTCTATTCACTTCTGTGGGACTGTACATTTTGGAACATATCTTTGCAACTGCTCAACGTAGCGACTCTAGAGATGGCTCATTTTAATTGTCTGCCCTTGCTCTGTCATCTGGTTAACGTTTTGTGTGTGTTGGGGGCCTCAGGGGCTTCAGGCACTGTTGGGGTACTTTTTCTGGGAAAACTACATTTCCCATGAGCACTTGCTTCACTCACTCGTTTCTGATTGGCTCTCGCCACAGCAGCCATTTTGTGCCTTTTCCTGAACGAGTAGCCTACGCAGAGCTTGGACTCTCCTTCTCTCCTCTCCTCTGCAGATTAACCCTTCGCCTGCCAGAGAAGTGTATTTTAGCGTTTTCTGGGGTGAAATTTTAATCTTTCACACTGTATTTGGGTGATTCCTTATACTTTGAACATTTTAACACTGTGAGAATGTCTAATCCGTAAGAGCATGGGGCCAGGCCTAAGACTAAGGACGCTGAAGTCTCTGTGTCCCCTGTTGCGCATTCAGGGTTACCTAGAGAATTCTCAGGTCATTTATGCCCAGTATGTTCTGATGTCCCTGAGTCTCTCCCAGGGAACTCCAGCCATGCATTAGAGCCAGTCTGAGTGCAAGAGTTCAAGGCTGCTACTAAAGACCTCCGGTCTACATTGCAACTCTTTCCATCCCAGTTACAGGGGGTCTTCCACTCCTGGCAGACCCCTTCTTCCGTCAGATCTTCCCTGCCAAAACCGCAGGGAGTACTTGACGTATCAGATTCCTCTGAGGAGGAACTGTTGGTGGATTCGGATGTTCAGGAATGTCCTGCTGTGGGCTCCTCTCAGTTTTTTGGGGACCCCTTTGAGGCTGATCCCCTCGGCTGAGGGCTTGATCAGAACCGTCTTAACTACCCTAAACATTCCCTTAGTTCAGGAGGTTTCTTCGGATCCCTCTGATGTATTTCAGGAGCCAAAAGGCCCTATACATGTTTTCCACCTAACCCCACTGTTGACCGCCTTGAGTCTGATGAGTAGAAGCCTCCGGACAGGAAGCCTTCTGTTTCCAAGAAATTTGCAAAGCTTTACCCCTTCTCTGAGGTGGCGCTTGCTCAGTGGGTTCATCCCCCCAAAGTGGATTCTCCTGTCTCCAGGCTATCTAAGTCCACTGCCATGCCAGTTGCTGATTCTTCTGCTCTGAAAGACTGTACTGACAAGAAACTTGAGGTCTCCCTTAGGGTTACACTGATACCGATACTAGTATCGGTGCCGTTACCAGCATTTGCGCGAATACTTGTACTCGCACAAATGCGGCCGATGCCAGCACCGATACCCTGTGTCAGGGTCGGTGCTGCAGAGAGGGAGTCCGGGGAGCTGCTCACAATGCTCCCCGGTCACCTCTCTCACTCCTGCAGCGTTGGAGCGTTGCCGCTGACCTCTGCAGGGGCTCGCGCGAGAACAGCGAGCACCCGGCAGAGGAGGGTAAGGGAGGCAGGATGGGGCAGCGGGTGTTGAAAGAGGCAGAGAGTGGGGTGAAGAGGGAGAAAGAGGCAAAAGGAAAGGAGGAAGGATCAGGAGACAAAAGGAGGGGGGATCAACAGAGAGAGAGGCAAAAGGGTAGGATCAAGAGTCAAGGAGGGGGAGAAAGGGGGATCAAAACAGAGAGAAAAAGCCAAGGCAGATGAAGGGCAAGAGGGGGAGAATGAAGCAAAAGGTGGGAATCAAGTGGGGGAGAAAGAGTCAAAAGGGGAAAATCAAGAGGTGGTGTGTGTGTGTGTGTGTGTGTGTGTGTGTGTGTATGTGTATATATATATATATATATAAAATATATTTCAAGTACTCACAGATACCAACATTTGCAAAAAAAGTATCGGTAATTGGTATCAGTGAGTACTTGAAAAAAGTATCGGTACTCGTACTCGGTCTTCAAAAATCGGTATCGGTGCATCTCTAGTCTCCCTCAAGTCCATTTTTGCCACTGCTGGTACTGTCATGCGTCCAGCGTTCACTGCGGCATGGGTTAACCGGGCCATTGCGGTCTGGACTGAACAGCTTACCCTGGCTGTCCGTCAGGATGCTCCTACTTCGGATATGTTGCGGCTTCTTGCCAACATTTCTGAGGCCCAGCACTCTGTTTCTGTTTCCTTATTTGATACCATCCATTTGGTGCCAAGGGTTATACCATGTCTGTGGTTGCCAGACAAGCGCTTTGGCTCAAGATCTGGTCTGCGGACACTGCTTCCAAGAAAGCTTTGATCTCATTGCCTTTTCAAGGCACCTCTTTGTTTGGGTCAGATCTTAAGGATCTGATTAGCGAGGCCACAGGGGGGCAAGAGTACCCTTCTGACTATGGTCCCCAGGAAGAAGACGCCTCTCAAGCGTAATTGGCTTTTTTGTTCCTTCCAGACTGAGACACATCCGGCGAACCAGGCGGTTCCCTCCTCCAAGCCCAAACAGCAATGGAAGCCCAAGGTCTCCTCCAAGCCTTCTTCAGCATGACTTGCCGAACCCAGGTCCCCACTCTGCTGTGGTTGGAAGTCTGCATCACTACCACAGTGTCTGGGAAGATTCAGTTGTGGACCCGTTGGTTTTACAGGTGGTGGCGGAAGGATACAAGATCCCTTTCGCCTCTCTTCCCCCCTTTCGTTTTTTCCCCTCTCTTACGCGTCAGGGCTCAGAGAAACACCGTCTGTTCAGTGGAGCTATCCAGGCCCTTCTGGACAAGGATGTTCTGGAACCTGTTCCAATTCGGGACAGAGGTATGGGTTTTTACTCAGATCTCTTTGTGGTCTCCAAGAAGGACGGCGGCTGTTGTCCCATTTTGGATTTGAAGGATCTCAATTCCTTTGTGATCAGGACTCATGATCACCAAGAGTCCCTAAGGACGGTGATTGCTGCTATGTCCCAGGGGGAATTCCTTGCCTCTCTGGATCTTCAGAACACGTATCTACACATCGCCATTCATTCAGAGAGTCGGCAGTATCTCAGATTTTCTTGTGACCAAGGGCACTTTCAGTTTTCAGCTCTTCCCTTTGGATTGACTACAGCGCTCCCTCAAGTCTTCAACCGTATCCTGGGAGCTTTAGTGTCCATCCTACACCGGGACTGAGTTACTCCATACATGGACGACTTCTGAAAGCCCCTTCTGCAAAACATCTTCATCAGCAGATTCAGGACTGCATTAATGCCCTCACCCGTCACGGGTGAATCATCAACATGGACAAGTTGGATCTTGTTCCATCCCAGCATCTGGTTTTCCTGGGCCTTCTCTTCGACAACCAGCAGAGCATGGTGTTTCTCACGGATGAGGTGGCTCACCAGATCACCAACAAGGTTTCTGATGTTGTGGCTCACGATCCAGTTCCAGCCAAGAAGCTGTCCTCTCTAGTGGGGAAATTCATCTCCACCATAGAAGCAGTCCCATTTGCCATGGCTCACACCAGGGAACTCCAGAGGTTTGGGATCCTGGTGTGCAGGTGTCAGCCAGACCTTCTGAAGATGTCAGTATCCCTCCCTCTTCATGTGGAACTGAGTTTGTCGTGGTGGCTCGTCCTCTCCAATATGCTGAAGGGCAAGTCCTTCCTGGTATCCTTCTGGACCATGATGACGACCGATGCCAGCGTCTCTGGGTGGGGGAGTGGTCCTGGGTCACCTGAGTGCTCAGGGTCGGTGGTCTCCAGAGGAATCTCTCCTTCCCATCAAAGTGTTGGAGCTTCAGGCAATGTTTCATGCCCTTTTCCATTGGACACCCCAACTGGAAGAATGCCCAGTCCGGGTCCAGTCCGTCAATGCCACGGCCGTGGCTTACATCAACAAGCAGGACGGAACAAGAAGTCTCGCCGCTTGGTTAGAGGTCAAGGCTATTTTGTCCTGGGCAGAAGAACTTGTTCCAGCCAAATCCTCAGTGCACATTCCTGGTGTAGACAACGTCATGGCAGACTTTCTCAGTCGACACATGGTGGACAGCGGAGAGTGGGAACTACACCAGAGGCGTTGACTCTCATTGTTCAGAAGTGGGGTCTTCCTTGCGTTGACCTGATGGCGACAAGAAACAACAGGAAGGTTCCGATGTTCTGCTCTCTCTGGAGGGATCCTCTAGTGGTGGATGCCATGTCCATTCCTTGGTTATTTCCTCTGGCTTACATCTTTCCTCCCCTCCCCATGTTGTACAGGGTGTTACTGAAATTGAGACTGGAGCCCTGTCCAGTCATTCTGGCCTCGACAGGCTTGGTTTACGGAGCTTCTGTATCTGTCAGTGGTAGAGCCATTCCGGCTCCCTTGCCGTCCGGATCTTCTTCTACAGGGTTACCTGCGGAAGGAGGATGTTCATCGTCTAACTTTGACTGCTTGGAAATTGAATCTTCAATACTGAAGAAGAAAGATTTTTCTTCTGGTGTGGTGGCTACTATGCTTAGTGCCCGCAAACCTGTTTCTTCTAAGGTCTACCATTGTGTCTGGTCGACCTTTCTCTATTGGTGTACTGATAGGGACCTTTCTCAGGATTTTGATCTGCCTATGGTCCTGGCTTTCTTGCAGGACGGTGTGGATAAGGGCCTCAGTTTGAGTTCCCTTAAGGTTCAGACTTCTGCTCTCTGTTTTTTTTTGTTTTTTCAGAGACGCATTGCTATTCTTCTTGATGTCAAAGTTTTCTTCCAGGGCGTTGCTCATACTCGTCCTGTTTTCAAGACTCACGCTCCTCAGTGGGATCTTAACTTTGTTTTGGGCGTCCTTCAGCGCTCTCCCTTTGAGTCCTTGGCTACTATTCGTCTACAACTGCTGACGTGGAAAATGGCTTTTCTCCTGGCAATCGTGTGTGTTCGCCTTGTCGCGGAGTTACATGCTCTGTCTTGTAGACCACCCTTTTTGGTGTTTCACAATGACAAGGCAGTGCTTCACACTTCTCAGGAGTTTCTCTCGAAGGTGGTGTCTGAGTTCCACATTAATCAGGAGATTGTGGTGCCTTCTTTCTGCCCTGACCCTACCTCTGACAAGGAGAGGGATCTCTACTTGTTAGATGTGGTGCGTTGTCTCTAGTTTTATGTACATCGCACCGAGTCCATTAGACAATCTGACAAGCTGTTCGTCATTCCTGAGGGCCCCAGGGCAGGGAGACCTGCATCCAAAATGACTTGCGTCTTGGATCAAGTCCACTATTCGTAAGGCTTACGAGCTAAGGAAGAAGCCTATTCCCTTTCGGGTCACGGCTCATTCTACTAGATCTATTGGGGCTTCTTGGGCTTTAGAAGAATCCGGCCCTCCGCTACTGAGTTGTGCAAGGCTGCCACTTGGTCATCTGTGCACACCTTTTCGAAGCACTCTCGTGTTGATGTGCTTGCATCGGCTGACGCCAGCTTTGGGAGGAAGATCCTGGAGGCAGTCTTGCCTGTCTAGGATCTTCTTCGGTTCTTTGGTGTGTCCTTCACTTTTGAGCCCTGTTGGCTCTAGTTCAGTGTGCTGTGTAACAGTTCTTGTGGTGGTGTTACCCCTGTTCAGTGTCCATTGACACTTCATTTGTTTTGTTGGTCTGTCTCTGATCTGATGGTCCATATCTGCTCTGGTGACTTTGGGTGGCCTTGCTCCTGGTCCTTGCCTTACTTCCCGCCTCTGGGAAACTCCGTGTTTGGACATCCCAAAGTTACCCTTAACCTGTATTGGATGACAGAGAAAAGAGGATTTTAGTCTTACCTGTTAAATCCTTTTCTCTTAGTCCATACAGGTTACTGGTCTCCCACCCTGTCAAGAGACCATGCTTGGCTCTCCTGTGGCAGACCGTGGGGGTCCTTCGGGGTCATGCTCATAGGAGTCTTCTTTCCCATCTACTATCTAGTCAATAGTTACTGTCTCAAATCTTACTGGAGCTGATTGGCTAGCTGCAGCCAAGGAGGGAAGGTGGTCTCCACCCCCTGCATTCACCTCTAGAATTGTTCCTGCCTACTTAATGGGTTGGATCGCCTACCCAAAGTTACCAGTAACCTGTATGGACTAAAAAGGATTTAACAGGTCAGACTAAAATCTTTTTTTTCGTTCTCAGTATCTCCAATGTATGAAATATTACAGTGGAAGGCTGTGGACTTATTGCTTTGTTTTGTTTTTGTCTTCTCCCCCAAAGGGCCATATGCTTACCAAAAACGAGCAATTCTGAGAAAAAGCAACTCCTGTACTATAAAGGATAAATAAACATTCCCCAAATTGATTTAATATAAATGTGGCTTTTAGCACCTTGAGTCCTTACAGACCAATGAAGGGGTTAAAATCCTGTTTCAGTCATTGGAAATTTGTATTTGTTCCTCATGGTGCAGTTGGTTTGCTCCCAGTTTTTCATGTTCAAGTTGCCCTAAAAGCAAGGGTGTCTAACATGTGGCCTTGACCCCAGTGCACATCCCATCTGAGATTCTTAACACCCATTTAACACTAGAACCAGTAGGGCTTAACCACCTGTCACTACTGCAGTTTTGTAATGGACACCCTACAGTCCTTAAGAATAGAGAAGTCTCCTCTATTGTATTAGTGCAAAAAAATGTTAATTTTAGAAGTTTAAAAGATGTTTGTATTTTACATAGTATTATTACTTATGGAAGCGTTGGTATTGTTTGTCTTCCATTGTCCATCCTGTGCATTTCTGCACTAGTACCCCACGGAGCTTACAGACATGTTTGGTGTTTGGAGCCATTGAAATATGAAGGGCCATATTCAGTAAGCTTAACAGATGCAATTCTGGAGCAAATAATGTTAATTTTTCTGTCGTCCAATACAGGTTACTGGTAACTCTGGGAGGCGATCCGCCCCTTTAAGTAGGCAGGAACATTTCTCTAAATGTATGCAGGGGGTGGAGCCTCCCTTCCCTCCTTGGCTGCAGCTTAGCCAACAAGCTCCAGAATGTCTTGGTGTGCTGACAGGGATCTGTCCCTTGATTTTGATCTGCCTACTGTCCTGGCTTTTGTGCAGGACGGGGTGGATAATGGACTCGGCTTGAGTTCGCTTAATGTTCAGACCGCTGTGGTTTCTGTCTTCTTTTAAAAGCGCATTGCTATCCTTCCTGATGTCAAGGTTTTCTTCCAGGGCATTGCACATGTTCGTCCTGCCTTCCGGAGTCCCGCTCCTCAGTGGGATCTTAATTTGGTTTTGGGCGTTCTTCAGCGTCCTCCCTTTGAGTCCTTGGCTACTATTCATCTACGTCTCTTGATGTGGAAAATGGCTTTTCTCCTGGCAATCGTATCTGTTCGCCGGGTTGCGGAGTTGCATGCTCTTTCCTGTAAACCACCTTATCTGGTGTTTCACAAGGATAAGGCGGTATTTCGCACCTCCAAGGAGTTTTTACCTAAGGTGGTCTCCAAGTTTCACATTTCTTTTGACAAGAAGAGAGATCTCCACTTGTTGGATGTGGTGCGTTGTCTCAAGTTTTATGTCCATCGCACTGAATCTGTCAGGAAATCAGACGCTCTGTTCGTCATTCCTGAGGGTCCTAGGGAAATGCGACCGGCTTCCAAAGTGACTTGTATCATGGATCAAGTCCACTATTCCTAGGGCCTATGAGTTGAGGAATAAGCATGTTCCCTTTCGGGCCACGGCTCATTCCACCAGGTCTATTGGGGCCTCTTGGGCCTATAAGAATCGGGCTTCTGCTGATCAGCTGTGCAGGGTGGCCACTTGGTCCTCTGTGCACACCTTTTCGAAGCACTACTCTGTGCATGTGCTGGCTTCGGCTGATGCCAGCTTTGGAAGGAAGGTCCTGGAGGCAGTCTTGCCTGTCTAGGATCTTCTTCTCAGGTTCTTAGTGCTTCCTTTGCTGTTGAGCCCTGTTGACTCTATTTCAGTGTGCTGTGTAACAGTCCCTGGGGTCTTTTTCCCCTGTTCAGTGTCCGTTGACACTTTACTTTTGTTGGGCTTCTCTGACCAGTTTGTTCATAGAGGTTCTGGTGACTTTGGGGGCCTTGTGCCTGGTCCTTGCCTTCTTCCCACCTCTGGGGAACTCAATGGTTGGACATCTCAGAGTTACCAATAACCTGTATTGGACGTCAGAGAAAACAGGATTTTAGTCTTACCTGTTAAATCCTTTTCACTTAGTCCATACAGGTTACTGGTCTCCCACCCTGTCAAGAGACCATGCTTGGCTCTCCTGTGGCAATTTGTGGGAGTCCTTCGGGGCATGCTCACTGGAGTCCTCTTCTACTATCTAGTCAACATTTAGTGTCTCAAATCATTCTGGAGCTGGTTGGCTAAGCTGCAGCTTAGGAGGGAAGGGAGGCTCCACCCCCTGCATACATTTAGAGAAATGTTCCTACCTACTTAAAGGGGTGGTTCGCCTCCCAGATTTACCAATAACCTGTATGGACTAAGAGAAAAGGATTTAACAGGTAAGACTAAAATCCTCTTTTCTGTGATGTAGTTTTGGTGAGAGTTCTGAGCAAGTTACTGACAGGCCCCCAAGGGCTACAATTAAGACCTTCATCTCCTATCTGTCATAACTCCCTGCAGTCTCATCTCAGAGTTTTTCTGAGGATGACGCAGAGGTGTACATAGTGTGACTGCTCTGATCATACCTACTCCATGTGAGACCTGTCTTTTATGGATGAAGAATTTGAAGCATTGATTTGAATTCTGGATGTTCTTCACTTACTTGATACAAGAGGGCCCATCTGTATCACAAAAATACATTTGATCTCTTATTCCCATCCTATGAAAAGCTATAGCAGTTTGTGCAAGATGAATGGTGCTATCCTGAATATGCCTTGTCAATCCTTAAGAATGGTACACATCTCTGTTCTTTCCAACAAGATAGGGTGGATCTCTGGTAGGGACATTCTTGCTGTGAACTCAACATTGGCCTGTCTTTCCAAGCCCATTACTATCCCACAAAAGTCTACAATGGTGGAGCAGCTCCTGAAATGTTGTTAGCAAAGTGCTCTTCAACCTCAGCATATCCATGCACCCTGGAGATTTGGAGTGCAGACTTCCAAGAAATCTTTGGTGGTGCTACCCATCACAGGTTCTCTTCTCTTCAGACACGAGCTAGATAAAATTGTCAGTCAAGCCAAAGGTGGCAAAAGCACTCTGCTGCCTCAAAACATACCTCACAAGTTTGATTCATGAGGACAGGGGTGAAGTTTCTTTCTGATATAAACGATAGAGTCTCCTTGTCAATCAAGATAAGACCACCTGTGAATCTTCTTTTCGGTACTCTAGTAATTCCAAGCCTGCTTATACCCAATAAGTCTCTTCCCAAGTCTCAAGACACTAAGTCAACCTCAGCCTGAAGGTGGGGAGTTGAAGCCCCCCCCTCGATCCTTCACTGGATTGTGGGGGAGAGACTCAGACTCTAAGTCTTTCAGTGGAGGTACCCCATTTTGAAAGCCTAGGTACTAAAGGTCATCTCCTGGGGGACACAGAATGTCCTCCTCTGTTCTACCCCAACTTGCTTTTTCATGTTCAAAGTGTCAATGGACAGACTGCTCACAATCGCATTCCATCAGGCCCTACAGACCATGTTGATGGCAGGGGCAATAACGCCTGTACCACAAGACCAACATTTCAAGAGCTTTTATTACAGTATTTTCCTTCTACCAGAAAAAAATGGGGGGGGGGGAATCTCTTCACAAGTGAATTTTGTGTTTCAAATGTGTATTTAATGATGTTTTTCCAATATGTACAAATTTAATTTGTTACTCTGTTACATAAAAATAACTATATTTATTTAAGCCCTTCGTTACTGCTTGACAAATGACTTATAAAACTTTAGAATTTCCATAAAAGTTCTAAACTGCATGACTGGTTTGCTTGGACAAAAAAAAAAAATAATTGAGGAACACTGCCCAGACAATCTTCTTGCTAGTAATCAAGAAGGTAGGACTACAAGTCAGAGTGTGGCATGTTTTGGATCAGTCATGACCTATGGTCAGAGACTGTATGTCTAGTGGGGACCATGGTCTCTATGATGGCAACAGTACTCCATCTACGACCATTGCAGCTGAACCCGCTCTTGAAGCAAGGATCCTTCTTACCTGCATCACAAGGTGATTCTGATTCTGTCCACACAATAGTCTCTACAGTGGTGGCTGACAAGTCATACTCTCTCTCCATGAACCATCCCTTCTTTGTTCTCAACTGAAAAGTGGCGGCTTAAGATGCCAGGCCTTTCAGCTACTGAGCAGTGCGTGTCCTTCACTCAATTCAGGTCCTGTAGTCTACCCCTGAAGCTTTTCTTTCGATCAACATTCCAAAAGTTCGAGCCATCCTCAACGCACTCTTTGCTTGGATGATTCTCTTGAAGGGCCTTCCAATTTGGTTTCAGTCTGACAAAGCCACAGCAGTGGCTTCTAGCAACCATCAGGGAGGCACCAAGAGCAAAGCTGCTTGCACACAAGTGGAAAGAATTATTTTTGAGCTGACACTCACATTCCAGCTCTGTCATCAGTCTACTTCCTGGGGGCAGAAAATTGGGAAGTGGACTATCTTAGCAGACAATGCTTTGGAGACATCTTTAGTTGTAAATTAGTGTATTGATAGCACCAGGGGTGACCTGCGTTATAGCCTAAAGTTTGGGTGTATTATAATAATTAACTCTAGTTGTACTGGGACACGTACAACAGTGGAGTGATTTTAGATCAAATCAGCTGCAGAATGTTTTTACTTAAATTAACTTATTGCAAAGCAGAGCACCGGAGACTTCTATCTTCAAAGCCATTTGAAGCCCTATGTTGATGGATAGAAATGTATGTTTGTTGTATATAATGCAATTGTTTTTACCCCAGAATTGCTCCACTTTTCTGTTTACAACTATGCAACCTGAATCAATATTCTCAAGATCTAGTGCAGGGGAGTCCAAGTTTTCAGTTGTTGGCCCTATGATCAGAAATCCATATGTGCAATGGCTGCATTCATTTTTTGATAACCTGGTGTGCCTATTGATTTACATCCAAAAATATGTAATGTCTAGCAGTAATACAAAAGCAATTCAAAAATGTTTAATCAGCTTTATTCATATAAAGGTGCAGTTACTGGTCTAGTGCTAGTCATTGATCAAGTCAATTAGAATACAGATTTTATATATAAATATATAATATAGTGGGTTGCACCCAGGTGTCAGGAGGGCCAAGTTTGGCCCTCAGGCTTTACATTGGAAGCTCGTGATCTAGTGTGTCCCTTCTCTCTATTTCTGGAATGGACTCCTATCAGTTATTTTGTTGCTTGTTGAAGTGAGGACAAGGACACATGGGCACAGCATTCTTGGCTGAGCTTGAAGGAAATGGAAATTAATCCCTACAGTTATAATGCTATAGTAATTTAAATTAAAGGGACAGTAATACCCCCATAAAATTGTTTCTAGTTTTGTAGAGCATAAAATAATAAACTAAGTGCTACAAACCCTATCTCTCAAACCGCTATGGTTTGAAAGAGATAGGCATTCAAAGTTCCCCTCTCCCTCCCCTTCTCCTGATGTCAGCTGTAAAGCTGACAGCAGGAGATTTGAGTTGTACAACTCGGAGGCTCTGCAGCAGAGCCTAAATCACATTATTTAAAAAGAACTACTTCATTGTAACGGTCTACAAAGTGTGCCTGGTTTGCAAGCATACTTTGTAGACCTTTACAATGAAGTAATTATTTTTAAATAACGTGATTTCGACTCTGATACAGAGCCTCCTCGAGTCGTTTGACTCAAATCTCCTGCTGTCATCTTTACAGCTGACATCAGGAGAAGGGGAGGGAGAGGGGAACTTTGAATGCCATAGCGGTTTGAGAGATAGGGTTTGTAGCACTTAGTTTATTATTTTAAGCTTTACAAAACTAGACACAATTTTTATGGCGCATTACTGTCCTTTTAATGAAATATAAAATAATATAAAAGATATAAAAATAATGGTGTCCCAAATGTCTGAAAGTGCAACCTACCTGTGTAAATTCCTAGGGCTTAAAGCAGAAAGCTAAAAGATGAGCAATTCTTGTTCCGAACAGCTGTACCGTATAGCATATAAAATTCTCAAAACTACCGTTCATTTAATTTGGTCTTTTAACCCTTTGAACCCCACCTCATGAATTTGCAATGTGTTTGAGACCTATCTAGCATTCAAGGTATTTAAAGCGCAATTTGAATAAATTAGTATTTAGCTTCCCCCGGAACTGAACCAAATTAGTTTCCTGCACTCTATTTGTAAACAGGCTTTATTTAGAATTTCATATAATGCAGTGGTGTTGGAATTCAATCCCAAGGATTTAAGGTTATCTCCGTATAAGTAAAGGTGAGTTAATTAGAAACTTGTTCATTTTGATGGAGGAACCTGTACTGGAACAGGCAAATTTTTAAATCTTCAGCACTTCTGATAGTCAAAAAACCCACGGGATTCTAGAGCAGTTTCAAACGCTATGCATTGGAGAGGTTTCTCAATTACAAAGCGTTAATTTTCTGTTTAACTTTCTTCAAACCTGTCCAGAACCTGCCTGTTTTATTTTAAAACCATATTTTCCTTCTACACAATAGGAAGCGGCACCGTAATGAAAGCAGTCCTAGCCCACGACAGTCGCCCAAACGCCGCAGAGAGCACTCTCCTGAAAGCGATGCTTATAACAGTGGGGATGAGAAGAGTAAGAATTATTACTCCCTTTTAAAGTGATTATAATGTGTAATAGAATCGAAAGTGAAATGGTTCATGCTGAATATTGTTTGTTCTCTTGAGAAGGCCAAATGTGTTGCACACCCCCACTGGTCCTCGAGAGGTTAAATGTTTGAGTACCAGGGGGGTATGGAACGCATTGCAAAGCAGTCAGGAGCTATAAAAAAGTAATTTATCAACTATGCTTTCAACATCTTGTACATTACCATTTCTTTTACAATGTTCTTTATTCTGGAGTTCTGTGTCACTTAGAGGGTTAAACGGAAATAACCACTCCACACACCCTACATTAGTGTTCCTGTCCCCTTAATAGAAGCTCAGTTAATTCTAAGGAGAACTGAAAAGGTCTATATGAGGGGCATCCCAAGTTTTTTCAGTTGTAGGCCATTTGTGTAATTACATTGTTTATTGATAACAGTGATTTATAGTCTGTTAGCCATTTAAAATGTGATTTTGTGCTGGTCATTGATCAAGTCAATGAGAATACAGATTTTCTATATAAATAAATATATATATATATATATATATATATATATATATATATATATATATATATAGTTTCATTATTTCTTTTTCTACCGACAGCTATTTTCAAACTGTTCTGTAGCCTACTACTTTGTTAAAAAACAAAACAAAAAGTCAGGTGGGCCAAAACCTGGTGTAAAACAGGCTGCGTTTGGTCCATGGGCCACACTTTGCCATGGTCCATATGTTGTGCTAGCCATTGTAGTATATAGTTTTTTGAGAAATTAACCTTTAAGTGTTGGTGGCACTTCATGCCAATTTGTTTCTGTGCTGAGCCAATATTGCCACCCACTTTGCTATGAATAAATACATGAGGAGCCCACAAACTGGGGGCGTTCGTAACAGCACAATGACAGATATGTTTGGTCACTAACATTCCTAACTACCATACTGTGCTGGGAATTAGCATTAAGTGACAAACTGTTTAGCAGCAATTAACCTAGGTTTTGATGGCACAAATTATTTTAGAGAGAATATCTGGTATAGCATATAAAGAGACTCTAATTATCTGTAAAAGAAATGAAACTCGTTTTTGGGTGAGAATTCAACTTTTGTATCCCCAGGGCTGGATTTCCCACTAAACAGAGCAGGCACCTGCTTTACGTGTCTGAATTGTGCTCCTCTCCCACTAAGCGGAGTTGTGGATGTGGCCCAGTTTATTTTAACCCTTCTACTGGCCTGCTTATGTATCCCATGGTGCAGCCATGGTCTCCAACACACTGTAAAGTAAACCAACTCACTTCAGGGAACATATAAAAATTCCGTTTGATTTAAATGGGGTTTTAACTTGTTGAATACTGAAGACTTTTCCAGTGCATTGCTTCACAATTAGTAGACATCCAGCTCTCAAGGGGTAAAATGCTCATTTAAATCCGTACACGTTTGGGGGAACTTTCTTCCCTGTGGTGCATTTGGTTTGTCACAGATTTGTTTCACTTTTGACTTTGTGCATATGGCCCTTAGAGGTTTGTTGAAGTATTTACATCTCCTGGATCAAGGTTTTGTGTCTTAGAGAAAAAAATGTTTAATTAATTAAATGTTCTGGTGTAGAGCATTGTGCCTTTTCTGCCTTCATAGAAAAAGGTGCACAGGGCTGCACTTTATATTGCAAATGTATATATTGAAAAATGCTTCTCAACTGACTGTTAACCCTTTAAGGGTCAGAATGATGTGCATCACATTGAGAAATACTGTACTGCACACCACTCTAGTCTTTAAAGGGATAGTAATGTTTCATAATAAAAACAGCTCTAATTAATCATCATAGTATTTGGACTTTGGAGAGTGTTATTTCAGTTCTGTCAGAGTAATAGTTCAAGAGTAATTCAATGATAAAGTATCCCCCTTCCACCCCTTTTACTGATGTAACACTGTTCAGCCAGATCAAAAGGGAGGTGCCCAGGTAGACTGCAGAGAGAGACAATCTTCAATTGAGATAAGGGAAAAACCTGAAAAACTTGTCAAGGGGGTAGGGCTTTCATTGTTCTAATAGAAAGATAACAGCAGGGGACAATTTTCTGTCTGATCTTACAACCAGATTCCACATCTGAGAAGAGATGGCTTACACTAGGTAAAAGGGATGGGAGGGGGAAACTTTGCTTGTGAATATCTCTCAAACCATAAATGTTTGAGAGATAAAACTTATATCTTTCTTCATGTTTTTTTAATGACTACAAAATAAAATAAAGAAAAAACAAAGTATTACTATCCCTTTAAAGGTTTGGGTTTACAATCCATTCATATGGTCTAATTTTGTTTTGTAGATGAGAAGCACAGACTTCTAAGTCAGGTTGTCAGGCCTCTAGATACACGTTCTATAAGCCCTGCGCATGTTCCTGAAGAAAGATCATCTCGATGGAAGGAGGAGGAACGCAAGCCAGATAGGAAAGACAGCTCCAAGCGTTATGAGGAGCCAGAAACGAAGGAGAAGATAATACCCACAGCAGAAAGACAGAGGGAAACTGCATTAGAAGTTGCTGAAACATCAAAAGCTAAAGACCCAGAAGTTGTGATACATCACAAACCAGAGGAAAGAGACATTTCTGATAAGGCACATGAAGAAAAGTCCAAAAAGACAAAAATGCAAAAGAAAGCAGCAAAGAAGAAGAAAGAGGAGGAGGTTGTGACAGAGAAAAGTGCTACTGAGTCTCAGTCAGATGATGTTCAAGTCTTTTCACCAAAGAAAGGGCAGAAAAAGAAAGCTATTGAAAAAAAGAGGAAGAAATCCAAAGGTGATTCTGATATTTCTGATGAGGAACTTATCCAGCATAGTAAGAAGAAGAAAGGACCGAGAACTCCACCTGCAACAGTAGCTATAGCTCCTGCAACAGCATCTGTAAAGGAAGACATCCCTGAGGTACTGCCAGAGAAGAAAGGGGTTGAAACAGTTCAAGAAAAAGAAACCACATTCAGTGATTGGTCAGATGAAGATGTACCTGAAAGAGGAGATCCGGTAGTTCCAGAAAGGACCATGGAAGAATCTATAAAGAAGACTCCCAAAGGCAAAATGGAAAAAGAGGAGCCCCGGCCTGCAGCAGTGGAAGAGCCGTCTCCTCGTAAACCTTCTGAGCAAAAACGCAGCAGCAGCATCTGCAGTAATCAGAGTCGGACATCCAGCCGCCTTCGGTCACCATCTAATGATTCTGTACACCGTGGAGATGACCAGACTGCAAGGAAACGGTTATTGCATGGAAGCTCTAAAGATCGCGAAAGAAATAAGAGCATTGAGCCGTCTGGAGAACGCAAGTCCAGAATTGATCAGTTGAAACGAGGAGAGCCTAGTCGAAGTAATTCTTCAGGTAATTTTGCAAACTCCATTAGAAAAAAAAGCACTTGGAACTTTAAAATGTATTTTTATTATTACAGATTTGTATTGTCAAGTTTCTTGGCCACAAACGTTTATTGCTGTTTATCACATAATACATGTCTTAGAGTGTTATTTAGCTTGATGACTTAAAATTTATGAAGGTTTGCCATTACATGACCAGAGCTATTAGGCCACCTCTCATCATTATGTGCTGAAGTATAGAGACGTGTACAGTCTACTGAATTGTAAACATAGATTTTCACTGCAGGTAAGAACCAACTGTCCACCTTCATAGCTACTTAAAAAAAATAATCTTACATATTTCTATCCAAGGCATTTTTTAATCCCTTACAGAATTAGCACTTATTGCCTTTGGAAGCTGACTTTATATCATGACCTCATGTTCCTAGTACTCCTCTTTTTCTGAAAAATGCTTCCCTTCTGAAGTACTACATTTCTTAATATGTTTCCTTTCTTCAAAGCTATACATGCAAAATTATTTTAGTTTATCCTTGTGTATTGTGTCATGAAGACCCTGCACCACTTTACTGGCTCTTTTAACCACTTCTGATGTATTAAGGTCATTCTGGAGATGTGGTTTCCAGAACAGTGCAGAATACTTCAGGTGAAGCTTTACTAGCGATCTATAGATCTTCCTTTCTTCCTGTTTCCTCTTCCTATACAGCCATGGACTTGCTTTTCCACTGCCATACTGCATTACTTGCCTACCTTCAAGTCACATTTGAAAAATAAATTGAGTCCTTCCTGTCATGTTTTATGGCAACAAATATATTCCAACTCTGGGATTCTGTGTCCTACTTGCATTTTCCCTTACATCCTATGTGCAACAGAGGAACTATGGGGTAAAGTTTCCTCCTGCAGGAGGACAGGGCACTTGCCTTAAAAGGCTCAAAGTGGATACTTCTTCCCTGCTCACTTTACCCCAGCCACTCTAGTCCAGAAGTGACTTCTCTTAGTTAGCTACCTTTTTACTCTCCTTCGGGGGTGCAAGAAGTTTTGCAAATTTTTTCCACCTCGCCTCACTCTGGACCAGATCATTTTGGAAGATTCCTGTCATGTGTTCGTCTCTGTCTGAGAGACTTTCTAAGCTCTATTCCTTTTCTGAAGCGGCCTTAGCTCACTGGGCTACACCTCCCAAGGTTGATGCCTATATTGCTCGTCATTTCCCTTCCCCTGCATCTCCTGCAGTGGATCCCTAATCTCTCACAGACTTAGCTGATAGGGAGCTTGATGATGTTTTGCAGGCTGGTGTTCTCTGCCATAGGTGCGTCCTTGCGAACTACCCTGGCCTCTACATGGGTTAACAGAACCATTGCTGTTTGGACTGACCAGCTATCTGATGCTGTCCGTGTGGGGGTTCCTAAAGCTCACATCTTGTTGCTTTTGGATGACATTTCTGGGGCTCAGAGCTATCTTACTGATGCCCTATCTGATGCTGTTAGGCTTGAGGCTAAGGCCTCTGCATTTCTGTGGCATCTACGTGCTCCCTGTGGCTTAAGTTCTGGTCTGTTGACCCGATCTTTAGGCAGTCTCTGCTTTCTCTCCCTTTCCAGGGTTCCTCCCTTTTTAGCCCTGATCTGAAGAATATCATTGGCGTGATTACTGGGGGCCGAGGTGCTTGGTTCCCCTTGGCCTCTAAGCGCAATCCTCAGACGTGAAGGCACCATCCCTTTCAGGCTTCTCCTGGGGGAACACAGGGGTCTGGCCTGGTGCTGTCTCAGGCACCATGTTCTATCCCTACGCTGCCACTGCACTGGAGATCAGGTAGCTCCTCCATCAAGCCTAATCTACTTTGGCAGGATTAGCCAACCCTTTATCCGCATGCACCTGTTGGTATCTGTCTGCAACGCCCTTTTTTTTTTTTTTCCTTTTCAGCATTTCTGCAGACATTGTTGTGGACCCTTGGGCTTGCTTGTGGATTTCTGAAGGGCACTGGATTCTTTTTAGCTTACTTCTTTCTTCCGTTATTTTCTTCTTTTCATTCCCCCTTTGGGACCGGATCGTCCTGGTTTCCTTTCTTGGATCCATTCAGTATCTCCTGTGCCTGGTTCATTGCCATGTACTTGGATCAGACTCACCACCCTATTTGTGTTTCCCAGGTTGGTGGCCTGCTGATGTCCTGTTCTGGACCTCTAAGGCCTCTATTCCTTTTCTGTCAAGCATTGTCTTTTCCGGGATTTTCTATGGTCTGCTATTCCAGCAGGGTATCTGGAGGAATTCCTGGCCTCCTGGGACCTGCAGGGTGCCTGCCTGCATCCCTGGCGGTGCATCCCAAGACCTGGCAATACCTCAGGTCAGCTTGTCAGGGCTCTTACAGTTGTCTGCTATTCCCTTTGGGCTGCCTCGTTCACTGGTGGATTGTTGAGTCTTGGGTGCATTGTTTTCTGTTGTGCATGCATGGGAATTCAGGTCCCTCTGGTCAAGGCCTTTCCACTCGCATTCACTGTTGGGTTCTGCATATGCCCAGGTCAGACCTTATCCCATCACTGGGCTTGGTCTGTATGGGTCTCCTGTTCGACACCCGGCTGAGCATGTTCTTTCTGATGGTACCTTATTGGATCGACTTTGGGTGGCCTCTGTTCTGGTTTGCAGATCCATTCGGGCCTCACTATTGGGTGTGTTTGTTGGGTGCTTTGCTTCTGCCGGGGGGGGGGGGGGGGGCGGTGCTGTTTGCCTAGGCTCATGGGGTTTCTCAGTGGTTGTGATCACTTTTTGCATGGGGGGGGGGGGGGGTCTAGATTCTTAGATCGGTTTCTCTTTTTCTCTAGCCTTCCATGTGGCGCTGAGTTTTTCTTTGGTCTCTCCAACCTGCGGTGGGTAGGCCCCTTGTGGATCCATTTGCATCTTCGATTTAATGGATGATGCCTATCTGGCAGGGGTGTGCTCTAGGTTGCCTGGATTTTCAGTACCTTGGTTGTCGGGGGAACCACTTCTTCCTGTCCGTGTCTGGATCTCGGGGAGATGTTTCATGATCTGAGGGGTTGGTCATCTGTTCTCATGGGTTGTCCACTGTAACTTTTCTTCGACCGTTGCTTATATCAGTCAGGTCATCTCCTTATGTCTCGCAGCTTGGTTGGTGGTCAAGGCTACTTTCCTGTGACTGGAAAACCAGGTCTTGCCCTCTTTGTAGTGCAGATTCCAGGTATAGGAAGTGTCCTCACTGTCTACTTGAATCGCCTCACTGTGGTCAACGGCGGGTGGGGACTTCCCAGGAGGCGCTCACCTTCTTTTTTTTATGTGATGGAGTCTTCCCTGTATCGACTTGATGACCATCAGTTAAGACTGCCAGGTTTATGCTGCTTTGCTCTCATTAGAGAGACCATCTGGCTTACACAGTGTTTGTTCTGTCGTTCCCTTGGGAGTTTCCATTGGCCTACCTTTTTTCCTCCTCTTCCCCTGCTTCGCAGGGTTCTGAGGGGGTTACGGATGGAGTGGTCCTTGATCGTCCTGGTTGCTCCATACTGGGCCTGGCGACCCTGGTTTCAGGGGGTGTTGGACCTTTTTGCATGTGGACTGTTTTGTCTTCCACGCGCTAAAGATCTTTCTGCAGGTCTCCCTGCGGGGAGGGTATTAGACAGGGCATCTGGTTTGATGCCCTGTTTCCTGCATCCTCGTTCTTGGGGTAGGAGGATTTCTCCTGTTGTGGTTACTGCTGTGCTTCAGCTTGGGAACCTGTTTCCTCTGGGTTTTTTTCTTGGATTTGATCTCTCTTCCACTCTTGATGTGTGGATGGGGTTCTGCCTTCACATGAGCGTACTCTGCCAATTGTCCTGTCTTTTTACAGGGTGACATGAACATAGGCCATGGCCTGAGTTCTTTGAAGGTTCAGACTTCTGTTCTCTCATTTTCTGAGGCGTTTCATCATCCATTCAGATGTCCAGAGTTTTCCTTGTAGGTGTCCCTCATGCTTTCCATGCCTTTTGGCATCCCACTCCTCAGTGGGATCTTAATCTGGTTCGGTGAGTCTTGCAGCGGCCTCTTTTTGGAGCCCTTGACTACTATTCCTTTTTGTCTTTTGACTTGAAAGATGGTTTTCCTCTTGGCAGTTGTCTCTGTTCATGGAGTTGTGTCCTGCTGGCTTTGTCCTGCTAGCTGCCTTTCCTGGTATTTAACTCGGCAAGGTAGTTCCGTGTACTTCCAAGAGTTCTTATTTGGTGGTCTCTGTGTTTCGCATCGCCCAGGGACTTGTTGTGCCTTCATCTTATCCTGGCCTTTCTCTGATGAGAAGTGGATATCCTTTTGTTGTATGGGGTGTGCTGCTTCTGGTTTTTTGTGCCCTGCATTTGGGTATGTTCGCCAGGCTGTTGCACTCCTTGTCGTCCCTGGGGGGGTCTCAGGGCTGACAAGGCTGCCTTCATGGTGATTTGTACTTTGGAGTCGGTTTCCATCTGTAGGGCCTATGGGACGGAGCCTGCACTTTTCTGTGTCATGGCTCATTCCACCAGGTCTGTTGGGCCCTCCTGGGCCTCTGTGTCTGGCCCCTTGCTGATCTTTTTTTGCTAGGCAGCCACTTGGTTGTCTGGGAATACCTTTGTTCATCAATACTGTTTTGACGTTCTGGCTTCGACTACTGCCAGTCTTGGCAGGATAGTCCTGGAGGCCGTTACGATTGTCTTGGACTTTATTTCCTACGTATTTGTGATCCTTACCATTGAGCCCTTTTGGCTCTTGTTCAGTGTGCTGTTTTACAGTTACTGGTGTGCTGTATTACACTTCAGTGTCTGTTGACGTTTCGTTTGTTAATGGTCTGCTGTATCTGATTAGTCCATTTGGGCTGTGGTGACTTTGGGGACCTAAGCTCGGTCCTTGCCTTCCGTCCTCTGGGAAGCTCAATGGTTGGACATCCCAAAGTTACCAGTAACCTATATTGGGTGACAGAGAAAAGAGGATTTTAGTCTTACCTGTTAAATCCTTTTCTTTTAGTCCATATAGGTTACTGGTCTCCCACCCTGTCAAGGGACCATGCTTGGTTCTCCTGTGACCGTACGTGTGGAAGTCCTTTCGGATTCATACTCACAGGAGTCTTCTTTTACCTTCTTACTACCTAGTGTCTCAAATCTTACTGGAAGGGGATTGACTAGATGCAGCTAAGGAGAGGAGGTAGGCTCCACTCAGCATTCTCTTCAATAATTGTTCCTACCTACATAAAGGGGCAGTCCCCTACCCAAAGTTAGCAGTAACCTATATGGACTAAGAGTAAAGGATTTAACAATATATATATATATATATATATATATATATATATATATATATATATATATATATATAATGTTTTTCTGTATTTTAACTTGTGTTTAATGCACCTTTGCCTTTTGGGGCTGTGATACCTTTTGAGGAGGGACATATTGGACTTGGAATAATATTGGAACAATTCTAGAAATTACTGCAGGGGGTGGGGTCTACCTTCCCTCCTTGTCTGCAGCTAGCCAACTAGCTCCAGAAAGATTTGAGACACTAACTATGACTAGATAGTGGAAGGAAAGAAGACTCTTGTGAGTGTGACCCCGAAGGACCCCCACGGTCTGCCACAGGAGAGTCAAGCATGGTATCTTGACAGGGCGGGAGACCAGTAACCTGTATGGACTAAGAGAAAAGGATTTAACAGGTAAGACTAAAACCCTCTTTTCTCTGTCGTCCAATACTGGTTACTGGTAACTCTGGGATGTCCAACCATTGAGTTTCCCAGAGGCGGGAAGTAAGGCAAGGACCAAGTGCAAGGCCACCAGCGCGTATATGAACCATCAGATCAGAGATAGCCTAACAACAACAAAGTGTCAACGGACACTGAACAGGGGTAAGAACACCCCAAACTGTTACACAGCACGCTGAACTAAAGCTAACGGGGCTCAAAAGTGAAGGAAGCACCAGGAACCAAAGAAAATTCTAGACAGGCAAAACTGCCTCCAGGATTTTCCTCCCAAAGCTGGTATCAGCAGATGCCAACACATCCACACGGTAGTGCTTCGAAAAGGTGTGCACAGACGACCAAGTGGCAGCAAGCCTTGCACAACTGATCAGCAGAGGCCGTATTCTCGTAAGCCCAAGAGGCCCCAATAAATCGAGTACAATGAGCCGTGACCCTGAAAGGGACAGGTTTCTTCCTCAGCTCATAAGCCTTACGATTAGTGGACTTGATCCAAGAAGCAATAGTCACTTTGGATGCTGGTCTTCCTGCCCTGGGACCCTCAGGAATGACAAACAGCGCGTCTGATTGCCTGATAGACTCCGTGCGATGTATATAAAACTTGAGACAGCACACCATGTCTAACAAGTGGAGATCCCTTTCCTTGTCAGAGGCGGGGTCAGGGCAGAAAGAGGGCACCACAATCTCCTGATTGATGTGGAAATCCGAAACCACCTTGGGGAGGAACTCCTGAGAGGTGTGAAGCACCACCTTGTCCTTGTGAAACACCAAAAATGGTGGTCTACAGGACAGAGCATGCAACTCGGAGACACGGCGAACAGACACAATCGCCAGGAGAAAGGCCATTTTCCATGTCAGAAGGCGTAGAGGAATAGTAGCCAAAGACTCAAATGGTGGGTGCTGAAGGACACCCAGAACCAGATTAAGATCCCACTGAGGAGCAGGAGCCTTAAAGACAGGGCGAGTATGAGCAACGCCCTGGAAAAACACCTTGACATCAGGAAGGATAGCAATGTGCCTCTGAAAGAAAACAGAGAGAGAAAAAGTCTGAACCTTAAGGCCCTTATCCACACCATCCTGCAAGAAGGCCTGGACCGTGGGCCGATCAAATTCCTGAGACAAGTCCCTATCGGCACACCAAGATAGGTCGACCAGACATGATGATAGGCCTTTGAGCAAACTGGCTTGCAAGTACTGAGCATAGTAGCCACCACACCAGAAGAAAAACCTTTCTTCTTCCATATTGAGGATTCAGTTTCCAAGCAGTCAAAGCTAGACGATGAACGTCCTCTTTCCACAGGTAACCCTGGAGGAGAAGATCCGGGCGGGAGGGGAGTCAGAATGGCTCCCCCACTGACAGATCCAGAAGCTCCAGAAACCAAACTTGTCCAGACCAGTACGGAGCAACCAGAATGACTGGACATCGCTCCAGTCTCGATTACCGTAACACCCTGTGCAACATAGGAAGGGGAGGGAAGATGTAAGCCAGAGGAAATAACCAATGAATGGACATGGCATCCACTGCCAAAGCTAGAGGATCCCTTCCAGTTGTGTCGTGTCGCCATCAGGTCGATGCAAGGAAGACCTCACTTCTGAACAATGAGGTTGAACACCTATGGATGCAGTTCCCACTCTCCGCTGTCCACTGTTTGTCGACTGTGGTAGTCCGCCATGACATTGTCTACTCCTGGAATGTGCACTGCGGATATGGCAGGAAAGTGTTCTTCTGCTCCGGAGAAAATAGCCTTGACCTCTAACCAAGCGGCAAGACTTCTTGTTCTGCCCTGCTTGTTGATGTAAGCCACAGCCGTGGCGTTGTAGGACTGAACCCGTATTGGGCAGTCTTCCAGCTGGGACATCCAGTGATGAAGGGCATGAAATATCGCCCGAAGTTCCAATACATTGATGGGAAGGAGAGATTCCTCCGGAAACCACCGTCCCTGAGCACTCAGGCGATCCAGGACCGCTCTCTAGCCGGAGAGGCTGGCATCTCACAGTGCTCCAGAAGGATATCAAGAAGGACTTGCCGTTCAGGAGATTAGAGAGGCCGAGCCAACACGACAAACTCCGTTCCACATGAAGAGGGAGGGATACTGACGTCTGCAGAAGGTCCGGCTGACCCTTGCATACCTGGATCACAAACCTCTGGAGCTCCCTGGTGTGAGCCATGGCAAAGGGGACTGCTTCCATGGTGGAGATGAATTTCCCCACCAGAGAGGATAGCTTCTTGGCTGGGGCTGGATCTTGAACTAGAACAGCTGAAACCCTGTGTGCGATCTGTTGAGCCACTTCCTCCGTGAGAAACACCATGCTTTGCTGAGTGTTGAAGAAAAGTCCCAGGAAGACCAGACGCTGGGACGGGACAAGATCCGACTTGTCCATGTTGATGATCCACCCATGATGGGTCAGAGGGTGAATGCAATCCTGAACCTGCTGACGAAGAAGTTCCATGGAGGCGGCTTTCAGAAGCAGGTCGTCCATGTATGGAGTAACTGTTATGCCGTCCTGGTGGAGGATGGACACTAAGGCTCACAGAACACTGTTGAAGACCTGAGGAGCTGTAGTCAGACCAAAGGGAAGAGCTGAGAACTGAAAATGCCCTTGGTCGTGGGCAAATCTACTGCCAGCTCTCTGGATGAATGGTGATCTAAAGGTCCAGAGAAGCGAAAATTTTCCCTGTAACCATAGCAGCAATCACCATCCTCAGGGACTCCTGGTGATAATGAGACCGGATCACAAAGTAATTGAGATCCTTCAAGTCCAAAATTGGACAACAACCGCCGTCCCTGGACACTACGAAGCGATTTGAGTAAAAACCCGTACCTCTGTCCTCAACTGGAACAGGTTCCAGAACATCCTTGTCCAGAAGAGACTGTATAGCGCTGTAGAAGAGATGGCGTTTTTCCACGCCCTGGGGCATAAGAGAGGGGAAAAAGCTAAAGGGAGGAAGAGAGGCGAAAGGGAACCTGTACCCTCCCGTCACTACTTGTAAAACCCACGGGTCCACCAATGAATCCTCCCAAATGCTGTGATAGTGACGAAGATGACCACCCACAGCTGAATGGGGACCCGAGTTCGGCGAGTCATGCCGGAGAAGTCTTGAAATCCTTGGCCCTGAGGGAGACCTTGGGCTTCCATTGCTGTTTGGACTTGGAGGAGGCACGTGGAGCTGAAGGAACCACCTGGTTCGCCGGACGTGTGTCAGTCTGAAAGGCACAAAAAAACCTGTTACGCTTGAGAGAAGGTTTCTTTCTGGGGACCAAGGGTAGATGAGTACTCATACCCCCAGTGGCATCACTAATCATATCCTTAAGATGTGGCCCAAATAAGTATGTACCCTGAAAGGGCAAGGACAGAAAGGCTTTCTTAGAAGCGGTGTCAGCAGCCCAGATCTTGAGCCAAAGAGCTCGTCTGGCAACCACCAGACGGATAGCATCAAATAAGGCAGCAGAAACATAGTGCTGGGCCTCTGATATGTTTGCAAGAAGCCGCAACATATCTGAAGATGAATCACCCCGACGTACAGCTAGGATGAGTTGTTCAGTCCAGACCGCAATGGCCCGGTTAACCCATGCTGCAGCGAATGCTGGACGCATGATAGTACCAGCAGTGGCAAAAATGGACTTGAGGGAAATCTCAAGCTTTTTGTCAGTCCAGACCTTCAGAGAGGACGCATCAGAAACTGGTAAGGCGGTAGACCTGGATAGCCTTGAGACAGGAGCGTCCACCTTAGGGTGATGAACCCATTGAGCAAGCACCGCCTCAGAAAAGGGGTAAAGCTTAGCAAACTTCTTGGAGACAGAAGGCTTTCTGTCTGGAGATTTCCACTCATCAGCCACTAGGCGGTCCAGAGTGGGGTTAGGTGGAAAACAAGTATGGGGCTTTATAGGCTCCTGGAATACACCAGAGGGATCTGAGGAAACCTCCTGAACTGGGGGAATGTTTAGCGTGTTTAAGACTGCCCCGATCAGGCCCTCAGCCGAGGGTTCTGGATCAACCTCAAGAGGATCCCCAAAAAATTGAGAGGAGCCCACAGCAGAACATTCCTCAACCTCTGAATCCACCATCATTTCCTCTTCAGAGGAATCTGAAACATCAGGTACTCCTTGCGGTTTGGGTAGGGAAGTTCTGACTGAGGAGAAGGGGTCTGCCAGGAATGGAAGACCCCCTGTAACTGGGATGGAAAGAGTTGCAGTGTAGACCTGAGGTCCCTGGTAGCAGCCTTGAACTCTTGCACCCAAACAGGCTCTAATGCATGGCTGGAGGTCCCTGGGATATACTCATGCCAGGCATAAATGACCTGAGTATTTTCTAGGCAACCCTGTATGACATGAGGAGTAATGTGCAATGGAGATACAGAGACCCCATCGTCCTTAGTCTTAGGCCTGGCCCCAAGCTCCAACGGAGTAGACATTTTCACAGTGTCAACAACATTCAGAATACTTAATCACCCAATTTACAGTGTGTAACATTAAAATTTCACCCCAGAAATCGCTAAAATACACTTATCTGGCAGGCGAAGGGTTAATCTGCAGAGGAGAGGAGGAGGGTCCAGGCCCTGCGTAGGATACTTGTTCTGTAAAACTCTCAAAATGGCTGCCACTGTAGAAGCCAATCAGAAACGAGCGTGCGAAGCAAGCGCTCATGGGAAATGTAGTTTTCCCAGAACAAGTACCCCAGCAGTGCCCGAAGCCCCCTGAGCCCCTCAACATACTTGCAATGTGAACCGGATGATATAGTAAGGTCAGACAATTAAAATGAGCCATCTCTGAAGTCGCTATGTTGAGTGGTTGCAGAGATATGTCCCAAACTGTACAGTCCCATACAAGGAAATGGAGCAATGGCGTCTATGCAGTAAAGCGCGCTGGAACTCAATTTTGTCAACGTTAGAACTGAGAAATAAAAATACATGAAATATCACTAGAACATGTAATCAGACCCAGAAAACACTGAACCCAGTATTGAAAGTGCCAATAACCACCCCAAAAGATGCCAACCAGCAGTTAAAGGGTTAATTTACCACATAAAGTTGCTCCAAACACTGACAGACATAACAGAGAGACCCAGTGAGTGCAGGAGTGTGCAATAAGAACTCCCAGGAATAACTCCTGTGCGGAGGGTCACTGTGGGACAAGTGGACCTACAGCACTCAAAGGGTTGCTCACCTTTCCTGCAGGTCTTCTGTCTTCAGATTACCATGTAGTAAGAAGTAACCTCAGTGGGTAACTCCTGGGGAAGCACTTGGAATCAAGATTTCCCCCCTCAGGGCTTAAGGTCCACAAAAAAGCACCTGGATACTGAGCTAGCGACATCTAAGGGCATTGTCAGTTATGGTAATCCACCTAATGGTGGTATTCCATATCTAACAGAAAAATAAAAACGTTTGTAAAACTATAGCAGAACTGTTCTCTTGTCTGTGTTATCTTCACCAAGGAACAAATCTTTCTGGAGCTGGATGGCTAGCTGCAGCCAAGGAGGAAAGGTAGGCTCTTACTTAAAGGGGCAGATCGCCTACCCAAAGTTACCAGTAACCTGAATTGGACGACAGAGAGAGAATTTTTTTTTTTTATGGACGTCTTGAAGATTCTTGAAATGAATGCGTACCTGGTAAAAATGGCCTGTGCTGCCACCAGATTTACTGGGAAGGCTTCAGCGGCTTCTGTTGCCGCATGTCATACTTTGTAGTAATAGATCTTGTCTGCTGTTCAGTGTTTCCAAAAGGTCGTTGGTGATCCTTCTATCTGTGGGTCAGCAGTTGTTTGGCCTGAAGCCGGATTAGGCTTTTCGTCATACCACTTGAGTTAAGAGAGCTTTTTTTCCTTGTTTCCGCAGAAAACAAGTGGTTTTTCTTTGCGCCTGAACATATGGCTTTGCTCCCAGGGCTTCTACTCAGCAGCCCCTGCGTGCCTTACCCCATAACTCAAGTCCTGGACAGGCAAGAATCCTCCTCAAAATCCATAGCTGACGAGCCTACCTATACATAACTGCTCTGCCTCATGCAGTAGGTCTTTTGTGCCTTTTTCACTGCACATTTTCTGTGGCAGATCAGTGGGTTTTGTGGGTCATTTTCAGAATGGTACCAAATAGACTTCAAGTTCCTTCTTCCTTTTTGTTTCTTCATGTCCACAGTTCCTCACAGTCCTGTGCATAGTTGTTTGTTCATAGACGTACTCTTTTCCCTGATAGATATGCAGGTTTTATTACCTGTTCCTTCTCAGGAAAGGTTTGTGGTATTCTACTGCAACCTTATCATAGTTCCAGAAAAAGACAACAGATGCTGTTCCATTCTGGACTTGAATCTCCTCAACCCTTTTCTTCATGTATCCAGTTTAGGATGGATTCTTTGCTTTCCATAATCTCTGCCATGTGTCCAGAGGAGTTTTTGGTCTTTCTAAAAGGATACTTACCTGCATATTCGCATTGATGGAGGTAATCAGCACCTCTTGTGGATTTCTTTGCTAGGCAATCTTTTTCAATTCATTGCCCTTCCTTTTGGGTTGGCCTCCACTCCATGGGTCTTTACAAACATCATGAAATCACTGGCAGTTCACATCTGTTCTCCAGGGATCTACTTAACACACTATCTGGACAGCCTTTTGATAAAGACTGTTTTTGGGGGGAATCTTCAGGTTCCAACTTGTGTCTCCCTTCTGGAGCACTATGCACATTTTTTTTTCCCAATTTGAAGAAATAGTCTCTCTTTCCAACTCTTGTACTTTTGTTTTCTTGGGATAACCTTCCTGTCAGAAGACCAAATTCTGTTGTTGTCTCACCAGGCATCTCAGGCCGTGCTCTGCCCATCCTCCTTGGTGATATATGAAGCTGCTGGGTTATCTGCCCTGGAAGCAGTCCCATTTGCACAATTTCATACCCGGGAGCTGCAACCAGAAATTCTCAGGAATTGGTCCAGGTGTCAGTGTTCTCTCCTGTGTCATTTTCCTGTCCAGACTAAGGCAGACTTTCATTGGGGCTACAGACATCCCATCTTTGACTGTGACATCCATTGGTAATTCCAAATTTGTTGACAACTGGGGTGGGCTACATCAACTGCCAGGGAGGGACAAGAAGTGCAGTCGCATTGTCCGAGGTTTGGTTGATCCTCACGTTGCCTAAGACTCACTTACCGGTTTTCTCCGTTCATATCCCAGGGGTAGACCACTTCTCACTGTGTCAGTATCAGAACCATTTCACTTCCATCTACATCAAGACCTCTTGACTCCGGGTCCAGTATCATCCAGAGGGGGTAAAGTTCGCTTTTAAAGGCTTGGGGTTTTCTGACTCTCATTGCCACTATGTTGAAGGCTCATAAGCTAGTTTCATCCAAGGCTTACCATAAGATAGGTCCTTTTTCTACAAGTGGTGTAAAGAACAGGTGTCGCAGCTGGGACTTTTTTGCCTTCTGGTTGTTTTAACATTTCAGGATGATCTTTAATAACTGTCTGGTCTTAGCTCTATTAAAACTCATATGTCGGCTCTTTCTGTCCTTTTGCAGAGGCTTATTGCCTTGCTACCTGATGTGCAAACCTTTATCCATGCAGTGGCTCACACCTACCCTGTTTTTTGGGATCCCACTCCTCTGTGGGATTTTAAGGTGGTTCTGGGAATGCTTCAGAAGGCTTCTTTTGAGTCCTTGCCTTTGTTTTCCATGCTTTTCTTGACACTCATGGCAGTCTTTCTCTTTCCTGTTGTGTCAGTTTGCTGACACAGACTTCAGGCTTTATCTTGTAAGCAACCTTTTCTGGTCTTCCACCCTGGTAGGGTGGTTCTGAGGACTCCCATAAGGTTCATCCCTAAGTTTGTTTCTGAGTTTCACATTAGCCAGGAAGTTGTTCTTTCTTCTCTGTCCAGCACCATCTAATAGACTAGAACAGGAACTTCATTTCTTGGATGTGGTTAGGTGCTTGAAGTACTATCTTCATTGCATGCAGCCTTTTCAAAAGTTACTGTACTTTGGTTCCAGAATTGGTGTACTCTTGGCAAATTGTGTCCATTCAGCAAGTTACCGAATACCTACTGTCTGGTTCCATATAACAAATAGGAGCAGGAGCTTCATCTTTTGGATGTGGTTAGGTGTTTGAAATAAGTTCATCACATGCAGCCTTTCTGAATATCTGACTTTTTGTCATTCTTGAGGGCCTTCATGCAAGCTGCTTTTAAGGTGAGAGTGGCTTCCTGGATTAAGGCGACCACTTGCCAGGCTTATATTCTTAAGAAGAAGCCTGTACTTTTAAGAGCCACAGCTCATTCCACCAGAGTGGTGGGTGCCTCTTCGGCCTACAGGAACCAGGTCTTTGCAGAGCAGCTGTGGAGGGCTGTGATGTGGTCATCCCTTCACACATTTTTTAAACAGCACCATCTCTGTGTTCTGGCTTCGGCTGCAGCCTGTTTTGGTCAGAATGTATTACAAGCTGTTGTGTCCTTGTAGGTGTCCATCTTTTGTTTATTACCAGTAACCTGTTTCTTTCTTGATATTGTTTTGGTGTATAGGCCTCTGTTGACTCCAGAGGTTCATATTCAAACTGATCTCTGCTGGAACTAGTCTGTGTTTTGAGGATTTTTTTCTTTCCCTCCATGGAACCTTGGTAGATAGCTTGGTATATTCTCATAAATAAAGGATTTATCGGTACATACAGAAAAATCTTCTTTTCCCATTGATTTAGATGGGTCATAACCCCTTGAATGCCAGAGACGTCTCCAGCATATTGCATCACAATGCTTTGGAGGCTGCTTATCATTCGTGGTGTTATCATGAGATTCATAGAATGATCAATTCAAATGTGGGGTTCATTTTGTTTACCCAAGAATTGCTGCTCTATTGCTTGATGAATAAGGCCTGTGTCTGTACATGGTAGGTCGCAACCTGTGTGTTTATTGGAGTTATTAGTTACCTCAGTAAATGTAATACAGAACATTTCTTAACCCCTTGATAACCAGGGGGGATATAAAACATAGTAATATGTTGCCACACCCCTTGGTCCTCAAAGGGTTTAAAAACAACCATCCTCACAACCTCATTAGCATGAAACCAAACTAGACTTTTTATTTTGTAGATAACTTCCGACAGGAGGTAGTGGCTGTTTTGTTTACCTGATGTCGTAATTTTTCCTGGACGTTTTTATTATTTGAATTGATGATTATCGTTTTAAACGTGTTATAGTTTTAAACGTTTGTGGCCTGTCAACCAGTCTTTTCAAACTCTTGCATATATGTACATTTTGGTTCTTGTTTTTAGTATTTTGGCCTAGCAATTATTTGATTTTACATTAAGAAATATTGTTGCTCTGCTGCTAAACTACAACATATTGTTTGTTCTTATTAGATCGTAGAGATTCAAGGAGTCACAGTTCCAGAAGAAGTTCACCTGAATCAGATCGTCAGGTACATTCCAGATCTGGATCATTTGATAGCCGGGATAGGGCACCTGATAGAGAACGTTTTGAACATGAGCGGGAACGTGAGAGGGAGCGGGAAAAGGAGAGGGAACGAGAAAGGAGGGATGGAATGCCAAGAGATTGGGAGAGAGAAACTAAAGACTGGCCAAGAAACAGAGAACGAGACCGCATGAGAGATCGAGAGCGGGAAAGGGAGCGGGACCGAAGGAGAGAGCTAGATCGGGAACGTGACAAACTGGTTCCTGACATTCTAGAGAAAGATAAGGTCCGTCTTCTTGATGTGCCCCTAATAACAGAGCAAAAACGTAGTGATCCAAAGGAGAGAGACCTTGACAAAAGTTATGAAAGCACCAACAGAAATACTTCAACTGTGGACAGGATCGAGAAAGACCCAGAAATCGTGCAGGATTTGAGCACTACTCGCAAAACTGAAAAAGCTGAGAGTTTTGATGGTAAGAATATTTTTTTCATAATAGCCTTTTGAATAAAGCAAGAGATGAGCATTCCTGGAGGATGCTAACTGCACCATAGGGCTCAAAGAAACATTCTTCAAATTACCACTAATTTAAATGGGGCTTTTAACCCCTTGATTGCTAAAGAGCTCTCAAAAGCATTGCTAAACAATGAGTTTGAGACACTTCTAGTACTCAAGGGGTTAAAAATTCCATATAAATAGTGTTTTGTCATTGTTCTCTGTGTAGCATTTTGTGTTTTCCAGAATTGCTTCTCCTCTTTTTTGCATCTCTTGTATGGGATATATGTTTTTATTTAGTTAGAGAACTGATAATTATATATTAAAATTTTTACATCAATATATTTTCCATTCTCTGTATGTGCCATTTTAAAATGGGAGCCTGAAGATAGGAGACTGGTATGCTAACCATTTGAGTGCCATGTTCCCATCTAATTATGTCCAGCTACTCTTTGGCATCCACTTTCAGTGGAATGATTGTATTGAAATCTATTCTTTATTCTTTTACTTCCTTGATTTAAGCCTTTCAGGGTTAAGTTCTCCATTTAAATCTGATTTGTGCCTTATCCTTACACCTTTGCTTATCAGTTTTATTACCCAAGTTATTATTGCCTTTATATACACTAAGATATAGAGCGCTAGTCGTGTAGGTGAGAAAAAAGAATAACAATATATGCAAATGTATACAAATTTATTACACCCAAACTCTAAAAATAATTATACCACAATTTCACTTACACAGAATAAACTTGTGTTGTTATCTCAATACTGTAGCACTGGAGTGTGTGACAACTAACATGCCTCCCACCCCAATCGTACATATGTCAAAAATATCCTCTGTAGTCGATCCTCACAGTCCCCAGTTGTAAATTTAATATTGCATCATTGACATAAAGTCAGAAAATGGGATTTGGAGGGAGACAGTAGGGTGAAGTATGACCATTTGTAGATGTCTGTAGGTGGTGAGTATTTGCTCGTAACACAGGTAAATGTTAGGTACAGATCTACCTGAACATTGATAAGAGCTTTTCTCATATAGACATCAGGTGAACTTCAGAGTGTCTCTTCTCATTTGGGAATTATTAGCAAACTTTTTCTGACTTTGTGAATGGTGCAATATTAGATTTACAACTGGGGACTTTGAGGATCGACTACAGAGGATATTTTTGACATATGTACGATTGGAGTGGGAGACATGTGCTACAGTATTGAGATAATAACACTAGTTTATTCTGTGTAAGTAAAATTGTGGTATAATTATTTTTAGAGATTGGGTATAATAAATTTTTATACATTTGCATATATTATTCTTTTTTCTCACCTACACAACTAGTGTTTTATATCTTAGTGTATATATTGTGGTCTTGTAATATCACCATTGAAGGTGTTTTGATAGGGGGCAGCTTTTCGTGTTTGTAACACATTTACCCCTGTATTGCGCTGTATACTTTTCTACTTTGATAAATTATTGCCTTTGTTTCTACTGAGTTTTGAGATTTTTTTTTTCCTATAAGAACAGGAGCAGCACTGCGGTCATCTTTGTCTCATAGACATTTGTCACACAAACCGTTCCCATATATGTCTGCACCCTTTTATGACAAGAGTGCTTCACTGGTGACCATGCTCTCTATCTCATGGTCAGCATGTTCTATTTTCAAAGTACTTAATTTCACTGCGTTTTGTGGCTGGGCAGCAACATTTGCTTAGTTTGTGCAGTGCACTGGTAAACTACATTTCGAAGAATCCCCTGCTTTCCTGGCTTTTTTTCTGATGGATGGGCATTGATTTGGCTGCCATCTTACTCCTCCATTGTCTATGCTATGCAGTGGCTGACTTTCATCCTCTCCAATTTAACCCTTTGCATATAGATAAGTACAGATCCTCCATTGGTGGATGCTGCAGGCCTCAAGGACCAGGCCAACAAATGCATTGACTGCTTATTAAAAGTGAATTTGCGGCCACAGAGGCAGCTCTGCAACCTATCTTTGCTTCAGCTTGGGTTAGTAGAGAGAGTCATCTCAGAGGCCATAGGTGGTGATGTTCCTAAGGAGAAATTCTTGGTTTTGCTTGCCAATATATTGGAAGCCAATGCATATCTCTCTGAAGCCGCTTTTGATGTCACAAGGTTTTCTTGTAACTCCTCAGCATTTATCTGCTGCTGCGCATCATACCTTTTGGCTCAAGATTTGGTCACCAGACCACTCTTCCAAGAGGACCTTAGTTTCACTGACTTTTGTGGGTGAGAATCTTTTTGGGCCTGACCTGGGCAAGATCACAAGTGATGCCACTGGAGGCAAGAGCACTCTTCTGCCTCGCTTTTTTTTTTTAACCAGGAAGATGTGTGGATTATGTGCCCCCCCCATTGCCTGCCTCAAAGCCGGCAGAATAAGAAAGATGCTCAAATGACTAAAGATTGACAAGCCATCCTTTCCATGACTTGTGGGGGCCTGGCCCATACCTGCCTGTAGAGGTTGCCTCCGGCTTTTTCACAATGCTTGGGCATCTTCTGTGGTGGACCAGTGGTTTTGCTGGTCATTTTGGAAGGGTACTACATAGACTTCAAGTTCCATCCTCCTCAGTGCTTCATTTTGTTCAGAGTTCCTCTGGACCCAGAGTGAGCACGCTTATTCATGGACTCCTTTTCATCCCTGTTGGACAAGCAGGTCCTGCTTCCAGTCCCTTTTAGTATATACAGTGGATATAAAAAGTGTACACACCCCTGTTAAAATTGCAAAACAAACTGAAAGCGTTGAGGAGGAAAAATAAAAAATAAACTCTCAATAACCTGATCAATTTGTTTTGCAATTGAATTGTTCACGTTATAGGTCACATTAAAGGTGGAAAAAGTTCTGACATGAATTATCTCTGCTCATTCTTTAACATCACAAGAACCTGGCATTTTAACAGGGATGTGTAGACTTTTTAAATCCACTGTATCAACTTATAAATGCTCCTGCGCTCGACTGGTATACGAATACTCCAAAAGTATCTTTATCATTCAGTTGGATTTTTTTTTTTTTTTTTTAACCAAAATAATAAAATACGATTTTAAAACAAAATGAAATGCATTATCACAAACAATGTCACAAGCAGTGAGTCCCATATAGAAAAGTGTCCACTTTATCACAGAATATTCCCAATTCTTAAAACTCGGATGTGCAACTAGTTCCTCAAGGAGTCGGAAGGGCTCTTCTAGGGTACATAAAAAGTAAAACAAAACAGAACAGCACGGCCTCCTCTAAGTAATAAATTGGAAATAATCCATAGAACCCAAAATCCTCATCAGGGGGTACTCGCATTTAAAAGAGGCTAGTTCCCACTCTAGGTTGAATGGCCTTGACTGGATCTAACCCCGAGTCCAGGTCCCTCTCCAACATTCTCCACTCCTCTGCCACTTGAGCGATCTGTCCAGGGGGAGTATCTAGCCTCCCTTCAGGATGCATACCTGCTTGTTCCAATTCATTCAGAACACTTCCTTCACATAACCTTTAAATGAAGTTGAAACCAGCTCGCTGCCTCACCTTTTGGCCTAGCCACCATTCCAGGAATCTTCACAAAGATCATGGCAGCTCTGGCTGCATACAGAATTTCTCTGATTGATATCTGGACGATGATCAAGGTTCCCTCTGAGGACATTCTTCCTTCCCACATGCTGGAGTGTGTTTCCATTCTGGTCCATCTGGTTGATTTATTGGGCATGTGATTCAACAACCTGCAAGGGAAAGTGTTTTTGCCAGAAGAAAACCATTCAGAACCTGTTTCAGGACGCGTCCCAAGCTTTGGCCCCGGCTATAATAAGGGATTACATGCAAATCTTGGAACATTTGGTGTCCATCCTGGAAGCAGTTCCTTCTGCTCGGATTTACACGTGGGAGTGTCAACTGGATATACTCAGAAGCTGGTCCTGACAGTGCTGCCATCTGTCGTACTTCATGACTCTGCCCCCTCAGACAAGCAAAGACCAACGTTGTTGCTCCATTGTCCTCATCTGACAGGGGACCCCCCTTTGTAATACCAGATTGGAACCTGGTCACAACAGATGTTGATCTGAGAGACTGGGGTGCAACCCTAGGTTCCCTGACAACTTAGGGCAACTGGATCGGGTAGGAGAGTCTTATCAGTCAAACATCCTGGATTTGTGGGCTATTCATCTAGCACTTGTTCAATGTTCTCAAGTATGGTCAGGAACCGCTGCAGATAAAGTCCAGCAATTCAACGGCTATCAAATACATCAACCTTCAAGGAGGAATTCAAAGCGAATCATCCTGGACTGAGGTTCAGAAGCTCCAGTCATCTTGGCAGTCCACATCCCAGGAGTGGAATACATGGTGTCCGGCGTTCACAGCCAGGGCCAGATTTGCACTAAGGCAAAGTAGGCATCTGCTTACAGGCGCACCCCACAGAGGAGCGCCTGTCCCTGAAATCAATTTTATTTATTTATTATTTTTTTTTATCACTTCGCTCTCACTGAGCACAGTGGCAGCAGTAACCATCCACACAGTAAGGTCTGTGCTCCTTCGGCACAGATCTGTATGCTGTTGCTCTCTCCTTGTCTCTTTAGTAATGCAGAGTGCTGGGAGATGACATCCCCCAGCGCTCTGCATTATTGTAGAGAAGAGCGCGGGGGCAACAGCATACAGATCTGTGCCGAAGGAGGCACAGAATTCTCCTGCCACTGGACCACCAGGGAGGTAGGAAACAGATATGAGGGGCAATGTTAAGATGATGGTGGCAAAGTGGAGCTGATGGGGGCAATGTGAGGGCAAGTTAGAAGCTGATGGGGGCAATGTGAGAGCAAGTTGGAGCTGATGGGGGCAAGTTGAAGCTGATGGGGCAATGTGAGGGCAAGTTAGAAGCTGATGGGGCAATTTGGAGCTGGTGGGGGCAATGTGAGAGCAAGTTGGAGCTGATGGGGCAAGTTGGAGCTGATGGGGGCAAGTTGGAGCTGATGGGGGCAAGTTGGAGCTGAAGGGGGAAAGTTGGAGCTGATGGGGGCAATGTGAGGCTAATTTGGAGCTGATGGGGGCAATGGAGATGATGGGGGCAAGTTGGAGATGATGGGGGCAATGTGAGGGCAAGTTGGAGCTGATGGGGGCAATATAAGGGCACGCTGGAGCTGATGGGGGCAAGTTGGAGCTGATGGGGAGCAATGTGAGGGCATTATGGTTATGTGGGGGGTAATGTGGAGATTTGGAGCATTGTGTAGGTGTCCAGTGGAGATAGCCAATGGGGGGGGGGGGGGGGGCGCTTCAGATTTCTGTGCCTACGGGCTCCTGAGATGTAAATCCGGCCCTGATGGTACACTAACAATTTCCAAGTACAGACTTGTTATCTTGTCTAATATGAACATCGATTTTTATATTAGATGTACACATGATATCTGTATTTGTAACCATCTGAATGCCAAATGGGTGCCCTCTGGCATTCAAAGGGTTATGTCCAGCATACCTCTCAAGTGTCCTTATTTAGGAGGGACAGCTCCTCTTTGAGACCCAAATCCCTCTGTTCCTCTTTTTTACCCCTTTCTCCACCTTTTTAGGAGAACAGAATGAGTAGTGTGCATTCCATTACATTACATTGCTCCACAGCAATAAAACTTGTTCAGAGAGGAATTGACTGGCATTTCGTGGCTGGACTGCCTTTTGATAGGATCAGTATGATGTGCTCTAGGATATTTCCTCTCTGTGAAAGGCACTAGTGAGCTAAAAGAGATTGCACCCTGGGTAGGATACTTATCCTATCGAGCCTCATCAATTCGAGGTCAGGCTCGTTCCTAGTTGAGCATCTCTGACCAGCACTTTGCATAGTCCATGGAAGCTCCGGTATCATGGGGACCGGCGCTTGGTCCTTTCCTTTATTTTCCCACCCTGGGAACTCAATGTTGGTACATCCCCATGGTACCTGTAAGCTATATTGTACGACAGAGAAAATAGGATGTTAGTCTTAGCAGTCAAATCCTTTTCACTTAGTCCATATAGTTTACAGGTCTCCCACCCAGTAAAATAGAGCATGCTTCATTTCCTGTGGCTGGGCGTGGGTGTCCTCTTGGGTACATGCTTCCAGGAGTTTTGCTCTTCTTTTTCTCGCTGTCTAGCTCAGTAGGTTTAGTATCACAAATCTAACTGGAGAGGAGTGGCTGGGTAGCCTGCTATGGAGTAGAGGGAGGCTCCCCCATGCAACTTCTTTGAAGTATTGTTCCAACCTACTAGGATGAGCTGTCACCTCCCCATGGTACCTGTAAGCTGTATGGACTAAGAGAAAAGGATTTAACAGGGTAAGACTAAAATCCTATTTTGTCTGCCACAGGGCTGTCCAATGCATTGCAAAGCAATACATTGGACCCCTGTGGCACACAGTGTAATTTTTTTTTTTTATTATAGACCTCATTGGGGCTCATCAGGATCCCTTCTGATGTCCCCAAATGAGGTCTTTAGTTAAAAAAAATAAATAAAACAAATATGGCCCAAAAGAAATTACCTTGTGAGTGCCACATAAGTCTCCAGCGCATTGCAAAGCAGCACTCACGGGGTTACACTTTTTTTTTTTTTTTTTTTTTTTTTTTTTTGTCATCAGACTTCATGGGTGGGACATCTGCACCCCTCCGGATGCCCCCCCTCAAGTTATTGATCTCCCATCATGATCACTTGGGAGATCAATATGGTGACACAGGAGAGCATGATCCACCCCCAAGAGTGCCAGGCATTTTTTTTTTTTTATTTATTTATTTATTTATTTTTTTAATGTGGCCCCTAACCCCTGCATGCTGGTTATATCGGCTTATGCAGTGACCACATTTTAGCTGTACGTTGTACGAGCTTGGCACAGCAGGTACAGCTGTCCAGACTCATACACTGTACCCACTTGACCACGGAACTTTTTTTTTTTTATGCAGTTGTATTCTGGGATTGCAGATCGGCATGCAGAATTCCATGACGTGCCAGGACTAACATTGGTACTTAACATCCAGACTGGCTTAGACTCGCTACTGGAAGTGACACCTCGCACTTTGCATACACATGAGAAGGTTTCTTCTCACACTTTACGTGCATTCAGTGAGAATGCATAGAACTGATGCAATATGTGCAAATGTTGTGCCAGCATTGTGCACATATTGAACAGGTACACATAGGCATATTTAATCCCACAGATCCTTCCTGTCACTGCCCATGCAATGGACACAGATAATGGGTAGAGAAACTCTGTAGCAGAGCATGGATGGAGTGGAAGGAGGAGCAGGGGCGGGTGGCTTTAGGTTTTACTGGGCCCCAACATTTCTGATGGCAGCCCTGTGCAAAAATTTGAAAAGACTAGTTTAGGATTACTGTGCAGTCTCTTTATTTAACACAATCAAAGTTCTCAAATAGTTGTTGGTAATATTGATCGAATTCTGGCTCTTGATCTCTTTAGTTAACACAATCAAAGTTCTCAAATAGTTGTTGGTAATGTGGATGGATGAAATTCTCATCTTCTATCCATTGTATAGATTCAGCTGGTGCTGAAATCTGCTGTGGTTCAAAAGGAGGAGGGATCTCTTTGTTTTCTAACCGGTCCCAGTCAATGCTGTTGAAAAATGAATGCTGTTTGATGTCACGAAATCCTGACTGGGGATTCCCTCCGAGCCTTTTCTCAGGACACTTCTCTAATAGTCCTAACAAGAGAGATGAAATTTCAGGTGAGAAGAAGTCTGGTAATATTACTGGTTCCTCCATAACGGCTCTCATAATAGTACAAATGTCCTGGCCAAAGAATGGAAATGTTCCTGCTACAAGTCGGAAAAGGATGATGCCAAACGACCACCAGTCAATGCTTGATCCATATTCTTCTCCCTTAAATATTTCAGGCGCAGTATACGGTGGTGTTCCACACAGTGTTTTCGTTCTTTCGTATGGTCCAATGCCTTCCTTACTTAAACCAAAATCTGTAACTTTAATATGGCCGTCACCATTTATTAAGATGTTTTCAAGTTTCAGATCCCGATGGATTACTTTTTTTTCATGAAGAAAATTTATGGCAATGGCCAATTCTGCTCCAAAGAACCTGACAAAGTCCTCAGGCAGCCTTCTGCACCACTGGATGAACATATTCAAGTTGCCACCACTTGCGTATTCCATGATGTAACATAATGAACTGTTGGTTTGAAAGCAGCACTTCAGGCCTATCAGAAATGGGCAATCACGGGCTAAATTAAGAATTTTCTTCTCCGTGTACACAGAGGAAATGCTCTCAAGAGCCTCAATCTTATTTACCACCTTCATGGCATATCGACAGTTGTCCTTTGATGAAACAAGGAAAACTTTTGCATATGAGCCTTCTCCTAGCTTGCCAATGATGGAGAAGTCTTGAAGGCTCTTGAAACTCAGAGAGGAGCCATTGGCATCCTTATTTCCTTTCTGGTCTGTGTCTGAGTCTCTTGCTAGATTATCCTCAGAAGCACTGATGTTGCCATCCTCCTCATTGATGTGAATGACAGAGCCCACAGGAGGATCTTTGACATCTTCACTTCCTTTTTTATCAACGTGACCCTGATCCTTCACAGCAGAACAGAATCTGACGTCTGCTTCTTCCTTGCTGATGGGCATTGAGGAGGCTTCTGGAAGATCCCTGACATCCTTGCTTACTTTTTGATCAACGTTTGAGTTGTGACCCTGATCCTCCACAGCAGAATAGAAGACACAGTTTAATTCTTCCTCATTAATTGGAGTTGAGGAAGCTGCAGGAGGATCCTTGACATACTCACTGCTCTTCATTTCGTGAACATGAACTTGCTTGCTGGAGTTCAGTGAAGATGATGGCACTGATGCATGCTGGTCTTCTTCTGGAATTGGGACACTGTTTTCATCTTCTTTACAATGAGTGGCCAATGCTCTGCACCGTTTGTGCACCACAACGCCACAGTTTTGGCAGACATAGCCTTTTCTGCGACATCTATGCCCACACTGCATACACAATGCATTGGTTTTCATGCGCTGTGACTGATATCTGTGACCACCGATCTGGTGGATCTTTTCACTGCTAGATGGTATGCAGAAGCAGCATAAGCCAATTAACCGGATAAACCAGTTAGGCATTTTGAAGTATATTAATGTAGGTTGTCAGCTCTCAGCTGACAAGAAAAAGGCTTGAGATATGCTGTAGAGTTAAACTGCTAATCTCTAGATTCACTTGGGATATGCTGTAGAATTGACTTGCTTGCCTTTATTATAGCTAGGGTCCATTATGACATCATAATAATAGACATTTGAGTCTGTAATGCTGGCTCTTGATTGGCTATGCAAATCCATTATGACATCATAGTTGTAGCTATTTGAGTTGCAGGTGGAATGTTGGCTCTTGATTGGCCAGTTTTTGCTATTCAGTTTGTGGCATTTAGGCACAAGGCAGATAAACATGTGCAGTGAAAATTCAGCTGGGATTTGTTTGCATGGCATATGTAATGGGTAAAAACACTACACTATCAACTTCTACCCCCTCTATCTTTACTTGACCATAGAGGTGTATGGGATCTCTTTCTTTGCCCTCCTTAAGGGGAGAGGAAGTTGAAAGGGAAATGAATATGGAGACCAGTTCCAACATATTAATAAAAAAACAGGGAAGGGGTGAAACTGTTCCAACCAACCCGTAATCTGTGATTTTTTTTTAAAGAGAAAACATGCTTACCTTGATTCGCTGGTCCAGCTGTCTATATGAATTATTTTCTAATTGTGTGTTGAGGCTTTTACTCAGCAAGTTCATGCACTGCTTGCATCTCATATGTTTGCATGGAGGGCCCTGGTGCAAACATTTTGTTGGACCTCCAACTCAAAGATAATTTAGACATGTGGCATAACTAGTATCTACCTTTTTATATAAATTTGCTTGATTTTCACCCATTGTTGGTCTATTTTTCCAAATACTTTATTTCAGGGCACAAACTTTTAGTGACTTATGTTAACATGTTATACATATCAAACATTTGCATTGCACTATTTTTAAAACTAAAGGGATTTATGTATCAAAACAACTTGGAGCAATTCTGTAACAACCCATCCGCACAGTAGGGGAACAGACATCTATTCCCAGAATTCTCACTGTTTTTAAAACCCTTGAATGCAAACCTCTCTAGTGTTCAAGAGGTTAAAAGCTAATAATTAAAACAAGCTTATGGTTAGCCCCAGAATTGCTCTAGCTTGGTTTGATACATAAGGGTGCAATCCCTGTAACACTATTTTTATACTTCCTTCCACCCATAATTCGTATTTGGGTGTATTAACTACTGTATTATGGTACACAGGACCAGATTTGCAATAAGGCAGAGTAACCATCCACACAGTAAGGTCTGTGCTCCTTCGGCAAAGATCTGTATGCTGTTGCTCCGTCCTTGGCTCTTTAGTAATGCAGAGTGCTGGGAGTTGACATCATCTCCCAGCGCTCTGCATTATTGTAGAGAAGAACGCGGGGGCAACAGCATACAGATCTGTGCCGAAGGAGGCACAGACTTTTCCTGCCGCTGGACCACCAGGGAGGTAGGAAACAGATATTGGGGGCAATGTTAAGATGATGGTGGCAAAGTGGAGCTGATGGGGGCAATGTGAGGGCAAGTTAGAAGCTGATGGGGGCAATGTGAGAGCAAGTTGGAGCTGATGGGGGCAAGTTGAAGCTGATGGGGGCAATGTGAGGGCAAGTTAGAAGCTGATGGGACAAGTTGGAGCTGATGGGGGCGATGTAAGAGCAAGTTGGAGCTGATGGGGCGAGTTGAAGCTGATGGGGGCAATGTGAGAGCAAGTTGGAGCTGATGGGGGCAACTTGGAGCTGATGGGGGAAATGTGAGGCCAATTTGGAGCTGATGGGGGCAATGTGAGGGCAAATTGGAGCTGATGGGGGCAATGTGAGGGCAAGTTGGAGCTGATGGGGGGTAATGTGAGGGCATTATGGTTATGTGGGGGATAATGTGGAGATTTGGAGCATTGTGTAGGTGTCCAGTGGAGATGGCCAAGGGGGGGGTCTTCAGATTTCTGTGCCTACGGGCTCCTGAGATGTAATTCTAGCCCTGTTCACAGCTGTCAGAATTCAGAGCCGGGAAACCGGTAATTCACCCAGGAGGTGTTCGAAAAGATGGAGTCTTCCGCTGGAGTCTTCCATCAGTGGACCTGATGGCATTCCACAAGCACAGGAAGATTCCAATGTTGTGCACCAAGGGAAATGCTCTTTTGGCCTTTATGATGGTCATGATGTCCATTCCATGGAACTTTCATCTGACCTAGGTGTTCTTACCACTGATGCCGATTCCCAGGGTGTTCAGGAAGATCAAAATGGCAAATGTTCTAGTTATCCTAACTGCACCTTTTTGGCCCAGTTAGGCCTTGTTTGAAGATTTTCTTAACCTGTCCATTGAGGAACCGTTTGTCTTCCTTTGAGACCGTATATTCTGACACAGGGCCTCCTCTTGTAGCAACATGGGGAAGGCTGGCCTTGATGACATGGCTGTGCATTTTATGGCCTGGGATTGATATTAGAGGAGTCATGATGTGACCCTTTGCGTGCCAGAAGGGTATGCAAAGCATTGTAGAGCAGTGTTTTGCACACCATTCTGGGACTCAAGGGGTTAACAGTTCAATGCCCCATCCTATATAATAATTCGCTAAATCGTGTGTAACGCCACGACATGCGCAGTAGACACTGCTGCGCGTGCTGCAGTCATGCGCAATAGACACTGCCCGCGCCGCGGCTGATACAGAGCCGGGCGCTCTGAAGGACCATGTGGCTGTGACACTGTGGCCCGTGTAATGGGCTGTTCAACTAGTCAAATTAATAAAAGAGACGCAAGAGAATGTGGTTTTCTTTAAAGAGTAACAGACTGGCACAGAAGTCTGTGTGCTCTGGATTTGCAAATCTGTGCACTGATTGTTTAGATCAGTAATGTACTTCCCATATGCTGTAGTAGCAAAGGTTTTTATTTGTTTGTTTTTCATTTTTGGTTTTAAACTCAGGGTGAGCTATTTATGAAAGTTCCCAGGGATGGGCATCAGGAGCAAATCCACCTGGGCAAAAGTGACATAAATTCCCATCCGGTATACCAGTCTATCCAACCTTGCCCTTATGGCTTGGAACTTAAGGTGCAAATCTTGACGAGCAAAGGGTTCAGCGATCCATTTATCCAAGCAGTGTTAAAGCTAGCAAGGCAGCATCAGCTAAATTTTCTGCATAATCTCTCACATTTTGTAACCTAAAAAAGATTGATTCTCTAAAGTTTTGCAAGCTGGTCTCAAAAATGCGTTCAGTGCAAGCTTCCTCAGAGTCCAAATCTCTGCTTTATTTTATTTCAGAAGAAGATTGCAGTTATTCCAGACATTGCTACAAGGGGTTATTCACTTTTCCTCCTCATGAGCACCTACTCTTCCATGGAATTTGTATCTGGTTTTGAAAGTTTTGCAGTCGCCACTCTTCAAATCTGTTTTCTTCAGACTTTATTAAAGAGACAGTAATGTTTCACACAAACAGCAGCTCCAATTAATCTTAATAGTATTTGAGCTGTAGACAGCTATTTCAATACTGTCAGAGTTGTACTTCAAGAGTAATTGAATGATAAAGTATCCCCCTCCTGCCCCTTTTACCTAGTGTAAGCCACCTCCCATCCACAGACCAGACATCTCACAGCAAGGGACAATATTCTTACTGTGAGAACAATGAAAGCCTTGCCCCCCTTGACAGGTTTTTCAGTTTTTTCCTTTATGTTAAATGAAGAATATCCCTCTCTGCAATCCACTTGGACACCACACTTCTGCGCTGAGCAGCGTTACATCAGTAAAAGGGGCTGGAGGGGGATTCTTTATCACTCAATTACTCTTGAACTACAACTCTGACCGTACTGAAATAACACTCTCCACTGCCCAAATACTAAGAAGATTAATTGGAGCTGCTTTTATTATGAAACATTACATTAAAGAGGAACTATCACCTAATGTGAAATGGGAGGGATAGCAATGCAAACTGTGGTACAGCGTGTAATATCGCAGACATCCTCCTCTGGATGTCAGCCTCTTTAGATCAATGTCAGTTTTACAGTGAGCACAAATATTTAAGTGGGGGAACCAAAAAAAAAAAAACATGATTCAGATTTCATTTAGGTTGCTATTTCACCTGGGAGCATGAGTCTCAGAGTTGAAAGTTCCACTTTAAGCATCTCACTTTAGACAGTTTTCTCATGGCTATTTCTTTAACTAGACAAGTTACATAATTTGGAGTTTTTGTCTTGCAAATCTCATTATGCTTTCATTAGGTTAAAGTAGTTTTACAAACTGTTCCTGACTTTAAACCAAAAGTTGTTCTACAACAAGCAGGAACTAGTATCTCTCTCCGCATGTCCTAAACCTCATAACTGTAAGGAGGCTTGCCTTAACACTTAAAATGTAGTCAGATGTTTTAAATACCATTTCCAAGCAACTGAATCTTTTAGGCAGATGGATACCCTGTTTATTATCCCTGAAGACGCAAGGAAAGACAGACCTGCCTCCAGAACTATGAATGCTAATGGACCAAGGCTTCTTAAAACTCTCCCATTGAATCACAGCCCATTTAGCATGTTTGCCTGCTAATTCATGATCCCTGGAAAAAAAAAATATGAAACTTCCACTTATTAACTCTGCAAGGTGGCTACATGGTAATTAGTTCACAAAGAATTGGGAGGCAGACAGTTCCTCTGTCTTGCTTCAGTGTCTATGGAGGGAACATACAGCTGAGCTGCCCTGACCAGGGCCTGGATGCTGCTGTTTATTCTGTTCATGGTGAGTACCAGCAGCTCAGGCCCATGGTTAAGGGAGACTGATTATTTACTTACTCTCTTGGAAAGCCCTTCTGCTATCATTTTCTAGCCCAGTCTCTCCTATTCTCTTTTCCTCTTGAATGCCTTGAGGGAGAATGGGTTTAAGTTGATTTGGGCCACAGGGGCATTCAGTGGGTTCGAAGGCCCATCCTTAGGCCTATTACTGGGGGCAATTATATTAGCTGAGATCACTAGTCAGTTCTGGTGCTCCTTTTGTTGTCCCCGTCTCATTGTTTTCTGAGGGGAAGTCACCATGTCACAGCCCAGGGTTTGTTTTTTTTTAACCCCTTAATGACTGGTGATGTTCCTGGACAGTCACTGGCGTCCTTGCCTGTCATATGATAATCTTTGCACATCACATTTTTTGTTCGCAGGGCACGTGCAGGATTGCTTTGAGCACTACCAGGGTCTGAAATTGATCGCTCCAAGACCGGAGAGGTCACTCTCAGGCCCCCATTCGGCAAGCCAGTACATGTGATCAGTCACGTGTGCTGGCTCGCCGAATGTGATCATAGGGGTCCTTAAGGGGAATCCACTTCCCTGACCACTGGTTGTTAAGGTATTAATTGATGATTCTGATCCTTCTCCATACCACCCAACATTTCAAATTGCCAAAGAGGGACACTTGTCCCCCCACTGGTGGATGCAGAGGTACTCAAGGAGCTGTCAGATAAGAGGCTCTATTCAACCATAGAGGAGAAATAAATTTGACTAAACTCCCATTGATTGAAATGGGTATTTTAAGTGCTTAATTGCCAGTGTTCTCTAACTCGTGAAGCAATTCTTGAAATGTTATTGGTGCACTCGGTTTGCCTAGAATTGCTCCTGGTTTCTTTAGTGTATAAAAATGTATGGGCCAAATTTATAAGTTAAATGGAGTGCATTTTTTATCTCATCAACAGCACGACTGGAGTGAATTGAAAATGTCCTTTCATTTACAAATAGCTTTTAACCTGTTAAGTGCTAGAGAGATGTCCAGAGCATTGCTTTACAATGCGCTGAAAACCTCTAGCATTTAGCAGCTCAAAAGCCCCATTTAATTCAAAGGGGACTCTGAGAATATTTGTCCTCTATGATATATTAGTTTGACTTATGTTTAGAGGTGAAGTAGAACAAGTAGCACTAAGGTGCTTTGCTATATTTTGTTACATATTATTCATGACACAGTAATAAATGAATATCCACTTATCTACAGGGTTGGGTTAGGACAAAGAAGTGTTTTAGGAGAATTTACATTTATGCAAAGAAAAACATCTAGAATGCATAGCTTTGATCTACGACGGAAATTTGATTTGTAAGATCTCAAATATAAATCTCAGCTACGATAACATTACTGATTGTTATACACTTGTGTCATATGAAGAACACAATGCATTGACAACATCTACCATTCACAGGGTTTGAAGACCCATTCAAATAATGAGAATTTAGGAAATTTATTTCTACAGTGCAGTTGGCTTGCCCCTCTTTGCCTTTATGCATAACTAGTGTTAAAGTCCGTGTACACAGGCCAAGGTCCGGGTGATGTTAACCTTTTGCGTGCCAGAAGGGTACACCACGCATTGCTTTGCGTTGCTCTGGCGCTCAAAGGGTCAAGAGGCCAGTCCTGCTCTACGTCCTGCCGACGACGCAGTCATGCACTGTAGAGACTGGCCGAAAGCACAGAATGCTCCCAGCACAGAACTCCCAGCATTCCTACACCTCCCAGCATTCTGTGCATTTGGGCAGTCTCTACTGTGCATGACGGCTTCTGACAAACATCCTAGCGAATTAGTATATAGGATTGTCGGTGTTGAAGAAAGTCTGTGTTATTACAGCTGTAAATGTTGTGCGTAACACGTGCATTATAACTCCAATGTAATTGTGGAGTGGTGTCTTATTAAAACAGAATACAGTATGTTAATCACAGCATTACAGATTACTCTTGTACGTCTAACTGCATTGTTTTGCTCAGTTCCTCATGGGCATCTTGAATCGTGAAGTCGCTAACAGCTCTGTGTTGTTCAGGTGGGGATGATGAAGAATCAAAGCTTGACGATGTTCAGTCAGGGGAATCTGTGGCTGGGGAAGAGTATGAGCCAATCAGTGATGATGAACTGGATGAAATCCTGGCTGATGATGCTGAAAAGAAGGAAGACCAACAGGATGATGAAAAGATATCTGGTAATACCTTCTAAATGGCCTCATTGCAGCGTATACATTAGTTAAATAATAAACTGGTCAAAATAATAGTAACTCCTTTTGACTTTACATACTGTGCAGTCAGTTTGCCTATGCGATGTGTTTGTGTTTTCCATCTTCACTTTTATTATTATTATTAGATATTTATGTCTCTGGCAGTGAGCTACCTGGATTTTAGTTCCAGGAGATTTTTTTTCTTTTTTTTTTTTTTTGCTGATCAGTCTCCTTGCAGAGCTAAATGCTCAGTGTTGTACTATTATATTAACCCTTCGAGTGCCAGGGGGTATGCAGTGCATTGCAGAGAAATGCGTTGCATACCCCCTGGCACTCAAAGGGTTAATCAGTAACTAAGTGAAACTGTTTTGACGCAGTGCAATTAACATTTTTTTTATTTTATTTTTTTAAAAGACCAAATGCGTTTAACACCCTTCTGGTTCATAAAGGGTTAAATGTGCATTGAGCAGTTATAACATTTTGGAATTTAAAACTAAATAAATACAATTTCATTTTATATCAATTATGGAAATATGTCAGACCATTGCTTGAGTAATCACTTGCAATGATAACCCTTTGGATGCTAGAGGAGTGTTAAACGTCATGGCTTGCTTTCAGTTAAGGACTGTTGACTGTCCTGGACTGTCATGGAATTCCAGGCTCCCCGCGTAGCTGCACGTTGTTCGGGGAGTCCGGAATCGGATAGTGGGGGAAAAAAAATGGTCCCTGGTCCTTAAGTGACCGCACCGTGTTTACTGCCTGTAGCATATACCACATTTTGTATATAACCTTGACTGTGTATCTCTCTCTCTCTCTCTCTCTCTCACAGACACACGCACGCACGCTCTCTCTCTCTCTCTCACAGACACGCACGCTCTCTCTCTCTCTCACAGACGCACGCACGCACGCACGCTCTCTCTCTCTCTCACAGACACACACACACACGCGCTCTCTCTCTCTCTCTCTCTCTCTCACAGACACACACACACACACTCTCTCTCTCTCGGCACCATGCTTTAGCCCTTTGAGAGTCACAGGGTTTTGCAAGGTGTTTGATACCTTTCTGACACTGAAAGGGTTACATTTGGTAACCCTACTGCTCCTTCAATGTAGAACAAAAAACAGACCTGTTCACACACATTCCACGAACAAATGAATATACATTAAAAAGTTAGATTAGATGGGGAGCACTTCATTGCCCTGCAGATGAGGTGAACACGACCTTCACCCCCCACCCCCTCCAAAGGCAGAATGTGGCATGCTTGAGTTGGCAGCTGCTTCCTCCATTGCTACATGTGTCCCTTGCAGGACCTCTTCCAATCAACATACATTCCTGGTTTGTGCCTCACAGGGCATTACGTTACTTTAATTATCCACGCCTATGCAAATTGAATGTAGGGAATACATTGCGGGAGCTGTAAGATTACTCAACTCCACTCTTTGTGTCAGGCATCCAAATCATTTCAATGCAGTGTGTTGGATAGGAGGGGAGGGAGAGTGTGGAGGGAGGAGTTCTATACTGTGCTGGAGGGTGAAGTCCTTGAAGATGTTTTCACAGCAGTGGGCAGGGAGGCTAAGCCCCCCTATCCATTCTTGTGAAAATCCCTCCACATTTTGAGACTAATGGGACAGGCAGCAGAGAGGAGATGTTCATAACTCCTCCTTACTGCCATCCCAGGTGTGTTTGGCTTGAGACAAAGCTTGTCATTCACATGTGCTTTCTCTCTCTCATATATATAAAATATATTAAAATATTGGGTCTTTTCTCATGGAATAAAACAATATTACTCCCACTTCTAGGAAGTTACTTCAGGGGTTATGCACTAAGGCGTGATAAATTGGGGATGACTTCCCCAGTGATAGCACTTTTCCAGTTCTTATGTTCTATGGAGCCAATGCACTAAGATTTCTCCAATTCCAACACAGGAATTGGAGAAGTGATATCACTGTATGTTATCACTTCTTTATCATGCCTTACTGCTCAAACTTCTCCCAAGCAGGCCCTAGCATTTATTGTACTGCTTATATTGTCAAAGTTTCTACTTTGTAATAGCTTTTATCAAGACTAGGACATGTTTTGCTCTGTGTGAGAGAGTGCTGGATTTCCTTTTGTTTTTGTGTGTGTTTTCTTTTTTTATAACCGCAGACACCACATACTGCATCGCACATGCACACCACACGCGCACATAAGATGAATGGCATGACAACCTGAGTGTCATCAGGATGTGGATAGATGGTATCGGTAAACACTCAGGACAAAAATCTCAAGTGGTTTTATTAGTGTGCACGTTTCTCAAGACAACCCCATTGAATACAATAGAACCAAAAAAAAAAAAAAAACACACACAATGCAATAAAACAGCGCCAGTGAGTTAAGAAAGACAGAAGGGTACAGTGAAAAAAAAAAAAAATAGATAAAGTAAAAAAAAAAAAGCCCGTAATAAAGTTGAGCCAGTAACATTTAATATTGGAAAAACACATTTCCTGGGTGTGGCCTTATTTAACTCTGCAGGAAACCCCTAAAGTATGTTTTTTTGTTTTTTTTTTTTAATAGAAAGGTTTACTAGTCCTTTAATATTTTTCTTATTTCTCCCCCTACAAATGTTTTCACTACAATCTGGAAATAAGGGTAATGGTGTGCAAATGTATTGTCCTACTTTACCATTTATGCTTCTCCCTTAACCCTCTGACAACCAGAAGGGAGTTCCACGCATTCCCTTGCAGTGCATTGTGTACTCTCTTGTCCTCGTGTGTATAACAAGTATCCTGCTAAGCTTGCAATGTAGAATAAACCCAGGGATGAAAAAGTACATAGCCTTCTGCAACCTAGTCACACAGCAGGATTATGCTTGTTGGCCTTGCCTTTTGGGCCTAAAAGTGTCACATTCGTTCAGACCTGTCTGAAGACATTTGCTTACTGTACTCCTTCATGAATTGTGAACCAGCAGAAATGTACATCTGTAAAGTATATTTTGTTTATGCTTTTGGTACTTGGCCTTAAGGCAAAGTGGAGAAACTGCAAATTACTATTTATTTAAATGGTGATTTTAATGCCTTGAGTGTTAGGTCTCCAACACATTGCAAAGCCTTGTGTAATTCAGTGAAAGTTTTGGGAATTTCCATCGCTCCCCTATGGGGTGTAGTTGGTTTGCCCCAGAATTCTGTACTTCGCTTTTATACACAAGGACATACATCTAGTGAATATTGATTTAGCAAGCTATGGAGAACCAGAGGGTGTCTCCTTCCATCCACAGGATTAAAATCCACATTCTCAAAGTCAAAAGTGGAGCCAGTCAATTATAGAGACAAATGGAAATTTTCCCCAACTCCCATTGAGTTCAAAAGGGGTGCAAAACCCATTACTTTGCAATGTGTTGTGTAGCCCTCTGGCATTGAAATGGTTAAATGAGGTTTTTCACCCCATGAATCTTATAGTTCATCACGTTCGATTCCCATTGATTCAAATCCCAATTTTATTTGTCAACAATGATTCATTTAATTTGCCAAATAATTCTTCCAATTTACCTTTGTAAACCTGCAGTGATTGCATACCTGTGTACACAAATCTACAGTGTTAATCGTAAAGTGGACTTCTCACATAAAACAAGTTTACTTTGTTTTGCATGAACTTATAATCTTTTGCACTAGTCATTTTTCCGTAAAATAATTTTTGAGAAGGTGGCCTTTATTCAATGCAGGAATGCTAAAGCATATCACTTTCTGTGCTATTACAAATCATCCTATTGCGGGAGATCTATCTTGATTGAATAATGGATGGCAATATTGGCCCATACGCACTAATTGGCATAGTGTCCACCAACACACAAGAGAAAAACCACCTAAAGTTTTCCTTCAATGGCGGGGCTTTTCAGCACTTTCCCAGTATATTTAATGTAATTAGAATTCTGCTGTTTACTGTGGCAAGATGCACAATTGTACTGTACTTTTTGTCTTATATAATTGTGTTTTGTATAGATTCCTTAGATGTAATTGATGTGGACTGGTCAAGTCTGATGCCAAAACAAAAGAAGGAACCACGGGAATCCGGTGCTGCACTCTTGAAATTTACACCGGCTGCAGTCTTGCTGCGTGTTGGCATCTCAAAACGGTTAGCAGGAAAGGACCTTTTCAACAGGGTTAAAGACACCTGCCAACAGTCTCTGGAAAAGACTAAAGGTACCTCTTTGTTTGCAGTGTTTTACTGTTACTCTGTTATTCTTATGCTTTATACATGTAATATCTATTGAAGCACTAATACTTACTAAGAAACTAATACAACTAAGAAAAAAACATTATTTTGTAAATGTTAGTCAATAAATTATAACTTCCTATATTAATGTTGAAAAATCATTATCTAGCATTCAGCTACATTTAATATTAATATTTTAACCCCTTGTATGATAGCGAAGTCTCCAATGCATGTGCTTTGAACTGCATAAGAGACCTAGAGTTAAAGAGGTTAATAGCCCCACTTAAATCAGTTGCTTCCTTTTACATGTTCCTTGTGGTGGTTTGCCCTGGAACTGTTCCACTTCTGTGGACCATTCCCTTTGAGGGAGTCATAGTTGTACGGTCCATTGTGGCCCACTCCTTTCCAGATTGTATTTATTTTATATTTATTCAAATATGAAATGAAAATTCAGGGTGATAAGTCCACTTTAAGAATGTCTTTAGTTCAAATGCTTTGCGTTCAACAGTGAAATAAATTCAAAGTGGACCTATCACCTTGCATTCAATATTGCCAATTTTGTCATGTTAGCCAAAATTTTGTCCAACATGACACACAGGCAGTTTTTAAAGGGATAGAAATACTTTGTTTTAACTTTATTTTCTTTTGAAGGCATTGAAAAAACATGAAGAATGATATAAGTCTTATCTCTCAAACCTTAATGGTTTATGAGATATTCACAAGCAAAGTTTCCCCCTCCCGCCCCTTTTACCTAGTGTAAGCAATCTCTTCTCAGATGTGGAATGCAGTCTATAGACCAGACACATAACAGAAGGGGACACGCTTATTCCTATGAAAACAATGAAAGCCCTGCCCCCCTTGACAAGCTTTTCAGGTTTTTCCCTTATCTTAACTGAAGATTGTCCCTCTCTGCAGTCTACCTGGGCACCTCCCTTCTGCTCTGGCTGAACAGTGTGACATCAGTAAAAGGGGCGGGAGGGGGATACTTTGTCACTGAATTACTCTGGAACTACAACTGACAGAATTGAAATAACACTCTCCAAAGTCCAGATACTATGATGATTAATTAGAGCTGCTTTTATTATGAAACATTACTATCCCTTTAATGTAGTTTTCAATTATTCAAACTTGAGGTGAAAGCCTCACTTTAATCAGAGCTTTTACTTCCTCAACCACATAAATTAAAACTGTTAATATTTTCCCTTTCATTTGAACTTTTAAATGGTTCTTATGCATTGCATTGTACACTCTCCCAGTGTTATGGTGGTTAATAATTGCCCCGTGTTTGTTTTTCATCCATAATGTCTACTTATAAAGGTCACAACAATATGTAGTAGAAAACTAGTAGAGTAACAACAACACCTTTTGACTGAGTAGCTTTAGAGTGCAAGCTTTCAAGAACTTGGGTCTCTTCATAAAACATGATATATAATATACAAAACTTTACATTGATTGTACAGCAGATAACCACACATTCATGACTGTGGCAAGTACAATTTCTTGATTACTTTGGATTCCATTGACGGTAACAACCCTATAACCAGTCTATCTCGAAAATGTGTCCTTGGATTGCAGTAATCTTCGATAGTCTGCTATAAAATCCACCTCCCAGTATGGAAAGTGGCCAGCTGAGGAATTTTGCCTTGGATTGTAATACACTTTATACACATAATTACATCACTTTTTTTGCAAGACCTCTACATACAAAAGACTGGACCTGCCATGGGAATGTAAATGGTGCCACAATACTCGAAAATTGGAAGAGGCGTTCTTGTCCACATGCTAAATAAAACCTTTGGGCTACCTCCTCCTTTGTGGATGAGATCCTAAATATTTGGACTGCTAGAGAAGATGAACTTTTGACATTTCACAAGACAGAGCTTTCCATTCCACCATTAACTTAAAATTCAACGATTCACCCACACAATTTTCTATACACCATAATCAGCATTAAAATTATCCATCCATGTGACCTACCGCAATGAGGTTTTTGGCTGCCTGATATTCTGACTGCTCCGAAGTAGCTCCTAGCAGTCAGATTGTATTAATGTGCAGAGAGGACTTGCAGGTCCTCCCTGCTAAAAGAACTAAACATTATTCTGAAGCTTACGTTTTCAAAGAAGCTGGCTGGGTCTCCACATCCCAGACCAGCGTTTTTCTTGTTTGGAGCTCCACTGGGTCGTACAATGTGATGACATCATGTAGAGACCATCCCTTGGAGAAGGTTACAGTGCGGGAGCGCCAACAAATAAGCTGCTTCAGTATGCAGAGGACCCAACCAGCTTATTAAAGCTAAGCTTTCTTCTGTTTCTATTTATGTAGTGTGCTATGAGGGAATTATGAGGGAGAAGGTGGTGCTATGGCGAGAGATGATGAAGGTAGCCTTTGATGCTGAGGGTAGAATGTGGGGAGGGGAAAAATGTGGTGTTATGAGGGGAGATGTTGAGGGTAAGAATGTTTTGGTAGGGGAAGAAAGTGGTGAGAGGAGAGGGCAAGGTGGTATTGCTTTGGTGGGAGGTGATGGAGGAATGTGGTGCTATGGGGGGAGAAGGTTGTGAGGGGGGTAGACATTATCTGGGGGTGATGAGGGGAGAATTTGATACTATGGTGGATTTTTGTGGCCCTTAACTATGGTAATTTTGTTTCTTTTTTAAATAACGGTCCTCTGTCAAAAAAAAGAAAAAAGTTGATACTACTGACTACTGTGATGAACATCTTTAAAAACTTAGGAGAGAGTCACAGATGTAATGCCAGGGTCACAGACAGTCCATTTCAGAGAGCTACCACTGTACGCTGATAAAATGTCATGGAATACAGCCGCAGAAAGAGAACAGGGTGCCTTTAGTAGGCACCTGCATCAACCATGTTGAAGTTTGTGCATTATTTCAAAAAGCTTTAAACAGTTTTGTGTACAAATGACATATTAAATAAATTAATTAATGCACAAAACCATCTCTCTTATAAAACAGGCCATTTTCTTACCCACTTGGGTTTTTTAATTCCTGAGGCATTTGTCACACATGAATCTGCTAGTTTGAAGGTGGGTTGAGCAGGAGGAAGAGTATGTGTCCTGCCCTCCTAGAGGAGGTAGCTAAACCTGTTCCATATGACTAAAGCGAAAGTATTTAAAGGTATATTAATGTTTTACAAAAAAGTATTTCCAATTAATCTTCATAGTATTTGGGCCGTGTAATGTGTTACTCCAATACTATCAGAGTTGTAGTTCAAGAGTAATTGAATGATAAACTATCCCTTTCCCGTCACTTTTACTGATTTAACACTGCTCACCTCAGAGCAGCAAGGCTGTCCAGATGGATCACATAAGGGAATAATATGAAAAACTTGTCAAGAGGGGCAGAGCTTCACAATAAGAAGGCTGTCCCTTGCTGCGACCAGTCCTGTCAAGTAACCAGATTCCACATCTGAGGGGAGGTGGCTTACACTAGGTAAAAGGGGCAGGAGGGGAATACTTTATCATTCAATTACTCTTGAACTACAGCTCTGACAGTATTGAAATAACTCTCCATGGCCCAAAGAAAATAAATCGGAGCTGCTTTATTTTGTGAAACATTACTGTCACTAAAATCCTATTATCAGGAGCACATTCTGCTGCAGATCATCTAATGTTGTCTACCTCATCATATGTGTGAAATGTCCCAACACAGGATTATATGTAAGTCAGACAAGGCATGAAATCATATAGGTTCAGTGTGAACAAGAAGAAAAATTATACATCTCTGGGAGGACATTTTTGCAAAATCAATGACCTTAAGGGTCACTTTACTGATAGAAAATTGTAATACAGACTGATCTGGGAGTACAAGCTGTTGACCAAGTTTACCACACTTAACTGTGTATTGAACCATTAATTTTTCTCATTATTCCACACAGTAAACATTTTACCAGCAATCAAAAACTTTTAGTTTCCAGCTATCAAGAATACATCATCTTCTGTATGATCTGTATAACGTTTCTCTTACGTCCACTATGGAAAACTGGTACCATGGGGTTGAGTCCCTCCACTAGAGGGCAGAACACATCTCAAAAGACACAGTCTTGTGGGCAGAGACTCCCAGCTACTCCCTCAGCTCAACCACTAGCCCATGTCATCAGTATAAATGTGTCTTCTAAAGAGTACAGATGGAGCAGTGACATTCTCTTAGTTTTTAGCTTATTATTGTTTCCCTATTAGATATGGGGCTGTCACAATTCCCCCATTAGGCGGGTTAGCATTACTGTGCTTCCCCTGGAGTGGATTGACCAGTTGACAGGTGTGGCTCCTTGCAGACCTGAGGAGGGAATCTTACAGGCCAAGTTTTCCTTCCCAGCAGAGTCTTTCTGAGGCTCTGTCTTCATTCACATTGGTAGCATGAAGACAGAAGGCTGGTGAATAACCCTTTGAATGCCTTGGTCCATGTTGTCCCAGTACTTTACCTTTCCATACAGAGGCTGTTCTGAGTTCTTGTTGGCTCCTGCACTCATGTTGGGTAATTTTATTATTCTCGCTATAACCCTTTCACTGCTGTGTTGGGGTATGATTTCACTTTCCCTTCTACTGGGGTCTTTTTATATAAGGCTAACCTTACATGTTCCCTGGGGTTTTTGGGTCTATGGATAACTTTATTACTTCTGACCAAAATTGTGTTGCAGCCCTTTAAGATTTGGTTCCTGTGCCACTGCTGTCTTTGCTCCATTGACTTCTGTGGGTGAACCTTTTTTGGACATAACTGCACTTGTTTGACGTACAGAAGTCCGAGTGGGCTCTTTCTTGTCTCCTCGTGCAGATGGCATTTAAGCATTGCTATGCAACAGAAATTGAGAAGACTAAGTTTCTTCAAATGCATGTTTCATGGGCTTTCTTCTGAATGTCACCATTTTACTTCTCCCTTGCTCTCCTCCTCCAGATTAACCATTCATCTGCCAGGTAAGTGACCTTTCTGGGCTTTCTAGGTTGATTAACCTGGGAGATATCATTTACTGGGTTTTATGCTAGTCTAAGACACTTTTACTGCCAGGATGTCAAATTCTAAGGGTCATGGAGTAAATCATAGACTAAGGACTCAGTAGCTTCTCTTATTGTTCCTCGTGTCACACGGGGCTTTGTAGTATTCCGGATCTCTCTCATGTACTGTGGCCCCTAATACCCCTCCGGGCCCACCAGCACTGAACAAAAGCCAGCTTGGGTAAAAATGCATCCGTTTCAGTAGCACAAATCCCATTCTCCCTTCAATGGGTTCTCCAATCCTGGAAGCCCCCCACTACTTTTAAATATGTGGCCCCTATGTCTGAGTGTTCCTCAGGTCTTAGGGACTTCCTCAGAGAAGGAGTAGCCCGAGGGGACTCATCAGGTGCTGTTTTGGAGGCTCTTCAGTTCTCTGACCCCTCTGATGAGGGGCATTCTTCTACGGATGTGTTCAAGAGGCATAAAATCTCAGCTTCGTTTTCCTCCTAATGTAACTCTTCTGAAGATACTGTCAAAAGGTTCTCTAAACTGTCTACTTATTCAAAGTCCGCTTTAGCACAACAAACCTCTTCTCCAACTGTAGATCCATATTTCTCCAGTTTGGCTAACTCTTGCCCATGGCAGATGCAGCTGGACTTAAAACTCCTACGGACAAGAGACTGGATTCTATTCTCAGGGCCAGCTTTGCAGCCACTGGTGTGGCACCAGACCAATCTTCGATTCTGCCTAGGTCAATAGGGCAGTGGCTGTTTGGAGTGAACATCTTATGGACAACTTGTTGGCTCTTTTAGCCAACATTAAATAGGCCAAAACTTGTGTGTCTGAGGCTCTGTTTGTGGTGGTCAGGTTGTCTGCCAAGTCCTCTGCCTATTCTGTTGCTGCATGACGCACCTTGTGCCTTACTTAAAGGGAAACTACCACCCCGCAATAACTTTACGTGAATTCAGTCTTCATCTGGCGACTAGCTGCTTAGTAGCGCTAGTCGCCAGAAATATTACCTGGTTCCAAAGATTTTGCAGTTTTTTGGAGGCTCATAGTAGCAGGAAGCACGGACATCTCGTCTTAGTGACGTCCGTGCGCCTGCGCTGTCAGTCCCTTTTGGAGCCTTGGAAAAACTGCAAAATCTTTGGAACCAGGTAATATTTCTGGCGACTAGTGCTACTAAGCAGCTAGTCGCCAGATGAAGACTGAATTCACGTAAAGTTATTGCGGGGTGGTAGTTCCCCTTTAAGATTTGGTCTGCAGATCAATCTTCCAAAAAGTCGCTGGTTTCTTTGCCTTTTCAGGGCAAGTCCCTGTTTGGAATTGAACTAAAGCAAATCATTAGTGATGCTACTGGGGACAATCAGTTGCCTCAGATGTCCTCCAAACATCCCACTATGGTGAGGAAACTGCTTCTTTTTCGTCCCTGCCAAATGGAGGCACAAAGGCCCCAAACTTCATAGGACTCCCACGTGCGTTCTTCTGCCAAGACTAGACAGTTGTGACATCCCAAGCTAGCAGCTCCAAGGGCGAAGTCTGTCAAGCAATCTTCTGCATGAGTCTCAGAATCCTGGTCCACATTTACCAGTAGGGGTTGTCTTAGTTTCCGGATGCCTGGGAGACCTCAGTAGCAGACCAGTTGGTTTTACGGGTAGTCTTGGAAGGGAACCACATTGATTTTGTGTCCTTTCCACCATTTCATTTCTTTTTGTCCAGAGTGCCAAAAGAGCCAGAAAAGGCTTGGGAGTTTTGGGAAGCAATGGACTCACTGCTAGCCATTGAGGTACTGCTTCCAGTTCCTCCCCCAGAGCGTGGTTCAGATTTCTATTCTAACCTGTTTGTCATACCAAAGAAGTACGGCAGCTGTTGTTCCATCTTGGATGTGAAAGGGCTCAACAAAAATATGTGGTGACTACCCCCTTCAAAATGGAATCTTTGGGGTCTGTCATCACAGCGATGTGTCTTGGGGAGTATATAGCATCTCTAGACTTTCTGGATGTGTATCTACACATCCCCAGTCACCCAGACAGCCAACACTATATGCTTTTTGCCTGAGGCTCGGATTACTACCACTTCACAGCTCTGCCATTTGGCCTGGCTTCTGTGCCCCAAGTGTTCACCAGAGTCATGGGAATCTTAGCGGCCTTCATTCTCACCAGGTGCATTTCCATAACACCTTATCTGGACAATCTCTTGATCAAAGCTAACGCAAATGAGCTTCTAGCCCAGCATGTCCAAGACTGCACCTGGCTTCTGATCCACCACTGGTGGATCCTGAGCAAGCTAAAGTCCTCTCCAGTACCTTCCCAGGAACTGGTGTTACTGGAGATGCAGTTCGACACCCAGCAAGTGAAAGATTTCCTACCAGAGGTAGCTGGTGATGCAGATGGTGCCTCAGGCTTTGGTGATGCGAGTGGTGCAACAGGCTCTGGAGTAGCTCTCAGCCACAGTCAGGGAGTATATGAGCGTTGTCCTGCAGATTTGGTCAGGTAAACCAGATCACCTGTATCATTAGATCTCTTTCCCCAGAGGGCTTCCAGGACCTTCATTGGTGGTTGCATCAGCGTAACCTGGAACGGGGGAAGCTTTTTGTGATACCATAATGGACTCTGATTACGGTGGATGCCAGCCTGAGGGGCTGGGGTGTGGTTCTGGGTCACCTGGAGGTCCAGGGCAGGTGGACTCTGGTGGATTCCATTCAGTCCATCAACATTTTGGAACTTGGGGTGATTCATCTGGCCTTCTTGCACTGGACCTCTCACCTGAGGGGAAGGCCAGTGAGGGTTCAGCCAGACAATGCTACGGCCATGGCATACATAAACCATCAACTTGGTTCAAGATAAGGTACATTCTATGCTAGGAAGGGGCCCATGTTTAGGCCATCTCTGCCATGCACATTCCATGAGTAGTAAACATGCTGTCGCACTTCCTACGCTGCCAGGACATAGGAGTTCCCGGAGAGTGTGATTTACACGCTTGTGCTGAGGTGGGGTGTGCCCACTCTAGATCTTATGGCCACCAGTGAGAACAGGAAGGCTCCAACCTTCTGCTCCCAGAAGGGCGATCCTCTGGCCTTTGCCACGGATGCCATGCCCATTCCATGGAACTTCCAGACCGTTTATGTCTTTCCTCCTGTCCCTGGACTCCTTTACTGTGGTTCTGGTCCCTCCTTATTTGATCCAGAGGGTATGGTTTGCGAAACTGGTCATCCTTTCCATTCAGGATCTGCTCCACTTCCCTCCCAGGCCAGACCACCTTCTCCAGGGTTACCTGTGGAAAGAGGATGTGGAAAAGATGGCTTTGACTGCATGGCTGTTGAAACCCACCTCTTGAGGAGAAAAGGGTTCTCCACTGATGTCATTTCCACTATGATTCAGGCACACGAGCATTTCTTTACCAAAGCATATCAAAGGATTTTGTGTCTCTTTTTCATTCTTGGTGCGTGGACAGGTCTCTGCCCTCGCAGGAGTTTGACCTTCGGTTGGTGTTATACTTTCTCCAGGATGGTCTGGACAAGGGACTCAGTTTGTGGTGTTTCAGAGATGTATTGCCACCATTCCAGACGTGAAGGTGTTCCTTCAGGAGGTGACTCGTGCATATCATATCTTTAAGGCCCCTACTTTACCATGGGACCTTAATTTGGTTTTACATAGAACTCAATTTGAACCCCTTTCTACCTTTTCTCTGTGTAAGCTAACTCTTATATGGCTTTTCTTTTGGCAGTAGTCTCAGTTCACAGAGTTGCTGAACTGCAAGCTTTGTCTTGCAAACCACCTTTTCTAGTTTTTCACAATGAACCTCTCAGGCATTTCTTCCTAAGGTGGTTTCTGATCTCCATTTGTTGGATGTGGTGCATTGCCTTAAGTTTTATGTGCGGCTTACTGAACTTTTCTACAAGGCTGACTCTGTCATCCCTGAAGGTTCTAGGGCTGGATGGCCTGCATCCAAGGTGTTACTATTGCCTCTTGGATTAAGGCTACCATACGCCAGGCATATGAGCTCAGAAGGAAACCTGTTCCATTCAAGGTCACAGCACATTCCGCTAGGTCTGTAGGGGCTTCTTGGGGCCTACAAGAATCAGGCCTCTGCTGAGTAATTGTGCAAGGCAGTGACTTGGTCATCCGTGCACACCTTTGAAAAATACTACCATGTTGATTTTATAGCTTTAGCTGAAACCTGTTTCCGCCAGATGGTCCTTCAGGCATTTTTGCCTGTATAGAGACCTTAGGTTGTTTTCTTCCTTCCTGTTGTTCAGACGTTTGAGTCCTGTCAGCTTTTGTTTTTGTATGATGTGTCTATTCAGTGTTCATTGACACTTTATTCTGTTTGGGCTAATCCAATTCTGGATGGTGCTTGGAAACTCTGGTACCAGGGGGACAGGCATAAGGTCCTTTCTCCTTCTTCCCATCCTGGGAGCTTTGTGTTGATATATCCCCATGGTACCTGTGTTCCATAGTAGAAATATGCTAAAATTGGATTTTAGTGTTCTTACCTCTTAAATCCTTTTCTCTTTAGTCCATATGGAACACCGGTCTCCCACCTGGAGAAAGGGACCTCTGTTTGGGTTGCAAAGTCTTCTCAGAGTCTCTTCTCACACTAGATTTCCTCATTCTTTTGAGTAGTGTGGCTTGGGACACATTCAAACTAGATATGGGCTAGGGTTGAGCTGGAGGAGAGTAGTCTTTTGAGATGTGTCCTGCCCTCTAGTGGAGAGGCTCAACCCCATGGTACCTGTGTTCCATATGGACTAAAGATAAAAGGATTTAAGGATTTAACAAGTATGAACAGTAAAATCCTATTTTTACTTTTATAGGGGCTGTCTGGCTCTACTTTAACATGTCTGATGAAGTGGCCTTGATATCTTGCACTCTAAAGCTACTCAACTAATAAACTATCAATTGTAATCTATTAGTCTCCTGTTTTATCCAGGTCTAACACTGTGCCACCCTTTACCATATAACATTATTTAGGGATGCCAAAAAATGAAAAAATCTATTTTTATTAATATTTTGTATCTTTTTGTCCTTTCCCACTTCAATATCCATTTTAATCAAAATTCAAGTTTACTTCATAGCTGTTTGCTTTAAGGCTGCTTTTTCTTCGTTTGTTTAGTTTTCTTTGATGTTGCCTCCTTGTGTTTCAAACAGTTGGGCTTTTGATGGTCCACCGCTGTTGTCTAGGCAACTTATATGGCACTTTTTAACTTGCATTTTACTTCCAAGAACAACTTCCATATTTTCAGTTTCCATTTCAGATTTTCACAGGGCTTCAAATGGAATTTCTGCCAGACACCTTTTATGTACTTGCTCTCGCTGCTCAATCCATTAATTCAAAGATTGACTGGGCTATAACGTGGAGCAAATAAAATATCAATTGATTCAAGCGTGCGTTGAAACCGTTTGGTAGATAGAGTTCTCAGTGTATTGCTTTGCAATGCTTTGGAGACCTCTAGCATCCAAGGGGTTAATGTCAGCACTGTACATTTGTTTTGACCCCTGCTCCACCCTTTTCTTTTAATATGCCCCATTGTCTTTACTAGATTGTGTGAGTCATTTACTATAACAGAGCATTATTAAAATAAAACTTTTACACACACCCTTTATCACTTATTTTTAAAGTAGAGCATTGCCAAAATAAACTTTATACATAAGCTGTGTTCACTCCCGTTTTGGCCTTGTGATCAGAAACAGATAAGATAAATTTTGTTTCCATCCTGTATAGAACACAGTAACCATGAGGTGAAGTCCTCTCCTCAAGAAGGCACTTATAAAAAGAGCTCTTTGAGGTGGAGACTCCCATCCTGCACCGCTTCACCCTTCCCAGTCTGGAAAGTGCTCTTTTTCAAGAAGAAACAGGGCAATGCTTTCAGAACTAGAATTTTTTTTCTAGGATAATCCCCCATCAGGGTGGGCTCCTATTCTTGGCTTCATTTTAAAGGAATAACCAGCACACTGAAATTCTAGGACCGGTTCTGTAAAGGGTGGCTTATGTTCATAGCTAGTTTCCCTCCTAGCTTCTATGAAGCTTATCCATTTCTAAACAGGAGACAAGAAAGGCATTAAGGAAGGCATAGGGTCCTGTTAGAGTGTGTGTGTGTGTGTGTGTGTGTGTGTGTGTGTGTGTGTGTGTGTGTGTGTGTGTGTATATATATATATATATATGTATATATATATATGTATGTATATATATATATATATATATATATATCATATACAGACAGTTTGTATGTGGATTCCATTACCTGTAGTGTACTTCAAGTCTGTTTTGGTCTCAAGCAGCATTCTCTTTATTTCTGTAGCATTTCCATTCTCTCTCTCCTGTGTTTGGGCATGGCAGTGACAATTTTACACCTGTTTAGTAATTTTAATTACTTTGTAAATGTAAACTTTGTCGGGTTTTTTTCGGTGCTACTGTACCTTTAAGAACGGGAATGAGCGGTGGCAGTTTTGCTTTGAGCAGTAGAACTCTACTGTTGGTGTCCTGTAAACTGTTTCCATTACTACTGGTGGATGGACAGGGATACACTCTTTGGGAGATGCCATTTTTGTAATGGGAAGCTAGGTTTCCCAGTATTTTGTACTGGGAAACTAGCTTTCCCAGCAGCCCATTATGCCTGTAATTTTGTGCAAAGGAAGAGGTGATGCTTAACGACTCCTCTTCCTCTTGGGACCATTCTAGCTAGGCTGAGGTTGATTACTCCTCCCTGCTTGCCACATTAACCCTTTGTTGTTTGTTGATTGTCTTAAGTTCTTTTGAGTACTTTCATTCCATTATTTCTGTAGTCTGGGGACCTTGCTTAATCTTAGAGGCCCCCACGAGTTGAACAGGAGCCTGCATGGCTTAAGGCCCTAATCTCTTAATTTGTTCAGTTCTAATCCCGCCTCTATTTTTGGTCCATGGGATTTCACACACAAACAAACACACACACACACAAACACTCAGACACACACGATATTAAGTGATGTTATAGTGGTAGAGACCTGATTTCACCACTGAGGAAGGGGAAACTGATGCGGGAGACATGAATCTTATTCAAGGATATCTTTTTGAAGGCAAATTTTCTGTACTCTAATGCTGCCTTGCACCCTACTTTCACCATTTTCTGGGTCACTAGGGCTATAGTAGTTTAGGTGGATCAACTCCTGGATGCCGTCCACGGGCACACATCCAAAGTGGACTTTGTGGTGCTTCCATCTTTGCAAGGCTGAGTCATTCCCACTCGACGAAGCCTCCAGCTCTGTGGTCCTTCCATTCAAGGTCCTTGAAGCTAATGCTCATCTTACTGAAGAGGCTTTTGATGTCTCTAAACTTACTTTTACTGTCGTCCAGTACAGGTTACTGGTAACTCTGGGAGGCGATCCGCCCCTTTAAGTAGGCAGGAGCATTTATCCAAATGTATGCAGGGGGTGGAGCCTCCCCTCCCTCCTTAGCTGCTTCCCAGTCAACTTGATGCCAGAATGATTTGTTCCTGGGTGTGTTCACACCAGGTGGAGAACATCTCTCTTCAGTTTTAGTATTTTGTTATTTTCTGTCAAATATGGAATACCACCATTAGGCGGGTTACCATGGCTGACAAATGCCGTCTCCAAAGTGGCTAGCTCAGTGTCCAGGGATTTTCTGGTGGACCTTATGCCCTGATGGGGGAACAACTTGGCTTTAAGTACTTCCCTGGGGGATTATCCACTGTGGTAATCCTCTCTTTGCATGGTGACATGAAGACAGAAGACATGCAGAAACGTGAGCCACCCTTTGAGTGCTGAAGGTCCACTTGTCCCACAGTGTCCCTCTTTGGGCTTGTATTTGGGATTTCTCATTGCGCACTCCGGCACTCATTGGGTGTTTATAAATATATATATGATACTTATTTATTGTATATGGGTGTTTGTCTGTGAGTTTTGGAGCAGTCTATGTGGCATTTAACCCTTTGTCTGCTGTTTGACTTGTTTATGGGGGTTCCGTTACACTTTCTTTATAGGATAGTGTTTTCTTATCATGTACATGTGTTTCATATGTGTTTTTACTCCTTTTATTGTTGGGGTTAAATTTCTTAAATTTTATGTTCCGCACCTTTAAGGCTCGCTTTTACCGCATAGCCGCCATTGCTTCTTTACTCTCTATGGGCTTACACTGTGTGGGACGTATCTCTGGAACCGCTCCACCTAGCGACCTCAAAGTGGGCTCATTTTGTTTGTCTTCCCTTGTTTTTTCATCTGGTTCAATAGTCAAGTGTGTTGGGGGACTTGGGGGGCATCGGGCATTGTTTTGGGGTACTTTGTGAGAAAAACTACGTTTCCCATGAGCGCTAGTTTCGCACCTTTTTTCTGATTGGCTCCCGTCGCGGCAGCCATTTTGTGAGTTCTTCTCATCGAGTATACTACGCAGGGACCGGACCTTCTCCTCTCCTTCACTGATTAACCCTTCGCTTGCCAGATAAGTTTAGTTTTAAACGTTTCTGGGGTGAATCTTTAATCTTTCACACTTTAATTGGGTCATTTCTGTCAGTGGGGTATATCTGACACTGTGAGTATGTCTACTCCGCTGGAGCTTGGGACTAGACCTAAGACTAAGGAGGCTGGGGCATCAGTTTCCCCCATTGCGCATTGCTTCTCCTGTCATTCAGGGCTGCCTAGGGAATTCTCTGGTCATTTATGCCCAGCATGCTCAGAAGGTCCTGACAGCAACCCAGGGCCTTCCAGCCATGCTATAGAGCCAGCTTGGGTGAAAGAGTTTAAGGCTGCAACTAGGGACCTCAGGTCCACTCTTCAGCTCTTTCCCTCTCAGGTACAGGATGCACTGCAGGTATGGCAGGCTCCCTCTACCATCAGGACCTCCCTGCCTAAACCACAGGGGGCCCCTGATGTGTCTGATTCTTCCGAGGAAGAATTGTTGCAGGATTCTGATGTTGAGAATGGTACAGTTATTGAGTCTGCCAGGTCTGTTGGAGACCCCTTTTGAATGTGACCCTGAATTCTGCTGAGGGCCTAATTCGGGCCGTTCTGTCCACCCTCAATCTTCCCTTGAGTCAAGAGGTTCCCTCTGACCCAACTGATGTCTTTCAGAAACCGGCAAAAGCTATTACTTGTTTTCCTCCTAGCCCTACTCTGGAACGTTTGGTTTCTGATGCTTGGAAAAATCCTGATAAGTCCTCTTCAGTCTCAAAAAAGTTTGCTAAACTTTATCCCTTTTCTGAGGCTGAACTGGCTAAATGGGTTCATCCTCCCAAGGTGGATGCTTCTGTGTCTAGACTGTCTAAATCAACTGCTTTGCCTGTTTCTGATGCTTCCGCGTTGCAGGACTGGACGGATAAAAAGTTGGAGGTTTGCCTCAAGTCTATTTTTGTGTCTGTTGGCACTGCTATGCGACCGGCCTTTGCTGTGGCGTTGGTTAACAGGGCCATTGCGGTCTAGACTGAGCAACTCACCAAGGCAGTCCATCATGACGCGCCGGTCTCGGAGCAGTTGCACTTGCTTGCCAATATTTCTGAAGCGCAGAACTATGTTTCTGATGCTGCCTTTGATGTTGTCCGCATGATGGCTAGGGCCTCCACTTCCTCTGTGGTGGCCAGGCGCGCTCTTTGGCTTAAGATTTGGTCCGTTGACACTGCATCTAAGAAGGTTTTGCTTTCTTTGCCTTTCCAGGGAACTTGCTTGTTTGGCTCTGAGCTCAAGGAACTAATCAGTGAGGCTACTGGGGGTAAGAGTACCCATTTGCCCTTGGTCTTCAAGAAAAAGTTGCCGGCTAAACGTTACCGGTCCTTTCGTTCCTTTCAGGAGGAGGCGCGTTCGTCCTCCAAGACAGTTCCGTTCGATCCTCGTCCCTCCTCCAAGCCCAAGCAGTCCTGGAAGCCCAAGTTTGCCTCCAAGTCTTCCAAGCCTGCTTCGGCATGACTCACCGAACCCGGGTCCGCACCCTGCTGTGGGTGGACGCCTCCACCTCTTTCGCAGTGTTTGGGAGGCATCTGTGTCGGACCCATGGGTTTTACAGGTGGTCTCAGACAAAGAGGTCCTAGAGCCAGTGCTTACTGTGGACATGGGTTTGGGGTTTTACTCCAACCTTTTTGTGGTATCCAAGAAGGACGGCGGGGGCCGTCCCATTTTGGATCTCAAGGATCTCAGTTCCTTTGTGGTGAAGTCTCACTATCGCCAGGAATCTCTGCGCACTGTGATCGCTGCCGTGTCTTCAGGGGAATTTCTAGCTTCTCTGGATCTGCAGGATGTGTATCTGCACATCCCCATTCATCCGGCGAGCAGGCAGTATCTGAGGTTCGCCTGCGCCAGGGGTCATTTTCAGTTCTCAGCTCTTCCGTTTGGGCTGACAACTGCTCCCCAGGTTTTCCAAAGAGTTCTGGGGGCGTTGATCTCCGTCCTCCATCGGATTGGAGTGAGAGTGACTCCGTACATGGACGACTTGCTTTTGAAGGCTGAGTCTGCGGATCTTCTTCACCTGCAGGTTCAGATCTGCATTCAGGTTCTCACTCGCCACGGTTGGATTGTGAACTTGGACAAGTCGGACTTGTCCCCATCTCCATCTCCCCGTCTCCTCTTCCTGGGTCTGCTGTTCGACACTCAGAAGGGTATGGTGTTTCTACCAGAGGAGGTAGCGCATGAAATTGCTCAGCGAGTATCGAGGATCCTGGCTCTCGAGTGGATTCCAGTCCCGAAGTTGCTTTCCCTGGTGGGGGAAGTTCATCTCCACGATTGAGGCGGTGCCATTTGCGATGGCACACACCAGGGAACTTCAGAGGTTTGTGATTCAGACGTGCAGGGATCGTCCAGATCATCAGAAGTTGTCAGTATCTCTTCCTCCTCATATGGAGTTGAGCTTAGTATGGTGGTTGGATCTTTCCCATCTCTTGAAGGGGAGACCCTTTCGCGTACCCTACTGGACCACGGTCACGACGGACGCTAGTCTCTCGGGCTGGGGGGCTGTCTTGGGTCGCTTCAGCGCTCAGGGGAAGTGGTCGTTGGAGGAGTCTTTTCTCCATCAACATTCTGGAACTTCGGGCGATTTTCCATGCTCTACGCCATTGGGAATCTCACCTGGAGGACTGTCCGGTCAGAGTGGAATCCGACAACGCCACCGCTGTGACTTACATCAACAGACAGGGCGGGACAAGAAGTCTCGCCGTGTGGCTAGAGGTAAAGGCCATTCTGTCCTGGGCGGAGGTTCATGTTTCCGCTATTTCTGCGGTGCACATTCCAGGAGTAGACAACGTCATGGCAGATTTTCTCAGTCGTCACACTGTCGACAGCGGAGAGTGGGAGCTCCATCCGGAGGTGTTCCAGCTTCTAACCCAGATGTGGGGTGTTCCTTTGGTGGATCTGATGGCGACCAGACACAACAGGAAGGTTCCGATGTTCTGCTCCAGGTGGAGGGACTCGCTGGCTCTGGCGGTCGACGCCATGTCGATTCCTTGGGTGTTTCCCCTAGCCTACATCTTTCCCCCTCTTCCAATGTTGATCAGAGTGATCCAGAAGCTGAAGGTGGAGCGTTGTCCGGTCATCCTCATTGCTCCAAATTGGCCTCGTCAGTCTTGGTATCCGGACCTTCTGGCTCTGTCGGTGGCAGAGCCAGTTCTTCTTCCCTCTCGTCCAGATCTTCTGATACAGGGTTATCTATGGAAGGAGGACGTTCATCATCTCCATTTCACGGCCTGGAGGTTGAATCCTCTATTTTGAAGAAGAAGGGGTTTTCTTCTGCTGTGGTTTCCACCATGCTCCGTGCTTGTAAGCCCGTTTCTTCCAAGATCTATCACCGGGTCTGGTCGATCTTTCTCTCTTGGTGTGCTGACAGGGATCTGTCTCACGATTTTCACCTTCCTACTGTCCTGTCGTTTCTGCAGGACAGGGTTGATAAAGGACTCAGCCTGAGTTCTCTTAAGGTTCAGACTTCAGCACTTTCTGTCTTTTTCCAGGAACGCATTGCTATGCTTCCTGATGTCAAGATCTTCTTCCAGGGTGTTGCTCATGTGCATCCCGCTTTTCGGAGTCCGGCTCCTCAGTGGGATCTTAATCTGGTCTTGGGAGTTCTTCAGCGTCCTCCCTTTGAGTCTTTGGCTACTATTCCTTTACCCCTTTTGTCATGGAAGATGGCTTTTTTTATGGCTATTGTCTGTCCGCCGGATGGCGGAGTTACAAGCTCTCTCCTGTAAACCACCCTATTTGGTGTTTCATAAGGACAAGGCGGTTCTTCGTACTTCCAAGGAGTTCTTACCTAAAGTGGTTTCCGAGTTCCACATTAATCAGGAGATTGTGGTGCCCTCTTTCTGCCCTAACCCCTCTTCTGATAAGGAGAGGGATCTCCATTTGTTGGATGTTGTGCATTGTCTCAAGTTCTACGTGCATCGCACGGAATCCATCAGGAAGTCTGATGCTCTGTTCGTCATTCCGGAGGGTCCTAGGGCAGGGAGACCGGCATCCAAAGTGACTATTGCATCTTGGATTACGTCTACCATCCGTAAGGCGTACGAATTGAGGAACAAGCATGTTCCTTTCAGGGTTACAGCCCATTCTACCAGGTCCATTGGGGCCTCTTGGGCCTACAAAAATCAAGCGTCTGCTGATCAGCTGTGCCGGGCTGCCACTTGGTCCTCTGTGCACACTTTCTCGAAACACTACCGTGTGGATGTGCTGGCCTCGGCTGATGCCAGCTTTGGGAGGAAGGTCCTGGAGGCAGTTCTGCCTGTCTAGGGTCCTCTTTCTCTGTGGTCCTTAGTGTTTCCTTACTGTTGAGCCCGGTTGGCTCTTGTTCAGTGTGCTGTGCTACAGTTTCTAGGGTCCGTTTGCACCCTTAGTTGGTGTCCGTTGACACTTCTGTTTTGTTGGGATCTCTGTCCAGTAGGTTCATAGAGGTCCTGGTGACTTTGGGGGCCTTGCGTCTGGTCCTTGCCTCTTTCCCGCCTCAGGGTAACTCAATGGATGGACATCCCAGAGTTACCAGTAACCTGTATTGGACGACAGTGAAAAGAGGATTTTAGTCTTTCCTGTTAAATCCTTTTCACTTAGTCCATACAGGTTACTGGTCTCCCACCCTGTCAAGAGACCATGCTTGGCTCTCCTGTGGCATTTTGTGGGAGTCCTTCGGGGCATGCTCACAGGAGTCGTCGTCTTCTCTCCCTTTTCTGGTCAGTTGGTAGGGTCACAAATCATTCTGGCATCAAGCTGACTGGGAAGCAGCTAAGGAGGGAGGGGAGGCTCCACCCCCTGCATACATTTGGAGAAATGTTCCTGCCTACTTAAAGGGGCGGATCGCCTCCCAGAGTTACCAGTAACCTGTATGGACTAAGTGAAAAGGATTTAACAGGTAAGACTAAAATCCTCTGTAAAGGCCTCTGCTCTTTAAATTACTTCTCATTATACTTTGTTGCTTAAGATATGGTTGACTGACCTGTCTTCAAAGAAAACCTTTGTTTCTCTTCCTTTTGTGGGCAAGCAGTTGTTTGACCTGGAATATGACAATTTCATCAGTCATAATACCAGTGGCAAGCGTACCTTATTACCTCTGGTCACTCTAAAGCATTCTTCCTTTCCTCAGTAGATGCATGGTTCTAGTTCTCCTCTGTAGACAACTTAGTGTATATTTAAAAATCCATAAGGAAATTATAACCTTTTATTAAAGTTGACAAGATGAATCAATAGTTTCTTCAAGACCTTAAAATACTTCAAAAATACATAGTTGGAGATGCAAAATCCTGATGATGGAAAGTGTCCCAAAACATGAAGCGTGCCAGATTAATTCATAAGGAATCCTAGTTTGTCATAGGAGAAAGCATCAGATGAAGCTGGCCACAAGAACTATTTTACTGGGAAAGAGAAGGTTGGGATCCCAGCAAGCGGTTCCATTAGAATAAAGTGCTAGGTAGCAAACCGGTTCAAAGGCCAACCAACTATATACATAACATCACTGTAATCAACATCTGTTTGTGAACGTTTATTGAGTGACACAAAAGCTTGCTTTGATTTATAGACTAGAAATATTTATACCTAGCTTATTGGCATATTGTTATCGTATTTTGCATCCAAAACGCTTAACTTTTTTTTTTTTTAATGAACTTACCATCTTGAAGAGACTATTCACTTATTAATTTCTTAACGCTACATTAGAAAACCTTTTATTCTTCAATTCTAGCTTGTGTGTTTGAACATTGATAATTTTTAGTGAAATATCTGCCTGATCACTATATTATATATGTGAAAAGAATAGGTATTTATGCAATTTTCTTTCTTTCCCTTTTCTACGTGCTATAAAGATTCATGGTCACGGATTTATTTACATTCCATTGCGTCTTATTCACCATCATTGTCATTTCATTGATCACCTAATATCATTGAATCCATCCATGGACAATCATTCAAATAAGGACTAGTTTTATATAAAGGTTTGAAACATCAGGTGCTTTACCAAAGACTAATAAGTATTATTTTTACAAAAAATATATTTTGTTGCGCTAGGTATATGTACAATAAGATCTTGAATTATGTAAATATTTTGAGCTTTAAACCAAGTGATTTATTTGGGATTAATTTTAATTAATGTATTTATTTAATCAACCTTTAAAGGGACAGTAATGTCCCATAAAAAATATTTTGAGTTAGGTAGAGGTTAAAAAAAGAAACTAATCACCACAAATCCGATCTCTCAAACCTCTATAGTTTGAGAGATATAGGCACTGAATGTCCCCCCTCCCTCCCCTTCTCCTGATGTCAGCTGTAAAGGTTACAGCAGGAGATTTGAGTCATGCGGCTCTTCAGCAGAGCCGAAATTGCATTATTTCAAAAGAATTACTTCATTGGAACGGTCCTCAAAGTGTGCTTGCAAACCAGACACACTTTGTAGACCTTTCCAATGAAGTAATTCTTTTGACATAACACGATTTTGGCTACTGCTGCAGAGCCTCTGGCTGGTCCACGGACCGGGATCTCCTGCTGTCTGCACAGCGCTGACGTCAGGAGAAGGGGGGGGGCTTTCAGTGTTTATATCTCTCAAACCATAGCAGTTTGAGAGAGAATTTGTGGCAATTACTTTCTTTTTTTAACCTCTACCTAACGCTAAATATTTTTTAGGGGACATTACTGACCCTTTAAAGTACCTGTCCTAGGAATCCTATGTATTCAGTTTTAATTTTGATAACTAATGTTAGTAGGATACATGCAGGTGCTTGATCAAATGGTTGGTTGTATTGTATTTCAGTATGTGCCTGTTTGTCTTCCTTTAGATGCAGAGACCTTGTTTGAACATGAACAGGGAGCTCTGAATATGTCTGCATTACTGAGGAGGCAGCAGAGATCTGGTCTGTTAAGCAATCTTGGACCCTGTTGTAAAGCACTCTGCTCTAGAAGAGACTTGGCAATTCGCAAGCAGCTTGTACAAAATGAGAAGGTAAATCAATGTTTATTATTGAGGACACAGCTGGAAAATGAACTTTTACAATGGTACATCATTACCCCTGATATTTTCAGTACTTTATAGTCATAGGTAGTGTTGAATAATTCATTCAAAATATATATTTAGGATACTGAAATGATAAAAATCTGTACACTTTGAAAAATATAGAAGGTAAATGTCTAAACGAGTCGTCAGGATATATACACTACTGTTCAAAAGTTTGGGTTCACTGAAAAATATCCTTGTTTTTCCATCAAATGAGTTGGAAAATGAATGGGAAATGGTTAAAACATTGATAAGGTAATAATGATTTTTAATTTTAATAATTGTGTCCTTCAAACTTTGCTTTCATCGAAGAATCCTCCATTTGCAGCAATTATAGCCTTGCAGACCTTTGGCATTCTAGTTGTCAGTTTGCTAAAGCAGGACTACCACCCCTGTTCAAATTTGGCCCAAATAAATACCCACTATTCCCGGACTGACAGCCAGGAAACAGCGCAGACATTCTTTTCCGGACGGCTCCAAAAGGGACTGACAGCACAGGCGCACGGACGTCACTATGACGAGTTGTCCGTGCTTCCTGCTACTGAGAGCCTCCGAAAAACTGCAAAATCTTTCAAACCAGGTAATATTTCTGGTGACTAGCGCTACTAAGCAGCTAGTCGCCAGATGAAGACTCAATTCATGTAAAGTTATTGCGGGGTGGTAGTTCCCCTTTAAAAGGCTAATTGCAATATATCTGTCTACATCTCCAAGTAAACCCTGGTCATAATCTTTTGTGCCCATGTGACGGGGGCAGCTGGCTGTATATTATTTGACTACCCCCATGTGGTTTAAATGACTTCTAATTTAGTTACTAAATTCCTGGCTTTATACCACTGCTCCCTGCTAGAGGGATGTAAACCGTTTCCGTTAAAGCATCCTTTGTCACACTAGAGGCTGCCATGACCAACAAAGCCTAATCTTCTGTCTTTATATCCCCTACTTAACCAAGTATTAAATCACAAGATACAAATCATCCTACTCTTTTCCTGCTTATAAATTTGTTACACCACAGAAAAAGGTTCAGATGATGCCACTTGACCAAGGTTATTTCCTAGCTGACAAAATTCTCCTCCTCTGCCCTGACCTCATAACAACATTACATATGTACTTGCAAGTAAGGGATTCTGGGAGAAGTAAAAAGAAAGCACATGTTAATTTCAGTTAAAGAAAAAAAAAAAGTTGAAATGCAACCCTCCTCCATTCTATTCACCCTAGTTGCCCATGTGAACAAATTCTAAAGCAACTTGTGTTTTGAGATGGTTCATCCAAAGGTTTTTACAACTCACATTATTGTAATAATTATTATTTTAAATCAAGCTTGGGAACAGTGCCAACTGCTGTGTATTTTGGTATTGTTTCTGCGATGACACCACCTGATGACCACAATATGTAGAAAACTGTAGTTTACGTTAAAACATTGAGGCAGGGGTTGAGCTTTAATAACTTTTGAATAAAGTGTCTCTTGTCAGTTTTGTTCACACAGGCAATTATTTTCCAGCAGTGAAAGTACCTTTTACTAGTTTTTAACAATATAACAGTACTTCTTCACCAGGGGTATCCAAACTTTTTCCTTTAAGAGCCAGATTTAAACAAGAACAATGTAATGAGGGCAACATACTACCAACTAATGTACTAGCATGAAGCATGAACATTCTCATGGGCACACATTGAGATTTTATACAGTCTAGGGTGCGCAATTTGTAGCCCAGCTAACAAGTTACATAACATCTTGCTAAGAAAATGTATATGCCGAGAATTAAATGTTCACCACATTGCTGTAAATATCAGCTCAGGGATATTATGTTTTGCAGAAAGACACATTTAACTGAAACTGGAGATTGAATAAAGTGACAGAATGATCATACTGGTTGTTCAAATGGCTCCAGAGCCTTTGATTGAAAAGATTCCTGCAAGACTGATGTTTCTCCTTTCAGTCTCTTGTACTATATGACACAATCTTCATAGACCCTCTGCTTTCTTGAATTTCTGACACTGGGGCTCTGTGAAGGCTGTGCATACAACCTGTGAAGTTTGTAACAGAGTTAAAACGAAAAGTTAGTAAATTATGATAATTGCCCTTGTCCTACCTAAGAGGGCTTTTAGATGATCTTAATTGTTATTTTCTTTCTCTACAGGGTACTGTGAAACAGACATATTCAAATCCCCAAGTAGTGGACAGTGAGCTGCTGAGATTAAGCTTACGTCTTTTTAAAAGGAAACCATCACAGTTTTTGCTGAACCAAGAAAAGACCGATGACTGTAAACTCTCTGAACTAAGCAAGCAGTCTGAACCTTGCCTTTCCTGAATATGGGAAAGACTGATTTGTCCTAAGACTCTTTGAAAATGTGTATTAATATGTTCCTCTTCTGATTGTTTTCTTATGTCTTCAGACACAAGTCCGTGCAAGTTTTATGTGAAGTGGAAATATAAAAGTTTGTTTTATAACATGGTTTCCATTTTCATTAATAACTGTTCATAGCTGTTTAAAAATGTGCTTATCAATAACATTTTGAATTCTAGAGGTGTGAATAACAAATTGCAAAGCCACCCCTCTGGCACTCAGAGGATTAGTATTACTGGGGATATGCATCAAGAAAAATAAAAACACCCACTAATTTAAACCTTTGGTACTTCTAAAAACTAAAATGGCAACGGTAGGCAACCTTTTGCTGCCCAGCTTTTGGAGACTACAAAAGCCAGCATCACCACTGGCTGTTTGGGGATGATGGGAGTTGTAGTCTTCAATAGCTGCAAAAGGCTGCCTACAACCGTAATAGGACATTTGCATGAGAACGAACTCCTTTTCGGTCAAGTGCCTCAGTATTAAACATTTCAGAGTTGAAGCATTTTCCTTCTCCTCATTTACAATCTAGTATAGATGCTCCCAACTGCAGGCATTGGGCCATGCGCATAAAGACAAAAAATGCTCCAAAAGTCACATTGATTTAAATAGTTATTAACCACTTGCTTGTTAGAACTTCAACACATTGCTAATCAATCAATTGGAAACGTTTAGCATTCAAGGAGTTAATATAAATATATATATATATATATATATATATAATTTGTGTGTGTATTTATGTATATGTGTTCATATATAAATATATATATACACACACACACCTTAAAATATGAAGTCCTTTGCTACTAGCCAGACCTGAAAAGTTACTCGCCATAACATACCCACCAGGGCTGAATTTTCACTCGCTAGTGGCGAGTGGAAAATTTAGCCCTGGCGAGCAGAAATTCAGTCCTGGTGGGTATGTTTTGGCTTGCAGTGGCTAGTAACTTTTCAGGTCTGGCTAGTAGCAAAGGACTTAAATTTATAAGCCGTGTGTGTGTGTGTGTGTGTGTGTGTGTGTGTGTGTGTGTGTGTGTGTGTGTGTGTGTGTGTGTGTGTGTGTGTGTGTGTGTGTGTGTGTGTGTGTGTGTGTGTGTGTGTGTGTGTGTGTGTGTGTGTGTGTATATAATATAATTTTGAGATTTCAGAATACCCCACCCCCCTTCATACATGAGCACAGGTAAGGGGATCAGAGGAGAAGACTCTGGACTGTATGCAGGAAGCTAGAGAGGATTGATTCTGGAGTAAACTAACTCCAACCGTAGAGAACAAATGAAAATTCCCAATGATTTAAATGTATTTTAACATTGAATGCTTGAGGTGTCTCCAAAGCATTGTTTGCGTTGTTTTGGAGACCCCGATAATGTAAAAGCCACATTTAGATAAATGGGAAATTGCTTTTCTCCACCACTGTGCAGTTTGTTTACTTCTAAATTGATTCTCTCTAAATTCCTGAATATGGCCTCTTGTGACAGTCCAAACTGTGTTCATGTGTGGAAATCCTGAAATGCCTAACCCTTTGAATGCCCGAGGGGTATGCAGCACATTGCAATGCAAAGGGTTAATGGTTGGTAGTTCCTGAGGACTGGAGTCACGTAATACCAGTCTCGGCTTCCCATAGCGATGCAAGTACTGCAAAACTTTATTGACCTATAATAAATACCTAAGACACATTCACTGGTGTTGGTTAATATAGAGATCCAAATTCCGATGAGAATAACAAAATTGATTTCTGTTCCATAGAGTAATACATAAAAATGGCTGTTTTAAATTATAATACACCAATTTAGAAAGTTGTACCATTGTGATTTTAGAATTGCCTCCCTATCCCACCACCCCTTTAAATGACTAATTCACAAGGAGTTAACATGTGATCAGTTACTCAAACTGAGGGATACCTTTCCCTTTGCCTAAGCAGTTTCACCACATCCTCAACACACACATTTTTGTAGTTTGCAGGATGCAATTCAATGGCTCAGAAATAGGGACATTTCTCCCTTTAGCTGAGCTAGAAGGGCTAGCATAGCAACCCTAGCTCTGTCTGTGCTGAGTTGTAGGTTGACCTGTATAAAATTCTGGTAAATGAAGAAGCCAATTTTAGTTTAAAAGGCAGTAAGGTGTAGATATTCATATCCCCTCCATACTGCCTCACAACAACATACATGGGGTGTGTGATTTTGACTGGAATGGCCGAATCTCTGCAACTGGTTGGCCCACCCTCACTATTTACTCTTAAAAAAAAAAAAAAAAAAGTGGTTGACTCACTCCACCACCAAATTTCGCCTCCCTCTCACATTGCACCATATCGTCAGTGACCCCCATCTCACATGCTCAGCTATATCTTCAGGTACCCCCATTGCTACAACACAAATGAAAGGAACCGATCTGAATAAGGGAGGGACCACATGGAGTTGGGCTACCCCCCATGTTTGATATTTATAGGTGCCAAGTTTAAAATAAAAGGGGGCTGCCCCTTTAAATACTTTAATTTAAAGCTTCTGGGGTTCAGGTTTTCTCAGCCTGCAGCGGCATTTGCCAGGTATCTTGTGCCAGGTTTGCCGCAGAGTGTGAAGGAGGACTAATATATAGCACCGCTCACGCTGAATTTACCTCACACTAACAGGACCTTGAGGTGACTAAGCGCTGCGCGTTCTGTGGACTTCTCACCACCTCCAGAAATATGTGAAACAGAGAAGGCATCGGAAGCTTGTCCGGCAGAATCAGCATGAGGCTCTCCGCCATTTCCTCCAAGTCAGTTGAGAGGAAGATCTGTGGGCCGTCCATTGACTACATCCTCTCACAGGACGAGTTGGAGTGCTGGAACGCACAAGGCTTCTTGCTTTCCAGCTGAAGGAAAGAATAAGAGAAGAACTCCCAAGCACCTTTCACTGTCGTCCAATACAGGTTACTGGTAACTCTGGGAGGCGTCAGTCCCCTTTAAGTAGGCAGGAACATTCTCTAAATGTCTGAAGGGGGGGTGGATCCTCTCTTCCCTCTCAGGCTGCAATCCACCCAGCCTGGTTCAGAATTGTTTGTTCCTGTGTGTGAACACCAGGTGGAGAACATCTCTTCAGTTTTAGTTTTTTTATTTTTCTGTCAAATATGGAATACCACCATTAGGCGGGTTACCATGACTGACAAATGCCCTCTCCAAAGTGGATAGCTCAGTGTCCAGGGCCTTTTGGTGGACCTTAAGGCCCTGAAGGGGGAATATCTTGGTTACAAGTGCTTCCCCATGGATTACCCTCTGAGGTAATTCTTACTACATGGTAACCTGAAGACAGAAGATCTGCAGAAAGGTGAGCCACCCTTTGAGTGCTGAAGGTCTACTTGTCCCACAGTGTCCCTTAATTGGGCTTGTATTTGGGAGTTCTCACTGCGCACTCCGGCACTCAGTGGGTGTATATGTGTATGTCTGTGGGTATTTGGAGCAGGTTTCTGTGGTAACTTAACCCTTCCTCTGCTGGTTTGACATGTTTAATGGGGTTTTCTGGCACTTTTCTTACTGGATCAGTGTTTTCTCTATATGCACACATGTTCCCTGCATGTGTTTCATGTTTTAACTTGTAGTTTAACTTTTATTAAAATTGTGTACTGCGCCTTTAAGGTGCGCTTTACCGCATAGATGCCATTGCTCCATTTACTTTCTATGGGTTAACACTGATTGGGACGTATCTCTGTAACCGCTTCACACAGTTAATTCAGAGAGGGCTCATTTTAATTGTCTACCCTTGTTCTATCATCCGGTTTATAGCACAAGTATGTTCGGGGGCTTCGGACACTCCCATGAGTGCTTGATTCGCGCCTAATTTCTGATTGGCTCCCGTCGCGGCAGCCATTTTGGGCACTTTTCTCAATGAGTATCTTACACAGTGCTTGGACAATCCTTTTCTCCTCTGGAGATTGACCCTTCGCCTGCCAGAACAGTCTATATTTAGCGTTTATGGGGTGAAATATTAATCTTACACACTACAATTGGGTGATTCATTGTACAGTTGGTTATTTTGACAGTGTGTGAATGTCTATACCGCTGGAGCTAGGGGCTAGACATAAGACTATGGAAGATGGGGTATCAGTATCCCCCATTGCGCATTGCTCTTCCTGTCACACAGGGCTACCTAGAGTGTTCTCTGGTCATTTCTGCCCAGCAGGTTCTGAAGTTCCTGGCAGCAACCCAGGGCCTTCCAGCCATGCTATTGAGCCAGCTTGGGTGCGAGAGTTTAAGGCTGCAACTGAAGACCTTAGGTCCACTTTACAGCTCTTTACATCCCAGTTACAGGGGGCTCTTCAATTATGGCAGACCCCCCTCTGTTATCAGATCCTCTCTGCCTCAACCGCAGGGAGTACCTGATGTGTCAGATTCTTCTGAGGAAGACTTGTTGCTAGAGTCGAATGTTGAGGTTGGTGCTCTTTTGGAATCTTCCAGGTCTCTTAGGGGACCCATTTGAAGCTTATCCTGAAACCTCTACTGAGGGCCTGATCAGGGCTGTATTGTCCACTCGCAACATTCCATTGGTTCAGGGGGTTCCCTCTGATCCCTCTGATGTTTTTTTTTTCAGGTGCCTACAAAGCCCCTTACTCATTTTCCTCCTAACCCAACTCTTTATTGTTTGGTTCTGACGCATGGACTGCTCCGGACAAGTCCTCTTCAGTGTCTACAAAGTTTGCTAAACTTTTCCCCTTTTCTGAAACAAGAAATGACTAAATGGGTTCATCCCCCTAAGGTGGACGCTCCCATATCTAGACTGCCTACATCTACTGTCTTACATGTTTCTGATGCTTCTGCGCTGCAAGATTTGACTGCCAAGTAACTTGGGGTTCCCCTCAAGTCCATTTTCACTTCTATTGGCTCTACTATGCGTCCAGCCTTTGCTGTTGCATGGGTTATGCGGGCTGTTGCAGTCTGGACTGATCAACTCACTATGGCGGTCCATCAGGATGCGCCTCCTTCGGAGAGATCGCGTCTCCATGCTATTATCTCTGTGGATCAACACTATGTTTCTGCTGCCTTTGATGCCATCCGCATGATGGCAAGGGCCTCCACTACTTCTGTGGTGGTTGGTCGTGCGTTTTGGCTTTAGACTTGGTCTGCTGTCACTGTTTCCACCAAAGTTTTTCTTTCTTTGCCTTTTGAAGGTACTTTCTTGTTTGGATCCAAACTTAAGGAACTAATTAGCGAGGCCTCAGGGGTTCGAGTACTCTTCTACCCTTGGATTTAAAAAAAAAGTTGCCGTTTACGTGTAACCGGTCTTTTCGTTCCTTTCTTTCTGAGACACGTACAACGAACCAGGCGGTTCCATCTGCTCCGCGTTCCTCCTTCAAGTCTATGCACCAATTGCAGCCCAGGGCCGCATACAAGTCCATGACTTCGTGACTGCTTCGGCATGACTCACCAACACCGTGGGATGATTCAGTGTTGGTCCTCTGGGTTTTTCTGGTGGTGTCTGAGGGATGTAAGATCCCTTTCTTTTCTCTCCCACCTTTTCGTCTTTATCTTTCTCGTTCTCCTCTAGAAGTCGAGTGTAGCCCTCTGTTCAAAGACGCTATTCAGGCTCTTCTGGACAAGGATGTCCTGGAACAGGTACAGAATTCTGTTCAACCCTCTTTGTGGTGACCAACAAACCAAAAAAAAAAGATGGCGGATCCGCCCTATTTTGGATCTGAAAGATCTTAATTCCTTTGCAGTGAAGTCTCACTATCGTCAGGAGTCTCTGCTCACAGTATTCGCTGTCATGTCTCTGGGGGAGTTTCTTGCTTCTCTGGACCTTCAAGATGCGTATTGCACATCCCAGTCCATCTAGAGAGCAGGCAGTATCTGAGGTTTGCCTGCGCCAGAGGTCATTTTCAGTTTCAGCTCTATCTTTGGTCTGACAACAGCCTCCCCCCAGGTTTTCCAACGGGTGCTGGGGGGGCCTTGATATCCGTCCTCCCTTGGGACGGCATCAGAGTGACTTCGTACATGGACGACTTGCCTTTTGCAAGCATCATATGCGGACTTTCTTCATCAGCAGGTCCAGACCTGCATTCAATTCCTTACACATCACGGTTGGATTGCGAACTTGGTGAAGTCTGACCTTGTTCCGTCTCAGCACCTGGGTCTTCTGTTGGATACTCAGAGGTGCATGATTTTTCTACCGGACTAGGTAACCATCAAATTGCTCAAAGGGTCTCAATGATCCTATTCCGCGATCAGGTACTGGTTCCGATGTTGTCTTCTCTGGTGGGGTAGTTCATCTCCACGATAGAGGCGGTTCTATTTGCCATGGTACACACCAGGGAACTTCAAGGATTTGTGATACGGACATGCTGGGTCATCAGAAGCTATCATCACTCCCTCCTCATGTCGAGTTGAACTTGGAGTGGTGGTTGGGCCTTTCCAATCTCCTATAATGAAGATCCTTCCGGATTCCTTACTGGACCGAGGTCACAACGGATGCCAGCCTCCTGGGCTGGGGAGCTGTTCTGGGTCGCTTTAGCGCTCAGGGGAAGTGGTCCATGGGGGAGTCCCTTCTTTCCATCATTGGGAGTCTCAATTGGAGGAAGGTCCAGTTTGAGTGGAGTCCGACTCCACCACGGCATTGGCTTACATCTACAGACAGGGCGGGACAAGAAGTCTCGCCACTTGGTTAGAGGTCAAGGCCATTCTGTCCTGGGCAGAGGTTCATGTTCCTGTCATATCCGCAGTGCTCATTCCAGGCGTAGACAACATCATGGCAGACTTCCTCAGTCATCACACAGTTGACAGCGGAGAGTGGGAACTACATCCGGAGGTGTTTCAACTCCGGGTTCTGAGATGGGTAATGCCCCAGTGGATCTGATGGTAATGGGACACAACAGGAAGGTTCCGCCATTTTGCTGTCTGTGGAGCGACACTCTAACTCTGCTGCTGATGCAATGTCCATTCCTGGGCATTCTCTCTGGCCAATTTTTCTCTCTCTATCTCTCTCTCTCTCTATGTTACTATGAGCATTACGGAACTTGTAATTGGTACGTTGTCCGGTAATTCTGATTGTCCCGGATTGACATCGTCAACCCTAGTATCCGGAGTTTATGACCCTATCTGTGGTGGAGCCATTTCGGCTCCCCTCTCATCCAGATCTTCTGATACAAGGTTATCTGTGGAAGGCAGACGTTCATCGTCTCCATTTGACGGCCTGGAGGTTGAATCCTCAATTTTGAAGAAAAAGGGGTTTTCTTCTGCTGTGGTGTCTTCCATGCTACGTGCTCGTAAGCCTGTTTCTTCCAAGATCTATCACCGGGTCTGGTCGACCTTTCTGTCCTGGTGTGCTGACAGGGACCTGTCTCACGATTTTCATCTTTCTACTGTCCTGGCCTTTTTGCAGGACGGTGTGGATAAGGGACTCTGAGACCGAGTTCTCTTAAGGTTCAGACCTTGGCGCTTTGTCGTTTTCCAAGGTGTTGCTCATGTGCGTCCTGCTTTTCGGAGTCTGGCTCCTCAGCGGGACCTTAATCTGGTTTTGGGGGTTCCCCAGCGTCCTCCCTTTGAGTCCTTGGCTACTTTTCCTTTACGCCTTTTGTTGTGGAAGACGGCCTTTCCTTTGGCTATTGTGTCAGTCCGCCGGTTGGCGGCATTGCAAGCTCTCTCCTGTAATCCACCCTATTTGATGTTTTACAAGGACAAAGAGGTGCTTCGCACTTCTAAGGAGTTCTTACCTAAAGTGGTTTCTGAGTTTCACATCAATCAGGAGATTGTTGTTGTGTGCTCTCTTTCTGCCCTAACCCCTCTTCCGATAAGGAGAGGGATCTCCATTTGTTGAATGTTGTGAGTTGTCTCAAGTTTTATGTGCATCACACGGAATCCATCAGGAAGTCTGACGCTCTGTTTGTCATCCCGGAGGGCCCTAGGGCTGGGAGACCAGCATCCAAAGTGATTATTCCATCTTGGATTAAGTCTACTATTCATAGGGCGTACGAATTGGGGAATAAGCATGTTCCCTTTCGGGTCACGGCCCATTCCACTAGGTCCATTGGGGTCTCTTGGGCCTACAAAAATCAAGCTTCTGCTGATCAGCTGTGCCGGGCGGCCACTTGGTCCTCTGTACACACCTTCTTGAAGCACTACTGTGTGGATGTGCTGGCCTCGGCTGATGCCAGCTTTGGGAGGAAGGTCCTGGAGGCAGTTTTGCCTGTCTAGGGTCTTCTTCTTCTGAGGTTCTTAGTGTTTCCTTACTGTTGAGCCATGTTGTCTCTAGTTCAGTGTGCAGTGTAACAGTTCCTGGGGTCTATCTTTTCCCCTAGTTGGCGTCCGTTGACACCTCTGTTTAGTTGGGATCTCTGACCGGTTGGTTCATGGAGGTCCTGGTGACTTTGGGGGCCTTGCGCCTGGTCCTTGTCTCCTTCCCACCTCAGGGAAACTCAATGGTTAGACATCCCAGAGTTACCAGTAACCTGTATTGGACGACAGTGAAAATAGGATTTTAGTCTTACCTGTTAAATCCTTTTCACTTAGTCCATACAGGTTACTGGTCTCCCACCCTGTCAAGGGACCATGCTTGGCTCTCCTGTGGCAATACGTGGGAGTCCTTCGGGGCATGCTCACAGGAGTCTTCTTTCCTTCTACCATCTAGTCTGGTTAGTTCTCAAACAATTCTGAACCAGGCTGGGTGAATTGCAGCCTGAGAGGGAAGGGAAGCTCCACCCCCTGCAGACATTTAGAGAATGTTACTGCCTACTTAAAGGGGACTGACACCTCCCAGAGTTACCAGTAACCTGTATGGACTAAGTGAAAAGGATTTAACAGTTAAGACTAAAATCCTATTTTTCTCTCCTGAAACGGCGTCCCTTCAGCATAGGAGTTGCAGGAGGCTCCTCTCTTCATCCACTTACTTAGCTAGTCCTCTTATTAAAGAAATTTCCCAGGCAATACCTCATTCTCCGCTTCTTTGCCAGCCCCCCCCCCCCCCCGTCTGTTTTTGCCCAATCCTTTGTCTCAGCCTTTATCTCAGTCCCATTATCCCTCTCAGTTTCCTCTTTCGCTTAATTCCCTCCCTGGTCCATCTCTTTCCTTTTCACAGGTCCAGCAGCAATCCATTCCTCTGCAGCAGCTTCCACAGACCCAGCTCATTCATCATCCTCAGCAAGTACAGAGCGTCCAACATCAACATCCTCAGTCCTGTGAAGAAGATAGAAGAATCAGATCACCTGGGCTTCAAGCAAGACAGCAACAAAGTGGTGAGAGTAATGTGTTGAACAATGAGCATGCCTTTGGGGAAGTAGTGAGCTCCCTTCAGAAGGTTTTAGGTCAATTTGAAAGTTTGAAAGGTTACCTAATTGTCTGGTTGGTAAGCTACAGTGGGATGATAATTTGAGATCGGTAGAGAATAGTCCAGAAGTAGCATGGGAATAAATACAGAAATAATTAATTTTGGGTAGAGTCAAGGGCCTGATTATGTCACCTCCTTTTGACCACTTTCATTTGTCCCCATTGGGTCTAGTACCTAAAAAAGAAGATGTCTCATTTCTGCTCATTCATCATCTCTCCTACCCACCTGGAGCCTCCTTGAATGATCACATTGGTGAAGAGCTCGGTGACGTATGTGTCATTTGAGGGGGCTTTAGGGGCTGGATAGGAGGTGTGGTCAGGGAGCGCTTTAAGCAAAAGCAGGCATAAAATCAGCATTCCGGCTGTTACCCATTCATCCTGATAGCTTTGCATCATTGGGATTTCAGTTTCAAGGCATGTTATTTTTTGATACCTGATTGCCAGTGGGCTGCTCCCTATCTTGTTTTTACTTTGAAGAGTTTGCCAAATTTTTGGAATGGGTGGTAAAGTTCAAGTCAGGTCTTGGAATGATTCTACATTATCTAGATGATTTCCTTTTCGTGGCTCCAAGTGGGACACCATAATGCAAGAAGCTGCTAGATTGTTTTTGTAAAGTTGTGGAAGATTTCGGTGTCCCATTGGCACAGGAAAAGACTGTGCAACCAGTTACAGAATGAGTATTCTTAGGCATTACAAATCAATTCATGTAGGATGGAATTCAGATTGGCTATGGAAAAAATAGTTAAGTTTCGCTGTCAAATCCATACTATACTTGTTAGTAAAAAAGATAAGGGTGAAGGTACTTGAGTAAATCTTGGGCCTATTGGCTTTTGCGACACGAGTTATGCCAATGGGGAGAATTTTCTCTCTGGAGCTGTCAGCTGCTACATCCGAGCTCAAGTCGCCCAATTGGCATGTCAGGTTTACGACAGAAATGAAGGCAGATCTCTCAGTATGGGATTAATTTCTACAGCAATATAATGGAAGAACAATGCTCCAATAGAAAGGTATCAATAACACACAGACTAACATATTTACTGATTCAGCAGGTTCGGTAGGCTATGGTGTTTTTTGGGACGGTCAGTGGAGTGCACAAACATGGCCAGAGAGTTGGGAGTCATTAGGTTATACAAAAAAATTTAACATTAGTGGATCTTTTTCCAGTTTTGGTGGCTATAGAATTGTGAGGTCAGCATTTTATGAATAAAAGAATAACAATGTTTTGTGATAATCTTAGTGTAGTTCATGCAGTGAATAGATTATCAACTAAATAACAGCCAGTCATTTCTTTGCTGACGCATTGTGTGCTAAAATGTAATGCTATCTCATAATCATAATCAGCTATATGCGTCATTTGTAACCATATATTCTAAGTTAACGATAATGATATAGCTGACTCTTTGTCTCACCTCCAGATGCTCAGGTTTTGGGCGCTGGCACCTCGGGCAAATCCTCAAGGTCACCCATACCTGCAACTCCTGTGGGGATTAATCTAGGGAACATGAGTGGATATTATTCACTGGCACCAGCAACCTGGGCAGGCTACATAGCGGCATGGAAGAGTGGTTTGGGATAAGACAAGAAAGAGCGGCGGATCTGCTGCTATTTGATCAGGAGTCTTTATTGAGCTATGTACAAACTTTGATGTCAAGGGAGTTGTCATGTCCAGCTATTAAGAGGCGACTGACGGGCTCAAATTTTTTCTGTAAGTTGTTAAATATTCATATCAGCTCTAATGGTTTTGTTCTAAAAAGGGTTTTGAAGGGTTATGGTAAGGTTACCAGGGACAACAGGAAGCCAATATCTCTGGGTTTGTTAAGCAATTTGATCGAACTGTTACAGTTGGTAGGAAAGGATAGTTTTGATGTGATACTATTTCGATCACTGTTTTTGTTAACTTTTTTTCAAAGCATTCAGGGTAAGTGACGTGGTCTCAAAGAAGAAAAAGGAGTATAGTTCATTATTCAGCATGTTGGTCTGAAAGATGGCAGGGTATCCTTTTTTATTCAAAGGTCGAAGACTGATCAGAAAGGAAGAGGTGAGTGGATTTGATTAAAGGAATTGGAAGGTTCAGAGTTATGTCCAGTTTCGAGGGAGCCATTCAGGCCCTTCTGGACAAGGCGGTCTTAGAACCAGTTCCTCCTCAGGAAAGGGGATTGAGATTCTACTCCAACCTCTTTGTGGTTTCCAAGGAGGACGACGGCTGTCGTCCCATTTTGGATTATAAGGATCTCAACTCCTTTGTGGTCAGGTCTCCGTATCGCCAGGAGTCACTATGCACAGTGATCGCTGCCATGTCCCCTGGGGAATTTCTGGCTTCTCTGGATCTTCAGGATGCATACTTGCACAGTACCATTCATCCAAAGAGCCAGCAATATCTCTGCTTTGCCTGCAACTGAGGGCATTTCCAGTTTTCTGCCCTCTCCTTTGGCCTGACCACGGCTCCTACAGGCTCCTACTCCTTCTGAAGGCATCTTCTCCAGAACTCCTTCATCAGCAGATGCAGGACTGCATTCATGCTCTGTCCCTTCATGGGTGGATCATCAAACTGGACAAGTCAGACCTTGTTCCTTCCCAGGGCATGGTTTTTCTGGGCATCCTTTTCAACACTCAGAGAGGGATGGTGTTTCTCACAGACAGAGTGGCTTATCAGATAGCACTGAAGGTCCAGATTGTCCTGAATCAGGATCCAGTTCCAGCCAAGAAGTTGCCATCCCTGGTGGGGAAGTTCATCTCCACCATAGAAGCGGTTCCCTTTGCCATGGCTCATACCAGGAAACTCCAGAGGTTTCTAATCCTGGCATGCAGGCGTCGACCGGATCTCCTGGAGAGGTCCCTATCTCTCCCTCTTCACGTGGAGCTGAGCCTCTCATGGTGGCTCAACCTGGACAATTTGCTGAAAGGCAGGCCCTTCATTGTGCCATTCTGGATACCAGTGACGACGGATGCCAGCCTCTCCGGATGGGGAACGGTCCTGGGGCACTTGACTGCTCAGGGATGGTGATCCCAGGAGGAATCTCTCCTTCCCATCAACGTCTTGGAGCTTCGGGCGATATTTCATGCCCTGCGTCTCTGGACGTGCCAACTGGAGGATTGCCTGGTCAGGGTCCAGTCAGACAACGCCACAGCGGTAGCCTACATCAACAAGCAAGGTGGCACAAGAAGTCTCGCAGCTTGGTTAGAGGTCAAGGCTATTTTGTCCTGGGCAGAGGAGCATGTTCCTGCCATTTCCACAGTTCATATTCCTGGCGTAGACAACGTTCTGGCAGACTTCCTCAGTTGACACACAGTGGACTGCAGAGAGTGGGAACTGCATCTAGGGGTGTTAAACCTCATTGTCCAGCAGTGGGGTCTTCCGTGCATCGATCTGATGGCGACAAGATACAACTGGGCAGACCCCCTGGCTCTAGCAGTGGATGCCTTATTGATCCCATGTATTTTTTCTCTGGCATGCCTTTTTCCTCCCATTCCCCTGTTGCACAGGGTGATAAGGAAACTGAAACTGGAGTGCTGCCTTGTCATTCTGATTGCTCTGTACTGGCCTCGACAGGCTTGGTTTCTGGAGCTTCTGAATCACTCAGTGGCAGAACCTCTTCGGCACTCCTCCCATCCGGATGTTCTTCTACAGGGTTTCCTGTGAAAGAAGGATGTTCATCGTCTGGCTTTGATTGCATGGAGGTTGAATCCTCAATTTTCAAGAGGAAGGGTTTTTCTTCTGGTGTGGTGGCTACAGTGCTTAGTGCACATAAGTCTGTTTCCTCTAAGGCCTACCATAGAGTTTGGTCTACCTTTCTGTCTTGGTGTGCTGATAGGGACCTGTCTCAAGATTTTGATTTTCCTACTGTCCTTTCTTTCATCCAGGATGGTGTAGATAAGGATCTCCGTTTGAGTTATCTTAAGGTTCAGACTTCTGCTCTCTCTGTTTTCTTTCAGAAGCGCCTTGCTATTCTTCCTGATGTCAAGGTTTTCTTCCAAGGTGTTGCTCATACCCGTCCTGTGTTTAAGACTCCCGCTTCTCAGTGGGACCTTAACTTGATTTTGGGCGTCCTCCTTCTTGGCCACTATTCCTCTATGTCTGCTGACGTGGAAGTTGGCTTTTCTTCTGGTGATCGTGTCTGTTCACCGTGTTGCAGAGCTGCATGCCCTATCTTGTAGGCCACCCTTTTTGGTGTTTCACAAGGACAAGGCAGTGCTTCGCACTTCGCAAGAGTTTCTCCCGAAGGTGGTGTTTGAGTTCCACATTAATAAGGAGATTGTGGTTCCTTCTTTCTGCCCTATTTCTGACAAGGAGAAGGATCTTCACCTTTTGAATGTTGTGCATTGCCTCCAAGTTCTATGTTCTATGTGCACTGCACTGAGCCCTTGCGGCAGTCTGACACACTTTTTTTCATTCCTGAGGGTCCCAGGGCAGGGAAGTCTGCTTCCAAGGTAATCATTGCTTCTTGGATCAAGCCCACTATTCTTAAGGCTTATGAACTTGGGAAGAAGCCTGTTCCCTTTTGGGTAGCGGCTCATTTTACGAGGTCTGTTGGGGCATCTTGGGCCTACAAAAATCGGGCCTTAACTAATCAGTTGTACAGGGCAGCCACTTGGTCGCCTGTGCATACCTTTTCAAAGCACTATCATGTGGATGTGCTGGCATCGGTTGATGCCAGTTTTGGGAGGAAGATCCTGGAGGCAGCCTTGCCTGTCTAGGATCTCCTTCATCTCTTCAGTACTCTTTCACTTTTGAGCCCTGTTGGCTCTGGTTCAGTGTGCTGTGTAACAGTTCCTGGGGTCTGTTTTTACCCCTGTTTGATGTCCGTTGACACTTTGGGGTTATTGTTGAGCTATTCATGATCTGTTGGTTCATTGGTGCCCTGGTGACTTTGGGTGCCTGCTCCTGGTCCTTGCCTTTCTTTCCGCCCTGGGAAACAATGGTTGGACATCTACCAGTAACCTGTATTGGATGACAGAGAAAAGAGGATTTTAGTCTTACCTGTTAAATCCTTTTCTCTTGGTCCATACAGGTTACTGGTCTCCCACCTTGTCAAGGGACCATGCTTGGCTCTCCTGTGGCAGAAGAATGTGGGGGTCCTTTTGTGTTCATGCTCACAGGAGTCTTCCTTTACCTTCTTACTACCTAGTCAATAGTTAGTCTACAATTCTTACTGTATGGGGATTGGCTAGCTGCAAGCTAAGGAGAGGAGGTAGGCTCCATCCAGCAGTCTCTTCTCAGAATTGTTCCTGCCTACTTAAAGGGGCTGATTGACCTACCCAGTGTTACCAGTAACTTGTATGAACTAAGAGAAAAGGATTTAACAGGTAAGACTAAAATCCTCTTTTTGTTATGTTTGTCTAAAATGGGTTTGTGAGGGCAGAATTTTACTTTGCATTCTTTTCACATAGGTGCGGCAACTGAAGCATTTACTGCAGGTATGGGAATTGAGGCAATTAAAAAGATTGGCTGTTGGAAATCTGATATAAAATTTACATTCCCCCTCATTTAAGTATCCGTTAAATTCCTGCCATAAGCAAGTTTTCTTTTCTTTCGGGTTCAAGGCCTCTGGATATTTGGATTATAGGTTATTCTTTTGTGTACTGGTCATGGAAAAGAGAACTTATTCCAGCATACAGAGAGAATTTAAATTTTGACCCTGAATTGTGCAGGTTATGGTGGCATGGCAAGAGAGGTCTTTGATGGCAACAAGTTGAAAGCGAGTTAATTTATTGTTTTTAGGTATTTCCCTTTGCCTGACTTAATTATATTTTATGCAGGTGGAAATTATAGGCTCTCTAAATTCTGTTGAGCTGCTCTCTTAAGTTAAGAGAGTAGAGTGATTATAAATTTTCCAACAGCTATACTTGCTTTTTCGGAGATTGTACCAAGATTAAGTTTGGTTCAAGAAAGAGAATTTGGGTCTTTAGAACGAATGAGAAAGATGATCAATAGATTTTTATCTAAAATGTTTGAACAGTTGATGGGTTTTCTTACAGACATGTTGACTTGGAAATGGTGGTAGTGTCCTTTACAATTGTATTGGATATGATTTATTGTATTGAATATGATTAATTTCATGCAGACAATTAAAGCAATATGTTCGCATATGGTATGTGCATACTGAATGTGCACCACAAGGGGCAGTGTTTACGAGTGGCTGAGCACATGTGTAATGGCTGCCATTGCAGACATGCGTTCTGGGAATCCTGACCACCTGTGCATTAGCTATGCCATATGGCCAGGAACAAAGGTGCCATGTGACTTATTCAAGTAACCTGATTGGACAGTGCTTGGAGATATTAGGCCTTGGCAGCCATGTTTTTTTTTTTTTTGAGCCCCCCATGCAGAGAGAAGGATGTACAAAGACCTTTTGCTGTCCAAGAGTCACATCAAAGAGATGACTTGCAGGGTTCCCTTGGACAAAGCAATATGCTTGCATGTGCTGATTTTTCACTGTAAACCAAACTAAGTATTATTGTAACACTGTATTATTTTTGTATTTATCTGTAACTGTTGTAATAACCATTTTTTTACATACATTGCTTTAACAGCAGATGTTTTAGTAAAGTATATCGTCAAATATTACAACTGTTTCCTGTGTATTCATACCACATAATTAACTGATATACCGCAAATCAAATAAATATTAGTGTTGTGATTAATATCCTAATTAGAATATTAATATTTGCATATTAATATTCATAATTAAGGCCACGAATACAACAGAAGGGATGGGATTAACCTCTCCAACATTGATTTAGATATTTTTAATCTAGGTATTCAGTCATTAATTGAGTTGGTGCTCTGCACAGTTGGGGTGCTAAGCTCATGCGGCAAGCCGCAAGGCCTGGCTGTGGAGGTTTGTAAATAAGATTATCTTTAATTATTTATTTGTGACTCCTGGCTGGTAGGGCGGAGTCGGTTATGGTATATGTTAATGAGACTTGTCAGGCTGATAGGGCTGGTAAGATTGGTTTGATTGAACAAGTTACATTTTATTTATTTCAATAAAGAACTGCGGCCTTACCACCATTTTTCCAGTTGTGTCTGTGTGTTCATTTATGGGTATGTTTGTGGGTTAGGTGTGAGGGGTGGACATCCATGTTCCATGGAGTTTGCTATGTCAGTGACACAGACCATTGTGCAATGCACCCAAACTCTGACAGAAAAGTAACCCGCTGAGGGCCGACAACGTCTGTAGAGTGTATGTGGGTGGGATGATTCATTTACATTCCATCTTGTGTTGCATACTGCCCTGGTGCATCTATCCTGCTGCCATAAATTAATATGTATAGCTGCATGATACCCATACAGTTGGAGCTGCGCATCGCTACAACACTCTACTGCTTATCAGCTTCAGGGACACCTTTCAAAATTATACCACATCGAAATGAAGCTGCACCATATGCCTGCACTTTGCCACCATTCTCCGCCCTCAATGGATTTACGTGGAGGCAACATGGTATGGAAATGTAATCACATACTTTTCTATAGCCTTAAAGGGACAGTAATGTCCCAGAAAAAATATTTATCATTTTGTAGTGATTAAAAAGTTGAACTTAAATGCAAAAACCCTATCTATCAAACAGCTATGGTTTGAGAGATATAAGCATTGAAAGCTTCCCCCTCCCTCCCCTTTCCCTGACGTCAACACTGTGCTGACTGCGGGGAATCCTGTCCGGGGACCAAGTGGCGACTCTGAAGCAGAGCCTTAATCTTGTTATTTAAAAAGAATGACTTAATTGGAAAGGTCTACAAAGTGTGCCTGTTTTGCAAGCACACTTTGTAGATCATTCCAATGAAGTAATTTGTTTTAAATAACGTGATTGCGGCTCTGCTGAAGAGCCTCTGTGTGTCGGCTGACACGGATCTCCTGCTGTCAGCTTTACAGCTGACAGCAAGAAACTTCAAACTTTCAATCTGAATATTTCTCAAACCATAGTGGTTTGAGAGAGAGGTTTTTTTTTTGCATTTGGTTCAAATTTTTAATCACTACAAAATGATAAATATTTTTCCTGGGACATTACCGTCCCTTTAACCATGCACACACATGCACATAACAGTGAATGTTGTCATCAATAAAAATGCACATTTCAATTATCTACGATACTACCTAACATACGGGGGGAAAAATTGTACAAATCTATATTTTTCAAAATATGTACTTATAATTCCTTTACCTGTAGTATCAAGCCAATTAATTATTCATTGACTTTGTAGGACTTAAAGGGATGATAATGTTTCATAATAAAAGCAGCTCTAATTTATCTTCATAGTATTTGGGCCTTGGACAGTGTTATTTCAATTCTGTCAGAGTTGTAGTTCAAAATTAATTGATAAAGTATCTCCCTCCCATCCCTTCTACTGATGTAACACTGCTCAGCTTAGAGCAGCAGGAAGTGTCCAGGTAGATTGCAGAGAGGGACAATCTTCAGTTAAGATAAGGGAAAAAGCTGAAAAACCTGTCAAGGGGGGCAGGGTTTTCATTGTTCTCACAGTTAGAATATTGACCCTTGATGTGAGCTGTCTGGTCTATTGACTGGATTCCACATCTGAGAAGAGATGGCTTACGCTAGGTAAAAGGGGCAGGAAGGGGATACTTTATCATTCAATTACTCTTGACAATAATGAAATAACATTCTCTATGGCTCAAATACTATGAAGATTAATTGGAGCTGCTGTTTTTGTGAAACATTACTATCACTTTAACCCCTAGAATGCCAGTTTGGACAGCTGTACCTGCTGTGCCAAGCTCGTATGCTGTACATCTAAAATGCGGTCACTGAATAAGCCGGTATAACTGGCATGCAGTGGCCGCATTTTGGATTAAAATGTGCCTGGCACTCGTGGGGGGGGCATGAGGATCATTCCCCGTGCCCTCCCAGATATTGATCTCCCAGCCGATTGCGCTGGGAGATTAATATCTGCAACAGAGAAGCAGAGCTTCTCCTTACTGCTCTCTCCTACCTGAACTTCTGGGTAGGAGTGGGCGGGATCGGGGGAAGCCTCCTAACGTCATCGGTGACAGTCACCGGTGACCTTAGGTGACTTTCCCCCATTGTGATCACTCCACTCAATGCATTGGTCACCCCTTTTTATTTTATTTAGACCTCAATGGGATGGCATCAGGGGTACTGATGCCCCCCAACAAGGAGTGAATAAAAAAAAAATAAAAGATAACAAATTAACCCTCTGTGTGCCACAGGGGGTCCAAATAGCTCCAATCCTCACCCTCCTCCCACGTACCCTACCCACCAGCCTAGTTCCCAGCCCACTGGCAGTCCCATTCCCACAGTCTGACCCCCCCCCCCCCCCCACCTGGTTCCACTGACTACTGGTTGACCCAAGTGCCAGTACACATTGGATTCAGGCTGGGAATCAAACAATGTATGTGGGGGACTTACAGTGCACACTGGTAGTCACAGATCGCCCATATGTACTGTCTTATCTCCCCCACTACCACCACCATACTTGCTTACTGCCCACTGGTAAATATACCCACATACACTGCCTGGCCCCTCATCCCTCCCCCCACCTGGTTTCACTGGCAGTCACAGGTCCTCACCTACATTGACTGACCACTGATAGCCATAGAATCATACATACACTGTTTGCTCTCCCATTCCTGTTCCACTGGTACCCACGCTCCTGTCACCCAATCTGGCATGTCAGCCCACAGCGGTGGGGTACCATTTTTCTTAGGCTGGAAAGAGGTCCTCCTAGGACCACGGCGTTGAACCATTTTAGTATCTTTGAAGTGACTGATGTGTAAAACAAAAAAAAAACAAAACATTTTTTTTTCCTGTAGCACACTAACTTAGGGGTAAAAATGCAAGTGACCCGTCATTCGATGTGGCAGGTTATCTTCTTTCCAAAATGGTATGGGTTGTCTACCCTTCCTTCACTTCTGTAGCTGTTATAACCATTTTTGTACAGGCAAGTCCTGTTTGAGAAAATGTTAGAAAAATAAGATGTTGTAGTAGGTGTAGTTTTGTGCTTCTAGCACCACCCAAGGTATGTCAGCTCATACCAATGGGGTGTCATTTGACTCCTAAGAGCACTAGCTAATGAGTACAGTTGAAAATTCTATGGTTTTCACAGATTTCAATACATTTGAAGGGGCAGAAATGTAAGAAAGTGTCTTTTTTTTTTTTTTCCATTAGCGCCACCTTCTGGAGGCATTTGTGCACACCAGGCTTGGTGTAACAAGGCAAGTCACCCCTCATTAGATGCAGCAGGTTATCGTCTTTCCACAGTGGTGGTTTCTCTACCTTTCCTGCATATCTATAACGGTTATGACACTTTTCGTGCAGGCATATAATTTCAAAAACAAAAGTGTCAAGTTTAGGTAAGTGTTCCTAGCACCCACATATTGTATGTTATACCACACAAATGGGGTACCATTTTTCTCATGTTGGTAGCCGGTACTGAATACAGTAGGAAATGTTATGGTTTTCAAAGATTTTACTATCTTTGAAGTGGTGGAAATGTAAAAAAACATGTATTTATTCCTATAGTGCCATCTTGTGGAAATAACTGTGCATTTCAGCCCTGGGGTAGAAAGGCAAGTGACCACTCATTTGATGCAGGTGAATGTCTACTTTCCAAAATGGTATACATTTTATACCTTTCCTTCATGTCTCTAAAAGTTATGACATTTTAGTACAAGCAGCCATTTCCAAAGAAGAAAAAAGGTAGATGTTGTTATATGCTTCTGGCACCCCAACGGTATGTCAACTCATATCATTGGGGTACCATTTTTCTCCTAAGTGCACTAGCTAATGAATACATATAATATGGAAATGCTATGGTTTTCACAGATTTCTGTACATTTGATGGGGCAGAAATGTAAGAAAATTCCTTTTTTTTTTTTTTCCCTCTATTAGCGCCACCTTCTGGAGGCATTTTTTCACACCAGACTTGGGGTAACAAGGCAAGTCACCCCTCATGCGGCAGGTTGTCTTCTTTCCAAAATGGTATGATTTGTGTACCCTTTCCCCACTTATGTAGTTGTTATAGCCATTTTTGTACAGACAAGTAATGTTTGAGAAAATGTTAGAAAAATTAGAGATTGCAGTAGGTGTAGTTTTGTACTTGTAGCGCCCCCTAAGGTAGGTGTGAAGTCATACCAATGAGGTGTCATTTTTCTCCTAAGAGCACTAGCTAATGAATACAGTTGGAAATGCCATGGTTTTCACAGATTTCATACATTTGAAGGGGCAGAAATGTAAGAAAATGCTGGAGGCATTTGTGCACACCAGACTTGGGGTAAGAAGGCAAGTCACCCCTCATTAGATGCGGCAGGTTGTCTTATATCCAAAATGGTATAGTTTGTGTACCCTTTCTTCACTTCTCTAGTTGTTATAACCATTTTTGCATAGACAAGTAATGTTTGAGAAAATGTTAGAAAAATTAGAAGTTTTAGTAGGTGTCATTTTGCACTTCTAGCGCCCCCTTGAGGTAGGTCAACTCATGCCAATGGGTTGTCATTTTTCTCCTAAGAGCACTAGCAAATGGATACAGTTGGAAATTCCATGGTTTTTACAGATTTCAGTACATTTGAAGGGGCAGAAATGTAAGAAAATGCCTTTTGTTTTCATTGGTGCCACCTTCTGGAGGCATTTGTGCACATTAGAATTGGGGTAAGAAGGCAAGTCACCCCTCATTAGATGTGACAGGTTGTCTTCTTTCCAAAATGGTCTAGTTGTTATAATCATTTTTGTATGGACCAGTAATGTTTGAGAAAATGTTAGAAAAATTAGAAGTTTTAGTAGGTGTCGTTTTGCACTTCTAGCGCCCCCTGAGGTAGGTCAACTCATGCCAATGGGGTGTCATTTTTCTTCTAAGAGCACTAGCTAATGGATACAGTTGGAAATTCCATGGTTTTTACAGATTTCAGTACATTTGAAGAGGCAGAAATGTAAGAAAATGCCTTTTTTCTTTCATTAGCGCCTCTTTCTGGAGGCATTTGTGCACATCAGACTTGGGGTAAGAAGGCATGTCACCCCTCATTAGATGCAGCAGGTTGTCTTCTTTCCAGAAATATATAGTTATTCCACTGTTTTAGGGTAGATTTACCACAAAAACTCTAGAACGTGCATATTAACTCAAAGTTGAAAATGTCATTTTGCGCTGCTGGTGATTAGCACTCTGTGCTAGCCATGGACGTAGGTAAAACTATACAATTTTGGTATTTTTTTTACTCGGGGGACTTGGGGCTTTTTCAAATAACTGAAACTTTTTCAATCAAGGTAAATGTTTTTGATACATAATATGTGATTTTAGCAAAATTAGTACATTTTCACTTTTTTTGTCATTATGACATCATAGCTTTTTGCACAATGCAAAATTCTCTTCATGTAAGGTACCACAAGAAAGCGCAATTTGTTCTGAAAAAAACAATATATAGTTTTGCATATGTAACTAGAAATTCCCAGAGTAAATCAAGCCTAAACGGAAGGATAGCAAAAATGCTGAAAATGTGTCTGGCTTGCAGGGTACAGGAAATGGCCCGAGCCTCTGGCACTGAAAGGGTTAATCCTTTGAGTGCCAGTGTGTTGTGCAACACATTGTGGAGCAAGGCGTTGCATACCACTCAGGCACTCAAGGGGTTAAACGTAGTTATCATAGGATGCCACTAGAAGAGTCAAACTTAACTGTAATTTCCCCTTGGCAAACATGTCATCTTGTGATGCCAGTAAAGGAGTGACAGTGAAATCAATTTCACATTAATGAACATGCCCAATTCTGATAATAAACTTGAAGTGAACACAACTTTCTCTAAATATCTCAACTCCCAACAGTGTCCCTGTGTATTGCACTACATATGGCAGTCTTGTGGAACAGCATTGCGTCCCCCTCAAAAGGTTCATGTGCTCTTGTCTGCTGATTCGAGCAACTCGTCCTCTTCGTAAAAGTATCTGTCACATGTATGTCACTGTAATGAGAACAGCTCAAACACTCAAAGGGTTAAAATAACATACAGCACAGGCACATAATGTTTTCCTCTTACAAGTTCCCTGTCTGAACTTGGTACTGGCTTGCAGACAGGCTTTATTATGCTCAAGTGTGTATTGGAGGTGGCTTTGCAGTCCTTACTGCAACTTTACTGTATTCCTTTGAGAACCCAGTAAAGCTGCATTTTACTGGTGCTCACACGAGGCAATTGCTGCCTGATGTGTTTGTGTGGCCCATGTGGAAGGGTCAAGAATTTAAATAAATTATCACGACTATGTGTAACGTTTTGAGGACCAAAGGGGGATGTGCAATGCATTGCTTTGCAATGCAACGGACACCTTCTTGTCCTCTGTAGGCATACCTGGGAACTTTTATTAGCTGACCTTGAGATCTTGTAAATAATAATCCATAAAGTTCCCATCATATATATTCTGACCACTGCCCATTTTTCCCAGGAAGGCAGAGGAAGAAATCCTGATTTTCTTGTGTGTGTCCGTGCACAAATTTAAAGACTAATGAAGCAGTCAATTTGAGTAGATTATAGATAACACTGGACTCTCACCCTGAGAATTTGGTCCTTCACCCTGAGATTTGGGTCAAAGCCCTTAGTCTTGGGGTCAGACCCTTAGAGTTCTTAGGTATGTAAATGGGATAAACCGTGGGCATACCTGGGAACTTTTTCTTCCAGACTGCCCGGAGGGGGGCCTCAGGTGGTGCTGCCTGGGCATATAAATGACGAGATATGCATCACAAAGTGGCAATGCTTAATAACTGGTGTTGGTGGAGCTTAATGGAATGTGTCAAAGTTGGCAGGACAGGGTGGGAAGGAGGAGAAGTTGGCAGAAAATGGGATGAACAAACTGGGAAGGAGCAGAAGTGAGCAATTTCATGAACTCCCACCACAGGAGAAGCCTCTGTCCCCGGTATCCAGCTATGAAGTGGGGCATTATAATTTTTGTTTTTTCTCAATATGGTTCTCTCAAATACCTTGCAACTAATTTAAATCATACTTATGAGATATATATATATATATATATATATATATATATATATATATATATATATATTTTTTTTTTTTTTTTTTTTTTTTTTTTTTTTTTTCTTTCTTTCTTTCTTATTGTTACACAGAGGACATACCCATTTTTATGTGGACCACTCTAATAAATCATCTAAAAATATACAAATTAAATGAAAGTGAACAGATGTCTTTTAAATGTGGGATACTTATGAAAATATAATTTTGCTGAGTTACACAGTGTAACAGGCCTTTCTGGTCTGTTACAGTCTTACGTGTTACCCACAAGTGCTATGTACTGTATGCTCACATACATGTATGTTAAATACAGTATTATGTTCATGTTCATTGTACATCCCCATGTATATGTGTTGAATATTTTTTCTATATATATATATGCATATATTTAAAGAGGCACTCACGCTTCCAAAGTCCAATGCCTGGGTGCTAAATTCCAGCCATATCTATATCCAAAATCCAATTAGAAAAGCACACTCAGGACTTTTAGATCGATGAAAAGTGGGTTTATTAAAAAAAGATCTTTTTTTAATAAACCCACTTTTCATCGATCTAAAAGTCCTGAGTGTGCTTTTCTAATTGGATTTTGGATATATATATATATATATATATATATATATATATATATATATATATATATATATATAAATAATTACATGTTCCCAGTTCAAAAGACAGACGGCACACTGACCGATTGCTGCTTGTTGCCCTGGTCTATTCGACACATAGGAAGCCTGCTGATTGGTCACCTCTTGTTGGTACTTGTCCCTTTGCTGCCTGGTTTTGCTCAACATGTAGGTGGCCTGCTGATAGGTCGCCTCTTGTCAATCCTTGTCCCTTTGCTGTCTGGGTTTTCTCAACAAGTAGGCGGCCTGTGGATTGTTCACCGCTTGTCGACACTTGTGCATTCCTTGCCACTCCGATCCCCGTTGGCTGGAGATTGGTGCAGCAATATTAAACTGTAGGTTTTTTGTTTTTTTTTTACTTTAGGAATTCCAGCCCTATATATGTTCCCTGTGTTCCCAAATAGTATGTGTGTCTTTTTGGAACTCCTGACATGTCTCATTGCCTGAACGGTCTAAAAAGTCCCCTTTGACTCCCATTCCCTGCACAGGCGATGGTCCGGACTCGTATGGCTACCATTTTGTAGTCGTATCATAGAAAAGGAAACCCAGCAGTGAGGGCCAGTGACCAGAAGGGTCACCTGGTTCCCATTACACACAGGAATCGGTGCAGCCCTGAAGTTGATTCGATTGAATTGGAGGGCAAGACACTTGTTATAAGAACTTGCTAAGGTAGAAACTGCCATCATGCACCACTTTACCTGCCCAGTTTGAAAAGTGGTCTCGCAAGGAGTGGAAGCAGGGCAAAGCTCTCTTAGCTAGATTTTTTCTTTTTAGTATATGGGGCTGTATAATCCTTAGTTATGAGGACTCTTGTTACTGGCGTCTTTCCGTATTAACCAATGTACAGAACTATCAGAACGGGTTCTGTGGAGGATGGATTATTTTCATAGACAGTCTTCCTTCTGGCTTCAGTGAAGTTTATATAGTCTTAATGGGAGACTGAAGAAAGTATTCTACAAAATTGAGTGCAGGGATCCTCTAACATGTCTCTACTTCTCTATATAGCAGTCACTTAGTATGTGGACCATTGCTTACAGTGCATGCCAAGGCTGGCTTGATTACAAGCAGCACATTTATTCCTATCTTTTATGTATTATTCCTATGCTCTCTATGGCATTAACAAAAAAGAAGAAAAAGGGACATCGCAAAAAGTCCTCTAAGTGTTATCCGACATGTAGCAATTTCTGGGGTGAAATTTTAATCATACACACTGTATTTGGGTGATTCCTTATACTTTGAACATTTTGACAGTGAGAATGTCTATTTCGTTGGAGCTTGGGGCTAGGCCTAAGACTAAGGATCCTGGGGGCTCTGTCCCACATTACGCATTGCTCCTCATGTCAGTCAAGTTTACCTAGATAATTCTCAGGTTATTTATGCCCAGCATGTTCTTCTGTCACTCAGTGTCCCCCAGGGACCTCCAACCATGCATTAGAGCCAGTTTGGGTGCAAGAGTTTAAGGCTCCTACTAGAGACCTCCAGTCTACATTACAACACTTTCCATCCAAGTTACAGGGGGTCTTCCACTACTGGAAGACCCCTACTTCCATCAGATCTCCCCTACCGAAACCGCAGGGAGTACCTGACATATCAGATTCCACTGAAGAGGAACTGTTGGTGGATTCTGTCGATGAGGAATGTTCTGCAGTGGTCTCCCCTCAGTTCTTTGGGGACCTCTTTGAAGCTGATCCTGATCCCTCATCAGGGCCATTTTAAACACCCTAAACATTCCCTTGGTTCAAGAGGTTTCTTCGGACCCCTCTGATGTGTTTCAGGAGCCTAAGAGGCCCCATACGTGTTTTCCACCTAACCCCACTCTTGACAGTTTAGTGTCTGATTGTCACGATGGCCGACGGTCTCCTACCCGGTCCAGGCACCCACGGCGTCTGCAGAGTCGGCTGGCTTCCACGCTGGGATCAAGGCGGCCGCGGCGCTTCCGGGTTCTAAGCGCCGCGGTCCTTGCCTCTCGGCGCATGCACGGTTGGCCGGCTATGCAACCTCTATCCTGGGTCCCTTCACCGCCCTCTGATGCCTCCAGTGGTTCCCCACATGCGGGAGACATGTCAGCTGTGTCCACTGAGGCTAATGAATGAGCTGGTGGGCAGGCTTATGGTAGAGTAGGAGTGTCTTTTCCACTAGTGGTGCTCCCCAGGTCATGTGACTGTCTGTTCCCTTTTTAAGTCTGCTCTCTCCCTCCAGTCTTTGCTCAGTTGTTCTGTAGCCTTGCTGCGCTTACCTGTGTCTTACAGTCCTGTCTGATAGCCTGGTTCCTGATCCTGCTTCGTTCTCTGACTTCGCTTGTGTTGCCGCCTGCCCTGACCTTTGGCTCGTCTCTGACTCCGCTTGTGTTGCCGCCTGCCCTGACCTTTGGCTTGTCTCTGACTCTGCTTGTGCTGCCGCCTGCCCTGACCTCTGACCCATCTACAGTCCTGCCTCTGTCTTATCCTGCTGGATTACTCCGGTGCCTCTACCCACTGTCCGCTGCACCTGGGCTCCTGTTTTACAAATACCCAAGGACCCTGCCGGGCTGTCACATAACAACTGAGCCCTATATATGGAGCCCGCAGAGATAGCGGAAGCGCTCACTGCGCTAACACACCAGGTGACCGTTCTTACGCAGTCTTTCCAAGAACTTCAGGCCAGTCATGCCACTATGCTCCATGAGAGACAAAGAGCGGAGACTGTACCCCTCCCACCATCACCTCCACCTGCAGCGCGCCCTCATATGTTTCCGGCACCCGAACCAGCCATTCCTATGCCCGACAAGTTCACAGGCAAGAGATCTGACTTCAGGACATTCATCACCGCCTGTGAATTGCTCTTTTCCCTGAAGCCTCGTACTTATCCAAATGACTTCATCAGGGTCCGGACAGCCATCGCGCTGCTATCAGGGCCACCACAGGTCTGGGCACATCAGCTACTGCATTCCAACAGCCCTCAGTTAGACTCTTGGGTTCGCTTTACCGATGCTATGCGAATCCTGTACGATGACCCCTTGAGGTCCTCCGCGGCCCGGACAGCTATACGCTCCCTGCATCAAGGGAGAAGACCTGTAGAGGATTACATTACAGAATACCGTGAACTCGCTCCCGATACTGGACTCAATGAGACCGGATTGATAGAACAATTTCGCCTAGGACTCTCAGAACACCTCAAGGACGAGTTAGCCCGGGTGGGTATGCCTCCCTCTCTAGAAGAACTGATCCTACTAGTCACTCAACTTGATCGTAGGTTCCGCGAGAGGAGGCTGGAGAGGCTTCACACATCCAGCCGGTTTTCTGCCCCACCAGAGGCTGCTACCTCTTCTACTCCTGCTTCCCTGACTGACGAACCAATGCAGATAGGTCTCGTCCGACACCCCCTTACCAAAGAAGAACGTATGAGACATCGTTCCCAAGGCCTCTGTCTATACTGCGGAAAGCCCGGTCACATGCTGCGGACATGTCCAGTACGTCCTTCCACGCCTCCGGGTAAGAAACCTGTTACACATCACATCTGGAACATGGCCACCCCTACGCTCACAACTTACTTATCTGTTTCTCTTTCTCTGCAGTGGGACGATGAGCTCCACACCGCCTCAGCCGTCATCGACTCCGGAGCCAGCAGGTGTTTCTTGGACCAAGCCCTGGCCCAGAAATGGAACATTCCAACCCGAAAAAAGCCATACCCCTTGCTGTTATACCTAGTGGATGGCACACCGATAAAGACCGGTCCTATCCTTCATGAAACAGCTCCGGTTCGTCTCCTCATTGGTGACCGGCATGAAGAGGTGCTCTGTCTGGACCTGGTACCTTCTCCCCTCTTTCCACTTATTCTCGGTCTGCCCTGGCTCCGCACCCATAACCCCGCCATTGATTGGAGCAAGGGTACTCTCACATTCACTGCCTCCTCTGGGGTTCAGGTAACCCATTCAGTCCCTCATTTGTCCGTCACTTCTGTTCCTGCACTACCATCCAAGTACGAAGCCTTCAGGGATGTCTTTAACAAGAGAAATGCGGACAAACTACCTCCTAGACGTCCTTACGACTGCCCCATCGACCTACTTCCTGGGGCTCCGATTCCGTTTGGGCGTATATTCCCACTCGCAGAGTCTGAACTCAAGTACTTGAAAGAATACATCACTGACAACTTGGCCAAAGGCTTCATCAGGCCTTCTACTTCACCGGCCGGAGCGGGCATTTTCTTCGTTGGCAAGAAAGACGGGGGTCTACGCCCCTGCGTAGATTACAGAGCCCTTAACAACATAACCATCAAAAATCGATATCCACTGCCGTTGATCCCGGAATTGCTTGACAGGTTGAGAGGTGCCGCTATCTTCACTAAAATTGACCTTCGAGGAGCCGGTATGGGCATTTTGAATATCTAGTCATGCCCTTTGGGCTGTGTAACGCACCCGCCTCTTTTCAACACTTCTTGAACGACGTCTTCCGGGATATTCTTGACACCTTCATAGTGATCTATCTAGATGATATTCTGGTCTTCTCCGATTCCCCGGACCAACACACTTGTCATGTCAGCCAGGTCCTTCAGCGTCTTCGGGAGCACGGCCTATACGCCAAGCTTGAAAAATGCGTCTTTGATACTACCACCGTTGAATTCCTAGGTTATATACTTACGCCAGGCCACATTCAAATGGATCCCCGGAAGGTGAAGGCAGTCTTGGAGTGGTCTATCCCCAAAGATCGGAAAGCCGTCCAACGCTTCATGGGGTTTGCAAACTTCTACCGAAAGTTCATACGGGACTTCTCCCGAGTCTGTGCTCCGATTACGTCACTCACTAAGACATGTGAAAAATTCTCCTGGACACCTCTGGCACAATCGGCCTTTGACAGACTTAAGGGTCTGTTTACCCAAGCCCCTATCTTGGTGCAACCAGACGTTTCCAAAGCCTTTTACTTGGAAGTTGACGCCTCGGAATTGGCCCTGGGTGGGGTTTTGTCTCAAAGAGGTGATAAAGATGACCGCCTCCACCCGGTAGCATTCTATTCACGCAAACTATCATCAGCAGAAAAAAATTACGACATCGGAGAGAGGGAACTGCTCGCTATCAAATGTGCCCTAGGGGAGTGGCGCCATCTTCTGGAGGGGGCTTCTCTACCCGTTACAGTGTATACGGACCACCGTAACCTTGAATACTTGAAGTCCGCTAAACGACTTCGTCCTCGCCAGGCCAGGTGGTCTCTCTTTTTCTCCCGCTTTAATCTACTGATTACATATCGGCCTGGAACCAAGAACCAGAAGGCCGACGCCTTATCCCGAATGTATGAGGACTTGGCCCAGATACAGATACAACCGACACCATCATACCTCTGCAACATTTTTTGGCCACCCAAGTGTCACTGCTGGATCGAATACGCACCTCCATTAACCGTCCCCCACTCATGGAACCCCCACTAACGCTGCAGCAAGGCCTATGGCACCATGGAGCTCAGGTCTATGTCCCTCCGGCTATCCGCTCTGACGTTTTGAAATTGTTCCATGACACTCTGTCAGCAGGCCACGGCGGGGTGACCAGTACTAGTGAGAATATCCGTCGCTATTTCTGGTGGCCAACCCTGACACAGGATACCAAGGATTATGTATCCACCTGTGAGGTTTGTGCCTGGGCCAAATCACCTAAGACCAGACCCGCAGGCCTCCTTCAACCCAACCCGGTTCCTTCCAGCCCATGGTCAGATATTGCAATGGACTTTATTGTGGAGCTACCACCATCACACAAACACGACACCCTCCTGGTGGTCGTGGACCGTCTCACCAAAATGGCACACTTTATCCCCACAATTGGGTTACCCTCTGCAGCCAAGACCGCCATGATTTTTCTGCAGGAGATCTACCGCCTCCATGGTCTACCCCGGTCAATAATCACTGACCGTGGTACTCAGTTTACTTCTCGATTCTGGACTCACTTCTGCCGGCATTTGAATATCCAACGTTGTTTGTCCTCAGCCTATCATCCCCAAACCAACGGGCAAACAGAACGGACCAACCAAACACTCGAACAATACCTCCGTTGCTATACCTCCTACCTCCAAGACAACTGGTTCTCATTGCTTCCCACTGCGGAATTCTCCTATAACAACCACATCCACAACTCCAGCAAACTCACCCCGTTTTACGCCAACTATGGTTACCACCCACTCGCCCTTCCGGATCTTCCCTGTCCTACTACAGTGCCTGATGTTGCCCAACGACTCAACACCCTATACCAGCTGAGACGTACCCTGCAGCACTCCCTAGTAGCAGCTCAACAACGCTACAAAGGACAAGCCGATAAAAAAAGATCTCAGGCACCGACCTATGTGCCAGGGGAGAAAGTCTGGCTGTCCACACAGTATTTGCGAACGTCCTACCCTTCCAAGAAGCTAGGGCCTCGCTATATTGGCCCATTTCCCGTCTCCAAGGTTATTAATCCTGTGACAGTCCGCTTGGATCTTCCTCTTCATTATAGGCTGCATCCAGTATTCCATGTGTCTTTGCTTAAACCTTGGAGAGCTTCCCGTTTCGCTCGACAGGACACCGCTCCCCCTCCTGACCCGATCATGGTCAATGGGTCTGAGGAGTACGAAGTCCAAGAGATCTTAGACTCCAGGAGGCGTTACGGCAGGTTAGAATATCTGATACACTGGAAGGGTTACGGCCCAGAGGAACGGTCCTGGGAGCCGGCCAGGGACATACACGCCCCTGCTAAAGTCAGGGCTTTTCACAGACGTCATCCTGGTCGTCCATCCCTGGGTCGAGCCCTGGGGTCGCGTCTGCAGCGGGGGCTCTGTCACGATGGCCGACGGTCTCCTACCCGGTCCAGGCACCCACGGCGTCTGCAGAGTCGGCTGGCTTCCACGCTGGGATCAAGGCGGCCGCGGCGCTTCCGGGTTCTAAGCGCCGCGGTCCTTGCCTCTCGGCGCATGCACGGTTGGCCGGCTATGCAACCTCTATCCTGGGTCCCTTCACCGCCCTCTGATGCCTCCAGTGGTTCCCCACATGCGGGAGACATGTCAGCTGTGTCCACTGAGGCTAATGAATGAGCTGGTGGGCAGGCTTATGGTAGAGTAGGAGTGTCTTTTCCACTAGTGGTGCTCCCCAGGTCATGTGACTGTCTGTTCCCTTTTTAAGTCTGCTCTCTCCCTCCAGTCTTTGCTCAGTTGTTCTGTAGCCTTGCTGCGCTTACCTGTGTCTTACAGTCCTGTCTGATAGCCTGGTTCCTGATCCTGCTTCGTTCTCTGACTTCGCTTGTGTTGCCGCCTACCCTGACCTTTGGCTCGTCTCTGACTCCGCTTGTGTTGCCGCCTGCCCTGACCTTTGGCTTGTCTCTGACTCTGCTTGTGCTGCCGCCTGCCCTGACCTCTGACCCATCTACAGTCCTGCCTCTGTCTTATCCTGCTGGATTACTCCGGTGCCTCTACCCGCTGTCCGCTGCACCTGGGCTCCTGTTTTGCAAATACCCAAGGACCCTGCCGGGCCGTCACACTGATGAGCAGAAGTCTCCGGACATAAAACCTTATGACGGTGCCCATGATTCTGGGGCTTTGTTTCACCTGTTTCGCTTTCCTGTGATTGCTTGGTGGCAGCATGGCGGGTGACTACTTCCTGGTTACTTGCATGTCATTCTGAGCACTCGCTATATTATAGTTCCACCCTGACTGACTTATCTGAACTCCGCCTCCCAGAGAGACCTTATATGCTGCATCCTGCCATTTCATCAGCGCCCTTTTGTGGTGTACCCGAGCGCTTTCTGAGTCTCCCATTGTCATCCGTTCCTGGTTGCTGAATCTATTCTGTTTATGACCCTGGCTCCGTCTGACTACCCGATTTGTCTGAACCTCTGGCTTTGTCCTACTACTCACTCCGAGTATGACCTTTGGCCTGGGTAACTACCCTCTTCGTGATAAGTACCGTGGCTTTGTCTGTCTTCCCGCTCTGTGCTAGTACTTTAGCTTGTCTGACTACCTGAAACGTTTTGACCATTGGCTATTTTGTTTACGCTCTCGCTCCCTGGGGCCTGGCACCCTTCTTGCAGGCTCTCAGTCCTCGTTCGGGTAGCTCCTGTCTGTAGTTCAGCAGTGCCTTGTCCTACTGGGGCTTGAGCCCCTAGCGTTCTTGGGTGTGTGGTAGTTTCTGTAACCTAACGTTCTAGGTTGTGGGCCTCCAGTATCCTCTCCGCTGTAGAGCACATTTACCTCTATCACTACCTCTCTGGTTCTGCTCACCCTACTGGTTCGTTCCTAGTCTGTTCATCAGTCTGGCTAGGTTCAGTGTCAGCTCCTGGTAGTGGACTGCTCACTGTTCCCACGCCTGACCCCAGGAGGGTTGGTGAAGTGCCTATATTCTGTTTTCTTGTGTTTGATCCTTAATAAAGTGGAATTGATTTTATATATACCTGCCTGTGTCATTATTTGCAAGTCCCTGTGACACTTCTGTGTCCAAGAAATTTGCCAAGTTTTACCCCTTTTCTGATGCAGCACTAGCTCAGTGGGTTCATCCCCTCAAGGTGGATGCCTCTGTTTCTAGGCTAAGTCCACTTCATTGCCAGTTGCTATTGCTTCTACTCTTAAAGACTGGACTGACAAGAAATTTGAGGCTTCCCTCAAGTCCATTTTTGCCACCGTTGGTACCTCCCTATGTCCAGCATTTGGTGCGGCCTGTGTAAATAGGGCCATTGTGGTTTGGACTGAACAGCTCACTCTTTCTGTTCGTCAGGGAGCTCCTACTCCTGATATGTTGCATCTACTGGCCAACATTTCTGAAGCCCAGCACTATGTATCTACTGCCTTGTTTGATGCCATCCGTTTGGTGGCAAGGGTTTCCACTATGTCTACTGTGTTGTCAGACAAGCTCTTTGGCTTAAGATCTGGTCTTCTGAAACTGCTTCTAAGAAAGCATTGATCTCATTGCCCTTTCAGGGCACTTCTCTGTTTGGGCCAGAACTTAAGGATCCGATTAGTGAGGCCACAGGGGGGCAAGAGTACCCTCCTGCCTATGGTTTCTAGGAAGAAGACGCCTATCAAGCGTAATCGGCTTTTTCATTCCTTCCAGACTGAGACACACCAGGTGAACCAGGGGGTTCCCTCAGAACCACGTTCCTCTTCCAAGCCCAAACAACAATGGAAGCCTAAGGCCTCCACCAAGCCCAATGTTTCCAAGCCTTCTTCAGCATAACTCACCGAACCCAGGTCCCCACTCTGCTGTGGGTGGCCATCTGCGCTACTACCACAGTGTATGGGAGGACTCAGTAGTGGACCCATGGGTTTTGCAGGTGATGGCGTAAGGGTACAGGCTCACTTTCCCCCTCTCTTCATTCCTCAGGGTGTGGAAAAACACCGTCTCTTCAACGGCACCATCCAGGCCCTTCTGGACAAGTAGGGTCTGGAATCTGTTCCCGTTCAGGACAGGGGTTTGGGTTTTTACTCAAACATGTTTGTGGTTTCCAAGAAGGACGGTGGCTGTCATTCAATATTGGACCTGAAGGATCTCAATCCCTTTGTGGTCAAGACTCATTATCACCAGGAGTCCCTACCGACGGTGATTGCTGCCATGTTCCCTGGGGAATTCCTTGCTTCTCTGGGTCCTCAGGAGGCATATCTGCACATCACCATTCATCCAGAGAGCCAGCAGTACCTCAGATTTGCATGTGATCAAGGGCATTTTCAGTTTTCTGCTCTTCCCTTTGGTCTGACTACAGCTCCTGAAGTCTTCAATCGTGTCCTTGGGAGCTTTAGTGTCTGTCCTCCATCAGAACGGCATCAGAGTCACTCCATACATGGACAATCTGCTTCTGAAAGCCCCTTCCCCGGAACTCCTTCATCAGCAGGTTCAGGACTGCATTCATGCACTCACTCATCATGGGTGGATCCTCAACATGGACAAGTCAGATCTTGTCCCATCCCAGCATCTGGTCTTCCTGGGCCTTCTCTTCAACACTCAGCAGAGCATGGTGTTTCTCACGAACGAGGTGGCTCACCAGATCGCTCATAGTCCAGTTCCAGCCAAGAAGCTGTCCTTTCTAGTGGGGAAATTCATCTCCACCATAGAAGCGGTCCCGTTTGCCATGGCTCACACCAGGAAACTCCAGAGGTTTGAGATCCAGGTGTGCAGGGGTCAGCCAGACCTCCTGAAGATGTCAGTATCCGTCCCTCTTCATGTGGAACTGAGTCTGTCGTGGTGGCTCAACCTTTCCAATCTGCCGAAGGGCAAGCCCTTTCTGGTGTCCTTCTGGACCACGGTGACGACGGATGCCAGCCTATCAGGCTGGGGAGCGGTTTTGAGTCACCTGTATGCTCAGGGACTGTGGTCTCCGGAGGAATCTCTCCTTCCCATCAACATGCTGGCGCTTCGTTCGATATTTCATGCCCTTCGCCACTAGACGCGACAGCTGGAGGACTTCCCAGTCCGGGTCCAGTCCAACAACACCACGGCAGTGGCTTACATCAACAAGCAAGGAGGAACAAGAAGTTTCGCAGCTTGGTTAGAGGTCAAGGCTATTTTGTCCTGGGCAGAGGAACATGTCCCTGCCATATCCGCAGTTCACAATCCCAGACTTCCTCAGTCGACACACAGTGGACACCGGAGAGTGGGAACTGCATCCAGAGGTATTCACCCTCACTGTTCAGAAGTGGGGTCTTCCTTGCATTGACCTGATGGAGACAAGATACAACCGGAAGATTCCGATGTTCTGCTCTCGCTGGAGAGATCCTCTAGCTCTAGCAGTGGACGCCATGTCTATTCTTTGGTTATTTCCTCTGGCTTACATGTCCAGTCATTCTGATTGTTCCGTACTGGCTTTGGCAGACTTGGTTTCCGGAGTTTCTGGATCTATCAGTGGCGGAGCCATTCCGGCTCCCTTGCTGTCTGGATCTTCTTCTGCCGGGTTACCTGTGGAAGGAGGGTGTCCATTGTCAAAGCTTGGATATTGAATCCTCAATACTGAGGAGTGTGGTGGCTACTATGCTTAGTGCACACAAACCTGTTTCCTCTAAGGCAGTGTTTCTCAACTCCTGTCCTCAGGACCCACTAACAGGCCAGGATTTGATGATTTGCTTGTTAGAGCACAGGTGAGCTAATCAATGTGAATGAGCCACTGATCATCACACCAGAGAAATCCCTAAGTCCTAGCCAGTAACCTATATTGCACGACAGAGAAAAGAGGATTTTAGTCTTACCTGTTATATCCTTTTCTCTTAGTCTATATAGGTTACTGGTCTCCTGCCCTGTCAAAGGATCATGCTTGGCTCTCCTGTGGCAGAAGGGGGGGGGGGGTTCTTCGGCTTCATGCTCACAGGAGTCTTCTTCCCCTTCTTACTCTCTTGTCAATAGTTAGTGTCTCAAATCTTACTGGAGCTGATTGGCTAGCTGCAGCCAAGGAGGGAAGGTAGGCTCCACCCTGGCATTCAATTGTAGAATTGTTCCTGCCTACTTAAAGGGGTGGATTGCCTACCCAAAGATACCAGTAACCTATATGGACTAAGAGAAAAGGATTTAACAGGTACGACTAAAATCCTCTTTTTGACACTGATCCTACTGGACATTGCCATTAAGAGCCCTCTTCCACCTTTTAATGCATTCCGGCCAGGGTGTTTCTCTAACAATGGGGGCAGGCATCTCCTATGCTAAAGAGCAATATAGCAGTTGTTTTTTTCACATACAAACAGGATTTTTTTTTTTTTTTTTTTAACTTTGGATAAAGTTATGATGGTGTAAAGGTAGACATGTTTGCTTTTTTTTTTCTAAATGTTTTAAAATTGCCCAAGTTGTTTTAAGGTGACAGTTCCACTTTATCTCTTTGAATGTCACTGAGGTGTACAATGCTTTGCACACCTCTCGGGCAGTCAAAGGTGTACATATGGGCCATTCTATGTAATCTCTGTTTATTTGGAGCGATGACAATGAGTAATACAAATGCACAGCTGAAGCAGTATAACGAAGGGCATGCTTTGTATTTTTTAGACCTGATTTTGCAGTACCCTGGCAGTGCTATTCAAACCACGCACAAACTGTCTTGCTTCACAAATAATAAAGTGAAGCCAAATTAATTTGATATCATATGCAGCATTTGGCAAAATAACATATCAATGCAAACTGTTACATAGAGTATATCTGTTTGTAATTTATTTTAGTTGTGTGCCTTATGTTCAAAAGTGAAGTGAAAGAATGCTCAGGCAAACTAACTGAAATATAGGCTGAAAACAACAGATATTCTTGAAATCAACATTGATTTAAATGGGGCCGGTAACTCTGTGATCTCAAACTGCTATCCTAAAGGGTGAAGACAGTGCAACTCTGGTGTTTCAACCTCATAACCTGTACACAATACCCAACAGGAGGTTACTACACTGGGGAAACAGGACAGATACTGAGTAAAAAAGAATGAACCTTCATGGCCACACAATAAACAGAAAAAAGGTTGACGCACCAGTTGGCCAGCATTTTTGTGCTCCAAATCAGTCTACAAAATATGAAAGTCACCATACTCAAAGGAAACTTTAGAACACAAAGGGAAAGAAAAATCTGGGAATTTAAGTTAATAGTTCTATTTGACACATTAAAGACTGGACTGAACCTGGGGATGGGCTTCATGTCTCATTATAATAGACAGAACATTTTGATATGGAGATGTATAGAGATAGATCTTTTCAACTCACAGGCTCTTCACACCTCTGTGTTAATGAATTTGTTGTTCCCAGGGCTTTGACCTAATCCTATGCATATCAATTCATATCTATGCAGACTGTATGTTTACTAAGTTAATTGACACCCATTGTGTACCTATATATTTTGTTTCAAATGTATGTCATACTCTGCAAATATGAATGCAGAGTTACTCTAGCTTTATTTGTTAATCAATGCCTGAAGAAGGGGCATTAGTGTAGGCTGACCAGATCTCAGCTTTAACCGGGGACACATAGGAAATAGCCATTTTGCAGTACTTCACTGAAATCAATGCAGTCCTGCAGTATGAATTTTTCCTATGCGTCCCCGGTTAAAGGTGAGGTCTGGTCAGCCTACATTAGTGTCCTGAAAGCTTGCACTCTCTATGTCCTGAGTTAGCCATTAAAATGTATCCCTTGTACTTTTTCCAGTAGTACCGCATTCTGGAAACATTTCTAAACACCAGCCAAGGTGTAAAAAGGTACATAACCCATTATTTGATGTGGGTGAATGTTTACATTCCAAAGTGGCATACCTTTTTTTCATGCCTGTAATTGTTTTGACCATTTCATTGCAGGAAGGTAAATTCAAACAAGAAAAGAGCCAGGTTAGTAGGTTAGTTCTCCTGGCACTCAACAGAGTATGTCAATCCATACAAATGGGGTACAGTTTTTCTGGGGTTGGTATCAGATACTGAAAACAACAGGACATCCCATAATTTTAAAAGAACCAGGCCTCTGTGGAGCAGTTGTGTAAGATGACGAAGTGGGTGTCCCTTCACGCACTTGTTAAACACTATAGTGCTAATGTTCTGGCTTGGGCTGAAGCCAGTTTTGCATGGAAGGTACATTTTTTTCAGGTTTGCACTAAGTACACTAGGAAATTTCATGATATTGAAATATTTTAGTATATTTGAATGAAGTATAAAAAATATAATTTTCTGGAAATAGTTGCGCATACTAGGATGGTAGTTTTTATAACCATGTTTGAACAGGTACAGTCATATTTTAAAGATGTAAGAAATATGTGAAATTCTAGTTGGTGTAGGTTTTGTGGTTCTGGCACCCCTTACAGTATGCCAACTCATACCAGCTGGGTAGCATTTTTCTTTATAGAGCAGTAGCTAATGAACATAGCATGAAATTGTATACTTTTCAAAATTTCCAATAACGTTGAAGTGGTAGAAGTGTTTTTTAAAGGCTATTTTTTTTTAATTTACTACAGTCTTTTGGAAATGCCACGCATGAAGTAGATTGGCAAGTGACCCCTCATTTGATGCATTGGGACTTCTACTTTTAGGAAATGTATGCTTTTAGGATTTATTTTATGTTATTGGGTAATTAAGCCATCAAGCAATGTTTAGTGGTGTTTGGTTATATACATAAAAAATCCCTTGAAATTCTGTGGTGTGCCATTGCTAATTTAGGACCCCGTAGTAAGATAGCTGATGAGGCTGAAAAAAGACACTTATCCATCAAGTACAGCCAATGTCAAATCACCCCTACTGATACAGAGGAAGGCAAAAAACGAAACACTGAAAAATTGAAGCCATTTCCAATTAAGCCCCAAGTGGATCTTTTGAGTGGCTTGACATTCTGATGTTGCCTTTTTGATTCTTGTAACATTTTTAACTGGTCATATCGACAGTCGCCCATTACAATAGTGAACCCACTTTACCGATCATATCATTTTAAACTCCTCCTTCCAACCACCCAATACTGCCCACTCAATCTCCACCCACATTATGACTTGAATAGAGTAATTTGGAAATTCCCATTCCTGTGCCTACATTTTTTTGGTGTACAGTACAGTACACAACAAAGCCTAAACACCCCTGTTGAACAAACCCAAGCAAATAGCTCACACAACACATAGCTCAATGCCAATCAGCTATCTGTAAAATGTGCATGGCCCACACATAAGTGCTGGAAAACCAACATCAACCCATCAATCTCAAACAATTCATGGCACTATACCCTGGCACAACTGGTGTTAACACACACCAACAGATATGTTCACACAACACAATATACACACCTGCCAATCCCTAAACAAGTCAAGCCTGCCTGTGCAAGATCACTAGCCAATGGAGAGCCAAGGTACACCAGAATCAGCAACCACACTAGTCAGTATCACATATGCCCTGTGACATGTAAATAGCAATTACATCAGACACAGCCAAACAACAAGAGCCACACTGGCATACACTTACATGGACAACACACAACATCATTGACCTATATCAGGTGATCAAAGATTAATTTGACCCAATATTCAGCACAAACAGTGGCCTACCCAGTATGCAGAAGCTGCTGTGTGCTATACAATTCATGGCAACGGGATCATTCTAGTTCACAGAGGGATATATATCAGGCTACATGTTCAAGGGTGTTGTCTCAGGTGCTGGCAGCCCTGACGAGGAAGGCCAGGAGGTACATCCACTTCTATTCACCCAGATGGAGTAGGCACCTGTCAAGTAGGAGTTCTAAACAAGGGGATGCATATCCAGAGTCATCAGGGGGGCCATAGATTGCACGTGCGTATAAGAGCTCTTCAACATGAGGATCATCTCTGTCAATCAAAAGCATTTCCCCTCCATCAGCGCACAGATGGTGTGTGATGACAACCCATGTATGTGCCTCTCATCCTGGGAGTTGTCACGACTCATACATCCTCAGTCACTCCTCCATCTACCAGGACTTTAAGAATAGAACCTATACAGGAGGATGGCTTTTGGGTGAGTAAACAATCTACATGTCATACCGCATCCACAGGGGAACTCACACGACTAATGAAAACCCAGCTTAGCATGGTCATGACACACAAGAAGTATGTTTCTACCACTCAACATCATCCACATAACCATGTAGTATGTGTGTCACAATGTCTCTTTTCTTCACACAGGGTATGCAAGATATGGCTGCAAACTAGGGAGCCTCACACCTGTCCTAAATCCACAAACACCTGCACTGGACTGCTTCAATGAGGCTCACATCAGGACCAGCAGTGCTATTGAATGCACCATTGGCCTCCTCAAAACAAGATTCTGCTGTCTGGATAACTCGGGGGGGGGGGGGGGGGGGGGGAGCGCTGCAATATGCGCCAGGCAAAATCTGTAATATCATACTAGCGTGTGCCATACTTCATAATATTACAGTCAATATATGTGTAGTGGAGGATCTGGTTCCACAACACATTGTGAGGGTACATGTTCCCCAGCCTGAGGACAAAGAGACCCTGAGACAGGTGGAGTCACAAGCACCATTCCCACTGGCCCTTTTATTGGTGAACAGAACGTGCTACCTGTCAAGTATGCTATGCTCCAGGGCCATGTTCTCCTCATGGGAGTACATCGAACGTTAGCTTGTTTACTTTGAAGTTGACATATTGCACGTTGTTTAGAGACTGAACTGAATGCACAGTGAGATAAAAAAAGGTGCGACATGTTACAAGGGTACGTGTGTTTGTTTGGCCTATCCTCTATGGCCATTCTTGTAGATGGCTTATTGCACAGCTACTCTACACTGACATGGCTAAAATTCCATAATGTTATTTGCCTTACTGACAGTTTTACAGTGCCTTATTGGATTGAGACATAAATGAGCAGTTAATTGGTGCAGATAAGATAGAAGAAAACACTGCACTCTCTCACAATGAGAATTTGGCCCCTCACCCTCATATTTGAGTCAAAACCTTGAGTCTTAGTGTCAGACCCTGAGAGTTCCAAGATATCTTCATAATATTTGAACACTTTTCTTTTTAACATTGGGAACAAAGGCCCTTCTTCATCAAGCTGAAGAGTCACAATTCTAGAGCACAACAGCTGAAACCTCAAGGGGAGAAATGAACATTAACATTGATCTAAACATACTTCCTAACATTTCAGATGCCTAAAGTAGGACACCATTGATTTAGGTGGTGTTGCTGGGGAGCGTGACTGGTGGGAGGGGGATTATCAAGAATTTTTAGGTTATTTCATGTCCTATTGACACTTTTTTGATAACTGTATAAATGATTCAGAGCATGACTAAATTATTTTATTTACACAGACTAATTTATAAACCTATACACTGAAGTTTAAACAACCATTAATGTGAGCTTTATTAGTTATATTCGATAAGCTGAATATGTGCAATAAGATAAAAGAGCAAAAGATGAATATTCAGTATAAATATGACCACATGGGTTTAAACTTCTTTGTAAAATAAGAAAAGATTAGAACACTGAGCTTTAACTACAACCTCTCATTATAAACGCCATGAGCCACTATATTTAGTGCCTGCACCAGTAATGACACAGCTCTGTACGGAAATGCATATTTATGAGTCTATGTGCCTATCCTGCTGGTGCTCTAAGGCTGATTTATATTTGATTTTTATCTTCTAGCTAATTTATTATTGTGAATACACAATTTTGCCATTGCAACCACAAAAGCAAGATTACTTTTAGGATCTTACTAATACCTTTAGAACCAAAAGGATTAACCCCTGAAGGACCAGAGAGGCGTGGATTCATTGCACACCCACCCCTAGAGCTTAAAGGGCATGTAAGATTTTTATGGTCTAGGCAGCTAATAGGCGCTATTTCGATAGCAATCAGAATTAAGAAGGCTACATAGGAGTATTAGGATACTTCTCTGGCATGCAAACAGTTAATCATTTGAATGGCAGGCAGCTATGCAGCTCATCGCAAAGCAATGCATTGCGCACCCCTCTGGCACTCAAAGGGTTAATAATTTTATAAACATCTGAAGACAGAAGATGTTTACAGTCTATCCTATTGCATAAGGTGCGTTTTTGGACCTTCAACTGTTGCAGACTACAAGTGCCATCATCCCCAACCAATCAACATCTATCAATTGAGGCGTTATTCCGCCCACGTAATTTTACAGGCACACTTCCTGCTGACAAGTTTATGGCAGAAAGATGCCTCATGTTACTTTATTTGCTTGTCTCTTTGAAAATAAAAATAACTTCCTCAAGGTCACTCTGACCTTATACCAGGCTTCCCTGCATCAAAGCCAATGTCCCTGTCAGAGCCAGTGTATTCACAAGATCCCCACAGTAAGTATTCCAAGTGCATCACCAGTGCAGCCACCTCAGGGTATAGTCTGTGCAGTGATGTGAAATGTGACTGAGTTTTATGCACAAAAGGAAAGAGAAACCATTCCAGAGAAAAGTAACTGCACCATAGGGGACAAATAAAACTCACCATTTAACACACTGGGTGCTGGAGAGGACTCCATTGCATTGTGTTGGAGACCCTCTGCAGTATTTAAATGGTTAAAATGTCATCTAAATCAGTGAGAGCATTGGGAATGTTTATTTTCCCCTATGGTGCAATCTGTTTGCCCCAGAATTCCTTCAGTTCTTCTTAGTACATCAGTCTCGCTATGTAGTTATTGGCCAGATAATTTATATTATACTAGTGTAAAATCCCGTGTACACGGGCCAAAGTGAATGGCACTGAATGTGTTAAGATAGTCGTGCACCTGCCAGTCCCTGCACCTGCTGCCTCAATAACAGCAGCGAGTGAGGTACCAGGAGAGGAAGCGCGCCTCTATCTCGTCAGTCTCAGATGTGCATGCGGGAGTGCGCCTTGACCCAGATGGGTTCGTAAACGCACCTCGCACCTCCAGGCTCAGCTAGACACTGCTCAACTGGGGCCAGGGCTCCCTCTCACACTGGGACGGACACCGGGCACACAGGCTAGGAGAGAGGCTGGGAAGATGGTGCGTTTTGTCTGTTCGGGCAGTCTCTACTGCGCATGACTGCATCTGGCAAACATACATCTGGCCTTTTATATAATAGGATGATGGGTGTAGCTGTTTAACAGTGCTTAACCCGTTGGATGCTAGGAACTTCTCCAACATGTTACATAGCAATTCTTGGAAGTGTCAAAAAAATGGCAATGCCTAAAGTAAGTCTTGCATTAATGTGTACATATTAATAATTATATTAATTTGGTTAACCTTCGCATGCTGGTGAGGTAGCTCAGTTTGTTAATGCACCAGCTGTAGAAATATCAGGGCCACAGGTTCTAGTGCCAGCAAGGTCAACTTGGCTTTTCACACTTCACAGGTATATACGAGTATCCAGGACGTACTTGAAAACAAGAGACAATCTCAATGTATTCTTCCTGGAAAAATAGAAATAAAAAAAAAAACCTTTGGGTTCTAAAGAAATCTTAAAATGCACTGGAGACATTTCAAGCAGTTAAAGGGATAGTAATACATCATATTTAAAAAATCAGCATCTTGTAGCCATTAAAAAAATAAACAAAAAGCCCCCAGTCCCGTCTCTCAAACCTTTATGGTTTAAGAGATAATCATAGTTAAAGTTTCCCTCTCCCTCCCCTTTTCCTTACGTTAGCGCTCTAGTTCAATATATTAACAGCCTCTTTAGCATTCATTCTTATTTGTCCTCTATGGCACAGCTGGTTTGATCTGAATTTCGGCTTAGTACATAATCTTCAATATCTCAGTAGCTTTCTCCTCCCCCACCCACTAGCCAACAACAACCCCAAAACACAGCCGTATATAGTGGTAGTCCCTTGTTAATAAACCTGATTATATTAACTCTTTGAGTGCCAGAGTGATATCCAATGCATTGTATTGCAGTGCGCTGGATACCTCTCTGGAACTCAAAGGGTTAAGGATTTCCTCTGTATTACCATTCAGTGAATAGTCAGAAAAGCTTGCCTGTATCCCCATGTACATGCTCTTACAGTTGTCTATGCAGATCATCCTCAAGCATTTGTATTTAGGTGGAATCGTTTGAGAGGGTCCAGTAGTTATATCACATGGATGACACACAAGAGCAACGGCTGGTTACAATTACATTATTGGACTTGAATGTAACTGCCCTGCTCACCTGTTGCACTGTGACTTTTCTCTGAAGCATGTAATTCATTACACTCAATTTCTCACTTATTACTTGTTACTCCAAAGCAGAGAGATGTAATGTAGTGTGTGTGTGTGTGTGTGTGTGTGTGTGTGTGTGTGTGTGTGTGTGTGTGTGTGTGTGTGTGTGTGTGTGTATATATATATATATATACAGTACTGTGCAAACATCTTAGGCAGGTATGAAAAATATGCTGTAAAGTAAGAATGCTTTCAAAAATAGACATGTTAATAGTTTATTTTTATCAATTAACAAAATGCATAGTGAGTGAACAGAAGAGAGATCTAAATCAAATCAATATTTGGTGTGACCACCCTTTGCCTGCAAAACAGCATGAATTCTTCTAGGTACACTTGCACACAGTTTGTTAAGGAACTTGGCAGGTAGGTTGTTCCAAACGTCTTGGAGAACTAACCATAGTTCTTCTGTTGATTTAGGCAGCCTCAGTTGCCTCTCCAGACAGACTCAATGATATTGAGATCATACCATCACTTCCAGTACTCTTTGTTCTTATTTACGCTGAAGACAGTTCTTCATGACTTTGGCTGTATGTTTGGGGTTGTTGTCATGCTGCAGAATAAATTTGGGGCCAATCAGATGCCTCCCTGATGTTCTTGCTGCATGATAGATAAGCATCTGCCTGTACTTCTCAGCACTGAGGAGAACATTAATTCTGACCAAATCCCCAACTCCATTTGCAGAAATGCAGCCCCAAACTTGCAAGGAGCCTCCACCATGCTTCACTGTTGCCTGCAGAAACTCATTCTTGTACTGCTCTCCAGCCCTTCGGTGAGCAAACTGCCTTCTGCAACAGCCAAATATTTCAAATTTTGACTAAGTCCACAGCACCTGATGCCATTTTTCTGCACCCCAGTTCCTGTGTTTTTGTGCATAGTTGAGTCGCTTGGCCTTGTTTCCGTGATGGATGTATGGGTTTTTGGGCGCAAGTCATGAAGACAACTTCTGACCAGACTTATCCGGACAGTAGATGGGTGTACCAGGATACCGCTGTTTTCTGCCAATTCTGAGCTCTGGCACTGCTGGACATTTCCTGATTGCAAAGGGAAGTAAGCATGATGTGTCCTTCATCTGCTGAACTAAGTTTCCTTGGCCGACCACAGCATCTATGGTCATCAACGTTGCCTGTTTCTTTGTGCTTCTTCAAAAGAGCTTGGACAGCCCATTTGGTAACCCCTGTCTGCCTTGAAATTTCTGCCTTTGAGAGACCTTGCTGATGCAGTATAACTACCTTGTGTCTTGTTTCTGTGGTTAGTCTTGCCATGCTATATGACTTTTGATATTAAACTGTCTTCAGCAACCTTACCTTGTTAGCTGAGTTTGTGTTCCAATTCCAATAATGATGAACTTTAGCATATGTTTGGTGTTTTGAAGGCAAAGGGTGGTCACACCAAATATTGATTTGATTTAGATTTTTCTTCTGTTCACTCACTATGATTTTGTTAATTGATAAAAATAAACGATTAATATGTCTATTTTTGACAGCATTCTTACTTTACAGCATTTTTACACATGTCTAAGACTTTTGCATAGTACTTTAAATAAGTATATTAGTCAAAGGCCTTTTCAGAATCAATGAAGGCTATACATAATGGAAGCTTATATTCATTATGCCATTCTGTAATTTGTTGTACTGTCTGGTTATGGTCCATTGTACTGAAAACCACTTCTGAAGCCTGCTTGTTCTTAGGTTCTGCAGCATCAAGTATAGTGTCTGTTCTTCTCGATAGTATCTTTGTGAAAACCATGCATTTGACTGACAATAGGCTTAATGGTCATTATTTTTATAGCTCCACCTCATGTGCAAGACCATATGGAAGCGTATAAGTGAAACATTTCTGAGATCATCAAAAGGACATTACAAATAATTCAAGGGCTAAAGCCAAGTGTTTGTTAAAGCTTGAAGATACTAAAACGGTGTAGGAATTTTATTCAAATGTTTCTGAACATGAAGAACAACAACTGAATGCAGTGCCAGAGGCTGAAGCTGTCAGAAGTTTTGGTAGGAGAATTTGAAGCTGCAATAAAATCTATAACAAACGGAAAAGCAGCATATCCTGATAATGTCACAATTGAAATGTTGAAAGCTGGAGGCCAACCCTTGTTCAGAGCCCTAGCTAAACTATTTTCAAAATACCTTTTACTCAACAGAGTGCCTGCAACATGGAAAAATGCAGAAATCATACACACACACACTCTCTCTCTCTCTCACCTCTGCTCTATGATTGGTGGACTAGTAGGGATGTGATTTTGACAGGAGTGGCCACTCTTGTAAAAATCTTTGCATGAATTCAAATTTGCTCCCTCATCATTTCTCCCCTCCCCTCTACTTATTCAAATCTCATCCATACTACATGTGTAAAACATACAACAGGGCATGGGCTACATCTAACATGGGGACGTGTTTGCCTGCCCACACTTTGGTCTTCAGAAAAAAAACATGGCCTACTCACTTCACAGAACAATGTACAACTAAAGTACTCTTGCCAAGCAGCGCTGTGCTACTGCTGCAATGGAGCTTTCATTAACCACCCTATTCTTTTGTTTCTGACCAGAGAGCTTCCATCATCTGCCCCCTGTGTCCTAGACTCATGTCTCTCCTCTCTTTCTCCCTGGCCTCCTTCTACCCAGACAACTGAAGATAATGGCAGTTCTGGCCCTCTATTATGCTGAAGCTGGGGAAACAGGGTAGAACATGCAAAAATGTGCAAGACGATAAGGAAGTGCATAAAAGAAGACACGTGAAAGTTCAATACTGAGCTCATCAAAAGGACACTGAAAGAAAACCAAGAGCTAAAGAAAGCAAAACAAAAGAATGCCACACATATGAGCCAAATGTTTGCATTAAAGGATGAAGATGGTACAACAGCAAAAAGTCAACAACAATATTAAAATAAGTGGAAGGACAATAACGGAATGCAGTGCCAGAGGCTGAAGCTGTGCCAGAAGATTGGTAGAAGAAGTAGAAGCTGCAATAAAATCAATGAAAATGGTAAACTAGCTGCACCTAAAAAAGTTACTACTAAAATGTTAAAAGCTGGAAGTCAACCCATATTCAAAGCCCTAGCTAAACTATTTTCAAATTGCTTACAACTCTGCAAAGTGCCTGAAACGTGGAAAAATACAGAAGTCATCCCACTGCACAAAAAAGGTGACAAGGCAGTATTAAAAAACTACCAACCAACAAGCCTAATGCCAGTGGTCTGCAAGGTTTTCACAAAGGTGCTATCATGAAGAATGGACACAATACTTAACACAGCACAACCTAAAGAACAAGCAGGCATCAGGAGAGGTTTCAGTACAATGGACCATATCCAGACAGTGTAACAAGTTATAGAGCAACATAATAAATATATCCTTCCATTATGCATAAACTTAATTGACTATGAAATGTCCTTTGAAAAAGCAAGAAATAATTGATGCTCTGATCAGCCAAGGAATAGATAGAGCTTACATTAATATACTCCAATCAATATATGAAAATACAACTGCATCAATACAGAGCAACAATGATAAAGTTCAGTTCAAAATAGAAAAAGTCCAACAAGGAGACAAAATCTCCCCAAAACTATTTTCTGCTTATTTAGTTTTTCTCATACTAAATTGGGAAAAAAATGAACTTAAGATTAATGGATACTACCTACATTACTTATGTGTTGCAGATGATGTTATACTCTTTGCCAGTAGTCCTGAAGAGCCACAAGAAAGTATTGAAGGGCTACAACAAGAAAGTGAACATTTTGATCTGAAAATGAATATCAACAAAAAACAAGTCATGTTTAACAAATTTACCTTACCAAGGAAAATCACAGTAGATGGACAAGAACTAGAAGAAGTTGACATGTATGTTTACCCTGGACAGGTGTTAAAAAGCAAGAGGTATATGTAAGCAACCTGGAAAACTTCTTCTCTGAGCCAGGTAGTGCTCAGAGGGTAGCAGGATGCTAGATAATACATATATAGAAGAACCAGCGATAGTATCAAGGTCCCCGTGTCTTTCTGTCAATCTGACATGATTTGCCTGTGCATTGGTGGAGACTGATTGGCCTGCCCAGGATGTGCCGTTATATGCTGGAGCTTGGGCAATTGTCAGTTGCCCTTTCGTGGTGTTCCTGTTGCTGCGCCTTGTTGCCATATTCCAGTGCCTCCTGTGTACCGACCCGGCTAGTCTGACTCTTCTCCTGATTCTGCTCCGTGATTTTGACCCGGTTCTGGCTGACGACCCTGCTCCGTGATTTGACCTGGCTCTGGCTGATGACCCTGCTCCGTGAATTGACCTGGCTCTGGATGGCGACCGTGCTCCGTGACTTGACCCGGTTCTGGCTGACGACCCTGCTCTGTGATTCATTCCGGCCTGTCCGCTGTTCCATACTGTTCCGGTCCTGCCTGCTGTTCCGGTTGTTATTCCGGCCTGTCTGCTGTTCCAGTACTGTTCCGGTCCTGCCTGCTGTTCCGGTTGCTATTCCGGCCTGTCTGCTGTTCCAGTTACCGTTCCGGTTCTGCCTGCTGTTTCAGTTGCCAATCCGGCCTGTCTGTAGTTCCAGTCACCGTTCCGGTTCTGCCTGCTGTTCCAGTGTTCCTGCATCATTCCGGTCGCCTCGGCGACATTCTGAACTGTTTAAGCGACTCACTGTTCCTCTCACTTGTCAGTAGCTGTAGCCTGAGGTTGCTTTGCCTTCTGCTGGTTGCCGAGGTACTCGCTCTTGTGCAGAACCACTTAACCCTTGCAGTGCCTGTAGTCTCCGGTCTAGTGCCTCCGATATATCTTGCCAAGCATACGTTTTCTGATGTGAGCCTTTCCTCTGAGTGCTTCTGTGTGTCTCTCATTCACCATCAGAGCCTTGTCCGTTCCGTGCTCATATTCTGGCTCAGGGCCACAGACGCTGAAGGTACATTCCCATTGCACTCCAGAGGGCGCCGGCTCTACTACAGCTTGCGCAGTCACCATCAGTACAGCACCCAAGGGGTGTCAGGGCACAATCCAAGTGGCACACGCAGGGTTACTACTTTTCCAGTTAAGGGCGATTTTGGTTCTGATCACTACGGCGTGGCAATAGCATTCCTCTGTAGCCCACGGTGGTGGTACCGGCTCAGCTCTGGACTTTGTTGCGCTACTACATCAATTTGAGAGTGTATTCAGTGCAGTTACTCCTCTATCCAGCTATTGAGAGACTGTGTTCCAGAGACTGCTATTTATCCCGGGCGTTGGCCAATCTTATATATCTCACCCATTTCATTTGTTAACCTTTGGGGGAATACTCCCTATCCATTCATAGCACCTATCACTATCATTGTATGCATTCACTTTGTCATTATTGCCATTATTGCTATTTCTGTACTGGCCTCTAGGGACATTGTTTTATTTTCAATAAAACTGTGTTTTTACTTCATACCCTGGTCTGAGTGTCAGAAAACCGTAACAGATAGCTGGAGTAGCTGGAATAACAGGGAAGCCCAGATGCCAGAGTAAGACCCTACGAGAATAAAAAAACGAAAACGCGGTACAAAATCGGCAAGAGAGAGAGAGAGGTCAGGAACAGGCAATAGTCAGGGGCTGGCAGCACAGATTCAAAGGTCCGAGGGAAAGCAAAGATCCGGTACACGAGTAATCATGACAACTGCTGGAACTCAACAGCAGAGCACCGAGACTCAGGCCGCCTAGTGTTTTATGGCGTCGGAAGCGTCTGACGTAACGCCACAGCACGACGCTGGGAACCCGGAAGCAGACGAAAGGACCGCAACAGTGACGGGGTAACGGAGCACTGCATGACAACAGGAAATGTCAACAGATGGAAAAACTCTGATGGAAATTAAGCAATGAAATAAAATTGGATTGGCAAGCATTTTGTAAACGTAGTAGTACTGTCTTTTAGAGAATTATACCACTCTGCCTCAAGCAAAAGTTTTTTTGACCAATGTGTCCTTACGTATGGCTGTGAAACTGTCACGGTTTGTTAAGACTCTCAGACGCAAGGTTAGGTAAAAACACAATTTTATTGAAAAGTTTAAGATAATCCCATAGGATTTTATACACATATATACAATACATAGAATGGCAAATAGATAGTGACAATAGCGAATCAGGCCCTACCGGCCCTGCCAATATACCAGGCAAGGCAGCCTGGGCAAGCAATAAAATAGTGGCACTACCGACCCTGCCAATATACCGGGCAAGGCAGCTGTAATGATGTAAGCTTACTGAAGCCTATCCCTGGGTGGGAGGAGCCACCCAGAGATTAGCAGGAAGCTATATACTCTAAGAACAGCGAATAAGGAACCCAGAATGCAGGGAAACAGTAGATAGGCCAAGGGTAGCTTTATTAAGATAATGCAAGTCCAGTGAAACAAGCCAGAGGTCAGGGCAGGCTGAGATGATGCAAGTCCAGGGTAACAAGCCAGAGGTCAGGGCAGGCTGAGATAATGCAAGTCCAGGGTAACAAGCCAGAGGTCAGGGCAGGCTGAGATAATGCAAGTCCAGGGTAACAAGCCAGAGGTCAGGGCAGGCTGAGATAATGCAAGTCCAGGGTAACAAGCCAGAGGTCAGTACAGGTTGAGATATAGCAAGTCCAGAGTAGCAAGCCAGAGGTCAGTACCTGAGATTATACAAGTCCAGCGTAGCAAGCCAGAGGTCAGTACTGGTTTGAGATAATGCAAGTCCAGTGTAGCAAGCCAGAGGTCAGTACAGTTTGAGATAATGCAAGTCCAGTGTAACAAGCCAGAGGTCAGTACAGTTTGAGATAATGCAAGTCCAGTGTAACAAGCCAGAGGTCAGTACCTGAGATAATGCAAGTCCAGTGTAACAAGCCAGAGGAGGTTGGCTGGAAGACCCCAGGAAGAAGCTGACTGGCCTTGGAGGACTGCAGGAGAAGGCTGAGCTGAAGACCCCAGGAAGAAGCTGGCTGGCCTGGAGGACTGCAGGAGAAGGCTGAGCTGAAGACCCCAGGAAGAAGCTGGCTGGCCTGGAGGACTGCAGGAGAAGGCTGATCTGAAGACCCCAGGAAGAAGCTGACTGGCCTTGGAGGACTGCAGGAGAAGGCTGAGCTGAAGACCCCAGGAAGAAGCTGACTGGCCTTGGAGGACTGCAGGAGAAGACTGAGCTGAAGACCCCAGGAAGAAGCTGGCTGGCCTGGAGGACTGCAGGAGAAGGCTGAGCTGAAGAATGCAGAGTCTGCAAGCAGGAAGAGCTGGGGCGCGAAGCTGCGGCAGGTATACCGCCCGGGACTCAAGCGACAACTGAGCGCCGAGTCCCGGTTGCCGCCAGTTTTCAAGGAGAACGCCGGGCGCCCAAGGAGTGACGTCGGTGCGACGACCGACGTCAGGCCTTGCTACTGCGCATGCGCGAGGACGCGCGCATGCGCCCAGCCGTCCTGAAGCCAGTAGAGCTACTGGCAAGGACGGCGAGGGACCTGACAGTTCCCCCCCTTTACGACCAACCTCCGGGTGGTCAGGTCAGCAGGTCGGTCTGGATGACTCCGATGAAAGTTACGAATACAGGCCATGGTGTTGAAGTTGCCTGCGGGTTCCCAGGAGCGGTCTTCTGGGCCGTACCCCTTCCAATGTACTAGGTATTCCAAACGGCCTCGACGAAAACGAGAGTCTAGAATCTCCTGAACCTCGAACTCATCAGGATCTGTAATGGAAACAGGAGGAGGTCTAGAAGGTTCTCGACCAGGAAACGTGCTGGGAATCCATTTCTTCAATTGAGAGATGTGGAACGTTGGGTGAATCCGGTATGAGGTGGGTAGCGCCAGACGATATGCTACTGGATTAATGACTTGAGTGATAGAAAAAGGTCCCAAGAAGCGAGGTCCCAATTTTTTGGTGGGACAAGAAAGGCGAACATGTGAAGAGGACAACCATACTTTATCCCCCATCTGTAGTTCAGGTCCTTTCTGTCGGTGTTTATCAGCATAACGTTTGTAGTCTTGCTGTGCAGATCTCAGAATTTGACTGAACACAAGATGAGACTGCTGTAATTGTTGTATTCGTTGATTAGCCTCTGGGACTGGAGTGATGGGGGTGAGTCCTGGTAGAGCTGCCGGGTGGTATCCATAGTTGGCCAAGAAAGGAGAGTTTTTTAAGGTACTGTGATAATGATTATTATAAGCAAATTCTGCCATGGGGAGTAAGTGGTACCAATTATCTTGTAAGTGAGAAGAGAAGCAACGTAAGTACTGTTCTAAAGTCTGATTGGTCCTTTCTGTCTGCCCATTTGTTTGTGGGTGGTATCCTGAAGATAGGTTACTGGAAATTTGAAGACCGGCACAAAATGCTCTCCAGAATTTTGATGTGAATTGGGAACCTCTGTCTGAAGTAATGGATTGTGGTACTCCATGAAGACGGAAGATTTCCTGCAGATATAAAGAAGCAGTTCGACTGGCTGAAGGTAGACCTTTGCTTGGGATAAAATGAGCCATCTTAGTAAATCGGTCTACTACGACCATAATGGTATTATGTTGGTTTGAACCTGGTAAATCCACAATGAAATCAATTGTTACATCTCTCCAAGGACCAGAAGGTATGGGTAAAGGATGGAGCAAACCGGATGGTTTGGTGTGTTGACTTTTAGCTCTGGCACAAGTGTCACAAGAAGATACGTAGTGATTGACGTCCTGCTTTAAGTTTGGCCACCAGAAATACCGCTGAATGGCTTCTACGGTCTTTTGGACTCCCCCGTGGCCTGCAACAGGAAGATCGTGAAACTGGTGAAGAGTCTCTTGACGGACAGATTCAGGGACAAAAACTGTATTTTGCTTATACAATAGGCCATCAGTGAAGGTTAAGGCGTGTAGTTGTATCAAACGAGGAGACGGAGTGGTGGCTTGTTTGATATGTTCCAGTAAGTTGGTGGTGACAAGGAGGAATTGACGTGGTTGCAAGATTGTATCAGGAAGTGTAGTAGTATTGGAAGGTACCGTATACATCCTGGACAAGGCATCTGCTTTCAAATTTTTTGAGCCCGGCCTGTAGGTGATGTGTAGTTGGAATCGTGCAAAGAACATTGCCCATCTGGCTTGACGAGGGCGTAGTCTGCGGGCTGATTGGAGATATTCTAGATTTCTGTGATCTGTATATATTGTAATAGGATACTCTGAACCCTCTAATAAGTGTCTCCATTCCTCCAAGGCGCATTTAATAGCGAGCAATTCCTTGTCTCCCACATCATAATTTTGTTCGGCAGGTATGAGACGCCTGGAGTAGAAGGCTACTGGATGTAAACGATCTTTAATGCCCATATGTTGCGACAGTACTGCCCCCGTAGCGATATTGGAAGCATCAACTTCTAAAAAGAAAGGTTTATTAACATCAGGTTGTTGTAGAATAGGTGCTTGCGTAAAATGAAGTTTTAAACGGTCAAAAGCTTGTTGAGCTTCAGGAGTCCACTGAAAACTGGCATCCTTCTTGGTTAAACATGTGAGTGGTGAAATACATTTTGAGAAATCCCGGATAAAGCGTCGGTAGAAGTTGGCAAAACCAATGAACCTCTGAATTGCCTTCTTGTCAGATGGTATGGGCCACTTCAGTATAGCTGTTATCTTACGAGGATCCATCTCTAACTGCCCTGGGGAAACAAGGAAACCTAGGAATTCGATCTTAGACACTTCAAAAGAACATTTCTCCAATTTAGCGTACAAACCATGTGTACGAAGCCTAGTTAACACTCTCCTGACATGACTGCGATGTTCTTGTAGTGAATGTGAGAAGACAAGAATGTCATCTAAGTAAATGACAACAAACTGATCCAGAAGATCCCGAAAAACATCATTTACGAAATGCTGAAATGTTGCGGGAGCGTTACATAACCCGAAGGGCATCACGGTGTATTCAAAGTGTCCATATCTGGGTCGGAAGGCGGTCTTCCATTCATCTCCCTTGCGGATGCGAACCAGGTTATATGCTCCTCGTAGATCGATTTTTGAGAAGATCTTTGCAGTTGACATGCGTTCAAACAATTCTGGGATCAGTGGTAACGGACAGCGATTTTTAATAGTAATGGCATTGAGTTCCCGATAGTCCACGCAGGGGCGTAGACCACCGTCTTTCTTGGGTACAAAGAAAATCCCAGCTCCAGCTGGAGAAGTGGAAGGTCGAATAAATCCTTTCTCCAGATTTTCAGAGATGTACTCTCTAAGATGTTGCAGTTCTGGTCCGGATAGAGGATAGATATGTCCATAGGGGATAGTAGATCCAGAGAGAAGTTCGATAGGGCAATCATATGGTCTATGAGGTGGAAGAAGGTCAGCCCCTTTTTTATCAAACACATCTGAGAAGTCCTGATAGACCATGGGTATGGTTGACGTTGTAACACAGGTCAATAGTTTAGGCTCTGTTTTGATAAGACATTTTTCTCTACAGTGGGTGGAAAGAAAGGTTACAGTCTTGGAAGACCACTCAATATGGGGGTCGTGAATTTGTAGCCATGGAAGACCCAAAATAAGAGGAAACAAAAGAGATGGAACAACTTCAAATTTAATTTCTTCTCTATGATTTACAGCAGTGAGAAGATACAGAGGTAAAGTTTCATAAAGAATGGGACCTGACTGTAGGTAGCTTGCATCCGCCATCTGGAGCGTGAACGGTTGGGTTTTGCGTTTGATGGGTATACCCAAGGATAAAGCTGTCTCCTGGCTCAGGAAACAACTACTGGCTCCGGAATCTATGATGGCCGACACCTCACTCTGCTGTGTGTTCCACTGTAGAATAACAGAGAGGGATATGTAAGAAGAAGTGGGCAACAGAATAGAAGCGGATGATGTTGCAGGTAAAAAATGCCTACCTTGGGAAGGCCTTGGTCTGGTATCACAAGTCCTGAGATGGTGACCCCCTTTTCCACAATAGAGGCAAAGATTTAGAAGGCGTCTACGGTCTCGTTCAGCTTTAGATAGAGGTCCCCGTAGAACACCCAGCTGCATAGGCTCCTCTGTGGTGGTGACGGTAGCAGGTGGTTGAGACGAAGCTGGAGTACGATGGGGAGGAGAAGAAGTAGCAGAGCGTTCACGCCGCCGTTCTCTCAAGCGGCGGTCAATTTGTATGGAGAGATGAGTGATCTCGTCTAGTGTAACTGGTATAGGTACTCTAACCAGTTCGTCCTTCAGGCTTTCAGATAGACCCAGACGAAATTGATCCATGAGCGCAGCTTCATTCCACTTTGAATCAATTGACAGACGACGGAAGTCAGCAACGTAGTCCTCAACTGGGCGTCTCCCTTGGGTTAGGGACCTTAATGCTACTTGAGCTGAGGCCGTTTTAAAAGGGTCATCATATAATGAATCCATAGCCTGCCGGAAAGCCTGCCATGTAGTTAGTACAGGACTGTTGGTCTGTAAGAGGTGATGGGACCAGCCCTGTGGTTCTCCTCCTAACAATGTGATGGTAGTACGCACTTTGGTGAAGTCAGAGGCATAGGTACGTGGGTTGATTGAGAACAGTAACTCACAAGCCGTGATGAAGGACCTGTACCGGGCTCTATCCCCATAAAATCTTTCAGGCAGGGGAACACGAGGTTCTGGAGCAGAGTTCATCTCAAGGCTAGGAAGAGGTGGTGTAGAACCACCTGCTGCTTGGGTTAAGCTTGGTTGAAGGTCCTGTAGTTGCTGTTGAAGATGTGTTTGGTTGGCCTGTAACTCCTGTACAGAAGCAGTGAGAGCAGCTATCCGACTACCCAGAGTATTTAAAGCTTCGAGCAACCCCGCGGGTTCCATAACAATTTTGGGGCTCAGTTGTTACTGTAATGATGTAAGCTTACTGAAGCCTATCCCTGGGTGGGAGGAGCCACCCAGAGATTAGCAGGAAGCTATATACTCTAAGAACAGCGAATAAGGAACCCAGAATGCAGGGAAACAGTAGATAGGCCAAGGGTAGCTTTATTAAGATAATGCAAGTCCAGTGAAACAAGCCAGAGGTCAGGGCAGGCTGAGATGATGCAAGTCCAGGGTAACAAGCCAGAGGTCAGGGCAGGCTGAGATAATGCAAGTCCAGGGTAACAAGCCAGAGGTCAGGGCAGGCTGAGATAATGCAAGTCCAGGGTAACAAGCCAGAGGTCAGGGCAGGCTGAGATAATGCAAGTCCAGGGTAACAAGCCAGAGGTCAGTACAGGTTGAGATATAGCAAGTCCAGAGTAGCAAGCCAGAGGTCAGTACCTGAGATTATACAAGTCCAGCGTAGCAAGCCAGAGGTCAGTACTGGTTTGAGATAATGCAAGTCCAGTGTAGCAAGCCAGAGGTCAGTACAGTTTGAGATAATGCAAGTCCAGTGTAACAAGCCAGAGGTCAGTACAGTTTGAGATAATGCAAGTCCAGTGTAACAAGCCAGAGGTCAGTACCTGAGATAATGCAAGTCCAGTGTAACAAGCCAGAGGAGGTTGGCTGGAAGACCCCAGGAAGAAGCTGACTGGCCTTGGAGGACTGCAGGAGAAGGCTGAGCTGAAGACCCCAGGAAGAAGCTGGCTGGCCTGGAGGACTGCAGGAGAAGGCTGAGCTGAAGACCCCAGGAAGAAGCTGGCTGGCCTGGAGGACTGCAGGAGAAGGCTGATCTGAAGACCCCAGGAAGAAGCTGACTGGCCTTGGAGGACTGCAGGAGAAGGCTGAGCTGAAGACCCCAGGAAGAAGCTGACTGGCCTTGGAGGACTGCAGGAGAAGACTGAGCTGAAGACCCCAGGAAGAAGCTGGCTGGCCTGGAGGACTGCAGGAGAAGGCTGAGCTGAAGAATGCAGAGTCTGCAAGCAGGAAGAGCTGGGGCGCGAAGCTGCGGCAGGTATACCGCCCGGGACTCAAGCGACAACTGAGCGCCGAGTCCCGGTTGCCGCCAGTTTTCAAGGAGAACGCCGGGCGCCCAAGGAGTGACGTCGGTGCGACGACCGACGTCAGGCCTTGCTACTGCGCATGCGCGAGGACGCGCGCATGCGCCCAGCCGTCCTGAAGCCAGTAGAGCTACTGGCAAGGACGGCGAGGGACCTGACAGCAGCCAAGTAGACAGTCAGGAGAATACAGGCTCTACCGGCCCTGCCAATGTACCGGGCAAGGCATAGTCAGGGCCGGTAGAGCCTGTATCAGCTGGTGATCCGTTAGGCTGCCTTGCTCGGTATATTGGCAGGGCCGGTAGAGCCAGTATTCTCCTGACTGCCTATTACTAGGCATAGGCAGTCAGGAGAATACTGGCTCTACCGGCCCTGCCAATATACCGAGCAAGGCAGCCTAACGGATCACCAGCTGATACAGGCTCTACCGGCCCTGCCAATATACCGGGCAAGGCAGCCTAACGGAACACCAAAATAGTAGGCTCTACCGGCCTTTCCAATACCAGGTAAGGCAACCTCAAGGTGGAATAATATAAGGTTCTACCGGCCTTTCCAATATACCGGGCAAGGCAGCCCAAGGAGGAAGTGTCAACCAGTGTGGCCTCAATAACTGTCAGATGACAATGACAGTATGGAGATGGTAGGAGAGGCTACAAGGCCCAGTGGTATTACCAGGTAGTCTGCGCACCCCAGTACCCGTGTACCGAGGGAATAACTAGCTGTCTAGGACTGGACAGTGCACTGTGAACCATCAGTATATATGAGTCGTAAGCCGTGAGGCAGAGGAGTAAACCAGCGCCCTCACGCTGGGAACCAACAGGCTGGATGTAAGTAGACTTACAGGTCATAGAGCAAACCAACGCCCGCGCGTTGGGAACCAACACTCTAATACAAATGAGCAGCAAGGCAGTGGAGCAAACCAGCACCCGCGCGCTGGGAACCAACAGACTGAGTTAACAGTAAGCAAGAAGAGGTAATGGAGCGAACCAGCGCCCGCGCGCTGGTAACCAACAGGCTGGATATATCGTAGGCTATAAGGCAGTGAAGCGAACCAGCATCCGCACGCTGGGAATGAACAGATAGTATGTATAGAGCCGTAAGGCTACCGAGCAAACCAGCGCCCGCGCGCTAGTTCCAACAGACTAGAGTATAGTAGCCACAAGGCAGTGGAGCGAACCAGCGTCCACACGCTGGGAACCAACAATGCATATAGTAGGCCGTGAGGTAGTGGAGTGAACCAGCGTCCGCATGCTGGGAACCTACAGATAGTTGTGTATAGAGCCGAGAGGCAAAGGAGCAAACCAGCGCCCGCGCGCTGGTAACCAACAGACTAGTAGTGTAGTAGCCGCAAGGCAGTGGAGCAAACCAGTGTCTGCACCCTGGGAACCAACAGACAATAGTGTATAGAGCCGTAAGGCAAAGGAGTGAACCAGCGCCCGCGAGCTGGTAACCAACAGACTAGTAGTGTAGTAGCCGCAAGGCAGTGGAGCAAACCAGCGTCCGCATGCTAGGAACCAACAGGTGAAAATGTCGCCGGAGCGACCAAGGAACAGGGTTGCCACATATGCAGGAACCGGATGTAGGAGATGAGCAGGAACCAGCACAATGACAGTCAACCAGATCAGGAACGACAACGGAGACTGGCAGCAGGAAACAGCAACCTCGGACGACTTCAACCGGAACAGGCACTGGAACAAGTACAGCAGACAGGAGTCTCAGGAACAGGACAAACTCAGGAAACCAGGAACACAGCAAAAGGCCCATGAAGCTTCTGTAGCAAAGTGAAAGTGGATGCAGTCTGAGACACCACAAAAAGGGCAACCAAAGGATGCCCAAACTCAGTTTAAATAGGCAATGTGAGGCGGGCTAATGGCAGACAGCCAATGGGAGCCCCCTACAGGTGATAGACACAGAAATGCAGCAATCACGGGCACCGTGATAGAAACATAGCCACTGAATGCCAAAGCCAAGCAAAAACTTAATGTTACACGGAAAAGAATGGAGCAGCAAATACACAACATAACAAAAATCGACTGAAAAATGTGTGTACAGATTTGTCAGCAAACAAAGGCCTATGACATCCATTGTAAGAGTAAAGCACCTGAAATGTAAATGGGCAGGACACGTAGCAAGAAGACCTGACGGTAGATGGACCAGATAAATTTTGGAATGGATTCCACTCAATACTATGCGCCCAAGAAGAAGAAGACCAAAGACAAGATGGGTAGATGAAAATACCAATTTGTGGTGGCAACAAAGGGCATAGGACTGAAGTTGTTGGAGACATGCAAAGGATGAATTTATTCAGCAGTGAACCAACAATGTCTAAAGATGATGATGAGATTATATATACGCAAGTACTAATTATTTGGGTACTTATCTCCCTGTGTGCCAGAGGAGTGTTCAACGCATTGCTTTGCAATATGTTGGACACACCTCTGGCAGTCACATATACCCACATGCACTGTTTCCACTGCCTTGTTCCACTGTCCACTTATAATTACAGAACTACACATACATTGTGTGACATCCCACCCATGTTTCACTGCCTACTGGTAGTCATAGAACTACACATGACACTGTCTGCTTCCCCGGCATTGTTCAACTGTCCCACTAGTAGCCATACAACCACACATACATTGTCTTCTTCCCCATCTTTGTCCCGCTGACAGCTATAAACATGCTGTCTGACACTCCCATTTCACAGCTTCATTCCACTGTCCAATTGGAAGCAATAAAACCTGTGGACTTTTATTTTTCTCCTTTGTATGAGCCATGTTTTACTTTAAATGATAGCCTAGAAGCTGGAGTGGCAACTCGCTACCTACCTTTATTAATTCAAGGGATTGTGACTGACTGGGACAGAAGACTGGCAATTTGCAAGCCACCTATTTGATATGTGCAGGGTTTCGCAAGAGCCGGACCTGTGGAGCTCAAATATAATTCTGCCGCTATATAAATCCTTGGTAACACCACATCTAGGATATGGAGTACAGTTTTGGTCCACAGTTCTTAACCCCTAGAGTGCCAGGTGGGTACAATGTACGAGTTTGGACAGCTGTACCCGCTGTGCCAAGCTTGTACATTGTACCCACTAAAATGCAGTCACTGCTTAAGCTGGTATAACTGGCTGGCAGTGGCCGCATTTCAGCTGAAATGCAGCCTGGCACTCTTGGGAGGACATGAGGATTGCTCCTCATGTCCTCCCAGGTATTGATCTCCCAGCCGATCGCGCTGGGAGATCAATATCGCCAAGGGAGAAGCTCTGAGAAACAGAGCTTCTCCCTCCGCCGCCCTCCTACCCCGAACTTCCGGGTAGGAGTGGGTGGGACTGGAGGAAACCTCCTAACGTCATCGGTGACATGATCACCGATGACGTTAGGGAAGTTTCCCTGCTCTCCTGCAGTCGCCAAATTGGTCTCCCAGCCTATCGGCTGGGAGATCAATTACTGGGGGGACACCAGGAGGGGTCCTGATGTCCCCCACGAGGTCTGAAAAGATTAAAATAAAAATAAAAATAAAAAAAAATCCTTAGTAACCCTGTGAGTGCCGCAGGGGTCCCCAGCACATTGCAAAGCAATGTGCTGGAGACCCCTGTGGCACTCACAGGGTCACTTCTTGTGGGGGATTTTTTTTATTTGCAAGACCTCATTGGGGGGATCAGGGGGGGTCCTGATGCCCCTCAATGAGGTCTATGAGAAAAAAAATTATTTTTTTAAAAATTAACTCTGTGTGTGCCACGGGGGGGTCCAATGCACCCCCCCCCCTCCTGTGGCACACACAGGGCTTTTCTCATTCCTTTGTTACTAGAGCTTGTTGGGGGGCCATCAGGATTGGTCCTGATGGCCCCCCAACAAGTTCTGATTACAAGGTAATAATTTAAAAAAAATTAACCCTCTGAGTGCCAGAAGGGTCCAATGCATTGCTTTGCAATGCGCTGGAGACCCCTGTGGCACTCACAGGGTCATTTCTTTTGGGGGGATTTTTTTTTTTTGCAAGACCTCATTGGGGGGGATCTGGGGGGGTCCTGATGCCCCTCAATGAGGTCTATGATTAAAAAAAAAAGTTAAAAAAAATTAACCCTGTGTGTGCCACGGGGGTCCAATGCACCCCCCCCCTCCTGTGGCACACACAGGGCTTTTATCATTCCTTTGTTACTAGAGCTTGTTGGGGGGCCATCAGGATTGGTCCTGATGGCCCCCCAACAAGCTTTGATTACAAAGTAATATTTAAAAAAATTAACCCTCTGAGTGCCAGAAGGGTCCAATGCATTGCTTTGCAATGCGCTGGAGACCCCTGTGGCACTCACAGGGACATTTATTTTGATTTCTTTCTTTTTTTTTTTTTTTGGTAAGACCTCATTGGGGAGAATCAGAGGGGTCCTGATACCCACCAATGAGGTCCATAATAAAAAAAAATATAAAGAAAAAAAAATTAACCCTGTGTGTGCCACAAGGGGGGCCAATGAAGCCCCCCTTCTGCGGCACACACAGGGCATTTATCATTACTTCATTATCAGAGATTGTTGGGGGGCCATCAGGATTGGTCCTGATGGCCCCCCAACAAGCTCTGATTACCAAGTAATGATAAAAAAAAAATTAACCCTCTGAGTGTCACAAGGATCCAATGCATTGCTTTGCAATGCGCTGGAGACCCCTGTGGCACTCACAGGGTCACTCCGTTTGTGGACATATATATTTTTTTATTACTAAGACCTCATTGGGGAGGGATCAGGGGGTCCTGATGCCCCTCAATGAGGTATACAATAAAAAAAAAAATTAAAACAAAAATTAACCCTGGTTGTGCCACTGGGAGGGGGGGTTCAATGTTGACCCCCTTCCTGTGGCACACACAGGACTTTTTATCATTACTTTGTGATCAGAGCTTGTTTGGTGGCCATCTGAATACAAAGTAACGATAAAAAATTAACCCTTTGTGTGCCACAGGGGCCCAAATGCATTGCTTTGCAATCCACTGGACACCCCTGTGGCGCACACAGGATTTTTTCCCCCCTTTATTTTTTATTTAGACCTCATTGTATGGGTTCTGATGCCCCCAACGAGGTCTACACAAAAATATTGGGGGGAAAAGCCCAAAAAAATGCACGTGCCACAGGAGGGGGGGTCCAACGCAGTGCTTTGTATGAGGGGACATACATTGCACACTGGTAGTCACAGATCCCCTATACATACTATCAGACACTGCCCCACCATCACCACCATCCTTGCTCCTGTGTAAAACAAATGTTTGTTTTTTTTCCTGTAGCACCATATTCTGGAAATAGTTGTGCCAACTAACTTAGGGGTAAAAAGGCAAGTGACCCCTCATTAGATGCGGCAGGTTGTCTTCTTTCCAAAATGGTATGATTTATCTACCTCTTCTTCAATTCTGAAGGTGTTATAGCCATTTTCGTACAGGCAAGTCAGGTTTGAGAAAATGTTATAAACATCAGAGGTTGTAGTAGGTGTAGTTTTCTACTTCTAGCACCACCTAAGGTAGTTCAGCTCATACCAATGGGGTGTCATTTGACTCCTAAGAGCACTAGCAAACAAATGCAGTTGAAAATTCCATGGTTTTCACAGAGCTCCATACATTTGAAGGGGCAGAAATGTAAAAAAATGCAATTTTTTTCCTATATCGCCTCCTTCTGGAAACATTTATGTACACCAGTATTGGGGTAAGAAGGCAAGTGACCCCTTATTAGGTGCGTTAGGTTGTCTTCTTTCCAAAATGGTATGGTTTATCTACCTTTTCTTCAATTCTGAAGGTGTTATAGCCATTTTTGTACAGGCAAGTCACATTTGAGAAAATGTTAGAAACATCAGAGGTTGTAGTAGGTTTAGTTTTCTACTTCTAGCACCCCCTAAGGTAGGTCAACTCATACCAATGGGGTGTCGTTTGACTCCTAAGAGCACTAGCTAATGAATGCAGTTGAAAATCCCATGGTTTTTACAGAGCTCCATACATTTGAAGGGGCAGAAATGTAAGAAAATGCCTTTTTTTCATTAGCGCCACCTCCTGGAAGCATTTGTGCATACCAGCCTTTGGGTAAGAAGGCAAGTGACCCCTCATTAGATGTGGCAGGTTGTTTTCTTTCCAAAATGGCATTGTTTCTCTACCTTTCCTGCATATCTATTATGGTTATAACCATTTTAGTGCAAGCAGATAATTTAAAAAACAAAAGTGTCAGGTTTACGTACGTGTTCCTAGAACCCACATATTGTATGTTAACCCACACAAATGGGCTACCATTTTTCTCATGTTGGTAGCAGGTACTGAATACAGCAGGAAATGTTATGGTTTTCAAAGATTTTAGTATCTTTGAAGTGGTGGAAATGTAAAAAAACATGTATTTATTCCCATAGTGCCACGTTTTGGAAATATTTGTGCACTTCAGCCCGGGGGGTAGAAAGGCAAGTGACCCATCACTTGATGCGGGAGAAAGTCTACTTTCCAAAATGGTATACCTTTTATACCTTTCCTTCATGTCTCTAACAGTTATGAACATTTTAGTACAAGCCGCCATTTTCGAAGAAGCAAACAGGTAGGTGTAGTTATGTGCTTCTGGCACCCCTAATGTAGGTTGACTCATTCCAATGCAGTGTCATTTTTCTCCTAAGAGCACTAGCTAATGAATACAGTTGGAAATTCCATGGTTTTCACAGATTTCCATACAGATGAAGGGGTAGCAATGTAAGAAAATGCCATTTTTTTTTAATTTAGTGCCACCTTCTGGAAGCATTTGGGCACAACAGGCTTGGGGTAAGAAGGCAATTCACCCCTCATTAGATGCAGCAGGTTGTCTTCTTTCCAAAATGGTATGGTTTGTGTAGCCTTTCTTCACTTCTGTAGTTGTTATAACCATTTGTGTACAGACAAGTAATGTTTGAGAAAATGTTAGCAAAATTAGAGGTTGCAATAGGTGTAGTTTGGTATAGCACCTCCTAAGGTAGGTCAGCTCATACCAATGAGGTATAATTTTTCTCCTAAGAGCACTAGCTAATTAATACAGTTGTAAATGCCATGGTTTTCACAGATTTCTGTACAGATGAAGGGGCAGAAATGTAAGAAAATGCCATTTTTTTCCTATAGTGCCACCTTCTGGAAGTATTTGTGCACTCCAGGCTTGGGGTAACAAGGCATGTCACCCATCATTAGATGCGGCAGGGTGTCTTCTTTTCAAAATGGTATGGTTTGTGTACCCTTTCTTCACTTCTGTAGTTGTTATAACCATTTGTGTACAGACAAGTAATATTTGAGAAAATGTTAGAAAAATTTGAAGTTGTAGTAGGTGTCGTTTTGCACTTCTAGCGCCCCCTGAGGTAGTTAAACTCATACCAATGGGGTGTCATTTTTCTCCTAAGGGCACTAGCTAATGAATACAGTTGGAAATGCCATGGTTTGCACATATTTCAGTACATTTGAAGGGGCAGAAATGTAAGAAAATGCCTTTTTTTTCATTCGCGCCACCTTCTGGAGGCATTTGTGCACTCCAGGCTTGGGGTAACAAGGCAAGTCACCCATCATTAGATGCGGCAGGGTGTCTTCTTTTCAAAATGGTATGGTTTGTGTACCCTTTCTTCACTTCTGTAGTTGTTATAACCATTTGTGTACAGACAAGTAATGTTTGAGAAAATGTTAGAAAAATTTGAAGTTGTAGTAGGTGTCGTTTTGCACTTCTAGCGCCCCCTGAGGTAGTTAAACTCATACCAATGGGGTGTCATTTTTCTCCTAAGGGCACTAGCTAATGAATACAGTTGGAAATGCCATGGTTTGCACATATTTCAGTACATTTGAAGGGGCAGAAATGTAAGAAAATGCCTTTTTTTTTCATTCGCGCCACCTTCTGGAGGCATTTGTGCACTCCAGGCTTGGGGTAACAAGGCAAGTCACCCATCATTAGATGCGGCAGGGTGTCTTCTTTTCAAAATGGTATGGTTTGTGTACCCTTTCTTCACTTCTGTAGTTGTTATAACCATTTGTGTACAGACAAGTAATGTTTGAGAAAATGTTAGAAAAATTTGAAGTTGTAGTAGGTGTCGTTTTGCACTTCTAGCGCCCCCTGAGGTAGTTAAACTCATACCAATGGGGTGTCATTTTTCTCCTAAGAGCACTAGCTAATGAATACAGTTGGAAATACCATGGTTTGCACATATTTCAGTACATTTGAAGGGGCAGAAATGTAAGAAAATGCCTTTTTTTTTCATTAGCGCCACCTTCTGGAGGCATTTGTGCACTCTAGGCTTGGGGTAACAAGGCAAGTCACCCATCATTAGATGTGGCAGGGTGTCTTCTTTTCAAAATGGTATGGTTTGTGTACCCTTTCTTCACTTCTGTAATTGTTATAACCATTTTTGTACAGACAGGTAATGTTTGAGAAAATGTTAGAAAAATTAGAGGTTGCAATAGGTGTAGTTTTGTACTTGTAGCGCCCCCTGAGGTAGGTGAACTCATACCAATGGGGTGTCATTTTTCTCCTAAGAGCACTAGCTAATGAATACAGTTGGAAATGCAATGGTTTTCACACATTTTAGTACATTTGAAGGGGCAGAAATGTAAGAAAATGCCTTTTTTTTTCATTAGTGCCATCTTCTGGAGGCATTTGTGCACACCAGGCTTGGGGTAACAAGGCAAATCACCCCTCATTAGATGCAGAAGGTTGTCTACTTTCCAGAAATATATAGTTTTATGTAGTTATTCCACTGTTTTAGGGTAGTTTTACCACAAAAACCCTAGAATGCGCATATTAGTTTATAAAGTTGAAAATGTAATTTTGCTCTGCTGGTGATTAGGGCTCTACGCTAGCCATGGACGTAGGTAAAACTATACAAATTTGGTATTTTTTTACTCGGGGGACTTGAGGCTTTTTCAAGTAAATGAAACTTTTTCAATCAAGGTAAATGTTTTTGATACATAGTATGTGATTTTAGCAAAATGAGTAAATTTTCACTTTTTTTTGTCATTATGACATCATAGCTTTTTGCACAATGTAAAATTCTCTTCATGTAAGGTACAACAAGAAAGCTCAATTCGTTCTGAAAAAAACAATATATAGTTTTACATATGTAACTAAAAATCCCCAGAGGAAATCAAGCCTAAACGGAAGGATAGCAAAAATGTTGAAAAAGTGTCTGGCCTGCAGGGTTCAGAAAATGGCCCGAGCCTCTGGCACTGAAGGGGTTAAAATCTGACTTTATTGAACAGTCAGTGAATAGGAAGAAAAGTGTCAGATGATGTCTAAGGTATATAAATGTAAGGTTATGCATTTGGGCTGTAGAAACAAACATGCCACATATACACTAAATGGGAAACAACTTGGGAAATCATCATTAGAGAAATATTTAGTAGTACTGATAGACAATAGATTTCACAGCAGTCAGAGTCACTCAACTGCTGCAAGAGCAAATAGGGTATTTTCCTGCACAAAAAGGTATAGATGCAGAGGATGCTAACTTAATTCTACATCTATATAAATCCTTGGTTAGGCCTTATCTAAAATATGGAGTATGGTTTTGGGCACCAGTTCTTAAAAAATACATTATTGAACTTGAAAAAGTGCAGACTTGCAATAAAACTGATAAAGAGACTGGAGAATCTGAGTTATAAAGAGAGACTAGCCAAACTGGGTGTGTTTACATTAGAAAAAAGATGTCTGAAGAGTGATATGATTATCATTTTAAAACATATTCTAGGTCAATACAAAGAACGAATGCATTATTCACTCAAAGAGATGAGCTAATAATGAGAGGTTATCCATTAAGACTAGAGAAAAAGGCATGTTCAACTACAGCAAAGGCAGGAATTTTTTACAGTGAGGGTGGTAAAATTGTGGCATTCTTTGCCTTGGGATGCTGTGCTTGCAGATATTGTAACTGTGTTCAAAAAAGTAATGGACACCTATCTAGCACAAAATAATATTGAAAATTTACAGCTGGCTTCAAAGCAGATAGGATGTTGATCCAGGGAACTATCTGACTGCTGCCATTTGGAGTCAGAAAATATTTTTACACACTTGGGGATTAATTGGAAATGGCTTAAATAGTCCTCAATAGTCAGGGCCCAGTTATGCTGACATCACATTTCCCTCCTTTCTGTAACAGCAGAACACAAATGAACAACAAGCAGAGTGAGGAAAAAAAATAAAAAAGAAGACAGACATCTGGGGTCAATGTCTTCTCAAGCTTCTGAGTAACTTGTCCAGTTCCCAGTGGCGAGGATGATGGAGTGTCTTGCTGAGCTTCTGATGCATCTGTTGTGAGGATGTCATGATCCTGTCCTCTCCTCCGTCTGGTGCAGTACCTCACAGTGCCACTACCTTCCCTTGGTGCTGTTGTAGGTTGCTACAATCTAATTACAGAGTTCTGATTCTTTTCCCAGCTGTCCCTACCTTGCAATCACCTCCTCTCTATTTAGTTCAGTCTCTCCCCTTGCTCTGGGCCAGATTATACAGGTTATACTGATCAGTCAGATCAGTCCCTGTTTAGTTTCCTTTCCTATTGACCCTGGGTTCTGAGTTCCAGAGCAGCTGCACCCCTTGTGTTCCAGTCCAGAGCAACTTCACCCCTTGTGTTCCAGTGCATAGCGGCTATACCCCTCGTGTTCCAGTGCAGGCTGCTGCACTCCTCTTATTCCAGAGCCCGACAGTACCCCTTGAGTTCCAGTGCAGAGCGGCTGCACCCCTTGTGTTCCAGTGCAGGCTGCTGCACCCCTTGTGTTCCAGTCCAGAGCAGCTGCACCCCCTTGTGTTCCAGCGCAGAGCGGCTGCACCCCTTGCGTTCCAGTGCAGGCTGCTGCACTCCTCGTGTTCCAGGGCCCGGCTGCACCCCCTTGAGTTCCAGAGCCCGGCTGCACCCCCTTGAGTTCCAGAGCTGACTTTGTTCCGGTTCTCAGTAGCCCTGCTCCCTGTTCTCAGAGGTCCTGTCCCCAGTTGCCCAGAGCTAGCTGTTCCCTCTTGCCCAGAGCTAGCTGCTCCCCTTTGCCCAGAGCTAGCTGCTCTTTTCTGTTTCATTGAAGGTTTTATTGTGCATTACTATTTCTTGTTCCTTGTATCTATGTATATGCAATATATTAGTTTCCCCTTTAATTGTGTGTGTGCTGGTTTTCTTGCTCACTGGGTTCCACTTTATTTATTTACTTTTGTGGCTGTGGTCAGCACCCCTTCCTGACCAGCAGTCCATGACAGAGGAGGACATTGTTGGATGGATGGAAGTCTTGATATATTCCATTATCTACTTGGGTAGGCTGCTTTACAGCTGTATTGGCAGGCAAGAGAAAGGCATTGTCATCCATCTTCAAAGACCTTGACACTTTGTGGTAGTCCTCTGATTTTGCTATTGGGTGCAATTGGTTGATGTGTTTTTGCCATTGAAGACCATGATATATCTGTATGACATAAGAATAAGAGCCCATGCCTTGGAAGCAGAGAGCCCATGTCCTGTCACCTGTTACATACAGTTGCACAAGCCCACTTCCATGCATACAATATTGCCATTTACTTACCATCTGAGATACATGAGGGCATAAAATATCCAACTTTGTGTGTAGAGGCCTATAAACATTAAGAGTACAGTAGGTACACCTGTGTTATAGGCTGTCAAAAAAATCTACATTGTTGAAGCCAGTTTCTTGAGTTCCATCAGTCACAGTGCTGCTTTCAAACTCTGGACAAAATGCTCATGGCAGGGTGAAACTGTGCTGTCTTGATAAATGTGACACAAGTGGTCATGAGACAGTACTCACACACAATGCTTTAGCTCCTTTTCCTTCTACTGTCTTGCAATTCCTAACCTTCTTATATACAGTAAAACTGCAATACGTGTATGTGAAAACTAAAAGGATATGCATACATTTAATGTATAATATGCCATATAGGGGGCAAAAGTCTGTTTATAAGTCCAACCAACAGCATGCCTCTATAACGCTGATCAGGGTATGCAGTTTGTTCATAAGCTGTTGGACATGCTTGAAACATTTATTTGAAAAGGTACATGAAAGGTCTTTACAACTTGACCGAGACTTGGGTTCTGACACAGTCATTGTGCATAATTCGGAGGTAAAGGAGGCCTCTGTCTATGTGAATATCCACTTCTTTTTTTTGGGGGGGGGAAGAATCTGTCTGTCTGTCTTACAATGGATATATGCTGATACTATTACAATTAGGTACAGATTACACTGTGAGATAGTACTGAAAGATCTGTGCTGTGAATTGAGGACCATTATCTTTGACCAGTTGCCTGGGAAAACAAAAGGTAGAGAAGATTCTTCTCTAGTAGTGATGGATTACATAGGCCAGACTTCCAGCACTTTCGAGTGAGCATCAATCACAATTAGGTACATTGTGAACTGTCTCACCTACCTTCCTCTAGACTGTAATACGCTTACAAGCAGGGCCATAAGATCCTTTTTTTTTTCTATTTTCCATGTGTATTGTTTAATGTAGCTGTATTCCTACTCCCTTTTGTACAGCTTTGCAAAATAAAAAGGATAATACTATCCTTCTCTGTGCTATTAGAAATTCTCTCAGTGTATGGACCCTACACAGACTCATTCGCAGTGCATGTGATAATCCTGGCCCAGCATTGACACTAATGGCGCGAAGCAAGAAACGTTCACATTGAACAAAGGCATTTTTGTGTGCAGATAGATTTTGCGCATGTTCTAATCCAGGAAGCTAAATACCGAATGCTTCTTGAATTGCGCATAAAAAATTCCATTTTACGACAACAGTACACAGACGTATAAATTCATTCAAAATATCACTTCCTGCATTAGGCGCATTCGCTATTCCACTCACGTAGATTTGTTAATCTTAGCCACGCCCACAAAAAATAAACATATGCAGCCATTCGCTAATCTTGAATTTTCATGCGCAATTCAACAAAATCATATGCAAACCTATTCCCTATTGGTTTTCACATGGGAAATAGTGATTGCGCACGTTTCCTGCATCGCGCCACAACTACCATAAAATGCCAGACAGTATCAACAGACTGCAGGGAAGGCCAAATGTCTTTCCTTGTGAAAATAAGGAAGGAACCCTGAATGGGCTTCATTGTGCAGCATAGCAAATTGGGAAACTAAGCAAATTACCCTATTCACTATCCCAGTGAAACCGATATTACAACCTGACCCTAACTAGTAGGGAGGAGGGAAAATTTTTAGATTTCCCCTCTGGAATTTTTGTAGAAAAAACAGCAATCTGCTGTTTTTTCCATGAAAATTCCCACATAGAATTCCCCCAAAATGTCCTAATTTTCTCTAACCCCCAAGAAATTTCCTGCTTGAACTTTACTTGTTCATGTGAGGTGATTAGTATCAGTACGTGTGGTTCTGGCTACACCAGTGCAGTGAGGGAAAGCAAGAGGTTGATATGCATGGATCTGTGGCTACCAGTACAGTAAGACAAGGCTAGGATGTTAGTATGTGTGGTTATATGGCTACCGTGAGACAAGGCTGGGGGGTTAGTAAGAGTGGTTCAATGGCTACCAGTGCAGTGGGACAAGGCTATGGTGCTAGAATATGTGGTTTTATTGCTACCATGGGACAAGGCTAGGATGGTTAGTATATCTGGTTCTATGGCAACCAGTACAGCAGGATAAGGCTAAGGGTTAATATATGTGGTTCTATGGCTACTGTGGGACAAGGCTTGAGGAGTAGTTAGAATGTGTGGTTCTATGGCTATCAGTACAGTGGGACAAGGGTGGAGGTCAAAGCAGTGGTGGACAAGGTGAGGCCCTCCAGCTGCTGCTAGATGACAAGCCCCATCATCCCTCGCTAGCCATTGTCTGGTGGAGACTGATGGGACTTGTAGTCTGAAAGCAGCTAAGGCTTTCAAGTTACTCATCCTGGCTACAAAATAGTGGTACAAGGTTGGGTGGCCAGTATGTGTTGTTCTATGGCTATTGCGGGATAAGGCTGGGAGGTCACTATGTGTGGTTTATATCTGCTGCATGATCAGGCTGGGAAGTCACTATGTGAGTTTATATGACTGCTGTGGTATAACGTTGGGTGGTCACTATATGTGGTTCTCTGCAAGGGAGGACTGACAGCACCCAGGGCCCCAGGGATATGGAGGTCAAGGGCCCCTTTTTTCCCACGCATAATTATATACTGCACCCAATTTATAGCTCCAGCCCACCATCCCAGGCCATCACCTTTTGCTAATTTTATAACTGCCATTATAAATCAATACCACAATTCTACTGCACCTCCATTTCAATATCACATAGCTTACAATTCAAATCTAGCTACAGTAGTGATACAACAGCTTACAATTGAAATTAAGCTATACAAGTGATACCACTGAGCTTGCAATTGAAATGGAAATGCTGCTACACAAGTAATACCACAAAGATTACAACTAAAATGGAAATGGTGTAACCCTAGTAATACCACAAAGCTTGCAATTGAAATGGAGGTACACTGGTGATACCACAGAGCTTACAGTTGACATGGAGGAAAAAGAGGCGGGAGGGGGAAACTTTGCCATAAAGGTTTGAGAGATAAGACTTATATCGTTCTTAATGTTTTTTTTAATGCCTACAAAATAAAATAAAGATAAAACGAAGTATTACTATCCCTTTAAAGAAGTAATTCTGAATACCAAATGGGTGCCCAACTCTCTGACATTCAAATGGTTAACTCTTATTTAGTGCCAGATGGGTGTCCAAACTATTGCCTTGTATATACTGTATATATATAATATTACAAATAATACACAATCTCCCCAAAAAAATAATATAGAAAGCAAAATAAATTAGCTAATTAGTATGTGTGTATGCCATAAGGGAAGGCTATGAAAGTGTATATAAAATTGTAAGCAGTGTCCTAAAATGTAACTTTTATTCATACTCTAAAAGCTCTATGCCACCATTTGTGGTACTGAAATGCTTTTTAGTAGTATGAATAAAAGTTTATAATAGGACACTGCCTATACTTTTATATATACCTAGCTATATAGTACTGAACTAGCATTCCCTTATGGCATGTACACATAAAGTGGTGTAACTAGTAGGTGGAAAAGAGGGTCCACGTACAAGAAAAATGTCCTCCCTTCAAAAAACTTTGCATGCGTCTGTGCCTTTTATATGGATCTGTCTCTGTGTTTGTGCCTTTATATGTGTGTGTGCAAATATATCTTCTTTGAGGGTCAGTGAGTGTGAAGTAAAAGAGAGAAAGAGTGTAAAGAAGAGAGGAGGATAAGTTGGGGATGACTGAGGGAGTACTGAGAGAGAGAGAGAAGAATATGGGAGAGAGAGAGAGGAATGTTGGGAGAGAAGGAGAGTGAAAAGAATGTAGAAGAAAGGTATATTGAGAAAGAAAGAGACGGATGGGGGGGTCTGGGAGCAATGGAATGAAGGAGGAAAAAGGAACCGAAGTGTGAGGAAGGGTGAGAGAGACATTGAATGAAGGGGGAAGAAATGAGGGGAAGAGAGGAATTAGAGGGAATGAATGGAGAGAGAAATAGGCGGAAATGAGAGGGAAGAGGAAGGAATGAGAATGGAGGAGAAAAAAAAGCACCTGTGGAAGAAAGATAAAGGAAAGGACCCTTTCCTGTCGCATCCATACTTTCTATCAAGGCTGAACCACTGCGGACACATACTGAAAAGCATTTTGTTTTGCTTTCTCTTTGTTATTGCTATTTTTTTTTTAATTGTTGCCCACCATGACTGGATTTTTGGGCAACTGTTATACACCTGTAGGACCCTGGAGGGTCACTCTCTTCTGGTACTTCATTTTGCTCTATTCTTCTGAGAAGCTATTCACTGTTCCTGTTCTCTGTACCATATGATTATGTGCTATTGCCCAGTGCACCCTACATCATGCACTCTGCTGCCACCTCAGTACCTCCTGCATCTCACTCCTTCTCTGTGTTTTTTCTCCATTATACACACAGCGTTGACTAATACTTGCTCCCCTGCTCCACTAGATCCCTAGACTTTTTCAGGATGCCTGCATGGGCTGGATGGGCAGCCCGATTAAAGTCTAAGCTGCTGCCTAATTGTGCCCCAACCACTTCCGTGCCCCCTACTGCAGACGGCTCTCGGTCCGTGACTGAAGCCTGACTGGTCAATCTGTCCCTGGTTCTATGGCTACTGTGGAATAAGGCTGGAAGGTCAATATGTGGGGATCTATGGATACCATGGGTCAAGGCTGGGGGTTAGTCTGTGCTGTTCTATGGTGATGAGTATAGCGAGACAAGACTGGGGTCAGTACGATTAGTTCTATGTCTATTGTGGAACAAGGCTGGAGTCAGTATGTGTCTTTCTAATGCGGATGAACAAGGCTTGGGGGGAGGGGCACTGCAGAAAAATTGTACTTTTTGCTGGTGTTCCCACAAAAGGCAAAAAGTGTTGTCTTCTCTTTTTTGGGAAAAAGTTTTCACCCATCCTTACCAACTAGTCTGCCAAAACCAATGAACTGTTTACTCTGGTGACCATTACCTCCACCAAGTACCAAATCTACACCTCCAGTTTATTGTTTGTTAGACAATTGAATATTGTAATTGTTCTGCATGAAAATTTCTGGAGCCCATTTGTTATTCTGTTACAAACCTGCCTTCCTACATGCCTGTCTCATAGAGACCACACCTTGGAGAACAATAAAGTAAAAGCAGAAGGTGTTAAGTCATGTGCACCTGCAGGACAAGGGTCTACTGGAAGCAAAAGGTTCACAAGGTTTCATGACCCCGTTACCTTACATGAATTGAAGTTGTCATAAATCAGTCATCTTTTGCATATTGTCTGTTCTTGCTTGTCAGCTGATCTGCATTTAGGTCTGTTTTTGGTTCACATCTCTTTACATTAAGCAATTATTAACGTAATACCTGTTAATGAGATTAGCTACATAGAGTAAGCCCTACCCATGGCTCTTTAGAATTATATTTACATTGTCCAGCTACATACTACAGCAGAGTTCTAATGTGAAAAGCAGTACATAAATAAATAGACCTGACTAATGTATGAATTCAGGTCCTTTAGGTAAACACATTTGGAGCCACTTATTCCAAAGGTACATTTCCACTTTAACTGGCAGAAAGAAACCCCTACACGTTGGTTCAATATTTTCCAAGAAAGTAGTGAAACAACATCAGTAAGACATTTTAAGTAATGTCTGTATGAGATTTACCCTTTGGTGATACCCTTGGCAGATGTTTAGAAATTTCAGAACCAGGGCTGTCGAACTGAAGAGAGGAATTAAGCAAGCCATGCATATGCAATGAAATCCCATACAAAGTCAAGTGCGTAATTACTATTTGCAAGTAATGATCCGACCTGCATATGTTTTCCTTTTTTCCTTCTTTCTCTTTTTAATCTGCTATTCTTAACCCATTTTGCATGAATAAAGATGAATAAAAATGATGTTGAATTATTATAGACAGAATTTTTCTGCTTTTCACCTTTAACCTGTGCATGGATGAATAGAGCAAAAAGAAACAGGAGAGACAGTACATGCATCCTAGCGGTTTATTAATCCTCTTTGTCCCCTTCTGGCCTACCCTTCTTGGTGCTAGTTTATATCACCCACCTGGAAGTCCACTTTTTTACAATGAGATATGTGTATCCAGTTTGGCTTCCCTTCCACCTTAACAGAAGTGGGGGTGGTCAGTAGCACCTGGAATGGGCCATCAAACCGGGGCTCCAGATGTTTCCTCACATATCTTCTTATCACCACCCAATCTCCGGGTTGCAGGTGATGGGTTCCAGTTGTCTCTCCAGGATCTGGTAATGAAGAAAAAACCTTTCCATGCAAATCAGTCAGATGCTTGTGCAACTGAATAACATAGTCAGTTAATGAAGCATACTGTCCATGCAATTCTTGTGGAAAGAAAAGACCTGTCAGTGGTGGTCTGCCAAACAGAATTTCAAAAGGTGAAAGGCCATGCTTTTCCTTTGGGGTATGTCTTATTGCAAAAGAGCTAGTGGTAATGCTTGTACCCAAGTGATAGCTTGCTTACAGATCTTAGCTATTTTGTTTTTCAATACACCATTTGCTCTCTCTCTACCTTCCCAGATGATTGTAGGTGATGTAGATGCTGGTTAATTTGTAACCCTTTCAGTATTTCTGCAAACACTTGTCCAGTAAAGTGGGTCCCTCTGTCAGATTCCACTGTCTCAGGTAAACCATATCTGCACACAATTTCAGAAATTAACTTTTTTGCTGTCACACCTGCGGTTGCCTTGGCAACAGGCCATGCCTCTACCCATGAGGAAAACATGTCCACACACACCAACACATACTCATAGACACCACATTTGGGTAACTGAATGCAGTCTATTTGTAGTCTTTGGAATGGGTAATCTGGTGCTTCATCTCTACCTTTGTCAGTTTGCCTGGGTTGTATTTGGCACAAATCATGCATTTCTTACACCATTCTGTTGCAAATTGTGAGAAGCCTGGTGCAAACCAAAATTTACTAACACTTGCAATCATTCCCCCTTTGGAAACATGAGAAGGGAGATGGGATAAGTTAGCAAGGACAGGATATAAAACTGGGGATGCACACAATCGACCATCCTCATGTTTCCAACACCCCTGCTCTGACTTACAGCTTGCGTTAGTCCACTTTCTGTGTGTGTGTGCTCCTGCCTGGGCTTGGAGGGTGCATAAAGCATCCATTGTCACATTTACCTGGGCCTTAGAGGGGCTTTGGAGAAGCATAAAAGCTGCCCTTTTGGCTGCTTCATCAGCTCTGTTATTGCCTATAGTGATAGGATCTGTAGCTCTCTGATGAGCTTGACATTTCATGACTGCTATAGCTTGAGGTAGCTTTACCTTCAGCAGAAGGTCCTGTATGAGGTCTGCATGTTTCACCAATTTGCCACTAAAGGTCACATAGAGAGTCATGTCTGAATTTGGGATAGGGTCATCCAGTACAGGACAGGGAGGAGTATAGTAAAGTTCCATTTCTTCCTCACAATCACGTACTGGGTACTGGTCACACTCCTCATCATGGACAGGCAAGAGGGTAGCTGGATTTAAAACAGTGCACCTAAGTATGGTGATATTAGAAGGTGCTAGCAAAGAAATTTCATATTTAGTCAATCTGGCAGCAGAGAGGTGTCTGGTTGTCAGGCTGTGTAGGACTGCTTGTACAGCATGAGGAACCATGAGAAACAAGTGGTTCCCAAGGACAATGTCAGTAGTCTTTTCAATCAGCATGGCCGCTGCAGCGACTGCTTTAACGCATGACCCATGGCAGAAATTACAGAATCCATTTTGGCACTAAAGTACCCAACTGGCTTCTGTTTCCCACCGTACTTCTGAGTGAGTACACCTGAAGCCTGATTCTCCTGTTCATGACAGAACAGGTAAAACGGCTTAGTGTAATTGGGAAGTGCCAGTGATGGAGCGCTAAGTATAGCGGCCTTTAACTGGTCCACAGCCTGTTTTTCTTCCCCAGACAAGTCTATGTGTCCAGCTTGAGTGGTTAGAGCATACAAAGGGGTGGCAATTTGGGACATATTGGGTATCCACTGTCTGCAGTATCCAACTAGTCCCAAAAAAGCTCTGATTTGTTTGGCATTCTGTGGGTATGGTGCCCTTTGTATTACAGAGACTTTATCTGCGGTAATGTGTTTAGTTCTCTGAGATATGCAGTGGCCCAAGAAGATGACTTTGTCCTGGCAAAACTGCAGCTTGTTAGGGGATACCTTGCATCCCTCAGCTCCTAGGTGCGTGAGCAGAGAAGCAGTAGCTCTGATGCACAGCTCTTTTGATGTGGCAGTCAACAGGAGATCATCAACATACTGCACAACAGTAGTCCCCACAGGTGCTTGCCACCTATCCAGGACCTGTTTCATAGCCTGGCCAAATTCAGAAGGTGAAGAGACCATCCCCTGTGGCAATCTTGTCCAAGCATACTGTTGTCCCTCAAAAGTGAAGGCAAACAGATACTGAGAATCAGGATGTACCAGAACACAGAAAAATGCATCTACCAAATCAATCACACTAAAGCAGGATGCATCCGGAGGGATTTCTTCTAGTATAGTGTGAGGATTTGGCACAAGTGGGGCATCTTCCTGAATAATTTTGTTTACTGCTCGCAAATCATGAATCAGGCGAAACGGGCCAGGTTTCCCAGGCTTAGCCACCGGGTAAAGGGGGGTATTCACAGGTGACTTAGTGGGAACCAGAATCCCCTGATCCACAAAAGCTTTAATCTGGTCTCTAACACCATTCATTTGTTTCATGCTGAGGGGATACTGAGGAATCCTGGATAGCTGAGCTTCTGGTCTGAGCTTGATGACCACCGAGTCTGCTTGTTTGATCAGGCCCACTGGGTCACCCTTTTGAGCCCAAACAGTCTGGGGAACGTCCTTCAGGTCAGGAGGAATGTCCTGTTCTGAAAGAGGTCGAACTGCCATCAGGGGGACCAGACTCTCCAAAGTGTTGAGATCCTCTGATCCTACTGAGGTAGTTACAATTGGTCCATCCTCCATGTACTGAATATTTGCCTTTAGCTTCATCAGTGCATCCCTTTCCAGCAAATTGCTGGGAACAGTATCACTGAGGACAAAGGAAAGAGAGGTTTTCATTTGACCTATAGTCACAGGGGTTTCCTCAGTCTCCCTCAACCTGATGGTATTATCTGTCAGTCCTACAGCATCAATTTGTCCAGAAATTTTCAATTTTGGGGCTTCTGATCTTTTGAGAACACTGCGGGCAGCACCAGTGTCCACCAAACACTCCAGAGAATGGTATGGCATCTCAGAGAGGGTGAGACGGACAAAGGCATCACTCCGTCTGCTCTCAGAGATGATAGGTAGCACTGGAAGCCCTGTTTGTCAATAGTACTCCTGTTTCTCCCGCTTTGGAGCTGTACAGTCCCTGGCAAAGTGGCCTAGTTTATCACAATTGTAACATCTCACTTTCCTAGGCTCCCCTTTGTTCCCTTTGCTGAACTGCCTCCCTTGAGGTTTTCCAGGGGCATTGACTAGCATTACTCTCTGGGTTCTCTTTTCCTGCACCTCCTGTATACTCCTTTGGATTGAGCTCACTAAACTCATTAGTGCTGGAACTGACTTATCACGCCAATCAGAATGAGCAGAAACCAATTTGTCATGAATGTCTTTATTCAGTCCAGACACCAATGTAGCAGTGAGCATCTTTCCCATTCCCTGATCATCAAGATTACCTCCTGCCTCTTCTACAACCTGCCTAAATCTTTCAATATAATCTTCCACTGGCTCCTTAACCTTTTGCTGGATAGTTGTCACCCGGATCCAGGATTGAGGAGGGAATATCTCCTTGATTTTATCCTTGATCTGGTTAACACATTCCAAAGCCTTCTGGGGGGGTATTCTCTTGCTCTGATGGGTCTAGGGGCAGGGTGAGCTTGGTGCAGATTGCAGCAGTGTTTATTTGACCTGCTACAACTCTTATTATCTGCAACAAATCTCTCCATGTGGGGTTGTAATTGACCGCAATACTGTACAGTTCACCTGCAAACCCACATGGATTACTCCTTGGCTTAGGGACTGATGAGAGAAAACCCTTTAATTCCCCAGGTGTCCATGGGACATGCTGGGTAATATTCCTGTCTACCTGACCATTTGCACCTGGAATGAATTGCTGTCTAACAGGGTAAGCTGAAACTGGGGAGGAACAGTGTGCTGAAGCCTGAGGTGAACGGAACTCCTCACCCATCCTACTTACCTCTTCTGCGTTGATTTTTGGGGTGACTAGGAGTTCACCTTCCACTCCACATAAGACCCTCCCTCCCCGTGGGTCAGCTATATCCTGCCATGAGGTAGTAGGAGACACAAATAGTGGGGCAGTAGCCCCTGCTGTGGATTCAATATACTGAGGGGGTGGAGGAAGACGTAAGTCTCCTGAGGGGTACAGTGTAGTGGGTGCAGTGGGGGTCTTGGGCTTGGCCCCCATACCTACCGGAGCCTCCTGAGTACTGGAATCAGGAAGTCCCGCAGTATCTCTGGTGGGTTCCACCAGGGATATAGCTAACTGCTCTATCATCTCTGCCTCCCCTTCTTCTTCTAGCTCAGACTGCTTCTTCCTTCCATGCTCTGTTCCTGCTGTCTCTGTCTTGGTCTCTAAAACAAAAATACCTTCGGCCTCCTGCTGTCTCCAGTAAGACTCTGCAATCCACCTACTCCATGCTGCTTTCTCATTTGGCTCTGTTAATTGTTGCTTGCAATTTTGGTAGAGGGATGTCCAGCGGGGTAAGTCAAAAGTTCCCCCTTTGGGAATCCCACAATCTAATCCCCTAGTCAGCTTGCCCCATTTAGACAAATACTTGCTGACCCACGAACCATACTTCTTATTCATCTCCTCCTGTGGGGTGAGAGGAGTGACTGGACGTCCATTACTCTGCTGTGGCCCATAGCCACCTTTGCTAGAGTTGCTTCCCATAGCCCGGCTATGGTGGAGGGGACACTTACCCCTCTCTCTCTCAACTCCTAGCAGGCTTAAGGCGCGGGCTGTCAGGGAAATTCACACACTACAAATCACCACTTCTGATCCCTCCAAATTTTCCAACAGAGCCAAATGACACCCAGCAGGAGTACTATAGCAAGAAGTACCTGGCCTCTAGTATCCTCTAAGTCAAACCACGCTAGGGGGGAGTTATGTTTACCAGTAGTCTGAATATAATTATTCATGGGGGAAGACACAGATTTGCTACAGCGTCTGGGACAGGCCCTTTAGCATGGGAGAGTCCAGGTTCAAACCAGCATAACACAAGGCTGTACAGAAGCAAGCCAAGAGGTGATCAGAGATCAGGTCGCTCTCGTTCTCTGGGAGTAGCCCTGTACCCAATAGCAGCAGTGGACTGAAGCTGAATGTAATCAGTGATGTCCAGAGGCCGAGCACAGGGGGTACCCAAAGACTTGCACTGACAATCCAAGGCTAAACCAGTTCAGAACACTTTATCTACCCACACTCCTTCTGTAATTAATCCCTTTGCTCATGCAGATCAAGGTTAGTAACGTTTTACTTGACAAACTCAGAAGATAGAAAACACACTGAGGCTCATGAAGCGTCCTCTTTCACTAGCATACAGCTATCCCCACTGTGCGATCTTCTTATCAAAGGTTCTTATCAAAGAAGGTGCGTCTTGAGATAGCCCCACACAAATGCCGTAAAGGACCTCTTTCGCACTGATATGATGGGTTTAAAGCCACCAATATCCCTTTTACTCACACATTCATACAAAAGGTATTAGAACATATACACAACTGTGTCAAGTTCTTGAAAGTTTGTACTCACAGAAGACAGAGAAACCATGGAACAGAGAAGAGGGGAACAACTGAGAGACACAAAGGATCTTACCTGTTAGTAGCCGGCTTTAACTGGACCCCCGTTCTCGCAGTCCCAGGCTCTACATCCGTTTATTCTGCTTTCAAACTCCCGGGTTTCGACACCAAAATGTAAAGGAAATTCAAAAAGGTTATAAATAATGTAACAGTGACACAGTTGTTCCAAATTATAGACTGGTTATTATTTAAAATAACACAGCAAAACAGCAATAACATTTAAGTGACGTACATACAACTTACAGGTAATTCTGTATGAGAGCTCTCTCTCCACAATAGGGGACCCCTTTAATTATACACTAACTATAAGCTACTGGTAACCCACCCCCCTGTTATTGCCCAATCAGCATCCTCCAGCAGTCTTCAGCAGCGTAATCTGGATCTTACAGCTGTCTGTCCTTGAAGGGGGCCTATAGAAGAAAGCTCTATTGTTCTGAGGAAAAAACTTACCAAACGGACCTTGCAAACTAACTCTATATTGCAACTAATTTAAAACTCCTATTTTTCTGTGGAGCAAAAGTATTCATGCATATGCACTGCTTTTAAAGTTACAGTACACTTATTAGAAAAAGATTATAGGATATAGCTTTTTCCCCAACACCCTTTAAAGGAAGAATTGTAGGATAACCTAATTCACTCAACTGGTGTTAGACAGGCATAGGATGTGAACATTATTAGAGTGCCTGTTTTAGCATGTTTTATTTCGAAAATAGGTTTCTAGATTATGCCAATTAAGGTATGCCATGCAAGCGCTTCCTGTCTTAGCCCTACATTATCTCCCCCACTCCCTGAAATTGCCCGTCGATGCATTGCCCACCTACCCCAGCACTGAAAGTGTTAATTATCAATGTATTGGTGCGGTAATGTAGGGCAAAAATAGGAAATCTATAAATCTAAAATCAAAAATTGGTTTTCTACATAAAAATGGCAAATACTGTGTATTGTTGATTTGGAAGTTCTTTCAAAATCAGTAAACTGGTTTTTAGGTGATAGTGTATGGATGTGTATGGATGTTTCATGATGTTACTTTCAACTATGCCTTATTGTAAGGTATGCATTAACAAGGCTTAAAAAATGGTGTAACTTTACTCTTTTTCCTGTGAATTCTATAGGGTACATGTATACGGCTAGAAGGCATTGCTATTGTAATGATGGTGGTGTTTTAGGGATGTATTTGCCTCAACTTTTTTATACCAGTCACTGTTGACAGGAAAAGTGCAAGATGACTGGAGAATTGATATATTGTCCCACTTTACAATAGGAGCAGTGGGGAAGACTCTGACAACTACAGACCTGTAAGTCTAACATAATTTGTTGGAAACTTAACAGAAACCCTTTTGAAAAAAGAGGAGTGTAGTTTATTTGAAATATTAAGGTGTTCAAGATCAATATCAGCATGGATTTACTTCAGAGAGGTTTTGTTAGACAATTTTTATAGATTTTTTAAAAATCCTAGATCAAAGTGGGGCAGTGGATGTACCCTATCTGGATTTTAGTAAACCCTTCAACACTATACCTATAAAAAGCTAATCCACAAGATGCATGGCTTAGGACAAGGGTAGTTGGCTGGATAAAGTATCGTCTGTAGACAGAGGATTGTGAGTCAATAGAATACAATGAAAGGAAGGATAGGATACTAAAAAGCTAAAAAATAGAACATGTCAGGAAACACTCCATGACCTTATTAAGTATATTACATATATTAATATATTAAGACCATTATTCTCAGCTCCATGCCTCTGGCCATATCAACAGGACAAGATTTTGGCATATCCCTAATTAAGCACAGTTATGTCAATAAAAATGACTGAGTCACTGATGCTGACCTGCTGGTTTGCCCCAAGGACTAAGAGTGAATAACACTGTATTAAAGGATTTGATAATGTTTGGAAGGGGTCAATTTTTCATAATAAAAGGAATACAGAACAAGAGGGAATGCCCAAAAAGGTATAAAAATAAGGGGAAATGCAAAAAAAAAAAAAAACACACTTTACAAATAGGGTAATGGATAATAGATAAATGGTTTAGCCTCAATGCAGAAGTGGTTGAGTCTACAACAGTAAATTTAAGAACTCTTGGTCTTGACATATGTTTATTCTAAGACCAAGATAAATGTAATCTGATTAGATAGGGAAATAGGTAGACCAGGGCCTAGATGCACTAAATGTCGATGTGGTGTCATTATGATATTGTCGATGTGTTTGAATAACTCCGACAATTCGATCTGCTCACACATCGACATATTCACCAAAATTGTCAGATGAAAGGGGAGGGTTGGAGAAGGTCCCTTTTAGCATACAGGGTTTTTGAAGTGTTGTCAGTGTGGAAGGGATCTCCTCCCCTTACACATCACAAACACTACGACAATTCTGTACAGACAGCATTCTCTGTGCTTCCCTACCTACCAGTAGGGGAACACAGAGAAGGCTTTCAGGACCATGGACAGCACTGAATGTCATAGGGATGTGCCTTGCTCACCCCTGTGGCATTCAAAAGGTTACAATAAACAGAACTAGTACACCAAGCACGACACAATGTGCCCCCCTTCAACATCCCCCCCTTAGAATGTCGACATATATTGCATATATTCAAAATACTAACTCCATCCAACTTCACCTCCTCATTGGACAGGAACTGCCATCTATTCGCCAGAACCTGTCCTTCATTCGACACAACCCTTTGAGTACCAGAAAGGTAGGAAGGTATTGCTTAGCAATGTGTTTCCTACCTGTCTGGCATTCAAAGGGTTAATAGGCAAGGTATGCCACCCTATATGTGTAAAAATCATTTTTTAATTTTAATATGTTATTAAATGTATTAATCAAACATCAGACCTCAAGGGAGGTATCATGACCCCTCACAACACCCCCCTACCATGGGGGCAACAATTGCCCGTTTATTAAATCAAGGGCATATAACCTATGTTTCACATAGTTCATATGCGGCTTTTATGATTAAATTAAACTTTCAGACCTCCATGGGGGCACCGGGACCCCTCCTGATAGCCCCCCTATCCTGCATCATCTGTCCAAAAGGATAGATGATCCATGGGGTGACCCCAAAGGCATTTTCTGCCATCTTGATGCTGCTGATGGCTGTATAAGCAGCTTGTAGCATCAAACTCTTGTGTAGAATGAATGAACCCTGTCACTGGGTTCATTCTTGGAAAGCAGCGCTGCAATGTAATCATTGAATCAATCATTGGGGTCAAACCGGGTGACTGATTCAATTATCAAAGCGCAACACTGCTTTCTAAGAATGACTCCGGTGACAGGGTTCATTCATTGAAGGCAACGCTTCTAGTAGACACACGGCTTTTACGATTGTTTTGACTGTTCTTGCTGTGTGCTGTAATTATTTACTATGTTCCTGCCTGGGAAACCTGTCCATGCCCTGGATGCCCAGTCAGGTGGAGGCACTGCCAACACTATGTATCCCAACTCCCACAAAAAGGAGGCTCAGGATCCCCTTGTAAAGCAGGAAGATGTAACCCATGGATAAGGGGCCCGATGGTATCAGCCCCCTGGGGCACTGGAGGCACTGCTGAGATCTACAGGGATATATCAATCCAAATAACTCTAGACCCATAGCCCACGGTGTCTTTTGTAACTGAGTGGGCCATTCATCAGAGAATAACTATATACCAGGCCCTGATGGTATGTAATGTACCACCTTATAGCCATACCACCGACTTCATTAATGAGTTAGAGAACCTTTTACAAGGGACTGTAGTGACCATCAAGGATGTACTGAAAGACCAGACCGGACAGAAGTACGTCCTGGTTTATGCCCTTACAGACTTCACTCAGTGAATGATTTACTGGCCACTTCTCAGAGACCAAACAATCTGGCATTAAGTACAAGTTCTAGTAATGGTAATATACAGTATGTACTCGAGAAACTCTCTGAGGCTATAGTGACAGCCAATCACTCTCATAGCTATCGCAAGTTGAGGGTATTTTCTGGAATCCAACCCATCCCATCAGAAGAAGAGAGTTTTGAAACATGGAGACAGAATGCAGTACAGTTGCTGAGTGAATGGACCTGTACTGATGCCGTGAAAAGACAGAGAATAATGGAGAGTCTGCAGTTCCCAGCTACCGAGATTGTGAATGCCCATAACATTTTAAAGGGGGAGATTGATCCTCAGGAGTACCTGTGGGCACTACAAAGAGCCTATGGAGAAGTGGAAGATTCTGAAGGTCTTCTTAACAAGTTCTATACCACCTGTCAAAAGAAACATGAGAGGCTGTCCAAATATGTAACCAGACTACAGGTGTTCTTGGGGAAGTTGATGGATAAAGACATAGTGTCACCTGCTCAAGCCCATATGAAGCTGGCAAAGCAAGTATTGCAGGGTGCACTACCTGAAAATCTGGTGATTGTTACTCTGCGAGCCAGGCTAACCAAAAAAGCTCCAGATTACATGTCATTTATTACTGAAGTGAAGGAGATTGAGAGTCAGATATCTCCTTCTGTTACCCCGAAAGAAAGTATGGCAAAACCTCCAGATAAAGATAACACCGAAGTGACTAGCCTCAGGAAGAGACTAGCAGAATTAGAACAACAGTTACAACCCCCAAGACCAGAACATAGCCTGAAGAGGACAGGCCCTCATCAACTGTCACAGAGTCAACAAAGGGAGAGGAAATGCTTTACTTGCGGCCAGCCAGGACACTTTGCTTAGATATGCCCCGCTACATTACCAGAAGAGAATGGGGATGTTCTAATAATAGAACCCCTGAAAGTCAGGTCAGACTCCTCCAAGAAAAGGAGTAGGGAGAAGAGTTCATAGTTTGCATGCCAACTCCAGAGTGGGGCCTCGGTCTGTCATCCAAGTATTGGTGATTGTTACTCTGCGAGCCAGGCTAACCAAAGAAGCTCCAGATTACATGTCATTTATTACCCAAGTGAAGGAGATTGAGAGTCAGATATCTCCTTCTTTTACCCCGAAAGAAAGTATGGCAAAACCTCCAGATAAAGATAACGCCGAAGTGACTAGCCTCAGGAAGAGACTAGCAGAATTAGAACTACAGTTACAACCCCCAAGACCCGAACATAGCCTGAAGAGGACAGGCCCTCATCAACTGTCACAGAGTCAACAAAGGGAGAGGAAATGCTTTACTTGCGGCCAGCCAGGACACTTTATTCACTACAATGTAATTCAGCGAATCCTAAATCTATATTCTGTTGCAAATCACCTTAATATACCTTATACATGTGAACAAATATAAATTTCTTTCAATAACGTTACAGTTTGTTTTTTTCTATTCCAAACTTTGGCATCAATAGAATTCCGATGCTCTCAGCCACTCCGTATCACAAGGGCGTATTCCTTAGTTGTGTTGACATGAAAAAGATATACAGGAATTGTTCCATCAGTATTGTAATTAAACTAACATCATTTCAAACAAATATCTCCAACTTACTATTCACAATCTTAGAATCACACATGATTTTTTCAATCCAAGAAAAACGTTCCTCTTTTGTAGCGATCGTCAGCCTTTCTTATTCTATTCAGGATTCCACGTATTAATTTCCCATAATCCTCCAGAGGAAAAACAAATAGACCAGGTATTCAATCAAAAGAATTGAATAAATTAAAGATACAAAGTATCTACTCACACAGAGGAACTGAGTTTTCAGCTTCCCTTTCGCTGTTTTCGTTAGTGACTTTTTCTAAACAGCGATATTCTATTCCTCCACTGAGTTCTAAAAATTCACTCCTTACTTCGAATCAGGTAAATTCCGCGTTCCCTCTCAGTCTTCATAAGTATTTTTCTCTTTTAAAATTATTATATCTTTTGATCTCAAAATATAATGACTACTCTCCAAATTGGCATTCAGTAGTCTAATCTCTTCATCATAGATCAAATGTGAAATATACAAAATAAACAAGGTAAGAACAGATACCCAGGTCTTGAAAACACCAGCGACACAAACCCGCAGAAATAGACTCCAAGCCGAAAAGAAAAACACAGCGCTTGGCCAATGCGCTATGAAAACGGCAAAGAGTAACACTGCAAGATTAAGCGTTCACCGGAACATTCACAGACCCTTAGATAAAAAGCCCCACAAAGCCCAACGCGTTTCGTGTCTACCACACTTCCTTGATAGCCCCTGAGGAAGTGTGGTAGACACGAGTAGGGAGAAGAGTTCATAGTTTGCATGCCAACTCCAGAGTGGGGCCTCAGTCTATCATCCAAGTATTGGTGATTGTTACTCTGTGAGCCAGGCTAACCAAAGAAGCTCCAGATTACATGTCATTTATTACCCAAGTGAAGGAGATTGAGAGTCAGATATCTCCTTCTTTTACCCCGAAAGAAAGTATGGCAAAACCTCCAGATAAAGATAACGCCGAAGTGACTAGCCTCAGGAAGAGACTAGCAGAATTAGAACTACAGTTACAACCCCCAAGACCCGAACATAGCCTGAAGAGGACAGGCCCTCATCAACTGTCACAGAGTCAACAAAGGGAGAGGAAATGCTTTACTTGAGGCCAGCCAGGACACTTTGCCCGGATATGCCCCTCTACCTTACGAGAATAGAATGGGGATGTTCTACTAATAGAACCCCTGAAAGTCAGGTCAGACTCCTCCAAGAAAAGGAGTTGGGGAAAAAGTTCATAGTTTGCATGCCAACTCCAGAGTGGGGCCTCGGTCTATCATCCAATTATTGGTAAATGGCATCTATGCTTCAGCACTGATAGATACAGGGTCGCAGGTGACCATAATATACCTGTCATTCTATGATCAGCATCTAAAGAATCTGTCCTTACTGCCAGTTGAGGAAATGCAGCTGTGGGTCATGAGAGCCCAAGCCTGCAAGATTGGTGGGAGCATCAATGTTACAATCACTATTCCCCAGCTGAATACCAGGATGGAGAGCCCAATGGAGTTGTAGACTATCATCTGTCCAGATGTGAAAAGAGTTTGTGTCTCCATCATACTCAGAACCAACGCCAGGGTGGTTCGGGATGTATTCAGGGCCTACCTTCAGGAAGTAGGAAATGTTTCCATAGATCGCCTGATGGAAGTCAGTCCTCCCCTTGGAGAAGAATGCCTTCGATTGGCACTACAATCTCAGACTGGAAAATGCCATTAAGTAGAGCTGTGTTCATCAGACCAGGTGAAACCCTCCATGAAAGAATTTTAGGTGGAGGACAACAATATTTAATTGAATCCTTTCCAGAGGATGATGCCAAGAAAGGATGGATGGTCATACCCGAAATCAAAGACTGGAGGAACCACCGGGGCCAAACCTTACCCGTGATGGTGCAAAACCTCCCACTGAAATTCATATAAACTGGGGTCAACAGCTGGGAGTGATCCACCTACTAGATCAAATATACTCTGTTGTGCCAGTAAAGATTGAAGTGGGGAATACTTCCAGGACTCTCATAGACTTTGACCTAGAGGATTCTTCCCTGTCCCAGAAATGGAAGGATAGTCTCAGAAATGAGCTACAAGCAAGAGAAACAGTATTCTCCAAAGAAGAGATGGATGTAGGCTGTGCAAAAAGCACCACCCATGCCATTCGATTGTCCAACAATACTCCCTTTTGTGAGAGATCTCAATGCATTCCACCCCGTGACATAGAAGATGTCAGGGATATTCTCATCAGATGGAAGGGGCGGGGATCTTCACAGAGTCTCGTAGCCCCTATTCCTCTCCAATTGTAATAGTACAAAAGAAAAATGGATCCGTCTGACTGTGCATAGATTACAGGACATTAAACAAGCGCACCATACCGGACCAGTATACATTGCCCTGAAGATCTGTTGTACTTTATCTGAGGTCTGGATATTACCAGGTGCCCATGAAGACAGATGATCAGGAGAAGACTACCTTTATCTGTCCTCTGGGATTCTACCAATTCACACAGATGGCCCAAGAGGTCACTGGAGCCCCAGCCACTTTCCAACATCTCATGGAGACAACCACTGGAAATATGAATCCTCAAGAATGCCTGGTATACTTGGATTATCTTATAGTGTTTGGAAAGACTCCAGATAAGCATGAGAATAGATTATTGAAAGTCTTGGATAGACATCAAGCAGATGGATTAAAGGGATAGTAATACTTAAAATGTAAAAAAATATATGTTGTAGGGTTTATCCCCCTGAGTAGAAAAAGGGGACTCACACTGCTGAAAGGTGTTTTATTTAAAAGTTATTAAAGATCAAAGTGGAATTTTTTAGGTGCAGTATCACAGTGGCCTAAAATTGTACAGTGGAACTGTTGCTATACCATCCTATGGAGATTTATGGTCCCGGGACCAGAGCTGTCCATAGGATGGTGTAGCATTTTCAGGCCACTGTGATACTGCACCTAAAAAATTCAGCTTTGAGCTGTAATAATTTGTGAATAAAACACCTCTCAGTGTTGGGAGTACCCTTTTTCTACTCAGGGGGATAAACCCTACAACATATATTTTTTTACATTTTAAGTATTACTATCCCTTTAAAACTGTCCTTAGACAAGTACAAGTTCACCAGAAGTTCTGTCACCTATGTAGGGCATATAGTTTCTGCCCAGGGAGTCGCTACGGACCTGGCCAAGATAGAGGCTGTAGTGAACTGGGCCAGGCCTCATAATGTCGGAGAACTAAGGTCATTCCTCGGATTCTGTGGGTATTATCACAGGTTTGTGGAGGGCTACTCCAAGATAGCCCATGAACTCCATAACCTCCTTAAAGCTCTCCGGCATCAGAAGGTTCTAAGATACTGCATCCTAAAGATTCATTTGGGGTAGAAATGGACTACTGGGTGTGAGCAGGACTTCATCACCCTGAAGAAAAAGCTCACAGAGGCCCCAGTGTTGGCTTATGCCGACCCAGAAAGGTTATATGTGTTCCATGTGGATGCTAGACTGGAGGGCTTAGGTGGTGTACTACACCAGAGTTATCCTGAGGGACTGAAACCAGTTGCTTACATTAGTAGAAGCCTCACGGGAAGTGAGAAGAACTACTCGGTCCACAAGCTAGAGTTTCTGGCCCTTAAATGCGCAACAGTCGACAAACTTCATGATTACCTTTATGAAACAGAGTTTGAAGTGATAATGGATAACAATCCCCTCACTTACATACAGACTACAGATAAATTGGATGCCACAGGACATCGGTGGTTGATGGCATTATCTGATTACCGTTTCAACTTGAAGTACAAACCAGGCCCCAAAAACGTCAGTGCTGATGCACGATCACGTCGACCCGGACTTCCTCCCCACCAAGAGGAAGAGGAGTGGGAAGAGGTCCCTGGTCCTGGAGTGAGGGCTCTGTGTAATATGGCAGTAGTCATCGAGAAACCAGAAGATTTCGCTGAGCTCAGAGGAGTAGACTCTATCAGCTGTTCTCCTGAAGCTCTACCAGAGGAACTCAGTGCCCCCATTATTTTACAACAATGGTTGTCTATCACAGCCACAGATAAGCGGAGAGCTCAGTCTCAAGACTGGCATATAGGAAATGTCCTCAAGGCCATAAAGGAAAAGAATCCTAATCTCCTAAACACTCTTCCCTTGGGCCATAAGGAGATATTCCGGAGAGAATGGAACAAATTGCATTTGGAAGATGGGTTGCTGTATAGGATAGTTGAGTACCACGACCACCCTGATTGCAAACAGCTGGTGCTTCCCCACCGATTCAAGGGTATGGTGCTGAGAAAACTACATGATCAGCATGGACATCTTGGGGTGGACAAAACTTATGGTCTAGTGCAAGACAAATTTTTGTGGCCCAAGATGAGAGAGACTGTGGAGCAGTACATAAAAACTTGCAAAAGATGCGTACAGAGGAAGACTCTACCAGTAAAGGCTGCTCCCATAGTCCATCTTAAAAGTACTGGTCCCCTAGACCTAGTCTGCATGGATTTTCTATGTATTGAAAATGACTCTGCTGGTATCAGGAATGTCCTAGTTGTAACAGCTCACGTCACCTGCTACGCAAAAGCATTTCCCACCAAAGACCAAAAGGCAGTGACAGTAGCCAAGACCTTGTGGCAAAAGTATTTTTTGCATTATGGACTGCCCAATATGATACACTCTGATCAGGGTAGGGATTTTGAGAGCCGGCTTATCAAACAGTTCTTCAGCATACTTGAAGTTAATAAGTCAAGGACTACTCCCTATCATCCAGAAGGCAACGCTCAGCCTGAGAAATTTAACAGGACCCTTCTGAATATGTTAGGTACTCTGCAGAGCATAGAGAAAAGGCCATGGAGCCGACATGTGGAAGCTCTGGTGCATGCATACAACTGCACCAGACATGAATCTACAGGGTTTTCACCATACTTTTTAATGTTTGGTAGGGAAGCCCGCTTGCCCATAGACCTGAGACTGGGAGTTTCTTCAGATGGGTCGAGTCCTGTATCCCATTATCAATATGTGAAGTCACTGAAGCAGAACCTTCAGAGAGCCTATGAGTTGGCTAACTAGGTTGCTGCTAAGCTAAATGAACAAAACAGGAGACAATATAATGCCAGAGTAAAATATAGAGAGATAAAGCCCAGGGACAAAATTCTCCCCCGAAACCTGGGAGTACAGAGAAAACACAAGCTTGCATATCGATGGAAAGACATTTTGTTTGAAGTCGTCTCCAAGTTACCAGGAATTCCTGTTTACAGGATCAAAGGGCCAGAGGGTCGCATCAAGGCCTGGCACAGGAATCACCTGTTACCAGTGCTCTACTCCCAATATGAAGAGTGTGAGGAAAGAGTCTCATCACCTGTGAGGGAAACAAAGGAGATGGTGCGAGACAGTCGTGAAGAAGGAGCTGAAGAAGAGATCCCAGAATATGCTGATCCCAGTGATGAATGGTAAATGGCTCAAGAAGGCCTCTCTCAGCAGTTGCCTTCCTCTCCTCCCTTAGCCGCCTCTAAATTGGATCCCAACAGCCCCAGTTTTGTGCCTGAGACTCCAGAAAGAGACTCTTGTATCATGGGAAAGCCAGGGCCTCAAGCCTCTGGTAACCTCCCCAACCAAGTGGCAGGAGCCGAAGACTCCCAGGCACACCATGGACTTCCTCAAAGAGAACTGAGACAGAGTACTAGAGTACGGCAACTTCCCAGGCTTCTTACTTATGATCAAGTTGGGGAACCCAGTTATGTTATGGTTAATATTCTGTATGCCATTGCAGAAATGATGAACGTTGAAACCCCACTGGATTAGAGTAGATTGCAAGATAGTTGACATTTGTCTAGATAAAACTGTTATTGCAGGATTATATTTATGTATTATATTTTTTATTTTATATATTTTATTTTCAATTTGCTTTCTGGTCAGACCTTGCCAGTGGAAGGCAAGGATTTTACGAGGGGGAGAATGTAGCCCCTCACGTTTTTCCTATTTGCATGACTAGGACTGTTGAACTTATGACAGGAAATGTCTCGCTAGTTTCTATCACAGTCTATGGAGAGCTTGACTGCAAAGGATGTTGGTCATGTGACTAATCCAGCCAACAGGAAGAGCCCTGGGCTGGAACTTTCCAGAAGAGTGTGAGAGACAGAGGGAGAAGGATTTGCTGCAGCAGTGAAGGTGTGTGAGGCCTAAATCTGCTGATCCAGTGTGCACTGCTGTGCTGATCCAGTGAAAGAGCAGTGGAGCAGAATGCAGACACTGCAAATGGCTGACAGCCCCTGGAGCTTTTCTTCTGTTCGGTGAATCTGAGTGGTAAGAAATATCTACTCTTCATGTCCCACTGACAGGACAGTCTAGTCATCACTGACACTAATAAAACGTATCACAGACACTTTCTGTGGATATTAGCTGCTTAACCTCTTAACGACCCTTGATGGTCATAGCCTGTCACCGGTTGTTATGCGTTAATGACCCATGACGTGCTATATCCGTCATGGAATTTCCGGGCTTCCCCCGCAGCTGCATGCCGTTTGGGGAGCCTGGAACCGGAAGGGGAAAAAAAAGGTCCGTGGTCCTTAAGTGCCGCTGCGTGTGCTCATGACCGGTCCTTAAAGGGATAGTAATACTTCGTTTTAACGTTATTTTATTTTGTAGGCATTAAAAAAAACACGAAGAATGATATAAGTCTTATCTCTCAAACGTTTATGGTTTAAGAGAAATTCACAAGCAAAGTTTCCCCTCCCCGCCCCTTTTTCCCAGTGTAAGCCATCCCTTCTCAGATGTGAATCTGGTTGTAAGACCAGACAGATAACAGAAGGGGACAATCTTCTTTGTATGAAAAGAATGAAAGCCCTTCCCCCCCTTGACAAGTTTTTCAGCTTTTTCCCTTATCTTAATTGAAGATTGTCCCTCTCTGCAGTCTACCTGGGCACCTCCCTTCTGATCTGGCTGAACAGGGGGGGGGGGGTACTTTGCTTGTGAATATCTCTTAAACCATAAAGGTTTTAGAGATAAGACTTATATCGTTCTTCATGTTTTTTTAATGCCTACAAAATAAAATAAAGATAAAATTAAGTATTACTATCCCTTTAAGGGATTAAAACTTGTGGATTTCCTTAAAGTGCCCCAACCCTTCTGTGCACCAACTGGTACCCTTCAGCCATTAGGGTGGGTCTGCAGGTGGTTTGGGGAGGGTGCTGGGCCTGGTTAGATAGATTTAGGTATGTTAGTCAGTCACTGTATTACCTGCCTTACTCTATTCTTTTAATACATGTTTATATTGTTTTGACTGTTCTCGCTGTGTGCTGTAGTTATTTACTATGTTCCTGCCTGGGAAACCTGTCCATGCCCTGGATGCCCAGTCAGGTGGAGGCACTGCAAACACCATGTATTCCAACTCCCACAAAAAGGAGGCTCAGGATCCCTTTGTAAAGCAGGAAGATGTAACCATGGATAAGGGGCCCGAGGGTATCAGCCCTCTGGGGCAGAAGTCTGTTATATATATATATCTTTAAAGTATTACTATTTATATAGTACAACCTCCCTTCCCTCATCATCATCTGTGAGTACTTTAGAAATGGCCTTGAGAAGCTCTGTTATGGACGGAAAGCCCTTTCAAGCAAGACAATGTTCTTTTTGTCCTAGGGTGCTTCCATTTATACTGTAAGAACTGTTTGGTAACTCGACATTATAACAAATTTTAGAAAACATTGGTGCTCTAGTAACCCCTTGGATGCTAGATATATTTATATAACTCAGTAAAATAAAAATGTAAGGGCAAATAAAAAGAATTCTGAAATATGACACGTCAACAGCAGCCTTCAAACATAACACAAGTGTTCAGCAAACATAAGAGGGGCTATAATCCTATATAATAATTCGCTACATTGTGTGTAACGCCGCGACATGCGCAGTAGACACTGCTGCGCGTTCTGCAGTCATGTGCAGTAGAGACTGCCCGCGCCGCGGCAGATACAGAGCTGGGAGCTCCGAAGGAGTGCCCAGCTCTGTATCAGCCGCGGCGCGGGCAGTCTCCACTGAGCGTGACTGCCCCGCGACCGGGTGGCAGTGGCACTGTGGCCCGTGTAACGGGCTGTTCAACTAGTTTGATAATATTTTGATGAAATAAAAGTGTCAGGTTCCATATACATGCTATTGAAATACTCCTTACTTTTTCATCAAATCAACATTAACAATACATTTATAAAACTTTCCTATACATTACATTTTCATCTGTGCTACAAGAATATCACCTAATACAACTTTGGTGATTTTAACCCTTTGAGTGCCAGAGGGGTTCGGAATGCATTGCAAAGCAAAGCATTCTGTACCCCTCTGGCACTCAAAGGTTCAAGCAACTTTGAAATCATCGTTATGTTCTATTCGCCATTTTTTATTTAGGAAACTAGTTTTGGAGCTATTTAGATATAGAAATTATCCTAAGTAAGACATGCCATCTAGGCATATTACCTCCCCTGCTCACTGAGAGTTAACTCTTGGAATAAGAGGGATAAGACAGGAAGTTCCTGCATGCCCTGTCTTAATTTGCATAACATATATATCTAAATAACAACACAAAAATCAGTTTTATATATAAAATGCCTTATACAACATTAGGTCATTTTGAAAGCTCTTTCAAAATTATGAAGTTATTTTTAGGTGATGATCCCATTTAGAAGGACTAATATCTCTTTATGTCTAGTAGCAGACCTGCAAAGGAAGACAGAGCCTCAACAGCAGAACAAATGGAATGCTGAACAGAGGTCATAAAAGTGACGCCGGTTCTCTCTAGCTCATCTGCCCCGCTCCTTATCAGCCGCAGCACATTCGGGCATTCTGTACTGCGCATGACTGCAGCGTGGGCAGTGAGCAGAGAGGCTCCGGGCACCAGCCGAGGCTGCTGGGTGGCACTGTGGCCCGGGTACATGGGCTTTTAAACTACTAACATATAATTTGATATCACATTTAAAAGGCTTGCTTCATTAAAATCATATTTGCCCTCAAACCACAAGCAGAATATATTAATATATTATTGATCAGATATGGACTAGGTTTCAGTTTTGAAGGAAAATATCTACCCAATGTAATTATAAACTTTGATTGCACATATAGCTATAGGCTGTTTATATATATATATATATATATATATATATATATATATATATATATATATATATATATATATATATCTTAATATTTTAACCATGTCAGTAGAATCAGTTACATGTATGTGGTAAACCAGGTATAATTACATTACAATTGCTCACACAAATTCTTAGGGGAAAATGTGAACACAATCCAACTTAATTTCTTATGCAGAAAGGCTAGAGGGGTTTTTAAACTAGGAAATGGGGGAGGAGGTACAGCTAGTAAAACTGGGATAGATATTGTTGATAGGAACTGGACACAAGTAAAGGGTCATTGTGTGGGGAAGGGAGGATTAATGTAGTTAACGGTAAGGAACACCTATTAAATATATAAAACAATCTAGAAAAAAGGTGGGATGTAAACTATATGACCACAAAAATATTTGTATGTTGGTGATTGCAATAAGCATGCTAGGGAAAATAGGTAGTTGGAAATGCTTCTAGTTAATGAGCATTTGGACATAATTGGTATTAGTGAAGAATGGTGGGATGATACAAGTGACTGTATATTTAGGGCTATTCCCTGCTTAGGAGAGACAGAATTAATGGAGGAAGGGAAGGCATATTCCTATACAGGAGATCAGATCAAAATTCAAGTGTAAGGGAAGATATTTGTGTGGAAACTGGTGACAATGTGGTATCCTTATCAGTAAAAACTGAAGTTATTTGTGGAGTAAAAAGTAAAAAGGTGTTGGTGGTTACATAGTACAAACCACCAAATATTGCTGAGAATTGTAAATGAAAAAACTGCACATTTTGGGGCATAAGTTAATATACAGATATAAACTGTAATTATGAGAGTTGCCTACCTGCTAAAGGAAGCAGGTTTTTTGTGTCTGCTTAGGGATCGCTACATGTCACTGCTGTGCAGACAAGAAATAAAATTGTATTGGAACTAGTGATAACAAATAACTTAGACATGGGGGGTGTCTTTCACTAAGGTGTGATAAAGAGGTGATAAAGTGGATATGACTTCTCCAGTGATATCACTTCTCCAGATCCTATGTTATTCTATGGAACCTATGCACTAAGATCTCCAAAACTTAAGAAATGTTAGTGAATTGGCACCATAGAAAAACATAGGAATTGGAGAAGTCATTTCTACTTTATCACCTCTTTACCACCATTAGTGAATAACCTTCTTAGTGTCAGAAATGTAAGGAGTTTAACATTTGGGAAACAGTGATCACAACATGATTTCATTTTAGATCAGTTTGAAGAAGTAAAACTTTATAGGGTCTAACTTCAAAATGTCAACAGCATCAGTGCAACATATAGACTGGGATGAATTATTAAAAGTAAAAAATACTGAAAATGGTCAGAATTCAGATTTAGTCTGCAGAAATAAATTCAACAGTATATACTCTCAGGGAATAAACGTAGAATATGCACTCCCATCATTGAATCAGTCATCCAGTCTGACCCCGGTGACTGATTCAATGATGGGAGTGCAGCGCTGCGCTTTCCAATAATGAACCCGCTGACAGGGTTCATTCATTCTATACAAGAGCTTGATGCTACACGCGGCTTATACAGCTGCCGGCAGCATCAAGAAGGCAGAAAATGCCTTTGGGGTCGCCCAATAGATCATCTATGCTTTTGGATTGATGATCCATGATAGGGGTCCTGGTGCCCCTGTCACAGTTTGTTAAGACACTCAGACAAAAGATTTAGGTAAAAACATAACTTTATTGAAAAGTTAAGGCAATCCCCATAGGGTTCACATACACATACATACAATATAATCAGCAATAGATAAATAGAACAGGTTCTACCGGCCTTGCCAGTAATACCGGGCAAGGCAACCCAGGCAGCTATAAGGAATAGCAATAGCAGGCTCTACCGGCCTTGCCAATACCGGGTAAGGCAACCGTGAGATGGAATATACCGGTTCTACCGGCCTTACCAATACCGGGCAAGGCAGCCTCAGGAAATGCTGTGGGTAGGCTCTACCGGCCCTGCCAATACCTGGTAAGGCAACCGTGAGATGGAATGTATCGGTTCTACCGGCCCTACCAATACCGGGCAAGGCAGCCTTAAGGAACATTGTGAGGAGGCTCTACCGGCCCTGCCAATACCTGGTAAGGCAACCGTGAGATGGAATGTACTGGTTCTACCAGCCTAACCAATACCGGGCAGGGCAGCCACAATGGAGGAGACCAACAGATGCCAATTGTTGTCAAGAGACAATGACAGGAACTCGGACCAACAGCACTTGACTGTAGTATGGAGCAAACCAGCGTCCGCACGCTGGGACTAGAAGTATTGGAAACCACCAGGTTTAATGGAGTAAACCAGCGTCCACACACTGGGACCAACAGAATAGGAAATCACCAGGTTTAATGGAGTAAACCAGCGTCTGCACGCTGGGACCAACAGTATAGGAAGCCACCAGGTAAATGGAGTTAACCAGCGTCCGCACGCTGGGACCAACAGTATAGGAAGCCACCAGGTTTAATGGAGTTATCCAGCGTCCGCACGCTGGGACCAACAGTATAGGAAGCCACCAGGTTTAATGGAGTTAACCAGCGCCCGCACGCTGGGATCAACAGTATAGGAAGCCACCAGTTTTAATGGAGTTAACCAGCGTCCGCACGCTGGGACCAACAGTACAGGAAGCACCCAGGTTTAATGGAGTAAACCAGCGTCCGCACGCTGGGACCAACAGTATAGGAAGCCACCAGATTTAATGGAGTAAACCAGTGTCCGCACGCTGGGACCAACAGTATAGGAAGCCACCAGATTTACTGGAGTAAACCAGCGTCCGCACGCTGGGACCAACAGTATAGGAAGCCACCAGATTTAATGGAGTAAACCAGCGTCCGCACGCTGGACCAACAGTATAGGAAGCCACTAGATTTAATGTAGTAAACCAGCGTCCGCATGCTGGGACCAACAGGATAGGAAGCCACCAGATTTAATGGAGAAAACCAGCGTCTGCACGCTGGACCGACAGGGTGAAAAATATCGCCGGAGCGAATAGAGAGAGGAATGTCGCCACAGCGACTACAGGAAGGCAAAACTGAGACCAGGCTGAGGTGGACCACAGCGAGCACCGCTGCACAGACGAGCAACCGTAACTAAGCCGTACGGAACAAACGGAACGTCAGCAGTCACGGAGAACAACAAAACCGACTGGAGTGGCAAACAGACTGGTAACAGGAACAGGTGGAATCAGGAACTCTGGAACTCTAAGCTCTGGAACACTGGAACTCAGAACTCTGTAGCTCTGGACACTGGAACGCTGGAACAGGCTCAAACAGTATGACATGAAGGACAGAAAGGTATTGTCAGAGACACCACGAAAGGGCAACCAAAGGATGCCCGAGCTGAGTTTAAATAGGCAATGAGAAGTGGGCAGACAATAGGCAGCCAATGGGAGCCCCCTGCAGGTGATAGACAGTGTATAGCACCAATCACGGGCACCGTGATAGCCCCTCTGGAAGTCTGAAAGTTTTAGTTCATTATAAAAAGTGCATATGACCTATGTCATGATACTCCCTTGAGGTCTGATGTTTGTTTTAATAAATGTAAAAATATATTTAAATAAAAAGCCATTTTTTACACACATATTTTTTTTTTCTTCAAAGCACAAGCCCTGAGGAAAAAAGAAAAATGCCCCACTGGTCTAGTGCCAGCAGGTCATGTTGGCCAGTGGCCACTGGTTATTGTGAAATGTCTTCCTCCTGAGTCTGAGTCCATATTTGCGGAATTTGCAACTGCTATTCTTGCTGCTGCTGCTGCTGCTGCTGCTGAGATATTTAAGCAGCAGGATTAGTAGGCAGCTGAAAGGGAATGGGATCAACAACAGCAGTAACATGGGTGATGGATGATGAAGGTTCCACTTGCCAGTGATGCACATTAGGCAGTAACAGCACAATAAGTAGCCCCCAGTCTATGTGGAGAAAAGAAGAAGTTGGCCAATGATTCTTCTCCACCTGCCCCTCCTCCAAAATAATGGGTGTGTTATTAGAATAGACATTTTTTGCTTGAGAGCAGGAACTGTAGCTCTCATCAGCAACTGCAAGGTGCACAGTGTGTGTGGTAAATAACATCTGGGCGTACAAATGTATCCAAACACCATGACACCCGAAACCAAGTACTGCAACTGTCACTATACCCCTTGCCCAGAACCTGCTAAAGACACATGACAACTTGCTGACAGTTTAATAGTAATGATGAACCCTCCCTGCCAGCATCTTAGCATATTCTGTGGAATGGAATCTCCTCAGATGCCGCTTGATGCACTGCTTGTGATTCTCCTCCACCACAGACAAATTGCCACATTCTAACATCAACAGAGGAGCTATCATTTGGCGGGGGAGGTATCAATGACGAGGTGGATTGGCAGAAGATGTAGTTACCTTAGAAATTGATGGTGAGCTAGTTGTTTCACTCATCATGGAACTTCCAGTCTCTCCCTGGGTTGCTCTGTTCTTCCTCCTCTTTGATCTCCGCCTCACCTCTTGTTGCCTTTCTGGAGAGTCAGGGGGTACAGCAACAGCGGTGCTTAATTTCTTTGGTGGGTGTTTAGCTTTAACATGTTTGACATAAATGTCATGGCGTCTGTGTTTCACGTGTGATATCAGGGCGTTTGTGCCAAGCTGTGTTCCCTCTTTTCCTCTTCTCACTGACTTGTCACAAATTGTGCACAATGCTGTTGCTGATGACAGCACTGTCCCTGCCTCAAGAGAAAAATAGTCCCACACCCTTGACTTCATGGGATAGGGAACAGGTAGAGAAGGATGGACTCTTTCTTGTTGTCCTCCACATTCCCCTTCATTGTCTGTGACAGCAGATAATTTTGCTGTTGTTGGTACTACTGCCTCAGATTCAGCACTGCAACTAGGACCAGGAGTATTGCTGGTGCTGGCAAGTGGAACCTGCCCTAGTCCTGCATCACTTGTTAACCCCATCAGGGGTGTGGAAATTAAAAAAAAAAAACAACTACTTGTCCAAGGGACTAAAACAGGAGCCCAATCCACTTGTCCCTCATGACAATCTACTTGTCCTAAGCAGGCATGTGCTAGCAGACAGATACACACTCGAAGAGATACCCAATGTGCCTTCACACACGTACATGTTAAAATGTTCAAAACGGCACCCAAAGACCGATGTCGGCAAGTTGAATTGCTTCCTCTCAAGTGGAAACAATCAAGCAGGGGAAATCAATCACCTAGAGACGGGACATAAAAAACATCCTATCCCACATACTAATGTCAAAAGTTGTTAGCCTAAGACAAAGTTAAAAAATCAAAAACATATGTACAAAAAGGAAACACAGCCTACCACCTCATATCAATATAGACTTCACCTCCAGACCCTGCCCACCGTGTCCACCTTCACACCGTGTCTACACCCTGTGTCCACCTCCACACCCTGTGTCCACCTCCACATCCTGCTCACACCCTGTGTCCACCTCCTGCCCACACCATGTGTCCACCTCCTGCCCACACTGTGTCCACCTCCACACCCTGTGTCCACCTCCACATCCTGCCCACACCATGTGTCCACCTCCACATCCTGCCCACACCATGTGTCCTCCTCCATATCCTGCCCACACTGTGTCCACCTCCACACCCTGTGTCCACCTCCATACCCTGCCCACACCATGTGTTCACCTCCACATCCTGCCCACACCATGTGTCCACCTCCACATCCTGCCCACACTGTGTCCACCACCACATCCTGTGTCTACCTCCACACCCTGTGTCCACCTCCACACCGTGCCCATCCTGTATCCACCTCCACACCGTGCCCACCCTGTGTCCATCTCCACACCCTGCCCAGCTGTGTCCAGCCCCACACCCTGCCCAGCTGTGTCCATCTCTACACCCTGCATCCACCTCCACACCCTGCCCATCCTCTGCTGCCCACCTCCACACCCTGCCCACCTGTGTCCATCTCCACACCCTGCCCACCTGTGTCCATCTCCACACTCTGCCCAGCTGTGTCCATCTGCACACTCTGCACAGCTGTGTCCATCTCCACACTCTGTCCAGCTGTGTCCACCTCCACACCCTGCCCATCCTCTGCTGCCCACCTCCACACCCTGCCCACCTGTGTCCATCTCCACACCCTGCCCACCTGTGTCCATCTCCACACTCTGCCCAGCTGTGTCCATCTGCACACTCTGCACAGCTGTGTCCATCTCCACACTCTGTCCAGCTGTGTCCATCTCCACACTCTGTCCAGCTGTGTCCATCTCCACACTCTGTTCAGCTATGTCATCTCCACACCCTGCCCAGCTGTGTCCATCTCTACATCCTGCGTCCACCTCCACACCCTGCCCATCCTGTGCTGCCCACCTCCACTCCCTGCCCACCTGTGTCCATCTCTACACCCTGCCCAGCTGTGTCCACCTCCACACCCTGTGTCCACCTCCACATCCTGCCCACACCATGTGTCCACCTCCTGCCCACACTGTGTCCACCTCCACACCCTGTGCCCACCTCCACACCCTTTGTCCACCTCCACACCCTGTGTCCACCTCCACATCCTGCCCACACCATGTGTCCACCTCCACATCCTGCCCACACCATGTGTCCACCTCCATATCCTGCCCACACTGTGTCCACCTCCACACCCTGTGTCCACACCCTGTGTCCACCTCCACACCCTGTGTTCACCTCCATACCCTGCCAACACCATGTGTCAACCTCCACATCCTGCCCACACCATGTGTCCAACTCCACATCCTGCCCACACCATGTGTCCACCTCCACATCCTGACCACACTGTGTCCACCTCCACATCCTGTGTCTACCTCCACACCCTCTGTCCACCTCCACACCGTGCCCACCCTGTATCCACCTCCACACCATGCCCACCCTGTGTCCATCTCCACACCCTGCCCAGCTGTGTCCAGCTCCACACCCTGCCCAGCTGTGTCCATCTGTACACCCTGTGTCCACCTCCACACCCTGCCCATCCTGTGCTGCCCACCTCCACACCCTGCCCAGCTGTGTCCATCTCCACACTCTGTCCAGCTGTGTCCATCTCCACACCCTGCCCAGCTGTGTCCATCTCCACACCCTGCCCAGCTGTGTCCACCTCCACACCCTGTGTCCACCTCCACTCTGTGTCCACCCTGCTAACACTAGCACTCAGACCAGTGCTTACCTCAATGAAGCCTCTTCCACTGACACTGTGCTGCCGCCGACCTCCCTCTCAGCGGCTGAGCCTGGAGTACCTTATTGATGTTAGTGCCCCGAAAACTGCAGGAGAACTGGCTTGGCGCACTCTGTTCAACTGCGCGCCAAGCATTTTTGTTGGCCCAAACAGATGCACACACGCATGCGCAGTTGGCAATTATAATAGCTTTGCATAGAGTAGCAGCATAGGGGAGCCCTGGCGATGCGAGTTAAAAAAAAAAATGTTGCAGCTTTTTGGTTCGGCTCTGCTTGCCCGAAGCAGGGCTAAATATGATTACAAATGTAATTGCCCGGCGCCCGGAACTACATGTTCCTGCCCCCTTCCCACTGTGTCCATGGTGGTCTGTGGCACACTAGCTTGATCCTCAGTATCCTGCTGCCCTTGCGTGTCAGCAGCAGCAGGAATTAAAGCAGCTTCAAATTCCTCAAATTTCAAAATGTCACTGTTAGCGGTGGTGGTGATGACCATTCTCATCCCTGTCTCCCATTCATTCTCAGTTTTTGCTAAAAAGGCCATAAAAGTCTCTTCCACCCCAGCTTCTCCAGCAACCTCATCACCACCCCCACTAGTCCCTGCTGTTGCTCTATTACAGACATCTCACTGCTGCTTGGAGGAGGTGACGAGCTATGTGACAGAGGGTCCCCTAATGTCACACTTGGCATTTCCTTTTGACCTGAAGAAGGCAGTGCTCCTGCTGGTGGTGGTGGTATCAATTGTGTGCCTGCCCTCCCCCGCAACAACAGTTCTGGCCTCTTAGTCTTCAGGATCATGTTTCACTTGGACACTTTAGTGAAGGGAAGGGGAGTACTCCCTTGACTGCTAGTCTGGACACGCTCAGATGTTTCCCCTACCACTCCGGCTGCTTCACCATTACTGCTACTACTACTAACACCAACGACATCAAGTTCAGCCGCAGAGTCTTCTGCCTCAGTCTCACAGTCACTAGTAAATTGTTGCTGATTACCCCTCCTAACGCTAATAAGTTGCTGGACCTTAGTAGTAGTAGTAGTACTAGCACTGGTGGGACTGCTTGGGAATGGCAAGTGTGACTTAGGGTCCATTGCTGTCACACTTGGCATCATCTTCTCCCCCCCCCCGTGTACTACAAGACACACTAGCAACAGGCAAAGTATTGGTGGCAGCAGGTTCAGCACTGGCAGTAGGTACAGCACTGGTGGCAGCAGGGGCAGCACAACTGACAGCAGGCACAGCAATGGTGGTAGCAGTAGCATGGGCAGCACGTCTCACAGCAGGTACAGCACTAGTGGCAGCACGGACAGCACTTCTGACAGCAGGTACAGCACTATGGCAGCAGTGGCAGCCCGTCTGGCAGCAGGAGCAGCAATGGTGGCAGCAGGTATGGCAATGGTGGCTGTAGGTACAGCAATGGTGGCACTGGCAGCAGGGGCAGTACATCTTTCAGCAGGCATAAGCAACTGACCTGTCCTGCTCTCACTAGTACTACACTTCTCTTCCTCCCTTCCCATTAATTTCCCCAAGATCCCTAGGGGTGATTTAGGGGGACTGGACAGCATTGGTTCAGTACCTGCTCACGTCCTCCTCCTCCTCAGACTCAGTGGACACATAATGAGGGTCATTCCAGTTCCTTCTTTTACTGCTCATAGTGATAGCAGTCACTACGAGCCTCTCCTGTCTCAATGTAACAAACACTTCACAGCAGAACAGCACAGCATGCCCATTTCACTCTGTAGCTACTTCTATTATGTTTCACTTACGCAAATAGATAATGTTTTTATAGAGAAAAAGTGAAAACAATGTAAATCAATGGGTGAAAACTTTCTAGCCACTGAGAAATTGGTGGTGAATTTTGGCCAATGGGCGAAAAACGTGGAAATTGTAATCACTGTTTTAAAAGCAGATTTTTCCCCAATAAAGTAGACAATAACGTGGTTTTCACAGGATTTCTCTGTCACCATTGGTCTTGGCGGATCGCTCCATTGTGGCCGCCTCCCCCGTCACTCGCAGCAGGTTGCTGTTCCGGGTGCCGGCTTGTTGGTGCCTGGCCACGCATGCGCAGGTCACCGCCATTTCCTTCTCGGTGTCTGAGCATGCTTCCGGCTCTGCTTCCTATTCGACAAGTACTCACCTATCAGGCTCAGTTCCCAGACGAGCCCTTCTCCCAGTCTCTTCCCATTGGTGCTCTCCCATATTTAAACAGGCAGCCCCAGGCTATGGGTGCCCATTCCACGAGCCTCTCAGCGTTCAGTCCTTTGTGGCTTCTGCTGTATTGCTTGGTTTTGCCTACGATTGACATCGGCCTGGTTGACTATCCCTTCGCCTGCCTCAGTTATAGATTGATTCTGGCTACTGACCACTGGCTATCCTCAAACCATGGCTTGTCTCCTGCCCCTGGCTTCTGACCACTGGCTATCCTCAGACAACGGCTTGTCTCCTGCACCTGGCTTATAGATCTGGTCCCCTGTCATAGAGCCAAAAGAGCCGACTCAGCTGAGGCCCTCCTTTCAGGGGCGTCAAAGAGAGCCTTGAAGGCGGAGATGAAAATGTCAGAATCGTCCAGCAATGAAGAGTGCTGCTTCACTAGGGGAGACACCCAAGCCAATGCCTGCCCCTTGAGAAGGGAAACAATGAAGAAGACCGGTGCAGCGTGTGTGTGGAACATCTGCGGCAGGGTCCGGAAGTGCAACTGGCACTGATTGAGGAACCTCCGGAACTCCTCTGGTCAACCTGAAAATTTTTCCAGCAGCGGTATGCAAGGGGGAACATACCCAGGAGGAGGAGGTTCAGAAATTCCAGAGACGGGGCAGCAGCAGAAGATGCTGCAGCTGTGGTCTGAGCTGCTGGGGCACACATCATCTCCAACACACCATCCAGTTTCCATTCCAGGCTCTGCAGATGACCTGTTCTTGTTGATCCAGTCTTGCTGCAAGACGAGACGCCTCAGCCGGATCCATAGAGTTGGCCCATTCCAACTATCACCACACGGAGGGTAGGGACCCAAGTGGTGCCGGATCTGGTACAGATGCTTGGGAACGCAGCTCGGGAGTGAAGCTAGGGAGCAGTGACAGCATGCCAGGTACCTCCTTGCTGCAGCCTAGGCTGTGTAAAGTTGCTGGTCATGAAACCAGATTGTTCCACCCAAGCTGAGCCGTGGTGCAACCAGGATGGGAGTACGCTGGGACCGTTGATCATCAGGCTGATGGGACAGGTGGTGGTGGGCAGAAACAGGATCTGAGGAAGAGGTATGGATACCATATTAGATGTGGTCAGATGATAGCGAGTGGTCAGCGGCAGATACAGGAGACAAGCTGTGGTCTGAGGATAGCCAGTAGTCAGTAGCCAGGTGCAGCAGACAAGCCATGGTCTGAGGATAGCCAGTGGTCAGTAGCCAGAATCAATCTATAACTGAGGCAGGAGAAGGGATAGTCAACCAGGCTGAGGTCAATCGTAGGCAAAACCAAACAATACAGCAGAAACCACAAAGGACTGAACTCTGAGAGGCTCGTGGAATGGGCACCCATAGCCTGGGGCTGTCTGTTTAAATATGGGAGAGCACCAATGGGAAGAGACTGGGAGAAGGGCTCGTCTGGGAGCTGAGCCTGATAGGTGAGTACCTGCCGAATAGGAAGTCGAGCTGGATGCATGAGCAGACACCGAGTAGGAAATGGTGGCGACCTGCGCATGAGCGGCCAGGCACCAATGAGCTGGCATCCGGAACTGCAACCTACCCCGAGTAAGGGGGGAGGTGACCACAATGGATCGATCCACCAAGACCAATGGTGACATTCTCGTGGAATACGGCGACAACTTTAGCCCATCCCTAAACACTAGTCTGTCTGTGTGTCAGAGTGGGGGTTGGACTTCGAAGCAGTGATGATGCTGATGAATACTGACAGGATGATTTTTGGCATCTTTACTTGTCCAGAGTCAAATGTTCCAAGTAATTTTTCAAACAGTTTATAAACAAGCACAATGCCCCTTTTCAGTGGAGGAAATTGAGCCTTTACCTTTCAACTATTTTTCTGGCCATGTTATCTCTCACTCTCATCTTCATCTGTGTCTGATGAAGAAGAGGATGCTGGAGGGATGTATTGTAGATCAACATCATCATCAATAATTAAGTAATCATTAGCATCTCCAGCCACTTCTTCTCTGCTACTTTTATATTCATCTAGGCTCAAACAATTTCTTTTTACGTTTCCCCTTAGAGAGATTTTCACAATGTTCACTACTACTTTCAGGACATATGTTGAACTTTCTTAGCTCAATGTCAGATGCAACAGTTGATTGAACTGCTACCTTGTCCTCCATTAAGCCATAAACTCTAAAATGTGACTTGTTGTTGTTGTCTTCAGTGTTGTGGAGCTTTTTATGGGACTTTGACAGTCTCAGACAGAAAAGGCTCATCATTTATTGCAAACTTTGCAGCAACCCTTGCTGCAGTCAGTTTTTGGACTAACACTTTACTAAAATGTCCCTGCACTGCTCCTACTCCTTTCTCCCAAGCCCTGCCCCTAGTATGTTTGTATCACGGCGCCCGTGATTGCTGCAATTCAATGTCTATCACCTGTAGGGGGCTCCCATTGGCTGTCTGCCTTCAGCCTGCCTCATATTGCCTTTTTAAACTCAGTCTGGGCACCCTCTGGTTGCCCTTTCGTGGTGTCTTTGACAGCATCCACTTCCTCCTTTCTACTATAGCTGATTGGGCCTGTTGCTGAGTTCCTGAGTTCCTGAGTCGACTGGCTCCTGAGTTCCTGCCTGCTTGACAGTTCCAGTCCGGTTCCGGTTGTTCTCATTGGTAGCTGATGTTCCAGTTGCCAGTCTGCTTAGCCACGCTTGATCCGGTTGATCTTCTCTGCCTCGTTCCTGTTGTTTCCTGCTTCCAGTTACAGCATCTGAGGCGACATTGTTCTTCTTTCGCTCCGGCGACATTTCAGCCCGTTGGTTCCAGCGTGCGGACACTGGTTTGCTTCACTAAGCCTTGCGGCTCCCGTTACAGTCTGTTGGTCCCAGCGTGCGGACGCTGGTTTACTCCATTAGCCTTGCGGCTCACATTACAACCTGTTGGTCCCAGCGTGCAGACGCTGGTTTACTCCATTAAGCCTTGCGGCTCCCATTACAGCCTGTTGGTCCCAGCATGCGGATGCTGGTTTACTCCATTAGCCTTGTGGCTCCCATTACAGCCTGTTGGTCCCAGCGTGCGGACGCTGGTTTGCTCCATTAGCCTTGCGGCTCACATTACAGTCTGTTGGTCCCAGCGTGTAGATGCTGGTTTTCTCCATTAAGCCTTGCGGCTCACATTACGTCTGTTGGTCCCAGCGTGCGGACTCTGGTTTACTCCATTAGCCTTGCGGCTCACATTTAAGTCTGTTGGTCCCCGCGTGCGGACGCTGATTTACTCCATTAGCCTTGCGGCTCCGATTACAGTCTGTTGGTTCCAGCGTGCGGACGCTGGTTTACTCCATTAGCCTTGAGGCTCACATTACAGTCTGTTGGTCCCAGCGTGTGACGCTGGTTTACTCCATTAGCCTTGCGGCTCACATTACAGTCTGTTGGTCCCAGCATGCGGACGCTGGTTTACTCCATTTGCCTGGCGGCTCACATTATAGTATGTTGGTCCCAGCGTGCGGACGCTGGTTTGCTCCTCTAGCCTTGTGAATCTCATCCTGCTTGTAAGTTCCTGACGTAGGGCGCTGGTTTACTCCCTGACTTTCAGTCAGGTACCTGGTGGTCCCGAGTGCGCTGTCCAGTCCTAACAGCATTTATTCCTACAGTTTATGGGCAAGAGAGTTTCTGATTACAGTGAGACCGCTTGACCTGGTAACCTCTATTTTCCATCTTACTGTCATTGTCATCTGACAGTCATTAGGTCACGGTGGTTGTCACCTTCCTGTGGGCTGCCTTGCCCGGTATTGGTAAGGCTGGTAGAACCTTTCACGTTGCCACTAGTGTTGAGCGAGCATGCTCGGCCGATGCTCGGATCGGCTCGAGCATCGCTCTGCTCGGCACATGGCGGTACTCGTACGAGTACCGCATGTGCTCGCCCGCCATGTTCGGGTCTCCTCCCCGCACGTTTTGCGGCTGCTGCGCAGCCAATAAACGTGCAGGGAGGCTCTGACATCGGTGTAATGCCAGCAGCCATGTTGGCTGCTGGCATTACACTGATTGGCTGGCCAGAACCCGTGGTCAGGTGCTGTATAGCACCTGACCATCGAGTTCGGCTCAGTCTGAGCCAGGGAGAGCTGAGGATAGGAAGGGAAAGGCAGTGTAGGGAGGAAAAAAACAAAAATTGTGAAAAAAAAAGAACCAAAAGTCCTTTTTAGGACTACTGTGTGTGGGGGCAGCAGGTTATTTGGTGTGGGGGGAAAAAAACAAAAAAAAAAAAAAAAAAATATATATATTCTGTTTAGTGTGCAAAGTTGCAGATTAGAGCACATTCTGTTTAGTGTGCACAGTTGCAGATTAGAGCACATTCTGTTTAGTGTGCAAAGTTGCAGATTAGAGCACATTCTGTTTAGTGTGCAAAGTTGCAGATTAGAGCACATTCTGTTTAGTGTGCAAAGTTGCAGATTAGAGCACATTCTGTTAAGTCTTCAAACTAAAATATCAAAGTCACGTATTCCATTCAGTGTGCGTCGCCGCAGTTTAGCAGCACATTCTGAGTACTGTGCAGAGTTGCAGAATAGGAAGAAATACTGTTAAGTCTTCAAACTAAAATATCAAAGTCACATATTCCATTCAGTGTGCTTCGCCGCAGTTTAGCAGCACATTCTGTGTACTGTGCAGAGTTGCAGAATAGGAAGAAATACTGTTAAGTCTTCAAACTCAAATATCAAAGTCACATATTCCATTCAGTGTGCTTCGCCGCAGTTTAGCAGCACATTCTGTGTACTGTGCAGAGTTGCAGAATAGGAAGAAATACTGTTAAGTCTTCAAACTAAAATATCAAAGTCACATATTCCATTCAGTGTGCTTCGCCGCAGTGTAGCAGCACATTCTGTGTACTGTGCAGAGTTGCAGAATAGGAAGAAATACTGTTAAGTCTTCAAACTAAAATATCAAAGTCACATATTCCATTCAGTGTGCTTCGCCGCAGTGTAGCAGCACATTCTGTGTACTGTGCAGAGTTGCAGAATAGGAAGAAATACTGTTAAGTCTTCAAACTAAAATATCAAAGTCACATATTCCATTCAGTGTGCTTCGCCGCAGTTTAGCAGCACATTCTGTGTACTGTGCAGAGTTGCAGAATAGGAAGAAATACTGTTAAGTCTTCAAACTAAAATATCAAAGTCACATATTCCATTCAGTGTGCTTCGCCGCAGTGTAGCAGCACATTCTGTGTACTGTGCAGAGTTGCAGAATAGGAAGAAATACTGTTAAGTCTTCAAACTAAAATATCAAAGTCACATATTCCATTCAGTGTGCTTCGCCGCAGTGTAGCAGCACATTCTGTGTACTGTGCAGAGTTGCAGAATAGGAAGAAATACTGTTAAGTCTTCAAACTAAAATATCAAAGTCACATATTCCATTCAGTGTGCTTCGCCGCAGTTTAGCAGCACATTCTGTGTACTGTGCAGAGTTGCAGAATAGGAAGAAATACTGTTAAGTCTTCAAACTAAAATATCAAAGTCACATATTCCATTCAGTGTGCTTCGCCGCAGTGTAGCAGCACATTCTGTGTACTGTGCAGATTTGCAGAATAGGAAGAAATACTGTTAAGTCTTCAAACTAAAATATCAAAGTCACATATTCCATTCAGTGTCTTTCACCGCCGTTTAACAGCCTATTCTGTGTACTCTGCAGAGTTGCAGAATTATAAGAAATACTGTTAAGTTTTCAAACTCAAATATTAAAGTCACATATTCCATTCAGTGTCTTTCACCGCCGTTTAACAGCCTATTCTGTGTACTCTGTACAGTTGCAGAATTATAAGAAATACTGTTAAGTTTTCAAACTCAAATATTAAAGTCACATATTCCATTCAGTGTCTTTCACCGCCGTTTAACAGCCTATTCTGTGTACTCTGTACAGTTCCAGAATTATAAGAAATACTGTTAAGTTTTCAAACTCAAATATTAAAGTCACATATTCCATTCAGTGTCTTTCACCGCCGTTTAACAGCCTATTCTGTGTACTCTGTACAGTTCCAGAATTATAAGAAATACTGTTAATTTTTCAAACTCAAATATTAAAGTCACATATTCCATTCAGTGTCTTTCACCGCCGTTTAACAGCCTATTCTGTGTACTCTGTACAGTTGCAGAATTATAAGAAATACTGTTAAGTTTTCAAACTCAAATATTAAAGTCACATATTCCATTCAGTGTCTTTCACCGCCGTTTAACAGCCTATTCTGTGTACTCTGTACAGTTCCAGAATTATAAGAAATACTGTTAAGTTTTCAAACTCAAATATTAAAGTCACATATTCCATTCAGTGTCTTTCACCGCCGTTTAACAGCCTATTCTGTGTACTCTGTACAGTTCCAGAATTATAAGAAATACTGTTAAGTTTTCAAACTCAAATATTAAAGTCACATATTCCATTCAGTGTGTTTCAACGCCGTTTAACAGCCTATTCTGTGTACTCTGTACAGTTCCAGAATTATAAGAAATACTGTTAATTTTTCAAACTCAAATATTAAAGTCACATATTCCATTCAGTGTCTTTCACCGCCGTTTAACAGCCTATTCTGTGTACTCTGTACAGTTGCAGAATTATAAGAAATACTGTTAAGTTTTCAAACTCAAATATTAAAGTCACATATTCCATTCAGTGTCTTTCACCGCCGTTTAACAGCCTATTCTGTGTACTCTGTACAGTTCCAGAATTATAAGAAATACTGTTAAGTTTTCAAACTCAAATATTAAAGTCACATATTCCATTCAGTGTCTTTCACCGCCGTTTAACAGCCTATTCTGTGTACTCTGTACAGTTCCAGAATTATAAGAAATACTGTTAAGTTTTCAAACTCAAATATTAAAGTCACATATTCCATTCAGTGTCTTTCACCGCCGTTTAACAGCCTATTCTGTGTACTCTGTACAGTTCCAGAATTATAAGAAATACTGTTAAGTTTTCAAACTCAAATATTAAAGTCACATATTCCATTCAGTGTGTTTCAACGCCGTTTAACAGCCTATTCTGTGTACTCTGCAGAGTTGCAGAATAGTAAGAAATACTGTTAAGTTTTCAAACTCAAATATTAAAGTCACATATTCCATTCAGTGTGTGTCACCGCAGTTTAGCAGCCTATTCTGTGTACTCTGCAGAGTTGCAGAATAGTAAGAAATACTGTTAATTTTTCAAACTCAAATATTAAAGTCACATATTCCATTCAGTGTCTTTCACCGCCGTTTAACAGCCTATTCTGTGTACTCTGTACAGTTCCAGAATTATAAGAAATACTGTTAAGTTTTCAAACTCAAATATTAAAGTCACATATTCCATTCAGTGTGTTTCAACGCCGTTTAACAGCCTATTCTGTGTACTCTGTACAGTTCCAGAATTATAAGAAATACTGTTAAGTTTTCAAACTCAAATATTAAAGTCACATATTCCATTCAGTGTGTTTCAACGCCGTTTAACAGCCTATTCTGTGTACTCTGCAGAGTTGCAGAATAGTAAGAAATACTGTTAAGTTTTCAAACTCAAATATTAAAGTCACATATTCCATTCAGTGTGTGTCACCGCAGTTTAGCAGCCTATTCTGTGTACTCTGCAGAGTTGCAGAATAGTAAGAAATACTGTTAATTTTTCAAACTAAATATTAAAGTCACTTATTCCATTCAGTGTGTGTCACCGCAGTTTAGCAGCCTATTCTGTGTACTCTGCAGAGTTGCAGAATAGTAAGAAATACTGTTAAGTTTTCAAACTCATATATATTAAAGTCATATATATCGTGTAAGATGAAGAAGGCGGGTAAAAAGGGACGGGGAAGTGGACGTGATCCTGAAAGTTCAGGGCGCGGGTCAGGACGCGGAGAAACTGTGCCTGGTGCCAGAGCACAAGAAAGAAAGACATCCACCATACCTAGCTTCATGTCTGATTTCACAGGGCGTCGCAGGACATCACTCTCGAGGTCCGACCAGTGCGAACAGGTGGTCGGTTGGATGACAGCTGATACTGCTTCCAGTCGGTTAAGCACCACCCTGTCTTCCACCAAGTCCACTCTCAGTAGCCAAGAGTCTGGTCAACATAATCCTCACTCTGATCATCCTTCCTCCCACCATACACGGTCTGGTCAAAGAAGTGATCCCACACTGGGATATAGTGATGAGCTCGTCTCATCACCAATCCTTCATTTGACCCTCTCTCCAAGCACGCTTGCAGAGGAACATGACATCTTGTGCCCTGATTCACAACCTCTAGAGGCTACCCAATCACAAGAAGATGACAGATGTGAACGGCATTTAAGGTCAAAGGAAGTAGTGGATGATGATGATGATGATGATGAGACACAGTTGCCATTAAATCAACCACTATTTCCGTCTCAAGACCTTGTTGAGGAGAATGTTATACAGTTGTCAATGACTGAGTATGTGGTGGGATCAAGACTTGAGGAGGATGATCAGAGTGAGGAAGTGGAGGAGGACTTGGTGGACGATGAGGTGACTGACCCCACCTGGGAAGGTGTAGAGCCGAGCGATGACAGCAGTCCTGAGGGTGAGCCATCTGCAGCACCGCAACAGGCTGGAAGAGGCAGTGGTGTGGCTACAGAAAGAAGGCGGACCGCACCAAACCGGCCCGCAAATGTTCCACGGAGCACCCCCTTGCGTAAATCTACCTTGCCAAGGGGTAGGTGTTCCGCGGTATGGCGTTTTTTTAAGGAAAGTGCGGACGACAAAAGAATTGTAGTTTGCAACCTGTGCCACACCAGAATGAGCCGAGGCATGAACACTAGAAACCTCACCACCACCAGCATGATCCGACACATGGCATCCAAGCACCGTAGTAAGTGGGAGGAACGCCTGGATCGCCCATCTGTGTCTGCAGGCCACACCACTGCCTCCTCTTCCCCTGTTTTCGGTGCCGGCCAATCGCCTGTCGAAGGCGCAGGCCCGCATACCTCCCGCCCTGCACCTGTACCATCTGAAGCACCATCAGCGACCACATCCACTTCCCTGTCCCAGCACAGCGTCCAAATGTCGTTACCCCAGGCATTTGAGCGCAAGAGAAAGTACCCAGCCACCCACCCACAGGCCATAGCACTAACCTCACACCTTTCAAAATTACTGGCCATCGAAATGCTGCCATTTAGGCTTGTGGACACTGAGTCCTTCCGCAGCCTGATGGCAGCAGCTGTCCCTCGGTACGCGGTCCCCAGCCGCCACTACTTTTCCCGGTGTGCCATCCCCGCATTACACCACCATGTGTCCCGTAACATCACCCGTGCCCTGACCAACGCAGTTACTGGGAAGGTCCACTTAACGACTGACACATGGACAAGTGCTTGTGGCCAGGGACGCTACATTTCCCTGACGGCACACTGGGTGAATGTCGTGGAGGCTGGGAGCGACTCGGACCCTGGGATGGCACGGGTGCTACCCACGCCGAGGATTGCGGGCCCTACCTCCATCAGGGTTTCCACCAGCACCTACGTTATTGGCTCCTCCTCCTCCGTTTCCACCTCCGAATTCTCTACACACACCGCCACTCCCCCATCAGCCAGTAGCTGGAAGCAGTGTAGCACTGCAGTGGGGAAGCGTCAACAGGCCGTGCTGAAGCTGATCTGCCTTGGGGACAAACAGCACACGGCCTCAGAGCTGTTGCAGGGGATTAGTCACCAGACCGAGCAGTGGCTCTCGCCACTCAACCTGCAACCAGGCATGGTTGTGTGTGATAATGGGCGTAACTTGGTGGCGGCTTTGGAGCTCGGCAAGCTCACACACGTACCATGCCTAGCGCATGTATTTAATTTAGTGGTGCAGCGATTTCTAAAAACCTACCCCAATGTGCATGATCTCTTGACCAAGGTGCGCCGCGTGTGTGCACATTTCCGTAAGTCATCTACAGCTTCGGCCGGCCTGTTGAAGCTGCAGCAGCGCTTACAATTGCCAGCTCACCGGCTGCTGTGTGACGTGAGCACGCGCTGGAACTCCACCTTCCACATGTTGGCCCGGCTTTGTGAGCAGCAGAGGGCAGTAGTGGAGTACCAGCTGTTACACGGTCGTCGCCTCTCCGTTCAACTTCCTGTAATCAGAAGTGAGGAGTGGGAATGGATGTCAGACCTCTGCGAGGTTTTACGCAATTTTGAGGAATCGACACAGATGGTGAGCGGCGATAACGCTATTATCAGTGTAACCATCCCACTTCTGTGTCTACTGAAACGCTCGCTGCTCACAATTAAAACCGACGCTTTGCATGTGGAAGAGGTGGAAATGGGGGAGGAAGAGCTTACACAAGGTGATAGCCAGAGCACCCTCACTTCGTCTTCTCAGCGACAATTGGAGGAGGCGGAGGAGGAGGAGGAGGAGGAGGAGGAAGACACGGTTGCCTCCGCTACAGAGGGTAGCCATGGAACTTTAGTTCCATCTCTTCAGCGTGGGTGGGCAGAAGAGGAGGAAGAGGATGAGGATATTGAGAGTCATCCTCCTGGTGAGGACAGCGAAATCTTGACTGTTGGTACTCTGGCACACATGGCTGACTTTATGTTAGGCTGCCTTTCCCGTGACCCACGCGTTATATGCATTTTAAACAACACGGATTACTGGGTGTTCACCCTTCTGGACCCCCGCTACAAAGAGAATTTCTCATCTCTCATTCCTCCGGTGGAGAGGACAAGCAAAATGGTGCAATACCAGAAGGTTCTTGTCGAAAAATTGCTCCAAAATTTTCCATCTGACAACGCTGGCGGCAGAGTACGTGCTACCTTGGCCAACAGAGAAGGGGAGAAAAGGGGAGCACACAGCAGTTCCGAGAAAGGCAGGGCAACACTCTCCAAGGCGTGGGACACCTTCATGACACCCCGCCAGCACCCTCACCCTGATGCGCAGCCTAGTGTCACAAGGAGGGAAAAGTTTTGGAAGATGGTGAAGGAGTACGTAGCAGACCGTGTCAGCGTCCTCAATGATCCCTCTGTGCCTTACAACTACTGGGTGTCCAAGCTGGACACGTGGTATGAACTGGCACTCTACGCCTTGGAGGTGCTGGCCTGCCCTGCCGCCAGCGTTCTGTCTGAGCGGGTATTTAGTGCTGCTGGTGGCATCATAACAGATAAGCGTATCCGCCTTTCCACCGACAATGCTGATAGGTTGACACTTATAAAAATGAACAAGGCCTGGATTTCCCCTGACTTCTCCACTCCACTGGAGGAAAGCCCCGGGGGAACATAAACTCACTTTATATATGTTATTTACAATGATGGGAATACTCTGTATTCCCATTCACCCCTTCCACCCAAAAAACGGGTATATGGTTGACTCTTAATCTTCTCATCCTCCTCCTCCTCTTCCATATGCCCTGTGCTATAATTTTTATATAGGGCCAGCTCACCAGCGGGCCCTGTGATATAATTTTTATATAGGGTCAGCTCACCAGCGGGCCCTGTTTGACAATTTTTATATAGGTCAGCTCACCAGCGGGCCTTCTCATATAATGTTTTATTGGGTCAGCTCTCTAGCGGGCCCTCTCATATAATGTTTTATAGCGTCAGCTCACTAGCGGGCCTTCGCATATAATGTTTAGGATGGTCAGCTCTGCAGCAGACCCTCACCCATAATGTTTTAGATGGTCAGCTCAGCGCACGTTTCCCTCTTAATCATGGCCTCAGTTCTGAAAATCAAGGAAATTTTTGGGAGAATTTGCCTCTGCGCACGTTTCCCTCTTAATCATGGCCTCAGTTCTGAAAATCAAGGAAATTTTTGGGAGAATTTGCCTCTGCGCACGTTTCCCTCTTAATCATGGCCTCAGTTCTGAAAATCAAGGAAATTTTTGGGAGAATTTGCCTCTGCGCACGTTTCCCTCTTAATCATGGCCTCAGTTCTGAAAATCAAGGAAATTTTTGGGAGAATTTGCCTCTGCGCACGTTTCCCTCTTAATCATGGCCTCAGTTCTGAAAATCAAGGAAATTTTTGGGATAATTTGCCTCTGCGCACGTTTCCCTCTTAATCATGGCCTCACTTCAGAAAATCGATGAAATTTTTGGGAGAATTTGCAGATGATATACAAGTAAATATACAGCAAATACTGTTTGGTAACAATTTTTCGCCTAAAGTCGTTTTTATTTTCCTTTTTGTGTGTTTTACGGTCAGTCTGTAAAAATGGCGTACTACGGGCGAAAGATCGTTCCCAGCAGCGATGTTGGAGTCCAAGGTGCATCCAGACATCCTCCCTATGCTGTCCCTGAACCATTTCTGTAGTGTTTCCATCTTTTTCTGCCCTTTTCCTATGGACCAGGCACCCTCCCCTCATCAGAGCAGGGGGTGCCTGGTGTAATGCTCGAGTCCTCCCATTGACTTCAATGGGGCTCGGGTGCTCGGCCGAGCACTCGAGCCTCAGGGGGTGCTCGGTCAGAGCACCCGAACATCCGAGCATTGGGGTGCTCGCTCATCACTAGTTGCCACCTTTAGGTTGCCTTACCCGGTATTGGCAGGGCCGGTAGAGCCTACTCCTTGTTATTCCCTCAAGCTGCCTTGCCCGGTATATTGGTAAGGCCGGTAGAACCGTTTACATTACCATCTTATGGTTGCCTTACCCGGTATTGGCAAGGCCGGTAGAGCCTACTCCTTGTTATCCTCTCAGACTGCCTTGCCCGGGATATTGGTAAGGCCGGTTGAACCGTTTACGTTGCCATCTTACGGTTGCCTTACCTGGTATTGGCAAGGCCGGTAGAGACTACTCCCTGTTATTCCGTCAGGCTGCCCAGCCCGGTATATTGCCTGGGCCGGTAGAGCCTTTTGTTCCAGACTCGCCTTGGTTGCTTTGCCCGGTATTATTGGCAAGGCCGGTAGAACCTATGTCTATTGTCATTATCTTCTATGTATTGTTTGTATGTGTATGAAAACCCTATGGATTGCCTTTAACTTTTCAATAAAGTTATGTTTTTACCTAAACCTTATGTCTGAGAGTCTTAACAAACCGTGACAGTTTGCCACACATTATTAAACCAGTGTGTATTTTAATAGTGAAGTACACAACAGAACTGATTGTGTTTGATGTCTTCCTTTAAATGTGTGCCTCAGTCACAGTTCACTTCTGGGTCCCCGTCTCTGTCACCTATCAGCCAAAAAAAAATGTGCTTATTCCCCTCCTTGCCGTAGGTGTCAAGATGGATTTCAGCTGGTACTTTGTCACTGCAGTCTTTAGTTTTTTCATTACAGATGATGATAGACCTTACTAAATATGCTGGCCTCTCTTCTTCTGGCTGCCAAAGGAGTCAGTGTCAGTTGAACTTGTCTGTCTATTGAGTGTCAGTCAGTGACAAAGGCTCAGCCAGCAATGGAAGGAACTTGTGTCACAACTGTCTATGCCTTCTCAGTCACACAAGATTTTGGGGTACCTGGAATAAATCCCCATTTCTTCTTTCATGTGCCCGAGAATCCCTAACACAAAGAAAAGCCAGGAGAAGGGAACTTGGCTTCCTCACTCTTTTCAGTCTCACAAAATTTGTGGGTATTTGGGATAAATCTCCTTTTCTACCTTCACACACCCCAGACTCCCCTAACAGACAGAACAGCTAGCAGATAGGATCCTGGATCACAGATGCCTGCTTTTTTTGTCTCAGTCACACAAGATGTTGGCGTATTTGGAGTAACACTCTCCCTTTAAACACCCCGGACTCCCCTAAAACAGAGAATAGCTAGCTCAGGAAGGAATTGCCTGTGTCAGTTACACAAGATCTTGGGATATTTTGGGTAAATCTTTCTCCCTTCACACTCCACCAGAGTCTCCCAGACTCCTCTAACACAGAGAACAAACTGCCTGCACCCAAGTCTCTGTAAACTACACTTCAAATTCACTTTATTTGCCTATCCTACTAGCGCAAACATTGTGCTGCTTTCCCTGCCTCGCACAGGCACAGAATGACATGCTGCAGGAACCTAACTCCCATTTATATTATCCCTGTGGAAAAAGAAGGGAAACTTGCCACATGGGGGGTAAATTCAGTCTCACCATTGACTTCAGTGCAATGAGCTAGGTGGGAAAAAGTGGAAAATCATCACTTTCAGTTAAAATCTTCATGCTCAGCAGAAGTGCATTTTTCAGCTGTTTTGCTTTTGAGTTGAAAAATGTCACCCATCCCTATATACTAGACTAGCAGGACAGATCCAAGTGATATCTTGACGTGGCTGATTGTCTACTTTCCACAGTGGAATACTTTATTAATTTTATTTATCTATCTGCCTTATCCTCTTTTCTGTAGTTTTCAAAACCATTTAAGTACAGGTTCCATAGCTGAAAAAGTTAATATATGAAATTGTAGTTTCCACAGTTTTGTGTTTGAGGCACCTCCTACTCAGTATGACAACTCATACCAGTGGAGCATCATTTTTGTCAGAAGAGAAATAGCTAATGAATACACGGCCTAATGTTTGGGGGCACTGGAGAACCCTCTCATTCCTTGCTGCTATCTAGGTGTCACTGTTACTCAGAAAAGTTCAGGAGTCAGTACGGTACAGTAAATGCAATTTATTAACAATCAGATAGAAAGAACAACAATTAACAGGAACAAGCAGAGGCTTACCAGCCAGCAAGCACTATTATCAGGAATAATAAGCTGCAAAGCTAGACCACACTGCTGGAGACTAGGCCTTAGCCACTGGTAGTCTCAACAGGAACCAGGAGCAGTAGCAGGAACTGGAACTCAGGATCTTGAACAAGGAGCAGGAGCAGTAGCAGGAACCAGAACTCAGTATCTTGAACCAGGAGCAGTAGCAGGAACCGGAACTCAGGATCTTTATCCGACGTAACGAGTGAACTGTCTCACGCCTGTAATCAGATGCCAGTCTACCAGAGCCCCAGGCTCGCACTATATAGGGTGTCTGATCACCAGGGGAAAAGACAAAAGAATAGTCAGACAGAGCCACTAGTCAGCACCAGAGGGGTTAGTCAGACAAGCCGGGTCATACACAGTTCAGGTAGTCAACCAGAGCCACAAATCCGCACCAAATTGGATGTCCACTATTAGGGGTGAGGCAAAAGAATAGTCAGACAAAGCCAAAGGTCAGCACTAGAATGGATGGAAGACTAGCCAGGTCATACACGGAGCCCAAGGTACAGAACAACGCAAGGGCATCTGAGTCAGGCCTCAGTCTGCCTTTTAAACCCCTCCAGAGGAAGTAGGAGGAGCAGCTCAGAGGGAGGAAGTAGGAAGTAGGTAGGAGGAGACTACAGTAAACAAACAGATACAACAGAGGCCTGCAGCATGCTTGCAGCCTCGCGCCCGTAATGATGCTGAAGTCAAGGTAAGCTGTAACACTAGGTGGTAGTTATTTGATATATTTCTTATTTAATTCACTACATGTATGTATTATGGTGAACTAGCGCTGTGGGCTTCTTTCTGTTTTAACTTTTGTTTCTCTGACGCGACTTAATGACCACGGAGCAATTTTTTTTTATTGCTCCGTTGCGTTCCGGACTCCCCGAACGGCGTGCAGCCGCAGGGGGAGCCCGGAACTCGATGACGGTCATAATATGTCATTGGTCGTTAAGTCAAATTGACCCTTGACGTACTATGACCGTCAAGGGTCGTTAAGGGGTTAAAGGCATGATTTTTGGCCTGTTTTTTCTTACACACAGGCATTGTTTATTTAAGTCATCAACAACCAGCTACACTTTTCCTTATAACATCTTATCAAAGCCAAGCCTTATATTTTAAAATTTTTATTATTAATTTAGTTAGGGATTTAAAGGTGCATAAGAGTAGGTACTTGCCAGATCTTTGAGATATATTGTTAGGGTTGGCTAGCTTAACATTCTTTGGCCAAATTATGGACTAAATCCTCATATTTATCAATTCAGTTATTAGTTAGGGAACACATTTACACAATGGTATGGAAGAGGGCAGGTTTGTTTTTTAATTAGTATGAAGATTTCATTACCTTTGAAGTGATGGAATTGTATAACATTTGTTCACAAGATGCTAGAGGGTAAATAACAAGCAACTCATTGGATACAGTGGGGTGTCAACTTTCAGGAAACTTATTCTTTTAGGGAGTTATGTTATGAGGTAATTATGCCTTCAAACTATGTTTAAAGGGGAACTACCACCCCACAATAACTTAACCTTCATTGATTCTTCATCTGGAGACTAGCTGCTTAGTAGCCCTAGTCGCCAGAAATATTACTCAGTTCAGAAGATTTCGGCGTTTTACCGATGCTCACAGGAGCAGGAAGCATGGACATCTCGTCACGGTGACGTCCGTGCGCCTGCGCTGTCAGTACCTTTTGAGCTGGCCGTCCCTTTTGAGCGCTACTAAGCAGCTAGTCGCCAGATGAAGAATCAATGAAGGTTAAGTTATTGTGGGGTGGTAGTTCCCCTTTAATATATTTTGGTTATCTCCTTGAAAACTTTGGTTGAAATTCTGTTATGTGCAGTTACTAACTTGAGACTTCTGGAATGACATACATTTGTGCACCTATGCATATTATGTATTAGTGTACTGGGGAGATATGGGGCATTCATATTTCTTACTTTTTTGTTGGTTAAGCTAAACTTTCTTGAGATACTTTACAGTAAATTGTGACTGTAAATACCTGAAACATTACTGGAAACTCCTATTTTTAACACAGTTTCCTGATACTTCAGCTATGTTCTGGTTTACTTTCAGGAAATATATTCTGTTATAATGTTATTGAGCTGTTTGTGAGGTAGTTTTACTCCCTAAGAAATAAAATGTGCATTTTAGATTGTAAAGTTAAAAATATCCTTCTGCGCTCCTGTTATTTAGGGTTCTTTTTGCAGGCAGTGTTGGGCTGGTCTGTACTAATGGCAGTAATCAGTATCGCTTCTATACTAGGCCCGTCAGTGTAGATAGCCCCCCCAAAAAATAAACATAAAATATAGACAGAAATGAAGAGCGCTACTGATAACCACAAGTAAATATAATATTAAACATATAATTTTATTCTAATAAAATATAGATATTACTCAGTACATAGTGCAATATACTAATACTATAACACTAGACACTAATATCTCTATCAAAACAATACTATAGCTCTGGAGCTTAGATGTACTATATATAAAAAATGAAAAATATAAAAAGTGTCCTTTTAGCATAGAGATCCCCTGTAGAAGAAAAATGGCATCGTTCTTACTACAGAACCCAGAACAAAAAGTCCACAATTCTATCTGGATATCCAATTACTTCAGCCTTGATGGTATAATATAGATTTTCCTTTTAAAGATAACAGGTAACTGTATTGCTGTGCTTAGCATGCTTAAAGGTGACGTTTAAAGGCAACATAGTACATAACAAGGTTAACTCTTGTATTGCTGGTTGTAACAATTATATCAAATTGTAACATTATAAATAACAAAGTTAACTCCTGTATTGCTGGTTGTAACCATATAGCTGGTATATCAAGTTGTAGCAGGCAGGTCTGTGATATTGAGCAATCTATATGAGTGACCGTTAGACTGATAGTATCCTGGTGAAAAGTTCTTAGCCTCCTGGGGTCTCTAATATCTCTGCTATACGTAATTATTCATGCGGTAATAGACAACCCCCGGCGTTTACCTTGTCAAGCAAGATTCTTTGTTCCGTATCTTCAGTCTCTTTTACCGTCACTTCTGTTGTTTTCGAAATCACTTCTCTTACCAGCCTCGCTCTCACTTCGGCTGGTCACTGACCTCCCATCCTTATATCAATATCCTCGCCACTCTGTCACCTTTACTGTGCTTTCATACAGTCAATCTTCTCGGCTGATAGTACTTTCTCCGTAATCAGGGTCTCTCTGTCCTTGCACTGCCAAACATAAAAACCTCCAAAGCGTTTTGTACCAGATATTGGTGCTTCTTCAGGGAGCAATGGGTAATGACTTTCAGCGTTCTGTTTTTACTTAGCAACAAAATGGCGCCATATTATCATGTTGTCATTTCTGCTTCTTACTCAATATGGGAAACCTACATAGTTAAAGGGATAGTAATACTTCGTTTTAACTTTATTTTGTAGGCATTAAAAAACATGAAGAATGATATGTCTTATCTCTCAAACCTTTATGGTTTAAGAGATATTCACAAACAAAGTATCCCCCCCCGTTCAACCAGATCAGAAGGGAGGTGCCCAGGTAGACTGCTGAGAGGGACAATCTTCAATTAAGATAAGGGAAAAAGCTGAAAAACTTGTCAAGGGGGGAAGGGCTTTCATTCTTTTCATACAAAGAAAATTGTCCCCTTCTGTTATCTGTCTGGTCTTACAACCAGATTCACATCTGAGAAGAGATTGCTTACACTAGGAAAAAGGGGCGGGGAGGGGAAACTTTGCTTGTGAATATCTCATAAACCATAAAGGTTTGAAAGATAAGACTTATATCATTCTTCATGTTTATTTAATGCCCACAAAATAAAATAAAGTTAAAACGAAGTATTACTATCCTTTAACCCTACCTATATCTATCTAATTAACCCCTAGCTAACATATTCCTCTTTTATTAGATAAACACAAAAATCCTGTATATTAATCTTCACTATAAAACATAGTTACTAACCTGTTTATCTACCAGTGTATAGATGTCTCCCTCCTACTCAGCATCATTTCGGAATGATTGGACCCCCTTTCAATTACCCATCTGATCAAATTTAATCTTCAATTTGGAATTAAATGATACTTTCAAGTACCTACAAATGTATGAACGTCAATCCTTTCAATATGTCCATTAGGGACCAGTGTGTTACATTGAAAAATCCATTATGTTTCTCTCTTGCATAGCATACTGAATCTTTCTTCGTTTCGTAGAGCTCCTGTAATTTGTTCCAGAGCCATAATGGTAGTACCCCTCATTGACTTATTATGGAATTTGGAACAATGTTTTGTTAATGGACACTTGTTATCTGAATTTATAATTGCTCTCCTGTGTTCTAAGAATCTGTCCTTGATTCTCCTCTTCGTTCTCCCTATATATTCCTCATGATCTGAAATGAAAAACTGTCTAGACACAATACCATTGATCTTGGAATACAGTATCCTGAAATCCACATGGCTTATTAATTCTCAAGCCTCGCGGTATGATACCAGACTCCAGATATTGTTGTAGTAACATGGTGTCTAGCCAGTGGCTCATTTCTTCTTTAAGTAAACCCTCCAATGTATAAAAGCCTATATATTTGTATATATATATATATATATATATATATATATATATATATATATATATATCTGATAACAGTGTACTAGTTGGATTCAGGGATTTGCAAAATAATTACAGCTTTCACAATCATCATAAATGTTTTTGCTATATATTGCATGATATTAGCAAAGTAGGCAATGTTCTTACATTTTTTTCTGTATTTATGACATTAAGGTTTGTAGCACAGTGCAAAATTTACTTCATTGGCAGGAGCATGAAAAATCTAGATTTGTTCTGAAAAAATAAAAGATGTTGAAAACATGCCAGGACTCCCAAATGGAAAAAAAAACTCTGCAAATCCCCAGAACATAAAGAGTAAATGTCCTATCAATGGTGAATACTGCCTATCAGAATGCACCACATCAATGATACTCTATAGTGATGAGCGAGCATGCTCGGCCGAAGCTCGGTTCGGCTCGAGCATCGCTCTGCTCGGCACATGGCGGTACTCGTACGAGTACCGCATGTGCTCGCCTGCCATGTTCGGGTCTCCTCCCCGCACGTTTAGCGGCTGCTGCGCAGCCAATAAACGTGCGGGGAGGCTCTGACATCAGTGTAATGCCAGCAGCCATGTTGGTTGCTGGCATTACACTGATTGGCTGGCCAGAACCTGTGATCGGGTGCTGTATAGCACCTGACCAGCGAGTTCGGCTCAGTCTTAGCCAGGGAGAGATGAGGATAGGAAGGGAAAGTCAGTGTAGGGAGAAGAAAAGTGTTTTTGAACTCTTTAAAGACCCAAAAGTCCTTTTTAGGACTGTTGTGTGTGGGGGCAGCAGTTATATTTTGTTTGGGGGGGCACAAATTTAAAAAATAAACGTCACATATTCCGTTCACTGTGCCTAGCCGCAGATTAGCAGCACATTCTGTTTAGTGTGCCTAGACGCAGATTAGCAGCACATATTGTTTAGTGTGCAAAGTTTAAAAAATAAACGTCACATATTCCGTTCACTGTGCCTAGCCGCAGATTAGCAGCACATTCTGTTTAGTGTGCAAAGTTTAAAAAATAAACGTCACATATTCCGTTCACTGTGCCTAGCCGCAGATTAGCAGCACATTCTGTTTAGTGTGCAAAGTTTAAAAAATAAACGTCACATATTCCGTTCACTGTGCCTAGCCGCAGATTAGCAGCACATTCTGTTTAGTGTGCAAAGTTGCAGATTAGCAGCACATTCTGTTTAGTGTGCAAAGTTTAAAAAATAAACGTCACATATTCCGTTCACTGTGCCTAGCCGCAGATTAGCAGCACATTCTGTTTAGTGTGCAAAGTTTAAAAAATAAACGTCACATATTCCGTTCACTGTGCCTAGCCGCAGATTAGCAGCACATTCTGTTTAGTGTGCAAAGTTTAAAAAATAAACGTCACATATTCCGTTCACTGTGCCTAGCCGCAGATTAGCAGCACATTCTGTTTAGTGTGCAAAGTTGCAGATTAGCAGCACATTCTGTTTAGTGTGCAAAGTTTAAAAAATAAACATCACATATTCCGTTCACTGTGCCTAGCCACAGATTAGCAGCACATATTCCGTGTAATATGAAGAAGGCGGGTAAAAAGGGATGGGGAAGTGGACGTGATCCTGATAGTTCAGGGCGAGGGTCAGGACGCGTAGAAACTGTGCCTGGTGCCAGAGCACAAGAAAGAAAGACATCCACCATACCTAGCTTCATGTCTCAGTTTACAGGGTATCGCAGGACATCACTCTCGAGGTCAGACCACTGCGAACAGTTGGTCGGTTGGATTTCAGCTGACACTGCTTCCAGTCGGTTAAGCACCACCCTGTCTTCCACCAAGTCCACTCTCAGTAGCCAAGAGTCTGGTCAACACAATCCTCACCCTGATCATCCTTCCTCCCACCATAGAGGGTCTGGCCAAAGAAGTGATCCCACACTGGGATATAGTGAGGAGCTTGTCTCATCACCAATCCTTCATTTGAACCTCTCTCCAAGCACGCTTGCAGAGGAACATGAGATCTTGTGCCCTGATTCACAACCTCTAGAGGGTACCCAATCACAAGAAGATGACAGAGGGGAACGGCATTTAAGGTCAAAGGAAGTGGATGATGATGATGATGAGACACAGTTGCCATCAAATCAACCACTATTACTGTCTCAAGACCTTGATGAGGAGGATGATACACAGTTGTCAATGACTGAGTATGTGGTGGGATCAAGAAATGAGGAGGATGATCAGAGTGAGGAAGTGGAGGAGGACTTGGTGGACGATGAGGTGACTGACCCCACCTGGGAAGGTGGAGAGCCGAGCGATGACAGCAGTCCTGAGGGTGAGCCATCTGCAGCACCGCAACAGGCTGGAAGAGGCAGTGGTGTGGCTAAAGAAAGAAGGCGAACCGCACCAAACCGGCCCGCAAATGTTCCACGGAGCACCCCCTTGCGTAAATCTCCCTTGCCAAGGGCTAGGTGTTCCGCGGTATGGCGTTTTTTTAAGGAAAGTGCGGACGACAAAAGAATTGTAGTTTGCAACCTGTGCCACACCAGAATGAGCCGAGGCATGAACACTAGCAACCTCACCACCACCAGCATGATCCGACACATGGCATCCAAGCACCGTAATAAGTGGGAGGAACGCCCGGATCGCCAATCTGTGTCTGCAGGCCACACCACTAGTGATGAGCGAGCACCCCAATGCTCGGGTGTTCGGGTGCTCTGACCGAGCACCCCCGGAGGCTCGAGTGCTCGGCCGAGCACCCGAGCCCCATTGAAGTCAATGGGAGGACTTGAGCATTACACCAGGCACCCCCTGCTCTGATGAGGGGAGGGTGCCTGGTCCATAGGAAAAGGGCAGAAAATGATGGAAACACCACAGAAATGGTTCAGGGACAGCATAGGGAGGATGTCTGGATGCATCTTGGACTCCAACATCGCTGCTGGGAACGATCTTTCGCCCGTAGTACGCCATTTTTACAGACTGACCGTAAAACACACAAAAAGGAAGATAAAAACGACTTTAGGCGAAAAATTGTTACCAAACAGTATTTGCTGTATATTTACTTGTATATCATCTGCAAATTCTGCAAAAAATTTCCTAGATTTTTCTGAACTGGGGCCATGATTAAGAGGGAAACGTGCGCAGAGGCAAATTCTGCAAAAAATTTCCTCGATTTTTCTGAACTGAGGCCATGATTAAGAGGGAAACGTGCGCAGATGCAAATTCTCCCAAAAATTTCCTCGATTTTTCTGAACTGACGCCATGATTAAGAGGGAAACGTGCGCAGAGGCAAATTCTCCCAAAAATTTCCTTGATTTTTCTGAACTGAGGCCATGATTAAGAGGGAAACGTGCGCAAAGGCAAATTCTCCCAAAAATTTCCTCGATTTTTCTGAACTGGGGCCATGATTAAGAGGGAAACGTGCGCTGAGCCGACCATCTAAAACATTATGGGTGAGGGTCTGCTGCGGAGCTGACCATCCTAAACATTATATGCGAAGGCCCGCTAGTGAGCTGACGCTATAAAACATTATATGAGAGGGCCCGCTAGAGAGCTGACCCAATAAAACATTATATGAGAAGGCCCGCTGGTGAGCTGACCTATACAAAAATTGTCAAACTGCGCCCGCTGGTGAGCTGGCCCTATATAAAAATTATATCACAGGGCCCGCTGGTGAGCTGGCCCTATATAAAAATTATATCCCAGGGTATATGGAAGAGAGTCAACCATATACCCGTTTTTTGGGTGGAAGGGGTGAATGGGAATACAGAGTATTCCCATCATTGTAAATAACATATATAAAGTCACTTTATGTTCCTCCGGGGCTTTCCTCCAGTGGAGTGGAGAAGTCAGGGGAAATCCAGGCCTTGTTCATTTTTATAAGTGTCAACCTATCAGCATTTTCGGTGGAAAGGCGGATACGCTTATCTGTTATGATGCCACCAGCAGCACTAAATACCCGCTCAGACAGAACGCTGGCGGCAGGGCAGGCCAGCACCTCCAAGGCGTAGAGTGCCAGTTCATACCACGTGTCCAGCTTGGACACCCAGTAGTTGTAAGGCACAGAGGGATCATTGAGGACGCTGACACGGTCTGCTACGTACTCCTTCACCATCTTCCAAAACTTTTCCCTCCTTGTGACACTAGGCTGCGCATCAGGGTGAGGGTGCTGGCGGGGTGTCATGAAGGTGTCCCACGCCTTGGAGAGTGTTGCCCTGCCTTTGTCGGAACTGCTGTGTGCTCCCCTTTTCTCCCCTTCTCGGTTGGCCAAGGTAGCACGTACTCTGCCGCCAGCGTTGTCAGATGGAAAATTTTGGAGCAATTTTTCGACAAGAACCTTCTGGTATTGCACCATTTTGCTTGTCCTCTCCACCGGAGGAATGAGAGATGAGAAATTCTCTTTGTAGCGGGGGTCAAGAAGGGTGAACACCCAGTAATCCGTGTTGTCTAAAATGCGTATAACGCGTGGGTCACGGGAAAGGCAGCCTAACATAAAGTCAGCCATGTGTGCCAGACGACCAACAGGCAAGATTTTGCTGTCCTCACCAGGAGGATGACTCTCAATCTCCTCATCCTCTTCCTCCTCTTCTGCCCACCCACGCTGAAGAGATGGAACTAAAGTTCCATGGCTACCCTCTGTAGCGGAGGCAACCGTGTCTTCCTCCTCCTCCTCCTCCTCCAATTGTCGCTGAGAAGACGAAGTGAGGGTGCTCTGGCTATCACCTTGTGTAAGCTCTTCCTCCCGCATTTCCACCTCTTCCACATGCAAAGCGTCAGTTTTAATTGTGAGCAGCGAGCGTTTCAGTAGACACAGAAGTGGGATGGTTACACTGATAATAGCGTTATCGCCGCTCACCATCTGTGTCGATTCCTCAAAATTGCGTAAAACCTCACAGAGGTCTGACATCCATTCCCACTCCTCACTTCTGATTACAGGAAGTTGAACCGAGAGGCGACGACCGTGTAACAGCTGGTACTCCACTACTGCCCTCTGCTGCTCACAAAGCCGGGCCAACATGTGGAAGGTGGAGTTCCAGCGCGTGCTCACATCACACAGCAGCCGGTGAGCTGGCAATTGTAAGCGCTGCTGCAGCTTCAACAGGCCGGCTGAAGCTGTAGATGACTTACGGAAATGTGCACACACGCGGCGCACCTTTGTCAAGAGATCATGCAAATTGGGGTAGGTTTTTAGAAATCGCTGAACCACTAAATTAAATACATGCGCTAGGCATGGTACGTGTGTGAGCTTGCCGAGCTCCAAAGCCGCCACCAAGTTACGCCCATTATCACACACAACCATGCCTGGTTGCAGGTTGAGTGGCGAGAGCCATTGCTCGGTCTGGTGACTAATCCCCTGCAACAGCTCTGAGGCCGTGTGCTGTTTGTCCCCAAGGCAGATCAGCTTCAGCACGGCCTGTTGACGCTTCCCCACTGCAGTGCTACACTGCTTCCAGCTACCGGCTGATGGGTGAGTGGCGCTGCGCGCAGAGAATTCGGAGGTGGAAACGGAGGAGGAGGAGCCAATAACGTAGGTGCTGGCGGAAACCCTGATGGAGGTAGGGCCCGCAATCCTCGACGTGGGTAGCACCTGTGCCATCCCAGGGTCCGAGTCGCTCCCAGCCTCCACGACATTCACCCAGTGTGCCGTCAGGGAAATGTAGCGTCCCTGGCCACAAGCACTTGTCCATGTGTCAGTCGTTAAGTGGACCTTCCCAGTAACTGCGTTGGTCAGGGCACGGGTGATGTTACGGGACACATGGTGGTGTAAGGCGGGGACGGCACACCGGGAAAAGTAGTGGCGGCTGGGGACTGCGTACCGAGGGACAGCTGCTGCCATCAGGCTGCGGAAGGACTCAGTCTCCACAAGCCTAAATGGCAGCATTTCGATGGCCAGTAATTTGGAAAGGTGTGAGGTTAGTGCTATGGCCTGTGGGTGGGTGGCTGGGTATTTTCGCTTGCGCTCAAATGCCTGGGGTAACGACATTTGGACGCTGTGCTGGGACAGGGAAGTGGATGTGGTCGCTGATGGTGCTTCAGATGGTACAGGTGCAGGGCGGGAGGTATGCGGGCCTGCGCCTTCGACAGGCGATTGGCCGGCACCGAAAACAGGGGAAGAGGAGGCAGTGGTGTGGCCTGCAGACACAGATTGGCAATCCGGGCGTTCCTCCCACTTATTACGGTGCTTGGATGCCATGTGTCGGATCATGCTGGTGGTGGTGAGGTTTCTAGTGTTCATGCCTCGGCTCATTCTAGTGTTGCACAGGTTGCAAACTACAATTCTTTTGTCGTCCGCACTTTCCTTAAAAAAACGCCATACCGCGGAACACCTACCCCTTGGCAAGGTAGATTTACGCAAGGGGGTGCTCCGTGGAACATTTGCGGGCCGGTTTGGTGCGGTCCGCCTTCTTTCTGTAGCCACACCACTGCCTCTTCCAGCCTGTTGCGGTGCTGCAGATGGCTCACCCTCAGGACTGGTGTCATCGCTTGGCTCTACACCTTCCCAGGTGGGGTCAGTCACCTCATCGTCCACCAAGTCCTCCTCCACTTCCTCACTCTGATCATCCTCCTCATGTCTTGATCCCACCACATACTCAGTCATTGACAACTGTATATCATCCTCCTCATCAAGGTCTTGAGACAGTAATAGTGGTTGATTTAATGGCAACTGTGTCTCATCATCATCATCATCCACTTCCTTTGACCTTAAATGCCGTTCACCTCTGTCATCTTCTTGTGATTGGGTACCCTCTAGAGGTTGTGAATCAGGGCACAAGATGTCATGTTCCTCTGCAAGCGTGCTTGGAGAGAGGTTCAAATTAAGGATTGGTGATGAGACGAGCTCCTCACTATATCCCAGTGTGGGATCACTTCTTTGACCAGATCCTCTATGGTGGGAGGAAGGATGATCAGGGTGAGGATTATGTTGACCAGACTCTTGGCTACTGAGAGTGGACTTGGTGGAAGACAGGGTGGTGCTTAACCGACTGGAAGCAGTATCAGCTGACATCCAACCGACCACCTGTTCGCAGTGGTCGGACCTCAAGAGTGATGTCCTGCGACGCCCTGTAAACTGAGACATGAAGCTAGGTATGGTGGATGTCTTTCTGTCTTGTGCTCTGGCACCAGGCACAGTTTCTACGCGTCCTGACCCGCGCCCTGAACTATCAGGATCACGTCCACTTCCCCGTCCCTTTTTACCCGCCTTCTTCATATTACACGGAATATGTGCTGCAAATCTGCAACTTTGCACAGTAAACAGAATGTGCTTCTTAACTGCGGCTACGCACAGTGAATGGAATATGTGACTTTGATATTTTACAGTTTGAACACTTAACAGAATGTTCTCCTAATCTGAAACTTTGCACAGTAAACAGAATGTGCTTCTTAACTGCGGCTACGCACAGTGAATGGAATATGTGACTTTGATATTTTACAGTTTGAACACTTAACAGAATGTTCTCCTAATCTGAAACTTTGCACAGTAAACAGAATGTGCTTCTTAACTGCGGCTACGCACAGTGAATGGAATATGTGACTTTGATATTTTACAGTTTGAACACTTAACAGAATGTTCTCCTAATCTGAAACTTTGCACAGTAAACAGAATGTGCTTCTTAACTGCGGCTACGCACAGTGAATGGAATATGTGACTTTGATATTTTACAGTTTGAACACTTAACAGAATGTTCTCCTAATCTGAAACTTTGCACAGTAAACAGAATGTGCTTCTTAACTGCGGCTACGCACAGTGAATGGAATATGTGACTTTGATATTTTACAGTTTGAACACTTAACAGAATGTTCTCCTAATCTGAAACTTTGCACAGTAAACAGAATGTGCTTCTTAACTGCGGCTACGCACAGTGAATGGAATATGTGACTTTGATATTTTACAGTTTGAACACTTAACAGAATGTTCTCCTAATCTGAAACTTTGCACACTAAAAAGAATGTGCTGCTAATCTGCAACTTTGCACACTGAACAGAATGTGCTCTAATCTGCAACTTTGCACACTAAAAAGAATGTACTGCTAATCTGCAACTTTGCACACTGAACAGAATGTGCTCTAATCTGCAACTTTGCACACTAAACAGAATGTGCTGCTAATCTGCGGCTAGGCACAGTGAACAGAATATATGAAGATTTTTTTTTTTATATCTCTGCCCCCCCAAACAAAATAAACTGCTGCCCCCACACACAGTAGTCCTAAAAAGGACTTTTGGGTCTTTTTTTTTTTTTTTAAATAGCTTTTCTTCTCCCTACACTGACTTTCCCTTCCTATCCTCATCTCTCCCTGGCTAAGACTGAGCCGAACTCGCTGGTCAGGTGCTATACAGCACCCGATCATGGGTTCTGGCCAGCCAATCAGTGTAATGCCAGCAGCCAACATGGCTGCTGGCATTACACTGATGTCAGAGCTTCCCTGCACGTTTACTGGCTGCGCAGCAGCCGCGAAACGTGCGGGGAGGAGACCCGAACATGGCGGGCGAGCACATGCGGTACTCGTACGAGTACCGCCATGTGCCGAGCAGAGCGATGCTCGAGCCGAACCGAGCTTCGGCTGAGCATGCTCGCTCAACACTACACACCACTGCCTCCTCTTCCCCTGTTTTCGGTGCCGGCCAATCGCCTGTCGAAGGCGCAGGCCCGCATACCTCCCGCCCTGCACCTGTACCATCTGAAGCACCATCAGCGACCACATCCACTTCCCTGTCCCAGTGCAGCGTCCAAATGTCGTTACCCCAGGCATTTGAGCGCAAGCGAAAATACCCAGCCACCCACCCACAGGCCATAGCACTAACCTCACACCTTTCCAAATTACTGGCCATCGAAATGCTGCCATTTAGGCTTGTGGAGACTGAGTCCTTCCGCAGCCTGATGGCAGCAGCTGTCCCTCGGTACGCAGTCCCCAGCCGCCACTACTTTTCCCGGTGTGCCGTCCCCGCCTTACACCACCATGTGTCCCGTAACATCACCCGTGCCCTGACCAACGCAGTTACTGGGAAGGTCCACTTAACGACTGACACATGGACAAGTGCTTGTGGCCAGGGACGCTACATTTCCCTGACGGCACACTGGGTGAATGTTGTGGAGGCTGGGAGCGACTCGGACCCTGGGATGGCACAGGTGCTACCCACGCCGAGGATTGCGGGCCCTACCTCCATCAGGGTTTCCGCCAGCACCTACGTTCTTGGCTCCTCCTCCTCCTCCTCCGTTTCCACCTCCGAATTCTCTGCGCGCAGCGCCACTCACCCATCAGCCGGTAGCTGGAAGCAGTGTAGCACTGCAGTGGGGAAGCGTCAACAGGCCGTGCTGAAGCTGATCTGCCTTGGGGACAAACAGCACACGGCCTCAGAGCTGTTGCAGGGGATTAGTCACCAGACTGAGCAGTGGCTCTCGCCACTCAACCTGCAACCAGGCATGGTTGTGTGTGATAATGGGCGTAACTTGGTGGCGGCTTTGGAGCTCGGCAAGCTCACACACGTACCATGCCTAGCGCATGTATTTAATTTAGTGGTTCAGCGATTTCTAAAAACCTACCCCAATTTGCATGATCTCTTGACCAAGGTGCGCCGCGTGTGTGCACATTTCCGTAAGTCATCAACAGCTTCAGCCGGCCTGTTGAAGCTGCAGCAGCGCTTACAATTGCCAGCTCACCGGCTGCTGTGTGACGTGAGCACGCGCTGGAACTCCACCTTCCACATGTTGGCCCGGCTTTGTGAGCAGCAGAGGGCAGTAGTGGAGTACCAGCTGTTACACGGTCGTCGCCTCTCCGTTCAACTTCCTGTAATCAGAAGTGAGGAGTGGGAATGGATGTCAGACCTCTGTGAGGTTTTACGCAATTTTGAGGAATCGACACAGATGGTGAGCGGCGATAACGCTATTATCAGTGTAACCATCCCACTTCTGTGTCTACTGAAACGCTCGCTGCTCACAATTAAAACCGACGCTTTGCATGTGGAAGAAGTGGAAATGGGGGAGGAAGAGCTTACACAAGGTGATAGCCAGAGCACCCTCACTTTGTCTTCTCAGCGACAATTGGAGGAGACGGAGGAGGAGGAGGAGGAGGAAGACACGGTTGCCTCCGCTACAGAGGGTAGCCATGGAACTTTAGTTCCATCTCTTCAGCGTGGGTGGGCAGAAGAGGAGGAAGAGGATGAGGAGATTGAGAGTCATCCTCCTGGTGAGGACAGCGAAATCTTGCCTGTTGGTACTCTGGCACACATGGCTGACTTTATGTTAGGCTGCCTTTCCCGTGACCCACGCGTTATACGCATTTTAGACAACACGGATTACTGGGTGTTCACCCTTCTGGACCCCCGCTACAAAGAGAATTTCTCATCTCTCATTCCTCCGGTGGAGAGGACAAGCAAAATGGTGCAATACCAGAAGGTTCTTGTCGAAAAATTGCTCCAAAATTTTCCATCTGACAACGCTGGCGGCAGAGTACGTGCTACCTTGGCCAACCGAGAAGGGGAGAAAAGGGGAGCACACAGCAGTTCCGACAAAGACAGGGAAACACTCTCCAAGGCGTGGGACACCTTCATGACACCCGCCAGCACCCTCACCCTGATGCGCAGCCTAGTGTCACAAGGAGGGAAAAGTTTTGGAAGATGGTGAAGGAGTACGTAGCAGACCGTGTCAGCATCCTCAATGATCCCTCTGTGCCTTACAACTACTGGGTGTCCAAGCTGGACACGTGGTATGAACTGGCACTCTACGCCTTGGAGGTGCTGGCCTGCCCTGCCGCCAGCGTTCTGTCTGAGCGGGTATTTAGTGCTGCTGGTGGCATCATAACAGATAAGCGTATCCGCCTTTCCACCGAAAATGCTGATAGGTTGACACTTATAAAAATGAACAAGGCCTGGATTTCCCCTGACTTCTCCACTCCACTGGAGGAAAGCCCCGGGGGAACATAAAGTCACTTTAGATATGTTATTTACAATGATGGGAATACTCTGTATTCCCATTCACCCCTTCCACCCAAAAAACGGGTATATGGTTGACTCTTAATCTTCTCATCGTCCTCCTCCTCTTCCATATGCCCTCTGATACAATTTTTATATAGGGCCAGCTCACCAGCGGGCCCTGTGATACAATTTTTATATAGGGCCAGCTCACCAGCGGGCCCTGTGATATAATTTTTATATAGGGCCAGCTCACCAGCGGGCCCTGTTTGACAATTTTTGTATAGGTCAGCTCACCAGCGGGCCTTCTCATATAATGTTTTATTGGGTCAGCTCTCTAGCGGGCCCTCTCATATAATGTTTTATAGCGTCAGCTCACTAGCGGGCCTTCGCATATAATGTTTAGGATGGTCAGCTCCGCAGCAGACCCTCATTCCTAATGTTTTAGATGGTCAGCTTAGCGGCATGCCCTCGCCCCTAATGTTTTAGAGGGTCACCAGCAGGCCATTAATCCTAATTTTTCAAGGGTGTGTATGATGCCCTCCTTTATGTGTAATAAAGGGTGTATTGGAGTGACTTTGCAGTCTAATTTTTGGCAGCCCTTTCACTTAGTGCATAGGCTTTATGAGTGTTGGACCACTACCTGAACTATTGTACCACAATGTGAATGAGGCCCTCCATTTTGTGATATACAGGTTGTATCGGAGTGCCTCAGGTCCTCCCATTGAATTAAATAGGGCTGGGGTGTTCGACAGAGCAGAAGGTAGTTCTTGGCTTCATCCACTAAGTCACTTCGTCACTTTTACTCAATGGATCAGACCCCACTGTTCCGACTATAAATTTTGGACTTAACAAGGGCAAACGGACATGTTGTAAAACCTGTGGTAGCTGCGGCCTCCGTTCCTGAATGCTGTACCTTACCCGGGCCATAACCACGTTGAACACCTGCTTTACGCTGCGCACGTTTCCCTCTTAATCATGGCCCCAGTTCCGAAAAATCGATGAAATTTTTTGCAGAATTTGCAGATGATATACAAGTAAATATACAGCAAATACTGTTTGGTAACAATTTTTCGCCTAAAATCGTTTTTATCTTCCTTTTTGTGCGTTTTACGGTCAGTCTGTAAAAATGGCGTACTACGGGCGAAACATCGTTCCCAGCAGCGACGTTGGAGTCCAAGATGCATCCAGACATCCTCCCTATGCTGTCCCTGAACCATTTCTGTGGTGTTTCCATCATTTTCTGCCCTTTTCCTATGGACCAGGCACCCTCCCCTCATCAGAGCAGGGGGTGCCTGGTGTAATGCTCGAGTCCTCCCATTGACTTCAATAGGGCTCGGGTGCTCGGCCGAGCACTCGAGCCTCCGGGGGCACTCGGTCAGCGCACCCGAACACCCGAGCATTGGGGTGCTCGATCATCACTAATACTTTATAGTGCATACTCTGCAGTGCAGCCACTGGCTTTAGGGGCTAATGTAAGTAGTGTTCCACTGGCCGATTTATACATTCATCTATTAAAGTGGATCTATCACCACTTTACAAGTTTTCATCATTATGTAGAATACTTAGCGAATAATTATAAAACTTTATTTATTTTAAGTTATTTGCGAGAAAATTACTGTCAGGTCATCTGCCGTACCCACTGTCACACCACCCGGCGAGCCAGAAACATCGCGGGCAGACAACTCCTACCTCCCCGAATTCCCGGTGCTCTCTGAGGGCTGATGCCTGCTCAGCACATCACAGAATAAACATACAACATGCACACATCCGATCTCCACAGTGTGCGCATCATAGGTGAAGTGCTAGGAACTTTTGGGCGTTGCTGTGGCAACGCGGTGCTTTGGTCTACCCCCTACAGCGTCAACATGCCCACAGCCATCCCTATAAAAGCCCAGAGCTCCCAAGAGACATTGCTCAGTAATACTGTGGCTTCCTTTGTGTTCAGATGCTTCTGGTTTGTTCCTGCTCTCTCAGTGATCTCTGGTTTGACCCTTGCTATCCTTATCGTCCCTCCTGATTCTCTGGCACTCTGATTTGGCTTGTCTCTCTGGACACTGCGGCTCCCTGTTATCCTGACCTCGGTTTGGCTCCCCGGATTCTCCTGCTCTCTGGTATCCTGACCTCGGCTCGGCTCCCCGGATTCTCTTGCTCTCTGGTACCCTGACCCCAGCTTGGCTCACCCGACCCTCTTCTGCCTACCAGTCACCCACGCTTGCAGACTACTTCAGGAAATGGTCTATAGTCTGGCATAGCCCTCTCCCTGTGTACTGCTACAGCAAGAGTGACAACTTTGCTTCTGGGTTCCTGCATCTGAAAATGAGTACGCTCCTTGCTATATTCCTTGACAATTACAGTTTAAAGTATGCCCAGCAGCCTACTGCCAGCTAAATTGCTCTTGCCGCAGTTTGCTGCACTGCCTCTAATGATGGAGGAGTTCTGTTAGTAAGCTGGAGCGATCCCATTGGCTAGATATTGATCTCTGCCAATGAGATTGCTCCAGCTTACTAACAGAGTGCCTCTGTCTTTGGAGGATGCTGGGGAGAGTGACGGGAGCAGAGGCAGAGTGGCAAGAGCAGTTTACCATGAAGTAGGCTGCTGGGCATACTTTAAACTGTAATTTTCTCGCAAATAATGTTTTTTTTTTTTTTAATAATAATGTTTTATAATTATTCGCTAAGTATTCTACATAATGATCAAAACTTGTAAAGTGGTGATAGATCCACTTTAAGTACTTTGAACCCATAGAAAGCTAAATATCAAAATGCATTCAAGGTGTTCAACATCCTGTTTAACTTAATGGTAATATTTATTTATCCCATATGGCGCAGTTAGCTTGTTCCAGAATTGTACCAGTCCTGCTTAGTACATCAGCATCAATTAATTAATCAAACAAGGAAAATGGCTGCAGCTTTCGACTGTAGTGAGGACCCAGTGGGGGGTCCACCAAAGACACAGTGTTCCCCAGAAATCTTTAGAAGGCTACAAGATGCTTCACTCATTACATGCAGGTAATTGGGTCATGTTTATAGTCTGATATTAGTGTCCCTTGAATATGCTCTATTAATCATAACAGGGATAGTTTTTCCCTACTAAATGGCATATTCAACTTTTATTATAGAAAACATATATTATATAACTTTTCCTGCTGAGTAAAAGAGTGGAATTCCTAGTGCTGAGAGATGCTTCATTCATAAGTTATTACAGCTGAAACTTTTTTCTATGAAACAGCTGAAATGTATCTTGTGTCCAGATAGTTATTCTGTTGTATTCTATGGGAGAGGTGAGTGGTGAGCCACTGCCTATAGTTCTCCATAGGATGTGAAGTAACAGCCCTAAAACTTCAAGGCAGTTGGAATTGTTTTAATTTTGATCTGTAATAACCTTTGAATAAAGCAACTTTTTTTTGGGCAAATCAAACTTTACTGATCTCTAAAAAATCTAAAAAATAATTTTGTACATAATGTATATATATGTGGGATAAAAAGGGCCAATGGAGAAGATTGATTTGCAAGGACAGATTCAGATTGCAAGTGACAACTCCTGTGCCTGATAAAGCACCAGTGTTTTCTCTTTACCAGTGAAATGCATTTCAGATAGCTTGTATTCCTTGCCCACACTGTGTTCTTCCATTGCAGATTAAATGAAACTTGACATACTTATCTTCTGTGGGCAGATTGCAATGAGGGGGAGGCAGTCACTAAAGCCAAAATTAATGTCATTCAATTAAGAATACATTATCATAAAATAGACATTTCTATGATAAAATCTGTTCTTTAAATTAGCAGCCAGAGTAAAGATTATGTTAGATAAATAATTATACTACCAGGTTGCTCATCTGACAATACCAGGCACTTGTTTTGTCCTTCTGTTTCTGCTCATGTTAGTTCATTCATGTGTTTCTTGCAAATACCTAATATGTCCCACAGAGATCCTTCACTGAAAAATAGAAATCATTGGTTTATTATGTGACAACTGGATAAAACCCTTAGGCACTACAGAGGTCTACAGCACATAGCAGCATGTTGGAGACATCACTGATGCTCAAGGGGTAGCCAGAAGATGGGTTCAGTAAAAGGACATGGTTATCTACTCTGCAAACATCTCCATTGTTACATAGGAATCAAGGGGAAATATAAGCACATTGGTTATGAATCTGTTATTTCACAAATGAATCATCAATCACTTGAATGTTAGAACTGACTCCAGTGACAAATCATTACATTATTGACACTCATGCTAGCTAGTAATGTGGTTGTGCTGATCTAGATCTTACTGAACCAAATAATCCAGTGATGCTCGTGTGACAGTACTTTAGTTAATAATCATACAGTTTAATTAAAGGAACACTATCAAAGAAAACTGATATGCCATATACTCTGCTAGCATGTGCTAATGTGTCTAACTATCCATCTGTGTTGCACAGGGCAAGCTGACTTTTATCATCATAAGCAACCTTGACTGGTGAATTAGAAAAGATAGTTCAGGGTTGTTTGTAATCTGTCAGAGATAATATCACAGTTTTTATGAACAAAAGAATGTTAAGTATTAATCTCTATAAATTAAAGGTCTTGGATATTATCACTCTTTGCAAGCTTGTACAAAAAAGTAAGTAGTGATTATACTGAACAGTAATCCAACTTGCTACAACTCACTACAAAATTAAGTTTAGGACAAGATCTAACTGAAGTAGAATGATTATTATTATTATTTATGCTATTTACAGATTATAGTTTAGAGATTGTTATATTTACAGGTATATAACTGCTTAAAGGAAAATTAATGTTTCACAATAAAAGCAGCTCCAATTAATCTTCATTGTATTTGGGCCATTGAGAGTGCAATTTCAATACTGTCATAGTTGTAGTTCAAGAGTAATTGAATGATAAAGTATCTCCCTCCCTTCCCTTTTACTGATGTAACATAGTAACATAGTAAATCAGGTTGAAAAAAGACACAAATCCATCAAGTTCAACCTTCGCCCCATACCTCAGTAATTGAGAATTTTATAGCTTTCCTGCTACCAATTAAATTAGTCTTTATCAGACCTTCCTGATCAGCCTACTGATAAACAGTATAACTCTGTATGTTCCCTTTTGAAAGAAATGTATCTAATCTTCTCTTAGATGTAACACTGCTCACCTCAGAGCAGCAATACTGTACTGATGGATCGTAGAGAGGGACAATCTTCAGTGAGCATATGGAAAAACCTGTCAAGGGAGCCAGGGTTTTCCTTATGTTCACAGTAAGAAGATTGTCCCTTGCTGTGAGCTGTCTGGTCCCAGCATCAGATTCCACATATGAGGGGATGTGACTTATGCACTCTCCATGGCCCAAATACTGTGAAGATTAATTGGAGCTGTGTTTTTGTGAAACATTACTATCCCTTTAAGTGTTAGGACTCTTTCACATAGGTGACAGAACATTAGCATCTCCCTGCTACAGTCCTGTCTCCCATTTTTAAAATTCGCCACTCTCCTATATTCCACTGAGAATCTGGATATAGAAAGGGTGTGTGTATGTGTGAGGGCCAGACCACATTGGAATATAATTGGCTTGTGTCTGGGTCTGGGATTTCATTATAAGTTGTGAAGAGCATCATAAAAGGCAGCATCGCTCGTGTGAAAGTTCTGCAGGTGGCCCCATAGGCTACAGCACAGTTTCTTCCTGCTTCATCTTTTCTGCGTGAGTGCAGTAAAAGTGTAGTGTGCTGGCCTTTGGCATGTTCACAAGAGATGATAATCACCCATGTGAAAGACAACATAGGCCAGTACTGTAACTTCCACAACAGGTAAGTCACCTGATGTGAAAGTACAGCTTTACTGAGTTGGTGTCACCCATGTGAAAATGCCCTTAATGTTTCTTTAATAGCTCTTTCAGTTTCAGTAATTTGTAGAACCAAATTGTAATCAAGACGAGAGTCTTTAACAAATGCATCTTTAGTTGAATGATCTATACAATATACTTGAACTATAGATAGTGCACTGATTTTGAAATACATACCAACTATGATTTAATTTGCATTGAAAGTGCATGAGATAATGAAAGAAATTGCTTGTCACAATGAAGCTAAATCTGTCTGACAGTGAGTTAAAGGGACAGCTTAATTGAGAGCCAAGAGAACATTCAAATCCCTAAAGGCAAATATAATTATCTATATTTGTCACTGTATACTACTACACTAGCCTGCATTTTCTTCTTCTCTCACATCAAAGGACTTATTCTCAAGTAAAATCAGATAAACAATAAAGGAAGGGAATACGTTTTAGATCTACTTGCCTTCTCTACATTTTAAATACTCAGACTATATAGGGTATGTATAATGTGTCAGGTTTTATTGTTACGGTGTTTTATCAACTGGCCTCATTACACTTCCCAGGGAATGTGGAGACAATGACATCCAAGTAACACATTAATGTGACACATGTCTTTGGCCTGTTTGGTTAATCACAGCCATACACATTTTTCCAGGAGGGAATTCTCAAGGACGTTGTGATAGGGTGTCTCTAACAGCTGCAGGAGAACATTTTGACAGGGCAGTCAGTGTTTGGAGTAATGAGCTAATTTCACATGTCCAGCTTTTCTCCTTATAGAGGAAAAATATTTCACATATCTTGGCAGTAGAAAAATAAGCTGGTGATTTCATAAATCCATTTTACTAATGAGCTTCCATGTATATGTTGGTCATTTTATTCAGATATCCTAAATAATAAATGTTTGTCCGATGCAGTCATGCTCAGTAGAGACTGTACGAACACACAGAATGCTGGGTGCATGCTGACTGCATTGCGTGTGGTGCCAGTGAGGTGGCGGCAGTACGCAGAGCAGGAACGGACTCTTAACCCTATGCGTGGCAGAGGGGTACACAACACATTGCAAAGCAATGCATTGCGTACCCCTCTGGCACTCAAAGGGTTAACATCACCCAGACCTTGGCCCATGTACACAGGCTTTTACACTAGTATTGAATAATTTAAAAAAAACCCACAAAGAATTAGAAATATGCATTATGGATTTGTTTACATTATAAGCAACTCTCCCATAGAACTCTAAGCCTTGGCTTCTGTAGATGTGTCCTACACATTGCTGTGCTTTCTGTCTGCCTGTCTCTATCTACCTATCGATCACAGCATTGATAAAAATTTCCCTGGTGCACATCCAATGTGTAGTGATTTTATAGACAGAAAGGCAGCACTCACAGGTCTTAAATGAGGTCAAATGTGATATTTCTTGGGTTGACATTTTGGCCATCATTGTTACCTTTGTCAAAACGTGACCTAATACAAATCACAATATCTCATCAGAAGATTCATGAATGCTGCCATTTTCTGTACAAAAACCAAGCAAAAGCTTGAGTTTTTTTTAAGCTGAATAGTAATTTTCTATAGGACAGGCCAATGCTTCAGCCCTAACCTGAAACTTTAACAATCTAACAACTAAGTGCAAACAAGTTTATATAACATATTACAAAAGTGGAATCTTACACTATTGAAACGGAAGCATGCATCACGTCACTTATGTCTAATGAACAGCCATGAATGTGACTGATAGTGGTTACTACAAAAGGGGGAGAAAAAAACAATACAAAATGCTCAAGCTATCATGATAGCAATTCAAAGGTAATTCAGGATGCTTCAATTGTTTATCTTCTAAAACACGTGAATATCTGTTTCAAGTTCATGTATTTGAACACCCCATAAAAAGGAGAAAATATCAAATCAGGTGCAGACACCTGAACAATACATTTCATAGCATACTTCATTGTATGTCCAATGCAAATATTACTGCTTTGATAAAACCCAAACTTCATGTTCTGTCCCTTTTCCTTTGTCTTTTGGTATTCCTTGTCTGTTTTTTGTTTTCCCTTGTTCTCCAGATCCTGGTTCCCCTCCCCTCAGCCTTTATAGAGACTCTGTGCTTTTGGGCAGGGCACAATCAAAGAGTTTCAGGTTGTGACCCTGAGTTTCCTGTCTTGTCTGACTACCCACATCGGTTCTGACCTGTGGCTCTGGCTGACTAACTCGCTCCATGCAGGGCCAGATTTATAATTAGGCAGAGTAGTCATCTGCCTACAGGTGCACCCCACAGAGGGGCACCCTTTGTTGTTGATTTTTTTTTAATTAGCCTCCCCCATCCGACGCCACAACATGGTGAAGTCTGTGCCTTCTTCGGCACAGACCTGTAGCTACTGGGCTCCCTCATCAGCTCTTTAGTAATACAGAGCGCTGGGAGATGACATCATCTCCCAGCTCTCTGCATTACTGAAGAGAAGACCACGATGGAGCTCCAGCAGCTACAGGTCTGTGCAGAAGGAGGCACAGACTTCTCCTGCCACTGGACCACCAGGGAGGAGGTAGGAAATGGACACTGGGGGGGTAGCACTGTGAGGGCAATATGGAGCTGATGATGGGCAAGTTGGAGCTGATGGGAACAATATGGAGCTGATGGGGGGCAATGTGAGGGCAATATGGAGATGATGGGGCAATATGTACATGATGGGGCCAATGTGAGAGGATAATATGAAGCTGATGGGGGCAATGTGGAGATGATGGGGCAAGATGGAGCTGACGGGGGCAATGTGAGGGCAATATGGAGATGATGGGTGGGCAATGTGGAGATTAGGAGCATTGTGGAGGTGTCCAGTGGAGATGGCCAATGGGGGGGGGCACTTCAGATTTCTGTGCTACAAGGTCCAGAGATGTAAATCCGGCCCTGGATTTGTGTAGTCCCCGGTTGTCTGACCTATGGCTCTTGCTGACTATCGCTCCGTGTGTCCCCGGTTTGTCTGACCTGTGGCTCTGGCTGATTACTTGCTGCGTACCCTCCTAGAGTGCCTGACCATCAGTCTTGGTGTTCCGTGGTCCAGGCCTGCTCTCGCTCCCTGTTGCCTTTGGTCACATGACCCGGGTTGGAGACTTGTGCATCTATTACTGCTCCCACTGGTGTTCCACCCTTTCCTAGTCTCCGGTATCTCACAGTAGTGCAGTGCGAAGCACAGTGTGCAGCTCCGGGTAGGAGCCTGGGCCTGTATCTTGTGGTCTAGGGTTGTGTGGGGAAATACTATTATTGCTGTACATAATAAATAAAGGTGGTTATATATTTTATGATTGTGTCCTTCTTTGCCTGACAATATGGAAAATGACTCTAACAATGGTATGATTTTTTTACTTATAAGCCACGATACATTGGAGAACCAACGAGCCTGCCTTCCTTCCACAGTGGCTGAGGTGGGCAGACCTCAGAACAAGACTGGAGGTGTTCCTACCCAAAGGAGGGGATGATAGGAATGGAGCATGGGGTTTAAAAAGAGGGTTTCTTGTATACCTGTAGAATAACAGTTTTTTAAAGCGTTTTGGAGGGTATGGCAACTGGTTCTGATGGGGTCAAAGAGCAGATGCTGGTCCTGCAATCAGCTCCTGCCACACAGGGAGGGCATTGCTAGTAATGACACCTAGATACATGAAGTGGTGAACAGACCCCTCACCTAAATGGGCAACCCTAACTGTAGCACAGAGTTGCTGGCCCCAGCTAGGACATCATGGAGTGCTGCATTAATAATGGGTGTCATGGGTATTCAAATAGGTTAATAGGTTAAAAGAAAAAATAACTCACATGACCACTATAAGAGAGGGGCTCTGAGCAAGCAGAAATGTAAAGTATATTTTAAAAGAGGTAAATAATTGACTTTCATTTTACAACAATTTTTTGACTCTAAATTTGTTAGGAATTGGGTAGGCTTCTGTTATTCACCAGCTACTGTTGAATAGCAACCTCCATTATCTTCCCTTTATCTTGTGTACCACTTGCAGGTAAATATGTGCCTTACGTGTAAAGGCTAAGTGGTTGGTGCAATTCTCTGCCAAACCAACTGCACCATAAGGGACAAAATTACCATTGTTGTGAATGCGGTGTTTAACGCCTCGAAGGTCTTTAACACATTACAGAGCAATACCTCTCTAGCATTTAGGGGGTAGAAACAGGATGTGATTTATATCCCAGGCACACCTAGGCAAGGCACCCTAGGTACTCTTAGCTCTACCAATGTGCCCAACCCCTGCTCCTCACATGATGCCACCCCCATCCTATCCACTGTTTCTTGGCACAGAAAATACCCTTGGCCTATAATAAACAAGAGCAAAAAACCTTTGATCTATTGGTCTCTCTGTAATGCATTGGTAATATCTCTCATATCCAAGGTGTTACTTAATAGCCTGTATAGGGGTATAAAACTGGTGCAGGGCTCCAGCCACACCCACAATTCATTATGTGGGACTGGCCAGTACTGCTGAGGCTCCCCTCAAAATTTGGAGCTCTAGGCAGTTGCCTACTCTGCCTTTTGGGAAATCTGGCCCTGGTCAGGAAACCCCATTTTATAGGAATATATTTTGTCCCCTGTGGAACAACTGGTTTGCATAGAATTTCTCTACTTTGCCTTTATACACAAGGACCTTTGATGTTTTTTTTTATTACAAGAATATTCAGGGACGCAACTACAGGGGTGCAGTTATGATGAGACCCAGCATCCTCACCTGCCTCTGTGTCCATTAGCTACTAGTCAGGGATCTGTGAAATATTTTTGTATTGGGGTCCCATATAAATATTTGCACTGGGACCCTCCAATGACTAGTTACATCACTAAGAATATTCATATATAAAAAGGAGTTTCGCTCCCACCAGTGTGCACTGCAGGATTAAGACCCTGAAACAGTAATCGGGGAATAGATTGATATAAATATGCATATGAAGCACCAATAAGCCACACAACAATATAATCTACCAGTGTCCAGACACTGACACCCCTGACAACACTAGCTTTCTTCCTTTTGTCCCTGCTGTCAGTGGCATAGCACAAGAGGATATCAATGTTCCGCACGTGGAAATTCTCTGACACATTTTTACACAGCACTGACTGTTTTTTTTTTTTAAAGTGCAAAATGTTTTGACACCACTGAAGCAGAATAAAAGGGACTTTTGACTTCAATTATACACATGTCCTGGATAAAATAAAACATTTTTACTCTTGGTTAACAGCCATATGTTAGGTTTCATTTAAAAGTCTAAATACTAAAGGAAAACTTTATTTTTGGTATTATGAGTAAAAGATTAATCTTGCATAGCTGTGTGATGAAATATAACCTATTAACCCTTTGAGTGCCAGAGAGGTATCCAACACATCGCAATGCTAACTGCTTGAGGACCAGTCCAATGTGTTGCGAACCTCTATGACCCTCAAGGGGTTAACCCTTTTAGTGCCAGAGGGGTATGCAATGCATTGCAGAGCAATGAGCTGCGTACCCCTCTGGTACACAAAGGGTTAAGAAATGCAAGATTTACAACAGTTCTGAGGCAAATCATCTGCACCGTAGCAGGGAAATTAAAATCCCTTTTTTTACTTTAATAGTGTTTTAACCCCTTCAGTGCTGCAAAGGTTTCTATTCCATTGCAAGACCTGTCAAGCATTCCATGGGTACAAAAGTGAACAACGGACTTCAGCCCTGTATATCAAAATGCACTCAAGTAAATATAATGTACAAGATAACAAATATAGAAGATCTAACTCTTATAGACAGAACAAAACACACACATATATTACCCTAGGCCACTGTTTCTCAACCTGGGTGCAGTGGCATCCACTTAGGGTGCCCCATCGTATCTATAATGTTTTGACAAAAATGTGAGTGTAGACTTCCAACTGTATGTGTATGGATATTACAATGCACAATATGTTTATTTTAGTTGTGAGGTGTAACAATAACTCTCTGTTTATGTATTTGTAACCTTCATTACACCCTTGACAAATGACATAAAATGATAGGGGTGACCCAAAAATGTCAGACATGCGTGTTAGGGATACCTTGAGCAAAAAAGCTTGAGAACCACTGCCCTAGGCAATCTGCTTTCTATATCACTGTTACATCATACCTCCGAAGTGTCCCTCTTTAGGAGGGACAGTCCCTCTTTGAGACCCAAATCCCTCTTTCCCACTCTGTTGTCCCTCTTTCAGACTGTGTGGTGTATATAAGTGTATCACATTGCTCCACAACAATAACACTCACATTAATGTTTGTTTAAACTTCGGTATATGTGTTTATAAATTTGTCTGTGTAAATAAAATACATTTGTCTTGTTTTAAATCATTTATTCAGTTCCACAATGAAGTGTCACTAGGTCATAAAGTAAGATAAAAATTATGGGCAATGCCCGACCCACCTGCCACACCCCCAGTAATACCACCTCAAACAAAAGTGTCCCTCTTTGTCCATTTGAAATGTTGGGAGGTATGGTACATAGATTTATAAATGTTCAATTAATCCAAGAAAATGTTGATGGCTATCTTACAAGAACCCTCCCAAATGTTCAAATGTGAAAGGAAAAAACTAGAGATACACCAACAATCAGTATAATGTTTCTCACCAATATATACCAAAAATAATTGTTAAAATCTTTAACTTGAATCCTCTTTTCCACAATAGTATTTCTCCCACAGTGAAGTATATAAACGGGAGAAAACAGACGATCAGTGAATTATTCCCCAGTCACAATAATATATGAGAGTATCCACTCTGTTGTCAGACAGATTAGTCTACCTCCTCAAATGGCAGTCTTGACAATTCTACAGTTGTTTTTTCTCCTGTGGATCCCAGTCAAGATATTACTGCAAAGATAATGATGATCCAAGTTGTTTTCATGCACCTTTCTCGTCGGATGGTCTCAGGGTAAAAGGGAGTGCTCAGGGTTAATTCAGGTCAAATAATGCAATTGCATAAAATCCCATCCACAATTATGTCTCTGCTAAATTTCGTAGGTGTCTCCACTCCGTAACAAAGTGGTAGTAAGAAACTTGAGGCAAAGATTTAATTATCAAATATAGTAATAAAACTAATACAACATAAATCCTAACGTGATAAAAATGATAGGAGATCTATTGATAAAAGGATGATTGATAAAAACACAGTGAATAGATGAAACACCTTGTTTTATTATCAAGCGCATGGCCTCTGCACCTTAATATCCAGACTTTTTACTGTATCCCACGGGTTAATCCCCAAAGTATCCTTTTAAAAAGTCACAAATAAAATATTGCGCTGCTAGCAGCCGCATTAAAGTGTTAGTAATGTCAACAAAAAGTTCTTTGCATTTAGAAGAGCTTAAAATGCAAAAAAGGTATCTCTCAATCCGATATGATTTAAGAGATACAGGCGTTTAAAGTTTGATCTCTCCTACTGACAGCTGTAAAGCTGTCAGCAGGAGATCCGTGTCGACCGACGCAGAGGTGCTTGAGCAGAGGCGCAATCTCATGATTTACCACGAATCCCTTCACTGGAATGGTCTAAAACGAGTGCTTGAAAAAAACTTTTTTGTGGACATTACTAACACTTTAACCATGTCGCCATGTTCAAAATGGCGACATGAGAATCTCGCCCTGCATAAAAGCACAAGGTTCTCATGTCACCACCAATATACCTTCAGTCTTGCACAGTGCTGCACCGGCTCTTGTTCCCCTCTCCACCTGTCATTCTGGGCTGTCTGTCTCCCCGCTCCGCCTGTCAATCCCAATACAACAAATCCCCTTTTTCCCTTTTTTGTGGAGGTAGGGGACCTGTTGAATTGAGATTAACCCACTTTTTCAAAGCTTATAAGCCTAACTAATTAAGCCTGTAAGCTTTGAAAAAGTGGTCTGCAAACTGTGAAACGCGTAAGAGTTAAAGCCTGGTTTATTACTTAGTTTTTATATTTTTAATACATTTATATGGTTCTAGTTTGAAGCCCCCGTCTGAGCTTGATTTGAATTTTACTTCAACTGGAGTTACCCGAGTGGGGATGGGTTTGTGATCTCCGAATGTCTGCTTGTCAGACAGTCTGATATCAGCAGGCAGACCATTGAAATAAGTAAGTACATTTCTTATTATTTATTACAAGACCCACTGATGTTATTAAACTATCTGGTGCAGCCGGTGATTGTCCAACATTGATGTTGTGATGCTTGATCAGAGGACAGCTAAATATTTCTCAGCTGCATACTTTGTTGGAAGTGACATTAGTCATATCCCATCCTATTTGTTTGTGAGTATGCACCCAAGGGGTGTTGGTGGTGGTCCAGGGTTTAGTTAAAATTGATGTACAGAGGGATGTCCCATGTTGTTTTTCTCCCTTTTCTTCTCCTTTACAATCTCTGGAAATTGCTGCAGAAGAAATGGGAAGACATGTCAGGTGATTCCATTCTGAAACTGGTTAACCAAATGCAATTGTCACCCCCATGCTAGGGGGGTGTCGTGAGGGGTCATGATACCCCTCTTGAAGTCTGAAGTACTTCTGTAATAAAAATTACATATATAATTTAGGAAAAGAAAATCATTGTTACACATCAATAAAATATTTAATTACATTTTCACGCAAATTACATCTATAATAAAAACAAACACCTTTTTTTTATACATATACAGGTTGCCTATTAACTCTATGAGTACCAGAGGGGTAGCAAACACATTACAATACCTCTCTCGTACTCATAGGATTAATCTTCCAATACAAAATATGAGGGCATGTCGAATATAATAGGAGAAGAAAAATGTCGGATGAAAATGGTGAAAGAAAATCATGGGAGTACTGTAGTCGACTTTTCAAAGGGGGAGGGGAGATTAAAATGTCGGATGTACAATATTCGTCGAATTAATATGGTGAAAGAAAGCACTGTAAGTCGGATTTGGAAGGGGAAGGGTTAATTGAATGAACAATATTTGTCGGATTAATGTGGTGAATATCACGGTTTACTGAACACTCAGACAATTTGGTTAAGGTAAAATAATGAATCTTTATTAGAAAAAATAATACAGAACAGAAATGCCCTTCACGGGTCCAGACTCAAACAGAGGATAGCACTATTTAATCTGACACAGGTCAGGGCAATAACAGATAAAACAAAATACAGAAATGTAAAAATAACTGGAACAAAACCTCTGCAGTGCAGTTCAGGAGAAGCCTTAAGAGAGACTGGTACTGCAGGGCAGACACCCCAATAGATTGGGGAGCGGATAGGCTCTACCGGCCTTACCTATAACCGGGTAAGGCAGCCCACGTGACCGTACAACTGAGTATACTGAGGAGATGCCCGGAGGCAAGCAGAGTAGGCACAGTCTGCACGGAGCGCAACCGGAGGTGATGGTAGGCAGAATGAGTCAAACTAGCCCGGCGGCAATAGAAAGAGCAGCTGTACAGCAATGCAACCTGAGACAGCTGATAGGTGCAACGGACAGGTCAAACCACCACAAGTGACCGTAGGCACAGTCTGTATAGTGACAAACGGAGGCTGCAGCGAGGCACAGGCCGTATGGTGACAAACAGAGGCTACAGTGAGGCACAGGCTGAAAGGTAGCGCGACCAGAGGCAGTGGAGAAGTGCAGACTGACAGGTGGTAGAACCGCTAGTGACCGTAAAACACAGTCTGTTTAGTGGCAAACAGAGGCTACAGTGAGGCATAGGCCGTATAGTGACAAACGGAGGCTACAGTGAGGCACAGACTGAAAGGTAACGCAACCAGAGGCAGTGGAGAAGTGCAGACTGACAGGTGGTAGAACCGCTAGTGACCGTAAAGCACAGGCTGTATAGTATGCAAACGGAGACTTCAGGGAGGCACAGGCTGAACGGAAGTGCAACCGGAGGCAGCGGAGAAGTACAGACTGACAGGTGGTAGAACCGCTAGTGACCGTACAGCACAGGCTATATTGTATGCAACCCGAGACTGCAGGGAGACACAGGCTGAACAGTAGCACAACCGGAGGCAGCGGAGAAGTACAGACTGACAATTGGTGGAACCGCTAGTGACAATAAAGTACAGGCTGCATAGTATACAATCGGAGGCTGCAGGAGGGCACAGGCTGAAAGGGTAGAGCAACCAGAGGCAACTGAGTAGTGCAGACTGGCAGGCAACCGTATGGCAAAGGCAACAGACACTAGACTAGGACAACAGAAGAACTAGTGATGAGCGGATGCTAGGCGAGTAGCCAAAGCCTGGAATGGTGCACAGAGCAGAAGTCAGCCAAAGCCTTGATCGGTACACAGAGAGCGGTAGTCAGCCGAAGCCTAGATCGGTACACAGAGAGCGGTAGTCAGCCAGAACTGGGATCGGTACACAGAGAGTGGAATCAGCCAAATCGGTCACGGAGTCGTAGACAGGCAAGCCGGGTCAAAGCAATACGGGCAACGAAGACAGGAACAAGGTCAGACGAAACCGGATCATACACGGAACAGGAACACAGCAACAAATGTCTGGTCAGGAACACAACGAAAGGGCACCGGCATAGTGACAGGAGGGCGTATATAAAGGCAAGCCCTGGGAGGGGTTGAAAACCCAGAGCCAATAAGAAGCAGCCAACGCAAACCCAGAAGTAGGAATGTCGCTCAGGCAGAATCACGGGCACCGTGATAGTGAAAGAAAGCACTGTAAGTTGACTTTGGAAGGGTTAATTGTTGACTATGAACAATATTTGTCAGATTAATGTGGTGGAAGAAAGCACTGTAGTCAACTTTTAGAAGGGGGATTAATATGTCGAGGGGGGCACTCTGTCAGATTTTGTTATGTGGAGAACACATCTAACACTGAACTTGATCTTTTTGTCGTCAAATGTACGCATATTTCCTTGGTCTTTGTCATTTTGCACTTTTTTTGGGGGGTAGTTGGAAAAAAGCAGACAGCGCGAGTTTTGTTACAACTCTGAAAAGTGCTGTCTATGCCAGTTTTGTTTTACCGTGGTTCAGCAATAAAATACTGACGTAACACGTTTGCAAAATTTTTTTTTGCAATGTTTCTTGTAACGACGGTTTTAGCGTGGGTAATAGAATCAAGCCCCAAATCTGTGAACCCACACTGGACCAGCGTGGCAGATTATGATCCATTTCCTCAGCATGGTTTCGCAATACAAAAATAATGGCCCTCATTCCCTGGAGGCTTGCAAGCTACTTCCTATGGCAGCTGGAAGACCATCTAAATGACAGAGGGTGCTAAGAATGACAGGGTTCTATCTGGCTTCCTTTGGTCTTCAGACATTGGAACTGTTAACATTCGATCTATGAGTACAGTTTTGCTCTTAGAGTAACTTGTACAAAAACGAAATAACATCTGTGGGGATATTATTGGCTTATGCGAGATGAAGATTTAGTCAAAATAGAAGATGGACGCTGGGTATACTATAAAGGAACCAATGATGGACATTGTAGTGGAATTGGATTCTACATTAACAAAAGACTGACAGACTCAGTTGTAAAAGTATTTCTGAAAGAATTGGTTTGCACGCCCCTACAAGTAGCCACGTTGATGGTGAAGATGAAGAATTTTATGATGATTTATTATGCCTCTACAAACAGGGCTATTACCACTACAAATTTATAATGGAAGATTTCAATGCAAGAATTGGTGAAAAATCGATAGGACCATATGGAACTGCAGGCAACTAACTGATCAAATTTACAGTAGAACAAAATGGGTTCATCCTGAATTCATTCTACAGGAAAAAGGCCCAGAGCAAATGGACATTGAAAAGTGCTAATGGTAATGCAAGTGAAATCGACTTCATACTTGCAAATAATAATAAAAAAAAGATATTCACTAACTTCTCAGTCTTAAATCACTTTAACACTGGAAATGACCATTGTGTAGTGAGAACAAAAGTCAAAATTGTCTGACAGAAAGAAAGAAGGAAAATGAACAAGTCAACAACTGAAAATTAAAAATAACCAACTGCTGAAAAATCATAAGAATTGTGAGATAGCACTGTCTAGTGTTCTGCAAGCACGGGCATTTCAACCCACAATAAAAAAGTTATTGAAACTATTGTAGACACTGCCTATGCCCTTTCACCTACTGTGAAATAAGAAAAAACAATCCGAATTGCCATGATGAAAAAGAGAAAAGGAGAAAAACGGTAATATTAGTAATAGGGTACAATATGTAGAAATGTGCAAGACCATAAGGAAGTGCATATAAGAAGAAAAGAGCAAATTCAGTGCTGTGCTCATCAAAAGGTCAGTGCAAGAAAATCAAAGGCTAAAGAAAGCAAAACAAAAGAAGGCCACATAGAGAGCCAAATGTTTGCACTAAAGGTTGAAAGAGGGACAACAGCAAAAACCCAACAACAAATACTAAAACAAGTGGAAAAATTGTATTGAAATCTTTATAAAGATGAAGGATAACAACCTAATGTATTACCAGAGGCTGAAGCTGTGCCAGAAGTTTTGGTAGAAGAAGCAGAAGCAGCAATAAAATAAATGAAAAATGTCAAAGCAGCTGAACCTGATAAAGTAATTATTGAAATGTTAAAAGATGGAGGTCAGTCCTTATTGAAAGCCCTAGCTAAACTATTTTGAAAATATCTATTACTCTGCAAAGTGCCTGAAACATGGAAAAATGCAGAAGTTTTCCTACTGCACAAAATAAGGTGATAAGGCGGATCTAAAAAGCTAACGACCAATAAGCCTATTGCCAGTGGTCTAATTTTCATAAAGGTACTATCAAGAAGAATGTACAAAATACTCATGGCCGGCCCAAGACAATGTGCTGTCTGGGTCCAAGGATGAAATGCTGCCCTCCCCCACACTACCAAAACCATGCCCACCTGGAAAGCCACATGTTGGCCAATTCTATACCTGTAAGCAGAGGCGTAACTAGAAGCCTTCGGGCCCTGGTACAAGAAGTGCCACGGGCCCCCCCTACCACCACATTGGCCCCCCTCCCACCACATTGACCCCTCCACAATGCCCCCATCTCCTACCTGGACCGTGCGGTCCTCTTAGTAATGAAAAGCGCTGGGAGATGATGTCATCTCCCAGCGCTCTGCATTACTAGAGCACCGGCGGGAGATTGCGGGCCCCAGGCGGAGGGGTCGCAGGGGGAGGCTGGGCCCCTGGAGTGCACAGGCCCAGTCGCAGGTGCGACCCCTGCGACCCCTATAGTTATGCTACTGCCCGTAAGGCCCGTAATTGCCAATGTGTGCAAAACCTCTGATACTTTTACAAATACAGTGTAAAGGGAGCTCTGTCTATAGACCTCCACCTATCCTTTATAATAATTTGCTAAAATTTGTGTAACTACGCAGTCATGCGCAGTAGAGACTGCTGCTCATGCTGCAATCATGCTCAGTAGAGACTGCCCGTGCCGCAGCTGATAAAGAGCTGGACGCTCCTTCGGAGCATCCAGCTGTGTATCAGCTGCGGCATGGGCAGTATCTACTGTGCATGACTGCCCCGCGACCGGCTGGCAGTGGCACTGTGGCCCGTGTTTACTGGCTCTTCAACTAGTACAAGATAAGGCATCTATGAACTCACTGATCCTGAAGTGAATAATCACACAAAGTGAAAAAAAAAAAAAAAAAGTATATGTGGGTAAGTGCTCTAATATCAAAAAATATAATTAAACCTATATAGATTGTAAATGATGGTGTAAAGATGTTGAGAGTACAAAACAATTTATTACGCACAATAAAAAAACAGGTGTACCTGTATTGATCAATATTAAAGAAGTACATGTTTTAATATTGATCAGTACAGATATACCTGTTTTTTTATTTTTTTATTGTGCTTAATAAATTGTTTTGTACTCTCAACATCTCTACACCATCATTTACTATTTATATAGATTTTAAAACCTCTGACACTCCTGTTTGAAGTTGCAGGGAGTTATAATGGAAGTGACACAGGGACAGCAGTTTAGGTATTTACATGTACCTCTGGATTTATCCCACACCACAAGCTGCCACAGTTTGCTGGGCAGTCTCTGCCTCAGAAGATGAGCACACAGGATCCCTGTCAGACCAGCACTCAGGATGTGCACCCTGCACCGTGTCTGTGGTGATCATCTGGCCTCTGCACAATGTGATAGCTGCAGGACAAACACAGCTAACCCTGGGATACAGCAAGCGGTCTCAACAAGGAGGGAGGTGCTGCCACATCATATTAAAAAAAAAATCACCTCTCAGCCCCACTGTTGAGCTAATCCCCATGGTCAATCAAGTCATGCAATGCATGAGTACTTGTTGAGAGATTCTGCCAGTCTCCCATGGGCCCACCGGGACTCATGTAAGGGCTGGCTCTGAAAATACTTAACGAGGTAAAGGCTAAAGGACAAGCAGGTTTCAGGAACAGTTTCAGTACAATGGACCATATTGTCATGGTTTTAATGAACACTCAGACAATTTGGTTAAGGTAAAAAAATGCAGCTTTATTAAATAAATAATAAAGAATAGAAATGCCCTTCAACAGGTCCAGACCCAGACAAGGGATAAGCTCTTCTGGATCTGACACAGGTCAGGGTACAAACAGAAACAGATATATACAATAACTGTAAGGCAGAGTGTATAATCTGGAACAGGAACTGGAACAAAACCTCAGCAGTACCAGCAAGGAGGCGCCCTAAGCGATGGTGAGTACTGCAGGGCAAAATCCCCAGTGGAACAGGGGAAACAGGCCAGGCCACTGGACTTGCCCAGAAGACCAGGTATAGGCAGCCTAAGTGACGGGCACAGACACACGTACACGTAGGTTATGCCCTGAGGTAACCGGAGCAGGCACAGGTAATATATGTAAGGAATAGGCAGCCCACGTGACAGTTACAGACACACGTACTCGGAGTTTATGCCCAGAGGCAACCGGAGGAGGCACAGGCTGTATAGTAGTGCAACCGGAGGCAATTGTAATGCACAGGCTGTATAGCAGCGCAACCGGAGGCAACCGTAAGGCACAGGCTGTATAGTAGCGCAACCGGAGGCAATTATAAGGTACAGGCTGTAAGGTATTGCTCCCAGGAGCAACCGCAAAGGCACAAGCTGTATAGAGTGCAACTAGGGCAAACGTAAGAGCAACGGCTATATAACACAAAACCGGAGACAACAGAGGGCACAAGCGGAATAGCCAATGATAGGAGTAATAGCCAATGCTTGAAACAGTGCACAGAGAGCAAGTGAGCTCAAGCCTGGATTGGTACACAGAGAGCGGTAGTCAGCCAAAGCTTGGGTCGGTACACAGAGAGCGGTAGTCAGCCAAAGCCTGGATCGTTACACAGAGAGCGGTAGTCAGCCAAAGCCTTAATCGGTACACAGCGAACGGTAATCAGCCAAAGCCTGGATCGGTACACAGCGTGCAGTAGTCAGACGGAATCAGACACAGAAATCGTTAGTCAGGCAAACTGGGTTGTAACGGAATAGGCAGTGAAGACAGGAGCAAGGTCAGATCATACACGGAACAGGATACACAGCTACAAACGTCTGGTCAGGAACACCACGAAAGGGCACCCAAGATAGTGAGAACAGGGTTTAAATAGGCGATTGCTGGGCGGAGCAAAGTCCAGAGTCCAATAAAGGGCAGCAAGCACCGACAGGAAGTAGCAATGTCGACAGACAAGAAATCATGGTACCGTGATACATATCCAGACAATACAGCAAGTTATAGAGTGACTGACAAATGAATATATTATTCATAGCCTTCATTGACTACGAAAAGGCCTTTGACTTATTGAAAAAGCAAGCAATAATCAATGTCCTGGTCAACCAAGGAATAGATAGATCTTACATCAATATCCTCCAATCAGTATATGAAAATGCAACTGCATCAATACAGATCAACAATGATAAAGTCCAGATCAACATAGAAAAGGGGTCCGACAGGGAGACATAATCTCCCCAAAACTATTTTCTACTTGTTTGGAAGAAATTTTCCACAAACCAAATTGGGACAAAAAAGGACTTAAGATGAATGAAGACTATCTACATCACTTATGTTTTGCGGACAATATCATACTCTTTGCAAGTAGTACTGAAGAACTGAAAAAACCCATTGAAGAGTTACAACAGGAAAGCAGAAATTTTGGTGAAGATGAAGATGACAAAAATTCATGCTTAACAAATTTACCATTAGGGATTGGCAAACATTTTTGGCTCAAACCAAAATCGGCAGAAAATGGCACTTTCCGCTTGGTGAATAATTTCCCTCGAAAAATGCAATTTTCTGGCTTTTTTCGCCTAGCTCAATGAATTGAAATCAATGGGAAGAAAATGTTTTTCCTACTACATGAAAGTTTTCTCTACTTTTCTACAGCCGTATAAAAGGGTGCCAGGTTCTCATTATAACACACCATTTTGTGTTTGTGAGAGGAGAAAGCAGCACATTTTTGAGCTAGAGAAGATAGGCAAATATAGAGGAATTGACACTCCGTTTAGGGAGTCTTTTAGGTAGCACATTTGTTCTCTGTATTAGGGGAAGTCTTGGGGAGAAAAAAGGAGGAAGGAGGTTGACTTCAAATACCCCAGTGTGACTGACTTGCAAGAAACAGAGAGCTGGGGTCCAAGTTGTTGATTTTGTTGTTTAGTTCTAATTTCTTTTTTTTTCCTGACTCTGATAAATAGGTGGACAACTTAAAAAAAATAATACAAAAAAAATAAAAAAATTATTAAACAAGTAAATATATTAGGTGACAGACAGCTGACCGGAAGCCTGATGTGAGCTCTGTAACTGAGGCAGAATTGATAGACAGCAGACAACACTGATAATTTTGTTGAGGGCTAAGGCAAGACATCACAATCCATCAATTGTGTACTGTAGAGAGTAAAAACACACACAGTAGTCCAGGAGTAATGTCCAGGAAATGCACAAGGGGCAGGGGGAGGGGGAAAGGTGAAGTAAAGTGGGAGTAAAGTGGTAGTTCAAAAACTGACAGCAGCAATGGTTGCTGCAGCGTGTGCAATAAATGATGATCCCTCTCCTCCTGAGGTGGATGCAGTTTGTCAAGGTCCCACCAATCACATAATGGCATTCCCCCACCACCAATATCATACACATCTGCCACATTGTAAGTTGTACTTTATTTTTTTTATCACTTGACATCATCATGAGCAGGAAGTTCGTGTTGTTGGCAAAGGACAAATGCACTCTGCTTGCTAGCAGATTTTTCAAGGTATATGTTGCTGTAGGACTCACAACTTTGACTTTCAACTATTTATTTCTCCACTATAGCCCACAGGAGAAGTAATATTGTGCTGGGAAATGTGGCACCATAGGAAACATAGGAAAAATGTTGGAATATGAGAAAAATGTGTTGAATAGCAGAACATTTTGTTACAATAGGATAAAAATGTATTGGAATAGGCAAAAAAATTGCTGGAATAGGTGAAAAGGAGGAAAATTTTGCATTGAGGAAAAAAAGAGAAAAATTGTCAGTTTTTCGTGAAAAGTCATGCAGGAAATTCACAGTAGAAGACATAGCAAGTAGATTTAACTGGGACAGAAAATGTCAATAGATGGAAACACCATGATGGAAATTGAGTGACGAATAAAATCGGGATGGTAAGTATTTGGACTGTTTAGTAGTGCCAGCTTTAAGACAAATTTACCACTCTGCCTCGAGTGAAATGTTTTTGACCATTGTGTTCTCCCAGTCTTTATGTATGGTTCTGAAACATGGACAATGAATACCAAAGACATACAAAAACTTAAGGTTATGCAGAGAAGTATGGAGCGACGAATTGTAAACATAACAAAAGGAATAAGAATGGATTCATCAGGAAACAAAAGTCTATTACATCATTCATATTTTCTTCCACTTTTATGTTTAGCACAGTTGTTTATATAATTAGGTATATGGCAGAATATTTTTAGTCTTCATGTCCACTTTTGATATAGATTAGACAGACGAGCACTGTATAGTGCGACCCATGTGGCCAATCCATGCCTGTCCATTATCCTTCTGCTCCATTTAAATTTATAAATTTGGGGTGCTTGTACCTTTCAGCTAGAGTACCACTTTAAGTGATCATGTGTTGGACACATATGTTTCACATTGTTGCTCTTGCTCTGAATACATGGTGACCTTTCACTCATTTGAGACATTCTGTATCAAATTTCTATCTTGTTATCATGCAGTTTTCATATGTTATTTGCATATCCAGTGTTTGATAGAATATTTTTTGCTTGGTGTCTAGTACTATCTATCTATCTATCTATCTATCTATCTATCTATCTATCTATCTATCTATCTATATAAAATGTATGTGCTGTTCTCCCTCTGTTGGCTATGAGATTTGGTGTCTGCTTGGACATTAAGGGTACCTTAACTGCTAGGTGATAGTTACTAGCACATTTGGCAGAGTGATAGACTTTCCATATACATTGGTAGCTATTATTCAATACGAGTGCATATTTGTGTCTGTTATTTTAATAAAGTGTTGTATTTATTATTTTATTTGGCAGATATTTTGTATTGACACTTTGAAATCATATACATAAATTTCTAATTGTTGTCTTTTTTAGTTGAGATATATTTTTTGATATAGCATCAGATCTATTATTATTTCTTGTTCACTGATTTTTACCATTTAGTTTAGATTATCCATTGGGGCTCAAAGAGATAGGTGATTTGTTCTTTCTACTATGGTCACATTGATCCCGGAAGAAATGTTTCTGTAATTTTAGAGCAAAAATTCAAAATAAGCTTTAATGGGGCTTTGTTTGCCTTCAGAACAAATAGTAAACAATGAACGCTGGGATATTTTCAACCTTGACACGTATACATGTTAAACTCCATACGTCAGCATCACAATGAAACTAAGAAAAATAATTTTATAGATTGCCTTGTATATTTTTATTTATATAGTGTCAACCAGTGTACTTGTCACTTTACAGTTTACATTTGATATAGAAGGGGTACAATAAGTGAGGTGATTAAGTGTTTATAAAGACAAAATAAGGGGAACAACAGGTGAGTATAGTTGAGGATGAAAGGTCCCAGCCCCGTAGAGCTTACAATCTATGATCCTTCACTAATCCATCATATGCAATAGAGGTATCCAATGCATTGCAAAGTGATGATAACGTAACATAGTAGAAGCCTATATTTATGGTATCTCTAACAGAAACCTTCTTTTTGAATTGGATTATCCATAGGCAGCAACACCACCAAATTTTTGGCCATGAAAGAGCCAGTCATTCCTCTAGCTGTTGTTGGACTACAATTCCCATCATCCTCAAACAGCAACAGCAACTAGACTGGTTACAGTTTGCTCACCACCTTCTTGCTATGCAGTAACAAGACACAGAGGAAATTACCGTACAATGCATCTATTCTCTTGCACATGTTATAGCGTGACATTTGGGGCTTGCATGGCTTACTCACACTAAAGTCTTATCAGTGTCAAAATATGTGCACCTGTATGCACTAAAGTGATCATACATATCCAGATGTGCAGATGCATGATTTTTATCCCAAAATATAAGGTAAGAAAATGAGCTGAGTTGGGGGACTATATATATGGTATTCTCTTGAGAATATATTTAATAAAGTAGAAACGTAGTACAATAATCTGGTGGTGTGAGCTTGAATTGTTTGATTTGTTTGGCCTCCATCCACAGAGGCTTTATTTGGCCTCTGCACTATATTTTACTGTACTCATTTTGTAGTTTCTTATGTCTGCTGAGGCATACGCATATAATGAGCCTTATACACAAAAGTAAGAGGAGCAATTCAGGTAGAAACTGGGCTGTTAACCTCTTGAATGTTATAGAAGTATCCATTGCTTTTCAAAACAATGATTTTGAGACTTCTCTGTCATTCAACTGGGTAAAAGTCCTATTTAAATCCATGGGCATATTAGTAATTCTTGTTTCCCCTTAGGTTTATTTGGTTTGCCCCAGAAGTGCTCCTCTTTTCTTCTGTGTATAAAACCCCCTGTACCTGCACTCTTGAACAGGAATGGGGGAGACATATTCCGAGTCCAGCAGTGAACAAGCTCTGGCTTTGAAACACTGTGATGGTTTTCCCAGTTGGCCATTAATAAAACCTTGTGTTCTCTTGTCCCTATCAGATTACAGACACACGATTTTAATATCACAATAATGATAAATGTTTGCTCCCGTTGGGCATGTAACTGTAAGTGTGAGGGACAAACTTTTTCCTCCATCTGTTTTTGGACTACAGTTCTGAATCCTCAGCCAGATGATGGAAGTTGTTATACAACAGCTTCTGGAGGGATGCAGGATTTGTACTCCTGGCAAAAGCATCTGCAATGGATTCTGGGTAAATAATTGCACAAAACTAATTCTAGGTATCTTATTCCATGCATTTTATTTTATTTATTTTTATTTTTTGTAGCCCCTCACTGAAAATCCTGCATTTGCCTCAGTCAGGGTCTTTCTTTTCCATAATCAATCCAGAGACCTCTGGGGCTTGGGAACAGGATGTTTCTTCCTGTACAAATCAATTGAATAGGCAATTTAACACTTTTTTGATACATCCAGTATTCGGAAACAGCTCATTTCAATGAAATGAGATAGTGGATTTCTTTATACCTTGAGTTAGATTGGGTGGACCCCTTTGGTGTGTGAAGGGAAAGGTCAGTAAAACAATATGAGCTCAATTTCAGCTCACATGGCAGAAGATTATATGTGTTCTATTTTCTTCTCATCTATTTTTCTCATCTTTTGCAGCCCATGAGAAAAAGCTGAATATCAGTGTGTAGTGTCTACATAGTATTGCTTGCTGCTTGTAGGATTAAGTTCAATCCGTGCTGCTTGAAACTCCCAGAGGAATCAATTCAATTTCCCACCCACACAAGCAGAGCATTGCCCTTAAAAAGAAATCAAATGTGAGAAATGCACCAGGTTAGTATATTGTAAGATTTATATAATACACTTGACATGTGCAATCCTCACTGCTTTTTACTGAATTTTAAGGTTGAATTCTACATATCTGAATCAGTCTGGGAATTCAGGGTCTTACACATCAAGCTAAAGAGATGCAATAGTGGAGCAAACCAGCTACTTCTTAGGACTGAAATAAAAATTATGCATAACCTATTGAGTTAAATTGGACTTTTAACCCCTTAAATGCTAGGTAAAGCAATACTCCAGTTCTACTGCATCAGACTCAAAGTTTTTTGTGTTAAATCCACCTCTTTATGGTTTCACAAAAGTCCTATTCAAGTTTGTTCAAGCTGCATAACTCAGAATAATGTATGGTGTATGACTCATCATATGATATGGTTATACTCAGAATTAGGTATGGTGTATGACTCTTCATATGATATGGTTATACTCAGAATAATGGATGTGAAATGACTCATCATATGATATGGTTATACTCAGAATAATGTATGGTGTATGACTCATCATATGATATGGTTATACTCAGAATAATGGATGTGAAATGACTCATCATATGATATGGTTATACTCAGAATAATGTATAGTGTATGACTCATCATATGATATGGCTATACTCAGAATAATGTATGGTGTATGACTCATCATATGATATGGTTACACTCAGAATAATGTATGGTGTATGACTCATCATATGATATGGTTATACTCAGAATAATGTATGGTGTATGACTCATCATATGATATGGTTATACTCAGAATAATGGATGTGAAATGACTCATCATATGATATGGTTACACTCAGAATAATGTATGGTGTATGACTCATCATATAATATGGTTACACTCAGAATAATGTATGGTGTATGACTCATCATATGATATGGTTATACTCAGAATTATGTATGGTGTATGACTCATCATATGATATGGTTACACTCAGAATAATGTATGGTGTATGACTCATCATATGATATGGTTATACTCAGAATAATGGATGTGAAATGACTCATCATATGATATGGTTACACTCAGAATAATGTATGGTGTATGACTCATCATATAATATGGTTATACTCAGAATAACGGATGTGAAATGACTCATCATATGATATGGTTACACTCAGAATAATGTATGGTATATGACTCATCATATGATATGGTTATACTCAGAATAATGTATGGTGTATGACTCATTATATAATATGGTTATACTCAGAATAATGTATGGTGTATGACTCATCATATGATATGGTTAAACTCAGAATTATATATGGTGTATGACTCATCATATGATGTATGCCATCCTAAATGCTCATGTTCAGAACAATGTATGGTTTATAACTCATCATATGATATGGTTACACTTAGAATAATGTATGGTATATGACTCATCATATGATATGGTTATACTCAGAATAATGTATGGTGTATGACTCATTATATAATATGGTTATACTCAGAATAATGTATGGTGTATGACTCATCATATGATATGGTTAAACTCAGAATTATATATGGTGTATGACTCATCATATGATATGGTTACACTCAGAATAACGGATGTGAAATGACTCATCATATGTTATGGTTACACTCAGAATAATGTATGCCATCCTAAATGCTCATGTTCAGAACAATGTATGGTTTATAACTCATCATATGATATGGTTACACTTAGAATAATGTATGGTATATGACTCATCATATGATATGGTCATACTTAGAATAATGTATGGTGTATGACTCATCATATGATATGGTTATACTCAGAATAATGTATGGTATATGACTCTTCATATGATATGGTTATACTCAGAATAATGTATGATATATGACTCTTCATATGATATGGTTATACTCAGAATAATGTGTGGTGTATGACTCATCATATGATATGGTTATACTCAGAATAATGTATGGTATATGACTCGTCATATGATATGGTTATACTCAGAATAATGTATGGTGTATGACTCATCATATGATATGGTTACTCAGAATAATGCATGGTATATGACTCGTGATATCCTAAATGATTAAACTCAGAATAATGTATGGTGTATAACTCATTGTATGTATCCTAATTGGTTATGTTCAGAACAATGTATGGTGTATAACTCACCATATGAAATCCAAAATGGTTAAACTCAGAATAATGTATGGTGTTTAATTAATCGTATGATATGGTTACACTCAGAACAATGTATAGTGTATGACTCATCATATGATGTCCTAAATGGTTAAACTCAGAAAAATGTACTGAGTTTAACTCATGATGGAATCCTAAATGGTTAAACTCAGAACAATGTATGGTGTATATCTCATTGTATTATATGGTTACACTCAGAACAATGTATGGTGTATGACTCATTGTATTATATGGTTACACTCAGAATAATGTATGGTGTATGACTCATTGTGATACCCAAAATGATTAAACTCAGAATAATGTGTGGTGCATGACTCATTGTATGATATCCTAAAAATGGTTAAATTTAGGATAATGTATGGTGTATAACTCATGGTAGTATCCTAAATGGTTAAACTCAGGATAATGTATGGTATATAACTCATTGCGGTATCCTAAATGGTTAAACACAGGATAATGTATGGTACAGAAAGAAAGAAAGAGGAACAGTTCTGGAGTTAGTTATCTGACCATAGGAGAAAATCCTCAAAATTCCCACTGATTAAAACTGGACTTTTAACCCCTTGAATTCTAGAGATGCATCTCAGTGTGTCGCAGACCCCTCTAGATCTGAGGAGGTTAAAATCCCCATCTTAATCAATGGAAATATTTATCCTCAATGTTGCAGTTGATTTGTCCCAGGACTGTCCCAGTTTTCTTAGTACAGTAGCCTCAGATGAGCAGTCATCATGGCACCAACATCGGAGACAAAACTCAGTATTAGGCAGCCCAAGCTGTTGTCTATTCTGGTCTGCCTAATGGCAAATCCAGCGCTTGAAAAGCAATGTGTTAGATACCTCTGTAGCGTTCAAGGTGTTAAAAGCCCTATTTAAATTCATGGAAATTTGCATTTATCTTCCATATTATAGTTTACTCCCACATTTTCTTTCTGTAAATGGCACAAAACTCATGTAGCATCTATAATATTTGTCTCTGCTTTACTAGCCATCTGAATCCAGGACTTTCTGGTTACAGCACAGCCATAAAAATGAGTACATCCAGAACTGTTCATAGACTTTAGATGACTGATTGAGTAATTAATTGCAAGAGTATAGGATCACCATTGTAAAGAAATATAATCTTACTTTCTTTTATTGGGTTTGGTAATTTGTTTTTCTACTCTATAGCAGTTGGAAATTCCATGTGCACATTCATGTCCCTGTTGAAATGAATATGGTCCTAGCATTCTGCCAGGAAGGAGCTCAGACACCAGTCATCAGTGTCATGCTGGGCAGCACTTGTCATTTGGCAGGAAGATTCCCAACACACATTTTCCTATTTTCTCTGCAAGGTCCATCATGCTGAAAGCACTAGACTACCCCAGGGATTTGTAGAGAATCTACTTGTACTATCACAAGCTATGCAATATGCTTTCCTCTAAATTTAGATGTTATGGTACTTTTCACAAAATACAAACTCAACAACCTCTTTGTCAGCAAGGATTTGCAGGAAGCCAAGAAAGGATTTATGATTAAAAAGTAATTAAACTTTAACAAACCTTAAAATCAAACCAGTACAGCAAAACCAATGTCCAGCTCTGCTGAAGTGCTACATAAAATCTAGTTTCCCTGCTTATCACTAACCCGTGACTCACACCAAACAATAAACACACATCTGAGGGACGTTGGAAGGATACTGTGACAAGGAGGCAGATATATTAAGAATTGAAGCAAGCCAACTGCCCCATATACAACAAATAAAAATACCCCAATCCCCACTGATATTAATTGACCATTTAACCCCTTGAGGCCTCATCTCCAATGCCTTGCAAAGCAATGCACTGAAGACCATATTATTCAGGGGTTAAAAGCTTCATTGACATCAAGATGAATATATACTTGTCCACTATGTACTCCAACATCTGAAAACATTTAAATAAGTACCTCAATTCCCAGATGAATGATATTGGATTAACATGCACAGACTTGTAATATGCCATGGTCTAATTGGAAAAGGGCATACATATATTAGAACACAGATGTTCATTCTCAGGCACACAAATACATACTCCAGACGCAGATGATCTTGCACAATCTCTTTCTGGCACACAGATACAGGAGGCAAATATAGTCAAGTTGATACATTTATTGGCTAACTAAGCAGATTTAGGATGCAAGCTTTCAAGACCTCTTAAGTCTCTTCCTCAGGAATATTATACAGATAAATATGAAAACATCTCTCTTATATACAAGTATACATTGCATTGTTTAGAATGCAAATCAGACAAGAAAGCTCAGTCTAGACCCAGGTTCGTTGATCAGTCAGTGGTAGAGGAGTGTGATGTAAATTGCAGTCTTCCTCTGAGGAGTCAAAGGTATTTACAGTCCCAATGGGACTGTTATAAAGGTTAATCCACAATGTGATAATGTGACAGAAATTCTCTGTTCAGACCATTATTTAAAGCATTAAACTGGAGCATTAATTTAACCTCCCATATGTTTCTGTCCCTCTGAGTGTGAAACAGTCCCATCAGTACGGTCATTTTAATGTCCCTGACACTTTGTCCATTTTGGCAAAAATGTTCTCCCACTGGTGTCTTTGTCTTTTTGTTGTTAACACTGGGTCTGTGGGAATTAAACCGTTTATGTAATGGCTGTCCAGTTTCACCCACATAAAAAGCTGTTAGGCATTTTGCACACATGATGAGGTATATTACACTGGATGATTTGCAGGTGAAGGCACCATTGATCTTGTGGTATAACTGGATGTTTGGTATGGGTTCCTTATCTTTGGTGTACATGTGTGCACAGGTTTCACACCTTTTTAGGCAGCAAGATTTTACATTTTGTGTATTTTTATTCAGGGCACTCCTTGCCATCAGATGTTTTAAATTGGGAGGCTGTCTGAAGGAGAGTAAGGGAGGCTGTGGGACTATGTTGTTAAGTCTTTCATCCTTATGTAATGTTGTTTGAACCCTCAACCCCCAAGTTGAAGTTCTAGGCAAAATATCAAGATATATATATATACACACACCACCACAGAGGTGGTGTGTATATGTGTGTGTTTGTAAGCCTATGTGTAGGGGATGCTGACACTCACCAAGGCTGGTTCTGTCTGTTTCACAGCTTGCATAATGGTGCTGAGGGCCAGACAGGCACTGTTATCCTGTGGACAGGGTGTCCTTCTGGCAAATGCCCCTTGCCTGTGTATTAATTACTCCAAGTGCTAGAAGTACCTCCGTTTGAGAATTACTGATTTGCCTTGTTCTAGATTTAACACAGTTCAACTTAATGCATCAGCCTCTCTGAGGCTAATGTATTCAAAAACATGGAATAATTCTGGCTCAAACCAACTGCTCCATGGGGGACAAATTAAAAGTCAACAAATTCCTATTGAGTTAAATTGAGCGTTTAACCCCTTGAGTGCATTAACACTGTATGGTTGATGTACTAAGAAGGAACCGAGCAATCTGGGTGCAAAACAACAGTTCTGTCTGTTTATTGGCTATGAACATACTGTATCTTAGACTGATATTTAGCTCCTTTGTGCAGAATAGGGTGATCACGTGGACCAGATTGCCCAAGACAGTCCTGGGTTTTAAATGTGTGTCCCTTTGTCTTGGGCAGCCCCTTTCTGGGACAATACAATGGGGTAGATTCACTAAGCGGTGATAAAGAGGAGATAAAGAGGTGATACAGTGGAGATGACTTCTCCAGTTTATCACTTTTCCAGTTCCTATGTTATTCTATGGAGCCTATTCACTAAGATCTCCAAAGCAGAAGAAATCTTAATGCATATGCTCCATAGAATAACATAGGAACTGGAGAAGTGATATCACTGGAGAAGTCATCTCCACTTTATCACTTCTTTATCACTGCTTAGTGAATCTCCCCCAATGTCTCTGAATGAAAACTCCAGAGCACAGAGTGTCTCCTACTGTAACAGAAACTGATGCCTCTGCTGGGCTACAGTTGTAGTGTAATGCTAGTCTAAGGCTTTGTGAGTGATGTACTTTTTCTTGTAGCCCATCACAGACATTGCGTTCTGTCAAAGCAGCCAATGGCAGTTCTCCCTTTAGTGTTAAAGGGATAGTAATACTTTATTATTACTATCCCCCATATTGTACATATTTGAAAAATAATTTAATAACCCCCAGGTTCATCTCTCAAACCTTTATGGACTGAGAGATAACCAAAGGCAAAGTTCCCCCCTCCCTCCCCCTTCCCTGAAGTCAACGTTGTGCTGACTGCAGGGATATCCGGTCTGACTTTCATCATGCGGCTCTGCAGCAGAGCCGCGATCACGTTAGTGAAAAAGAATTATTTCACTGAAACGGTCTTCTACATGTGTTTGCAAACCAAGCACAAACCAAGCACATGTCGAAGACCGTTTCAGTGAAATAATTCTTTTTCACTAATGGGATCTCGGCACAGCTGCAGAGCCGCAAGCCTGTTGTACGACAGACTTCCCCTGCAGTCAGTACAACGCTGACTTCAGGGAAGGGGAGGGAGGGGGGAACTTTACCTTCGGTTATCTCTCAAACCATAAAGAGATGAACCTGGGGGCTATTAAATTATTTTACAAATATCTACAATATGGGGGATAGTAATAAAAATTATTACTATCCCTTTAAGAACTCTGTGTTATACAGTGGAAAGAGAAGGATGTACACTGATGTTCAGTGATGTATGGTGACCCGTCCCACATAGCTGCCCTAGAGCTGAGGACAAGTACTCTTCTGCTCTTGTCTCTGCAGTGTCACTGAATGCCAGAATGGAAATGTGGTCACCGTACAGCAGAATTTTTATTGCAAGTAGAACTGTACTAGATAGGTATTCCCATATTCTTTCCCTTTATATTTTCTAGGAATACTAGATGCATTATTTATATATTTAGAAATGAAATCTGGGTAAACCAACTGTACCAGGTAGGACAAATACAATTTTCCAACTTTGCAATTAAATGAAGTAAGGTGTTTAACCCCATGAATGCTAGAGAGGTATCCAGTGCAAACACTGCTCAGTAGTAATCGTCCAGTGGTCTACCCATAACCACTTAGTGATTTACAGGTAGATTGCAATTTAACTATTGAGCACTCCTGCTGTAACGTGTATGGATTTACATCTTCCTCTCATGAAGATCATATGCTGGTGGAATTGAGTATGCACTAAATTAGTCTGGACATAAGCACAGGTATGGGCACTGGATTTGCAAGCCCTACGTGTCAGAACAGTCTAGTCTCACTGGCTGATTTTGCATTCTACTAATGCTGTGCTACTCAGGCCCTGGTTACTATTTCTAAGTCTGCCTAACACCAGTTTGCTAAATAATTTACTCAGCAAATCCTCCGGTTTATGCTTCTTACACCATGGGCAGGGTAGTAGTATGGGATTTATGGCATTTTCCTCTCCTGTGTGGCTTGTATCAAACAATGCACAGAGGAGGATATGGGGTAACTTTACTCCTTTTTTGGTGTGAATGCTGTATGGGAGGAGCTTAGAGCTTGCCTGCATTAAAATGTTAATGAGTGTGTGCTCGGAAGTGATGAAAGGCCATAGTGCATATTGCAAAGTACATTCATAGGAGGCCAATGCAATGTCCCAGCACATAAAATGAACAGGAACATCATCCTTTCTTGTATTCCCAGATGTCAAAAATGTAGATTATCTGGTTAGAAGAAGTTCCATATAAAGGAGCTGGTTTAATTCAGAATTGAACCCCTTTCACTTCCTGAATAGGAACCTATGTCTCTTAACCCTTTGAGTGCCAGAGCAGTGTCCAAAGCATTGCTTTGCCGCTTTAGTGAAGATAGTCTAGCAAAGTTCTAACAAGATTTGGACTTTCATTCTTTATGTGCCAGAGATGTACCCAATGCATTGCAAAGGGTTAATATTTTCATAAGGCTGACAGGTTTTTTTTTTTGTTAGACACTTAAGTAGTGTTTTTCTTTTTTATATATTTGATACAAATGTAGAATAATATGTTTAATTTCAATGATCTAGGGAACTTGTAGCGCATAGCTTGCAGGCTTGTGGCACTTGACCTTCATGCTTGATAGATTGCAGCCTCCAGTGCAGTTCTGCTTTGCCATTAAAATTGCCTCAGTGTTATGCTACAGCTAAGCAAAAAAGGAAGACTTAAATGGCATCTAAAATGTAAAATTAATGATTAGAGCCCTGTATCCAGTGAACATATGCTTGCTGTGATTTCAAGGTTAAGCTTTGAGTTTTATAGGGAGATGTCAGTATGGTTCATTTATAAGACTGCATGAGAAAGAAAAAAGTGCAGTTCTTGAGCAAACCAAGAAATAAATACAAATTCTTTTAATTGACATTGAATTCAAATAGGACTATTAACCACTAGCAAAGCTAACAAAGTTTCCAGTCCATTCCAAAGCAATGTGATAGAGGTCTCACTAGCATTAAAGGGGTTAAAAGCTCCATTTATCTAGATGGACCTCCCAGGGTCCAACTGGTTTGTTCAAGAATTGTGCCTCTTTTTTTCTTTCTGCATAAAGTCCAAAGAGGCTACAGAAAAGTAAAGAAAAGAGAGTCTACACCAGAGATTGCCAATTTGAGACCTTCAGATTTGGTAGGACTACATACCTTCCAACTTTTCAAATGGCCAAAGAGGGACACTTGTGTTGTAGGTGGTGTTGCTGGTGATTGGGGGTAGGGCATTACCACAAAACTTTAGGTTATTTTGTGAACTATTGACTCCTCTATGTAACTGAATAAATGCTTTAGAGCAAGATCAAAGCATTTTACTTACACAGACTAATTAATAAACACATATACTGAAGTTTAAACAAACATTAATGTGAGTTTTATTGCTGTGGAACAATGTGATACACTAATCTACACACTAAACAGTCTGATCTCCTAAAAAGAGGGACCCCAAGGTGGGAAAAGGGTGCAGCGGGATTTGGATCTCAAGAGGAACTCTTCCTCCTAAAAAGGGACACCTGGGAGGTGTGGGACTACAATTCAGATCATTCTTAACCAGCTATCAACCCACTGATCCATACCAATAGCCAGAGGCCTAACTAGAACCTACTGGTCATTGGAGCAAAATCTGAGCTGCCTCCCTCATGGTTTGGAGCAAGTTTATAAAGAGTACCAAAGACCTTACTTAAAGACACCAAGCAAGTTTGTATCATGCACTTACACAGACCCAAGGTACATTTCAACATTGGAAGACATCAGAAGGGGTTACTACATCATGACTTGTGACCCTAATAGTTAACCCTTTTTGTCCCAGAGGGGTGTCCAACGCATTGATTAGCTGTTTGTTGGACAATTCAGTGGAGTTCAAAGGGTTCATAACCAAAAGGGGCTCACCAGCATTATCATTATTTTACTTGACGCAGCAGAAATCTGTGTGAAGATGTAAGTGGCTGCCAGCTAAGACAGGACAGTGGTTTGATTGTTAGAGGTTGTAGATTTGTAGGTTTTCCTTAGCACACCACACAGCTTGGTGCAGGATACTGGAGACCAGTGATACTGATGGTCAGTCGTAATAGAAAGAGGAATAAATGGTGTCCGCACACAAAATTAGTACTACGCATTTTTATTGAAATCATTGGAATGGATTTAAACAAGACTCCAGAAGGAGTGAATTTCACATTGTGTTTTGTAAATTGTGTGAGTTCAATTATAATGCTCAGTAGAGTTTAACCTGAATTTTGTGTGCAGACGCCACTTATTCCCCTTTTGATTTGTAGAGGTTGGAGGACAGAGCAAATCCATTGGGCCTCTTTGATGCTATGCCCTGTCACAACTGCACATTCAACCCCCCTGTAATTATGCCCCTGCCAATAGCATAAAAACATTAAACATTTAATCTTCAATTATGTATGTTAAAATGACCTAAATTATTACAAATATAATCAAAAATCTAGCACAGTGTTTCTCAACCTTTTTTGCTCGGGGCACCCCTAACACATAATCTTGAACATTCGGGGCACCCTAACATATTTAATGTACTTTATCAAGGGCATAATGAAGGGTACAATACATAAATATACAGCTATTATTAGGTTTTATAATCATAATAACAAAACTAAACATTTTGTACCTATTCATTTCTATAAATCTTTATTTAGTGGTCCATTTTTGTTAGTTTTTATAGAAAACACAGGGCACCCTAAATTAATGTCCGCGGCACACCAAAGTGCCACGGCACCCTGGTTGAGAATCACTGATCTAGCAAATAGGAAAACAAATGGCTCAAGGCTCTTTCACACCAGTGTCTTTTGTAGCATAATTTTTTTGTAACAGCTTAAAATTTGAATGTTTAGTATTACAGTGTAGTAAGGTTTTCCCAGCATCCTATTCTCTCAACATGCACACCAGTGACAAGATTGCAGGGAAAATGTGGCTTCAAACAATATTTATGTAGTTTCAATGCAATTCTATTGAACCCTTTGCTACAAATTTGTAGCTGCATCATTGCATTGTCTGGAGAAAGCTGAACCCTGATGTGTCTCTTGGATAATTGCACTGCATGTTACTTGAAGTTGCCCATATGAAAAGGGACCCATAAAGGTTTGAGAGATATTCACAAGCAAAGTTTCTCCTCCCGCTCCTTTTACATAGTGTAAGCCATCTCTTCTCAAATGTGGAATCCAGCCCATAGACCAGACAGATAACAGCAAGGGACAATATTCTTCCTATCAGAACAATGAAAGCCCTGCCCCCCTTGACAAGCTTTTCAGCTTTTTCCCTTATCTTAATTGAAGATTGTCCCTCTCTGCAGTCTACCTGGGCATCTCACTTCTGCTCTAGCTGAGCAGTGTTACATCAGTAAAAGGGGCAGGAGAGAGATACTTTGTTATTGAATTACTCTTGAACTATAACTCTGACAGTATTGAAATAACACTCTCCAAAGTCCAAATACTATGATGATTAATTAGAGCTGCTTTTATTATGAAACATTACTATCCCTTTAAAGTGGACTTTTTCTCTTAAAGGGATAGCAACTTTTCACAAAAAACATCTCCAATTAATCTTCATAGTATTTGGGCCGCGTAGAGTGTTTTTTCAAGAGTAGTTGAATGATAAAGTATCCCCCTCCTCACCTGTTATTGATGTAACACTGCTCACCTCAAAGCAGCAAGACTGTCTGGATGTGATCTGTCTGGTCAAGAGACCAGATTCCACATATGTGAGAAGGTGGCTTACACTAGGTAAAAGGGGAGGGAGGGGTATACTTTATCATTCAGTTACCCTTGAACTACAACTATGACAGTATTGAAATAACACTCTCCATGGCCCAAATACTATGAAAATTAATTAGAGCTGCTTTTTTGTGAAACATTACTATAACTTTAAGAAAAGTTTAGTTAATGTTGGAGATAGTTAGAAACTGTCTATATATTGTTCTAGCCATTTGAGATAAAGTTTTGAGAAAGTAACCATTGTTTGTTGGTGGCATAGTGCAACACTTTATGCTAATTCATTTCTTGCTGGGCTGATACTACCACACATTGTGCTATGAATGAATCCCGACAGCCCACACACTGGGGACATTTTTCCTCAATGCAAACTAATTAACACAACGTGCAGGGAAATAACCACAAAAAAACAAAAAAGGTTAACTTCTAACAAAATACTTATTTTACAGAAAAAAATAGTAATAATAACCCTTTATTTGTATAGCGCACACAGATTCCGCAGCGCTTTACACTCATATTGGTTCCTGTCCCCATTGGGGCTCACAATCTAAATTCACCTATCAGTATGTTTTTGGAGTGTGGGAGGAAACCGGAGTACCCGGAGGAAACCCACGCAAACACAGTGAGAACATACAAACTCATTGCAGATGTTGTCCTTGGTGGGATTTGAACCCAGGACCCCAGCACTGCAAGGCAACAGTGCTAACCACTGAGCCACACTAAATATATACAGATTTTAATTTTCAGTAAAAAAAACAGTCTTAGAGTGACAGTTTCACTTTAAAGGAGACTTACTACTGGAATGAAAATTGCTGATTAAAGTGGAATAATCATCTGATAGTTTCCCTATGGCAGGTTTGCTCCTGTAGAAGCAGAAATGCAGAACTAGGATGAGTTTGTACACCAACAACCCATTTGAGGGTCAGAAAACTGACTCCTTCTGCTGTTGTGGGTTTCCCCACAGTAGAACTGAAACCCAACATTTGGGAGTCTTTGACCTCCGTTTCAGAGGCTGTGTGTGCAGACTCTCATAGACTGGTGCTGTATATAGGAGCAGCACTCCACAGTGTAACCAAATACTTTAAAGTGCAGCACTTATGTTTTACTAAGTCTGTACTTATGTTTTATTTTTAAAGCCTGGGTTGCACAATGCAGGCCTAAAATGGCTCCTCTCAGTGATTCAGAGGGTCAGAAATCTGTCCACATCTGCTGGCAATGGACTGTAAACAACCCAGAATTTTGTGGCTCACAGGTACAAACCTTTTCATGCTGTAAGTACATCCCTCCATAGAGTTATAAGACCCCTCTACAGCAGTCTGAGACTGCTAGGTCAGGTACCACTTGACTCTGACTCAGAGTCCATCACAAGATCAACAGGAGAGCACCAGGGTTCTCTTTTTAGATCCCAGGAGAGCAGATCTGCCAAAGAGGCAGCTGATACCTGACATTTGATAATCTCAGACTTCACATGTTTAGTCCTGCTCTTGTACTAACCATGAGAACAGATTTGCCAATCTCCTTAAAAATACAAACAGAAAACAGAAGTTGCTTTAGAGCTGCACATTTCATCTCCGGTGTTGGAGAATTCCAACACTTTCTGGATTAAAATCCCCATTCATATCACTGGGAATGTTTATGGTGCAGTTGGTTAGTCCCAGAATTGTTCCACTTTATTTTGTATACACCTCTGGTCCATAAAGGATTAAAATGCTTACATGAATGCAAAAGATAATTTTGCTTGAATTATTCAGCTTTCATCAATGTAACAGTTAAATTACAAGACTAGTATATTGTTTAAATCATCTCACTTGTAAAAGAGAACGTAGTGCTAAGGGGAACTGTGAAACTTTTTTTTTACTTTGATTCTAACCTCCAACCCATCTCTTGTATGAATCATCGTCTGGAGCCAGGAGCTTTAGAAGATCCAAGGTTGAAGCTGAAGCAGATGGTGCATTACAGTCCAGGTAGTAACTTATCTGGGATATGACTTACACATTTCTGATGTATCACCTCCCAGAGGAACTCCCATCTTCCCCACTTTGGCTGCTCTGCCAGGTGCCAAAAGAGGATTCCAAAAAAAGGTTTCCAAAAATAAAGTGTTTAGTAACTGTACCTTGAATAATTTTGCTTAAATTAACCCCATTACCTAAAAACAACCTTGAATGTGAAATATTGTATAAAATCACCTATATGTTGTATTAGCAATTTTTAAAACTTAGAACTTTAATCTTTGCGTTATTTAGATTTAAAGATTATGCTACTTAAGGCATGCTGTTCAGTTACGTTCTGCCTTAGCCTTACATTACCCAGCCCACTAACTGACACTTAACAATTTAAGTGATAGGGGTCATAGGCAATGCAATGCAATGCTGAGCAGTGTCAGTGTGGGAGGTAATGTTAGACCATGGAGAAGATGCATTAAAGCGTGATAGAAAGGTGATAAACTGGAGATGACTTCCACAGTGATATCACTTCTCCAGTTTGTATGTTATTCTATGGAACCTATGCACTAAGATTTCTCAAGTGGAAGGAATTCTAGTGCATTGGAGAAGTCATTGCCACTTTATCACCACTTTATCAAATCTTAGTGCATAATGACCCTTGACAGGAAATACCTTCATTGCATGCCTTCATTTGTATAATCTAAAGCCTAAACAACACAAAAATAGTTTTCTACATTGAAAAAAGGCAAATACTACAGACTGGTTCCTTTAATTCTGCAGCTAAAATCTATTGTAGCTTCCTGTGTGTATATGCCAGGAATGGGTGAGTAGAAAATCTCCCATCTGCTGTTGGACTACCAATTCCATCATCTTCATTTAACCAACAGCCAGCTGAGGATGATGGGAGTTATAGTCCCACAACTGACTGGGGGCTGCAGTTTTGAGCAACAGACATATTTACAACAGAAGGAATATTACAAATAGGAAAAAGTAATCGCTCAACACATGGGCAAACACCTATCTACATAAAAACTGCCTTCATCTGAATCTGTCGGGGTTAAGGGGCTGTAACCTGAAATCAGATTCAATGTCTACCTTAGCTTTAATAGTGTTCAGACCAACAGACTGCCATTTTCAATGCTTTCCTAAAAGTCTGATACTGAATACTGCAATGTATCTTATTCAGCGAATCACTGAAGTATGCCCCTTTGGGATATGGCAAGTGCTGTATGAGCCTAATCTTTCCCACACCTCACTCTTTCTTTGGAACTGCATCTCTTGTGCAGGAACATCTTCATAGCAACACACACACACTGGAGCAGGAGCTAATGCACTCAGGTAAGACTGAGCCATCCTCTCCTAATAGGGAAATAGGGAAAAATCCTCCTCTGCCCACTCTGCACACACCATGAACTTCTGCAGGAATGTGTTCACGGACACACACACACACACACACACACACACACACACACACACACACACACACACACCTTGAGCCTGCTTTGACAAGTGAATGTGTCGACATTGTGATGTGTCGACACATATGCCTGCAATATTGTTCTTTCTCCCATTTCAACCTGTTGACATTTTTAATGCGACCTTTGGTTGATCGCCCAATACTGGGAGACAATTCAATAGTAAACCCTCTACAGGAGATTTTGCAAATGGCCCAGCAAGACATCCAGCCTTCAGTTTCTTCACAAGCTTCTTCCGCACAACTTACAGTGATGACACCCTAAAATGGTACAAGAAAACCCATGCAACAAAAAACATGCCTGTGTCTGATCTGTGAAAACCTAAAGCAGACTTGTCTATTCTCACTGGGGAGATTGCCTTTTGCAGTGCTGCTGCAGAAGGAACCCTTCACTGCCTACTGCTGGTTTATTTTCCAAACATAACTGCTGGATGACCATCTTTGCTCAAAATGCAAGCATGCCTAAATTTACAAGCAAAACCTTGTTTACATACCTTCTCATTGTAAGCATAACAGCATTGCTTTCTGTTTAAGGGTTGGTGATTACCTTTAGCCTGCCTCACTGGCAGCCTCCTACTGTGAGTCATTAACCACAACCAGATATCCACGTACTTGAGAACCTTAATGAGTGCTAGCTTACCCCTGAAACCCTGTAGTAATCAAACCAATCTGTCACAGCATAAGATGTATATGTGTCTTATATGAGAGCCATATATTTAACCACATTAGCACTTTCTTTGGGCCATTTACTCAAAGAAGCAATAGCAAAATAACTAAGGCCTTCATCAATTCCACAACAGACCTAGGTATCACTCTCCCTCTAACCTTAATAAACCATCCTCCTGGGTCTCCACCACCTCCCCTGTGAACTTATAAATGTTGACATACCTTCCTGCATGTATCTGCAACCTGATATTGAAAGGAATGTGTGCATGGGGTTAGAGATGAGCAAGAGTCCTGTGCTGGAGCTATAGCAACCCTGCCCCTAAGCTTGGAGCTCTTACATGTATCAGTTAGTGTAGCTTTCTGTCCCTTAACCCTGGGTTCTCTAAAAAATTTCTTCATTAAATGAAATGCTTTATCAATGGTGTCAGAGCCAGACAATTCTCACCAGACACCAAAAGTCCAACATCACTTCTTTGCCTCTTGGTCTGGGATTGACCTCTTCCTTGCCCACCCATGTGAGATCTGCTGCATCTTGAACATCCTTCATCAGCCTCATCTTCAAAATCACTTACGGTGTTGGGCGCTTGCTGCTGATCCTGATCAAAAGAGGATGAATTAATTCCAGCCAACTTTCACCGTGGTTTGAGCACAGAGAGGTACTGATGCATGGAGAACCCCCCCTCCCCGATCGGACTGTGTGCAAGCCATGGCTGCCAACCCCCCACTGTCCTATACCCTAACTTGGACCAGCAGTCCTCCCAGAGGTACTCACCTCATCAATGAGCTAGACCAAAATGGGGGTGTGCTACGGTTTTCATACTGCTGTGCCAGTTCCCTGTGGGTGCCAGGCTCTGCTTATGAATTTGGTTCCCTGCACATTTCTTATGAGAGTTTCTCAAGAAAGCCCAGGCCTCTGCCAAGACTTATGTGATGGCTCAGTTTGTCTAGAAGTGAAGATACAGTCGGAGGAAGTGGTCCAAAACTAAATTCAACAGCTGCCACCACTGATCATGGCCATGGAGGCTGTTTCAGGTAAGGGGGGGAGAACGGGACCTTTAATGGGGAAAAGAAGCCCTGGGAATTTGTTGAGGAGCTGAGGCACAACTAGACTGTGTCTGGCCAGGGAATGGATGCTTAACTTTACAGATGCAGCACGAGAAGAGCCTTGGGTGGGGGAAAACAAGGTGTGCAAGAATGTTCACAGCAATTCGTTTGGAATACTTCATTACAGATTTTGAAGTGCATGGCTGTTCCTCATTCTCTGCCCGGTACTGAATGCTGCACAGACCTGCTGGTGTGCTGCATTCTTAAACCTCTCTTAGCTTGGAGAACTGGATCCTGAAGACCTGAAAAACTCAAAAGTTAAGTTAACAGACCTGCAACCACCTTCATTCAAAAGCAATACCCCCTTCCCTTACTCCCCTAATCTACTCTAACTCCTTCCAATCCACCTTCTACCCTGTTCCATGAGAAAGAGTATTCCACCCCAACCCCTCTCTCTCCATTGTTAGCTAGCCTCACAGGGTCACCCTCACCCATGCAGCTATGAAGAAGGAGATGGAGAAGAAGATGGCCTGCAGCAGTAATATGGCCTCAAGCTCATCTTGAGTCAGAATAAAGTTTTAATGTTTTTTGTTCTGTTCACAGGTTAACTGGTACTGTTCATTTAAGGTAGGTTAACTGATATTGTTCCTTTAAGGCAGGTCGTAAACAAACAAACAAAACAGTAATTAAAACCTACTCCAGATTGGAGGCTTACTAAGCAGTGCTTTTCCTCACTATGAAAAAATGGCCAGCTAATCTGGTTTCCAGTTTACAAAACAAATCAATAGGAACAGATTCAAAACAAGCGTACGTTTCCTAAGGTCCTCAAGGCTGGCACCCTCCGCTATGCTCTGTGTGTGAGAAAGCAATGCTTTGAGAGGCAGTGATTTTACCTTGCATTACAACTGTCAGTTTCACCTGTTAAGCTACATTCAGCCTATTAACCCCATCATGCTGGGAATAGAGTGCTCCAGCCTCCTACTTCCATAGAATCCCTTTCTAACCCTTCCACATGTATTCCTCCCCAGTGTAACACAGGAGTGTGGAGTGGCTGTTGTCGAGAGGCTGTACACACTAGACAGCTGCATTAGCATGTAGTAGACCTGCACTGTGCAAGAACCTAAATGGTTACAAAGAAAGGAACTGTGTGACCCTTGCATTTTTGTCCTCGTTACTAATGCATTGGTGCATGGTCAGTTATAAGGGTGAAAGATCTACCTAGTATATAGTATTTCATGGTCTCTATTGCCCATTTAATGGCCAAGCATTCTTTTTCTGTTGTTTTACTCCCTTGGCAGCAATTTGTGGCTCAGATAGAGTACCACATGTTCTTCCTCCCCAACCATCTGAGAAAGTACAGCTCCAAGACCCACTTCTGAAGCATCAGTTTGCAGAATAAAATGCTTTTTATTAACTAAAAGCCAGCCAGCCAATTCCCAGAGCATACACTTCCAAAATATATCTCATTTTAGACCATGGGGATTTAACCTGAAACAAAAGCCTTACGCTATCACAAAATGTAGGAGAACATTGGCATATTTCAACAAAATTATTGGACATTTCATAGAGAGCAAAATGGGAACTGGATATCACAAGGAGCATCTCTGTCTAATAGAAATCGAAAATGTAATGCTATAATTACAATAAAGTGGCTTCTTTGCTTAAATGAAAAATGAATCATTCCAAACACTCTGCTGGCCTATCTGATAATGAAATAGCTTGCAGATCCAGGGATAAGGAAAATTAGATTTAAACCATTTTTAAATAGAAAAACAGCTTCTAAATAACATCATTTGAAGTGCTTTCTACAGCAAACATCCTTATTATTTCTTCTCTCTGTACTTCATTTCTTTCATATTAACTCTTTGAGGACTAGAGCGGTATTCAACGCATTGTGAATCAGGGGTTAACACTACCACCATTCAAGATATCGAGTTCTTTTCACCAGTTTTCTTCAAAACATTAATTTTATGCCAAATCTTGTAACTGTAAAGCAATAGTAAAATTTTATTATTAAACAACTGTTGTAATAAGAACTGAATTTACATCCCAGACTCCCCTATGCAAGAGACTTTAGGGATCCTTACTTCTGCCCATGGACCCACCCCCACTTCTTCTATACATACCTGGGAACTCTCTGGATTTGCCCATGAGACACTGGTTTTTGCAGTGAATTACCGGGTCTCCATGGACAGAGGCTGATTCTTCGGTAGTGGGGAGCTTCTTCTTAACCCCTTAAGGACCAGGGAGATCACGGACCTAGACGGCACTTAAGGACCACAGACCATTTTTTTTTTTTTTTTTTTTTTTTAAATCCGATTCAGGACTCCCTGAACGGCATACAGCCACGCGAGGAGCCCTGAATTCCATGGCGGTCCTGGCATGTCATGAGTCCTTATGGCTCCCCAACCCATGACATGCCAGGACTGTCAAGGGTCCTGAATGGGTTAAACTCTGCCAACTTCTGCTTCTTCCCAGCCTGTTCCTCCCACTTCTACTCCTTCCCCATCCTCTTCTGCCCACTTCCTGCCCACTTTATGACATAAGTCCCACCCATCACTCAACTAAGCCCCGCAGCTTTGCAACGCAAATCTCATCATTTATATCCTCCCAACAGCACCAAGAGTCCCCTGGAGGATGCTACTTTCAAAAGTTATTACAGTTAGGACTAAAGCTTTTCAAGCAATTGTTAACGTAGGGCTCTAAATTGTTATTATTAATAATAAACCTAAGTGAAAATGTACAAATCCCCCAGTGTTTTGCTCTTAAACTTTGGGTTATGCACTAGTGAATATATTTGCTTTAGTGTATATTGGCGTACACACTACCCCATCAATACAGGAGCAGTAATCTTTTTTTTTTATTGAAAAACTATTGTAATTATTTTCCTGGTGAGTAAAAAAAAGTATTAAAGTTCAAAAGTATTTGTTTTAATTAAACTGCACTTTTGGTCACCAGGCAGTTCTGTTCCTGTGACTTAATATGAAGAATTGTAGTCTATGACCCAAGCTTTCCTACTAGGTGCATTAAATACTGCCTTTTGGACACCATTTGGCACATTTGATTAAAAAAACTTTTAGCTGTAAAACAGCTGTAATAATACTGTTGTTCTACTCAGCAGAAAACCCTCATAACCTGTACATGGTAAGAAATAAGTGACAGAGAAACATCCTTACACTCCCACACTGCATACCACGTTTCACAAGTAGTGATGTATTTAAGCTTTCTGCTGCACAGGGCTCAACCAAGGGCAGGCACACTCAAAACTTTGCCACAACCTCAATTTATTCACCTGATTCGAACACTCCACCCATTCCCGGACCCCCACACATTCTACTAACTCCCCCCCCCAACTCTATGTGTGCCACTGTGCCAGAAGGGTATACAACCCAATGCACACCCCTCCTTCACATTCATACCAAACAGGCATATCAAACTCTGATATGGTTGAGGACCCCAATGTCAATATTTACTTGAGGAAAAACCACAACAATATGGTTCTCAGTATTTGCTTTTCTTTGTGTGCTTTTTCAATGAAAAATATAAAAAAAAGTCTTACGTTTTACAAACAAAAATTATTAAAATATTGTTTATGCAACATAAAATTTGTCCATACTCTTAATAATTAAAAGAACCTTGAATAACAATAACCTCTTTAGAATAAAAGGAGAAAGAGACAGGGAAAAGGAATCTATAACAAGGCTGAAGCAGGAATTTCAGGGGGACCCTCAGTTAATTACAAAGCCCTGCATCATATTTACACATGGATAAGCAACCAGTGGCTTATTAGCAGTTTTTGCCCATCCCTAATTGGAGGTAAATGAATGATAGGATGGGGGGAAAAGGGGGGGTGGTGCACACAGACTTTATTTTTTCATGTACAAATTTTTTCATGTTTATGTGTTTATTAATTTTATGTAGTAGTTTCTGCATTGTACTGTAGGTGCTGATGTAAATTTGTGCAGTCACTAGTCTGACTGATTTGGTGCTTTTTTCTTGTGGTATAGGTATTTCAGTCCTGATTGTATTGTATCATATTGTCTTTATAACGTTCCATGTTAGGACCGAAATTACTCCCCTTTAAAAAACTATTTTTTAATCCTTGGCATTTAGTTATATATGCTATTACCATGCTAAATATTGCCCTCTCTGGTCATATTACCTAAATGCATTTGCTATGATAGTATAGACATCTTAGAAAAAAACTCTTTAACACATAGTGTGATTATCATTTTCTGTCTATTGTTGCTTAGTACACAGAGCAATGTGATCAATATCAGTGCATAGATAGTCAGTAGATAATCTGTAGTGATTAGAGATGGGTGAAAAGTACATTTTTTTCCCAAAAAATTTCCTGCTGGAACTTTGTCAGTATGTTTGGTTCTATGGCTACCATGGACATGGCTAGGGGATCTGTACACATGGTTTTATGACTACTGTGGAACAAGGCTGGGGGGAGTTGTTATTGTGTGTAGGTCTATGGCTATAGTTAGACAAGGTTGGAGGGAGTAAATATGTATGTGTTCTAGAGCTACCATCGGATAAGGCTGAGGGAGGTGTTAGTATGTGTGGGTCTATGCCTACTGTGGGATAAGCTGGGTGGTTAGTATGTGTGGTTCTAGGGATACCATGGGACAAGGCTGGGGGAATGTTAGTATGGGTGGGTCTATGGCTATCATGGCACAAGGCTGGTGGGGTCAGTATGTGTGGGTCTATGACTACTGAGGATAAGGCTGGGTGGTTAGTATGTGTGGTTATAGGGATACAGTAGGAGAATGCTGCGGGGGATGTTAGTATGGATAGGTCTATGGCTATTATGGGACAAGGCTGGGTAGTCAGTGTGTGTGGGTCTATGGCTACCATGGGACAAGGCTGGGGGGTTAGTATGAGTGGTTCTAGGGATACCATGGAAGAAGGCTGGGGGGGTGTTAGTATGGGTGGGTCTTTAGCTATCATGGGACACAGCTGGGGGTAGGGGTCAGTATGGCTATCAGTGCAGTATAACAAGGATGGGGCTTATGGGAAAAAAGTGGACTTACCGGCACACAGGCTGAAAAGTGCAGTTTTTATAACTTTTTTTCAGTTTTTGGGCAAACATTTTGCCCATCCCTAGTAGTGATTAGTATATCAATACTCACCATCAATATACAGTGTGGTGTCATAACTATCAGTGTATAGATACACATTATAATAATCCACAATCTGCCATGTTATATAAATCCACTTTTATTACCCTGCACATTTAGGGTAATCTGCAAATACTGAAATGTTCATTCTATTCCAAATGCTCATTAACTGCCAATAACTCCAGCTCACCCATTTTACCTACCATATTTCTTGCATTCTCCAACATACAATTAATTTTGCCATCATTATTAGTGTTGAGCGAGCATGCTCGGCCGATGCTCGGATCGGCTCGAGCATCGCTCTGCTCGGCACATGGCGGTACTCGTACGAGTACCGCATGTGCTCGCCCGCCATGTTCGGGTCTCCTCCCCGCACGTTTCGCGGCTGCTGCGCAGCCAATAAACGTGCAGGGAGGCTCTGACATCAGTGTAATGCCAGCAGCCATGTTGGCTGCTGGCATTACACTGATTGGCTGGCCAGAACCCGTGGTCGGGTGCTGTATAGCACCTGACCAGCGAGTTCGGCTCAGTCTTAGCCAGGGAGAGATGAGGATAGGAAGGGAAAGTCAGTGTAGGGAGAAGACAAGCAAATTTGTTAAAAAAAAGACCCAAAAGTCCTTTTTAGGACTACTGTGTGTGGGGGCAGCAGTTTATTTTGTGTGGGGGGGAAAAAACAAACAAAAAAAAAAATTCATATATTCTGTTTAGTGTGCAAAGTTGCAGATTAGAGCACATTCTGTTTAGTGTGCAAAGTTGCAGATTAGAGCACATTCTGTTTAGTGTGCAAAGTTGCAGATTAGAGCACATTCTGTTAAGTCTTCAAACTGTAAAATATCAAAGTCACATATTCCATTCAGTGTGCGTCGCCGCAGTTTAGCAGCACATTCTGTGTACTGTGCACAGTTGCAGAATAGGAAGAAATACTGTTAAGTCTTCAAACTAAAATATCAAAGTCACATATTCCATTCAGTGTGCGTCACCGCAGTTTAGCAGCACATTCTGTGTACTGTGCACAGTTGCAGAATAGGAAGAAATACTGTTAAGTCTTCAAACTAAAATATCAAAGTCACATATTCCATTCAGTGTGCGTCACCGCAGTTTAGCAGCACATTCTGTGTACTGTGCACAGTTGCAGAATAGGAAGAAATACTGTTAAGTCTTCAAACTAAAATATCAAAGTCACATATTCCATTCAGTGTGCGTCGCCGCAGTTTAGCAGCACATTCTGTGTACTGTGCACAGTTGCAGAATAGGAAGAAATACTGTTAAGTCTTCAAACTGTAAAATATCAAAGTCACATATTCCATTCAGTGTGCGTCACCGCAGTTTAGCAGCACATTCTGTGTACTGTGACCAGTTGCAGAATAGGAAGAAATACTGTTAAGTCTTCAAACTGTAAAATATCAAAGTCACATATTCCATTCAGTGTGCGTCACCGCAGTTTAGCAGCACATTCTGTGTACTGTGCACAGTTGCAGAATAGGAAGAAATACTGTTAAGTCTTCAAACTAAAATATCAAAGTCACATATTCCATTCAGTGTGCGTCACCGCAGTTTAGCAGCACATTCTGTGTACTCTGCACAGTTGCAGAATAGGAAAAAATACTGTTAAGTCTTCAAACTGTAAAATATCAAAGTCACATATTCTATTCAGTGTGCTTCGCCGCAGTTTAGCAGCATATTCTGTGTACTGTGCACAGTTGCAGAATAGGAAAAAATACTGTTAAGTCTTCAAACTGTAAAATATCAAAGTCACATATTCTATTAAGTGTGCTTCGCCGCAGTTTAGCAGCATATTCTGTGTACTGTGCACAGTTGCAGAATAGGAAAAAATACTGTTAAGTCTTCAAACTGTAAAATATCAAAGTCACATATTCTATTCAGTGTGCTTCGCCGCAGTTTAGCAGCATATTCTGTGTACTGTGCACAGTTGCAGAATAGGAAGAAATACTGTTAAGTCTTCAAACTGTAAAATATCAAAGTCACATATTCCATTCAGTGTGCGTCGCCGCAGTTTAGCAGCACATTCTGTGTACTGTGCACAGTTGCAGAATAGGAAGAAATACTGTTAAGTCTTCAAACTAAAATATCAAAGTCACATATTCCATTCAGTGTGCGTCGCCGCAGTTTAGCAGCACATTCTGTGTACTCTGCACAGTTGCAGAATAGGAAGAAATACTGTTAAGTCTTCCAACTGTAAAATATCAAAGTCACATATTCCATTCAGTGTGCGTCACCGCAGTTTAGCAGCACATTCAGTGTACTGTGCACAGTTGCAGAATAGGAAGAAATACTGTTAAGTCTTCAAACTAAAATATCAAAGTCACATATTCCATTCAGTGTGCGTCACCGCAGTTTAGCAGCACATTCTGTGTACTCTGCACAGTTGCAGAATAGGAAAAAATACTGTTAAGTCTTCAAACTGTAAAATATCAAAGTCACATATTCTATTCAGTGTGCTTCGCCGCAGTTTAGCAGCATATTCTGTGTACTGTGCACAGTTGCAGAATAGGAAGAAATACTGTTAAGTCTTCAAACTGTAAAATATCAAAGTCACATATTCCATTCAGTGTGCGTCACCGCAGTTTAGCAGCACATTCTGTGTACTGTGCACAGTTGCAGAATAGGAAGAAATACTGTTAAGTCTTCAAACTAAAATATCAAAGTCACATATTCCATTCAGTGTGCGTCGCCGCAGTTTAGCAGCACATTCTGTGTACTCTGCACAGTTGCAGAATAGGAAGAAATACTGTTAAGTCTTCAAACTGTAAAATATCAAAGTCACATATTCCATTCAGTGTGCGTCACCGCAGTTTAGCAGCACATTCTGTGTACTGTGCACAGTTGCAGAATAGGAAGAAATACTGTTAAGTCTTCAAACTAAAATATCAAAGTCACATATTCCATTCAGTGTGCGTCACCGCAGTTTAGCAGCACATTCTGTGTACTCTGCACAGTTGCAGAATAGGAAAAAATACTGTTAAGTCTTCAAACTGTAAAATATCAAAGTCACATATTCTATTCAGTGTGCTTCGCCGCAGTTTAGCAGCATATTCTGTGTACTGTGCACAGTTGCAGAATAGGAAGAAATACTGTTAAGTCTTCAAACTGTAAAATATCAAAGTCACATATTCCATTCAGTGTGCGTCACCGCAGTTTAGCAGCACATTCTGTGTACTCTGCACAGTTGCAGAATAGGAAAAAATACTGTTACGTCTTCAAACTGTAAAATATCAAAGTCACATATTCTATTCAGTGTGCTTCGCCGCAGTTTAGCAGCATATTCTGTGTACTGTGCACAGTTGCAGAATAGGAAGAAATACTGTTAAGTCTTCAAACTGTAAAATATCAAAGTCACATATTCCATTCAGTGTGCGTCGCCGCAGTTTAGCAGCACATTCTGTGTACTCTGCACAGTTGCAGAATAGGAAAAAATACTGTTAAGTCTTCAAACTGTAAAATATCAAAGTCACATATTCTATTCAGTGTGCTTCGCCGCAGTTTAGCAGCATATTGTGTGTACTGTGCACAGTTGCAGAATAGGAAGAAATACTGTTAAGTCTTCAAACTGTAAAATATCAAAGTCACATATTCCATTCAGTGTGCGTCACCGCAGTTTAGCAGCACATTCTGTGTACTGTGCACAGTTGCAGAATAGGAAGAAATACTGTTAAGTCTTAAAACTAAAATATCAAAGTCACATATTCCATTCAGTGTGCGTCACCGCAGTTTAGCAGCACATTCTGTGTACTGTGCACAGTTGCAGAATAGGAAGAAATACTGTTAAGTCTTCAAACTAAAATATCAAAGTCACATATTCCATTCAGTGTGCGTCGCCGCAGTTTAGCAGCACATTCTGTGTACTGTGCACAGTTGCAGAATAGGAAGAAATACTGTTAAGTCTTCAAACTAAAATATCAAAGTCACATATTCCATTCTGTGTGCGTCACCGCAGTTTAGCAGCACATTCTGTGTACTCTGCACAGTTGCAGAATAGGAAAAAATACTGTTAAGTCTTCAAACTGTAAAATATCAAAGTCACATATTCTATTCAGTGTGCTTCGCCGCAGTTTAGCAGCACATTCTGTGTACTCTGCACAGTTGCAGAATAGGAAGAAATACTGTTAAGTCTTCAAACTGTAAAATATCAAAGTCACATATTCCATTCAGTGTGCGTCACCGCAGTTTAGCAGCACATTCTGTGTACTGTGCACAGTTGCAGATTTGCAGCACATATTCCGTGTAATATGAAGAAGGCGGGTAAAAAGGGACGGGGAAGTGGACGTGATCCTGATAGTTCAGGGCGCGGGTCAGGGGGCGGAGAAACTGTGCCTGGTGCCAGAGCACAAGAAAGAAAGACATCCACCATACCTAGCTTCATGTCTCATTTTACAGGGCGTCGCAGGACATCACTCTCGAGGTCCGACCACTGCGAACAGGTGGTCGGTTGGATGTCAGCTGATACTGCTTCCAGTCGGTTAAGCACCACCCTGTCTTCCACCAAGTCCACTCTCAGTAGCCAAGAGTCTGGTCAACATAATCCTCACTCTGATCATCCTTCCTCCCACCATAGACGGTCTGGTCAAAGAAGTGATCCCACACTGGGATATAGTGAGGAGCTCGTCTCATCACCAATCCTTCATTTGACCCTCTCTCCAAGCACGCTTGCAGAGGAACATGACATCTTATGCCCTGATTCACAACCTCTAGAGGGTACCCAATCACAAGAAGATGACAGATGTGAACGGCATTTAAGGTCAAAGGAAGTAGTGGATGATGATGATGATGAGACACAGTTGCCATTAAATCAACCACTATTACTGTCTCAAGACCTTGTTGAGGAGAATGATATACAGTTGTCAATGACTGAGTATGTGGTGGGATCAAGACATGAGGAGGATGATCAGAGTGAGGAAGTGGAGGAGGACTTGGTGGACGATGAGGTGACTGACCCCACCTGGGAAGGTGTAGAGCCGAGCGATGACAGCAGTCCTGAGGGTGAGCCATCTGCAGCACCGCAACAGGCTGGAAGAGGCAGTGGTGTGGCTACAGAAAGAAGGCGGACCGCACCAAACCGGCCTGCAAATGTTCCACGGAGCACCCCCTTGCGTAAATCTACCTTGCCAAGGGGTAGGTGTTCCGCGGTATGGCGTTTTTTTAAGGAAAGTGCGGACGACAAAAGAATTGTAGTTTGCAACCTGTGCCACACCAGAATGAGCCGAGGCATGAACACTAGAAACCTCACCACCACCAGCATGATCCGACACATGGCATCCAAGCACCGTAATAAGTGGGAGGAACGCCTGGATCGCCCATCTGTGTCTGCAGGCCACACCACTGCCTCCTCTTCCCCTGTTTTCGGTGCCGGCCAATCGCCTGTCGAAGGCGCAGGCCCGCATACCTCCCGCCCTGCACCTGTACCATCTGAAGCACCATCAGCGACCACATCCACTTCCCTGTCCCAGCGCAGCGTCCAAATGTCGTTACCCCAGGCATTTGAGCGCAAGGGAAAATACCCAGCCACCCACCCACAGGCCATAGCACTAACCTCACACCTTTCCAAATTACTGGCCATCGAAATGCTGCCATTTAGGCTTGTGGAGACTGAGTCCTTCCGCAGCCTGATGGCAGCAGCTGTCCCTCGGTACGCGGTCCCCAGCCGCCACTACTTTTCCCGGTGTGCCATCCCCGCATTACACCACCATGTGTCCCGTAACATCACCCGTGCCCTGACCAACGCAGTTACTGGGAAGGTCCACTTAACGACTGACACATGGACAAGTGCTTGTGGCCAGGGACGCTACATTTCCCTGACGGCACACTGGGTGAATGTCGTGGAGGCTGGGAGCGACTCGGACCCTGGGATGGCACGGGTGCTACCCACGCCGAGGATTGCGGGCCCTACCTCCATCAGGGTTTCCGCCAGCACCTACGTTATTGGCTCCTCCTCCTCCGTTTCCACCTCCGAATTCTCTGCACGCAGCGCCACTCCCCCATCAGCCGGTAGCTGGAAGCAGTGTAGCACTGCAGTGGGGAAGCGTCAACAGGCCGTGCTGAAGCTGATCTGCCTTGGGGACAAACAGCACACGGCCTCAGAGCTGTTGCAGGGGATTAGTCACCAGACCGAGCAGTGGCTCTCGCCACTCAACCTGCAACCAGGCATGGTTGTGTGTGATAATGGGCGTAACTTGGTGGCGGCTTTGGAGCTTGGCAAGCTCACACACGTACCATGCCTAGCGCATGTATTTAATTTAGTGGTTCAGCGATTTCTAAAAACCTACCCCAATGTGCATGATCTCTTGACCAAGGTGCGCCGCGTGTGTGCACATTTCCATAAGTCATCTACAGCTTCAGCCGGCCTGTTGAAGCTGCAGCAGCGCTTACAATTGCCAGCTCACCGGCTGCTGTGTGACGTGAGCACGCGCTGGAACTCCACCTTCCACATGTTGGCCCGGCTTTGTGAGCAGCAGAGGGCAGTAGTGGAGTACCAGCTGTCACACGGTCGTCGCCTCTCCGTTCAACTTCCTGTAATCAGAAGTGAGGAGTGGGAATGGATGTCAGACCTCTGTGAGGTTTTACGCAATTTTGAGGAATCGACACAGATGGTGAGCGGCGATAACGCTATTATCAGTGTAACCATCCCACTTCTGTGTCTACTGAAACGCTCGCTGCTCACAATTAAAACTGACGCTTTGCATGTGGAAGAGGTGGAAATGCGGGAGGAAGAGCTTACACAAGGTGATAGCCAGAGCACCCTCACTTCATCTTCTCAGCGACAATTGGAGGAGGCGGAGGAGGAGGAGGAGGAGGAGGAAGACACGGTTGCCTCCGCTACAGAGGGTAGCCATGGAATTTTAGTTCCATCTCTTCAGCGTGGGTGGGCAGAAGAGGAGGAAGAGGATGAGGAGATTGAGAGTCATCCTCCTGGTGAGGACAGCGAAATCTTGACTGTTGGTACTCTGGCACACATGGCTGACTTTATGTTAGGCTGCCTTTCCCGTGACCCACGCGTTATACGCATTTTAGACAACACGGATTACTGGGTGTTCACCCTTCTGGACCCCCGCTACAAAGAGAATTTCTCATCTCTCATTCCTCCGGTGGAGAGGACAAGCAAAATGGTGCAATACCAGAAGGTTCTTGTTGAAAAATTGCTCCAAAATTTTCCATCTGACAACGCTGGCGGCAGAGTACGTGCTACCTTGGCCAACAGAGAAGGGGAGAAAAGGGGAGCACACAGCAGTTCCGACAAAGGCAGGGCAACACTCTCCAAGGCGTGGGACACCTTCATGACACCCCGCCAGCACCCTCACCCTGATGCGCAGCCTAGTGTCACAAGGAGGGAAAAGTTTTGGAAGATGGTGAAGGAGTACGTAGCAGACCGTGTCAGCGTCCTCAATGATCCCTCTGTGCCTTACAACTACTGGGTGTCCAAGCTGGACACGTGGTATGAACTGGCACTCTACGCCTTGGAGGTGCTGGCCTGCCCTGCCGCCAGCGTTCTGTCTGAGCGGGTATTTAGTGCTGCTGGTGGCATCATAACAGATAAGCGTATCCGCCTTTCCACCGACAATGCTGATAGGTTGACACTTATAAAAATGAACAAGGCCTGGATTTCCCCTGACTTCTCCACTCCACTGGAGGAAAGCCCTGGGGGAACATAAACTCACTTTATATATGTTATTTACAATGATGGGAATACTCTGTATTCCCATTCACCCCTTCCACCCAAAAAACGGGTATCTGGTTGACTCTTAATCTTCTCATCCTCCTCCTCCTCTTCCATATGCCCTGTGATATAATTTTTATATAGGGCCAGCTCACCAGCGGGCCCTGTGATATAATTTTTATATAGGGCCAGCTCACCAGCGGGCGCTGTTTGACAATTTTTGTATAGGTCAGCTCACCAGCGGGCCTTCTCATATAATGTTTTATTGGGTCAGCTCTCTAGCGGGCCCTCTCATATAATGTTTTATAGCGTCAGCTCACTAGCGGGCCTTCGCATATAATGTTTAGGATGGTCAGCTCCGCAGCAGACCCTCACCCATAATGTTTTAGATGGTCGGCTCAGCGCACGTTTCCCTCTTAATCATGGCCCCAGTTCAGAAAAATCGAGAAAATTTTTGGGAGAATTTGCCTCTGCGCACGTTTCCCTCTTAATCATGGCCTCAGTTCAGAAAAATCAAGGAAATTTTTGGGAGAATTTGCCTCTGCGCACGTTTCCCTCTTAATCATGGCCTCAGTTCAGAAAAATCGAGGACATTTTTGGGAGAATTTGCAGATGATATACAAGTAAATATACAGCAAATACTGTTTGGTAACAATTTTTCGCCTAAAGTCGTTTTTATTTTCCTTTTTGTGTGTTTTACGGTCAGTCTGTAAAAATGGCGTACTACGGGCGAAAAATCGTTCCCAGCAGCGATGTTGGAGTCCAAGATGCATCCAGACATCCTCCCTATGCTGTCCCTGAACCATTTCTGTGGTGTTTCCATCATTTTATTCCCTTTTCCTATGGACCAGGCACCCTCCCCTCATCAGAGCAGGGGGTGCCTGGTGTAATGCTCGAGTCCTCCCATTGACTTCAATGAGGCTCGGGTGCTCGGCCGAACACTCGAGCCTCCGGGGGTGCTCGGTCAGAGCACCCGAACACCCGAGCATTGGGGTGCTCGCTCATCACTAATCATTATGTATTTTACTCACTGGTTGCCTTTTATCTACATCTGAATTTAAAAGGAGTTCCTCTCTGTTTGCTACATTTATCTCCGCCCCATGACCCTTTAATTGGTCCCAGTTCCTATTTACCCCATTTTTACTAGCTATACCATCTCTCCCTTTCCTAATCTAAAAGTTACTCCACCCTTCTAAGCATTCTATCCCTTAACACAGCTGCTCCCTTGACAGTTAGGTGCATTTTAGCTTAGTTTAAGCTAAGGAAGCTCACATTTCACTGTCATTACCATTGTCATCAGCACCACCATCAGACCTTCTTTCTCTCTTGGAGGCAACCTAGTCTCACACTCTGACACAGCAGTGCTCCTAATGCACACTTCTACTTGGGGAAATTCAGTACTTCAGGGTACAATAGAAGCAGGGGAGCCATGCTGCTCCCCTACATCATCTTTATTGACCTCCCAGGTCAGTTGCTAGGGGGACATCAGGAGGGGTCCTGATGCCCCCTATGAGGTCTGAATTAATCCTTTGAGCATCAGAGAGGTATTCAATGCATTGGATACCTTTCTGCCACTCAAAGGGTTAAAAATACATAAAAATGAAATAAGCAAAATATAAATAAATATGAAAAAAAGGTGCCAGAGATGTTTCCAATTCATGGCTTTGAAATGCTTTGGACACCCCTTTGTAACTGACCCCCTAAGCCTCTGAACCTCTGTCTTGCAAACCTTTCCTTCATATCACTAATAGTTAGGACCATTTTAGAGCAGGCAGCGTATTTAAAAAAAGATAAAAGGTAGGTGTAATTTTGTGCTTCTGCCACCCCCCTACAGTATGTCAAGCCACACCGATGGGCTGCCATTTTTCTTCCAGGAGTAGAAGCTAATGAATGCAGTATGAAATTACACAGTTTTCAAAGAGTTGGGTATATTTGATGGGATAGAAATGTAACATTTTCCTATTTTTTTCTGTAGCACCATCTTCTAGAAACATTTGTGCACGTCAGGTTAGGAATAGAAAGGCAACTATCCCTCATTTAATGCGGTGGGCTGTTGTCTTTCCAAATTGGTGTGCTTTTTCTACCTTCTTTTCATTTCTGTAGTTGAGACAAGCATTTTAGTACAGGTAAATTAGAGGTCGTAGCTGGTGCAGTGTTGTGCTTCTGGTACCCCCTACAGTAAGTAAACCCATATCAATGAGGTGCCATTTTTCTGGTAAAAGCAGTAGATAATGATTACAATAGAACACTTAATAGTTTTCAAAGATTTCAGTACATTTAAAGTGGTGGAAATGTAAAAACAATGCCTATATTTTTTTTCTTTTAGCGCCACCTTCTGGAAACACATGTGCACGCAAGGCTAGGGGTAAAAAGCAAGCGATCCCTCACTGATGTTCCTGTAGCTCTGATGAAACACCCAGGGGGTTTAAAAGGGTCTTTTATTAACTTTATACTACCCCTTTAAAATCCCCATATAAATTAGAGTGTTTATTTTTCCTTCATGTAAATTGGCCCTATGAGATTAGATATGATACAATGTTCCACTTCTACCTATGATGTGGATGCAAGGGGTTAAGTTTCCTGTGACATGGATTGGAAGTGTACTGCTTGTTAAATGTGAACAGGATGGTGCTCTATTAATGACAATAAGGGGATTCCTTCTTGTGTCACCCATTGTGTAAAGAATAATCCTAATAGTCTCATTATTGGTAAACTCATACAATCACTTTAGGCAGACTTGTGGTAGATAACTACCTGAATGTCTAGCAATGTTGTCTTCCCTGCATCCTCAGATTATTATATATTTCCTTTCCCAGTTGGTGCATGCACAGGAAATATAATGATGCCCTCTAGCAACTATATAAGCATTGTGCATACTCAACACAAAGACAACTGTTGCAAAAATCAACTTGCATGAATGGATGGGAGCACATCAAAGGAGAATATATAAGATGACAGATAAGTATGGCTATTAATGGAGTCCCTCAACACAGGAGCAAATATCTGCAACAGAGCTCAGAACTCCAGCTTTGCTTGAAACTTGGACAGGCTAGGAACTATAGTGGAGAATTTTAAAGTCCGATATTGTGCAGGCACCATTCTTAGATGCATCAAAATAAGACTCATCTAATATACAGAGTAAATAACAATTTCTAAAAATAGACGGGCATAGCAAGCTGTAGCGAACCACCGCTCACTTTAGTTTAAAACCAATATAAAATGTCAATTAAGTTGTGGATCTATGGGAGACACAACAACAATCTCTCTCACTCTCCTGGTATTAGAGGCGCCTCTTTCCAGTGCAAAGCAGAGCACTATTTGTTTGCTTCTACTAATGAACTGTGGAACAAGTCTGGGTGAGCTCAGCAAAGACTAGGATGCGAACTTTCAGTAACCCGCCATGAGAATTACACACTGTTATGCAGCTCGACATTCTCATGTCGGCATTTTTATCATGGTGACATAGAGTGCAACCTTTTAAAAGGATACCTTACTCACCACTCTCCCTTCTCACCAGCCTTCTCCACCGCAGTGTGCTAATGCTTGGAGGTAGGACTTGTATACATCACACAGCCTAGCGGGCACTGCTTCCATCTCTCTCCTAGGCCTGCAGTGTGTGTGTGTGTGTGTGTGTGTGTGTGTGTGTGTGTGTAACTTCCACCAGTATGGGCAGAAATGTGGTACAGTAAATTATGTTTGGACTTATCTAATTCACGTTTACATTGGCGAAGCAGCCCAGACCCAATAAAAGCATAATAAGTGTGGACTTAAATTCCGTCTGGACCTGTCTGTGTGGTTATTAGTTCACTCCATACACTCACACACTTATTTTACTGATAGATATTGCTGATGGATTTTAAAGGCGTTTGTTCCAAATCAAATGCAGCGACATACTGGTGGTCCCAGATGGCAAAGCTCATTTCCCGGTCACATATCACCCTTGACCTGCTTACAGGTCACTAACATGGTATCCTACATGGCAGATCCGCCAAATCTGAGATAGGATTTGTGGAAGGATCTGGGGTCACTGACAACTGAGAATCCTCAGATGGAAGAGCAATCTTGCTAGCAGTGTCAGGGTCTACATTTTTGCAGGATCCCACTTCCCCATCACAATCACCTCTGTGAAAGCAGGGAGAGTAGAAAGCAACACATTTTCAGCCTGCTACAGGCCCAACATGGCTCTGAAGTCTTCCCCTGCCTATCCTGCTTCATCCATTTCAGATCTACCACCTCCAGAGCTAGTGAAAGGCACCTGTCAATGTCTATGCAACCAGACACGTGTAGCTCAACACAGCCAGCAGCAGCAATTGGCTCCACAAATGGTGCAGTGCTGGACCAGTTTCTGAGTGAACAATTGGCAGGTGGTGATTTGAAATAGTCTGTAATAACTAAGAAATACTGGAATATAAGCAATTTTATCACAGTAAAAAAATAATTAAAATGGAAACTCAATAGATTGTTCTAATCATTCTATGTAACTAGGTGAATAGCTGTGGCTAATGAGTTGCTGGAACAAGCCTTTACACTTCTGTGCACTACAGATGATTGATTCTACAATTCTAAAGATAGCAGAATATCAAAAACAAATGAAAATAGTCTGAGAATTAAATGAAATTACATTGAAGCATTAATGGTTCATTCCCCAGATGAAATTAGAAATATACTGTTAACACAAAATATTTTCTTTTTTTTGTTTAATTGTGTGCATTACTATGGCTATACAGATGCTAAGTAGCAGGTGGTCAAAAGCTAGTAGCAATTAGTCAAAACAATTGAAAATATTCTATCAGAAACAAATGCAATTGATTTGGAGTGCTACTGGTTCATTCCACAGCTGAAATTAAAGAGATAGGCCAAAATATTATTGTAATTCTTCTGTTTACCAGAGTCAATATCATGAGCCAGTAGTTGTTATAGAGATGCAGGAACAGGTCACACTAAATTCCCATTCCTGCTCCCACACCTCTCCTCCTATACCCTTTTTACATCACCTAAGTACAAATAGGTAAGTATTATGGGAAGGGTAGCTAGTGATTGGTGTGCCTACAGGTGTAGGAAACACACATTAAATACTTGAGATTCAAAGCAGCTCTATTTAGTTGAACCTTTCTACCAATCCTTTATTGAGACAACAATATGGTTGTCTCAAACACTCACGCAGAAACTTTTGTGAACCACCACCAGAATCTTTCTAACACCACAATATTGTGATATTACTAGGGGTGGGCAAAAGTTGTCGCCGTGTTCCCACATGAAATTTCACAAAAACCACATTGTTATCTGCTTTTTCGCTGGAAAATCTGCTTTAAAACTAGCGGTTAAAATTTTCGCATTTTTCGCCCATTGGCCAAAATTTTTCACCATTTTTTCAATGGCTAGAAAGTTTCTACCCATTGATTTACGTTGTTATCACACTGCTGCTATAAAACCGTGACGTTTTCGCTGAAGGCAGACACAATAGAAGCAGCTACAGAGCGAGATATACGTGCTGTGCTGTTCTTGTGATGTTTTGCAAAAAGTGAGACAGGAGAGGCTCATATTGACTCCTATCACAGGGTAAAAAATAATCAATGGAGGAGCTGGAGGGACCATTATGTATCCACTGAGTCTGAGGAGGAAGGGACCACTACTGTACCAATGCTGTCCAGGCCCCCTAAATCACCCCAAGGGATCTTGGGGAATTTAATGGGAAGGGAGGGAGAAAAGAAAATGGGAAGGGAGGGAGAAAAAGGTAGTACTAGTGAGAGCAGGACAGGTCAGCAGTGCCACTGCTGCCAGTGCCACCATTGTTGTACCTGCAGCCACTAGTGTTGTACCTGCTGTCAGATGTGCTGCCACTAGTGTTGAACCTGCTTCCAGTGCTGAACCTTCTGCCAGTGCTAAACCTGCTGCCAGTGCTGAACCTGCTGCCACCAATACTTTGCCTGCTGCTAGTGTTTCTTGTAGTACTCAGGGGTGGAAGAAGAAAATTATGCCATGTGTGACAGCAGGGGACCCTCTGTCACATTGCTCGTCACCTCCTCCAAGCAGCAGTGAGATGTCTGGAACAGAGAAGCATCATGTAGGGACTAGTGGTGGTGGTGGTGTTGGAGAAGCTGGGGTGGAAGAGATATTGATGGCCTTTTTATCAGAAACTGAGAAGGAATGGGAGACAGGGATGAGGATGAGCATCACCACCACCACTAGCAATCAGCTTTTGGAATTAGTGGAAATTGCAAGTGCTCTTATTTCTGAGATGAAAGGGCAGCAGAGTGCAGAGGATAAGGCTACTGTGCCACAGACCACCGTGGACACAGTGGGAATGGGGTCAACAAGTAATGCAGGACTAGGAGAGGTTCCACTTGCCAGCGCCAGCAATACTCCTGGTCCTAGTTGCAGTGCTAAATCTGAGGCAGTAGCAGCAAAATTATCAGCTGCCACAAAAAGTGAAGGGGAATGTGGAGGACAAGAAGAAAGAGGCCATTCTTCTCTACCTGTTCCCTATCCCTCCCCCCCAGAAGTCATGGGTGTAGGACTATTATTCTCTTCCGGCAGGCACAGTGCAGTCATCATCAACAATGGTGCAACAACAGTGCAAAATTTGTGACAAGTTACTGAGAAGCGGAAAGGAGGGAACACACCTTGGCACAACCTCCCTGATAACACATTTGAAACGCAGACACCATGACATTTATGTCAAACATGTTAAAGCCAAACACCCATTACAGAAATCTAGCACCGCTGTTAATATACCCCCTGACTCTCCAGAAAGGTGGAGATCAAAGAGGAGGAAGAATAAAGAAACCCAGAAAGACACTGGAAGTTCCATGATGAGCGAAACAACTAACTCGCCGTTAACATAACCTTTTTGCTCTAGGGTAACAAGTATATCTCCTGCCAATCCACCTCGTTCATTGTTACCTCGCCCCTTCCACTCTTTTGATGTTAGGATATGGCAGTTGGTTGCACACTGTGTGGTGCACTGACCACACATGCCAGTGTGGTGGAGGAGAATTGATATCAGGCCATCAAGTGGCATCTGAGGAGATTCCATCCAACAGAATATGCTAAGATCCAGGCAGGGAGGGTTCATCATTACTATTAAACTGTCAGCAAGTTGTCATGAGTCCTTAACAGGGTCTGGACAAGGGGTACAGTGACAGCGGCAGTACTTGGCTTCGGGTGTCATGGTGTTTGGATACAATTGTGCCCCCAGATGTTATTTACCACACACATACTGTGCACATTGCAGTTGCTGAGGAGACCCACTGATCCTGCTCTGAAGGGAGAAATATATTCTAATAACCGCACACCCATGATGATTTTGGAGGAGGGGTAGGTGGAGAAGATTTAATGGCCAACTTGTTCTTTTCTCCGCAAATACTGGGGGCTACTTATTCTGCTGCTACTGCCTCACTGGAGCCAGTCGTGGCAAATGTAACCTTCATCATCCATCTTCCGTGTTACTGCTATTGTTGATACCATTCCCTTTCAAATGCCTAATCATCCTGCTGCTTAAACAACTCAGTTATGCCTCTGAAAACAGGCACCCTCCTCAGACCCCTTAATACCATGTCTTATGGTTTTTGTTTTATTTAGGATTTCTTTTTTATTAAGTGCCCCCCAATCCCAGTAAATAACCCCCCAAAATGAATTCCCTGTTCAACTGATTCTTTCCGCACACCCCACCAACACAGGCACCCTCATCCCCCTTTTATACTGTGCCTTTGGGAAATATATTATTTGTAATGTGTTGTGTGTAACTTCTATGTTCCCATTGATTTCAATGGGCGAAAAAAGCAGAAAATCGACACTTTTCGCAGGAAATTTTTCACCAAGCGGAAAGTGCCATTTTTTGCCGATTTCAGTTTGAGGTGGAAATTTTCACCCATCTCTAGATATTACACAAAAAAAAACATTGGACATTTCTTCATATCAAAGGATTCCTTGACATATTTCTGCTGAGTAGAGGCCTCTGCTACAGTTGTTCAGGAAGGGATGAAAACTGGAAGGGGGTGTATTATATCTTCCTCCTCACCTTTCTCAAGGGTAAAGTGGTCACCTTCAGTTGGGTGTCTAGGACTGTTTGTAGTGTCATTGAGTAACCATGGTGTCATCCACAGGTCTACCACCAGGGGAGGACACTTGGGATAATTTCCCTTTAAGAGACAGGTCCATTTTATGTATATTTCTATGTTTCTAAACATGCATGTGCCTTATGGGTACTTACAATCAATTACCATGGTTGGTATTAGATACCATAAGAAAATAATACTCTTGATATGATAGAATGGAGCAAAGTTCCACAGCGCTAGTTCTGATTTTCAACAAGACTTTTTCTATTTTCAGGTTAACTCCCAACCAATTATCACGCATACTTTCTACTTGATGTTCCAGCTGGAATGAGGCTTTCAAATTAAATCGACTAGAATATTCTGATACTAATGACATTGATGCTAAGCAGTCAGTGCTGCCTTTCCCTGTAGAGATTTAAGGCACATATCTCCTTTAAAATGATTTAAAATGGGATCATCTCTAATTATATCGTAGAGAACATGAAAGATTTTTAGACTGGAAAAAAGTGTTACGAATTATGTCTTCTGAAAGGTGTAATTTGAAAAAATACTGTGAATTACACATCCCTGTCTTCTCAATATGACAGCTGGGAGATGTTTAAAACTTTTCCAGTTTGGCTATTTTTAAAGTCAGTCTAATACTAAAATTAATTTTTTTCAACATCTTGAATGCTCAAAAGAACCTTTCTAGCATCCAGTGGACTATATGAAAGAACAGACATAAATGTAAAAGTTTAAAGATTTTGCTAGAAATTAATACATTGTCAGGGAACCTAGAAAACCAGAGAGAAACAGGAGATGCTGGTAAATAAAATATCTTTTATTAAATAATAAAAAAATAGCCAAAATATATGCGAAGCACAATCCTGAATTGTAGTCAAAAATACAAGCCAGAGGTCAAAGCCAAAAGAGGTAGTCAGACGAGCTGAATCAGGAACACAGGAAGCAGTGTTGTCAGGAATGGAAGTCAGGATCAGGAACAATATGAATCAGCCAGCCAGGCCAGGGTCATACACCAGAACAATAGCAGCAACAGCAGGAATACACAGGGAGGTCATAGACCACACAAGGGCAGAGAGATACTGAACCTTAGCAGCTAAATAGCCAGAGCACAGCAGGAAAGGGCTAGCTAATAGACAGATGACCGTGGTAACTGAGAATGACAGATAGTAGTAACCAATCAGCTGAGTAAGCCTGAGACAGGGAAGTAACGCTGCTCATTAGTGATCAGCTGAGGTGCATACCTGTATATTTGAGCAAAAAGCAATAGTGGAGAAGGGGAAGGGCGAGAACCTTGACATACATAGAATATTGTGAGGTTTTCCAGTCAGATGGGTAAATCAATTTTGTTTGCATTTCCACAGAATATTCTGTCGGCACAGTAAACCTTTCCTTTATGAGAACCCAGGGAAGGAGTTTTGTGGATGAGAATGTATTTGGGGTTTGCAGATTTCCAGTGGCAGGCCAAAGGAACTGGTGGTCTCTGCTATAGCGATGCTTGGATGCAAAGCTTGGGGGTGAAACTTGAAACCCATGTACTCTTACTTTAGTTGGCTGAGTTTAAAGATGTCAGCCTCAAGGCTGAATGTCTGACCCAAGTTTAACCAGAGTCAGATCAGGATGACTATGCTTAAAAGCCGGTAGAAGACAAACACTGGTGACAACAAAACAGGAACGAGAACCAGAAGAGTAATCAAGGTAAGCCAAAGGTTGGGGCAGGTGAGCTAGAAGTGGAAACTGGGAACAAACCTTGGTTAAGACAGGTGGAGAGTAAGCAGATTCATTAAACAGGCCGAGGTTAAATCAATATATCAAATGCAGGAACAGGGACCAAGTTTTCACCACTAGGGCTAACAAATGAGCAATGACATAAGGAACGACTGCTTTAAAATAGGTGCAAAGCCTGCACATGCACAGATGTTATACAAAACTGGAAGTTATCACATGAATACTCCTGTGCACAAGATTCTAAAAAAAATTTGACAGGAAGAGGTGGCAATTCCTGTCTTAATCCTACATTACTTTCCCCACTCACTGACACTAAGACAGGAAGTGCCGGCATGACATGCCTTAATTAGCATAATCTAGAAATCTAACTCAGAAACTATTAGTTTTTTAAATTAAAATGGATAATAAAACATATATTTGCTTTTGAATTCAATTTCAAATTAGTGTCCCTTTAAATTGGTGGGAATATAGGGAATTGTTATTTGCCCCCTCTGGTGCAGCTGGTTTACCCCAGAATGGCTCCATTTCATATTAGTAAATTAGTCTTAACGTTGTATTGGTAGGATGTACTGAGGCAGTGGGAGAAAATGAAAAGGTTAAATTGTACTTTCAATAGAAAAATCACACAGGCAGGAAAATAAATAGCAGTTATGTAATCAAACTGTACAGACATTACAAAGGGATGTGTTCTGTCATATTTCAAAATGTCCTTGATTTTAAAATCACCAATAATTTGCTCCCCAATATAAGATGGCAGATTTTCTCTTTTGAAGGGTTTGACAGTAATTGTTTTCTAAATAATGGTCTTTTCTCATCTAAACTACTGAGGATAATGGAATGGAGGAGAAAAGTTCAGCCGTTTCCCGATCCTTATATTCAATCAATGCCTTGATCACTATTTCTGAGAATATTTTCATGGCAATCTAGCACAGGCTAGCCTAACAGCTGTTCTAGGACGATTTCCATGAAATCCATGTGTATTGGTGGCTCTTTCCCTGTTTATATGAACACATTGGTGTAATGCCTGAATCCATCAAGCTACTCATGTTCTGTGCTTATACATTAGAATAAAACTCATGCACCTAACACTTTGGCACATACACAAGAGCATATGATCACTTTGGTACATACTGGTGAACATGTTCTGCAATCTGATATTAACCCTTTGAGTGCCAGAGTGGTGTGCAATGTGTTGCTTTGCAATGCACTCTAACTGATAGTATGGGCAAGCCCTCAATGCCACCCTTACAACAGGAGCAGGACATTTTTTAAATTTTTTTTCTGCAGAGAGAAACAAGGTTCAGAAGACAACAATGCCCTCAAAATGCCCATACATCACACTGCACCCTCCTTGGAGCAAGAGATTTAAAGGGAGTAATGTGTCGCAATAAAAGCAGCTCCAATTAATCTTCATAGTATTTGGGCCATGGAGAGTGTTATTTCAATTCTGTCAGAGCTGTAGTTCAAGAGTAATTAAATAATAAAGTATCCCCCTCCTTCCCCTTTTACTGATGACGCAATGCATCATTATTTAGCCCTCTATGCATCACTACAGCGCCCTCTTTTTGTAATGTGTGTAAATGTCACATTATTGTAAACTGTTATGTAGTTTATTGTAAATGCTTTTTGTTTCCAATAAAGATTGCTACATAACTTTACTAATTTGTGTACATTATTTGTAAATGTTCATTTTTTAAATATACAGTTTATCAATTAAATGCTTATTGCTCTCTTATTGCACCCTTATTGCATCCTGAATGCATCCCTTATTGCATCCTTAATGTGTCCTTAAGTGTGCCTTAGGTGAAGATATGATCAACGTTTTGATGCAGGTGACATATAGAAGGTGACATATTGTGCAAGGCGACATATTGAATGTGCGACTGTTTAACATGCGACATTGTGAATGCATCATTCGCAAGCAGGCGACCAAACAAATGCGACATTTTAAGAAGCGTGATGCGGCGTGCAACATTTCAAAAGCGAACCCAATGAACATTGGTTTTCAAAGAGATAATAGGTGTTATGCACTAAGGCATGATAAAGAGATGATAACGCAGAGATAACTTCTCCAGTGATATTACTTCCCCAGTTCCTATGTTATTCTAATGAGCATATGCACTAAGATCTCCAAAGATCAAGAAATCTTAGTGCATTGGCTCTGTGGAATAACAGCTGCATCTACCCCCGTGTATTTTTATATTAGCTAATGCCATTATTATTATTATTTACTTATTGATAGGATAATCTGCAGCACTATACAATGGGGGTGAACACCAATAAAGGCACCGAGGATGATATACTAAGAAAAGTGGTGCAGTTCTAGTACATCAGCCTCAGTGAGGCTGATGTTCTAACAAACCAGAGCAAATCAGTAACACCACAGGAGACAAATAAAAATGGGGTTTTCTATCTGTTGGGTCCAACTCAGTGCTTCACAATGCACTGGAGACCTCTCTTGCATTAACCCTTTGCAATTCGTGGATACTTCACTGGCGCTCAAAGAGTTTTTAATAAAAGTGAGAATTTGGAGGATTTTTATTTGCCCCCTACAGTGCATTTGATTTGCCTAGAATTCCTGTAGTTATTATTCTTAGTACATAAGACTCAGTAACAGTAGTAACAGATGTGAAAAAGAAAACGGAAGTAGTGAGGTGGTCCTTGCTTAGGTATATTCCGGACATTCCTTTTCACTGGTCATGTAGTTGTGTAGCACCTATGCTTCATAGAGTTCCACATTTACACACTCTATTACACTAATAGGACTTCCATTACTAGAAATGGCCTCTACTAGGTATAGGTTTAGTACTGACTCTCGTGGAAAGTCTGTTTCCATATTTCTTGGATTTAGACTAGCTGGGGACACCACAGGTATCCAAGATGTTAAAGCCTCCACATAAAATTTTTATAGAAGTAATATGAAGTATCTTTCATTACAGGGCTGTGAAAAAGAGTCAATTCAGTGGGGTGGAAGTAAGAATATGATTCCATTCTAAGCCAGGTGCTGGCTGGAATTGATTCCCTAGCCCTGCATCTGCTTAATGCCAAGTTAATAAGCTATTTAAAGGGATAGTAATGTTTCACAAAAACAGCAGCTCCAATTAATCTTCATAGTATTTGGGCCATGGAGAGTGTTATATCAATACTGTCAGAGTTGTGGTTCAAGAGTAATTGAAGGATAAAGTTTCCTCCTCCCGCCCCTTTTACCTAGTGTAAGCCATCTCTTCTCAGATGTGGAATCTGGTTGTAAGACCAGACAGGTAACAGCAGGGGACAATCTTCTTCCTATGAGAACAATGAAAGCCCTGCCCCCCTTGACAAGTTTTTCAGGTTTTTCCCTTATCTTAATTGAAGATTGTCCCTTTCTGCAATCTACCTGGGCACCTGCCTTCTGCTCTGGCTGAGCAGTGTTACATCAGTAAAAGGGGCAGGAGGGGGATATTTTGTCATTGAATTACTCTTGAACTACAACTCTGATAGAATTGAAATAACACTCTCCAAGGTCCAAATACTATGACGATTAATTAGAGCTGTTTTTATTATGAAACATTACTATCCCTTTAAGCCAAAAAGTCTTACCTTAAAACCACTTGCACCACAGAAAGGGCAGTGAGGAAGTGTATGGATGTTTTGGGGCATTACGCTGTGCCTTGTTCAACATGGTTAAAGGGATAGTAATGCTTCGTTTTATCTTTATTTTATTTTGTAGGCATTAAAAAAACATGAAGAACGATATAAGTCTTATCTCTCAAACCTTTATGGTTTGAGAGATATTCTCAAGCAAAATTTCCCCTCCCGCCCCTTTTACCTAGTGTAAGCCATCTCTTCTCAGATGTGGAATCCAGCCCGTAGACCAGACAGATAACAGAAAGGGTCAATATTCTTCCTATCAGAACAATAAAAGCCCTGCCCCCCTTGACAAGTTTTTCCCTTATCTTAATTGAAGATTGTCCCTCTCTGCAGTCTACCTGGGCACCTCCCTTCTGATCTGGCTGAACAGTGTTACATCAGTAAAAGGGGCAGGAGGAGGATACTTTGTCATTGGATTACTCTTAAACTACAACTCTGACAGAATTGAAATAACACTCTCCAAAGTCCAAATACTATGATGATTAATTAGAACTGCTTTTATTATGAAACATTACTATCCCTTTCAAACAATGCGAATGGCAGAGGGTATGCAATGCATTACTTTGCAGTGCATTACATACCACTCTGGAGCTCAAAATGTTAAACAAGGAGCAGAGGAAATGGCATAACTTCACTCCATTTTTCCTGCGTATGCTATGGGGAAGGCATACTGGGCCTGCTGCTGGTAATAAAGACTTAACAATGCTACAATATGTATGCCAGTATGCACTAAATCAGTGGATCACATCTCCAGTCCAGAGGAAAAAGCAAGAGGTCATATTTTAAGGACAAATAACAAACAATATTATTGTTAAACACAGATATATACTCCAAAGGCATATCAATCCTAGTCACATTTCGCAACAGCCGTTAAAATAGTTAGATGGCAATATAAGCCTGCAGAGGATGTTGAAAGTACCAGCGATCACCATATGCTCCCCTCCAGTCATAAACATACCCTTCAAAAAAAGGACACCACTACACTACAAGTGAAATAGAGGGTCTTCCTTTAAAGGAGCAGTAAACTTTTTTTTTATGAAAACCTTTATGTTATAGAGCTTTTCCTGTTCCTTGTCAGTTGTTTTATTCAAAATTTATAGCAGTTCAAATAATCAGGAAGTCAATTTACTTTGTGTTTACTTCCTGATAGTTCTAACTGACAGGAAGTGACAGGCAGTTTCTATCACATTCTGTGGAGAACTGTAAGTCATTGACTTTCCTCTCCATTAGAATGTAACAGAATAACTAATTGGAATTTGACCACTAGAGGGCATTGCTAATGTAAAAAAACACAGGTAACTGTAAGAAGTCTGGAAATGTGCATCTCTCAGCAGTGGGAGTACCCATATCTTACTCAACATAAAAAGCCCTACAATATGTATGGTTTCATAAAAATGTTACTGCTCCTTTAAGTTAATAAATCATTCAAGTTGTACTATTATACTTTAACGATTTACTTAATTAAGATCAGGTAAATCAGTCACAATGTACAGTGTAACGCTACCCCTGCAGCATTGAGTACTCTGTATGGTATTTTTTTACATTGTATCACTGTACCAGCTTTCAAAGTTCCTGACAGCAAGCTCTCTGGAAACAGGGACATACAAGTACAAACAAAACAGGTTAAGATGAGAAGTCAAAATAAAACTTTACTATGCTTTTAAGTAAAGTAGGAAATTATTTTGGCTTAAGGGGAACATCTCAGATAAAAATATATTCTTGGATGCCAAAGATGCCTTAAATACACTACAAGTCAATCAATATATTGGACACATCTCCAGTATCTCCCTGGACAACCTGAAATGATCTAGCTGTTCAGAACTACAATTTCCATCATCGCACCCAGCTGTTCGCTGGCTGGGGGTGATGGGAATTTTAGTCCTCAACAGCTGGAGGGCATCAGGTTTCCCATCCCTGGGTTATGCCATCCACTCTTACTGCTCTTTCTTCAGGAGTGCCCCCCTTACCCCACCTACTGGATGGATGTCAATCTCTTTCTAAATCCATCTCTATATCCTAAACAGGAATCTCCCCTTAGAGACCCAATCATTGTGCACCTCATCCACCTTTATTTGCAGTTATCAACCAGGGTGGCAGTCGCTGTACTTATCTGTTATGCACACTCACGCATACAAACCCACACACTTATATAAATGTGTGATTATCACTCATTAAATCACTTTACATTTGATTGCAGAAAATAAAGCCACAGGATATCACTTACTGCAAAACTAATGTGAGTTATCTGCATATTAAGGGGCTGAACATGCTGAGGCTATGAAGTACTTTTCTGAGAGATATGTCTAGCATTCTCACTTTCAGCTCTCATAAAATAGGGACAATGGCTGGCTCTTGTGTGCAGTTCACAATAGGATATGATTATAGAGAAAATAGTTAAGATAAGAAAAAATAAAGATATTCAGTTCTAAGTGCTATTGCAGTACTGCCAAATGTTAGCAAGATTAATGCTTAAAGGAGAACTAACATCTCTTAACACTTTGAGGGCCAGTGGAGGTGTGCAGTGCATTGTGCACCTCTCTGGCACTCATTGGGTTAATGATAACAACGCCCCATACACACACACAAAATTTGTTTTTTTTTACTACAGCCAGAAAATCCCAATAAACCTTGATGATATTTCTCTTTGTACAAAATGCAGCTGCATTGAAAGACTGCAGATAAAGAATCGGATTTGGTCCAATACATCTGTTTTCAGTAGTAGAATTCATTATCCCCCTATCATTTTCCTTGGCATGGGGTTGCCAAGTTATAGATGCATGTCATGACCAGCTCATTAGAGCTACTATACAAGGATATTTCACTGAAGAAGATATTCTCTCCTAATAGTACATTTACAGGATGCCATAGCTTATAATGAGGATGTGACTCTAGAAATTGACACAATACCCTATGGCTGTAAATCTGTAATGCAGATACTACATCTAAGAAATCATTAGTATCATTACATTTTACAAACTCCTCTTTGGTACAGAGCTGGACAAAACTTCCAATCTGGTTACTGGTCATCCAGGGAAGAGCACCTTGCTTTCTCAAAACAATCAAAGATGTCCAGATTCTTCACATGTATACAACATATGTTTAAAAGCAGAGCTGGGTGGCATGTGGCTACAGGTAACTCATCCAACACATCTGTAACATTCTAATCTGGTAGATGTAGAAGATAACCAAAAATGAGTTTGTTTATAGTACTGTACGGGATCTGATTGAAGTAACATGTTCCGTAAGTTGGCTTTTCATCTAAAAACAATTAGGGGAGGCTTACCCACTACTTGGGACATAGTGGGATTGGTGGATAATTGTTTTGAGTCGGTGTTAATAATCCTCTGTAATGATTGGCTGGTAACGGAAAATCTGGTAGACAGAATGAGAATATACTCACTAGGAGCCTTCTTAACAGGATCCAACATAATAGAATTGAATGTTACTTCTATTGCATTGCTTAATAGGAAGAACATATTCTTAGAAGGTGTTAAAATCTTCCATATGGGAAGTGGACATGTTTAAGTTTCAACTTAAACCAAAGGAGTACTTCAGGAATAAATCAATATATGAGCCTTCCCAGACATTTATACGGAAGCATCTTTTTCATCTGCAGTACACTAATGCTGCTATCAGTACTTTTTGATCAGTGGTGAAGTCTTAAAGGTGACTAAAAAAACAGTGGACAGATATTACAGTATCTTATGTATGCAATGGAAAAGCTTTTGAAAGCCTCTCTCCAATTATCCGACAATCATTATCCATCCAGCTGACAAGGGACGAGGATTTGTTTTACAGACTGTGAGGATTATAAAATTGAGGTGGATCATCAATTATCTGATACCAGCACTTATTTGCAGCTTTATGCTGACCCTGTCAATAGATCCCAAGACACTATCAATTTGGACATTTAAGATGGATTCATTGATGAAGATACCCAAATATCCTGCATTACACTGCCTACCAAAAGTTCAAAAGAACATGGTCCCCCTGTTTCTGCTATCCAGTGTTTATTGCAGCCACTGGGGATATAGTTATTAAAACCCTCCATTCAATCCTTAAATCTTAAACATTTACAATCTCTAATGGATTTTTGAACAATATAGAAACCATGGAATATTATGATCTTCTTATATCCATGTATCATGTTTATATATAATTATTATTCTCCAGGATAGATTGAAAGTGGTAAAGGTGGTACTTAAAGGGGAACTTTCACCCCTTAATAACTAAATCTCCCCTTACTGCTGACCTGGCGGTGCACAAGGGACTGACAAGGGACTGACAGCACAGGCGCATGGACGTCACTGTGAAGAGACGTCCGTGCTTCCTGATCCTTTCAAACGCCGAAATCTTGAGAACGGGGTAAGATTTCTGGCGACTAGCGCTACTAAGCAGCTAGTCGCCAGGTCAGCAGTAAGGGGAGATTTAGTTATTAAGGGGTGAAAGTTCCCCTTTAAGTGTTACCACAGCTATCATGGATTCCTCCAAATTCTTAGCATTTCTGGATAATGCCCTCTATCTGGAGGTTGAATGTTTCTTGCAGGTTTAGCAGATGCTGATGCAATTGAGGATGTCACTTTAGGACTCGTGTGTAGTTGAAATTGGTGGTGTAATGGCTTGAAACTGAGACAGACTTGGAGTACTTGTGGTTTCAGATGGATCTGGGAGCATAAACTCTTCATCATCTGCAGACTGTATAGTGTCAGAAACCAATCTGTGTTTAGGGTCAGAGTCTGAATTCTGTTGAGAGTTTGGGCACAGTTGGTCAAAATGTCATTGCCACAAATCTCCTTGTTCTGTACAGACAATATAAGAATGAGATCCAGCCACTGTGTGTGTATAGATCCAGCCATCCATTTCAATGGCCTGCGGTAGCACCGAGCCCACACTTTATCACCGAAACAGGTGTGTACCACTCCCTTTTCCATCATTCAAGATTTGTGTCTTTGCACCTTCTCTGAGACATCTGGGTGAAACGCTTCAAGCTTGGTGTGTAGCAGGTGGCTAAATACCAGGTGAGCTGGGGACAGGCCAGTTATGCCACGGGGAGTTGTACAGTATGTGACCAAGAAGTCATACAATATTGACTATGGATCAGTGGAGGCATCCATGGCTCATAGTGCTGTTTCTAAAGTTTGAACAAATCGTTCCATTTGGCCATTCATGGCCAGATGATACTGGTCCGTCCAAGTGTAAGACTCTGACGTCAGCCAAGTAGTCTTGAAAAAGTTGCAAGGTAAACTGAGGACTGTTGTCAGTAACCAACTGTATGGGAATGCCAAAAGTTGCACATATCTGTCTCAACACTTGGATAGTGGTCTCAAAAGTAGTGGATGGCATGAGCAACAATGAAAGGAGATATGCAGTGCCTTTAATCAGACTGGCAAAATCCACATAGATCGGCTTTTTGCATCAACAAGCAACTGACCCAGCTGTACTCAACGATCTTTTGTCTCCACGTGTCCAGGAGACGCAGAGAAGTTACTCTGCGATCTTCAAAGATCACCAATTTTTTGCCGACCCGATCACATACGGATTTAGGCCTAGACACTGCCGCGCTTATGATGGCGCAGCAACCCACCATAGCTGACTTTGGACTTCAAGACGAAATGCGCACTTAAGATAACCCTTCTCCGAACTCTGGTATGGACACTCGGGCGGATTCCCCGCCACCCTCTCAGGATCCGCAAGCAGTAAAGGAACCTTACCTGACAAAAGATGACATTGGCCATCTCACCACAAAGGAAGATATGAAGGCGGGATGTGATCTTCTGTATGTTGAGCTTTGCAGACAAAGAATTGATCTTACGTAAGAGCAGGGATCTACAAGACATTACCTATGCTGGTTGTTCCTTACAATTTTTTCAAGATCTGTCACCAAGAACCCTTCAACTGAGGCGCACCTTTCGGCCCATCAATACGCATCTGCACAACCTGGGTATCAAGTACAAATGGGGGTACCCCTTTCAGTTGTCTGTTCAACACCAGGGAGCTATGGCTACTCTCCGTGAATTGGAAGACACCCCATCCTTCTGCAAGGCTTTGGGCATATCGACTCCAGATATTCTCCTGACCCCGAAAGAACCGCCTGCATCAACTCCGATTCCTTCCACACTGGGGAAAGAAAGGAGAGAGAGGTGGACCACGGTTCGAGGGCCTTCAAATAAGAAAGCGAGTTCTTCTCCTTTGACAGACTGGGACGCTTGACACATGTTTGGCAGTTTGTTGAGTATTACCACAGAAATGTATTCTTTTCATGTTCAGGTTGCATTGTCATTTTATTATGCCATTTTGCTCTATCATGCTCCTACATTGATGTGCCGCGGTGCGGGAGGATTACTCGCGCTTCCGAGACATGTCAACTGTTTTGGTTGTTCTCTTGACTGGCTGGTACCCTCCTGGCCCTTTTAGGGCACACACATGATTTTATCCCTGGCTACTTGGGGCTAGACATTGCCCCAACTTCCAGGACACGTTATGTTACCATGTTTCTTTGGTTCTTCCTTTTCTCTTCTCTGCTCTGTTCTTTTCTTTCCACTTTCCCTACCTGTCTCTTTTGGTCTATGTCTTTACCTGCCCTCTTGTTCCCGTGGGGCGACCCATCAGATGCCAGCCCGCCTACACTCCAATTTACCTTCCTTGACTATGACGTCACATAATGTTAACGTACTTTCTATTAATGCAAAAGGACTGAGTTCTCCTTATAAGCGGTCCATGCTTCTGAGGGACTTGACTCGCTTACATGCGGATGTAGCTTTCATCCAAGAAACGCACTTTAAATTGCCTAACCCGCCGAAATTGTCAAATAATATGTATACTTTGGTAGGCATATCTTCTACTGACGTTAAAGCGAAAGGTGTGGCAATCTTAATTCGATCTTCATTACCCTGGCATTCTTTGGGCACTCACTCTGATCCAGAGGGTAGGTTTGTGTTTATTAAGGGTACCATGTACCATTGCACTTATACCTTTGCCAATATTTATGCCCCCAATACGTCACAGGTTTCTTTTTTCAAACGTATGTTTTCGATGCTTGACAGCTTTTGTGAAGGTTCCCTTATATTAGGGGGAGATTTTAATCTCCCATTGGTTCCTGAAATAGACTCCTCCTCAGGCACCTCAGCTACACCTTATTCTGCATTACGTGCTATACGAACTATGTTTAGAGATAGGGATCTTTTAGACTCCTGGAGGACTTTGAATCCCATGGCAAAAAATTATACATTCTATTCGTTTAGGCATAACAAATACTCGAGACTAGATTATATATTGGTACACCAATCCTTGCTGCACACTGTACAAAAAGCTGACATTGATGCTATAACCTGGTCTGATCATGCTCCAGTCTGGATGCAGTTTTCAGTTTGATCTAGGGAGGCAGGGTCCCCCACCTGGAAGCTAAATGAGCTCCTCTTGGACGACCCTACTTGCTTTAAAACTACAACAATATTTTGACCTTAATTCAGATAAGGAAGTGTGCTTTCCTACTGTGTGGGAAGCACACAAGTGTGTATAAAGGGGTGAATTCATCAGACTGGGAGCCATGAGAAAGAAGAGGTTGTTGCTTAAACTAGACAATATTATTGCCTGTATAAAAATTCTTGAATCTAAGCATAAGAAGTCACTTTCGGAATCTGACTTTGTTACACTCCAGGAGTCTAGACAAGTACTAGCGCGATTACAAATATCAAGAATAAGGAAATCTTTTCAATGGCATCGTTTCCAGAATTATTTGTTTGGGAAACGCTGCGGTAAGACTTTAGCAAGGCTGGTTAAGATTAACCCCTTGAGTGCCAGAGGGGTACACAACACATTGCTTTGCAATGCTTTGTGTGCTCCTCTGGCACTCAAAGGGTTAAACAAAGGCAGCATCACATTCCTTTGATTAAAGATGAAAAGGGGGGGGTGCATAGATCTCTTCCACAGATTGCAAACGTCTTTAAAACTTTTTATTCCTCCTTATATAATTCAACAGCGAGGGCGCGCACTAACTCCATACTTTCCTATCTGCAGGGGTCGGGCATGGGGAGATTGCCATCGTCTGTCCTTGCCTGTTTGGAGTCACCCTTTACACAAAAAGAAGTGGAGGATGCCATACGGTCATCCCCGTTACATAAGAGCCCTGGTCCTGATGGCTTTCCGCTTTTGTATTATAAAACGTTTCAGTCTACTCTTATACCCTTTATGCTTAGGTATTTTAATGACATAGCCTCCGGTAGACATTTCCCTGCAAGGTCCTTGAAAGCGCATATAACAGTGATCCCTAAACCAGGCAAGGACACTACCCAATGTTCTAGTTACCACCCGATCTCTCTTCTGAACTGCCCTAACCAGGCAGGCTTTGTTCCTGGTCGGATGGCTAGAGATCATACTACCAAAGCCATTATTCTTATGTTTACCACACTCCAGAAGCAGATCCCGGCGGTGCTGGTTACGAAAGATGCAGAAAAAGCCTTTGATAGGGTGAACTGACATTTCTTGGAAGAACTTTTGAAGTTTATTGGAGTAGGCCCACGTGGTTTGCACTCCATACTTAGTCTTTATCGTACTCCCACCGCGAGGATAAGGGCTAATGGTTATCTATCTGAGCCGTTCTCCATAACCAATGGTACAAGACAGGGCTGTCACTTATCACCTATATTGTTTTTACTTACTTTAAAACCTCTTCTGCAATATGTGAGATCCGCCCCAGGGATTGTAGGCTTACCTTCGAAATCAGGTCAAACTAAGATAGCGAGTTTTGCTGATGACATTTTGTTCTTTTTGTTGCAACCGAATATTTCCCTGCCCAGGTTGATTACTGTTCTAGACACTTATAGCAGAGTCTCTGATTTTAAAATAAATTTTGCTAAATCCACAATTCTGAATTTATCAATTCCCCCTCCACTTTCCCCACGATATAAGATGCTTACACCGTTAATGTGGTCTGAAACTGAGATAACATACTTAGGTATTACATTATGCAAAGATCCACACAATATACTTAAGCGGAATTTAGACTCCCTCCTGCCTGACTTGCAAAAGGAGATGCATTTGTGGCACAAGCTATTCATTTCATGGTTCGGACGGGTGAATTTATTCAAAATGGTCTTGCTTCCCAAGATCCTGTATCTCTTCAATTGTATACCCCTCCCTATCTCTAATGTTTGTCTTTTCAAACTCCAATCTATTCTTAATACTTTTATCTGGAGTTACCGCCGCCCATGCCTTAAAACATCTTTGCTGATGTACTCTCCTACCAAAGGTGGCATAGGACTTCCAGACATTAAAATGTATTATTTGGCTGCTCATCTTTCCAAACTTTTAGATTGTGTACATGATCCCAGTAAGGACTGGATAGATTGTCTTTGTCCTTTTCTAAAAGGTGCGCTCCCAAGTAATGTTTTATATCACCCCCCGCAACACACTTCTATTTCTTTCAAAGATCACCTGGTTTTGCACCATCTTTCCCATCTCTGGCACACGCAGAATGGGGCTATGGGCCTCTCTCCGTGCCCGTCCCCTCTTTTATCTATAGTTGGGTACCTGGACTTTCCGCCGGGGATAAAGGGTTCTTGTTTTGCACTGTGGAAGACGCAAGGGGCACATATGGTGAACCAATTGATAGAAGATGTTAGTGTGATTTCCTGGAGTAGATTGACAGCTGAGAGGGGCATTCTGACCTCCCATTTTTGGCAGTACCGACAGGTCTCACACTTTCTATCTTCCTTATTGTCCCCAGGGATCCTGCCACACCCCCTCACTCATTTTGAGCAGGCTTTAGTAAAAGGAACGAATGCTACTAAGACCTCTTCTAAACTGTACAAACTTCTTCAATCCTTTTTCCCTTTGACAAAAACGGCATATATGTTGGCCTGGGAAACTGAGTTGGCTGTGGTTTGGACCGTAGACTCATGGTTGAAGATCCAAACTTTTTTGACTACTGCACCACCTGACATAGGGACTAGAGAAATTAATTTTAAGTTTATTACTAGGTGGTATTACACGCCACATCGGTTACATAGAGCATGCCCATCTGTCTCTCCGCTATGTTGGAGATGTGGACAGCAGACGGGTATGATGTTACATATTTGGTGGAGTTGTTCACAAATCGCTCCATACTGGTCTGCGGTCCCGGCTACAACTGCCTCTTCCCTCGGCTTTTCCCTACCACAAGACCCGGAGATATGCTTGTTTCTGGTATTCCCCACTTTAGCCCAGATCACTAATAATGTTAAGAGATTACTACTCTTTCTTTTTAGTATTGCAAAATCGCTCGTTCCAGCACATTGGAAGTCAGACAAACCCCCTACCCACGCAGAGTGGGTCAATTCAGTAGCCTCACAAATGACTCTTGTGAAGTCTGCTGCTAGCATTAAGGGTAATATGCAATATTTTTTTGATGTATGGAACAGTTGGATTAGAACACAGAATCCAGTGTAGATTTTTATTGCAGAAGAGAACTGCTACCCAGGTGTGGTCTACCAAATGCCTGGTTGTTTATCTTCTTGTTACTCCCTTTTAACTGTGCTGCACTGAAGGCAAAATTCAGTTCTCTGGTGGGCAGACCCCCCCTCTTTCCCCCACCACCACTATACTCTTGTATGTCTTCTTACCTTCCTTTCTTTTTTTCTTTGCTTTTCTTGCTCCCTATTTGGAGTTCGCCAGTTTCTTGGCATTTACTGTTTTTCATGTTTTTTTTTTCTGACTCATAATCGTTCATTGTTGATACATTGATATGTTCTTTTAGCTTACTCAGATCTGTATTAAGCTATTGCATTGATCATCTGTTTGCTGCACTTTATTGGCTCTTTTGAAATCAGATATGTATTCTTTATTTTTGCTGCATCATTGAAATGTCTTTGTCAATGATTTTCCTTGTTTATATGCTTATTTTGTACCCAATAAAAGAATTTATAAATGAAAAAAAAAAAAATCCACATAGATCCTCTCTCAGGGTGCGGTTGGCCATTACCATTGCTGGATGAAAGTAGTAGGTATGAAATGTCATGTCTGTATCACGGTGCCCGTGATTGCCCTCCGAGAGCGCTGCTGCAAGGGGCGGGCGACATTGTCTTTCACATCCTGAGTGTCAAGCTTGTGCGCATTCGCTATTCTTATAGGCCTATGGTTAATTGCCAGAGTGAGTCTCCACCTACTTGCTAGGCCTTATAGGCCTCAGTCGTCCAGTACTCCTTTGCCCTTTCGTGGTGTACCTGCACATTTGCTTTTGTGATATTCCTATGCTCTGTTCTGTGTATGACCTCTGGCTACGTCTGACTCTGGTTACATTTGATCCCTGACTTGTTGCCATCCGCTCCAGTCTGACACTTGGCTCCATCTGACTACCCGCTCCGGTATGACCCTTGGCTTAGTCTAACTACCCACTCCGGTCTGACCCTTTGGCTCCGGCTGACTAACTGCTCTGTGCTGAACCCGGCTTGGCTGACTATCTGTTACGGTACTGATCTTGGAGTGGCTGACTTACTGCTCTGTGTTCTCGACCCTTGGCCTGACTGACTCCTCTCTCTTGCTAGAATGTGCTCTAGCTGTTCCCTCTGTTACAAGCTGTTAACCTCCCACTGTGCCGGACCTTGTCTCTGGCTACTCCATCCTGCTTGTTTCTACATGTTAGTGTCTTTGGGTACTCCCTAGCATTCTAGGGATCTCTGTCACCACTGCCTATCGCTACCCTAGCATTCTAAGGATTTCAGTCACCACTGCCTATTGCCACCGTAGCATTCTAGGGATTTTAATCACCCTAGGGTGATTAATCATTCTAGGGATTTTAATTACCCTAGCGTTCTAGGGTACCCGTGAGTCGCCATTGCCTTTAGGTTTACCCTAGCGTTCTAGGGAAGTTTCTCTCGCTTTGCTTGGGTGTTTCTGCTTCACACACACTAGTAGCTACTACCTTACTTGCTACCAGTAACGTTTATAGTCAGCTTTGAATCAGCCTCTCTTATGTCAGTGGATCCTGTGCTGTTTCCATACCTGGCAAGTGAGGGTTGGGGAAGTGTTTGTGCACTGTCTCCACACCTGGTCCCATGAGGGTTGGGGAAGTACTGATCATATCTTTTCTGTTCTTATTTTCAATAAAGATATTGATTTTACTGTATCTGTACTTGTCAGTGTTGTTTTTCTTAGTCACTCCGTGACAGTCTGTATATGCCTGGGCAAGCAGTAACCCAGGAGGCAATGTCCACACTAAGAGAGGGCCACCAAACTGTTGTTCAACTGTTGCTTCATTTTGACTACTCCAGGATGTCAATCATGTGAGATGGCTAATGAGGCTTTCTGGTGTTGAGATTGAATTGCCACTCTTACACTCCATAAGAGGTATCCATTGTGACTGGTTAACTCTACTTTGATGTATGGCTCTAAACTTGGGGATGTTTTGGCTGGCCAGTCATATCAAACATAATGTGTGTTTACAAGTGGCTGAAACAATGGCATCTGATCTATATGTTATGGTAAAGCATATCTCATTGGAGTCAGAGGAGATAGGCTGGTGTTTGATCAGCATGGGGATGTTGAGAGGGAGTGGCGATATAGCATCCTTATTCGTATGTTGATCATATGGGTGACATCTAATTTTGTAATCAAAGGTTCCCAAATCTAGAGCATTCCTCTGCAAAGGAGCTGCTGTGGTTAAAGAAATGCTTTTCTCTGGATTAAAGATGGCCTATAAAGGCATGTGGTCCATAAGAAGTATGAAGGAACAAATACAGAGTGATTTTTTGTAAACTCCAGATGATGGCCAGAGCTTCTTTATCTATTAGAGCATTGGGTTACTCTGCTGGAGTCAAATAAGGAGATGCAAATGTAGTGGGTTGCTCTGAATCATCTGGCATCACATTCAATAGTACCACCCCTATCCCATAGGGAGGTGTCACAAGCCAGTATCACTGTTTTCTGCAAATCTTAAAGGGATAGTAATACCTAAAATGTAAAAAAAAATATGTTGTAGGGTTTATCCCCCTGAGTAAAACAAGAGTACTCCCACTGCTGAAAGATGTTTCATTCAAAAGTTATTAATTTTCAAAGTTGAATTTTTTAGGTGCAATATCACAGTGGCCTGAAATTTTACAGTGGCGCTGTTGCTACACCATCCTATGGAGATTTATGGTCCTGAGACCAGAGCTGTCCATAGGATCGTGTAGCAACAGCGCCACTGTACAATTTCAGGCCACTGGGATATTGCACATAAAAAATTCAACTTTGAAAATTAATAACTTTTGAATGAAACATCTTTCAGCAGTGGGAGTACTCTTGTTTTACTCAGGGGGATAAACCCTACAACATATTTTTTTTTTACATTTTAGGTATTACTATCCCTTTAATGCTTTCCAATGAAATGCACATTGGCAGGTGGGTGTCTTCCCTTTCAAGAGGTGATGTAGTAAATTTAACACTTGTGTTCAAATTTGGAAAAAACGGTGGCAGTAGTTTAGGATTCCCAGATATAACCGGAACTGGGAGACATCTGTGGGAATATATGTTTGTACCAGAGCCCAGCCCTTGTTGGCTGCTGTATCTTTGTTGTGACATAGCATAAAACAGCTGAGGTTTGAAGAATTCAGATTTTTTCAGGATTACACTCACTCTGTTGACGTGTAAGCATTGTAGAATTGTTTCTGTGTTCTGTTTATGATCTTCTTCAGTCACCCCTGGAATCAGTATTAATCAAGCCATTTTCTTTGCGGAATACTTGCTAAAATGGAATCCAAATGGCTGATGCAGAAGTCACTCCAAACACCATCCAGATGTATTGGTGTAACCCCTTGTGTGTACAGTCAATAGATGACTACTGTTTGAGTGTACCACCAATTGCAAACAGCTGTTCTTTAAGTCGATTTTCAAAAAATGGTACCTCCAGCTATGTATGCAAACAACTATTCTAGATGAGGTAAGGGGTACTGGTCAATCTCCAATTGACTATTGAAATCAATCCTGAGGTCTCCACACAGTCAAATCTCTCCAATTTTCTTAATCATGGGCTCAATCGTTGAGGCCGATTTGCTTCTGTCCATTTCAGAGATTATACCCAAGACTCCAATCTTTGTAACTCCATCTCAACCTTTGTTCTGATAGTGAATGGCACAGAGCACGCTTTACAAAATTCTGGAACTGCTCCCGGCCATAATAGCTGGACTTATTCATTTTTTGGTTTCCTAAAGGATGGTGAAAATACTTCTCTGAATTTGTTTTGTATCTCTGAAACCCATTTGTTGGTATCTTTTGAGTGTGTCAAGGTAATTTCTCACAGGTCTTGCATTACTTTTAATCTTCCAAAAAGAGGGGGTTCCTCAACCTTGACCACATGCAAAAGCACCCTGTATGTCACGTCTTTGTAGGACACTTACCCAGGAATACCCTAATTGCGTTAGTAAATTACCATTATATGTCTTCAATCAAAAGTTTGTATGTTTCACTTGCAAGCTCAAGTTAGCCTTCTATATCTGGTCTACCGATCAGGTAACCAAGTCCGTTTTTACTGCATTCCCATTAATGGATATTTCCACCCAAATCCTAACACATGACAATCTCAAATTGTACACTTTAAGGTGACCATCTACCCGTCCCTTTCCAACTGTTCTTCTGACTCCTGTGTTGGTTGGTATTCTGTGCAATACATGGATGAGCATCTAAAGGTGTCTTGAAAGGTGATGCTTCGTTTGTGTTGGATCCACAACAAAACAGTGCAGTTGCCTGGGTGGATCTTGAAAAGTTTGGTTGCCTTCTGTTCTTTTAAACTGTAGGCCCCATGATCACTAATGTGAGCTTGCAGATGTGTTGCATCTTTGTTTGCCATCTCCATAGTGAAAGCAATGTCCATGGTTGACTTGTGAGGTATTTTTCAGAGAACAGTTGTTTTTGGATGGCTTTATTCTGTAAGCTGCACACAAATTGGTGTTTTAAAGCTCAGTGTATGCTAATTTCTGTAGTTCCACCATATAGGTCTGTATATTTTCTCACTGCTGTTTCCTCAAGTAAAACCCAAATATCTGGCTAGTTCTAATGGTTTATGTCGATAACAATTTGTAAGAATAGTGACTAGCTCCAGAAAATGCTTCTTTGGTGGTTTTACAGGGGATATAAGGCTTTTTAGGGTGGCATATGGCAATTCCTCTACCACTATCAAGAAAACAGAGGCTTGTTTGCTGTCTGGTACATTGTTCTAAATTGCTCCAGTCATTTTACATAGGAGGACCAAGAATCAGCTTCTTCATTAAACTCTCATAGTGCAACAATGAAGGTCATTATGTTAGCAATGTAAAGAAATAATATTCATACACTGAAACCATATACAATGCCCTCAGGTTTTCCTCTCCTTGTTTTTCTTAGGAAATTCACTATTGTTTACTTTGGCATGATCTGGAAATTATAAAGAAAAACAACGTTAACATTTGAAAAAGCATAAATCATATGTAAATGTTGCATATTCCTTCAGGCATGATTTAAATCTGAACATGCCCTTTGCACTGATATCCTCTTACGTATTAACCCTATATAGCATTGGCAGTCAAAATTTATCCCATATCAGGATATGGCTCACTGACTCATCTTATCTAGCCTGTGAGTAATACATACTTTGGCAGCAGAGGCACTGGCAACGTCATTCAGTTCCTTTCCAGTCCCAACTTTCAGTATCTTTCACAAAATGTTGGTATTAGTTGTGCACTGAGATGCTACTGCTTACACCTTGGAGAACCAGATGGGTGTGCAACACATTGTTTCTCAATGAAATGCACACCCCTCTGGCCATACCCACAATTCAGAATATGGGTTTGACCAGCACAGCTGAGGCACCCTCAAAATTTGGAGCTCTAGGAAGCTGCCTACTCTGCCTTTGGGAAATCTGGTCCTGCTTGTATTTATGTATGCACAGCTAGGACATTGGAGATTTCCCACTGCTGATGTAGAGAAATTATTCTCTATGGAATTGCAAAGTAATTAGGGAAAATTACTCTATACTTCTTACTAAAAGATGATCTTAAAATGGGCTTAGGTAATTCATCTGAGAAGCACCCTCTTGAATTTCAAAGAAGTGCCATTGTAGTATGATATGAATTGGATTTGAGAAAATATTTCCATTTGAAACCATGAGAAAAATATTTCTTTTGTAGTCCGGAAAACACATTACATTGTAATTTTACCATATATTGCTTCATTCTGCTGGACTTTGGGTTTATTTGTAAAAAAATAAATAAATAAAATAAAATGTAGCTTTGTGTTAGAGCGGAGACATGAAATAATTATTCATTGAAATTCACAAAACTACACCTTAAAGATTGAATTGATTATGGTTTCATCAGCACCATGCTGCCTGTGTAATTATTTCAGGGATGCTGACATTTGAACAAAAGAATCCTCTAAAAGGCTATTTTCTCTCATATGAAGTCTCCAGAGCCAAACACAAGGAAAGGATCATAAATACCATGCAGGAAATAGAGTTTCTGTACTGCATCATTGTTATTCTGTGCCAGGGTGAGGTTCCTTAAAACATACAATTTACTATTGTTATTTTAGTAATGGGTTAATTTTGTTTGGGAAGATGCAGTATAACATTTTATATCCAGTGTTATATTAGGTTAACACAGGCACTTTTACAACTTGAGGACTGCTGCTGAATTGCTAATACCAATTTATCCTATTTTATTCTTATTTTTTCAGTATGAATAAGCAATGTTCACATTTTTATGCCAGTTGTATATTTCAGTTCTGTAAAATCTATGGTTCTACATTCCTATTGCTTCTTAGAAAGGGTAATGTACTTGGAGGAACTGGAATAATTTGGGGGCAATAGTATACAGACATGTAAGACAAAGCTGCACAGATATATAACTAAACATAAAATGATACAGACGTGTGAAACTATGCTACCCAGATGGGTAACTATACAGAAATTAGTATAACTAACAGATGTGAACACTGTTACATTGCACAGCGCCGCAAAATAAGTTGCTATATAAATAAAGAATAATATATGTATAACAATACAGAGAAATGCATAGCACTGTACAGTATAGAGACATGTAACAAAAGAATAGAATATGAATGTGCACCTATAGCGCTCCACCTGCTATAGCTCTATATCACATGCAAACTAATATGTAGAACAATGTAGGAAATCACCACAATCAAATAAAAGATGGATATATGGATAGTCTCTGGGATGCTGCTTTGTTCCCTGGTGTCCTTAGTGGCACCCTTCGCTCTGCGCAGAACTGTAAAAAAAGATGGGAAAAGCGCACATCATCTGCGAGCAAACCATATAGATAGAAAGCGTGAATAGAAAATAAATGAATCTACTTACAAGACCATTTCTTGTAAGTATGCTCCTAGCAACTATAGTGGGTATCACTCCAATGTTTCAAAGAAGTTTCCTTTCCTGAAGTCCCAGCTGTCAGGCTCTACACATATTGATACACTGTGTCGCACTAGATGGAAAACATATACTGAAGACTTCCTCTAAGTGTACAACTGTATAGTAATTAGCCCAGAGTAAGCCCCCTGCTTAGGAAACACTCACCAGATCAATATCTGTAATGTGTGTAGAAAAAGCCTGACCCAGCTTGCTGTGGTTCAAGGGACACGCAAGGAAGTATAAGACGAATCCAAATGGGCAAAATAGCGATTTTAATGATAAATATATCACCCTACGCGTTTCGTGAAAAGACTATTCACCTCGTCAGGGGTTCAAATACATAATGACCATAACCTGTATTTATACTCTATAATAAGTACACAATCAACATATACAACATATAGCAAGTTAATAAAACACACCGCATTGGATGAGAGCTGCATTCCCGCCATCTTAGCGCTAACCTTAGCAAGGCCGTAGCTCTGTATAACGGTAGCTCAACTCACGCCTCGCTCCGGTTTCTCCGCCCCGCCCTGGATGTCACCATGGTGATGTGGATACCCCTCCAGATCGAGCTAATAATGTAAGGCTGTACAATGGGATAGGAGCAGTGTGAAGAGAGATGGAACAGATATAAAAAAGGAATAATTGTAAATAAAAATGAAAGGCTACTAATCCTCCATTTCTCCACAACACAATCCTACCCATCCCTGAGCAGCCAATGTAAAAATAATAGTACCATTAACATAATATTTAAAAATACATAAAAATATCCATATGAATGTAAATGTAAAAGATGTTTTTTGCAACCCTATAAAAAGCATCATATAAAAACATAGAAGCTCCTAATATATAGCATTGACAGTTCTATATTTTCCATATGTGAATTACTTTTTCCGATGGAATATATAGTCAATTCTATATTTTCTTTTATATACTATACCTAGATGTGAACTGTTTTAATAAACCCCATCTCTTTACCTATAGATTTTCTATAGATTTCCTATAAAAATCAAGCTCCAAAAAGCTCTACATAATCCAACCTACTGTACTGATTTCCATATATTTGATCCAAAAAGACTTCTAAGTCTATCACGAAGGGAACTCTAAAATTGGAGTAAGTTGTTCATCTCCAGTTCTTCATTTACTCCTCTGGGAGACAAGGTGTCAGATATACAAACCTACTGGACTAATTACCATATATTTAATCCAAAAAGACTTCCAAAATCTATCACAAAGGGAACCCTAAACTTGGAGGAAGTTGCTCACCTCCAATTCCTCATTTAATCCTCTGGGGGACAAAATGTCCAGTGTGTAAATCCAGTATGCTTCCCTTTTGCATAGTGTCGAAAATCTGCTGGAGTTTGAATTGGGGATACGTTCTATCCCCATGATTTTGAAATTCTTAAGGCTACCTTCTTTACACATATTAAAGTGTCTTGATATTGAATGATCTCTGGCGTTCTTACTAATCAGATACCTGTGTTCACGGCCTCTGTCACTCAATGCTCTAGTGGTTCTTCCAACATACTGGATCCCACATCCGCATGTGATAAATGTGGTAAATAACATATCTGGTTTCACAGATTATAAGGTGTTTAATTTTAAAAATATTTTTGTTGGTGTAGCTCTGGTTGTTTTATTATTTATATATCTACAGTTGGTACACCTACTGTGTAGACATTTATAAGTACCTGTTGGAACCTCACTACCAAAAACACCTTTTTCCTGATTTTCTTTCTTTAGAGTCTTGGGTCGACTTTTGGCCACATATCCTCGTATGTTTTTTGCTCTTCTATAGATCACTTTCGCCTTATTCGGTAATATGTCTTGTAATAGAGGATCTTGTTGGGGAATACCCCAATATTTTATATGATATTAAATATCATGGGTGACATGACATGACAGAGACATGTAACACCATGCTTCACAGATGTATAAATATATGGAGAGATGAGTAGCACAACACTGTAGAGATATAACTCTGAGTGCCAGAGAGGTACGCAACGCATTGCAAAGCATAGCGCAGCAAACCTACTTTTTGACCACCCTTCTTTAAGGAACTTCCTGTTAGGGACACACAAATCTAGAAAAAATAGATGAATATGAAAAAATAAAAAAATTAAAAGTAGTGGAACTTTCACCTTAATTCAAGTTTGCATATTTGAAAACTGCATTAAAAACTGCCTATATGTCATGTTATCCAAAAGTCTAGCAAATGTACAATTCAGGAGATATTCACACTAATGCTAATTGAGGTATCTGTGTGCTATCAGTTATGTTTTCATATTCTAATTAAGCTTTTCAATGACATTTCTTATGTTATTTAAGTCTTTTCAGTTATCTTATGTGCTAATGAAGGTTTCAATGATGTTTCATGTGTTAATTAAGTTTTGTGCAGTACCAGGAAACATTCAGTTTCACTTTTACCACAAATAAATGTGTAAATATCTCCTAAACTATATATTCAAGCTTAAATTAAAGTGAAAGTCCCACTTGAAATTTACATAATAAGCAATTGCATACGATGTAACGTTAAAAGGAAGTGGATTGTCACTTTAAAGGTTAACGTGTAACCACAAATGCCAGACAACCCACTGAGTACCAGTGGTACAGTTACCTCATTTTCCACTGTTCACCAAACTGTTCATCCCCAATTTGAGCTGCACTAATCACAGTCAGTGTTTTTTGAAGGGGGTGGGGGGAAGCAAGGCAATGCAGTATTACACAAGACAAGCAGGGCAATGCTCCTTTACTGTAATGTAATGATTTTAACTTCTTGAAAGCAAAAACAGTGTTTCTCAAGTTTAGTCCTCTGGGATCATCGAGTCATCAAGTCAGCTTTACAAGATTTCCCTGCTTATAGGGATAGGAATACTTTGTTTTAACGTTATTTTATTTTGTAGGCATTAAAAAAACATGAAGAATGATATAAGTTTTATTTCTCAAACCTTTATGGTTTGAGAGATATTCACAAGCAAAGTTTCCCCCTCCCGCCCCTTTTACCTAGTGTAAGCCATCTCTTCTCAGATGTGGAATGCAGTCTATAGACCAGACAGATAACAGAAGGGGACACTCTTATTCCTATGAAAACAATGAAATCCCTGCCCCCCTTGACAAGCTTTTCAGGTTTTTCCCTAATCTTAATTGAAGATTGTCCCTCTCTGCAGTCTACCTGGGCACATCCCTTCTGCTCTGGCTGAACAGTGTGACATCAGTAAAAGGGGCGGGAGGGGGATACTTTGTCATTGAATTACTCTGAAACTACAACTCTGACAGAATTGAAATAACACTCTCCAAAGTCCAAATACTATGATGATTATTTAGAGCTGCTTTTATTATGAAACATTACTATCCCTTTAATCACAGGTGGGTAATGAGTGGCTCAGTCATTGTGATTTCTTGTGTTTAGTATATTTGATTTTCTTCAAAATTGCACGTCTTTAGCTTCTTGAATACAGCCCATGTTTCCCATTCCTGCTTATTAACCCCTTAAGGACCATGTGATGTGCTATGACCGTCACATGGTTTTTGCCTTAAAGGGGAACTACCACCCTGCAATAACTTAACCTGAAATGAGTCTTCATCTGACACTAGCTGCTTAGTAGCGCTAGTCGCCAGCAATATTACCCGGTTCCAAAGATTTTTGCGTTTTTCCGACGGTCACAGGAGCAGGAAGCACGGACATCTCATCACAGTGACGTTCATGCGCCTTCGCTGTCAGTCCCTTTTGGAGCCAAGAGCCAAGCCAAGTAAAAACTGGGTCTGAAATTAACCTCTCCAAGACCCCAAAACAGCACGCTATTATGAGTAAAGGTCACATTTTAATTAGGGGTTAATAGCACAGAAAATTGGGTCAATATACAATACTCTTCTATCAGTGTACCTGTGGGTGCACCCATCCACTGACCTTATTTATAGACTTCAGTATTGTGGACAGGATGCACACACACAGACTTCAGATGCGTTTTAGCTGATATATTAAAGGGATGGCAATCCCAAATATACAACATAGAGCCTTTTATCAAGTGATATTACAGATCACAGTGTATTCATACAGATCACAGTTTATATTCAGTCTCTTAAAGAACAAATAACCAATCATATTCATTATGCTAATTAGCTTTACTGTGCTCTAGACACCCAGACACTAGAAAGCTATAGCTGAAACTGCCATGTATTGCCTCTTAATGAACATACCAGGAAAAAAAGAACAACATAAAGGCTGCCTTTGAGTAATATAAACTATTCACTTATCATAGCAATGCTATAGTTAGCAGTCTCAACTGATTTAGTCATTTCTTAGGATGTGATGGGTAAAATGGTATAATAGCTTTCTTATAATGAAAGTCCTTTCATTTTTGTAAGAAAAATGCAAGGTTTGTTACACAGGAAGTGGTGTAAATTTAAATCCTCATTCATGAAGCCAGTCTTCTGGGGTCTAAAATCAGGTAACAGTATACAGAGATAACCAAAATGTTCTAAACATGGTTCAGGAGGCCTAACTACAAGTGCACTGCTCTCTCCCTGCAGACAACTCACAGGGAGAAGATGTACACTGTGTGGGAGATGGCTGGACCATGTGGATGTTGTATAAAAACTATGTGAGGTGGCTCAATCAAACCTTCCAGCATGTGGATATTAGGGCAGCTAAAAAAAATCACTCCTGAATCCAGGTCTAAATCCTTAGGGTCATTCATATCCTCCCAAGTGCATATTTCTTAGAAAAGTAACACTGCTGTGACTATAGATCCATAGACCATGGAGCTACATTTATGAGAAGTATCTATGTGGATGTTGGCTACAGAGGACTGGAGGACATATATGTGAAACAGCCAGTGAATAGATGGTTGTGATGAACATTACATTCAACCACTTCAGTAAGGACTGCACAGTAGCCACATAGACAGTCATGCATGCCTTCACTACTGCAACTCCCTTGGGAACATCATTAGTCACCTGAAAATAGCACCATGCTGTATCAATGGGTTACTGTTTCAGTCCCCATTTGAATTGCTCCATAAAGTACAACCTATTTTTTGCTGGAGCACATTCAACTGTGTAAATGGAGTGTGCTTTTTTCTATTTTTTATTATTATATTATTATTTTTATTTCGATTCAATTATTGGAACACAACCCATGGTTCGTCCGTTCATGGTGAGCAATGATCAGCATCTAGTAAGGTGCCGATCATTGATCCCTATTTCATGTGATTGGTTAGCTGATTCATTGAAAGGATGAAGGATTGTTGTAATCAGTGCTCACACAATAGGATTGCACTATAGGAGGGATGGAAAGTAGCCAGGGAACAGTGAATCTACAGGATACCACTATAGATATGGTGTATACAGAAATAGAACTATAAGTGCTCACACAATAGGATTGCACTATAGGAGGGATGGAAAGTAGCCAGGGAACAGTGAATCTACAGGATACCACTATAGATATGGTGTATACAGAAATAGAACTATAAGTACAAAGCTGAAACCACAACTCAAAATAATGTACTGTCTCTATTAGACCTCCTGAGTGGATTTCCTTATAAGTTCTCTTGCTGCTTGTCCTCAGAACTTTATGTATAATTCTTCCAATGATGTGTTTCAGTATACTTGTAAGAAATAGAACAGGGGAAAGGTGGTACAGCACAAAATGCCTTTAAGTGTACTATTAATTATAGACTGTACAATATTGATGATTATTGTGGCGAATAATATGAAAACATGCACATAGATTAAAAACAACCAAAATATAAAATATACAATGATGGCTACTAGAGTACATTAACAGGTCACTAGGACAGGTGTCAATTGTCCAGTGGCTAGGATCTGACTTATCTCTTAGGTGGTGAGAGCGGTGTGTATTAGCATGCAGGCAGTGGTGTAACAAAAGGGGTCGCAGGGGTTACACCTGCAACCGGGCCCGTCACTTCAGGGGCCTGGCCACCCCCTGTGACCCCCCCTGCCGTTTGCCCGCAACAACACAAGCTGAGGTCTGTGTCTTCTTCAGCACAGACCTCTAGCAGCTGCGCTCCCTCTTCGGCTCTTTAGTAATGCAGAGCACTGGGAGATGACATCATCTCCCTGCGCTCTGCATTACTGAAGAGAAGATTGCACAAGAGCTCCAGAAGTATAGAGTTCTGTGCAGAAGGAGGCACAGACCTTTCCTGCCACGCTGCTGGACCACCAGGGAGGTAGGAAACTTGACACTGTGGGGGCAATGTGGAGATGATGGGGGGCAATTATGTGGAGACTGGGTGCAATATGGAGATGATGGGGGGCAATAATGTGGAGATGAAGGGGCAATAATGTGGAGATGGGGGGCAATATGGAGATGATGCGGGGCAATGTGGAGACTGGAAGCATTGTGGAGGTGTCCAGTGGAGAAGGCCAATGGGGGGGCCAATGTGGTTGGGGGGCCCATGGCTACTTTTGCACCCGGGCACAGTGGCTTCTAGTTACTTCTCTGCATGCAGGTAAAGAACAATGGTGGTAAACAGTAGTGATATTCACACAAATAAGCCAAATGCAAGTGTGTGTGGCTGCTTACAGACAAAATCCTTGGACAATGCCTTTGTGTGTTGGACTTGATCTAGAGTCTGTCCAGTATATAATGCACTTATTTCAAAATGATCTTAGGTGAAAGCTCTTAAATGGTCTGTCACTCCGATGGTGGTCTCCCTTTCCTCAGTGGTCCAATTCCCAACTTGCACTTCACTTCTTCTTCCTGGTTGCCAGCCTCAGGCTCTCTCCCTCTGCTCCAATCCTTTTCCTCCCCGGTCTAATAATTTCGGAGCCTACAATGGCACATTTGTCTGGAGATCAAAAGGCATCTGTGTGTTACTTTCTCTTATTTATATTCAGTTGGTCCGACTATGGTCTGGTCTCAGTTGACAGAATAATGGTATCAATAGCAGAATAAGATACAAAATAAAATACATTTCCCTAATACTCCTAGCCTCTTTATCATATTTCATAATGAGTTCAGAGAAAAACAAATGAATGAATTATAAAGTTTTCACCAAAATTGATATGAAAACAAAAACGACTAATTGAAACATAAGTGTAATATTTCCCTGATGTACATGTAAAGGATATTCAAGTAAAACTTTGAGGTTATAAATGGATATCAAAATAGTGCAATGTAGGTACATTGGTGGTTTGTCAGGAGAAAAGTGTACATTCAGGGCTGGATTTACATCTCAGGAGCCTGTAGGCACAGATATCTGAAGCGCCCCCCCCCCCCGCCATCTCGACAATGCTCCAAATCTCCATATTGTCCTCACATTGCCTCCCATCACCTTCACATTGCCCCTATCATCTCCACATTGACCCCATCACCATGAGCTCCACATTGACCCCCATCAGCTCCACACTGAACCCACCACCATCAGTTCCACATTGACCCCCATCAGCTCCACACTGACCCCATCACCATCAGCTCCACATTGACCCCCTTCATCTCCACATTGACCCCATCACCATCAGCTCCACATTAACCCCCATCAGCTCCACATTGACCCCATCACCATCAGCTCCACATTGACCCCCATTAGCTCCACATTGACCCCATCACCATCAGATCCACATTGACCCCATCAGCTCCACATTGCCCCCCCATCAGCTCCACATCGCTTGCCCCACATCATCCCCATATTGACCTCACATTGCTCCCATTATCTCCAAATTAACCCTTTGAGTGTCAGAGTGGTACACAATGCATTGCTTTGCAATGTGTTACTTACCACTCTGGAACTCAAAGGGTTAAGCCTCATTCTCTCCCCCACATCCGTTTCCTACCTCCCTGTGTTGGGGAATCTTTACCTGGATCGCTGCCTGAGAGGGCACCTGTCACACTCTTATGGTCAGTCTGTGAAATCTATGTCAATACTGGTACCAGGAGGCTGTAAAGATCGCAAAGAAAATACACACACAACAGCGTATACAATACAAGCTCTCTCTTTATTCTTATCATACATAGCATTTATAGCCCTATACAGCCCCCCTTCAAATACAGGGAGGGGGGGCGGTGCACAGCTTCACAGTTTCAGCATAGAACAGAAATTATAAAAAAAAGACAGAAAGGCAAAACTTGTTCACAGGAAGGGGGGGGGGAAGGGGAGAGAATGCAGATAACAGTTTCTTCAGTAACCCATCTCCTCCCCCGTGGGGGGTTTGGATATTCTGCACATTCTAGCGTAACAACCTTGAGCATACTCTAACAACTTTTGCAATACACAGATAAGGACCTGGAAAAAACCAGTCTGGTGGTTTCCTCCCTAGTACATAGATTTCTGCAGAATCAGTCAAATGTAACTTTTAACCCTATAGGTGCCGAACACAATTCCCACACACATTATCTCTGTACCCTTCAATCCCTTCTTTGAATCAGTACTAAACTGATTCACCAAACTAAACTCTGGGAATTACGTTGGGCCCTGGACATCGTCATAGCAAGGGGTGGGAGAGGTAGGGCGGCGCGATAACATTTTTAAGTAAGGGGCATACGGATTGGCAGGGGAGTTACGGGCGTGATATGCACAGCAACAGAGCAGCAGTTTGATAACCAGACTCCCTTTATAATGTTAACATGGCCTGTTTGACAAATATGGAATGACTTGTTACACAAACAATTTAACCCTAAGAATATTTAACCCTTCTATATGTTATACAATCCTTTCAATCCCTTCTTTGAGTCCGGGTGTACCCGGACTCACACAAATCTTACAACCTGGATAAGGCATTATCATATAGTGGTGCAGGACTGTGGAGGTGCCTTAAATACTGGGTGTAAGGACCTGACCCAGGGGAACTACACCTTTTGGCAATGGGGCAAAGCAAAAAACTTAAATAGGACATAAAGAACAATAATACTTTTGGATTACAGCTAGCGAAACAGACACGCTGATGAGGCAAGTGGTCATAACGTCAGTAGGGCTGACCATGTTGCACAAGCAAAAGTTCGTAATGTTCATAACATGCTGGTGCTAAGAAGATCCAGACACTGGAGTTCTCATGGGTCTCTGGGGTGTCTCTGCAGTCCATCTGACCCCAGTGCAGAGGTGGCCTTTCAGAAATCCTTACGTGAGTGAGGGTGAGACATAAGTTGCATACATAAGCCAGCCTTCCACCCCCCACACTTATAATGTTAATACACATTAGACCATCATTTTCTATCTTTAGGGGCACCTCCCCAAGCAGGCCACTTTCACTGCCAGAGGGTGCTAGCTTTCCAAAGGGATGGATCTTCATGATGGTCTTGTCCCACGTAGGCAGGTGGTCAGGGATTATTATGCCCGTCAAAACACCTACTTGATGATCTCACGGTGGCAGGCGATGCAATAAGCCTACTTGCTGGTATTCCGGAACAAAAGCCTCAGACCTTCACCCTGTTCTGCCTCCCTCTGGGCATCTGCTGGGCACTGGGAGGGCACAGGGCCTTTATCCTGCTTAGGCTCTGGTGCAGCTTTCACTCTGGTGTGGTATATCCAGGTCTTTCATTTATGCAGCTTGACTGCGCAGTGACTTGTCAACAGAATCTGGAATGCACCCTTCCACTGGGGCTCCAAACACTCTGTTCTCCATGTCTGTACATATACCCACTCTCCAATCTGGAAACTGGCACTGGGCCAGCCGAAAGCAAAGGCTGTTGAACAGAAAATCTGTGAAGAAAAGAAAGGGTATGCTGCAAAGCAGTTCCATAATCCATAATCTGCTGATTACCAATCTCTAAGGTAGGTCCTTGATACATCACAATCCTATTCCAGGGCCTACCGAAGAGGATCTCATAAGGACTAAGCTTTTAAGGATTTGGAAGGGGTCACCCTGAAGTGAGTCAAGGCACGGGGAAGCGCCTCTGGCCATTTGAGTCTTAGTTCAGTACATAGTTTGGTCAGAGAGCGCTTAAGAGTCTGGTTCATCCTCTCAACTTGTCCAGAGGATTGAGGCCTCCAGGGGGTATGATATCTCCAGTCCACCCCTAGAGTGACACAATTACTTTTAACAATTTCAGCTGTAACATGTGTTCCATGGTCTGACTCAATAACTCAAGGCAAACCAAACTTTGGAATTACTTTTCTTATTAACACCTTAGCTACTGATCCCGCAGTAGCTCCTTTCAAAAGAAATGTCTCTAGCCACGTAAACAATTAATCAACTATTACAACAGCATACTAAAATCCCAGTACAGGCTGCAAAGCAACCCAATATAATCTATCTGGAGCAGTTCAAATGACACCCAAGCCCATTGCCTGGCCACAGTGATTAGAATATGTCACATTTTAGGATTTATTTACAAATATATATCACACAAATCCCAACAATTTTCTAACTTACTTTGTACAGATCTGGTCTGGGTAAAGTCACTTCCTCCAGGGCTTCTACACAGTCATGCTCTGGAGGATCATTTATGTCCTCGGGCAATAGGGTAACTGGTTTTGGCAGAGCTAAAGCAGGGGCGAACATCAGCACCCGCTTCAGTTCATCCCATACTATCGTATCAGGAGAATCATAGTCAGTTTGTCATACAATCCTTCAGTCAAAATATTGGCCACTATTAGCTTAACCCTTGCCTAGCCTCTTTGCTGATGGGGTACTATCTGACCTAGACCGGTCCTGCATTAGGCTGCAAGTCAATAACGGGTCGGGCATCTCTACCAACCCCTGGCTGTCCAGCTGCTCAAACAGCAGAGGGCACTGAGCGCAGAACCTCCTCCGGGATGTCTGAATCATGACTATTCTGGGAAGTGTGTCTCAGTGCCATCTGGAAAGTCAAGTCATAATAGTCAGGTACATATACCTCTATCTTGTCAGCGTCAAAAGTTATCTCTGTCCTCAATCTGGTCAACAGATCCCTTCCCAACAGTGCAATGGGGCATGACTCTGATAGGAGAAAACCATCTTGGACCATAGTCCCTTCTATGGTAACTTCCATAGGTTGTATATATGGCATAGAGGAGGGAATTCAATCCACCCCTACTATACTGATAGTTTTCTTCACTATGAATTCCACCCTCCTGCACTATAGGATAATGCTAAAAAAACTGATCCTGATCCCTTCCTATTCTGTCTTATTAGGCGAGTCATTTCTGTCTGCATCACCACTAACAGATGCACCTTCTTCCTGGGATTTCTGTCTGTATATCCATATTTATTTCTCAGCTTGGGGCAATTTCTCTTCCAATGTCCTTCCTGCTTACAGTAAAAACATGTATTCTTTCCTACCTGCTTAGATCTCGCTGTACCACTTACATTATTCTTTCTACCTGCTTCAACAGTGCCAACTTTCCTTGCAATTGCTAAGGCACTAAACTTTACATGGTCCTTCAATATCTGCCTAGTCTTTTTGTCTCCCTCTGTATCTCTGTACATAACTTCTGTCCTTTCTTTCTCCATTACTTCACTTACTGGCTTGCTCAACACACTCTCAGTGTTTCCCTAAATCCATACAAAGATGCGGCAAGGGACTTATCCCTCTGCTGCACAACCTACTGCACCCCAGGAAGATTCAAAGGAGGTTCCCCACATGTCCGCACGGACCCCAGGATCAGAGAACAGTAAAACAATAATACATTATCAGTCACGTCATTAAGAGGGAATGCATCTGCAGTCCCTACTTATCTGTCTCTAATTTCATTAGAAGTTAATTTCCTATATGTATCAACAATCCTTTCTCTTTCATTCCCCCATAACATTATTACAACTGGGAAGGAATTACACAGGAGAGGGAGGGGTCTGATGCTGCGCGATCGTCTCATAGTGGCAGAGAATCAGCACACAGGCATTTAACCCCTTCCTGTCATTTTCAGGGAAAGCAGGATTGCTGTTTCTCTAATTAACAGACAACAGGTTGCAAAGGGCACATATACATAACTACAATTTGTTCTTATGGAAGCTAAATCACAATTCAACAAGTCTTCAGTTGAACATATACATATATACACATACACATTGGGTGCACCACTTCAGTTGAAATATATGTTTCCCAAGAAGTCAAAAACAGGAGAGGAAGGGGTGCCCGTGACCGTGCCGGGTGGACTGGCTGGACTATTCGGTCTTAGATCACTGAGGACCATTGAACCGGTAAGACCAATGCCAAAACCCCCTCAGACACTTCCAACAAGACAGCCCCCACATTCCTGCCTCTTCTCACTCAAGAACATAATTTCAGTTCTAGTATCTATAACACATTGACAATTTCTTTAACAAATTCATATTTTTACTTGCTTGGATCCATATAATTGATTACACAAAATTAGGATTGAATTTACCTAAATGTTGCAACATTTTATCTCAGAACCAATACCGTGTGCCTGTCCAGGCTAATTACTGGTGGCCTACCAGTACCTGATCCTGGCAATACATTTCCACATAAATGTACAAACCCTGCCCCTGTCAGCTGTTAGTTCCCAGCTACTAGACAACATTTTAACAATAGGACCTTTAGGAAAACAGCAGCGTTGGTGACCTTGAAATTCCGTTACTTGTGTCTTATCTAAGAACAGAGAGAACAAGGGGGAGAGGCAGAATGAAAGAGAAGGGAGGGGGAATCAGAGCTGCTCAATCTTTCTCATAGCATCAACATTTTACAAGCATGGCGGCTTAACCCCTGCCTAGCTGTCACTAAATGAATGCATAATGTGTTAGTACCTGATTTTGACAGCAATAATCCACACACTCTGAATAACTTTCCCGTTTTCTTACAATGTTGCTTCTTCTCTCTCAACATCACCAGATCCCGGGCCACTACGCCCTTAAGGGGTTTCCCTTGGGTGACTCCCATTCTCTACTTATCTGTATCCCACCGTGTAACTACTTAAACTTAGTCCCTCAAGTCTCTCTCTCTGGTGATGTAGGCACACTCTCCCTCTTTCTGTGCTCACTTACTATATCCCTCCGGAACAGGGCACGTATCTACCCCAGACAAACGACACATAACATGTATGTAAACAGGTTAGCCATGCGCAACAATTTTCCCAGTGATCAGGGGAGAAAGTCAGTGGGTGGTATCTTGCAGGACCAGACTCCCCGCCAAATTAGACACGAATGGAATAGTGTAATAGGAACCCCCTGTCAGTCTCTCTACATAGTGTATACAATCCTCATCTATTTCTGGGGTCTTACTCTCTTGCCCTCCCATCTTACAACAAGTTGTACAATACAATGCAATCACAATGTCAAATAAACGAGGAAAAGAAAAGGAGTAAAAATTCAGGTGCTCACCTTCACCTGAAATAACACCCGGTCCCAATGCTTACCTTCACCGGAACCGGGGACAGAAACAATAATACAATTCTTATTCTTAGTCTCTAATATTCTTTGATACAATACTTAATTGACAATTCTATAGACGTCCATATAGTAACCATATAGTAACACGAAACAAATTGACAGACAAGAGAGGACAGAACAGTAGATTATTGACATAGACTCACAGAGGGACCCTATAGTGGAGAGTGTTCTGCTGCCTAATAATCCTGTAGTTGTGAACCACTAATTTTAACCTGTAGTTCTCCTGAGTCACTATGACTGTGACTCGGTCACCATTACTGTGACTCTGACCACCATTACTGTGGCTATCCTGAACTACCAATATCCTAATCCTGTGGTTGTCTCCAACTACCTTAGTCCTGAATCACTATTACTGTGACTCGGTCACCATTACTCTAACCCTGATTGCTATTACTGCAATCTATATGCCTGATTGCTATTACTGCAATCTATATTCCTGACTGCCATTACTGCAGTCTATATTCCTGATTGCTATTACTGCAATCTATATTCCTGACTGCCATTACTGCAGTCTATATTCCTGATTGCTATTACTGCAATCTATATTTATATAGCGCGCTTGTAACATGCCAAGGCAGTGTGATCCTTGGGGCGGCGACAACATAAAGTCACTTACCCTTAGATGCACACTGCCCGCATTCTCCACCAAAAACTGTTGGGGAATCTTTACCTGGATCGCTGCCTGAGAGGGCACCTGTCACACTCTTATGGTCAGTCTGTGAAATCTATGTCAATACTGGTACCAGGAGGCTGTAAAGATCGCAAAGAAAATACACACACAACAGCGTATACAATACAAGCTCTCTCTTTATTCTTATCATACATAGCATTTATAGCCCTATACAGCCCCCCTTCAAATACAGGGAGGGGGGGCAGTGCACAGCTTCACAGTTTCAGCATAGAACAGAAATTATAAAAAAAAGACAGAGAGGCAAAACTTGTTCACAGGAAGGGGGGGGAAAGGGGAGAGAATGCAGATAACAGTTTCTTCAGTAACCCATCTCCTCCCCCGTGGGGAGTTTGGATATTCTGCACATTCTAGCGTAACAACCTTGAGCATACTCTAACAACTTTTGCAATACACAGATAAGGACCTGGAACAAACCAGTCTGGTGGTTTCCTCCCTAGTACATAGATTTCTGCAGAATCAGTCAAATGTAACTTTTAACCCTATAGGTGCCGAACACAATTCCCACACACATTATCCCTGTACCCTTCACCCTGGTGGTCCAGCGGCTGGAGAGATCTGTGCTTCTGCACAGACGTGGAGCTGCTGGAGCTCCCGCGTGGCCTTCCCTTTAATTATGCAGAGAGCTGGGAGACTTTTCTCCCAGCGCTCTGCATTGCTAAAGAGCCGGGAGAGCTCACAGTTTACAATGAGGTGGCTGGCGTCTCGGAGTGGCATGTCAAGCCACGCCAAGTAAAAAAAAAAAATAATTAAATTGTAGTGGCAGTCACCCCTCTGTAGAGTGCGCCTGTAGGCAGATGCCTACTCTGCCTTACGGAAAATCCGGCCCTGTGTACATTCCTTCAATGTCCAAGTAAAATTTACAATTATAAATGTATTAGAAGATGGCCCATTGAATAGTACAGTGCAAATACAGAAAAGGTGCACCAAATGCAAGATATGTTTGTTCCTTTGCCCCTAGGGTATATGATTACAATATCTAACATTATGAAAGTGATCTAAAAAACTAAATCTCTTGCAATGCAACAGTGCTAATCAGGATTATAATTATATATAAGAGTAACCATTCTAATGCAATTAATTAATGAGCAAAAAGACCTGGAAATAAATCAATTCCTAGGTATATGTACCTTTATTTGATATTTAGGTCCTAATCCTAATCTAATCAATCTTCCATACTTAGATAAGAAGATGACAATGGAAAACACAAAATCCCTAGGGGACAAAATCAAATAGTGTCATCAATATTGTTTTGATTGGCTATAATTACAGAGGGATACCAGATGTAAGGTCTTGTGATGCACCACAGATCTAATTCTACATAAAGACCCTTGGGGTTTAGTGTCTGTAATTTAAAAAATGCAGTGTGTCTTTTGTCTTGCTAGTCTAGTAAAATTATCACCTCCTCTTATTTGTGGTTGGAGTTCAATGACCAGAATGCACAGTCCACTTGGTTCACTGTTAAAATGTTGGGCAAGGTGTTTGGATACACTGTGTTTCTTAATGATATTTCTCCTGTGCTCCAAAAATTGTTCTTTAATAGGATGTATCGTTCAACCAACATATTGTTAATTACAAGGACACTGAAGAATATTGATCACATATTCGGCATTACTGTTGAATACACCTTTAACATTGAAGGTTTCTCCTGTGGTACAACAAAAACCGTGTTACATATATATTAAGAGACTCAAATATTAAATCAAATGTAGTATACAATAATTAAAGAAAGCTTGGCACACATAATTAAATCTTCAGGAACTATAACATGAAAAAACAGAAAAACACAAAAGTTCATCTAACCGGAGGTAACAAAATCTCCATAATACTTTGTTTATTGTGGATTTTACATTATTAGCTCTCCTGAAAATGACTTTTCTAGTCACTGTCAGATCTTCTTTTAGTAGGATATTTTAAGAGAATACTACTAAAAGAAGATTTGACAGTGGCAAGTAAAATAATTTTCAGGAGATCGACAATAGCGAATAGTATACTGAACAAACACATAACATGTAATCAACCCCATTTTAGGCTCCTTTAAATGTAATATTAACAAATGTGCGAACTGCCCCTTTATGAAACATAAGATTAACACATTTCAGAATCTAAGTATGGAATACAATGTTAAACAGTTTATTTATTTGTAGCACTATATATGTTATATACCTAATTAGGTGTGGCTGTGGTATATCATATTACGTTCAACAGGAACCTTAAGTGAGCGAGCAGGAGAGCACAGAAGAAGCATAATAAATACTGAACACAGTGTTCCTAAGCACTTTAATAGGTGCATAAAAGGAGGAATAGTTAATTTTACTATCATGGGGATTGAGCACATATCTAGACTGCATACAGATTTACCAAGTGATGTCAACAGGAGTCATTTTGGATCTTTAAATTAGGATATTGCAACCACAAGGTCTATATGAGGATGTTGATCTAGGATATTTAAAGTGAAGTGTTTTTTTTATTAGGGATGTATTATTATGTTTTATCTTATCTTTTTATCTATTTATCTTGAATTTTAAAAATGTTTACATTATAATTATGATTTTATACATATTTATATATTATGTGTATCTTTTGACTATATATATTTATGCATTTAATTAAATAGTTTATATAAGTTATAGAGCAGGTTCTTTAAATTGCTAGGTACAAAATTACTATGCTTAGGTCTTTCCCATATATATATATATATATATATATATATATATATATATATATGTATATATACACTAACAAAAGGGGCACGGCGTTGCCCATGCAAGAAAAAGCAGTTACAACAGAGATATATTGACTTATACTGATGTTTTAAATGTACAGCCCCCTGCCACACACACGCATACATAAATAGAGCTACTGTACATTCACACATATAAAAATACACAGAGATACACACACAGCCATAGATGCATACACAAATACATACTTATAGTACGTACATACATATGAAGAGACACACAGACACATACACACACATATATATATATATATATATATATATATACACACACATAGTGTACATAGACACATACATATACTGTACATGCATACATACACAGAGACACGTATACTGTATACTACATTTGGCACTGATAAACCCTTTAAGGGGTACACAATGCATATGGTATAAGGTATGTTGGGCAGATGATATGTATGAATGGGACAAAGAATGTGATCTGGGTGGGTTGAGGGCTGAGTGGATAGAGCAGTATGCAATTGTGCAAGATGTGAAGGTGTGGAAGAAGATCAAGGAAAATTAGGCAGCCCATGAGAGGAGAAGGGGCCAAAAATGGGCCGCAGCACGTGGGCACAAAATGGCTTGTGAGATGGTGGACAATCCCACAGTCACCTTAACTCTTTGAGTAGCAGAGAGATAAACAACGTATTGCTGTGAAATGCATTGATTATCACTCTAGCACTCCAGGGGTTGAACAGAGATAAAAGAAACAAACCTGTATGCTGCTTTAAATAGGCCATAAGGTTAGCAATGTGTAGAAAAAGCAGAAAGTGAACACACAGGGATAAGGGGAGTTATGGGGCTGGATTCTGATGGCTGGAGGTCTGTGATTCTTTTGACTATGCCTTTGTGTGGCTGGTTTAGGCACATTACCCTTCAAGATGTCATAGCAGGCGCAAGAGGGATGCAATAGTGATTGCTTGGGTGTGGTACAGTTCAGTACCGAACGGGTGTAAAAGACCTCCTGTCCTGTTGTGGCTCCTTCCCTCCTAGTCCTCTAATGCTGAAATGGCCATGTGAAGTGGCATGTTATGTTGGCAATGTGTCTGAGAAGGAGTCAGTATGGGTAAGTAGAGGAGATAATTCACAGCCGTTCTGTAAGAGGACTGTGCCTTTAAGGCAAGGCCCTCATGGAGCTGTTGAGAGCTCAAGCTTAATATTAAGTGCTTGTTCCTTTAAATGTATAATGTAAATAAATAAATAAAGAATAGAAAATGCTAGAAGTTTTTGCTCTTCCCACCTACGTAAGCGATTGGCCGGGGCGAGTGTGTCTCGTGCTCGGTATAGCTGTTTGGGCGGGAAGAGCAAATATAAATAACATGCAAGAATGCTCTTTTTCAGGTTCCTCAGAGCAATCCAGTCTGTGGAGTATCCCGACACTGCTGAGCAAAAGAGCTGATTCACACGGCAGCGGAGTATGTCTGCAGAGTTGGAGTTGCTGTTTGCCAGGATGCGGGAGAGGGCCATGGCTGGCGGAGGTGACAAGTGGCTGAGGCAATGCCTGAGGGACAGCCCATCTACGTCCGCGTCATTGTGCATAGCAGAGGAGGCGAGGGGGAAGCAGCAATGGCACAGCTTGTCTCCGCCTCAGTCACCTGTTCCATCTGATGCGGAGCTTGGAGGCTCATCATAGTGGAACGCAGGAAGAGCTGTGCATTCCACCAGCGACCCACACTCACAGAAGAAGGCAGCCTAGGCGAGCTTTCTCGCCAGAAGACAGAAGAGGACCCAGGATGAACAAAAGGAAGATGATTCCTGACAGACGACCAGAGAGAGAACCACAATCAGAGATCTTGCCAACAAGCCCAGCTCCAAGTGCTGCAGTCCCCGTTTTACAGGCAGCAGCAGGGAAGGCTAGTGAGTATTCTGATACTGTTCTTAAAACGAATGCTTTAGGGGATGTGTTATGCTCCCTAGCTGGAATTTTGAAGCAGTTACAGCCTAAAACTGCTGAAATAACTAAAGTATGGGAAGTTTCTGAGCCAGCTGAGAGTTTTAAAGGTAGTGAAGTGTCAGCTGGGTTAAAAGTTCATAGTGACAGTTTAAGGAAATAAATTTTGGAAAGTGTAAAGTTGTTTAAAGGGATAGTAATACTTCATTTTAACTTTATTTTATTTTGTAGGCATTAAAAAAACATGAAGAATGATATAAGTCTTATCTCTGAAACCTTTATGGTTTAAGAGATATTCACAAACAAAGTACCCCCCCCCCCTGTTCAACCAGATCAGAAGGGAGATGCCCAGGTAGACTGCAGAGAGGGACAATCTTCAATTAAGATAATGGAAAAAGCTGAAAAACTTGTCAAGGGGGGAAGGGCTTTCATTGTTTTCATACAAAGAAAATTGTCCCCTTCTGTTATCTGTACTGTCATACAACCAGACTCACATCTGAGAAGAGATGGCTTACACTAGGTAAAAGGGGCGGGGAGGGGAACTTTGCTTGTGAATATCTCATAAACCATAAAGGTTTGAGAGATAAGACATATCATTCTTCATGTTTTTTTAATGCCTACAAAATAACATAAAGTTAAAACGAAGTATTACTATCCCTTTAAAAGAAACATTTGCATGTAGTTCATCTCCACTAGGCTTTCATCTGTCAACACAGGTTAAAGAAAAAATTTGGAAAGGGGAGTTTTTGGATATTTTATCTTTACTGCCAGCTTCAAAGGAATTTATTCATAAGAAGAGTGATGAAAAATCTGATGTTGACAGAAGGAGGCCTATTCCTCGCACTTTTCATAACTGGCTGCAAGCTTTTTCAATATTTGCAGCAGTAATGGGGAAAAGCACCCAGAGCTTTGCTTGGGACTTTTCCAGCATTTAGAAATAGTTTTGGAAGCATTCAGAACATTTGGTGGGTTTGCATGGTTTCTTTATGACGAACAAGTGCGTCAGAGATTAGCGGTGCATAAGGCGGTTTCCTGGGGTCAAAAGGACGTGGTATTGTGGGTTTCACTAATGTCACAACAAGCTACTGGTAACTTACAGAAAAATAATTCATTGTTACATGGTCAAAACTACAAGAAAGGTACTTGTTGGGCTTTTAATTAAAGTCAATGCAAATTTCCAAATAATTGCAAATTTAAACATGAATGCATGACTTGTGGAAGCAGTCATCCCAATTTTCGCTGCTTTCGGAAACAAAGCTCAACAACACCAGCAGTACAGAAAAGTGTTTTTCCAAAGAGCAGTCACCCCAGTGAGCTTGACAGGAATGTTGCCATGGCCAGGAGCCTATCCAGACAAGGAGACAGCAATGCTACTCAGACAGGGTTTTGAACAGGGTTTTAATTTACCTAGACATTCTGACAAAAAATTCCAACGGGTAGAGAATTTAAAATCTGCTGAGGACTATCCAGAAATAGTGGCTGAAAAGATTCAGAAGGAATTATAACTAGGTAGAGCTGCAGGGCCTTTTGTGCAGGTTATCTCCTTTAGGAGTAGTACCTAAAAAAGAAGAGGGTTCCTTTAGATTAATTCACCACTTATCTTTCCCTCCAGGAGCCTCATTAAATGATCAGATTAGCAAAGAAATGAGTTCGGTGTCACATTCTTCATTTGAGAAGGCTCTTAGGATGGTTAAAAGATGTGGTCCGGATGCTCTTTTGGCCAAAGCAGACATTAAGTCTGCTTTCAGATTATTACCCATGCACCCAGTGAGTTTTTGTTCTTTAGGTTTTCAGTTCCAAGGTTATCTTTATTTTGATAAGTGTCTCCCCATGGGTTGTTCTAGATCTTGTGCTTATTTTGAAAAGTTTGCTGGTTTCACAGAGTGGGTAGTAAAGGTAAAGAGCGTTCAAAACAGTGTAACGCATTACTTGGATGACCTTTTGTTTGTGGGCCCAAGGGATTCTTCAATTTGTAAACACTTGCTAGACACATTTCAAGAAGTCTCCGTGTACTTTGGGGTGCCTCTTGCCCACGAAAAAACGGTGCAACCTAGTACTGAGCTGATATTTCTAGGTATTACGATTGATTCAAGTAAAATGGAATTTAGGTTACCTGAAGCAAAAGTGAATAAGTTAAAAAGTCAAATTTGGCTATTATCAGTTTCCAAAAAAGTAACTCTTAAGTTTTTGCAATCAGTCATAGACTTATTGAACTTTGCAACCAGAATTATACCTATGGGTAGAGTATTCTCTAGGAGGCTTTCACATGCCACTGCAGGCCTGATATCACCTAGGTGCCATGTCAGAGTGTCTAGAGAAATGAAATCTGATTTGGCAGTATGGTCTAGTTTTCTGGAAACTTATAATGGTAGGACTCTATGGCAAGACGCAAGAGTTTTTAACCCTGATATCAATCTGTTCACAGATGCAGCTGGCTCTTGTGGTTTTGGGGCCTTTTGGAATGGGAAATTGTGTGCAGAGCCTTGGCCTGACATATGGTTTCAGGCAGGGTATACTAAGACTCTAACACTATTAGAGCTTTTTCCAGTATTAGTGGCTGTGGAATTGTGGGGCCAGGCTTTTGGTAACAAAAGGTTCACAATGTACTGTGACAATTTGAGCGTAATGAATGCGGTTAATAATTTGTCGGCAAAGTCTGGGGAAGTAGTTTCACTGTTAAGACACTCACTTAACATTTGGTTAAGAATGAAACATATTCCAGGCTTCAATAATCTGTTAGCTGATAGCCTTACCCATTTTCAGTTCAGCATAATTTTTCAGTTGGCACCGGAGGCGGATCAGCAGGGAGAGCCAAGTCCAGAACACCTTTGGGATTTCATTTAGGAGATCTGATCACCTACATAGTTGAAGGGATAGTAATACTTCATTTTAACTTTCTTTTATTTTGTAGGCATTAAAAAAATATGAAGAATGATATAAGTCTTATCTCTCAAACCTTTATGGTTTAAGAGATATTCACAAGCAAAGTTCCCCCTCCCGCCCATTTTATCTAGTGTAAGCCATCTCTTCTCAGATGGGGATCTGGTTGTAAGACCACACAGATAACAGAAGGGGACATTCTTTTTCCTATCAGAACAATAAAAGCCCTTCCCCCCTTGACAAGTTTTTCAGCTTTTTCCCTTATCTTAATTGAAGATTGTTCCTCTCTGCAGTCTACCTGGGCACCTCCCTTCTGAACTGGCTGAACAGGGGGGGATACTTTGTTTGTGAATATCTCTTAAACCATAAAGGTTTGAGAGATAAGACTTGTATTGTTCTTCATGTTTTTTTAATGCCTACAAAATAAAATAAAGATAAAACTAAGTATTACTATCCCTTTAAATCAGTTGCACACACCATGTGGACTGAATATGTAGTAGCATAGAATGAATGGTTTCAGTGGGCTACTGATAATGATTTGGATCCTTTTAAAAGTGAGGAAGTTTCATTTTTAGGTTTCATAAAGTACTTGATTCAGAGGAATTTGTCAGGTTCCACAATTAGAAGAAGGCTAGCAGGTGTTAATTTTTTCCTCAAGTTGCTAGGTCTGAAGAGCCATACTGGTAGTTTTTTAGTTTCCCAGGTGCTGAAGGGTTACTGTAAGGACACAGTGTTTCCAGATCAAAGGCGTCCAGTGTCAGTCCCTTTGCTGGTAAATCTGATAGGTTGTTTGAGTGTAGTGTGCTTTAATTCATTTGAAGTAGTATTATTTAAAGCAGTGTTTCTTTTGCCGTTTTTTGGAGCTTTTAGGGTTAGTTAGGTGGTAGCCAAGAATAGGACAGTAGATAGTTTCTTGTTGCTACAACATGTTGTTGTTTACAGTGATAAGTTTGATATTTTCATTCAAAGATCTAAAACTGATAATCAAGGAAAAGGGCAATACATTCATCTTAATGCATTAAAGGGATCAGTGTTGTGTCCAGCTGCAAGTTTACCAAAGACCAAAGGTTCAAGGTAGCTTTATTGTTCATATGGATGGGACTGCACTGTCTAGGTTTCAGTTTTATAAGGTTTTTTTTTTCATGGTGTTTAGGCAACTTAGGTTTGTTGAATAAAGGTTCTTCGTTACATTCATTTAGAATAGGGGCTGCGAATGAAGCAGCAAGGTTGGGGGTTGCAGAGAGTGACATTAAGAAAATAGGTACGTGGAAATCCAAGAGGTTTAGCTTATTCATTCACCCTCATTTGCTGTTTGGTGATGGTTAAGTTTTTTGTTTTCTTTTTAGGTAAAAGAACGCATGAAATATGGATTTTAGGACACTCATTTGTGTTTTGGGATTGGAAAATGGCTTTGGTACACTGTTATTCAGAGAATCTAGGATTTAACACTAATATTTGCAGAATATGGTGGCACGGTAAGTGTAGTATGCTTTGGGAACACTTTGAGTCTGAATTGAAATTTTGCATAAATAATTTTCCTTTTCCTGATTTGATTGTAATCCACTTGGGTGGGAATGACATTGGCTTTGTCAAGTCTCTGGAGCTCTTATTCAGTGTTAAAACATTGATATCCAAATTGTTTGAATGGTTTCCTAATGTGGTTTTATGTTATTCTGAAATTATTCCAAGGTTATGTTGGTTGGTTGACAAACACATGAAACCTTTAGAAAGGACCAGAAGAAAGCTTAACCGTTTCTTGTCAAAAGCTTTTGTCAATAGTGGTGGTTTGGCTCACAGGCATATTGACTTGGAGGATGGTGGTTGCGGCCTGTATAGGAATGACGGTGTTCATCTTTCTGATATAGGTTTGGACATTTTTAACATAGGTTTACAAGCACTTATTGAATCAGCACTTAGCGCTATGGGGGGGGGGGTCAGCCCTTGGGAGGTCAAGGGCTGGCTGTGGAGGGTTAGTTATAAGTTAAATTAATGGTAATTTATGGTGAGCTCTTGGCTGGTAGGGCAGAGCTTTTATGTTTGGTATTTTTAAGGGTTTATCTGGCTGGTTATGGCAGATAAATGGTTAATGGTATTATTATTTATTTATTTAAATAAGTTATTTATTGGTTACGTAATTTTAATAAATACTGTGGCCTTACCACCATCCTCTAAGAGTCTGTGTCTTTTATTTTAAGTTAAGTGGGATTGTTAGTGTTTAGAATGCGAGCATACAGCCTCCATGTACTGACTTGTATGGCGCCGAAGCAACCAGTGAGTAAATGTGGTTAAAATTAATTTATCGCTAACAGTCATTCCTAAACATATGCTGAGCAAAATGTACCTTCTACAAAGTGACAGTCCTCCCAGAATCCGCATCGTCACCAGCACCTTGTCCGTCTCTCCTCCTTCCTGAGCTACTTTTTACTGAGACCAGAGACCTTGTTCCTGCTGCGCATGAGCCTTGCCCTGTGGAGTTCCAAACGGAAGAGGTGAAGACCAGCGTGACGTCCAGCAGGAACACCATGCATGGTGAAGGAAAAATGGTGGTGTGGGCATGGATGATTGAAGTAACTGGGAGAGGGAGCATATGGTGGGGTATTATGCAGGTGGTTATACATAGGCGTTTTTTTTTTTTGTTTTTTTTTTTTTAATGTTGACCTGAGAAAGTATTAAAAGAGCAACATTATCGTGTGGGCGTTGTAAGAATTTTGTTGTGCGTGCTGATAAACAGTATGACAATAATAAATGTTTTGTAAAGGAATTCCAATGAAAGTGGGTCTGCCGGAGTGAGGTGTGCACCCAATAATGCCCATAATGCTCAGTAAACATGCAGACGAGTAACCGTTTCAGTGTAAGAGGCCTAGGCAAAGCATCATTTTGATATGCGTTTTGTAGGGCTCTGACGTTGAAGGGGTTAAATAAGCATTTGACAAGTGAATAAATGTGGACACGGATGATAGAAGTAGGTGGGCGAGGTAGTGAATGGTGGGGACTGCTGCTGCAGGCAGGTGAGGGAGCATATGATGGGGTATTGTGCAGGTGGTTATACATAGGCATGTGTTGTTTAAAATGTCGACCTCGCAAACTTTGATGTGATTAGGAAGGGAAGATGATGAGGTCGCAGTTGGAAGATTTTGCTTCTTAGCAGGAAAACTGTTTTGTGAAAGGACTGCAGAGACAGTGTGGTTTGTGGAGTTTGCTGTGTGGCATACCCATAATGCTTAGTACATGTGGAGGCGAGTAAGCATTTCAGTGTTACAGGCCCAGGCAAAGAATAATTTTGCAACGCTTTCTGTAGGACTTTGACTTGAAAGGGGGTAAATAATTATTTGGCAAGTGATTACATATGGGCACGGGTGATAGTAGTAGTCTCGGATGGCAGTCACTATAGGGGACAGGAGAATGAGAGGTAATTTGTTAGTTGCAGGACAATGAGTGAGATGCCAGTGATACAGGGGGACAGGAGAATTGGTAAGAAAAGGAGAAAGTCGAGGGAAGGTGAATGGATGCAGAGGACAATGTCAATGCACAGCATAATGAGTGAGGATGGACAAAGTCGCAGCAAGAGCTAAATTGGAACGTGTATGACTCACTGCAGAGATTCTCACTTGCATGAATCTGTGGAGCAATGTGAATGGTGGAGAGGGGCATAACTCCTCCTCCTGAGCAGCTAGTGGTGTGTGTGCCACGTTTGGAGAATTGCTGGTCACCTGGCCAGCTTTTCCTTTATAGTATAGATATACCTACAGTGATTATGATTGATCACTACTTTCTTATTGATACTGTTTTTTTTAGTGTGACCCTTGGACCCCTGCTGGCTGATGATTATTCCAGTGTTTTGACCGAAAGGAGGATAAAATAAATAAAAAATCAATATGATCAAGTTGGAACGCATATATACCTTAGAGTTTTTTTACAGCTGGCACAGAACTCTGGAACATTAGAGAACACCGAATGTGGGACAAAAATCAGAATGCTTTTAGAAGGTATTTAAACATGACCATTTTCTATAATTCCTTTTATGAATATTGAATATTACTAAATTATAAGTCCATGAAAAATGATCTAATGATATGGATATGAAAAGTGTCAGACTATTTGATTTGACTTGAAACGTATAAATTTGATTACTTTTTGAATTAATAAATATATTTAAAATTAAAGTAGTTTATGTCCATATATAACCATTTTCTGGATTTGAGCTTTAATCATCACTACTAATTCTGGAGATCATCAAGGAGAAATTGATATTGAGCCTACTTGATGACTAAAATCTGGTGGGTTATTTAAAAGGATAGCATTGTCAACTTTTAAAAAAAAACAAATATGGTAGCTATTTAAAAATTAAGCTAAATGCCCCCAGTAGCATCTCTCAATCCTTTATGGTTTGAGAGATATTTGGCAGTAAAGTTCCTCCCTCCCCTTTCCCTGACATCAGCGCTCTAGCTGACTGCAGGGGAATCCAGTCCCAGGACCGTCGGAGGCTCTTCAGCAGAGCCGAGATCACGAGAGAGAAAAATAACTACTTCATTGGAACGGTCTACAAAGTGTGCTTGCAAACCAAGCACACTTTGTATACCATTTAAACCTGTGATTTCATACAGAATTACTCTTAGATGGCACTGCTGTTTCTTCTTTTTTGTTTTGAAAAGTTTCTCTTGTGGTGTTGCTTTGAGAAGACAGGCAAAAGCTATTACACAAGTAATATGTCTGTGGCCACATTTGTAGTTGCCTTTAATTGTGGCACCATCTAGGTTATCAGTCCTTGTCTTTGTTCTTTCTGGTCTTTCAATGATACTTGGAGCAAATTTATCTTTCAAATCCTTGGACTTCATATATATAATTTCAGGTTTCTTTGGTAATAGTGGTGTTAAAAATGTCCCCCAACAGGATAGGCCAATTTTTAGCCAGAATATTTTCTGTATGTCTCCCATCTGAGTTGTATCTTGTAATGAAGGGCAGGGTAGGTGTCTTCTTTCACCGTTTCTGTTTGGTGAATAACAAACTGCTTCTTTTTGTCTGTTCAACTTTTTTCAAGGCTGTTTTGATTGACATTTCATCACAACAATTAGTCAGAAATGTGTTTCTCAGGTGTATATCTTGTTAGAGTCTTCAGAGCAATTTCTTTTTCATTTATAAAATTAGCTGAGAGGAACATTTGATAGCCACTTTGGATGGTTGGCACTTGAAGCTTTGATGTAGGTGTTCTCATCTATATCCTTGTAGAGTGTTCTAGTGACAATGTGATTACTGCTATCTCTGCCAATAGCTAGGTCTAGGAAGATGATTGAAGTGTGGTCCTGTTGGAAAGTGAACTGTAGGCCCAAGTTGTTGTTCAGATGATGTTTGAAGTTGGTGAGTTTTTTTTCACTTAGCTTCCAAATAATAAGCAGATTGTCTATGCATCTGACATAGAGAATTAGGTTGTCCCCATTATGCTGAATAAGTTGGTCTCTTCACAATATCCCATAAAAAGATTGGTGCAACTGGGGCAAACTTTGTTCCCAAAGTCGTTCTCCAGGTTTGTAGCATGTGTTCTGGAAGATGAAGAAGTTATGTTCTAATATAAAGCGTATTGCCCGAAGGATGAAGGTCTTCTGGATTTCAGCCATTTTCTCATCTTTGTCCATGTAGTATTAAAGAGCTGTGAGGCCTAGTTGATGTTTAATTGCATTGTCTGTAAACTTTTCATGCACAACAATGATCAGCAGTCAGAGAGAAAGCTGATCACCACTGGAAGCCATGATCAAGGTCTCATTGCTGGGGGCCATCATTATCTGCCAGTCTAAGCAATCAATAGATGAGAGGGCAGGGAGCCTCAACATTCCCATGCCTCCCACTACAAAGTAGTCTTTTGGGTTGAATGGGAGTTCAGGGAAAGCCAGCACCATCTCTGACATCATTTATGTCATGACTGGCTTTCCTAGTTAACCCAGAAGCTTGGCTTGTGGAGACAGAATGATCACCCAGTTCTAGCTGCTGGGTGATCAGTGTGTGGGGGTAATCAGGAGGGTCCTGATGCCCCCCATGAGGTCTGATTATGTAATACAACATGGGGTTGTGGGGTGGACTAGGGTTCAGGTGATGGCATGCACAATGCTTCCATGGCCTCAGGGGTATCTTCTTGTCACTGAAAGTGTTAACCCATGGGATGTTAGAGACATCTCCAATGCATTGTAAAGCAATGCTAGGGGGACATCTTGGTTAATGAAGGCTAACTTAGTTTTAACTTGTAGTTTATATTTAATACTGCTTATGTGTACATAATAAATACTTATGACACTGTTGTAGTGATTTCATAGTAGTTTTTGTACAAGCTGTTTATAACAAGTATATATCGGAATTTAAGGATTCCTGTGTCTTTGCCAAACACACAGGTATGGCAGTAGTGTGAAGTAATGCATTCTGGGAATTATAGTCCTTCCTTACTAGGTGTGACGGATGCCTCCATCACTGGGGCTCCTAGAGGGGGCTGAGGGCCAGCCTCCTGACCACAGACTATGGACCTGGCCCTGGAACGGGGTATAGCCTCCCCCCTTAGACTAATCACTGCCCCGTTTGCCCCTTGTCACAGAAGCCACCATACCCTGGGATCCTGGAGGGGCCTGGGGCCCAGCCCCCGCCTTACAGACTGGCACAGGAACAGGGTAGTCTATTTGCTGAGAGAATTATGCTCTGGTCTGATGTTTGTCATTTAATTATGTAGTGATGTAATTATGTGATGTCATCATGTTTGCCGTTTCCAGTCCTTTGTCCCCTCTGTGAAGGCCCCCATTGTGTAACTTGTGTGTTGTTCCCATTGTGCCTCTTTGTATTATGTGCCCCTCCTCCACCGGCCCCATTGTCTTTCCATATGTGATTTGCATTCTAATATGTGTGGATAACTCGTTACGTGTGTATACAAACCCTGTGTGTTCTACAGTAAATCAGTTCTTGTGTTACCTCTACACGGGTGTTTCCTGGTGCTTGGGGTAAGCTTGCTGTATCCAGAGTGCATTCACCCTACACTGAGGCTTGCCTAAGTGACTGGGTGACTGGAGCTATGATCCTGGTTCCTGTGTCGCCCTGGGCTAAGGAAGCACAATTTTGGAGGAGCTACTCAGTTTGAGTACGGGTATCTGTCACACTAGACACCTCTCTCTTTCTTTGCAAATATATAATACATTTCTGTCATTACAATGTTAAATTACCATGCAACTTGGCCAGTTTCCCAGTTTGTCAGTAGAACACCTGCAGCTATAATGAGCACAAACTAAAGCAAGATGGGAACCTGTGGCTTTTCAGATAGTGTTGTACTTCAACTCCCATCATCCCCAGTTCACGAGAGAGAGACAGAGACAGAGAAAGCAAAAAGGACAAATAGCATTAGAGATTGAGAGAGTGCAAGAGTGCACATGAGCGAAAGAGGGCACAAGGGTGAGAGAAAGAGAAAGGGGGCGGGAGAGAATCAGATTACAAATTCCCAGTACAGTTGAAACATTTGAATTATTCTAATATAACATACATAAGTGAGTACAAAAAAAATCCTTATCAAAATGATAAATCTGCATATGGCTAGTACACAGAGAAATAGCATTTCATTTTTAAACAATACTAGTTTTGCTAAATAAACTCCAAAATGCAAAATAAGTGATATTTTTGATATGTGTTTTGATCTAATTCGTAAAACATGAATGATCTAACAAATTTAAAGGGTAAATGTCTGTTTCTTGAGCCACATGTATATTAGAAACTGAAGAACATAATGATATTCAGAGACAGAGAAGTCTTTCAGTTGGCAATTCATTGCTTCCTCTTGGGACCATGTAAAATGATTTTGTTTGAATTATTTGTAAAACAGTGTTTACTACAGAGTAACGATTATAAATAAAAGATGTAGGAGATGTTATTATAAACAGTTATGTTAATAAACATCAGGTCCTGAAAAGTGTCATGCAATAAATAGGAACAATATTCATTTTTATGACAGATTGTTGTCAGGCAGTTATCATTTATACTGAAAGGCTACAGAAAATTTATGACATTATTGCTTTTTTTTATGCAACCAAACTAACAACACAGAGTCAGGCCACGAGGCCAATAACCCTGCCAAGCTGCATATGTCTAATGTAGAAGGTTCTAGAATGATCTTGTATAATTTTGCAAACAAAACATTTAATGGGTTTTTGTTTTTTCATGAACCATAGCTAATGGCTAAAAGTGAGTGAAGCAGTTTGAAACATATGGAAGATCTTTATTCAAAATGTTAACATCAGTATACCTATTGGAATATGTGGCTCTTTATTTAACAGAAGGACATACAAGATGGGTGTCCTTCATACAGTAGGAGAATAGTTATGTTTTGTTTTAAATTATTTTGCACCACAACTCTGTTGTAGTGTATAGTTTTTCACTTTTATTTTAGAATTTGGTCATCTTAAAGGGAGAGTAATACTTTGTTTTAACTTTGTTTTATTTTGTAGGCATTAAAAACACATGAAGGACGATATAAGTCTTATCTCTCAAACCTTTATGGTTTGAGAGATATTCACAAGCAAAGTTTCCCCTCCTGCCCCTTTTACCTAGTGTAAGCCATCTCTTCTCAGATGTGGAATGCAGTCCATAGACCAGACAGATAACAGAAGGGGACAATATTCTTCCTATGAGAACAATGATAGCCCTGCCTCCCTTGACAAGTTTTTCAGGTTATCTTATTGAAGATTGTCCCTCTCTGCAGTCTACCTGGGCACCTCCCTTCTGCTCTGGCTGAACAGTGTGACATCAGTAAAAGGGCCCATGGGGGATTCTTTGTCATTGAATTACTCTCGAACTACAACTCTGACAGAATTGAAATAACACTATCCAAAGTCCAAATACTATGATGATTAATTAGAGCTGCTTTTATTATGAAACATTACTATCCCTTTAAGCTGTGCTCTAAAGAATCATGGAGTTGTGGGAGGGGCATAATAACAAGGGGTACTATCAATTAAAACAACTTTGGTGATCTTGAAAGAGCTTTAAAAATCACCTATATGTTGTATTAGCACTTTTTTATATTTAGAAAACTATTTTGGATTTACTTCAATATATAGATTATGCTAATTATCCATGCTGTGCAGACACTTCCTGTGTTAGCCTTATATTATTTCTCCCACTCACTGAGACTCAACATTTGGCATTGTTCACATCCCCTTTAGCTGAAAGGGTTAATTGACAATGAGTGGGGGAGGTAATATATGACAGGAAATGCCTGCATGGAATGTCTTAACCTCATTGAGTGCCAGAGAGGTATCCAACTCATTGCAGTGCACAGTGTTGGCTACGTCTCTGGCACTCAAATAGGTAATTAACATAATGTATAAATGTACATAACTCAAAAAGTTTTTGTCTTCCTGGATGGCTTCCCAGCACGGCCCAGGTATGACCCAAGGTGGGAGGGTCTCAGCTACCAGTGGCCACGGTATGACCTGCGGCCACTGGATTATGAACATTTGGGTCTGATTGGGGAGCCCCAGTGTCCTTAACAACAGGAGGGCTTCACACTCACACCACATCCACAACAGGAGGCCCAAACATCCGTGGCTAGCTCGGAATCCCTAGATGTGGTGGGGACACAGGCATCGTCTGGCTCTGCATCTGATGGGACATAAGAGCAGCCATCCTCTGAGGCAGCCTCCCAACCACCAGCAGCAGCCTCACTAGAACAAGAGGAGGAGTGTACGCAGCATGGGTATGGAGAGGGAGTGCCTGGTCATCCAGAGGAGGCAGCTCAGGGAATCCCGGAGGACAAACAAATTCCTCAGGAGGTTGCAACGGGATTCCCTGAGGAACACAGGCACCCTCATGCCGTGGAGGCACAACACATGATGCTGACTGCTGAGCTGCACCAGTACAGAACCGGCATGATGGAATTATAAGGCGTAGCTGCTGGCAGAACTCAAGGAACTGAACTGCAGGTAAATCCTGCTAATTGAGAGGGAGCAATAGTCTACAGAGTGGTCCACTGAAACCACCTTCCTCTCCAGTGTGACCACTGCACCAACAGGAAGAGTTACAAGGTTGACCAGGCAGTCAACCAGGGCATCCATTTCTGGCATCCAGTCCAAAGTCCCCACAAAAAAATAAAATAAAGAGCCCACTTCTGCATTTTAATCCTGTCTGAGAAGGTTTGCGGTTATGGATAGATTAAGTGGCAATGATGTCTCCAATGCATTGCTAAGCAATGCAGAGAACACAACTCCTGTCTAGATTACTTGGTTGTAGAGTATTTTAACATGAGTGAGCACACACACCACATACAACGTTGTCCAATTCCAACTCACAATCCACCACTGGAGCCAAACAACATGACAGTGTTGTATGGCCATGATGTGGGTTGAATCTGAACAACTGACACCTACCCCTTAGCATAACAACAGGTGCCACACTATGAATATTCAGTTGCATCAATTGCTGTGATTTATAGGGCTTATCCAAACAGCTATTTGACTTAACTAGGTTACAGGCAAGATAGAACATCCAGCCAAATTGGTTGTGATTCACACTCTGATCGTGAAACTAACAGCACACACATTGAAATGTTAGGTTGATCATTGGGTTATCCAGTAAGTTATGTTAATGTGTTGATAAGTTTGAAACTGACTTCTCCAGTGATATCACTTCTCCAGTTAGTCTGTTTGTCAGTGTAGCCTATGTAATGAGATATGTTATACTAGAGCATTCACAGAACGTTGGTTACGTTGACCAACATGGGAACTGTGCACATGAGATCACTGAGGAACTTTTGTCCCAGTTCACCTCTTTATCACTCACAACACACCTTTGTGTATCACTGCCATCATCTTATTGCATGAATACATTACAAGGTCCACTCATGGTCAAGCAGCTAGTGGACTCCTGTGATTGAGGCCATGCCTTCCTATGTATGAGGGATACTCAAGCCATGGATATGGTTCAACATTGAGATAAGTATTATCCAACATTTATTTTAACACACACATATTGAACAGTGATGGTTTTCGTTTAATGTGTCTAACACTACATTAAAACATATATGTGTTTGTATATTACCTATATGCATCAAACACTTGTATGAGCACCCAAAAGGTGCATATAAACCAAAAAAAACAATACTGTAGAAACACAACTGAACTGTTCGTGTGTTGTTCACAAGATATTGTAACTCTGAGGATAAGCATTCTTACTGCACAGGTTTGATACCTGGATGTTAGGAAACACACATATTTGGGTCTTCTATGGATATGTGAATGTTCCATAGAGGTTGCTGTGAACATCAGGTTAAACATTGCATCACCAACACAAGCACTTGATAGCATCAAGGAGTTAGCTTCATTGAAGCAGATACACTCACCCATTGCTTGTTGACTCATGAAAGAGATTCACAGAAAGAATACTTCCTGTGGGAACTCCATTTGGAGGCCCTGTTTTCCACCTTTTTTCCCACTGAAGGATATCCTATACATCCTTACTGAAGATGTTAATTAAACATAAAAACCTTTCTTATCTGTCAGTTGATTAAAATGTAGAAGATGGATTGAATTTTTGGTCAATATTGTTTAGAGAAATTTTAATTCAAATAAATATTGTTTCATTTGTATTAATAGCGTATAAGGAGTTAAAAGCCTCACTTAAATAATTGCTGTTGTTGATTGGCCTCAGAATTATACCTCTTTGGATTACTGAAAACAGCAGTCCTCCAACAGTTTATGTACAAATCTCATCCTCAGTCAGCCAAGTGCTGGCAAAGAATGTTGGGAGAGGGACTCAAGCTGTCTAACCTGGCTCCATGTCTGTAAACAGCAAATAGAAATGAGACTGGCAATATTACAGGGGTATGGACATTTCCTTGGGTATCTGATATATAAAGATTGATAAGACATTGGTTCCATTAACCCTTTCTACATCAGCCTTGTAAGTTTCACAAATCTGGCAAAGTGGGCCTGCCTGTCCAACCTTGTGAAACTTATATGGTCCTGTTTAGAAGCTTCTCCCTGAATTCCTAGAGTAGGGAGAAGCTTCCAACTTCCCCTGCTTGTAGCAAAGGAGTTTCCCTACACTGCAGGGAAGGTACTTCTCTAGGACCACCTCCCCTTGCTCTCCTCAATTCAGTGCTCAGTGAACGTCTGAGTTTGGGATTTTCAAAGCCTACATCCACATCATAATTATGTAAGTGGCCCTTGTAGGCCCTCCCACTCAACTCGGGCAATCATAGAATGTGGGGTTGAGTAGGTACAGGGCAAGGGAAGGGGTTGATCACCTTCCTCATCACCTCATTACTCATCTATCCTAGAGGATAGATGATCAATGCCATAGGGAAGGGGGTCCCTTATGCTCCCCAGCAAGGTCTGAAATAAAATAAAAATAAAATAAAAAAATTGTCCCCAGCCCAGATCCATTGCCCCCTGGTAGCCACAGATACCTCACATACACTGTCTGCTCCCCCTCATCCTAGTTCCTCTGTTAGTCACAGAGCCACACACACAGTGTCTGACTCTCTGCATGGTTTCACTGGAGTCACAGAGCCCCACATATACTGTCTGACCCCTCCAGCCTGGTTTTACAGGTAGTCACCAGGCCCAGCACACAGTGTCTGACTCTCTGCCTGGTTTTACTGATAGTCACAGAGCTCCACATACATTGTCTGAATCCTTAGACTGGATCCATCTCTTCTGGTAGCCACAGAACCCCCTACACAGTGTCTGACCTATCAGCCTGGTTTTAAAGGTAGTCACAGAGCCCCACATATACTGTGATTCCTCCAGCTTTGTTTCACTGGAAGTCACACAGTGTCACATACACTGTCATCCCCTATTGTAGTTTCACAGAGCCCCACATATGTTTCTGACCTCCTAGTCTGGCTCTACTACCTTTGGTAGCCACAGATCCCCCCATATATCCTGATAGTCACAGAGCCACTGTATAATACTGAGATTTAATCTGATGGAGTAGAAGAGCTCAACACACACTTCCTGATGCCCAAACTGGTTCTTTTGCCCCCTTGTACCTGCAGATACCACCATATACTGACTGATCACTCAGAATATTTTCAGTGTCACAGAGCCCCACATGCTCTGTCTGACTTCCAACTTGGTTCCACAAGGTGTCACACAGCCCCACATACACTCTAAACCCCCAGACTGGTTCTACTGCCCCCTGGTAGAAACAGATACCCACATACAAAGTTTTACCCCACAGACTGGTTTCTCTGGAAGATATAGATCACAACAAACATTGTATTCCTCCCAGTCTGGTTCCACTGCCCCCTGGTAGTCACAGATCACCAAATACACTTTCTGACACCCCCAGCCTTCTTCTACTATCCCAATGATAGTAGTAGAACCATGCATATACTATCTGCTATCACAGTCTCCCTTATAGGCCTAAGCAATCCTGTGCTCTTACATCTGTATGGCCGCTGGCCGGCATGGCCTCCGGTCACTTCCTCATTGCTGTAGTCATGTTTCAGGCACTGGCACAGATGCCTGTTTATGGGCCTATTCTGTTGGGCCTAATTGGGCCCCACCTCCTTCTGCTGCTTTATAAACCGCATTGAGGCTAGGACTTGTTGCCCTTTTGTGGTATTCCTGTGCACATCTAGTTTGTTCCTCTTACCCTTGCTTAGCTTACGTTGTCTCCTGGTGTTCGATCCTTGGCTTGTCTGACTACTCGCTCCAGTTGTGACCTTGGCTGTGGCTGGCTTCCTGATCTGTGTATGACTCTGGCTTGTCCGACTAGCCACTCCATGCTGACCTTTGCTGTGGCTGACTACCCGATCTGGTTTCTGGCTTGTCTGACTGATGCTCCATTTGTGCCTTGCTCCTGTCTGACTACCACTAGGCCGATCCAGGGCATGCTCCTTTATTTCGTAGCTCAGCCACCAGCTGGTCGCTTGCAGGTTGTCTCCGCTTTGTGCTTTCCATTTGCCTCCAGACAACTAATGCAACTTGGTCTCGCTCCTGGGCACTCGCCTCTTACACTTACCTGTTGCCTGGCTTAGCACTTGCGGTGCAACCTACGCTCTGTGCCTCCTAGTTGCCTTCAGTAACATAGAGTGCAGCTTGTCTTGCTCCTTGCCTCTTGTCTCGGTAATGCGCTCCTATCTGGCTGCATCTATCTAAGCACCTACTCTGCTGCCTCGAGTGGTGCTACCAGTTACGATATTGGTATCGGTGGTCTATTCACGCTCAGTGCCTCTGCTGGGTACGCTCCTGTACTAGTCTTATTGTTCATTCCTGTTGTGGTAGAGCCAAATCTGGTTCTAAGACTCAGTACCATAGACCTACGGTGGTACAGTGTCAGCTCCTGGGTAGTGGACTAGACACTGTCCTCACGTCTATCTCCCCTCTGGCTGAGGAAGTGTTCATTATTACTACTAGTATTCTTATTATCTATTGCTCAATAAACTGGTTTAAATTCACTTGTACTGTTTTGTGTGTTTGTTTACTGAGAGTCCGTGACATCTGCATCCTCAGACTTGTCCCACATGTAACCATAGAACCACACATGCACACTAGTGTTGAGCGAGCGTGCTCGGCCGATGCTCGGATCGGCTCGAGCATCGCTCTGCTCGGCACATGGCGGTACTCGTACGAGTACCGCCATGTGCTCGCCCGACATGTTCGGGTTGCGGGGATCTGTGCCGGAAGAGGCACAGATCCGAAGACGCGCCGCTGGACCACCAGGGAATGGAGGTACAGGGGCATTGCGGAGATGAAGGGGGCATTGCGGAGATGAAGGGGGACATTGTGGAAGAGGGGCATAGACTCTATGCCCCTCTTCCACAATGTCCCCCTTCATCTCCGCTATGCCCCTCTTCCACAATGTCCCCCTTCATCTCCTCTATGGCATAGAGGAGATGAAGGGGGACATTGTGGAAGAGGGGCATAGCGGAGATGAAGGGGCACATTGACCAGGCACCCTCCGCTCATCAGAGCAGGGGGTGCCTGGTTTGATGCTCGAGTGCTCCCATTGAAATCAATGGGGCTCGGGTGCTCGGCCGAGCACTCGAGCAGCAGGGGGTGCTCGGTCAGAGCACCCGAGCACCCGAGCATCACGGTGCTCGCTCAACACTAATGCACACACATTTTGACACCAGCCTTGTTCCCCTAGTAGCCAAACAACTACATAGTACTCTGTCTGACACTCCAGGCTTGTTTCATTGGTCAAAGAATCATGCACAAATTGCTTCATCAGCCTTGTTCCACAAGTAGCCATTGTCCTGGCTCCCATTATGGGATATCAATCCATACCAATAGATTTATTGTATAAGTTATATAAATATTTTACTAACATTGAAGTGATAAAGAGTGAAAGCTCAAGTGGTTTTCCCATAGCATCACATTCTGGAAATTGTTGTGCACACTACCCTAGGGCTAAAAAGGCAAGAGTCATAATCCTCCGTGCTTTGTGTTTGGACAATAGAAGTAGGAAATATAGGTATTATTTTTACAGAGGAAAAATGTTGTCCCACTCCCTGAAACATCTACAATATTACTCTCATGAGCCCTTCAGCCTGATGCACTTTTGGAAGTACTCCTACTTCTGCTAGTCATCTCCCAGTCAGACCTCTTGTTGTGCTTTAGATGAGATCTCAAAGAGGATAGGGGTTATTCACTAAAGCGTGACAGAGGTAATGAAGTGGAGGTGACTTCTCTAGTGATATCACTTCTCCAATTCCTATGTTATTCTATGGCACCTATGCACTAAGATCTCAGAAATTGGAGAAATCTTAGTGCATAGAATAACATAGGTATTGGAGAAGTGATATCACTGGAGAAGTCATCTCCACTTTATCACCTTTTTATCATGCATTAGTGAATCTCCTCTGATGTGTCTAGATGTGATCATGGTTTCTTCCTGCTCAGATGTTTTTAGAGAGACAACAGATAGCAACATGTTTAGCTTTTAGATCATGAGTGAGGTCTCTCCATTCTGAAGACTTCATAGACTGAAGGGTTCCTGAGGAACTGCTACTACATCTACTACTACTACTGATACTAGTTCTACTACTATTGCCACAGGACCAAGATATTGTATTAGCTGAATAGTACTTTAAACAGCAGCAGAAGCATTGATAGCTAGGGTTGTAGATGCTGGCCTGTTTGCTGCTTAGTCAATAATAATGAGTGTTACTGGATGGAAGCAGGAATTGGAATCGGTGACCCTAATGATGCTGCCTAAAAATGTTATATTTTAGGCTTCTTTTCATGTCCAGAGTCAGACTTCCCATTGACCTTTCACAAGGTTTATAAAAAGGCATATTGTTCCTTTCCAGTGGTAGAAGATTGACCTTTTTCATTTCAGAAGAAAAAGAGGAGCCTGGAGGGACATATTCTAAATCAACTGCATCATCAGTAATTAGGTCATCAGAAGCAGCAGCAGAAGTAGCATCCGCTTCCTAACTACTACTTTTATATTATTGTATTTTTTTTAACTTCTGAGATAGTTTGTTTATTTATACTTTTCTCCTTTGGGAGATTAATAGAATATTGACCACTAGTTTAGTGGTGGGTAGTACTATCATTGTCTGACACAGAAGCTGGTCTCATTGCTAAATCCTCATTCTCTATTGCAACAACAATAGAATGTGACTTATTGTCTTTAGTTTTGTTAAAAACACATTACTGGTGGTGGAACTTTTCATGACACTTGTCCAACCTTCTCAGGAGGAGGAGTATTATCATCATTTACTGCATAATTGAGTGTGGGTGGGGTTTGTAAATAGTGACATGGTCGTTTATAAAAAAAAGTAAATGTAGTTTTTATAAACAACACTCACACTCTGTGCAACCATGGTCGCAGTCAGTTTTTGTAGTACAACTTTACTACCACCAACATGTCCATTGCACTCCTACTCCTTTCCCCTTACCCTTAACCTAAGCATATTTTGGGTAATTGTAGCAGTGTTGATTTTTACTGTAATGTTCAAGCTGTTAGCATGTGGAGTGATGTTTTGTCTGTCTGAAAATAAAGTATGATGCATCTCTCTATTGGTCATTATCACTCAGGCATAAACTGTTGTATAATATAAAAGCAAAAACATTATCAACCTTCTTGCTCTCAAAGGGTTAATTAGGATAGATGCTAATTACAGCACTACAAGGGCAGCTGTATGAGTAATCATAACTTAGAATATTAAATAGATCCATGTGACAGCAAAGTAATATATCTGTGCCTTTTCTACAATTTTGCCAAGGCATTGCTCCAACTTGCTACAAGAACAATGGAAAATGTTCCAGGTACACTGATCAATAATATAACATACTGAATAGAATGCCTATCTCTGACATAGAGTATAAGTAAATGGGAGCTTCACTTACCCAGTAATCCTCCTGTAAGGATCAATCCAAGAATATAATACAGCTGCCTCGATGACTGAGCCATTACTGGAACATGGAGGTTCCCCCACAGAGCACAATGTATGAAGGAAAAAGTATCCACAACAAGGCTGCTTGCAAGATAATAAAAACAAAAACTTTATTTAAACATTAAAACTTCACAAGTTAGCTGGAGAGGTAAAACATAGATAAACAGAAAACTGTCCTAAGAAAAAACTAACATGTTTTAAACCTACTTGGTCATAGGTGGAATTATTAACTAGATATCATATGCAAAGTGATCTCCCTATGAAAAAGTTATACAATAACATTAAAGAAGATAAATTAGTCTGTCAAATTACAATAATGGAGCTTTCATCATATAAATATTGCCGGGGCATATTCTGTTTGCCACAGCTCGGCATATTAGACAGTATTTAATCTCGATCAGTGTAACTCGATCAGTGTAACTTTATGACATGTACTGAATGTTCTCTTAAAAAGCTAAACTATGGAAAGCCAGAATATGCCCGGTAAATATTTTTAGAATGGTTACAAAGCTCCATTATGTGTAATTATACAGACTAATTTATTTTCTCTCATGTTAGTTCGTAGATTTTTGATAGAGAGATTATGCATATGCCATCTAGTTAATAATTTCATCAACACTAACTTGTTGTGGCAAGCTGGAACAATGCCCTGGCAACATTGTCAATAGGGCACAGATATAAATTCTAAATTTTATTTACTGATTCAGCTATGCTTGTAATGATGTAATGAGCATCTATCCTAATTTACACTTTTAGGGCAGAAAGGCTGATAACACTTCTGTTTTTTTTCCACTGAAGTCCAAGAAATGTTTACTGGGGATTATATACTACTAGTTGAACAGCCCGTTACACGGGCCACAGTGCCTCTGGCAGCCGGTCGCGGGTCTCCCGCGCCTCGGCTGATACAGTGCCTCTGGCAGCCGGTCGCGGGTAGTCACACGCAGTGGAGACTGCCCGTGCCTCGGCTGATATAGAGCTGCACTCTCCTTCGGAGCGCCCAGCTCTGTATCAGGCGCGGGCAGTCTCTACTGCGTATGACTGCCGCACGCGCAGCAGTCTCTACTGCACATGTCTAGCGTTACACACAACTTGGCGAATTATTATATAGGATTATATCCTATGCAATTTAATAATAGCTTTATTTATTGGAGGGGCATCGGCTGTCTCTGCTCCTTAGCAGAGACACCAAACTTTCCTCTGGCTTCATAGAGAGCTACATAAAGATCTCAACTTCGCCATCCTCAGGTTGGTGATGTTGGCACTGTGAACTCTGACAGCAAATGCTGCTATTGGATCTTAGTGCATGTGGTGAGGTGACACATTAACATATAAATACATCCACATGAATACGACAATGGTTCTTTAAACAGTCTATGTAGTCAGTGCAAAATAGTAAACCTGTTGAAGGCATGGTGGATTCATGGTGATGTTGGTGTATTTGTGCCATATTCACAGGAATATGATGGGAAGATATCCTATATGATAATTTGCTAGGACGTTTGTCACGATGCAGCCATGCACAGTAGAGACTGCCCACATTCAGGCAGTCTCTACTGTGCATGACTGCATCGTGTGAGTGAGTCGACGCAAGATTGCATCACATGGAGCAGTAAGGTAGCGGCCTCTTAACATTACCCTGACAAGGGCTTTTACATTAGTTTAGTAGTTTAGTGTATAATTGCATATTGTCAGTATGTCGTTAACACAAATAAGATGCAAGATCACCAACCTGCTTCCTTATCAACCTTTAATGGATCTCAAACAAAAGAGAAAGAAAAAAAGAAAAACTACTTAACAGGCACTCAATATCTTCACGAGAAAAAGTAGTAATGTAAGTCCAATATATTATATCTAAAAAATCCAAAAAAAGAAAAAAAGTCCTTTATTACAAAAAAGGTCTAAAATACCAGGAATTGAACAATATATGAGATAGAACCCTATCGCTAATGAGCGCTATATTTAGATAAACCCAGCGTCCCATCAAAACAAGTCCAAATCACAAACTGACCGTAAACAGCTATACACATCACGGTATATAAGGTTGAGGAGAGGCCCCGGTACTCTTACCCATGAAGAATCAAAAGTATCGAGCAGTTGACATTTCAGGAGTTACTCATTCAGAGATTAACCCTATACATATGATCAACCTACTCATACGATACCTAGAGATAGATCTCCATTTTCAGTCACGTCTCATTCAGTTATTTACCACCAGCTCATAGCTCATGGGATTTAATCATCTAGAGGACCGAACGTTAGTTCTATTAGCATATGGGTTGAATAGGACAATCAGGGAGCATAAGGAATTGCAACAAGATATAAATCGCAACCCTATTAAAGCAACCCTTGTTCCACCAAATCACTCCCACTGCTAATGGGTAGAGTAGCGGTACTTAACCCATTACTCGCCAACCTAAATCCACAGATGTGAAAGAGCAAATGAACAACGGTCACTCATTTATAATAACGGTCTCTAAAGGAAAAGCTAATTCTAAATATCTAAATCTGAGCTACAATATTAAATAAAAACTAGAAACTAGAAATCTGTAGCCTCCAAGTTTCAGTGTAACATCTACTGCTAATAATAATAGACTAAATATATACTTCGGTCTATATCATGCTCCCATACACACGGCTGGTAGATGCTCATTCCGCTACATTCCACCAGCTAATGATTGGAAATATATCAACCAAAAGCTGGTCATGTAGTCTTATGACATGAGAACAACATATCATACCAGTCGTTATATAGGATAGACCAGAAAATTATTCTAATAGAACAAAAGCTATATATCCTAAAGAGGCAAGTGGGACAATAGTCTCTACAGGACGCATGGGGTTAACTGAAACACCCATAAAGCAAAAAATGAAAAAGCTGCTAAAATAACAATCACACAAGTGATAACACAGACGCCTAACACGTTTCACCCATTGAATGGGCTTCATCAGAGGCAAATATCAATTCACCGTTAAAAACACCAAATTTAAACAGGTCAGATCCCTCCCTTCCTCCTCCTTTAGACCAATCAATAGGACTCTGAATATCAATCAATCAAAAACCATCAGCATCTTTTGACGGGCGAAAGAACCAATCGTCCTGAGACAGCTTAAATGCCGAGTATTGCCAAAACAAAAACTGAAACATTCAAATACAAATATAACGCTATGATCAAGGGGTAAATTAACCTGTTACCCTTAAACTGTATCAACTGCGAAAAAATAATATCAAATCACCTTATAAACACTCCAAAAGTTAATGATTCATTAATCCCTTGTGGTTGTAAAGTATCCATATTAAAAATCCACTCACATTCCTTACGTTGTAAGGCTTCTACTATGTTACCACCTCTTATTCCAAGAGATACTTTCTCCAATCCCCATACTTTAAATGAATCTACGCTACTATTATGCTTAGAAAGAAAATGTCTCGCAATAGGGGACAATTTTTTGTTATCATTTTCCAGATCCTTAACAGAATTCTTAATATCCCTTAGGTGTTCCATAGTTCTTGTATGTAAGTTCCATTTAGTCATGCCTACATATTTCATATTACAACCACATTCTATGCAATAGATCACTCCCACAGTTTTACAATTGATGTAGTCACGTATATAATGCATATGTCCAAATCGATCCACAATCTGTTGCTTTTTGACCATAAATTTTCAAGTACTGCACCCATAACAGGGAAAGGAACCAGCAATGGGTAATCTGCCACGAGATCTACAATAATGGCTTTTAACTAATCTGTCCTTCAACGTAGGACACTTCCTAAAAGTCACCGGTATGTGATCACCCACCACATCTCTTAAGGCTGTATCCCCTCTTAGAACATGCACATGTTTATCTAAGATTTTTTGAATGAGTCTCGTGTTCCCTCTATAATCTGTAATAAAACGTATTACATTATCGGTATTCAAAGATTTAATCTTATTCTTTAACAGCTCACTTCTTTTAGTATGTGATGCCCTATGATACGCTTTTTTAATACATGTATTACTATAACCTCTTGAAAGTAATCTATTTCTCAAGGCATTACTTTGAGTTTTAAAGAGATCAAGTGTTGAGCAATTCCTTTTTATACGGAGAAATTCCCCAGTGGGGATATTAACCTTAACTGATGGTGGGTGAAAACTGTCAAAATGTAAAATAGAATTAGTCGCTGTGGATTTCCTAAAGGTCTCAGTGACAATTAAATTATCGTCACCCCTACTGATTGCCAAATCCAAAAAGTCTATCCGATTAGCATCTATGACAAAAGTCAAATGTAAATTAAGATTATTGGAATTGAGTATATCCATAAATTCCTCAAATAAATCCACACTACCTTCCCAAAAAATCAATATATCATCTATGTATGTTAGTTACAAGATAATATGATCTGTATATTTGTCATTACTCTCGCAAAAAACATACTCGTGCTCCCACCATCCCAAATATAGATTGGCATAGGTGGGAGCACAAGCACTCCCCATCGCCATCCCCCTGACCTGTAAAAAGAACTTATCATCAAAAGTAAAAAAATTGTGAGTCAACACAAATTGTAATAAATTCAACAAAAAAGCATTAAGATCCCTACAGTCACATGATTTGGTGTTCAAAAAGAACTGAACAGCTTTAATACCCTCTGTATGATTGATACTCGTATACAGTGATTCCACATCACAGGTCACCAATTTGGTATCCTCTGTGATGTGTAAATCACGTAATTTACATAAAACATCCGTTGTATCACGAGTATAAGATGGTAAATTAACCACAAATTCTCTTAATCGGAAATCCAAGTATTTACTAGCACGTTCAGTCAAACTCTGTATTCCCGACACAATAGGTCTTCCACTGGGTCGAGTCAAGCTTTTATTCACCTTAGGCTGAAGATATAATGTTGCTACCTTCGGACTTGTTACCTGTAGAAATTTATATTCTTTTTCATCTATTAAAAGATCGTTTTTAGCATCATCAATTAGCTTGTTATATAAGTCCAAATAATTCTTAGTGGGATCTCCACAAAGTCTCAAATAACATTTAGTATCAGACAGCTGTCTATTTGCTTCTCTCATGTACATATCAAGGGGCCAGACAACCACATTACCACCTTTGTCCGACTCCTTGATAAGAACATCATTCCAATTCGCCATTTCTCTAATAGCCTCACGTTCTTGTCTACTAAGGTTATCTGTAGAACTATAAAAGTTAGTCTCCAGAAAATCCCTACTAACCAAATTTAGAAAGACCTGAACATGAGGAGAGATCTGAATGCTAGGTGTAAAAGGAGATTTCAATTTAATTTTCTTTTTCCATTCATCAGGATCGGGGTTATTTTCCACCCACAACTCCTCCAAAATATTAAGAACTTCCAAATCACCCACATCCTCTCCATCATTAACATTAGGAGTATCAACTCCTTTATGAAAAAAAATTTTTAATAACAACTTCCTAATGTATAGATGTAGATCTTTCATGAGATCAAATTTTCTATTTTGTGCTGTAGGAGAGAAGGAAAGTCCTCTCTCCAAAACTGAAATTTGAATCTCAGTGAGTGGTTTGTCAGACAAGTTAACCACCATCAACTTGTCGCTTGATTTGTTGGTGGAACATTCATTTTGTTTTGTCTTGTATGGTAGACATGCTGTCTGTCTTGCCCTGTGTTTGATCCCTCCCCGTCTTGTTTTTTGTTTTTTCCTCTGCGCTGTCTCAAATGTCTTCCACCTAAAAAATGTCTTGAACCCTGCTCATGTGTTTCCTGATCAGAAACCTCAGTATCTGAACTGGAAATATCAGAATAATTATTATCCGATTTTTTGAAACCACTCCATCTATAAACTTTTTTATTGGAATAATCCAAGAGATCCCTTTGAAATTTCTGTTTCTTCCTGCGAATAATATTCTGTTCAATCTTATCTATTTTATTAGTCATTTGTTTATAACTTTCCTCAATGACATTAAGATCCTCATATTCCTTAAGTTTGTTATTGATATCATCAATTTCTTTTTGTAGTCGATCTAAGCGACCCTGTTCATATTCAATTAATAAGCTCATCAGCTCCTGAGAACACCTATCTAGAGTATTCTCCCACCTCTCAACAAATGTTGTATCCTCAATAACAAAAGAAGGAAAAATCTGGACTCTCAGGCCACGAGGAATCATACTTTTATTCTTATAACTCTCAAAAGAATTAAGATTCCACCACGCCTTAGTCTGTTTTATAATAGCTTTTTGAAGTTCTTTAAAAAGGGAAGTATGTGTGGATTTCTGTGTATCGGATGAATCAGGAAGCACAAAGACACTTTCCAGATTTTTCTTTCTTTCAATCGCCCTATTGGCCAATTGGGTAGAAATATTGAACTCTGCCATTATACCTACTAACAAGCGTGCAACTCTAGGAACGTCGCAGTATACTGCAACAAAAGAAAATATACCAACAATATACAAAAAGAGTTTATAGCACCAATTGTATATATTAATTAAGGGCGATTGAAAGAAAGAAAAATCTGGAAAGTGTCTTTGTGCTTCCTGATTCATCCGATACACAGAAATCCACACATACTTCCCTTTTTAAAGAACTTCAAAAAGCTATTATAAAACAGACTAAGGCGTGGTGGAATCTTAATTCTTTTTAGAGTTATAAGAATAAAAGTATGATTCCTCGTGGCCTGAGAGTCCAGATTTTTCCTTCTTTTGTTATTGAGGATACAACATTTGTTGACAGGTGGGAGAATACTCTAGATAGGTGTTCTCAGGAGCTGATGAGCTTATTAATTGAATATGAACAGGGTCGCTTAGATCGACTACAAAAAGAAATTGATGATATCAATAACAAACTTAAGGAATATGAGGATCTTAATGTCATTGAGGAAAGTTATAAACAAATGACTAATAAAATAGATAAGATTGAACAGAATATTATTCGCAGGAAGAAACAGAAATTTCAAAGGGATCTCTTGGATTATTCCAATAAAAAAGTTTATAGATGGAGTGGTTTCAAAAAATCGGATAATAATTATTCTGATATTCCCAGTTCAGATACTGAGGTTTCTGATCAGGAAACACATGCACAGGGTTCAAGACATTTTTTAGGTGGAAGACATTTGAGACAGCGCAGAGGAAAAAACAAAAAACAAGACGGGGAGGGATCAAACACAGGGCAAGACAGACAGCATGTCTACCATACAAGACAAAACAAAATGAATGTTCCACCAACAAATCAAGCGACAAGTTGATGGTGGTTAACTTGTCTGACAAACCACTCACTGAGATTCAAATTTCAGTTTTGGAGAGAGGACTTTCCTTCTCTCCTACAGCACAAAATAGAAAATTTGATCTCATGAAAGATCTACATCTATACATTAGGAAGTTGTTATTAAAAAAATGTTTTCATAAAGGAGTTGATACTCCTAATGTTAATGATGGAGAGGATGTGGGTGATTTGGAAGTTCTTAATATTTTGGAGGAGTTGTGGGTGGAAAATAACCCCGATCCTGATGAATGGAAAAAGAAAATTAAATTGAAATCTCCTTTTACACCTAGCATTCAGATCTCTCCTCATGTTCAGGTCTTTCTAAATTTGGTTAGTAGGGATTTTCTGGAGACTAACTTTTATAGTTCTACAGATAACCTTAGTAGACAAGAACGTGAGGCTATTAGAGAAATGGCGAATTGGAATGATGTTCTTATCAAGGAGTCGGACAAAGGTGGTAATGTGGTTGTCTGGCCCCTTGATATGTACATGAGAGAAGCAAATAGACAGCTGTCTGATACTAAATGTTATTTGAGACTTTGTGGAGATCCCACTAAGAATTATTTGGACTTATATAACAAGCTAATTGATGATGCTAAAAACGATCTTTTAATAGATGAAAAAGAATATAAATTTCTACAGGTAACAAGTCCGAAGGTAGCAACATTATATCTTCTGCCTAAGGTGCATAAAAGCTTGACTCGACCCAGTGGAAGACCTATTGTGTCGGGAATACAGAGTTTGACTGAACGTGCTAGTAAATACTTGGATTTCCGATTAAGAGAATTTGTGGTTAATTTACCATCTTATACTCGTGATACAACGGATGTTTTATGTAAATTACGTGATTTACACATCACAGAGGATACCAAATTGGTGACCTGTGATGTGGAATCACTGTATACGAGTATCAATCATACAGAGGGTATTAAAGCTGTTCAGTTCTTTTTGAACACCAAATCATGTGACTGTAGGGATCTTAATGCTTTTTTGTTGAATTTATTACAATTTGTGTTGACTCACAATTTTTTTACTTTTGATGATAAGTTCTTTTTACAGGTCAGGGGGACGGCGATGGGGAGTGCTTGTGCTCCCACCTATGCCAATCTATATTTAGGATGGTGGGAGCACGAGTATGTTTTTTGCGAGAGTAATGACAAATATACAGATCATATTATCTTGTATCTAAGATACATAGATGATATATTGATTTTTTGGGAAGGTAGTGTGGATTTATTTGAGGAATTTATGGATATACTCAATTCCAATAATCTTAATTTACATTTGACTTTTGTCATAGATGCTAATCGGATAGACTTTTTGGATTTGGCAATCAGTAGGGGTGACGATAATTTAATTGTCTCTGAGACCTTTAGGAAATCCACAGCGACTAATTCTATTTTACATTTTGACAGTTTTCACCCACCATCAGTTAAGGTTAATATCCCCACTGGGGAATTTCTCCGTATAAAAAGGAATTGCTCAACACTTGATCTCTTTAAAACTCAAAGTAATGCCTTGAGAAATAGATTACTTTCAAGAGGTTATAGTAATACATGTATTAAAAAAGCGTATCATAGGGCATCACATACTAAAAGAAGTGAGCTGTTAAAGAATAAGATTAAATCTTTGAATACCGATAATGTAATACGTTTTATTACAGATTATAGAGGGAACACGAGACTCATTCAAAAAATCTTAGATAAACATGTGCATGTTCTAAGAGGGGATACAGCCTTAAGAGATGTGGTGGGTGATCACATACCGGTGACTTTTAGGAAGTGTCCTACGTTGAAGGACAGATTAGTTAAAAGCCATTATTGTAGATCTCGTGGCAGATTACCCATTGCTGGTTCCTTTCCCTGTTATGGGTGCGGTACTTGAAAATTTATGGTCAAAAAGCAACAGATTGTGGATCGATTTGGACATATGCATTATATACGTGACTACATCAATTGTAAAACTGTGGGAGTGATCTATTGCATAGAATGTGGTTGTAATATGAAATATGTAGGCATGACTAAATGGAACTTACATACAAGAACTATGGAACACCTAAGGGATATTAAGAATTCTGTTAAGGATCTGGAAAATGATAACAAAAAATTGTCCCCTATTGCAAGACATTTTCTTTCTAAGCATAATAGTAGCGTAGATTCATTTAAAGTATGGGGATTGGAGAAAGTATCTCTTGGAATAAGAGGTGGTAACATAGTAGAAGCCTTACAACGTAAGGAATGTGAGTGGATTTTTAATATGGATACTTTACAACCACAAGGGATTAATGAATCATTAAATTTTGGAGTGTTTATAAGGTGATTTTATATTATTTTTTCGCAGTTGATACAGTTTAAGGGTAACAGGTTAATTTACCCCATAGCGTTATATTTGTATTTGAATGTTTCAGTTTTTGTTTTGGCAATACTCGGCATTTAAGCTGTCTCAGGACGATTGGTTCTTTCGCCCGTCAAAAGATGCTGATGGTTTTTGATTGATTGATATTCAGAGTCCTATTGATTGGTCTAAAGGAGGAGGAAGGGAGGGATCTGACCTGTTTAAATTTGGCGTTTTTAACGGTGAATTGATATTTGCCTCTGATGAAGCCCATTCAATGGGTGAAACGCGTTAGGCGTCTGTGTTATCACTTGTGTGATTGTTATTTTAGCAGCTTTTTCATTTTTTGCTTTATGGGTGTTTCGGTTAACCCCATGCGTCCTGTCGAGACTATTGTCCCACTTGCCTCTTTAGGATATATAGCTTTTGTTCTATTAGAATAATTTTCTGGTCTATCCTATATAACGACTGGTATGATATGTTGTTCTCATGTCATAAGACTACATGACCAGCTTTTGGTTGATATATTTCCAATCATTAGCTGGTGGAATGTAGCGGAATGAGCATCTACCAGCCGTGTGTATGGGAGCATGATATAGACCGAAGTATATATTTAGTCTATTATTATTAGCAGTAGATGTTACACTGAAACTTGGAGGCTACAGATTTCTAGTTTCTAGTTTTTATTTAATATTGTAGCTCAGATTTAGATATTTAGAATTAGCTTTTCCTTTAGAGTGACCGTTGTTCATTTGCTCTTTTACATCTGTGGATTTAGGTTGGCGAGTAATGGGTTAAGTACCGCTACTCTACCCATTAGCAGTGGGAATGATTTGGTGGAACAAGGGTTGCTTTAATAGGGTTGCGATTTATATCTTGTTGCAATTCCTTATGCTCCCTGATTGTCCTATTCAACCCATATGCTAATAGAACTAACGTTCGGTCCTCTAGATGATTAAATCACCTGAGCTATGAGCTGGTGGTAAATAACTGAATGAGACGTGACCGAAAATGGAGATCTATCTCTAGGTATCGTATGAGTAGGTTGATCATATGTATAGGGTTAATCTCTGAATGAGTAACTCCTGAAATGTCAACTGCTCGATACTTTTGATTCTTCATGGGTAAGAGTACCGGGGCCTCTCCTCAACCTTATATACCGTGATGTGTATAGCTGTTTACGGTCAGTTTGTGATTTGGACTTGTTTTGACGGGACGCTGGGTTTATCTAAATATAGCGCTCATTAGCGATAGGGTTCTATCTCATATATTGTTCAATTCCTGGTATTTTAGACCTTTTTTGTAATAAAGGACTTTTTTCTTTTTTTGGATTTTTTAGATATAATATATTGGACTTACATTACTACTTTTTCTCGTGAAGATATTGAGTGCCTGTTAAGTAGTTTTTCTTTTTTTCTTTCTCTTTTGTTTGCTATTATTCATAAGACTACTGGCACCGTCACCTAGATATTTTATTTTATAGGTGATTTCTTAATTAATATATACAAGTGGTGCTATAAACTCTTTTTGTATATTGTTGCTTTAATGGATCTCCTGCCTGGTCACTTTATCCTGAAATACACTGTGCAAATCCACCTTATATTTAATATGGCCAGCCTGATATACAGCAGAGCACATGATGTGCAGTATTTAAATCTGTCTGCTACAGTGGGATTTCAGCTCCACACAAGTGCACTGATTATGGGAGTTTGAGATGCCAGTCTCAGATCCCATAAAGCCAATTGCTGACCTGTGGCTAAAGTGAAGAATGCTTCTCCCTACTCATGTTTTGACAGTGCGGGATCAGCCATGCAACAGGGTCAGTATTTGAGCAACCAGAGCATGTTAATGGTAGTCAGGAATGCATGGCAAATCTTTTAGTTAAGAAAGTAAGAGAAAACGGAAATAGAGAAATCACAATGGGTTTATAGAATCATCCCATTTACTCCAGCCACAAGGTGAACTCTTAAGGAGACAAGTTCAATGTATATATGTAATGACCAGTAAATATGCCATTAAGACTTAACTTTTTTTTAGAATTGTAAAAACATTTTGATTGGTGTATGACATCACATAATTGGATTGTTGATTTATTTATTGGAAAATAAAGACGTCGCCTCGGTGGCATAAATCTCCCTTAGACAAATTAAAATCAACTCATCCACCCATTTAGCACATCAGTATTCAAGCATCAATTCCATCCATTTCTTAGCCTTGTTGTGTATAACAATAGTTGTGTCTTCAAGCACTGCACTGTGATACAATGAAATACTTAGTTATGAACAGCTCCTAGCATTAGATTGTCAGTGCAGTGAGAACACTGCACAATCAAACAATGTAACAATTGTGATGCTTAATTATAAGCAACTCACAGAGTTAAATTGTTTGTGCGGTGTATAATAAATAAAGTTGTATCATTATTCACAAGTTTATTGTCAACTTAAACAGTTCACTACTCAATCTTTTTTCAAATTTCCATATGATCTATGGCAATGCTCTAGTAGTACAGATTGTCATGTTATCAAGTGAAGAGAGACAAGTGAAGTTTGTCTCTCATTGCGTTGCACCCTTATGGCACTCAAATGGTTATTCCCTTGGACTCTACATAGTTCTCCAAAGCATTGCTAGAAAAACACTTTAAAGGAGCAGTTAACTTTTTTTATGAAAACACATATTTTATAGAGAATTTCCTGCTGAATAAAACAAGGTCACTCCCACTGCTGTCAGATATTTTATTCAAAACAGGTGTACACGGGCCAAGGTCCGGGTGATGTTAACCCTTTGAGTGCTAGAGGGGTATGCAACGCATTGCTTTGCAATGCGTTGGGTACCTCTCTGGCACTCAAAGGGTTAAGGTGCCGGTCCTGCTTTGCGTCCTGCCGCCGATGCAGTCATGCACTGTATAGACTGGCCGAAAGCACAGAACTCCCAGCATTCTGTGCTCCCAGCATTCTGTGCGTTCGTGCAGTCTCTACTGTGCATGGCGGCTTCTGACAAACATTCTAGCGAATTATTATATAGGATTTGTAACAATTCAAATAATCAGGAAGTGAATTTACTGTGTTTTACTTCCTGATAGTTCTAACTTACAGGAAGTACAGGCAGTTTCTATCACATAAATGTACAGAGAACAGTATGTCTCTGACTTTCCTCTCCATTAGAATCTAACAGAAAACCTAATTAGAATTTGACCACTAGAGGGCTCTGCTAATGTAAAAAAAAACATGGGTTTAAACTGTAATAACTCTGTAAATATAAATCTCTGGGCAGTGAGAGTACCCTTATTTTAGTCAATAGGAAAATCCCTACAATAATAATTTTTATAAAAAAAGTTTCCTGCTCCTTTAACCCCTTTGAATGCCAGAGTGATCTTCAATGCAGTGAGTCAGGGACCGTTGCCTCAGCCTCTTTCATTCATCTGTGTCACATTGCTATGAACGTTATCTGAAGATTGATAAAATGACAGACACTGATGGAATTAATTTGCCCAGACAGCAGAAAATTATTTGCTAAAGTGCAGAAAAATGACACGCTAATGTGTTTGAGACCTGTCAGCTTAAACAGACCGATGACGAGATGTCTTAGGCTCAAGATGATGGAGTTTTAGAATTCCATTAGTTAACCCCTTGTGTTTACAGTACGTTTATTAACACTCAATCAATAGAAACATAGAGAAAGAAGTGGTTAAAACAAAAGCAGTACATTTATTTAAGAACTGTTGGGAAGGATATATCTTTATTCTAAGAATAAAATAAGTCTGTGCTTTTTAACCACTTAAGGACTGCACAGTCTGGGGGTGGAGTGCTCCAAAGGACTACAGCACTTCACATCACATCACGGGTAATTAAGGGGTTAAATAAATAGGAAAATGGGCAGACTACATAGGCCAATTGGTGATTATCTGACTTTAGATTCAATGGGCCTTAGATAGCAAGCTAAAGAGGAGCAATTCTGGAGCAAAGCAACTTCACTATAGGGTAGAGCTGAAAAGTCTTCATGCTGCCATTGATTTAACCATTTCCAATACATCGGGCATCCCTCTGGTACTCAAAGGGTTGAATGGGGTTTTTAACCCCCAGAATGCTTGCATTCAAGGGGTTAAAACCCCATTAAATCAATGGGAGTTTTCATTGCCCCCCCATGATGCACTTGGTTTGCTCCAGAATTGCTCCTCTTTAGCATGATGAATAAGGTCCTATGTTTCTCTCCAGTAAACAAAGTACTGTAAATAGTATTAAAGTGCATCTGCCACTCTAAGAGCAGTTTAGTTTGTGTTCCAGAGATAAAATCGACCTCTATGTTGTATTATTTTTGTTTCTGTAAAATAAAGTTTTTGAGAAAGTAACCACTTAACGATCGTGGACGTGCCAGGACCATCACGCCTATTGGTCCTTTAACCCCTTAATGATTGGTAATGTGCAGTAGCACTGTGAGCACTACCAGGGTCTGAAATTTACCTCTCCAAGACCAGAGCAGTCATTATCAACCCCCATTCTGATAGCTGGCACAGGGGATGTCATGTGTACCAGCTCCTCGAATGGTATCAAAGCGTCCTTAAGGGGAATCCACTCTCTGGACTGCTGGTCGTTAAGGGGCTAAGGACCAGTGATAGTCCTGGCACTTCATGAGTTAATGATCACAGCATGCCTGAACGCAACCCGTGATCATGCAAGGAGGCTGCAACTGATTGCTCCAAGATTGGAGCAGCTAGTTTCAGACTTTCCCTCAGTGAGCCGGTACATGTGATTGCTCATGTGTGCTGACTCAGCATGTAAAATGGCTCTGGTTCTCAGGTGTACAAAACCCTTGGTTCTTAATGTTTTAATCTTTACGTTTTGGTAACATTGTGGCACTTTATGCTAATTCCCTGCAAAGTATGTCAAACGCATCACTCCCTGTCCTACTAGTACTGCCCTCAGTAACTGGATTCTTGATACTGGACCAGCATAGTAACTAATTGTAGATTATGCTAACGTAGTGTACTTATAATCTTAATTTTAGTAATGACAGGAGGCGAATATTTGCATTTCTTTCTTTACTGAAACTCCATAGCAGCACAGTATAGAAAACCAAAAACTGACCAATCAGCAGCCAATACAGAGGTAATATAAGGCCCAAACTAACTAAGCCCCGCCTATTTCTTTGAATTAACACAAGCAACAGGAACTCCAAATTGTAATGAACACATCCAAAAACGTCACTCCGTCTGTAGTACAACCGTCTTCTGATGTCCACGACATATATCCGCCTGCAGCGACGCCTAACGCGCCCTCCAGTAGGCAGCGTCGATCACACTGAAATAGAAGAAATATGGTGATAAACCCTGGACATTTCCAATAGATTAATCTTGGAACAAGTCAAACAACAATAGCATAATATTAACAGTAATACGAATAATTCAATATACTCAAATCCTCCCCACAACTTACCGTCTGGAGAACTCAACACGTAACCAACGAAAAATATGAAGTCTTGGGAAAGGGAGGGAGGGAAATATTCGCCTCCTGTCATTACTAAAATTAAGATTATAAGTACACTACCTTAGCAAAATCTACAATTTTACTATATGACAGGAGGCTTCATATTTGCAGTTTTAACGCTGCGTGAGCAAAGACAAAGAAGCATGTGAAATCGGACGGAAATAAAAGGTCCGGAAAGTATGTTCACGCGACCAATCTGCCGCGTGTAAAATGTCCGACAATGATGCACCCTCTGAAAAAGCGCTGGTAGCTGCCACGCCCCTGACCGAATGGGCGCAAAAATTAGAATCCACTCCTGCCAACGTCAACAACCATCAACCCCAGCGAGCTAGCGTAGTAGAAGTAACCGGCTTATGTGGCTTCACACAGGACACCAGTAATTGTCCTGAATGCAAAGGCCGTAGAGCGGCAGTGACGTCCACATATTTTAACAAAGTGTCAACGACACACAGATGAGGCTTCTCTCTGAAAAAAGGGTACGAGATCTCAACAGAATCCGACTTGGTACGTTGGGAAATGGAAAACGAGACCCCGTTCGGAAAAACCGCGAATCTGTCCACGTCAAACGCCCTTACATCGGAAACCCTCCGAAACGATACCAAACACAGTAACAAAGTAAGTTTAGCTGACAGCTGGCTCAACGACAAATCTGCATTCGGCGGCCAGTCCCATAAGAACTGCAAGACGAAAGCTACACCCCAGAATCTCCTATATCTCGGACCAGGAGGGCGAGACAGCCTGCAGACCAAAGGGTCCTTACCCACTGGCATCCCCGACAATGGGACGCGCGCGGCCAAAATAGTGGATCGCACGACATTAATGGAACGAAAAGATCGCCCTAAGGAGAAAGGAGAGGATAGAAAATTTAAGATCATATGCACAGGTGCCGTAAAGGGATCCCCACCTCTCTCCACACACCAGCGAGACCAAGAATTCCATGCTGATCTGTAACATTGTCTCGTGCCAGGAGCCCAGGAATCCCACAGAAGCTCTCTAGTTGTCTGCGATAATCCCTCAACCGACCAGGCTCCCCTGAAATCGTCCAAGCTACCAGGCGTAGGTGATCTTGAAGAACCAAGGGATGAGGGTCTCCGTGGGGATCCATCAGAAGTACAGGGAAGGACGGAAGTAGAAAAGGATCTGGAAACGACAAGTCCAGAAGTTCCGGGAACCACGGTTGACTGGGCCAAAAAGGATCAATTAGGATCAGAGATACCTGTTGAACCCGAACCAGATGAAGGACCCTTGATAGCATATCGAACGGAGGAAACACCACAACTGTAGGAAAGCGTCCACTGCCTTGCAGGGTGGATCTGGAAGCCAACTATAGAACACCGGAAGTTGATGATTCATCCTGGTAGCGAAAAGGTCTATCACCAGAGGACCCCGAATCGTCTCCAAATGGTGGAACACAGACGGGTGAAGTTTCCAGTCGCTCACGTCCCTCCAATGTCTGGAGAACCAGTCCGCCGTCATGTTGGACACACCTGGAAGGTACTCTGCCCTGATCGAAATATTGCAACGAAAACAGAACCAATAAAGTCCTTTCGCGGTGTCACGGTTTGTTAAGACTCTCATACGCAAGGTTAGGTAAAAACACAACTTTATTGAAACGATTAAGATAATCCCATATGATTTTAAACACATACATACAATACATAGAATGACCAATGGAAGGACTATAACAATACAGACTCTACCGGTCTTGCCAATATACCAGGCAAGACAGCCTGAGCAGTAAGGAATAAAAGGCTCTGCCGGCCTTGCCAATATACCGGGCAAGGCAGCCTAACTAGATGCTTAGAGACTTAGGATCTACCGGCCTTGCCAATACCGGGTAAGGCAACCTCAGGATGCAATAATGTAAAAGGTTCTACCGGCTTTACCAATATACCGGGCAAGGCAGCCCAGAGGAATACCAAATATAGGCTCTACCGGCCTTGCCAATACCGGGTAAGGCAACCTCAGGATGGAATAATGTAAAAGGTTCTACCGGCCTTACCAATATACCGGGCAAGGCAGCCCAAAGAAGCAGTAATCAATCACAGTGATCTTAATAGCTGTCAGATGGCAATGACAGTCTAATAGTAATCGATAGACTGCAAGATCAGTGGTTTACCCTGGTAGTCTGTACACTGTATCACTCATGTACTGTAGGACTACTAGCTGTCTAGGACTGGACAGCGCACAGTGAATCATAAGACTACCTGGGTAACGAGACAATGAAGTAAACCAGCGCCCTCACATTGGGAACCTTCTCGCAAGACATAGATTAACCCACAGGTCATGGAGCGAACCAACACCCTCGCGTTGGTATCATACAAGATATAGTGTAGCTTAGCGGTGGAGCGAACCAGTGTCTGCACTCTGGGTACCAACAGACTGTATAGTATAGCTGCACGGCTTAAGGAGCGAACCAGCTTCCACACGCTGGGACCAGCAAACAGTATAGTATAGCCGCAAGGCTTAAGGAGCAAACCAGCGTCCGCACGCTGGAACCAACAGACAATATAGTATAGCCGCAAGGCTTGTGGAGTGAATCAGCCCCCGCACGCTGTGACCAACAGACAGTATAGTATAGCCACAAGGCTTGTGGAGCGAACCAGCGTCCGCATGCTGGGACCAACAGACAGGATAGTATAGCCACAAGGCTAATGAAGCGAATCAGCGTCCGCACGCTGTAACCAACAACCAGAATAGTATCGCCGCAAGGCTTATGGAGCGAACCAGCGTCCGCACGCTGGGACTAACAGACAAAATAATATAGCCGCAAGGCTGTGGAGTAACCCAGCGTCCGCACGCTGGGACTAACAGGCAGTATAGTATAGCCACAAGGCTCATGGAGCGAATCAGCGTCCGCACGCTGTAACCAACAACCAATATAGTATTGCCGCAAGGCTTGTGGAGGAAACCAGCGTCCGCACCCTGGAAACCAACAGAGAATGTCGCCAAAGCGACCGAACAGAAAGTCGCCACAGACGCAGGAACCGGGCCAGGAGACGAACAGGAATCAGCAAGGACGATCAACCGGATCAGGAGCGGCGATGAAGACAGGCAGCAGGAAACAGCAACCTCTGAAGACTCAACCGGAACCGTCACTGGAACCAGCACTGCAGACCGGAGACTCAGGAACAGGATGAAATCAGGAACTCAGGAACACAGCAAAAGGCCCAGTAAGCTTCTGAGCATGGTGGAAGTGGCTGCTATCAGAGACACCACGAAAGGGCAACCAGAGGGTGCCCAGACTCAGTTTAACTAGGCAATATGAGATGGGCTAAAGGCAGACAGCCAATGGGAGCCCCCTACCTGTAATAGACATAGAAATGCAGCAATCACGGGCACCGTAATACGCGGTTTCCGTAAGAGTCCGAGTTCTGGCGCCTCCCAGACGATTGATGTACTGGACCGCCGAAATGTTGTCCATACGGAGAACAATTCAACAATCTGATTTGTCTCTGGTGAAACTGCGTAAAAAAGCGAAAGAACCTGCAATCAACTCCAAGCAATTGATATGCAGACCCCTTTCTCCCATGGACCAAGGCCCTCCTGTGGACACTCCAGCGCAATGCGCCCCCCCAGCCCCAAAGGCTGGCATCCGATTCCATCACAAAATCCGGGAGGGGACCAAAAATGGCAGTCCCGTTCCAGGCCTGCATGTGAAGAAGCCACCAATTTAACTCCGCTCGAACATCTGGAGTAAGAAAAATAGAATGGTCGTAAGAACGAACTTCCCTCAGATGACGCGCTTTCAACCGCTGCATTGCCCGATAATGAAGGGGCTCTGGAAAGATTGCCTGAATAGACGAGGAGAGAAGACCCACAATACGAGCCAGGAACCTCAGAGGTATACGTTCGAGACGAAGGACCTTGCGAATCTCTTTCCGAATCGCCGCAATCTTGGCCACAGGAACCCGGAGTTGGCACTTGACGGAATTGATCTCGAACCCCAAGAATTGCACCACTTGAGCTGGAACCAAGGCCGACTTCTCCCTGTTGACTATAAAGCCCAACTCTTCCAAGAACCCAATCACGAAGTCTGTCTGAGATAGAAGAAGAGATCTCTCGCTGCAAAAAATCAACAAATCGTCGAGATAGATGAGGCACCGAACTCCGTGACTGCGAAAATGCGCTACCAACGGTTTCATCAGCTTGGTGAAACACCACGGGGCCGAGCTGAGACCGAACGGCAGGCACGTGAACTGACAAGCTCGACCCTGCCACCGAAAACGTAGGAAAGGATGACTTGCTAGCGCCACTGGGACCGTAAGGTAAGCGTCCTTGAGATCTAGATGGGTGAACCAGTCATCCTGAAGCAGAAGATCCCTTATCATATGAATCCCTTCCATTTTGAAATGCCTGTAAACTACAAAAGTGTTCAGGCTTCTGAGATTGATAACCGGGCGAAAATCTCCGGTTTTCTTTCAGACTAAGAAGATGTTGCTGAAAAATTCCCCATCGTCTGAAGCGAACTGTACTGCGCCTTTGGAGAAAAGAGATCGAATTTCTGTATCTATCAAGTCCCTGGCTTCCCTGGAAATAACTGGATCTGCACAGGAGGAGTAGCAAACTCGATTACGTAACCCCTGACTGTCTGCAGGATCCACGCATCCATGGAAATCGTCCTCCACTTCTGAAAGAAAAAAACCTAGTCTGCATGCAGTGACATTCAGAGGAGACATACCCACAAGAACATTTACCTGAAGTGGCTCTGCCGTGTCCCCGACTCCTGGATCCTCTGACCTTGTCCGACCCTCGACCGAAGGTGTGGTGATACTGGGTTGTTGGAAAGAAGGTCGCTGATGGCGGCTGTGGTCTGAGGCCTGATGTCCAAAACCGGCTGGAGGCAGGGCCCCTTTGGCGTCCAGCCCTGCCAAAAACACCTCTGGCAGAAGAAGGTCTAAATACTTGTCTCATGGAGGTCTGAGCCTTATTGAGGATGGTGAACAAGCTGACTTGTTTTTTCAATTCAGGTATGAATGGCTCCCCAAATAAAAGGCCCAGAGCCGCTGGCCCCAATTCTTTGGTACTAAGATCTGCCAACTTGGAATCCAGACGAAGAAGAGACACTTTTAGCATTAGAATTCCCAAGAAGACAAACGGCCCACAAGGCCCATTCACGCACTGCAGTGGCATCCAACTTAACACCTTGAGACATGGCTTGATTCGCAAAGAACAGTAGTCTAGTCCATTAGCTTGTCCTGAGATGCCTTCAGACCCTTTTCGATGCCCTTGCGCGGGTCACGACCAGATCTAGACATAAACAGCAGAACGTTCGGATCAAATTCTGGCGTCAAGGCCACCTTGTCCGGCAACAATGGTCGAGGGCATTCGGCCTGAAGTCTAGTACGAACCTCGCGATCCAGAGGCTTCCGCATCCAGAAATGTACGAACTTCGCCAAATGCTCTGGCAGGCTCCATCCGAAGAACGAGGGTGCCGGATGTTTCTAGGATCAAACAGAAGATTGCCTTGTGAGTCGACCAAATCTTTCTCCCCCACTGGTGCTTCGGACCCAGCGCCCGTCTCTACATATTCCGATTCCTTAACATAAGTAGAATCCCTAACATGCTCCGGTCTCCAAACAAGATCATCATTAGATGCAGAATCCTCTGCAGGCCATTCGTCCACTGCCACCAAGGGAGATGACAGAATAATCGACCCCCGCAGCCGTCACCTGGTCTGTACCACAGCTCTCCAAGACCTCACTCTGTCTAGGGCGCTTGAAGGGAGCCTTGCCTGATCGACCTCCACCAGATGAAGCGCCCTGTCAATGTCTCTTGGGTGTCATTACGCCAGTAGTTTTAGGCTCAGACGGGGGAAGATCCTCAGCGCCGCCCGAAGGGCCGGAACACGACGGTGGAGGACCCACAGGATGAGGATTGAGCGCTCTTGCTAAAACCTTCTCCAATGAAGCGCCCACTGCCACATGAATCATCCCCTGAATATCAGGTAAGCTTGGAGGAGAGTCACCCATGATCACAGTCCTAGATGGTCTGGGGCACCTGCAAACCACAAAAACCCACAATCAACACCACAGCTCCTGCTAGCGGAGCAGTCTCCTGCCAGCACAACTGGGGCTTACCCAGAGGGAGAAAGGCAAGGGTAAGTGCAGCTCCCTATGGAGCTGGAGACCAGAAACCAAAGTATTTAGTTAGCTATACAAACCCAATTATGTGATATAATTTTTTTTTTGTCTGTGTGTGGACCAACAGATCAAGAAACAGCAACCTGGCCAATAACTGGAACAACCCAGAGGAGTCTCACGTAACAGGGGCTCACCCCACGCAGAGGGACTAAACAGGAGGGCTCACCCCCAATACCAAGGTCAAAGTATTGACCAACAAACAATAGTCTGGAAAGTAATCCAGAGAAATTCCTTTAATATGAAATCAGGAAAAAAAGGGGGGCTCACCCCAGTTGTGTAGCGGGGGCTCACCCCAGACAATAAATATAATGGCTTTAGTGTGGAAACTTTGTTAGCTTTATGCACTAGGGAACTTAAAGAAACAACTCATCAATGGAGGTGCAACCAACCACCCAGGGTACCCACCAAGCGGCAATCCCCAAAGGAAGAAAGCCTCCCCGGCACGGGAAAAAAACACACCACGCCGGAGAAAACCCCCTTCCCAAGCAGAGGCCGCACACGCGAGGTATAAGGGTAAACAAAGATGGCCGCCGGGGTATGTGAAACGCGATACCCGTGGCGGCCCAGTCGCGTAGCGGCAGCCACAGGACAACGTCCCGCGTACTGCTGGAAAACCAATGGGGCAATAATAAGACTGCAATTCCGCACCGGAATCCCCCCCAGAGGCGGAGGACTAAATAGTGTGAGGCCCGCACCGCCAGACCGCCACCCGGCCGACAGTGAGCAAGCACCAACAAAGTCCACAGCCTCCCAGGGAACCCAGACATGTAACGCAGGGAAAACCCAAATGTGTGCCAAAGAACAACCCAGATCCCCTTGGCACACGCAGAAGCAAGGTACTCGGGCAAATGTGAAACCAGAGAAAGGATGGAGGTTTGTTCACGGAGATGAACAGTAAACAAAACCAGAATCCTGACTAGAACCTAGTGACTTAAACCCAACAAAGGAAGGGGACACAGGAAGATCATACATACAGTAACTAAATAGCATGTAGGATTAATGAAACACAATACACATAACAATACACAGCAATGAGAAACCAAAACTCTGACCTGTCCTGCTTGTGGAGCAGCAAAGAAAGAGGCGGGGCTTAGTTAGTTTGGGCCTTATATTACCTCTGTATTGGCTGCTGATTGGTCATTTTTTGGTTTTCTATTCTGTGCTGCTATGGAGTTTCAGTAAAAAAAGAAATGCAAATATGAAGCCTCCTGTCACGTAGTAAAATTATCATAAAGTGTCACACTGTGCCACCAACAATTAAAGGTTATTTTTACAAAATTGATTTATATTACAAATGGCTAGCACCACATATAGGCTGTTTCTAATTATTATAAAATTAACTAAACTCATCTTAAGGTGGTAGGTCCACTTTAACTACAGCTATTATTAAAAGAAACCATCTTAAGACTAAAATGTAGTTTCATTGGTCTGTTTATGCTGACAGGCCTCAAACATATTACCATTTCATTTTTCTACATTTTATCAAATATTTTTGCTATCTGGTCAAACTGATTGCAAATGTTTCAGACATTCTTACAATAAATCAGTTTCTTATTCTATTTAACCTATATCAGTTTCCTGTTTCTTTGTACTGTCTGCGATTCAGGGCAGAGGGATAATAGAACTGTGACATTATGGTGCTTGCCATAGAAGAAGAATATATTTATTGTGTCTCATAACAATGATTTAGCACTATTTTATTCACAGGCAGCTGGAAGGCTAATTATTGATTCTTAAATGACAGATCTTATTAATGTCACACAGACCAACACTAAACTAGCTCTTTCTTGACCTGTGACCTTGACAGCTGAACTGTTGACATCTCATAACCTCCTATTAATTGACTGATTTAACACAAGTGGATGTGTTAGACGCTGGATATATAATATGGATGAGAAGGTGAAATGTTTACTTGATTCTAGTCCTTTGAATGGTATCAGCCTGTTATGAAACGGATACTTTGTGGATGTTTATACAAATACTCAAAGAGTATATGCATTTAGATACAGTGTATGTGCAATAAGAGGCTCTTTATGTATGACCAATATAACCCTTTGTGTGTCAGAAAAATCTCCTCTCTGGCACTCAACGGTTAAGCCACAAAGGAATTCTGGGTAAAATATAAAGTGGTGGCTTGGATTCCTCTCTAGCATACAAGGTGTTAAAGGGATAGTAATACTTAAAATGTAAAAAATATATGTTGTAGGGTTTATCCCCCTGAGTAAAACAAGAGTACTCCCACTGTTGAATGGTGTTTCATTCAAAAGTTATTAATTTTCAAAGTTGAATTTTTTAGGTGCAATATCACAGTGGCCTGAAATTGTAGAGTGGCGCTGTTGCTACACGATCCTATGGACAGCTCTGGTCCCGGGACCATAAATCTCCACAGGATGGTGTAGCAACAGCGCCACTGTACAATTTTAGGTCACTGTGATATTGCACCTAAAAAATTCAACTTTGAAAATTAATAACTTTTGAATGAAACACCTTTCAGCAGTGGGAGTACTATTGTTTTACTCAGGGGGATAAACCATACAACATTTTTTTTTTACCTTTTACGTATTACTATCCCTTTAAGTAATCACTGTTCATGTTTTCCCATACTGCTAAAGGTGAATACTCAAGTTCATGACAACACAATTTTGAGCGTCCATTAAATCCACAATATGGAATATGGAGATCACACCTGTGTTCACACAATGCTAAGGGCTTTCATCTACCATATCTTGAGAAAGTAATACATTTTCACACCTATGAATATAAGGCTGAGTTTTCACACCTGATTTCCCATAGTAAGCAGACTTATGGGGATTAATAAAACCAGGAGTGGCTCATTAAGCAAGGAAATCAGAGGATTTTCTTGCACATTAGCCATTTGGCTATTCAGCAATAACCAGATCGCATCTGGCCATTGCTTATTTATCAATGAGCAATGATCATTCTTCATCAATGAGCAACGGCCAGGTGGACCAGCAAATTCTGTCTCCAGCTTTAATGACAGAGAGCACACACATACACATATGTTGTATGTTTTTGTGTGTGTGTGTGTGTTGCTGGATTTACAGTATTTACCTCAGGTTTTCATCTTATTTTCCTTCAAGGAAGGGAAATACATTCAATCATTGATGAATACCTGAAAGTATCCAACAATGATGGCAGAAATGGGCTGGAGAAGAGAAGTGTATTTTAAAAGCTGCTTATCTCATACCTTGATGAATTCTCCCCTTTCTTCACATCACATCACATTGGACAGGGAGATCAAAGGATTCCAAACTGTCATATATGAGAATCAGAGGTTTTGATTTTGATGGTCCCCTGTGCAGATGGTCACTTTGCTACGTTTTTAAAATTGCCCTATTTTATAGCAATACACAGCATATAACACAAAGAAAGGTGGGCGCAAAATAATAATCTCAGTCCCCCTAACAAAATGAAAAAAACATATATATATACATGTGAGTGACTATAAAGAAAAAAATATGTATGAACCAAAATAGATAGAATTGGAAGATAAGGTCATGTGATAAATGATTAACCAAGTAACATATGTAAATACAATCAGAAAAAATTATAGTGTCAATGTACAATAATAAAACAATAATTCAAACGTCCCAGTTATTTATTAAAAATCAGAAAGCTCTCACCTTATTAGAAGTAGAATGTAAGTTCATCAGTAGATGTACTATCCCAGAGCAGGTAGAGAAGCAGATCTTAAAAAACCTCTCTCACTAGCACAATTCCCATGCTGCTAGTCCCAGCTGGTGGTCCTGTACTTTACCATCTAGCGAAATATCAACAATGTAGGGCTTGACTGCTCTCAGAGAGGTGGCTCGCTACGAAACATCCATAGTATGTAAAAGAAGCAGAAAAAACACAATACTAAGTGCAATATGTTTAATAAGTTAATATTGCACAAGGAAGTAAAAAAATGCACTCACAAAAACCCCATGGGTTATAAGGGATCTCGAGGTCCCTAAGCCCACATACAGTCACGCAATCGTGTCCTCTATCTTCTGTATCCCCAGTACCTTAGTCCAACATAGCAGGTTGTAATGATCCTTCTGAGCAGTTGGTGCTTTGTTCTTAGGTGACCTATCAGCTGACTCGTGGACCATACTCCAGCTGAGAATTTCTCACTTTTCACATAGCATAGCATATAACAGAAATGTTATACTTATGCTATTCATATGACTGTTGTGCGCTGGATGTACTTACCTGGTAAAAGTATCAGGCGAATTTGGCCCTTCCTTGTCCAGGATGACTCATCCAAACAATGATGGGATGAAATTAAATTTGAAACAATGGAACAGAAGAACGCATTTGCTATTGTAGCCACCCGGAAGTTACTCTTTAACACCAGTGACTGGAGGTCACATTCCACCAGCATTGGACTTTAATGTCAGTAGGCCCCATACGCCAGCTCTAAAGCATACCCAGGTAAATCTTATACACTAATGCCATTCACTCTATTATTTGTTTAGTACATTGGAAGGTGTAGATGAAAGGACCACCTGAAAACACCTACAGACTGCCACCTGCACAATTAGCATTACAAACAGGGTTTTTGGAATAAATAACGTAGCACAATGATATTAGGCAGGTTTTGGGACAGGCCTGTCCTTATGGTAGAGCAAAACAGGATGTGTACCCAAGGCACACCACTTGTCGGGGTCCTGCTCCCAACAGAATGCTGGGGAAAGCTCTTAACTGGCTTACAGTCAAAGAGGTACCACTCAGATCACCTTTATGTGACATAGCCTATGTTCCAGTTGTGCAAGTTGCTGTGAAGAATATTTACCCAGCAAGTCATATACTATTACACAGAACCAGAGAGATCCTCCAGTTGTGACCTGGTGAGTGGTATGTATGATGGTGTCAGACTGTGTGTGTGTGTGTGTGTGTGTGTGTGTGTGTGTGTGTGTGTGTGTGTGTGTGTGTGTGTGTGTGTGTGACTTTCTGTGACCAGTGGAAGAAGACAGGGGTGTCAAACTGGATGTATGCATGGGTCTGTGACTACCAGTGGACAGTGGAACATTGCTTTAGTGTCAATCTGTATATATGGGTCTGTGATTGCATGTGGACTACGGAACAAGGCTAGATTTCCCGACGGTGTATGCATCAGTCTGTGATTACATGTAGACAGTAGAACAAGGCTGTGGTATCAGACAGTGGATGTAAGGCTCTACGACTAATGGTAGAACAAGGCTGGGGTGGCTGATTGTGTATATATGGATCTATGATTACAAGTGGACAGTGGAACAAGGATGTGGTGTCATAAGACAGTGTATATGTAGTTCTACAACTACAAGTAGAACAAGGTTAGGTGTAACACATTTTTCGTGTGATTCTGTGACTACTAGTGGAACAAGACTGGGGTGGATCATGGTGCATCTGTGGTTCAATGACAACCAATGAACTGTGGAACATGACTGAGGAATCAGGTAGGGTATATTTGGTTCTGAGATCACATAGTATAATGGAACAAGGCTGGGCTGTTAGACTGTATATATGTTTTTCTTTGACTACCACTGGAGAATGGAACAAGGCTGCAGTGTCAGACTGTTATGTGTGGTTCTGTGACTACCAGTGGAATAATGCTATGATTACAGACAGTATATATATACAAATATATATATATATATATATATATATATATATATATATATATAAATATAATCAGCCAAGGTATATCCATGGACCAAGGAGACAGCACTCAGTGTGATGAATGAAAAAGTGTTCTTTATTCAATCCATGCCAAATGTTTTCAGTCACACAACTGACCTTCCTCAGGACAAACAGGGGAATGGACACCATTTCAGTGGTATAAATAGGATAAGGAATGACCCCACAGGCAACGTAGACCCACGCAAAGGATACGCCAAGATCGGTGCCCTCGTGTTGACCCCAATTGCCTGTGATGTCAGGGGTAACCCGGTTGCTACGCAACATATACAACAAAGGAATGCTGAAGGATAGCCAAGCTAATCCTAGTGCCCTCCATCCATCACCTTCGCAAAATACAATTATAGTTCAAGTGGATTATCACAAAATAATACACCCTAATGTGCTCTATGTAAACTATACAGTTGCATGATGCGCATATCGCGGCTGCGGAGAGTGGTGTATGATAAAAACACCACCTCATTGCAGCCCACAACAGCGCATCGTCAGCCAGCTCCCGAACCAACTTGTGGTGCCAACTCTCAGCACATATCCCTCAATAAAAGCAATAAAATAAATCAAAAGTACCTACAAAATGTGAGTCACGATGCTGCGGGAATAACCACGGGACACCGCCGTGTCGCAACTCACCAACGAAATAGTTACTTGCTAAGCTGTAGAATGATAGGCTGGCACAGAGTTCAAACGAAAGAAAAAAAGAAAAAAGTATTGGAGTGGTGTCGGCTGAGAGCACCACTGCTTAGGGATTTGACATAAGTAAAGCAATAAGAAATCATCTCATTAGAATAGTGTTCATTACTAATTAAATGTCACACAGTATTGTTCCTTGTATTATATCTGTGTTACTGGTAACACAACTTGTAACTGTCGCTCATCAGATAAGTTACAAAGTCAAATTCAAAGTCAGGCTTCCCAGCCTTTGGAGTATTTAGTGCAGGAGGTGGAAATAGTTCCTCATTATGAGGCAGTGTAGATGGTGATGTATTTTAACATTGCTATAATCTCACAATAGGTGTTTTAGGGCCCCTTTCCTGTAGACTTACTACAAGGAATGCCCATTTGATATGACACCTTGGAGAATGATTTTAATGTCTTGTAGATGAAGATAAAATAGTCCAATGGGTTCTTACTGATAGAATAAATCATCATCAATCCTGTTCATTTCCAGTTTACCAATATTCTATCTTGTAATCAAGCTTATGGATACTTAGGTGATTTAGAGCTCCTTCCTGTGTGCTTCAACAAGGAATGCCCACATTTTTTTTGTCACCTGTACAGTATAATGTCCATTGGATGTTGATATGAATCTCCTCCTGATCCTTGTTACAAATAACACGAAAGGTGCAATTCATGATTGAGTCCTTTAAGAGCCAGAGTGTCATATTCATAAATCAAAAGTGCCTCCCTTTGTAGTAATAGTTTATGTCTATCTTCACCTCTTTGTGGTGTATGTGCCATCTATATGGGTAAAAAACAAAAGTCAGATAGTTTATGTTTGAACAGCACAAAGTGCCGTGTGACTGGTTGTTTCAAAGTCTCTTTGGCATCTAGGGTCCCCTCCAGGGCTTTTTTGATGGCCGATTTGTGGTTGTTTATACAGTCTTTCAGCATTGTAATAGTTTTTCCAATGTAATGTAGTCCACACGGGCAAACGATCATGTAGACCACATATCTTGACTCACAGTTCATGAAATCCTGTATTACCACTGGTTGGCCTGTTTTTGGGTGCTTGTAATCTTTGCCTGTAATAATATAGTCACAATTGGAACAACCTTTACATTTATATACCCCTTTTGGGCTCATTAACCAACTGCCACCTTGAATGTATTTATCAAATGGGTCAGCATGCATAAGCCAATCCCCAATATTTTTTCCTCTTTTATAACAAAACAACGGTTTTGTGGCGAACAGATGTCCCATTCTCTGATCACCAGCCAGTATATGCCAGTTATTCAAAACAGTTTGTTTGATGGCTGGTGAAGAAGTTGTGTACTGTGTCTGTACACAAAATATTGTATCTTAGTCAACAACAACCAGCTTTGGAGACAAAAGAGCAGATCTATCCAATTTCAAGGATTTTACCATACCTACATCCACATCTTATTTAGAATATCCTCTTTCAAGAAATCTGTTTTTCAAAGCACATAAAGATTTTTGACATTCTTTAGTATCAGAAGTATTGCGCACTACCCTAATCATTTGAGAAAATGGTAGGCCTCTCTTAAGTGGTATAGGGTGATGACTTTGAGCTAGGGTGTTTCTATCAGTTTTTTTACGGAATATTTTAGTTTTGAGTCTGCCTGCTTCCTTGTACACTTCCATGTTGAGAAAGCTGATATTGTGGTAGTCATAAGTGAGTGTAAATCTAATGGTAGAGTCTATGCTGTTTAAGTAATCTACAAATTCTCTCAAAGAATCCTGTGTATCAGTCCATAATAAGAAAATATAATCAATAAAGCGCTTAAAGAAAGCAATATGACAAGAAAAGCGATTGACTGAAAAAATGTGTAGTTTTTCATAATAATCCATAAATAATGAGGCATATGATGGGGCCATATAAGACCCCATTTCCGTACCTTGTCATTGCAACTAAAAATCATTTTCAAATTTGAAATAGCTTTTTTTCAAAATGATATCCATTAGTAGTAAATACATTCAACTGGTGGTCCAGAATATGTCTCATCATTAGTGATTATTGCTTTGACAGAGTCTTTGCCATGTTCATGGGGTATTCTGGTGTATAGACTAGAGACGTCTAAAGTCACAAGTAACACATCATCAGAGATCTCTTGTGGTAAAGGGTGAATAAAGTCAGCTGAGTTACGTATATAAGTATTACGTTTAATGGAATATGATTGGAGGTAAAAGTCAACATATTGCGATAATAGCTGGCAGCGTGAGCCTCTGGCTGATATTATGGGCCGTCCAGGTGGATGGTCTAATGATTTATGAATTTTTGGTATGCAATACAAAACTGGTGTTCTGGGTTGACTTTGGGTTAAAAATTGTTCGATTTCTTCCGTAATCCATCTGTTGCGAAGTCCTAAATTGATTACTGCCTCAATTTCAATCTTATATTTTACAGTGGGATCTCGGTCCAATTTTCTGTAACAAGTTGCATCACTCAACTGTCTCTTGACCTCAATTTGGTAATCTTTGTTATTCCTTACCACAATGCCGCCTCCTTTGTCAGCTTGTCTAACTATTATGGTTTTATCATTTTCTAGATTTTTAAGTGCAGTATACTTTTGTTCACTGAAGTTTTTATAGCTTGTACGTTGTTTACTAATAATAGATCTAGTTTCATTAGCTACAAGGTTGACAAATGTAGAGACATGTGGATTTTGGCACATTGGGTCAAAAGTGCTTTTTTTCTTAAATTTGAATGAAGGATCATGCGTGACAGGGGAATCCTTACAAAAGATGTCTTTGAGCTTTAGTTGGCAATGCAACTTGTACAGGTCTACTTCCCAATCAAATGAGTTTTGTTTGTATGTGGGAATAAAATTGAGTCCTTTACTGAGGACACACATTTCTCAATCTGATAGAACTCTGAAATATTATAAACCACTACTTGTTCCTGTTTCTTAATGTCATGGGAACTGTAGTTGTGTTTTCTTCCTCCCCTCCTGATTGTTTTTATTCTTTTTGGATATTCGTCTGTTTGTTCTTTCTTTTTACTCTGGTTGATCCTAAAAAGAGCCCTCAGAGGTGCTGTCAGTGCCCTCAGTTCGTGAAGCTGAGTCACTGTCACTTTGGAAACTAACACCACCCCTGGAGTCCTGTTGAGGTATCTGCGTTTTTCAGTGATTCCTAGGAGCCATGGATAAACTCTTAGTTCTTTGTAATCATTTTGAACAAGTTTGTGTTTGTCTTTTTTAACTGCAGACAAATTTTCTTTATATTTAGTAACTGAACTTTCAAGTTTATCAATCAGGTCCTTACAGGAGTCTTTGTTAAATGTCTCTTTGTGTTTAAATTCAATTATGGTAATTTCTGCTTTGTTTTTTTTCTCTCTCTTTAGCAGATTGATTTATGACCAGTAGCATCAAGTCAAGGGAACAGCAGTTTAGAATATCACACCACTTTTGACAAAATTCTGGAATACCTCGTCCAATAGTCGGTTCGTTCTTGACTCTGAACCCCCTAGGTATTATTTTTTCTTTATAATAATAATAGTGTGCCCTGAGGAAGGTCAGTTGTGTGACTGAAAATGTTTGGCATGGATTGAATAAAAAACATTTTATGTTTTTTTATGAGCTTGCATAATTTGTTTACAGACTCCTCATCCCACTGTCCAGGGCACACTAGACAACAATCCCTTGGTGCCCCAAGCCCCACCTTGGCCACCCTTCCTCTCCTATGACCCCATCCCCAGCACAGTTCACTTTTTGCCAGTACACAAAATACACTTGCCCTATGACATACAAATAGAGAAATGCTTTTCACTGACCAGTACATGTGGTAAATAAGCTGGCCAAATTAGACTATATGGTCGTCATTTGAACACTATGTAAATTGATATAAACTAGCCGTCATAAATTAGGAATGGTTGTCAAGTGCAGTAGCATTAAGATTTTTGGCCATACCCACAGCTCAGCACAGTGGATGTGGTCAGCAAAATAGAGGAACCTTCAAAAATCAAGCAACCCAGGTGATTGTCTGCACTGCCTAATGGGAAATGCAGCTTTTCTTGTGACTTGAAATTTTTAAAAAAGAAACTTTATAGTTCAACAAATTTTAAGCATTTAGAAAGTATTGAATACATTTGTTTCTGCTCAGTGGACATAGCTTTGCTAGCAACAACTGGACAAGGAAACCTAAGGCAAATTCAGAGGGCCATCAGCAGGATAAGACAACATCAGTAGGCCATACGTACTGCTAATGTTACCAATGAAAGCAGTCATACAATGATTCATCTCCTATTCACATATAGAACACTGTAGCTGAATAGAACACTAACACCTGCTAGTAATATGGGCAGAAATTCCTAATGACCACAAAGAATCATTTCTATATAGATTGATTTTGCGGAAGGCATACATGATTCTTTTTACAGGACTCCAGGACCCCAGTCTCTTCTCACTGAAGGCTAATAAGAAGACCACCTGGACTCTGGCTTACATATAGTTGTAAATGTAATTACTGTAACTTTTTCTATAGTTTCTAATCATTGTGTGCATCAGGAAATGTGCTAAGAAAGAAAAACACGTTACCTTGAGATTTGCCATTGTCAGTTAAATAGCTGGTGTAATCCTTCAGTGTTCTGATATGAAAAAAGTACAATAAATGGGTTTCAGCCTGTGAACACTTGAGTACAAACTGTGACCAAATGAAACTGCAGCAAGGAACAGCCAAGTCAATGTAACTGGAAAAGGCAGGGAAAGTGATTAAGTCTCCACAAGATGGAAGAGGGTAGCAATTCCACCTGAAGCCAAATAACATTTTTGGTACTCCTCCTGCCTTCTTCCCCACTGGTTTTGAAGGTCAGGTCCTGAAACAAAGGAAAATGGCCTGGCCTTCACAAACAGTGGGCAACCAAGCAGGCTCGCCTTGTTGCCTCCCACATCCCCCTTGGGGGCAGAGAGTAAGGGGCGGGGTTGGTGAAAGTATAGAAAGAGAACACCCTGTTGTTAATAACTGCTTTGCTTTTCACTCCCACTCTCCCCAGATCTAAAGTCCCTAAAACAACAAAAACAGCAGGAGGTCTCGGATAGGTCAACAGATACTCCCGGAAGAATTTAGGTTACAGGAGGTCCAAGTAATGTGGCTCTCCTAGGCACTGTGCCGGCATGGCATGCCAGTAGGTTTTGGTTCAATGAAGGGCATTCAATGGTTCTGCAACTAGGGTGCTCTGCAGGGCAAACTGTTTAGCCAATCACAATACCAGTGTGCATGAAGTGGTGAGCCACTGCAGACAATGAGGGTTGTGCTAAGAATGTCTAGAAACCCCACACACACACACTTAAGTAGCTGCCCTGACTGGAGTCAGACAGTAAAGTAAAATTCACCTTTATTAATGTAAGCAAATAATAACAATGATCAGGATTGCGCAGAGGGTAACCAAGAGGCAGGGATTCTATCAGCAATAGAAGTATGCCTCCTGATCCCAGAACTGCAGAGACTAAGCCGAAGCCAATCATAGTCTCTAAGCTGAGAGGAAGTGTAAGCCTGACGGTTCTCCAAATGATGGAATAGGAAGATGACTGACTCACGCCTGCAGCCATCCAGGAGAAGACTGTCACTAGAATGTGAGACAACCAAAGAACCTACTGACTCGCTCCTGCAGTCAGTAATATCAGAATCTGCCAGAGCCACAGGTCTGCACCAGATTGGGTGTCCACTACAAGGGGCAATACAAGAGAGTAGTCAGACAGAGCCACAGGTCAGCACCAGGATGGATGGTTAGACAAGCCAGATCATACACAAAGATCAGGAAAAACTAGAGAATTGTACTGCACACCAACATAAGGGTAACTGGATGAAACTCCAGTTCCCTTTAAATACAAGGTGCCAGGAAGTAGCTAGGAGGAGCCAGACCAGAACCCAAGGTATAAGAAGGAGCCTGCGTCAGATACACTTTCTCGCACCCGAAATTGATGCATCTTGCCGCGAGATGCGTCGTATGCCTGCACAACTGATGCGTCTATCAGAGCATACAATTAGCTTAGCGCAAGGACACAGGCGTCCACTGCTGACGCCAAGAGCGCCCAAGCCCAGTCCAAACAGTGAAGTGTGGGATGACACGGAAGCATCATATAGAGCGATACGGTGACACTGGATATAGGTAAGCTGTGACAGTACCCCCCCCAAGGGCCCCTCCTCAGAGGATCCGGTCAGGGTTTGTCAGGAATACGAACATGGAACCTGTGCATTAAAAGGGGAGCATGAACATCCCCAGAGGGAATCCAGGAGCACTCCTCTGGACCATAACCCTTCCAGTGTATCAAGTACTGGAGACGCCCTCTGACCCACCTGGAGTCCAGAATGCTTTGAACCATGAATTCCTCATGATTATTGACTTTGACAGGAGCAGGTCGGACCGTACTAGTAATGTAAAGGTTACAAATCAGGTTTGAGCAGGGAGATGTGGAACACATTGTGAATGCGCATGGAGGCTAGACGTTCCAGAGCATAAGCCACGGGGTTAGTTTTGCACAGCACCTGGAATGGGCTAACGAATCGAGGAGCCACTTTATTACAGGGAACCTGGAGGTTAAGATTCCGGGGAGACAGCCACACCCTCTGCCCCACCTGAAAGGTAGGTGCTGGTAACCGTCTGTGGTCTGCCTGCCTCTTTTGCTGTTCACAGAGCCACATAGGGTATGCTGTACCTGAACCCAAGAGGAATGGAGCGCACTCAAATGCTCATCAAGGGCCAGAATTTCCTGAGCCTGAAATACCTCGGGAAGTACAGAGGGTTGAAACCCATAGTTAATCATAAACTGAGAATTCTGTGAGGAAGAGTTCATGGCACAATTCCGGGCAAACTCTGCCGAAGGTAACAGGGTAGGCCAGTTGTCGTGTTGGTCAGAGATATAGCAATGGAGAAATTGTTCCAAGGCTTCATTAGACCTTTCAGCCGCACCGTTAGACTGAGAGTGATAAGCGGAAGACGATGCTAGCTGGATCCTCATCTGTGCACAAAAGCATCTCCAGAACCGAGACATGAACTGGCTGTCTCTGTCCGAAACAATAACCCTGGGTATGCCATGAAGCCAAAAGACCTCCTTAGCGAATACCAGTGCCAGTTCCTGTGAGAATGGTAGGCTTTTAAGTGGTACAAAGTGAGCCATCTTGGAAAATTTGTCTACGATCATCAAGATGACTGTGAAGCTGGAAGATCTCGGCAGATCAACCATAAAATCTATGGACAGATGAGACCAGGGACGTTCCCCATTGGCCACAGGTTGAAGGAGAACGACAGGCAAGTGTTGAGGGGATTTATGCTGAGCACAAGTAGTGCAAGCTGCAGTGAAAGCAGCACAATCTGATCGAAGGCTTGGCCACCAGAACAATCTAGACAAGAACCAGATCAGTTGGTCTCGTCCAATGTGACCAGCGATTTTGGACGTATTGTAAGTCTCTGATTTTGGACGTATTGTAAGTAGTGATGAGCGAGCATGCTCGGCCGAAGCTCGGTTCGGCTCGAGCATCGCTCTGCTCGGCACATGGCGGTACTCGTACGAGTACCGCATGTGCTCGCCCGCCATGTTCGGGTCTCCTCCCCGCACGTTTCGCGGCTGCTGCGCAGCCAATAAACGTGCGGGGAGGCTCTGACATCAGTGTAATGACAGCAGCCATGTTGGCTGCTGGCATTACACTGATTGGCTGGCCAGAACCCGTGATCGGGTGCTGTATAGCACCCGACGCGCGAGTTCGGCTCATTCTTAGCCAGGGAGAGATGCGCTCAGGCAGGGAAAGTCAGTGTAGGGAGAATAAAATTGTTGGAACTCTTTCAAGACCCAAAAGTCCTTTTTAGGACTGTTGTGTGTGGGGGCAGCATTTATATTTTGTTTGGGGGGGCACAATTTCCTTTTTTTTGTGGGGGGGATATTAGTAAGGTGACATATAATACTAGATGCACAGGAAGTCAGTGTAGGGAGAATAAAATTGTTGAAACTCTTTCAAGACCCAAAAGTCCTTTTTAGGACTGTTGTGTGTGGGGGCAGCATTTAATTTTTTTTGGGGGTGGCAGAATTTAATTTTTTTGTGGGGGGGGACATGTTCTAAGGTGACATTGTACTAGGTGCACAGGGACAAATATTTCACAGTGCAGTGACAAGCTGACATATTCTGTTAGGTGCACAGGGCCAATTATTTTACAACGCAGCGACAAAAAGGGCCATTTTAAACGTGTGCCTAGCCATAGATTATTGTCACATTCTGTTTAGTGTGCAAATTCACAAATTAACATATTCCGTTCACTGTGCCTAGCCGCAGATTAGCGTCACATTCTGTTTCGTGTGCCTAGCCGCAGATTAGCGTCACATTCTGTTTAGTGTGCCTAGCCGCAGATTAGCGTCACATATTGTTTAGTGTGCAAATTCACAAATTAACGTCACATATTGTTTAGTGTGCAAATTCACAAATTAACGTCACATATTCCGTTCACTGTGCCTAGCCGCAGATTAGCGTCACATTCTGTTTCGTGTGCCTAGCCGCAGATTAGCGTCACATATTGTTTAGTGTGCCTAGCCGCAGATTAACGTCACATATTGTTTAGTGTGCCTAGCCGCAGATTAGCGTCACATATTGTTTAGTGTGCCTAGCCGCAGATTAGTTTTTATCTTCCTTTTTGTGTGTTTTACGGTCAGTCTGTAAAATGGCGTACTACGGGCGAAACATCGTTCCCAGCAGCGACGTTGGAGTCCAAGATGCATCCAGACATCCTCCCTATGCTGTCCCTGAACCATTTCTGTGGTGTTTCCATCATTTTCTGACCTTTTCCTATGAACCAGGCACCCTCACCTCATCAGAGCAGGGGGTGCCTGGTGTAATGCTCGAGTCCTCCCATTGACTTCAATGGGGCTCGGGTGCTCGGCCGAGCACTCGAGCCTCCGGGGGCGCTCGACCAGAGCACCCGAACACCCGAGCATCGGGGTGCTCGATCATCACTAATTGTAAGTCAACTGTGCGGGGACAAAGCACTTCCTGCAAGGTGTCTCCGCCAGAGCGAATGTTTGAGCAGCCAGTATCTCCTATCCCAGAGGAGACGTAATGCATGTACGGATTGTGGCCAAAATCCGATCAGCCGGAATAATCGGTGTAGGAGGAACCTCTTCTTTGGATAAATTGCAAAACTGGCATGATAGCGCATCAGCCTTAACATTCTTAGAGCCCAGAAGATAGGAGACCATGTAATTGAACCTGGATAGGAACAATGCCCGTCTAGCTTGACGGGAGAAGAAGCGTTTGGCCTTGGATAAGTACGTTAGGTTCTTATGATCAGTGAGAATCAATATCTGGGAACTGGTGCCTTCCAAGAGATGTCGCCATTCCTTCAAAGCCAGTATGATGGCCAATAACTCTGTGTCCCCAATCTGATATACCATCTCAGCCTTGGATGGTTTTCTAGAAAAGTAGCCACCGGGGTGTAAGGCCTCCCCCGGAGATGAGTGCTGAGAAAGGAGGGCGCCTACTCCAATCTCAGATGCATCAACCTCCAGGGTAAAGGGCAGGTGCACCAAAATAGGAGAAGCTGCAAATGCTGCCTTGAGTTCCTCAAAGGCGAGCAGCGCACTGGGAGACCAATCAGTAACCTGGTCCCCTTTATGAGTCATGTCCGTGATAGGCTTGACAATAGTGGAAAAGTTTTTTATAAACTTTCGATAGTAATTAGCCAAGCCCAAAAACCTTTGAATAGATTTAAGCCCCACCGGACGAGGCCACTGAAATACTGCGGATAATTTCTGGGGGTCTGTGGCCAACCCAAATGAAGAAATAATGTACCCCAGAAAGGTCACCTGAGGTTTGTGAAATTCACATTTCTCCAACTTGCAAAACAGTAATTGCAGGACTTTGGATACATCAGATCGCTGAGTCTCCAACGTAGGAGAATGAATGAGAATATCATCCAGATAGACCACCACACAGGTCTGTAATAGGTCTCTTAGCATGTCATTGATAAATTGTCAAGATTTTGATGAACTGCTCCCATTCTGTCTTTTGATTCTGCTGTCTGAGCTAATCTAGTGCTCTGCTATCCACTGCTGCTGTCTTCTGAGGTTCTGTTATCAGCCAACCCTCTCAGGGTATTTATAGCAGCTTGGCTCACTTCCCCATTATCCTTGTGTTTGTTTGCTGACCTGTTGCTGCTGGCTGCTGTGGATTTTCCTGCGCTCCTGCTTCCTGTGTTCCAGACCCCTTGGCTTGTTCCAGACTTCTCTGACTTCTATGCTTTTGACCCTTGGCTTGTTCCTGACATCACAGACTTTTGGTTTCCTGACTCCGGCTCGGCTGAATACCTGTCTTGGTTCCTGACCCTGGTGTGTCTATTGGTTTATGCTCTTGGATCATGCTTCTGTTTTTGTTGCACTAATAAAGGTGTATTGCATTTTACCTTTTTGTGTCCTGTCTGGTTCCTGGTCCCTAATGTAAATTCCTGGAAGAAAGCAGGAGAGTTACAAAGGCCAAAAGGCATGACAAGGTACTCATAATGCCCACTCCGGGTGTTAAATGCTGTCTTTCATTCATGGCCCTCCTTCAGTCAAGCTTCGCAAATATTTTGGAACCTTTAAGACGGTCAAACAGCTCCGTGATCAGAGGTATCGAATAAGCGTTTTTAACCATCAGTTTGTTCAAACCTCGGAAGTCAATGCATGAACATAACTCTCCGTCCTTATTTTTAACAAAGAAGAATCTGGCGCCCGTAGGAGAAGAGGATTTTCGAATAATGCCCCTAGCCAAGGCATCAGAGACATACTCCTCCATGACCTTGTTTCCTCTACAGACAAGGGGTATACACAGCCCCGAGGAGGTGTCGCACCAGGTAGCAGCTCCACCGAGCAATCATAGGGTCTATGAGGAGGTAATGCCCCGGCCTTGATTTTAATAAACACGTCAGTGAATTCAGAATAGACCGCACAAGCCAGACTAACAGCACTTGACAGATAAGTCTTGTTACACTGAGGACCCCAACATTATCTCACAAGTCTTCCAATCAATCCTAGGGTTATGCGCCTGCAACCATGGAAACCGTAGGACGATGGCATAATGAGGAGAGTTGATCACCTGAAACTTCAGGGTTTCTTTATGGAGGGCTCCCACCCTCAGGGTGAGCAGACAAATTTCGTGAGTAATGTGTGATGGCAGAAGGGGTGTACCATCAATGGCCTCTACTGCCAAAAGAGAGGTACGAGGCAGTAGAGGAATACCATTCTGGGCTGCAAAATCAGTATCATAAAGTATCCGGCAGCACCTGAGTCTATTAACGCAGCAACTGAGACAGACTCATTAGCCCAAGAAAGAACCACATCACACATAGGTTTATCCTGTGAGGCCTCAGGGGACTGAGAGATGCCACCTAAGATCTGTCCCAGACAGGATCTTAGGTGCGGGCATTTCCTGAACGTACCGGGCAAGACCTCAGTAAGTGCCCAGATTCCCCACAGTACAGGGACAGTCCCTCCCTCCTACGAAAGGACCTCTCCTCTCTAGAAAGCCGGATGGCCCCCACCTGCATAGGTTCACCACCCCCTGAGTTGGGACCAGGAGGCATGTGTTAGGGACCAGGAACCAGACAGGACACAAAAAGGTAAAATGCAATACAACTTTATTAGTGTAACAAAAACAAAAGCATGAGCCAAGAGCATAAAAGAAAAGACACGCCAGGGTCAGGAATCAAGACAGGTATTCAGCCGAGTCAGGAAACCAGAAGTCTGCAATGTCAGGAACAAGCTGAGGGTCAGAAGAACAGAAGTCAGCGAAGTCTGGAATAAGCCAAGTGGTCTGGAACACAGCAAACAGGAACACAGGAAAATCAACAGCAGCAACAGGTCAGCAAACAAACACAAGGACAATGAGTAAGTGAGCCAAGCTGCTTTAAATACCCCGGGGGGTTGGCTGATAACAGTCAGGTGAGCAATCAGAGAGGTCAGCTGATTCAGTCTGAGCCAGAAACTCAGAAGACAGCAACAGTTGATAGCAGAGCACTAGATTAGCTCAGACAGCAGAATCAATAAGCAGAATGGGAGCAGCTAAGCAAAACCTTGACAGTACCCCCCCAACGCCCCCCCCCACCGGGCAGGTTTATGGGGAAAGTGTGCATGGAAAGCATGGAGGAGGGCGGGGGCATGCACGTCTGCAGCTGGAACTCATGAGCGCTCTTCTGGACCATAACCCTTCCAATGGCCTAAATATTGAAGACTCCCTCGGAACCTACGAGAGTCAACTATGGATCGGACCTCGTACTCCGAATTGCCATCAATGGGCACAGAATGAGGTCGAGGAGTGACCTAGTGAAACGATTACATACCAGAGGTTTCAGCAGCGAGATATGGAGCACATTGTGTATCCGCATATTGGGAGTAAGATCTAGGGCATAGGCCACAGGGTTCACACGTCGGAAAGGCCCCACAAAATGGGGAGCCAGTTTCTGAGAGGGCGCTCGGAGATGAAGATTTCTGGAGGACAACCAGACCCTCTTCCCAACCTGGTAGGAGGGTGCGGGTAGGTGTTTACGATTAGCCTGGAGCTCCTGGGATTGTTGTGTGTGTCACAACGACTCTTGGACCTGCACCCATGTGGAACGGATTCGCTGGAGATGATCTTCCAATGTCGGGATCCCCTGGGGAGCAAACGAATCTGGAATCATGGAGGGTTGAAACCCATAATTCACCATGAAAGGGAAGAGCCGGGTAGAAGCTGAGACAGCACTGTTATGAGCAAACTCCGCCCAAGGTAGAAAGTCCAACCAATTGTTCTGATGGTCTGAGATGTAACACCGCAGGAATTGCTCCAAGGCCTGATTAGCCCTTTCCGCTGCCCCATTCAATTGCGGGTGATAGGCCGAGGAGAAGGACAGTTGGATATCTAGTTACGCACACAAGGCCTTCCAGAATCTCAAGACAAACTGGCTATCCCGGTCAGAGACTATGACTTTGGGAACCCTGTGTAGCCGATAGACCTCTTTGACAAAGACTGTAGCCAGCTCTTTAGCGGATGGAAGTTTTTTGAATGATATGCAATGAATCATCTTAGAAAAACGACCATGAGGATGACAGTGTTACCATTAGACAAAGGAAGGTCGACAATGAACTCCATGGCAAGGTGTGAACATGGCTTCTCCCCATTGAGTATAGTTTGGAGAACACCCACTGGAAGGTGACGGGGTGATTTTGTCTGTGCACAAACTGAACAGGCAGCGACAAAGGCAGCAATATCTTTGCTATGTTCTGGCCACCAGAAGCTACAGAAACCAACCAAATAAGCTGGTTCTTTCCGGGATGACCTGCTGACTTAGTATTATGGTAGGTAGAAAGTACCTTAGTACGGAGGTTAATAGGTACAAAACAGCGCCCAGATGGAGTCTCAGCAGGTGCATCTACTTGGGCAGCCCGTATTTTCTCACCAAGGGGAGATGTTATGCTGGTATGTATATGGTGGCCAGTACTTTGTCATGAGGAATAATAGGACTAGAAGGACTCTCCTCTTTAGCACCCGATAGGATAGGGCATCAGCCCGGACATTTTTGGTACCTGGCAGATATGAGACCACACAATTAAAAAAAAAGAATAAGGCCCATCTGGCCTGCCTTGAAGACAAGTGCTTACCTTCAGACAAGTAGGTAAGGTTTTTTGTGATCCGTGAGGATTAGGACTGGCATGGAAGTTCCCTCGAGCAAATGCCTCCATTCTTTGAGAGCCAGTATTATCGCCAGAAGCTCATGGTCACCAATTTCATAATTGCACTCAGCAGGACTTAGCTTCTTTGAGAAATACCCACACGGGTTCAACTGGCTCTCAGGAGTAGGACGTTGAGACAGGAGGGCTCCTACTGCCGTCTCAGACGCATAGACCTCAAGTACAAATGGAAGCTTGGGTTTTGGGTGTGCCAAAATCGGTGCTGCTGCAAAAGCGGCTTTCAAAGACTCAAATGCTCTGATGGCCTCCAGGGACCAGTTAGTGGAGTCACCATCTTTTTTGGTCATATCGGTAAGGGGTTTCACCAAAATTGCGGATACATTTCCTATAATAGTTAGTGAACCCAAGGAAACATTGGAGGGAGCGGAGACTTACGGGTCATGGCCATTCGAGAACTTCCGAGAGTTTCTCAGGGTCCATAGCAAAACCAGCCTCTGAGATTACATATCCCAAGAAGGCCTGTTTGCGGTGGGACTCGCACTTTTCCAATTTGCAAAACAGTTTATTCTCTCTTAACCTTTGCAGAACTCGGCCTACATCTGCGTGGTGGCTTTCTATGGAGGCAGAATGGATCAGAATGTCATCTAGGTACACCACCACGCATTGTTGGAGCATGTCCCGGCGGAAATCATTTAAGAATTCCTGTAAAACCGCGGGAGCATTGCAGAGACCGAAGGGCATTACGAGGTATTCGTAATGTCTGGTCCTGGTGTTAAACACGGTTTTCCATTCATGGCCCTCCTTTATCCTTACCAAATTGTACGCCCCATGAAAGTCAAGCTTAGTAAACACCTTGGACCCTTTCACTCAATAGAAAAACTCAGTAATAAGTGGACTAGGGTAGGCTTTTTTAATTATGATACGGTTGAGCCCCCTATAATCAATACAGGGTCACAGTTCAACACTTTGTCTTCACAAAGAAGAATCCGGCCCCAGCAGGAAAGGAGGACTTGCGGATGAACCCCTGAGACAGCGCATCCGCAACATTCTCCTCCATGGCCTTATTCTCAGCGACAGAAAGGGGGTAGACTTGACCTCGAGGAGGTATGGCACCCGTTTGTAGTTCAATGGCACAATCGTATGGAGGGAGCTCACCAGCCCGGCCCTTATCGAATACATCAAAGAACTCTTGGTACTCTTCAGACAGCAAAGAGACCGGGGATGTAGCCAGCACCCTCCCCCCTTTCTCTAGGCATGTCTCAGAACAGTTGGGTGACCATGCCATGACCTCAGCCCTTACCCAATGGACTGCGGGATTGTATCTGCGCAACCACGTATAACCCATGACCACAGGATAGTGAGGAGAGTGGATCACCTGGAATTGTAAGGTTTTGTGATGGAGAGCCCCTACAGCCATAGAGAAAGGAGTGGTTTTGTTGGTAACCTGCGGTGGCTGTATGGGTCTACCATCAATGCTTCAAGGGCAAGTGGAGTGGTACGGAGCTGCAATGGAATGGAGTGCTTCTGGGCGAAATCACTATCAATAAAGAGGCCCGCTGCACCGGAGTCAATAAGTGCCTCTGAAGTAATGGAACTTTTGCCCCAAGAGAGCCCAACGGAGACTAGTGGTTTATCCGGATGGATATCCAGGGACACTGAAATACCACCTAAGGTTTGTCCCCTACAGGACTCTAGGTGCGGCCGTTTCCCAGACATGTGGGGCAAGTTCGCAGTGGATGCCCTGCCTTTCTGCATTAATGGCATAGGCCCTCCCTCCTCCTCAAGGCCTTTTCCACAACTGAAAGGCAAGTGAACCCAATCTGCATGGGCTCCACATTGCCTGAGGTTTTGAGACTAGGAAGTGTGGGAAGAGAGGGAGGAATGGGTGGGGAAGAAAGGCTCGGAGTTAAACAATGGGATACCTCCACAGGTGCTCCCTAAAGGAAGGTCTCTTATGGATTCAGGAGTCAATCAGAATACAATATGAGATCAGTTCCTCTAAATCACTGGGAAGGTCCCAGGTTGTAATCTCATCTTTAACCGTATCCGAAAGCCCATTAGAGAAAGCAGCCACGAGAGAGCCATTATTCCAACCAACCTCGGCTGCCAGGGTACAAAACTCTTTGGCATAATCAGAAACTGTCCTAGTACCATGCTGGATGGACATTAGGTGCTTGGCAGCTGAGGTGGAGTGGCCCGGTATATTGAATACCCTTTTAAAGGATGCCACAAACTCAGGGTAATTTATACAATAGGTTTCTGCATCTCCCAAAGGGAAGTAGCCCAAGCCAAGGCCCTGTCAGAGAGTAAGGAAATCACAAGGCCCACCTTACTCCTATCAGACGGGAGGGACTGTGGTACCATTTCCAGATAGATGCCAACCTGGTTTAGAAAACCTCTGCATTGGTTAGGGTTGTCCCCATAATGCTGGGAAAGCAGGGCAGACCCTGTAATACCTCTCACAACATTGGAATCACCATTAGCAGCCAGAGCGGGAGCGGCAGCAGCTATAGGGTCAGCCTGCTCCGAGGACCGCTGAGTCTGTGGAACCAGATGCTCAGTACGGAGTAACAAAGTCTGGAGGGCTGGTCCATGTGCTGGTCTACCTGGTCCAGCCTGAAAAAAATACTCAGTGGATTGTCTGCGTCTCCTGAGTTCATGGTCCTTGTGTATTGTTAGGGACCAGGAACTAGACAGGACACAAAAAAGTAAAATGCAATACACCTTTATTAGCGTAACAAAAACAAAAGCATGAGCCAAGAGCATAAAACAAAAGACACACCAGGGTCAGGAATCAAGACAGGTATTTAGCCGAGCGAGTCAGGAAACCAGAAGTCAGCGAAGTCTGGAACAAGCCAAGTGGTCTGGAACACAGCAAACAGGAATGCAGGAAAATCCACAGCAGCAACAGGTCAGCAAACAAACACAAGGACAATGAGGAAGTGAGCAAAGCTGCTTTAAATACCCTAGGAGGGTTGGCTGATTACAGTCAGGTGAGCAATCAGAGAGGTCAGCTGATTCAGCCTGAGCCAGAAACTCAGAAGACAGCAGCAGTTGATAGCAGAGCAGTAGATTAGCTCTGACGGCAGAAGCAATAGGCAGAATGGGAGCAGCTCAGCAAAACTTTGACACATGGAAGGCGAGGGAGGACTGGGTTGGCAAGTTAACTGAGATGTAGTTCCGGAAGGATGCCTCCGCAGGCGCTCCTTAAATGAGGGTCTCTCCTGGACCCGAGTGTCTATTAGGATGATAAATTATATCAGTTCATCCAAACGTTTAGATAAGTCGCGGGGCAGCAAGCTCATCCTTCAAATAGTCACCAAGCCCTTGGGAAAAGGCGGCTATAAGGGCCTCATTATTCCAACCAACCTCGGCTACCAGGGTCCGGAATTCAATTGCGTACACCGCCACTATACGGTTACTCTGGCGGATGGTCATATGTTTTTTAGAGGCTGAGGTCGCGCAACCTGGCACATCAAAGACATGTTTAAAGGAGGCAACAAATTCATTATGTCTCCCATAACGTATTGGCCCATGCCAATGCCTTGCCAGACAACAATGAAATAATTAGACCAACCCTACTGCGCTCACTAGGGAAGGCATGCAGAACCATTTCTAAATATATGCCCAATTGGTTCAAAAACCCGCTACACAGTTCAGGAATGCTGTGGGAGCAGAACGGAACCAGACAACCCTCTGACCATACCTGCTTCAGGGACCGCTTGAACTGCCGATGCCAACGAAGGCACTGGGGCGGCCACAGATGGGGGGTTAGAACGTTACAAGTGGGTAGTACGACTAAGCAAGGTTTGAAAAGCCAAGAACAAGTGATTTATGCATTGGTCCTGATCCTATATCATGTCCAGTATGCATTGAAAAGGTGAATCACTATTACTGTCTGTTGTCATGACCCTTACATACTGTCACAGTTTGCAAGCAAATACAAGAGTCAGACAGTAAAGTAAAATTCACCTTTGTTAAAGTAAGCGAATAATAACAATGATCAGGATTGCGCAGAGGGTAACCAAGAGGCAGGGACTCTATCAGCAATAGAAGTATGCCTCCTGATCCCAGAACTGCAGAGACTAAGCTGAATCCAACTGTAGTCTCTAAGTTGGGAGCAAGCGTAAGCCAGAGAGTTCTCCCAATGATGGAATAGGAAGATGACTGACTCACATCTGCAGCCAGCCAGGAGAAGACTGTCGCTAGAAGGTGAGACAACCAAAGAACCTACTGACTCGTACCTGAAGTCAGTAATATCAGAATCTGCCAGAGCCACAGGTCTGCACCAGATTGGGTGTCCACTACAAGGGCAACACGAGAGAGTAGTCATACAGAGCCGCAGGTCAGCACCAGGATGGGCGGTCAGACAAGCCTAGGTCATACACAGAGCGGGTAGTCAGCCAGAGCCACAGGTCTGCACCAGATTGGGTGTCCACTACAAGGGGCAACATGAGGTCAGCACCAGGATGGATGGTTAGACAAGCCAGGTCATACACAAAGATCAGGAACAACTTGAGAACTGTACTGCACATCAAGGTAAGGGTATCTGGGTGAAATTCCAGTTCCCTTTAAATACAAGGCGCCAGGAAGTAGCTAGGAGGAGCCAAACCAGAACCCAAGGTATAAGAAGGAGCCTGCGTCAGATACACTTCTTCGCGCCCGAAATGCACAACCGCTGCTTCAATCGGAGCATCCCATTAGCTTAGCGCGAGGACACGGGCATCCACTGCTGACGCCAAGCACGCCCAAGCCCAGTCCAAACAGTGATGTGTGGGATGACGCAGAAGCATCATATAGAGCAATACAACTCCAGCGCCAGCCGAAACTGCGACGCTGGATATAGGTAAGCTGTGACATGCATGGAGGATAAATCTATGGAGGAGTGATAACTCGTTTAACATAATCGAGTCATGCTGACCGTGTCAAGATCATGACAAGGCAGACTGAAAGACTGGAGCTGGTTTGTGAAGTAAGGGACCCTGCCGTTAAATGTTTGTTTTCTTATTTATTTTTTTTTTTTAGCATGGAGGATGTGTAAGTCCTCCCTGGTAGTGCCCTTTTCCCAAAACAAATATGGGGTGTCTTTGCATAAGTGCTTCTTAGACTATCAGTCGGACAATGGCACAAGGCTAGGGTCTCAGTGTATGTGCAGTTCTGTGACTTCCAGAAGGACAGTGAAACAAGGCTTGGGTGTCCAAGCTTCTAGGGACTACAACTTAGCATGGATGGGTGCATGCAGCTTGCAGATTTCACATGCCAGAGCAAGAGAGTCAATAGGTAATCAGAAAACTGTCTCTCGTGACTGTCTGGCCGATATAGCAAGAGAGACTGATCTGTGAAACAATTAAGTCTTGCAGTTCAGTCTCATGAGTCCAACCTTTCAATCCATTGTGGACAAATTAAGCTTATGAGCTTCAGCAGACCTGATAAGGTCACTAATCTTTATCAGTTTGTAAACTGAAACAATTGGCAGTGGACGACAACAGAGATCAAATGCACATAAAAAGTATATAGATATGATTAACTGTTGTTTGAACATCAATTACATAGCTAAGTTCTTTTGTTAAACAAATATAGAGCTACTTATTTCTATATTGCAGTTGCCCTTTAAAGGGCAACTATCAAGTTAACTAAATATGATTAAGTGGGATCTAACATTTTGTTTTTATATTGGTTAGGTTTAATCTTTGTTTGTATAGTATAATGACATTCAAATGCTGTCACGGTTTTGTAAGTACACTCAGGCAAATTAGGTAAGGTTAAGATCAGCTTCATTGAAAATAAATAATCAGCAAGGAAAGATCACCCTACTCAAGCCCAGATAAGGAGAGCACCGTAGTACTTCCCAAATCTGTCACAGGTCAGGATGAACAGAAATAATATGCAATGAAAAACAATACAACAGGAACTAAGTAGGCTTGATCCGTAGACTGGATACTGGAACATAGTAAACCGCAACAGTACCAAAACCGCAAAAGGCACACTGAGAATTGCGGCAGGTAACTGCAGGGCAACTCCCTAGAACACTAGGGAGTATGGAGGCATCTCACAATTAAGATACTGGTAAGTGACCTGATCCCTAGAACGCTAGGGAGTATGTTAGGCAACACATATATAGGACACTGGCAAGTGACCGGGTCCCTAGAATGCTAAGGATAGCGGAGGCAACACAGATAGGACACTGGCAAGTGACCGGGTCCCTAGAATGCTAAGGATAGCGGAGGCAACACAGATAGGACACTGGCAAGTGACCTGATCCCTAGAACGCTAGGGAGTATGTTAGGCAACACACATATAGGACACTGGCAAGTGATCGGGTCTCTAGAACGCTAGGGATAGTGGAGGCAACACAGATAGGACACTAGCAAGTGACCAGATCCCTAGAATGCTAGGGATAGCGGCAACTCCCAGACCGCATACTGGCAATTGACCAGATCCCTAGCACTCTAGGGAATAGCAGTAACGGTAGCTACTCGCAACTCTCCCAGATATCCTAGGGAGTGACAGGCCAAGCAGGTGGTGTAGCAGAAGTCGCTTAGTAAAGAGAGCGAGAGTAACGGAGCTCAAGGTATGCACACAGAAGGGTCTGAAGCCAGAATGCCAGATCGGTACACACGGAGGTAGTCAGCCAGGCCCGGACAGCAATGGTAGCAGGTACTCAGCCAAAGCCAGTTCGGTACACACGGAGGTAGTCAGCCAGTCCTAGTCAGCAACGGAAGTGGGTTCTCAGCCAAAGCCAGGTCGGTAAACACGGAGGTAGTCAGTCAGTCCTAGTCAGCAATGGAAAGTAATAACACAGGAGCGATAGAAGCGAAGTCAGGTGAGCAGGGTCATACGCAGAGCAGGAACATGCAGCAACTCAAACACTAGGTACAGGTACACCACAAAAAGGTGCTGAAAGAATGACAGGACCCGGTATAAAAAGGCTAGCCCTGGGCGGAGTCAGAACCCAATGGCTAATAAGAACCGAGCAAGGTGAAACCCGGAAGTAGCAAGGTCACCCTGCAGCTAGGATCACAGGCACCGTGATAAATGCATTGATTTACTATTTTGTGCTATTTGTGTTATGTCATGATAAATAATATATAATCTGTGTGTGAACCGATTCAGTGATTTCTATTGCTAGGTTAATAATATAGTGGACAAATATCAAACTTTGTAACAATATGCTGTTAAAAGCTGAGAAAACATTCAATAGTCCAAAACAGCTCCAATTAGGGTGAGTAAATTGACTTAAAGAAAAACTATACTCGGATATAATTTAGGAAAAATAGACTCTGAATTGATATTTCTAATAGAATATATAGTGCAAATAATTCAATTTATAACAAATAAGTATATAAACTATCCCCAAAACTCCAATGCAATAGACATATTAAACTCCATCTTGTCAGTTAAAACTTACAGTTGGCTTCTTCATATTGAAAGCATGAAAAAGCATCAGTAGGAAATACTATGACGATTAGATGATTTTAGGCTGTGGAGTTAAGTATGTCTCTTGTTCTGAAATTTTAGGCATAGTTTATATATTTTACTAATTTTCACTTAAAGCGGAACTACCACCTCCACTAAAGTCACTCTGCAATACTTATGCAGGTGGCGACTAGCTAATCATTATTTTACCTTTAAAAAGTGCCCACGAATAAAGTTAATCGGAGTGCCGTTTATTGTGAACTATTACTATTGTTTTAATCCACAAACTCCCTTGCTGCACTGTTCTCATAGACTGAAACTGTCTTGAATTGACAGCAACATTGAAGGTTATGGAGGCTGCTTGTGCAAATTAGCTGTTCAGATGACCAGCTGGAGTACACAATGAAGTTCCTGCTAAATTGGCAGGTCTGCTTCCTTGGGATTAGACCTGCCAAAAGACAACTATTGAGGTGATAGTCCCCTGTTCAACATAAAATATTTATTTGATTCATGATTTGTGCTAATGCTTACTCAGAAGGATGTTTACTATGTTTCTTAAGAAATTTCATAGGGTAGCCCCATAAAATCTTGACAACAATCAATAGACTTGAGATTATTGGATTTTTGGGAGAGATGTAATTAACTGTAGCTCATCCTACTGTCACTTTCTAAGCTGATGGTGAATGTGACTTCTGAGGTTATTCTTTGTGTTCAGAAGCCTCAAGCAATAATCCCCACTGATTTCAATCATTCCTGAATCTACTAGCTATAATTCCTTAGGTAAGACAGCAAATAGGTTAGAGATCAAAAAGAACACCAGTTAGTGTAATTTTGATGTGATACCACAGGCAATTTGACATGTCACGTTTCTTCACATGTAAAATAAAATTGTACCAGTGGGAAATATTGCAAAAAACAAACAAAGCTGACAAAATTCATCTTTCAAACATTAAAAAATTGTATAACTTGATTTTATGAACACATCATATTCCTACAATTCATAATAGATCATATCACGTAATAGGTACATTACAAAATGATTATAATTTATAAAAAAAATCTCAGTATACTCCATTAACAGCTCCTAGATTGATTGAGCAAATAATCTGATATCAAATCAAGGAAGGTAAAGTGCACTTTATAGTCCTACAGAGTAAACACTGTCTATAATTCTGAATATAAATTGCACTTAAAGGGCTAGTAATACTTAAGATGTAAAAAAATATATGTTGTAGGGTTTTTGTCCCAGAATAAAACAAGGGTACTCCCACTGCTGAGAGATATTTTATTAAAAAATTTTAACAGCTCAAACTTCTATTTTTTAGGTGCAATATCACAGTGGCCAGAATATTAACAGTGGCGCTGTTGCTACACCATCCTATGGAGATTTATGGTCTACAGACCAGAGCAGTCCATAGGATGGTGTAGCAACAGCGCCACTGTAAATTTTCACGCCACTGTGATATTGCACCTAAAAAAATTAAAGTTTGAGCTGTTAAAATTTTTTAATAAAATATCTCTCAGCAGTGGGAGTACCCTTGCTTTACTCAGGGGGATAAACCCTACAACATATATGTTTTTACATTTTAAGTATTACTATCCCTTTATGCAACAGAAATACAAGTACACAATACTTGTGTCTCCTGGCTGAGCCAGTGATTGCTTGTGTAATCAGTGGTGTAAGTAATCATTGCACAGCACCAGTGCAAGCATTTTTGGACATTTTTTAATGTAAAACTATTTCCACAGATACATAACAAGACTTAATGGACCCTGAAGCCCTCTCAGATATCGGGTTCCAGCACAACTGCACCCTTTGTACTTCCTGTAGTTTTGCTCCTGGGTGCAACTTTATAAAACTTGTAGCATCAAGAGTAGAACCTGTGGGAATGAAAGTGTGGTGGAAGGGAGTAAAACATTTTGAGTATTTGAAGCTTTCCTCAAGCTCCTACAGCTTGTGTGTTTTGCTTATAAACGTATTATTTTTTCTGTTTCTCACCTATATTGTCTATGATACTGAACACTGGGATACCTGAGCATTTTCATGCTTATCTAAGCTTCTTTGTCTGAATGGTGGTTTATAAGACCACCCGTATTGAATAGCTGCACGGATTTTGTTTTGCAAGTGGACATTCAGGTGTACTTTTTCCAGTATATGTATGTAATCTTTATTGTACATTTTATATCACTTTATGATATTATTTTATTTTTTTATTTTTTTTTATTTTTGAACAAAACTGAGAATTTTGACAGTTTGTTTCAAAGCAGATAGGGTGTTAATCCAGGGGAATATCTGATGGCCTTTTGGAGTCAGGAAGGAATTATTTTACCCACATTTTTTTTTGTTTTTTATGGCATGGGCTGAACTTGATGGACACATCTTTTCCAGCCTCATCAAATGTGTTATTATGTTTCTAGAACTAAAATGGTTAATAGTTTGCAACCTTCACACCTGCTGTAGTACTGAAATGGTTAGTACTTCTTTTATGGAACTCAAAGGTTAATAATGTGACACCCAACACATGCCCCCATTCTGACACTGAAGTGGGTAATGGTGCAACATCACACTCCTTCTGTCACTCAAATAACTATGGGAATAGTGCACCCCTCATTCTGCCACTGACATGATTAATGGAGACACCCCTCCCTCTTACTCTCAAATGGTTAACAGTGAGTGTCACCACAGGCGGGGAGCTGATCAGGAATGAAAAGACTTTCAAAGGCATGGGGAAAGCAGAAAAATATTTTAACAAAGTGATTGTCATAAGGGGGGGCACCATTAACTATGTGAATATCAGATAAATGGAGGATTTGCGGCATTAACAATGTGACAACCAGAACAGGAGTTATGCACCATTAACTATGTGAGTACTATAATGGGGGGGGGGGAGGTTATGAATGAAATACTTTGGTTTTGTTCTAAATTATTCAGTTACATAAAGAGCTGTCAGTTGGTCAAAAAGTAACCAAAACATTCTGGGTAATACCCCACCCACCAGTCACACCCTGAGAAACTCCACCTAGAACAAAAATGTTCCTTTGGTCATCTGAAATGTTAGAATATATGTAACTATGTGACTGTCAGCTCAATGGAGGGTATGAATCAATAACTATGTGAGTGCAAGAATGGGTGGGGAGGGTTGTAACATTAACTATTTGAGTGGCAGAATGGGGAAAGGAAGCCAAGACAGGATAGAGAGGCAGGTATGAACAGAGGAAGGGGGAAAACTATGAGGATTTAAGAGACCTACTGTGATTTTGGCATAGGGCAAATCACTGCTACCATCCATACTTGTACTGAGACAGGATGGGAAGTGAGGCTGGATCCTGTAGGCATCAGTATGGAGCAAATTACATAATGTCTCCCTATTGCCTACCAGGCAGTGGCGTAACTATAGGGTCTCACCTGTGTCCAGGCCCGTCACTCTAGGGGCCCGGCCTCCCCCTGCGACCCCCTCATCTGACGCCCACAATTAAGTAATGCAGAGCGCTGGGGCTCTGCATTACAAGTGTGCCGGTCTGCCAGAGGGAGATCAGTATTCCCTCCGGCAGACCGGCACTCTTGTAATGCAGAGCACTGGGCGATAACATCATCTCCCAGCGTTCTGCATTATTGAAGTGGACCGCGCGGGAGAAGAGGTCTGTGCAAAAAGAGGCACAAACCTGTCCTCTGCCACTGGACCACCAGGGTGGTAGGAGATTTAGGGGCAAAGTGGAGATGGGGGCATTGTGGAAGGGGCAATGTGGAGATTGAGGGCAATGTGGCGGTGGCCAATGTGGTTGGGGGGCCTATGGCAATTCTTGCACCAGGGCTCCGTGGCTTCTAGTTCCGCCTCTGCTACCAGGGGTTTGTCTGACAATAAAGAATCAGATAGCCTTTTAAATATAGTCTTTTGCACAAAATGAGTCATTCTGGGACAAACTAACTGAGCTTAAAAGTTATTTAAAAAAACTCCAATTAAGTCTATAACTATTCCATGCACTGTGCTGTCAGGTGTTGTATCTGGCTTTTAACCGATCAGTGCACACAGATACATGTGTTTTAGCATTTAAGGAGGCAGTGGCTGTGAGTGTATCTTTTTCATGACAGGGTATCGTCAAGTCATCCACCTCTTTCCCAGTTTACACCCCCTTTAAAACACTCACAGGCACATTGGGTGAGTTGAAAAGGCCAAAGCATTTTTTAACCAAGATAAAACAATACTTAATTAATGTATTCAGTGTATTAACACTTGAAACCTGAATACATAACCATTAAACTAAGTTCTTCACTGTATGCTGTCTCATTCACAATAGCTGCTGGGACACATCATCCCCATAGCCGTGACTTCCTGGTGCCTCCCCCAAACCTACCACTCCATCAAAACTGACCATTTCCTGTGCTACCGCTTCCTTCCTTCCTAGCCCCATCAAGCCCCCTCCTTCTGAGTTACACTCTGCTCTGTGGGTCCCATTTTGAAATATTGGAGAGTATACATATATAATATGTGGACAATACAAATTAATCAATAAGCATTGAACAGGTCAACAAAAAAGTATAATGTAATTGATCATCATAGTTATGAATAAACAAATTATTCTTCTCATTTGGGGAAGAAAAAGCGAAAGAAAAGAAAGACTGGATCAGGGGACTTTTCCATTTCCAGGTGTAATAACTTTATAGGATTGTAAACACATAGAAGAAACTGCCAACATGTAACTATAAACAACAATGTACAAATCATGTATTTATGGTTGGGTAATGTATTGAGCTGTGAAGCGAGGCAAGTACTAATTAAAATAGACTGCACAGAAATTTCTCACCTACAGGACTGTATTACAGTTCTTCTCAAGAAAGCTGATATGTTAGTAAAGAGAACACAGTGGGCTATAAAATGGAAGAAGTCAATTATGTCTAACCTATTGTAACCACAAGCCATTGATTTGTTAGGGGAGGTTCATAATAAATGGCTGCAGTTCCAAAGCAGTATTGGCAGCTCTAAATTTTCTTACACATAAGGCAGTATGTACAAATGAAGAGTGGAGAAATTATGGTGCAAATCACCTACACTATAAGGGAGAACTGAAAATCACCTTTGATTTAAATGAGAATTTTAATCCCTTGAATACTGGAGAGGACATCCAATGCATTGCTTCACTACGCTTTGGAGACCTTTCTAGCATTCAAAGGGTTAAAATTGCAATTTAACCTTTCGAGCACCATTGCCTTGTAATGAATTCCGTACCCCTCTGGTTAATTCAATCTGAATTTTTTTACCCCAATGTGTACAGTTGGTTTGCTCCAGAATCCATCCACTTTTTTTTTTTTTTTTTTTTTTTTAACTCTTTCAGTGCCAGAGGGGTACGGAATGCATTGCAAAGCAATGCATTCCATACCCTGCTGGCACTGAAAGGGTTAACACACAGCTCTTAGAGTCAAATTGTGCATTTAATGTTAAAGTAAAGAGAGTACACTCAAGGAAAAATGTGGCTTATTGGACTAACACAATAATAGTAATTAACCCCTTGAATGATAATCTAAGACAGTAGTTGACGCTATGTATCAGATAAACAACATTTATCTAAAGGATCAGTAAAGTTTTAGAATAAAAAGATTTTTTTCCTGCTGTGTAAAATAAGGGTACTCCAGTTGCAAATGTTATTACAGCTCAAACTGCATCAAAGTAGAGGAGGTATTACTATCATATTGTGGGCTATGCACTAAGGTGCGATAAATTGGTGATAAAAAGTGACAAACCGTGCACCACCACTTTCCAGGAAGATTTGTTGGGGGAGATGCACTAAGGTGTGATAAAGAGGTGATAAAGCGGAGATGACTTCTCCAGTGATATCACTTCTCCATTTCCTATGTTATTGTATGGAGTCTGTGCACTAAGATCTCTCCCACTTGAGAAATCTTAGTGCATAGACTCTATAGAATAACATAGGATTTGGAAAAGTGATATCACTGGAGACATTATCTGCTTTATTACATCTTTATCACTGCTCTTCAGCAGAGCCGAAATAGCTCTATCTAAAAATAAATACTTCACTGGAACCGTCAACAAAGTGTGCTTGCAAACCATGCACACTTTGTAACCGTTTCGATGAAGTATTTCTTTTTAGATAGTGCTATTCTGGCTCTGCTGAAGAGCCGTCATCTGGTCGTATGACCCGAATCTCCTGCTGTCAGCTAGAGGCTGATCTCAGTGAAAGGTGAGGGAGGGGTGAATTTTAAAACCTTATATCTCTCAAACTATACAAGTTTGAGAGACAACTCATACATCATTGAATTTATATTTTTGATGTCTACAATATTAAAGTTTATTAACAGCAGGCATTACTATCACTTTAAGTAGGGTTTATTAGTAGGAGGTGTTTGTTCTCCTTTAAGACTCACCAGAGAGCATAGGGTGCCTTGGCACCCCTAATTTTAAAATGGAAGATATAAAAAAAGCTTGAAAGAAGATGACGATTAATAAAAGACACATCCCTTTATGAAAAGCCATGCTGATTACTGTGATCACTTCTGCACAAATGTATTTTTCTCTATGCAGAGTCTGTTCTTAGAAATGTCACCTGCTCTAGATGGCAGCTATAAAAATGAATGTGTCAGCAGTGCTGTGGAATGGAAAAAGATTCCTATATTTGGAGCCTCATTTTACAGTTAAGCCAGGGGCCTCATATGTTCTTCAAATGGCCCTGGCCTGTATGTATTTAGGACTGACAATGAGAATTAGGATCTCACATTTTAGGTGTTATGAACAAGGCACAGATGCATAGGGCTTTATACACAAAAGAAGATTTGCAGTTCCAGAGCAAACTAACTGGACCATAGGGGACAAGCAAACATTTCCAAAATTTCCATTGATTTAAATGGATATTTCATCCCTTTGAATGTATGTATGTATGTATGTATTTATATGGAGCCATACAGTGTATGCAGCTCCTTACAACAGGAGTGTGTCACAATAAATAAAAGGGGGTAAAATAAGGCCATAGTCATAGAAACAATAGGAAATAAGTACCCAAGGAGCTACAGTCTAAATGGGTAATAAGAGGCAGACAGCAGGATATGAGGGTATCAAGTGCTGTCAGTTAAAATGCTGATTTTGCTTAAACACAGCACATGTTGCTAGTTCACCAGAAGATAGGATTTCAGGGTAGCCATAAAGACAGAGGGGGATAGCTCTTAGGGAGAGAAGTACAGAGTTCCAGAGGTAAGGAGCGGTATGTGAAAAAGGTTGAGATGGGAGAGGGCAGAAGGTGTGGATGGTAGAACAAGAAGGGCATTGTGTGCGGAGCAAAGGAGGCAACCAAAAACATAAGCGGAGATGAGAGAAAAGATGTAAGGGTGGGGTTAGCAGAGCGCAGGACTTTGTAAGTCATATGGTGCAGATTATGGAGCCATGTGAGATGTCTAAGAATGATGTGAGAAGGTTTGGTTTTTAGAGATCAATTGTGGTGATTCATGCAGCTGAATTTAGGCCAGATTGCACAGGGGAAAGATCGTAATCAAGAAAGCCAGTTAGTAGTATATTGCAATAGTCTAAGCATAATAGAATGAGGGCATGCACAAGAGTTTTGGTTCTTTTTTTGAACTCATGCATTTCAGCAATGTTACAGAGGAAGAAGCAACAGGTTCTAACCAAGGAGTTAATGTTAGGGGAGAAGGGAAGAATCAAATATAGCCCCTAAGCATGTGCTAAGCTGACGGCATAAATGTCAATGTCATCAACTGTAATGGAGAATCTGGGTAGTCGGTGAGATGTTGGAGGGAAAATGAGAAGTTCGGTTTTGGACATGCTTATCTTACAATGCAAGTGAGCCATCCAGGAGGAGATGGCCAAGAGGCAGTCTGAAATTTGTAATGGAATTTAAGGTGAAAGATAAGGAATGGACATACAGATTTGGGTATCATCAGCATATAGATGATACCTGAAGTCAAATTAATTAATATGCTCACCCAGTAATAGGGTATACAGAGAGAAAAGTAAAGGAACTAGAGCCTTGAAGCACCCCCCACAGACAGTGGGACTGTAGATGAGATGTTACTGCAAGTAGACACAATAAAAGGAATGTTGTGAAAGATAGGAGGAAAGCCATGAATCAGCTTCATTGTAGAAGCCAAAATCTGAGAGAATCAAAGCAAGAAGATACTGGCTATTTATATCTATCACAGTCTCCCTTAAAGGCTAAGTTTTCCTGTGCTTCCTACCTTGTATGGCTGCCAGCCGGCATAGCCTCCGGCCACTTTCTCATTGCTGACTTCAGGTAACAGGCACTAGCACAGATGCCTGTTTATGCACCTATTCTGGGTGGCCTAATTAGGTCCCGCTTCTTTCTGCTCCTTTATAAACCTCCTTGGGCCTGGGAATCATTGCCCTTATGTGGTGTTCCTGCTCATTACTCTTGCTCTCAGTTGTGACCCGTGTTTGCCTGAGAATCTCAATCTGTGTATGACCCCGGCTTGTCTGACTACCCACATTGGTTTTTACCTGTGGCTCTGGCTGACTATTCTCTCTGTGTATACCCCATCTTGCCTGCCCTGGCTAGTACCCACTCAGAGTAGCCACCGGTTGCCTTCCCTGTGGGCCTGGTTACTTTCGCTCCTTGTACTGCTCAGTTTGCCTGACCAGTGGCTCTGGCTCCTACTTGCTTAGCATAGTCTCCGGTTGCCTGACCAGTGGCCTGGTTACTCTTGCTCCATGTAGTCCTCAGCTTGTTTGACCTGTGACTTTGGCTGCCTACTCGCTCCCTACACTGCCCGCTTGCCTGACCTGTAGTCTCTGTGTCTCCTGGCTTTGGTCTGCTCTCTCTCTCTGTTGCCTCCGTTTGCAGACCAAGTGGTGACTTGCACATATTCTACCATTCTTCTGTTGTCCCACTTGAGCTGCCTACCTAGTCTCGAGATCTTGAGTAGTGCAGTGCACAACTCAGTGCACAGCTGCGGGGGGACCTTGGGTCCTATTTGCATATGTCTGGGGTTCTGTGTAGGCTCTACCATTATTGCTGTTATAATAAATAAAGGTGGTTATATTTTATCTTTGTGTCTGTCCTTGACAATATCAAAGGCAGAAGAAAAGTTAAGTAGTATGAGTATAAAGAAGTGGCCTTTGCAATATTGCACATTGCAGTCTGGATTTAATTAGCCAATTTACAGGGGGCCGTCTCAGTTTAGAGTATTCATTGCAATCCAAACAAGGAATGGTCCAAAAGATGGTTAGAATCAAGGAACTTGGTTATTTTAGAGAAGACAATGCATTGTAAGAATTTTTAAAGTAAAAGGTAGAAGAGAGACAGGGTGATTGTTAGAGAGGCAGGAGGGGTCAAGGTTAGCCTCCTTGAATGGGAGTTTGACTTGTGCCTATTGAATGAAGAAGGGAAGGTACAGGTGACTGAGGTGTTGAAAATGTGTGTGTTAGTATAGGAGTAAGGACTGGTGCAAGTGGTTTAACTAAGTGAGAGAGCATAGTGTCTAAGGAGCAGGTGGTGAAGTGAAAGTTTAGAAACCTCTGCCTCTGTTACTGGAGAGGATCAAGGTGGTTTGGGGAGAGATAGAGAGATAGAGAGATTAGAGACTGATGGAAGAATAGGAATTGTGATTAGAATTCACCTTGTCTTTGAAGTGCTCAACAAAAAGCTTGTGGTGAATGTATGGAGTGAGAGGAAGCTGTGGAAGAAGGATGGAACAAGGCGTCAAAGACTGAGAAGAGATGGTATGGGTTAGATTTGATGTTGTGGATTCATGTAGTGTACTGTTTCTGTTCTGTCTTTGATAATGCAGAATTCAGGCAAACAGAAATTTAAAATGGATGAAATCTTCATGCGGGCAGGATTTCCTAAAAAGATGATCAACAGAGTGAGTGCAAGAATGAGGAAGTGGGTTTAGAAGTTCAGCCATGATCGTGCATTATTTTGACGAATCCGTTGTTTTTTCACAGGATCAAAATAATCAATTGTAGTGGAAAGAATTGAGTTGTAGGGTTAACAAGAATCTTTTTGTCAGAAATGGACAAGATAGAGGAAAGGGTGGAGTTGAGAGAGAAGTTCATCCCAATGAGATCAAGCGAGCAGGTATCTCTTATAAATCTGCTGCTGGGAGTAACAGGGGAAAGGGCAGAGCAGGGGAGAGAGAACAATATAAGATGGTGGCCTAATAGAGGGAATGCGGAAACTGTGACAGCACAAAGATCCACGCTCTTGGTAAAGTGACCAGCTTTTTGAGAGCACAGTCAGTTCACTGGTGAAGATAAAATGAGGAGGTTAGCTCAAAAAGGCATGAAGCACAAAGGTCAGAGGGGTCATCAATATAACAGTTAAAGTTATTCATATAATTGTTGGTAGAAAGAAAGAAGGAGAGCCAGGATTTGAAATCTGAGAGAATGCATGAAAGAGAAGAGTTAGCAAGTGGCCAGCCACATGCATAGACAGAGGGTGATAACGCTGGACTGCTTGCACTTCAAAAGAAGAAAAGTGAATACATGGTGGGATTGAAAGGGGGCTGGAAGTAGAAGAGGGAGGAAAGGACACCAACACCCCCACCCCAATCAATAGAGAGAGGCATGTGTGGGAAGCAGAACTCACCATAAGGGACTGAAACTTCCACAGCTGTATCATGTACACACAGCCACATTTCTGTGATGGCAAACAGCTACAGGAGTTGCTCACAGAAAAGATCATGAATAAGTACTGCTTCACATGTGTCAGCGACCTCTATAGCATTTAGAGGGTAAAATCCCAATGTAAATTAACTGGAATTTTAATTTCTTGTTGTGGTGCAGTTGGTTTGTTCTAAAAGTGTATCTCTTCAAGTTATTGAATTACACCAGTAAGGGTTTATTCACAAAAGGAAAGCGGGGCACCACAGAGGACAAATAAACATTCCTAAAGGCATAGGCCTTTATCCCCTTAAAAGTACCATTAAAAATAATGGGAATTTAATTTCTTACTTATAGTATAGTTAATTTGCTCCAGAATTGCACCTCTTTAGTTTGGTGAATATGGCCCATAGTGTATAGTACTGACAGGGGAACAGGCTCTCGTATTACAAGATGTCCACACACTGACTATTTCCTTATGGGAGGACATGTTGTTTACTCTCAGTACTGGAAAAAAATTGCATAGTACCACATTATTTATCTGTACATTCCCGTGATGTATTGTATTCTTATAGATACCACAATATTTTTTACATACACCTTCCAATTTTGAATAATTTTCACTGCTTGTAAATATTCTGTTACAATTTCTGAAATTAAACTGATAGTATTGCATATCAAAAAATTATCTCACTTTCTCTCTTAAACATGCACACTTCTTCACTGCATATCATCAGCAAGGCAGTCTGAATGGACAATCGTCTGTCACTATATAGCAAAACCTGCCCTCCTTCATCAAGGTGGGGCAGGTTTTTCCTTATACTGATCGAAAGGAGATTGCCCCTCATTGTGATCTGTCCGATCCAATGACCTGTTTTCAGATCTGAGGGAAGAAGATTGACAGCTGTAAAAGGAGGTGGTAGAGGGAAACTTTATAATCTAATTACTCCTCAACTAGACTGAGCTTCACTGTGCCAACATACTAAATGTAAGGAATGATCTAAGCTTTATTTTTGATGACACATTACTATCTCTTTAAGACAGTGTTTTCTGTTGAACTAGTACATTGTCAGCATCAGGTCACAAATGTCCTAAATCTGCCATTTTGACATGAACATTACTGCTACTTTTAAAGGGATAGTGACACTTAATAAGTAAAAAGTAATATTTTGTAGAGTTTATCCTCCTGAGTAACACAAGTGTACTTCAGCTGCTGATAGGTGTTTTGCAGTCCAAATTTGATTTTTTTAAAGGGGATGTAGCACCCCTATACAAGTTAGCCCTAACAGAGTATATAGCGAGTGTGTGTAAACCTGTATGAATTTCTTTTTTTTAAGCTCTGTTTTGTTAAAATTGAAGTAATAAGACCTACCCTGCACCTGCTTCCGCATAGACTGTGGTTGCCTGCTCTGTAACCGCAGTCCGTCACTCTCCCTCTATCCAGCCTCCTCCAATGACGGAGACTTTCTGCCTGTAAGCTGAAGTGCTCCCATTGGCTAGATATTGATCTCTACCAATGCGATCTATGAGGAAGTAGGTGCAGGGCAGCTTTTATTACTTCAATTTTGACAAAACAGAACTTTAAAAAAAGAAATAATACACACATTCGCTATATACACTAACTATTAAGGCTAACTTGTATGGGGGTGATACATCCCCTTTAAGTGCAGTATCTCAGTGGCCCGAAATGTTACAGAGACGCTGTTGATTCACCATCCTATGAACAGCAATGGTCATTTGGCCATAATACTCCACAGGATGGTGTATCTCTGCACCTTACTAATTCAAGTTTGAGCTGCAATAACTTTTGAGTAGAATACCTCTAAGCAATGGGAGTACCCTTGTATTACTTAGGAGGATAAGCCCTATAACATATATATTTTCACATATTAAGTGTTACTATCCCTTTAATAGCCGCACTTAAATCAAAGGGAATTTTTGTATCCCCTATGGCCCAGATCATTTGCCCCATGATTCGTCCACTTTTCTTCTGAACATATGACTCTAAAAGTCGGCATTAATGCACTCATACTTTCTCCCCAATTAATTACATCCATCTTAAACACACAAAAATGAAATAAAATATACCACAAGCTAAAACATCTGTCAAAAATCTATATTCACTTCTAGATTTCTAGAATGTAATCCTAAGCTTACTTTTCCAAAGCAGGTTTAGACAGCTGGATAACTGTTATATACAGTCACTGTTACAGTATTTTTGTTTCTGTTGGCTTGCTATGAGTGGCATAATCCAATGCATTTTGTTTTTAAGCTTAGTGCTGAGTCTGCCGACCCATCATTTATGTAGAAAGACTGTTTCCTTATCTCGACAGTTTACAGTCAATGCAATCTGACTTCTGAAACACTTACCAAGATTGCTTTTACATATTCTGGTTCTGGATCTGCACAAAGCATGAATGAATACCTTCACAGAACATAATTAAGACTAGATTTTGGGCCTGATATACCAAATAGAAAAAATTCACAGACCTTATATTTTAAGACTTTAATGTTCCTTTAACAGTATATTTATTTAAAATCATGATGGCTACTAAATAGTTAACCTATCAATTGTCAGAGGTGGTTTATAATAGTAATGCATTGCATGCACCTCTGGCATTCAAATTGTTACTGATTCACAACCAGGTGATCAGCATAAATGCAAGGAAAATAGTGATGGACCAGTTCCAAAAATGTAAATACTGTCTATATGTTGTGCTAGCCATTGTTCTGTTCTTATAAAGAAACTGAACCTTATTCAGGAAGCTATGGCTGCATTATAAAGCTGAGAATACCTTCATTATGTAAATGAATGCATTACAAAAGAGTTCATCAATCTGCAGCTACTCAGTTGGCCTGTGAGGATAATGGGAATTGCTGTGTGATAACAGCTGAAGAGCCAGAGGATGTTCATCCCTGCATTACAAGCTAAGCTACTCACAGGAATAGTTCCAGTCTTTTCAAAATAGAAGTAGAGCCTGTATTGATTTGCTTTAGGGACCAGCCAATGTAACAATGCAATGACAAACTGTACCAGGTAATGAGCTCCCTCTCTAGACCTGAGCTGAACAGAATTTTTGTTTTAAGTCTGTTTCTCTTGAAAGGTCTTTTGAGGTTATTGCATCTGAGCGCCATAAAATCATATCATACAATGTGCTCTCCTACATTAACTGACTGGCATGAAAGGAGAACTCAAGGCATCGTTTAATTAGTTCTTGGAGTCAGTAAATAATTTGTGTTATGTAAGACAGCTATGCAAATTACGATTTTCTTTTCATTTTTTGCCTTTCAGTTTCAAGTCCACAAAACTGGGCTGATTACCAGTAAACACAGATAAGTGAATTTAACAATGTTTTCTTAAGAGATATTTCACATGGGTGAAAGAACTGTAACCAGCAATGGAGAAAAAGGTCTGTTTTTTCCACTGAATTTTTGCAAAAAAAATAACTCACCCCTTTAGCAGAAATATCCTCTCATAGAAAAGACATACCATTTCTACTTTTAAGCTAAAACCAATGAGTTTCCCTCAAGAAATGTGCTGTTTTCTGCCTGTGCTTTATATAGCTGCAATAATTCCTGTCCCACTACAATATAAATCCCCAACTTCTCACAATGGTGTGATGTATAGTTGAAACAGAGAGAGTTATGGAAACAGAGGTAGCTACAGAGAGAAAAACAGTTTGGAGCAGTTGTGCGGTCAGAGATAGAGTTAGCACCAGTACATCCAATGCTAGTGTTGCTTGCTGCACTGCAGTGCCAGTGTGTGTGTTTGTGTGTGTTGTGTGTGTGTGCTAGGGGGATTGAGAAAGAGTAGATGGAGGAATGCTGCTGCTGGGGGAATGATGTTAATGGAGTAGCTAGTTCTGTCACCACCCCAACCACATCCACTGTGATTCAGAGATTCCACAGCCCACCAGCAGCACATTGTTCTACCACCACCTCACCACACACCTTGTGACTCAGAGATGCTAGAGTCCACCAGCAGATAGTGTTGTCACCACCACTCCCATCAAATCCCCTGCTGTTACTGAGAGATGCCAATGTCCCTCAGAACATAGTGCTGACATTACCAACACCAGAGTCCAACACCAGCACCAGATATTGTTGTCCTTGCCACTCTCCATCTCATCCCCTCTATCTCAGAGACCAACAGCAGATAATGCTGTTTGCCACCCCACCACCACATCATCAGGGCCCTGGGTGAATGTATGAAAGTGGATAATGTGTTTTTTACCAGGTGGCTGTGTACAGCAGTAGCTGCAGATAGTTTCAGCTTCCTGCCTTTAAGCCTGCTGCTGCTGTGTCTATGAGTGTGACACCAGGTGCACCACATACAACTATTACACACTCACAGTTACTACCACTAAAAGCACAAGATATAGTGGTTATGCTACTGATGATGATTCAGAAATGATGCTGATGTTTTTCCTAGCTCAGACAAACCATAAGTGGGAGAGATGATGGGAATGGGTAGAACCAGTAATTTCAGCAGTGATATGAGACAAGTGGACCTTCCATTTCCTACTAGTAGTTCTGTTGATGGGCCAGTATAACCACAAGCCAAGTTGGGAGTATTAGGGGAGAAGGTGTGAAGTCAAGAAGATCCTTCTCTACCTCACCCCCCCCTCCAAAAATAAATATAAAAATATAAAAATCACTGGTCTGTAAATACTTTTCATTTAGGGTAAATATATTAGTGGAAGTATCTCACTGATTTCTGCACTTACAGCTTCAGCAGCTCACGTAAGCCACACCTTCTCTGCTAGTGACCAGGCGACAATGAAGCCCCCTCCAAAGTCTTCCAGTTAAGCACTGTGATCTTGCTCTGCTCATACAAATGCTCCAGCAATGAAGAATTATATCTGGTAGGGACCTCCATTTTAAGCTGGAGTTGGGGCAGGTGCTTAGGCTCTTGAAAGTCGCATAAAGCATCACACGCACTATAGGACCAGCTAAAATGTGCAGATTTTGTGAGCGGTATTTAGCATTTCTTTGAGGGTTTTGAATTCTGAAAAAATTGAGCAAAAATTAGATGTAGGTAACAGGGTACATGCACCATATCTGCTATTCTCAAGGCATCTATTATACTGGAGCCATTGTCAGTACAAGCCATTAATCTATGACATGCTACCATTTCTTTAACACATCTACAGTTCATGGGATTGTCTCTTGAAGCTCTACATGCATAAAGTAGCATGCCGGTGGCATGGGCTACAAATGTAACTGGCCTTTACTACTAATGTCAATATTGACAGTGACCTGCTGCTGCTACTACTGCTGTTCACTGATGGAAAAGATACCCAGTGAGTAGTGACAGTCATATAATCTGTTCTCTGGCCATGTGTTCATATATCTGGTCAGGTGATCTTTCTTGTCATATGATGTTTCAAGCCCACTGCCTGTGACACCACCCATCTGCTTGTAAACTTTGGCACAGCCATCCTTGAAAAATAATTACGGCTTGAGATATGCCAGAGAAGTGCAACACAAAACATCAGATCTTTAAAACCTCTGTTTTCTACAAAAAGAATAGGACAGAATGTCACGAATGGGTTGGTAGAACATGGAAGAACTTTATAGCTTATTTTTTACCAATATGAGTATTGGTGGTGGTCGAGATAGTGGTGGTGATGGGTGTGTGGACTCAATGACTTATTACTTCCAAATAACTCAGTAATTCTTCTCCATGCTTTCTATTTACACAATAGCAAAAGGAGATATAGATGTTATTGTTACTGAAAAAAGTGCCCCTCTCTCTGAAAATTCTACAAGACTAATATTACGAGCCACTTTTAAGAGAAGGTTAGATGGGTTTCTAGCAGAAGGGAACATATAGGGTTATATAGTGTATTTGTAGGTAAAACAGGACGTTCCGGTAAACAGAGTAATAACCATTTAGAGGAAGTCTTATATAATTCTCATTTTCTTGGTTATACTGTGGCAAAGGTTGAAACTGATGGACTTGAGTCTTTTTTTCAATCCAACTAATATCAATTGCTGCTAGTTGTTGCACGTCTGACAAGCTGCCGGTTTGTCTCTCAATTCAGGTGGGATCTCAGGATTTGTCTTGAAGTGATCTTGTTATTCCTCACTCACATTTCTTACAATCCTGTCTGGTGCAGCTTCTGTTTAAGGTAGAATTCAAGTAAAATCCATTATTTTAACCCTTTAAGGGCCAGAAGCATGTGCAATGCATTGAGCATCCATCTGTTCCTTAAGGGGTGTTCTAACAGGGAAGTAAATAGCTTTTACTCATTGCTCATTAAAATAAATATCTTCTTAAAAACAAGAATGGGTTAAAATTTTAATGAAATGTAAGGTTCCAACAGGTGCGATTCTGGAGCAAACCAACTACTCCATTGGGGGAAATAAAAATTCCTTACAATCATACTGATTTCAATGGGGCTTTTAACTCCATGAATGCCAGCATTTACTCCATTTAAATCAATATGACTGTTTAATATTTCCCTATGGAGCAGCTGATTTGCTACAGAATCACACCTCTTTAGCTGACTGAATTACATCTAAAGTTGTGTGAAATATAGCCACTAGTTACACTGTTTAACACTTTCAGTGCCAGTACAAAGCTATGCATTGGATACCTCTCTGGTACTCAAATGAATGTGAAAAGACTCTCAAAAAATTATTATATTTATTTAAAAGTGAGAAAAAAGTCTGGAGTACTGGAACAAAACTATCAAATAGAAAACCGTGTTTCCATCATGCTCACAAAAATGTCCAAAAGACCAAAAACTAATAACCAGGGTCATATCCACAAAAAAAGAGATGCACTTTTGGCACACACCAACTGCTTCTTAGGGGATAAATAAAACTTCTCATTGGCTTAAACCTTTGAGTGCCAGAGGGGTACGCAACGCATTGCAAAGAAATGTGTTGCATACCCCTCTGGCACTCAAAGGGTTAAATAGGAAATTTAAGCCCTTTAATGCAAGAACGAGGTCTCCAACACATTGCAAAGCAACGCGTTAGACACCTCTCTGTCATGTACAGTTTTGAAAGACGTATTTATGAGGTTGGTGATTTTTTTATTCCTACCTTATGGTATAGTTGGTTTGCTCCTGAATTGCCCCATTTGTTGTGGATAAGGGTCTTAATTTAAGTTTAGCTGAGAAACAATACAAACACTCATTTTTCTCCAACAATGCATGGAAAATGTAGGTAAATTATACAAATGAGGTAATAATAAGTAAAAACTGCACCCCCTCGTCCCCTGCCAAATGCCACACAAAATGACATTTTGCTTAGTACTAAATAACCCGCTGAATAAAATTCCTAAATTGTAAGGGTTTAGCAGGAATGAATGGAAGACAAATTACGGGCTGTGTTCCATTACAAATGACTAGTTGAAAAGCCCGTGTACTACACAGGCTACAGTGCCGCCCAGCAACGGCCTTGGTGCAGACATGCACAGTAGAGACGCGCTGTGGCTGATAAAGGAGCGGGGCACAGAATTCAGACTGGTGCGCAGAGAGGACTATGGTCTGAATTCGGAGCCCAGCTCCGTTATCAGCTGCAGCGCTGGCAGTCTGTAGTGCACATGACTGCAGCGTGTACAGTTGTCTCTGCTACGCATGACTGCTTCTAACAAACACATTTAGCGAATTATTATATAGGAGGATAACTGTTATTGCTGGTTTTAACCCTGAAATGACCAGCAGTCTGGGGAAGTGACCTTCCTTTAAACGGTCAGCATAGGCATGCGCAACCAATTGCATTAGGGTGTGCATGTGTGTGTGTGTGTGTGTGTGTATATATATATATATATATATATATATATGTATATATGTCTGTGCGCACTAAATAAATGATTAGGTGTAAGTTATCTTTCACATGCACACACATTAAACATTAACACACTCACTCATGCATCATACAGCTGAGTCAGTGCCAGTGCCTGCAGCCTCCTCACCCGCTGTTCGCTCCCTGACACCTTTCCCCAACGTAACGAGTGCCGAAAGGAAGTGGCATCACTTCCTCTCAGTGCCGCAACGAAGGAGGGAAGGCTCATGCAGACTTTTGCAGCGTTTGAGCCCGAGTGCTTATCCTGCCCCCTTGGTCTCCCCGAGCACAGCAGTCAGCAGCAGAAAGCCGTGGCAAGCGGCTAAGGTATAAAGCCGGTGCCACAGCACTTCTGAAAAGCAGGTGCGCACGGGGCCGATTAAGGTGTGCCTAGGCACACCCGACACACCCTGTGAGCATGCCTATGACGGTCAGTAATGTGCATTTATAACTATATTTGATATTGTAAAGGTTACAAAAATATAGTATTTGGAGAAAATGCAATCTCTCAAACCCTTACGGTTTGAGAAATATTCACCGCTAAAGTTTATCTTTTCCTGATGTCAGCTGTAAAGCTGACAGCAGGAGATTCAAGTCGGCCTAATTGAGGAGGCTCTGCAGCAAAGCCGAAATCGCATTATTTAAAAAGAACTACTTCAATGGAACGGTCTACAAAAAGTGCTTGCAAACTGGACACACTTTGTAGACCGTTCCAATTAAGTAATTATTTTTAAGCAACACGATTTCGGCTCTGCTGCAGATCCACCAGCTGATACCAGGACTGGGATCTCCTGCTGTCAGCTAGACGCTGACGTCAGGAGAAGGGGAGGGAGGGGGGAAATTTGGCGAAGAATATCTCTCAAGCCGTAAGGGTTTGAGAGATGGTACTTTTTCCAAATACTTTATATTTGTAACCTCTACAATATTAAATAAAGTTATAAACGGGCATTGCTGACCCTTTAAGGACCGATTTGATCGTTGTCGGCACGCTGACACACAAGCATTGAACTGGGGTCTAAGAGAGACCGCTCCGGTCTTGGAGTGGTCAATTTCAGACCCTGTTAATACTAACAACGCTCTTGCAGGAGAGCTGTAAGTACAAAATACATGCGTTGCCAGGAAAAAGCAGTGATGGTCCTGATAAATCCCTAGTAATTAAGGGGTTAATACTCAAATTATTTTTGAAGTCTGTGGGAACATTTGGAGATGCTATATTGAAGGCAAAGGGTGGTCACACCACATATTGATTTGATTTAGATTTTTCTTCTGTTCACTCACTATGCATTTTGTTAATTGATACAAATAAACTATTAACATGTCTATTATTGACAACATTCTTACTTTACAACATTTTTTCACACCTGCCTAAGACCTTTGCACAGTACTGTATAACAGGCCTTACGCCGATAGATTCTCGGCCAGCTGCTGGGCAAAGCCTTTAAGGCCCTTTATTCTCTTTATTATTCTCATTATTCTTCCTATTCTTTATTCTCTGTATTACAGACAAAACATATATGCACCTAAGGGGCTCATAGATGTTTCACAGGTTGTGGATGCATGGGGCATAGATGGTTTACAGTTTTTTGGATGTATAAAGCATAGATGTTCCACAGGTTGTGGATGTATGGAGCATTTATGTTCCACAGGTTGTGGATGTACTGAGCATAGATGTTCCACAAGTTGTGGATGTATTGGACTTAGATGTTCAACAGCTTGTGGATGTATGGAGCATAGATGTTTCACATGTTGTGGAGGTACAGAGCATAGATGTTCCACAGGTTGGGGATGTATGGAGTATAGATGTTCCACAGGTTGTGGATGTATTGGACTTAGATGTTCAACAGCTTGTGGATGTATGAGCATAGATGTTTCACATGTTGTGGAGGTACAGAGCATAGATGTTCCACAGGTTGTGGATGTATGGAGAATAGCTGTTCCACAGGTTGTGGATGTATGGAGCGTAGATGTTCCACAGGTTTTGGATGTATGGAGCATAGATGTTCCACAAGTTGTGGACGTATGGAGCATAGATGTTCCACAAGTTGTGGACGTATGGAGCATAGATGATTCACAAGTTGTGGATGCATGGGACTTAAATGTTCCACAGGTTGGGGATGCATGGCGCATAGATGCTTCACAGGTTGTGGATGCATGGCTCATAGATATTTCACAGTTTGTGGATATATGGCGCATAGATTCTTCACAAGTTGTGGATGTATAGACCCCATGGGACTTCGATATTCCACAGGTTGTAGATGTATGGAGCACAGATGTCCCACAGGTTATGTATGGAGCATAGATGTTTCACAGATTGTGAATGTATGGGACTTAGATGTTCCACAGGTTGTGAATGTATGGAACACAGATGTTTTACAGGTTGTGAATGTATGTGCATAGATGTTCCACAGTTTGTGGATGTATGGAGCATAGATGTTTCACAGGTTGTGAATGTATAGTGTTTAGATGTTTCACAGCTTTTGGCTGTATGGGATTTAAATGTTCCACAGGTTATGGATGTATGGAACATAGATGTTTCACAGGTTGTGAATGTATGTGCATAGATGTTCCACAGTTTGTGGATGTATGGAGCATAGATGTTCCACACGTTGTTAATATATGGCTCATAGATGTTCAACAGATTGTGGATGTATGGAGCATAGATGTTCCACAGGTTGTAGCTGTATGGAGCATAGATGTTCCACAGGTTGTGGATGTATGGAGCATAGATGTTTAACAACTTGTGGATGTAAGGGACTTAGATGTTCCACAGGTTGTGAATGTATAGTGTTTAGATGTTTCACAGCTTTTGGCTGTATGGGATTTAAATGTTCCACAGGTTATGGATGTATGGAACATAGATGTTTCACAGGTTGTGAATGTATGTGCATAGATGTTCCACAGTTTGTGGATGTATGGAGCATAGATGTTCCACACGTTGTTAATATATGGCTCATAGATGTTCAACAGATTGTGGATGTATGGAGCATAGATGTTCCACAGGTTGTAGCTGTATGGAGCATAGATGTTCCACAGGTTGTGGATGTATGGAGCATAGATGTTTAACAACTTGTGGATGTAAGGGACTTAGATGTTCCACAGGTTGTGGATGTATGGTGCTTAGATGTTCCACATGTTGTGGATGTATGGAGCATAGCTGTTCCACAGGTTGTGGCTATATGGGGCATATATGTTTCACAAGTTGTGAATGTATGGGACTCAAATGTACCACAAGTTGTAGATGTGTGGGACTAAAAAGTTCCACAGGTTGTGGATGTATGGCTCATAGATGTTTCACAGATTGTGGATATATGGCTCATAGATGTTTCACAAGTTGTGGATGTATAGAGCTCATGGGTGCCCTAATGGTGGAGATAGAAAAGAGGATCAATTGAGAGCTATATATTTGCTTTATGATGATTTACATTTTATCTACCATAATTCAACTGGATAATCTCATCATTACCATCTCAATATAATTCTCCTTTCACCATTCTTCATCATTATTATTCAAAATGTATATATTAAACAACTGGACAGTCGCTTTTTTAATTGTTTCATTTTTGCATTAAATGGACGAGTTTTGCCATTCCATTTATTATATCACATACAGGAACGTAACAGGGGAATAGATGGTACAGTTGTGCCAAGGTCCAGCATCCAAAGGGACCCAGTCTTCCCCAAGGTCCTTCAGGTTCTAGTTACGCATCTATGAAAATGTTTTTGTGTTATGGAGCTAAAAAAAAATCTTTGCACCAGGGACCTCGAATGACTAGTTATGTCACTAAGAAGATACAAGAAAGTGAGACAAACAGTGCCCCCTGTGTTGAATCACTGGTGTTCAGGCCGTCACCATTAACACCCACAGTGAGTTATACACACAAACAAATATGCTGTATGTACACTTATATGCCAGACAGCAAATCAGGCAATCGAGGGAAATTCTGAGCTGCCCTCAATCTCAGCTATCTTCAGTAAGTACTTCTGGGCTGCACCTCTAAGACCGCTCTCTCCAAAACGTCACACCATGAAATAACTACAAGTAGAAGGCGCCCAATAGTGTAGTATATCAAGTAAATTTCAAAAGTGAAGATAAAATGTCAAATTGGTACTCACAAACCAAATGGTCAGCTGTAGGTAATGCTGACAAAAGCGCAGATGGAAAATATACCCTGTCTCCACTCAGGTACTTCAAAAGTATCTCCAGAAGTCCAGAACACAGAATGGCTATATTATAGTGGCCAGGACTCAGATATCAAAGTCGTCTGACAACAGAGCATACAGAGAACACAACCTGCCTCTGTCCAGGAGACTCACGGAATCCCTGAGGTGCTTCTTAGTCTTCAGACAGATCAGGCGGAGGCTTTGCATTAAAATACAAATGATAAAAAGGCTTTAACGCTTACGCGTTTCACCCTGGAAAGACTTTTTTTTCTCAAAGCAACAAAAGCCCGTTTAGATACAATTTTGCGTACCCCCTCTGGCACTCAAAGGGATAATACATCAGCCTCTATGAGCTCTAGAGGTGACATTTAAATGGTTAATGTCTACAGTGATACAGTGTTGAAACAGTAATTTTGTTCCTTGAAGCTATGCAGATTAGCGGTTACTGTGTTTGATTTACAAGACCCTTTCTCGGGCACAGCACCCAAGACTCTGTGTTCAGGCATTCATCATGTATCATGCTGTGGGTTATTTTTAGATGCAAAACTGCACATTATACTTTGCTCTGCTCCCTGCATATAATTACAGGTGTTCTTGCTTTGTGTTGTGGTGAATTTGCTCTGCCTGGACTGCATATTCTATAAAAGCCATTTGAAATAAGATTGCGAAAGCATCATGAAGATCACATAAAGTGTAATGGAAACACAAATCTAATTTAACATCTACTATCAAATTCCCATCAGAAATGTTAAAAGTCTCCCAGAAATATTCGGTTTCTGCCAGAGCTGTTTTAAAACCACAGCTGATTAATCTTTTTTTTTTAACTGTTTGCAGATTTTTTTTCTTTAAATGCCTCACTTTGTCCCTAATGCTAAAGAGAGCTTTCAGAGTAAAGTCGATTAATAAATGAAGACATTAAGCAATCATTTTTACTGCCTTATCTGCCAAATTGGATGGGGTAGACTGTAATAGATAAATGCAGTGTGCTGATGTATGGTAATGTGCAGTAGTACATTCTCCAGCACTGCCTCAATTCATCAGGGAGCATCAGTAGGGGGAGGCATTTGTTATTGGCTGTCCGTGGTCCTCAAGGATAACATTCCTGCTCTTTTGATTGGTCAGCCCACTGCTGCAAGATTCTAACCTTCTTATTTTGATGATAAATATGAAGGCATGCTAAGCAGTGCAGGACTGTAGTGCACACGCTGCTCCGCTTTCTCCAGGTCGTTAGGACTGCAGCCAGACTCTGCTTCCCAGCCCTGAAGAAAAACAGGGGGGGAGAACTAAGAAAGTTGTGATGCTTTTCTTCACTCAGTGCTTTGGGGCTGTGTTAGATCTTATCCACTTCAGGTTTCAGCACTACCAGGCTAAGAGAGTGTTCTCATCTCCTGCAGGACAACTGGTCTGTGTGGTTAACCCGACCCAAAACGTAAAGGTGAGTGTATATGAAAGTGCTTAGAAGAAAGCAAGGCATGGCTACAATGCAAATATTAGCTCATAGCCAGTGTTGTATAGCTGTAGTAACCTGTGGTTTTCCAGTTGTTGTTGGACTACAACTTCGCTCATCCTCAGCCGGCCGATATAGTCGAAAAACAAGTGAAGAGCCACATGTTCAATATGTACTGTATTATGTAAGATGCACAGGCTGGAATTTTTCAGAGTAGCAATAGTATGATGCATACAGTAAACCCACTTGCATGCAAAGTGTAACTGCGGGACAAATGTGCTTTAATCTGGCAAAGTAATTACATGACATTTCCCTGATGCAGTTGTACGTTTCTGTTTACATGCAAAATGAAAATAATTGAGTTGCGTTCTGTGAGTGTTTGCTTGTCTTTCATAGATACCACACACTTCAGATTGCATTATTCAAAGTAACAACCGTTATGTGTGCATGAGGAGTGTGTTAACTCTTTCCGTGCCAGGGGAATGCTTCGCATTGCATTTCCTTCTGGAAATCAAATGGTTTAGTGCCTACTGTTTGATTTGAAACGCATGGGAAAAGAAGCAAAAAGCAGTATTATCCCAGTTGTGTATTTTTCTTCAGGAATAATTAACCTGTAACCATTTAAGTGCCATAGGGTTGTGCAGCGCATTACAAAGCAATGCTTTGCCCACCCCTCTGCCACGCCAACGATTAACCCTTTGAATGCCAGAGGGGTCACGAAACACATTGCGGAGCCATGCGTTGCGCAACCTACTGGAATTCAAAGGGTTAAACCATTGAGTTCAAGCTCCGAGTTCAAGGGGGAGGGGCCTGGAAATAAAAAGATTTAACATATTTACTTTATTTACAAATACCTAACGGTGTATAATAAGCACTTGCGCGGGGGGACATAGAAACGTTCTCTAACTTTTTTATAACCTTTTGGATGCTAGAGAGGTTTCCAGCTCTTTGACTTCTACCATCCAAGCGGTTATATAACGGCTACGAGCAGTGGTAGGTTTGTGTACTACTGACATTCATGTTCTTGTGTGCAGTTTTAGTGCACAATTTATGGGTCAATGATTTTCAGGAGCAGAACATTAACACTTTAATGACCATACTTATAGGGTGAAAAGGAACAGAAGTACTTCATGGTGCAGTGCTAATTAGGCGTACATGGATCCCCCCTACCCCCTAAAACAGATTAACCCTTTGAGTGCCAGAGGGGTACGCAACGCATTGCAAAGCAATGCGTTGCGTACCCGTCTGGCACTCAAAAGGTTAAGGGGAATCAAAAGAAATCTGTTTGAACGAAAGATGTTTTGATGCTGCAAAAATGATTTGTACCTATATTTCTTTCCACTTTTATGCTACAGTCATCTTGAACACATTGCTTTGGAATGTGTTGATATATCTGGCGAAATACAGTGTAGAATGGGTGTCCTTTACATAAAGTTGAAGTTGTCATTAACCCTGTGAATTCTGGAGGCTTAGACAACGCAGATGCATATAGAGAAAAGTGGAGCAAACCAGCTGAGTTGTAGGGAAGAAATAGGGAAAAAAAATCGCGTAAATTTAAATTGATCTTTTAATGCTTTGAGTGCCAGAGGGGTGCACAACACAATGCGCTGCGTACCCCTCTGGAACTCAAAGGGTTAACCAACTGAATGCTAGAGAAGTCTCCAATCCATTGTCAAGCAATGCCTTGCCGACCCATCTATTAAACGTTCCCATTTTAAACCAGTGGAAATGTTTGCCCCCATGATACTTCATAATATCTCCACTTTGGGGTAAAAATGAATATGCATGTTTGAAATGTTTGTTAGAAATGTGATCCATTATTCCAGGAGTTATGAATACTGAAGTGCATTGTTGCAGAGTTATTGGGGTAAAAGTATGAATATTATTCCATGCTAAATCAGGCTCTGGAATTACATAGCCCTGACTCCAATTTACTAAACTACTTACACCAAAACCTCTCCCCTTAACACTAGTTGCTTCAAGGGTAGAAAAAAGGGGCAGTCTACTGGAGGTACCGAGGTGGGTTGACCTTTTGCCTGCGCCTTATTTAAGGCCATGTATTAACCCTTTAAAGACCAGAGATCTGTGCAACAGGTTGCAAAGCAATGCTTTGCACACCCTCTGATCCTTAAAGCATTAAGAAAGGTGTCAAGGACATTTTAGTCCATTTTCCTGTCCATGCTATGGGGCAAAAATAGGGGTCTTGCTGGTATTAACATTCTAATGGCAGTGAATTATGTCCATACCTGGGAACTTCCGAAATGAGCCAACCATGACATCTTTGAAATATTAACCCATAAAGTTCCCCAGAACATAGATTTCAGGTGAGATATTCCTTCTTGCTCTAACCTTGAGGTGCTCATATCAGTCCTAATGGAACCCTTAAAATTCTGTAATGTTTCCGTTGCCTGAACATACAAAAGGGAAGCAGGACATATTCCACTGTCTTTCTGGCAGAAATTTAGGGACTAAATAAGTAGGTATTTGGTGTGCAAGAGATAGCAGTTAACATTGACATTTTCACCCTGAGAATTTGGCTGGTCACCCTAACATACCTCCCAGCATTTCAAATTGCCAGAGAGACACTTGTGTTTTAGGGAGTGTTGCTGGGGGCGTGACTGGTGGGTGGGGCATTACCAAGAATTTTTTTGGCTATTTCATGACCTACTGACACATCTTTGTGTAACCTAATAAATGATTTATAACAAGACCAACATATTTTATTTACACAGGCTAATTTATAAACACATATACTGACATTTAAACAAATAATAATGTGAGTTTTATTGGTGTAGAGCAATGTGATACACTTATATACACACACCACACAATCTGATCTCCTAAAAAGAGAGACATCAGGGTAGGAAAGAGGGACAATGGGATTTGGGTCTAAAAGAGGGACTGCCCCTCCTAAAGAGGTACACTTGGGAGGTATGCCCTAAGACCCTGAGATCTGGGTCAAAACCTTGAGTCTCAGGGTCAAACTCTGAGATTTCCCAGGTATGAGTATGTACTGGAGCACTCATACACTACAGTGCATCATACTTGCCAACATTCCAAACACCTTTCCCCTGAGCAGTCACATGACAGACTGTCAACAGTGGTCTATAGTACCATATAGTGCAGCGCTAATAGGAAACCTTATACAAATTAAAACTGCACTTATAGAGCAGAAGTAGACATTAGCCACACATAAATTCTGTGTTAAATCATATAAATAAACAATATTAACATGTGAGGAAGCTCATAACCTATTAACATTTTAAGTAAAAGAGCATCAAATATAGGGTTTCAATTACATTTCACAACCAGGGACTATTCCTGGAAATCCGTGACAGTCAGTTGGTATTTATACCCTGAAATGTGTCAGTGTTTGAGGTTAATGCCACTCAAACTGTGCTGGCATATTTGTACATTTACCCCATTGATGCAGTTTTTGTGTAATGACGTGCAAATGAATGAATTCCATGGTGTGTGGGAGGCATTATGGAAATGTACCCAAACCCATGTGGGCCGAATAAGTGCATGCTATATACTGTTGCTGCTACAAACAATAACACTCACTGTGAATGGATTTCTCACATGAAACTCATATTCCCAGGCCCTGGAAATCTGCTTTCATATTTCATTTTTTACTGCGAGGAAGGAAAATTAACCCTTTGTATGTCAGAATGGTTTGCACACAATCACAATGCCTTGACATATTTTCTATTTATGGTAAATCCACATAGTGCTAAATAAACCTCTCTTCTTTTTTTTCGCCTTCTGGAAGTAATAGTGTTTTTTGTGTGTTGATGATTCCAATTTCCCAACCTCCAGTGTATGAATAGAAGCATTTAACCTCCAAGATACAGATCCCAGCTAGCTAAAGTTCACAACAATGTATTGCAGGAAAAGAATGGTAAACATTAGAGCAGGTGTCAAGGCTAAGAAAATCCGCTCATCTGGGGGGAAATTATAAAGCACAATTGACAAGAGCTTTCTCATTTGTAGTTACTGGCGTCAGAACGGTTACATTTAATGCCTGTTCACATTGGTGGTAGCGTTACTAACTCTTCATTTCTTGAAGTAAAATTTAACACATTGATGACTATGAGTCTGTTCACTCACTAACTCAACACTTGTAGTATGGTGGGGTAGAATGTTGCAACTTTGGTGCTTTTATTGCAAATGCATCAAGTGTGCAGCATGATTGATCTGCATGGCAGTGTACCGGAGCTCTGTGCAGATCATTCACACAGTGACATTTGAGGTTGTAATGCCGTTTGCAACTTCCAGTGACAACATGGACCTCCGTAAATAATACATGGCTGACATGGGCTTGTCTCAATCACACCCTTGCTACACCAGACCCATGTGAGAGGATCTCCTGGGGAATGCAGAAAATCAGAGATGAGTTGCACTGACCTAACAGTTAGTTTCAGTAGTTCTGCATCACAATGCTGTTTAAGTCGGTCATGTGAACAAGGTCTTAGTTACACCAAGAAACCTCTTTAACTGCACTAGGAGGGAAAATAATCTCCTCATTAATATAAATGGGCCTTTTAATCTCTTGAATTCTAGAGGCAATTGTAGTATCCAAAGTATAAATTAACTTTCTACAACAGTCATTCTCATCCCTTTAGGATTCCCCTGCTTGTGCACAGGTAAATCCTATATAATAATTCGCTAGGATGGTTTGTCACGATGCAGTCATGAGCAGTAGAGACTGCCTGCTTTCGGGCAGTCTCTGCTGCACATGATTGCATCGCGTGAGTGAGGCAACGCAAGACTGCATCGCGTAGAGCAGTGAGATAGCGGTCTCTTAACCCTTTGAGTGCTAGTGGGGTACCGTTGCGTACCCCTCTGGCACTCAAAGGGTTAACATTACCCAGACCTTGGCCCGTGTACACGGGCTTTTACACTAGTTAATTAATAAATAACCTTTTGAATGTCAGAGGGGTACACAATGCATTGCACATATCTCATGCACTCAGTGGGGTCATCCTCTGATTAATGCACCTATGCACAAGCAGGGAAGTCCTAAATACACATTTGGTTAGTTGCTCTTATGTAGAGGGATGAGAACCACTGTTTTATAACAACCCCATATAAAGCATTGTATGTTGGAGAAATGGAAAGATGCAGAACGATGATTGACATTTCAGCACAAAGACCATTTTATTTGCAGTACTGAGCTCTGTAGGTGGTACAAGAAGCATTTTTATGATTGACAGATTACAGTGGTATTTGGCTCCTGTATATAATGAAAATCTGCTTACATAACAATATAACTCATTAGAAAATGTAATGCTCCTAATTGCTTTGAGAACTTTTGTTACAAGAATTGTGAGGATTATTGTTTTTTACTAGGGTAATCAGATGTTGGACAACAAACTGGGATCCTTCAAAGGTCCATCTGTAAAAAAGAACAGTTGCCATTGACCTGAAGGCCTTTAAAGGGATAGTAATGTTTCATAATAAAAACAGCTCTAATTAATCATCATAGTATTTGGACTTTGGAGAGTGTTATTTCAGTTCTGTCACAGTTGTAGTTCAGAAGTAATTCAATGACATAGTGTCCCCCTCCCGCCCCTTTTACTGATGTCACACTGTTCAGCCAAATCAGAAGGGAGGTGCCCAGGTAGACTGCACAGAGGGACAATCTTCAATTAAGATAAGGGAAAAACCTGAAAAGCTTGTCAAGGGGGGTAGGGCTTTCATTGTTTTCATATAAAGAAGATTGTCCCCTTCTGTTATCTGTCTGGTCTTACAACCAGATTCACATCTGAGAAGAGATAGATTACACTAGGTAAAAGGGGCGGGGAGGGGAAACTTTGCTTGTGAATATCTCTTAAACCATAAAGGTTTGAGAGATAAGACATATCGTTATTCATGTTTTTTTAATGCCTACAAAATAAAATAAAGTTAAAACGAAATATTACTATCCCTTTAACCATGTCAATATTACAGAGGTATCTAACTCCTTCCAAAGGAATGCGTTGGACTCCTCTCAAGCATTTAACTCTTTGCGTGCCAGAGGGGTACGCAACGCATTGCAATGCATTGAGTACCCCCTCTGACACTCAAAGGGTTAAGGGAGTTAAAGTCCACTTAAATCAATGGGAATTTGGGGAATTTATATTTTTCTCCTCTCATAGAACTGATCTCTGGCAGTCAATGTGTTAAAATGCCCATTTAAATAAGGTGTTGGGAACTTGTATTTGTTTCCTATGATGCAGTTTGTTTGCACAGGAATAACTCCACTTCCTTTGTACATATGGACCAAACTCAAATATCAATACAATAGTACATCTCTGGATATGAAACTGTCTCTTGTAATGGAAGACAATATCCATCTTTATTTTCATCTTATTGGTCAAATTGTACATATTTACGAGTTGAATTAATGCCACTGATGATGTATTTCATCTTCACCATAATTTTGAAAGTATTGCTAGAACATGTTAACAGAATAGATAGAGCAGAATTGATGCAGATCACACTCCAGACATAACACAACCCATAACTGGTTTCCCAGGAGTTAACACAAATGAGATTAATATAACATCGATACACATTCTTTACACAGAGCATAGAGAGTACTTATAGTGCCCTCTAGGTCCTTGAGCCTACTGTAACATACCTCCCCACATTCCAAATGGCCAAAGAGGGACACTTCTGTTGTAGGTGGTGTTGCAGGGGGTGTGGCTGATGGGCGGGACATTACAGATAATTTTAGGTTATTTTATGACCTACTGACACCTTTTTGTGTAACTTAATAAATGATTTAGAAAAAGACCAAAGGGTTTTATTACACAGACTAATTTATAAACATATATACTGAAGCTTAACCCCTTAACCACCCAAGATGGACCAGGACCGTCATGGGTTGTTTAGCCTTAAAGACCCATGATGCTCCTGGACCGTCATGGGTTAAATGATAGCAGAGCACCTCCGTGCACACTGCTGTCATTAATTCCAGGCTGAGACTGAGCGCTCCGGTACCAGAGTGTTCAGTCTCAGCCACTTTCACTAGTGCCGGGTCATGTGATTGCTGCACCAGCGATCACATGTACCGGCATTGTGAATGAAAGAGGCAGTACTGCCTCTGTGTCTCTCCTCAGCCTGTCTGTTCCTTACGATCAAAGTAAGGGACAGACAAACAGAGAGGAGACACCTATTGTTAAAAGAAAATGCAGCAGCTGGGGGTATTAACCCCTTCACTGCTGTGCTGGAGGCTGGCTGAATGCAGGTCAATTTTTGACCTGATGAAATTAACATTTTTTTTTTTTTTTTAAAAAGGCAATTTTTTCCCAAAAATTTTTTTATTAAAAAAAAAAACAATATGTCAATTACCAAAATTGGGAGTTTGATTGTTGTGGAGCCATTTATACACACCGCCAAATCCTATATAATAATTCGCTAAAACGTGTGTAACGACGCAGTCATGCAGAGTAGAGACTGCTGCGTGTGGTCAAAAGTACTAACTATAGACAAAAGCAGGAGACTAGTAAAAGTGGTAGTTTTTTCAGTAGCTTTAGATTGCAAAGCTTTCACAACAACTTAGGTCTCTTCTTCAAGGCATATTTAAAATGAAAATTTGCATCCTAAAGCTACTCATCCAATAAAAGGGATCACTTTTACTCTACCGATCTGCTTTATATTTTTGGTATTGCCAGTGGTGGGAGTAGCAGTCATTTTTTAGTAGTATAAATCTGAGTCTAAACATAAATGTATATTTTTTATTAATTGGCTTTTAAATAGGACTTCTCACCTTTCCAAGGGTCCTTTGTCAGTGTGAGCTGTCATCTTTAAAGGATTTGTATGAATATTCATCATTTTCAATTTATTCCATCCCTCTGGTGGAAACTGATATGTTTTAGCTGCCTGAGAGAGTTGGTTTTCCGTCATAGAATTAATTATGCAGCTTTTTCGTAGCAAGTTAGAGAACAAAGCTATACTGAGATTACGTTCCTCAACTACTGAATCAAAAAGCACTAAAAGAAAAAAAAAGTACATGGTATAGGCAGTTTAATTAGTAATGATACTTAAAGCCGTGTAGGTAACAAGTCCACAGTGTAAGCTAAAAGTATAAGGGAAATGGAATAATATTGTTTTAACTTCTTAGATTAAAGGGATGTCACCAATGCAATAGTTGTCTCAGTGCCAAGATGGAAACATGAAACACTCACCATTATCATGCATTTTTGCCCACAAGTCTTATACAGGTCATAAAAAAGACTTGATAAGCACAGTTTTTGAATATGTGACTACCATAAACAAGAGTCATTTAAAATAGTTTTACCTAGAAATCATGGAATAAAATATATATATATATACATTTACATTACAATATTCTTCCCTTATCTAACTTCATAATACTTTTGTAAAATGCATAATCCAGAAATGCAATTGGGTGCTTTGAAAAGAAAAATAATATTCACTTTTGTGGAAAAATGTCTCAAAAGGCAATTCTAGATGCAGAATAAGTTGCCTACAGCTATTTGGACCACAGAGCCACAAATTCAGCCACCAGGATGACTGTGCAGTTTAGTTAAACTAGGTCTGTATTTATGAGTGACAATTAAATTCCATATATGCTCAACTGAGCAAGAGTTTTGGAACAAACAAGGAGACACCCTGCTTACATTCTGATGTGTTTTGTGTCTATCTATATGACAGTGCATCTGATGAAGAAACATGAAACATGACTGAAGAATTAATATGTTTATTTATATAACACCCCAAGTGTACAGAATGCTTTACAATTTAAGAGTTCAAACAATACAGGAGTACACAAGTGCTTTAAAAGGTGAAACAATGGGAGTGGGTTCCCTGCTCTAGAGCTTACAATATAAAGTGAATCGATGATACAGAAAGACTACATAAGAGTTAATCGCAGAATTCAGTGTTGGACTTCAGATAATTAAGTGTTGAGAATAAGTTCTCTGTCGTCCAATACAGGTTACTGGTAACTTTGGGTAGGCGATCTGCCCCTTTAACTAGGCAGGAACAATTCTAGAATTGAATGCAGGGGGTGGAGCCTACCTTCCCTCCTTGGCTGCAGCTAGCCAATCAGCTCCAGAAAGATTTGTTCCTTGGTGAAGACACAGGCAAGAGAACAGTTCTGCTATAGTTTTAGCTAATTTTTTATTTCTCTGTTAGAAATAGAATACCACTATTAGGCGGATTACCATAACTGACAATGCCCTTAAATGTGACTAGCTCAGTATCCAGGTGCTTTTTGTGGACCTTAAGCCCTGGGGGTAAAATCTTGGGTTCAAGTTCTTTCCTCAGGAGTTTGCCCACCGAGGCTTCTTCTTAAAACATGGTAATCTGAAGACAGAAGATCTGCAGGAAAGGTGAGCAACCCTTTGAGTGCTGCAGGTCCACATGTTCCACAGTGCCCCTCTGCACAGGGGTTTTCCTTTGGAGTTCCTATTTCACACTCCTGCACTCATTAGGTTAATCTGTATGTCTGTTGGGTGTTTTGGAGCAAGTTTCTGTGGTAACTTAACCCTTTAGCTGCTGGTTTTGCATCTTTTGGGGGTTTATTGGTACTTTCCCTGCTGGGTCCAGTTTTTTTTGGGTCTGCTAACATGTTCTAGTGGTGTTTCATGTAACTTTAATTCACAGTTTCAACTTTGCAAAATTTGTGTTCCAGCGAGCTTTGCCGCATAGACACCATTGCTCCATTCACTTCTATGAGACTGTACAGTTTGGGACATATCTTTGCAACCGCTCAACGTAGCGACAGAGTCAGTTATCATGTCAGAACATAAGAGGGGTATCCTCTTTCTTTTAATATTTCTATGTCACATAACACTTTGTTTGTTGTGTGAATATGACATCAGCCTCAGAAAGATGGTCATCGCTGGCGGGAGCCTCAGCCGCGAGACTCACTCACAGCGCCAGCATACTTGTGCCATCCCAGCTGTCTCGTTTGCACCAGTCCAGCCAGCCAATGAAATGTATTTGCTATATGGTCCTCATTGGCTGGTTCAGCCAGCCAATGAGGACAATGAGGACCATATAGCAAACACATTTCATTGGCTGGCTGGACTGGTGCATGCTGCGCTATGTAGGTAGGCTGTGGGTGCCGGCTTTCTTGCTCCATTCCGGGACTCTTTGTTGTCCCAGTGGGGGGGGGGGTGACAGACCTACAATAAGGGACAGTCCCGGGAATTCCGGGACGTGTGGTCACCCTACCTTAGATGCATTTTTTCTAATGTAAACACACCCAGTTTGGCTACTCTCTCTTTAGAACTCAGATATTCCAGTCCCTTTATCAGTTTTGTTGCACGTCTCTCTGCACTTTTTTCAGTTCAATAATATATATTTTTTAAGAACTGGTGACAAAATTGTACTCCATATTCCAGATGAGGCCTTATCAAGGATTTATAAAGAGGTAGAATTATATTCACAACCTATGTATTTATACCTCTTTTTATACAGGATAGTACCCATACTGGCTCTTGCAGTGGCTGGGTGACACTGCTGTGATGTCTATTGTCTACCCATACACATCAATCTTCCTTGAACGAGGAAGTAGTTTCTCCATTTAGTGTATATGTATCATGTTTGTTTCTGCAGCCCAAATTCATAACCATACATTTATCTAGATTAAACCACATGTGCCAGTTTTCCTCACATTCATTCAGTTTACCCAGATATTTCTACAGAGAAAAAACATTGGCACTGGCATTTGATGGGTTAAAAGTATTGCGTTATGATAAAAAAACAGAAGATATTGATTTCTCCTAGGTGTTGAATTTATACCAACAGCATTTACTGCATTCACACATTAATGATGTAAAGCTACGGCAAGGAAAGTCTGTATGAAGGCCTATTGGGCTGTAGGCCCACCTTTCACATGAACATTGTTGGAGTTTGTGATGCAGCCTGTAATGAGTGGCAGGCCCAGGAGGGCACCAGCCAGTAGCACTGTTGGATCCTACATGGACTGGTCATCAACCACTCTCCTTCTATGTCTGAATTGATGCTGGAAAACAGAGAAGGTAAGTGGAAGAACATGGGCAACAGAACTGTAGCTGGCAGCTGTTACAGTCCTGCCAGCTGTGTGAAAGAGGATTTTGTACGTCACCTTCACTGAAACTATCCTGCTTTTCACACAAGGTGATTTTACACACAACCCTTTAAGAACCAGAGGGGTATGCTTTGCAATGCATTGCACACTTCTCTGGTCCTTAAAGGGTTATTAACTAAGCTATTGAAATGAACAGTTTCGAATCCAGCTTGCTTGTACATGTAAATTTCATGGTGTAGCCACATCTGTCTTCTAGGAAATAGTTAATCTAATTACTACTTACCAGGGAGGCAAAATTAATACAATTATTTAGGAATCTAGTTCAGCTTCAAATCTTGCCCAAAAATTCTAATCAATAATTCAGTGCCTAAAAGTCAGTTCTAATAAAGGTATGTAGTCAGTGTGAGAGCCATGACATAAATGATGTCTGTTTGAGTCATCCTCTTCATTTGTCAGATGCAGCTACTGGTTGATGTACATTAAAAATGGATGGCTAAGCAGATATTCTGGGACAAAGGCTGACTTGCTTTAAAACACCTCTTTTATAACTCATTTTAAAAATAGAATAACTGATGAAATCCACAAGCATTACAGTAATATAATAAATAAAATTACATTTGGGCTACTTGGCTAGATTCTGTTTTAGTACATGCCAAGCTGACCTTGCCTCCTTCCTTTTGATGTTCCATGTCCCCCTGGTGATAAGCCTGCAAGGGGGTTGGGGGGAGAGGAGGTGTGGCACAAGTCATTGTATCTTTCAGAATGTTTTGCCATTGTGCAGATCAGCATGCAGGAACCTAACTGTGCCCAATCAGCAGTGCGTCCAAGTTGCAGCAGGGTTCGTTCTTGAGACAGAACAGCACCATTAGGGTGCATTTAGCACAATATTTATAACACAGTGCTAAAGTCACACATGAACCTAGCCTTAAAGAGGATCTATCACTTTATATCAACTTAGGTGAATTTGAAAGGGATTTTAAAAACCCTTACATGTTAAGTTAGACATTTTTATTTAACCCCTTAAGGACTGGCCACGCGTGCATGTGAACGACACTTAAAGGGATAGTAATGTTTCATAGTAAAAGCAGCTCTAATTAATAATCATAGTATTTGTACTTTGGAGAGTGTTATTTCAATTCTGTCAGAGTTGTAGTTCAAGAGTAATTCAATGACAAATTATCCCCCTCCCACTCCTTTTACTGATGTAACACTGCTCAGCCAGAGCAGAAGGGAGGTGCCCAGGTAGATTGCAGAGAGGGACAATCTTCAATTATGATAAGGGTAAAACCTGAAAAGCTTGTCAAGGGGGGCAGGGATTTCATTGTTTTCATAGGAATAAGAGTGTCCCCTTCTGTTATCTGTCTGGTCTATGGACTGCATACCACATCTGAGAAGAGATGTCTTACACTATGTAAAAGGGGCGGGATGGGAAACCTTGCTTGTGAATATCTCTTAAACCATAAAGGTTTGAAAGATAAGACTTATATCATTCTTCATGTTTTTTTAATGCCTACAAAATAAAATAAAGATAAAACGAAGTACTACTATCCCTTTAAGGACCACGGACCATTTTTTTTTTTTTTTTTGGCAAATCCGATTCAGGACCCCCCGAATGGCGTGCAGCCCTGAATTCCATGATGGTCCTGGCACATCATGGGTCCTGATGGCTTGCTGACCCATGATGTGCCAGGACCGTCAAGGGTTCTTAAGGAGTTAAAAGACTTAAGAAAATATTTTGCTATATTTATAATTTTATGCAAACTAGATTTTTGCTGGCATGTAAACCAGACACAAACATTCCACACTGCTCCCCTTCCCTACTGCCACTTCATGCTGGCCAATGCTAAACAATCCTATATAATAATTCGCTAAAACTTGTGCAGCAGAGCAGTCATGTGCAGTAGAATCTGCTGCACGTGCTGCAGTCATGCGCAGTAGTGACTGCCCACGCTGCGGCTGATACAGAGCTGGACGATTGCGCATGACTGCCCCGTGACTGGCTGGCAGTGGCACTGTGTCCCGTGTAACGGGCTCTTCAACTAGTATACATAATAAGAAAATAAAGTAAAAATCATCAGAGACTATTACCTTAAGTAGAAAATGAGTAACAAATATCTGATGTTGAAATCCCTTTCATACTCACCTAGTCAAAGACTGCTATAATAACTTTCTAAAGAGGGCTGTGTCAGTCTCTGCCAGGGGATGGTAGCAATGGTAGTCCTGCAACAGCTAGAAAGCCTCATTTCTGCAGTAGGGGATTCTAGATACCACAAAGAAAACAATACAGTGATTCTAGAAAAAAAAGTAACATTTCCATTGATTTTAATTGGATTTTAACCTATTGAATGGTAAGGAGATTTCAAATATATTGCTTCAAAACGTGTTGGAGAGTTATCTAGCATTCAAAGGATTTACCCGTTGAGTGCCCTTTGGCACTAGGGTTAAAAACCCATTATATGTCAATGGGAATTTGTATCTCCAGTTTGCTATTGAACATAAGGCCCATGGGGGCATGGTTATAAAAGCAGAGGGGATCAAATCTGATGCAATGCATTGGAGACCTTAAAGTCCTTTCTTAATCAGCTGGAATTTTGATTTGACACATGAGATGCTGTTGGTTTGCATTAGACTTGCCTCACTTTGTCTGTATACATAAGGCTATATACATAATGCTAGAGAGGTCTCCAATGCATTTGACCCATAGAATATTAAAGAAGTCCCCTACGCATTTCTCTTCAGTGTTTGGAAGACCTGTCTATCATCCACATGGTGAAAGTGGAGTACATACATATGTGCCAGTACGGCTGCATGGTGTGTGCATGCAACTAAGGATACACACTACAGAGATAAGCAGTGGAAGCACTCTGCCAGCTTTAGAAATGAATACCAGCAAGGCCTGCACGCCTGCCCCATAACATTTGTAGAGAAACTGGCAAGTGATGGCAACCAAGGTCTCTACCTGTTAACACATGGACCTTGGTGCTGACTAAAGGAACAAGGAATGCCCCAGGTCTGCCTCAGTCCTCCACTTGGTGCTTCCAGTATTAAGAAGAGATGTTTTAGTGTACATAGCTTAGTAAACTGCTGTTAGGCAGGCGTAAGGACTTAGAGATTCCGGATCCTTATGTAGCAGGCAATCATGGTTGAATATTTGCACAACAGGTATCATAATTGTTTGGGTTCTTTTGCTGCACAAACTTGTCATACCAATAGGGGTATAAATAAGAATACAAGACACAAATGGAGGAGAACAGGCTATAGCTTTATTGATAAATCAAACACAGTTAAATAAAAGCCCTTGCCGATTAATATAACATTCAACATCTAACCCACACATGGCCAAGTGACCAGACGCATGCTCAAATGAACACTTAATACAAAAGAACAGTGTCATACATTAATGACCCCACGTTACCAGTCCACCTGACTCCAGTGGTTAAGTAAACACCTGCCAGCTAGGTCCATGGGCACATTTCCATAGGGTTACCTCCCAAAGGAATAAATATAAATGTGGTCGGGCCTGGAAGGTATAGAAGGATTAGGTTGGATGAATATTTGCCTTGTCCAACCTGATAGTGGGCCTATAAGTGGACTCACCCGTATATGAAAGTATACTGAGGTGGTTTTAAAAGAGGGTATGGGTTGGGTGGGTAACTGAGCTCTGTCGGAGCTCTTGTCAGCCTGGTTGAGTGGCCGAGGATGTGTATAAGTGCCTTCAGTCGGCCCTCTCACAACCCCAGGCTAACAAATAGCCTTATATTTGTGGTCGGGCCTGGAAGATATAGTATGGTAGGATTAGGTTGGATGGATATTTTCCTTGTCCGAACTGATAGTGGGCCTAGAAGTGGGCAAAAGTTAATCATACAAGTGGTTATGAAAATTAGTTTAATCGGGAAAAATACAATAGCTTATTTGATCAATGACTGAAAGGCTTTCATTGATCGGTTGTGGGATATATGTGGTGTAACAATCAGACTTCCAACATTCCATTTTCTTTATGATATGAACGGGGATGTTACGTGAGGCTGCAAATGCTGCCCCTGTCCTAAAGGATGGTCCAGAAAATGCTCTAGGGTTATAACCCAGTCTCAAAATGAGTATTCGTATATAGTACACACATTTTGCGGTCATGAATGGCTTATCTTGGTGAGTGAGTAGTGGGCTAGTCATAGGTTTGTTTATAAAATGTGACAATTATGTGTTGCACATTTTTACAGGGCACAATATATTGCCAGAGGGGTATAGAGGGATTTCAGTAGCTGGTCCCACTTCCCGGTTTTTGAGACTGCCAAGAGAAGGATGTAATGGTCAGATTCTTTAACGAGATCTCCCAAGTGTAGGTAATGACTGGAGGCAGCTGACGCTGTGAGCACCCCTGGTCTGAGTAAACCGTAAAAGGCTAAATATATGGCCATGGATAAAGCGAGATTCACTTGTGGTTCGAAAGGGGCTGACATCAATAATGTAGCTATTTGATGGAATATAGCTCCGTCTATGGAAAGTCGATGTGGAGGTGACATAGGTGAACTTTTCACTATACCTTTCTTTGTTAGATTTATGGAATGATGGGAGAGAAAGGACTTACTGTTTGGCTGTAGTATCAGGTAGTGGTGTTGAATTCCTGCTTTGTAGGATTTAATGGTAGCATGTGGTAATTTTAAGTCATAATGACAGTGCGAAATGAAATCCAGTATGGAGTTTATGGCAAAAGGATGCTGTGGATGGTACACCCTAATGAATTGTTCGAAAAGGATCCTGGCCCGGTGATAAAGTCTTATGGTATTCTTGGACAGAGCAGTATCCATTAGGGTACTGGCTCCTTTAAGAAGCTGCATCAGAGTAACATCAGTGCGGTCAATGGAGGTGGGACTGAGGGTAGAGGGTCTGCTGATGGATGTAGTCTGTGCAAGTCCTGAAAATTGAGTCATGAAAGAGCGTCAGCCTTAGTGTTAAGAAGACCCGGAATATATCAACATTCAATGGCAAATTTGTGATACATGGATAACCAGGTGAGTTTCCTGACAAACAGCATTATGGACATGGATGAAGAGAGAGCTTAGTTAATTATCTGTGCTGTAGCTTGGTTGTCTGTACAAAATATGACTGTCTGGCCTGTCCAGAGATGACCTCATGTGGCTGCCACTGCCACTATAGGGTATATTTCAACACATGAGGAAGTAACTAGGAAATCTGACAATTCACCTCAGGAGGCCATGCCGCCACCAACCAGTGATCCTGATATATGGCCGCATACCCGCCCAAGGCTGCAGCATCGCTGACCATGAAAGGGGATTCTGTTGTGGTTTTTGGAATGAACATGGAGCATCCTTTCCATTGTTTGAGGGAACTAGCCCACATGTTTAAGTCTGATAGAACAGAATCATCCAGCTGGATACTTCCCTGATTCCCGGTGTCTTTCCCTAACAGATTAAGTAAGTGTGAAATGAAAGAATGCCCCTGAGGCATGATACGCATGGCATATACTAACCTACCTATAAGGGATCGGAGTTCTCCTTTCTGGCATGTTTTGATTTTGGAGAACCTACAGACTTCTGACTGAATATGTATCATTTTCTCGAATGGAAGACTGGCTTCCATGGCTATGGTGTCCAGCTGTATGCCCAGAAAACAACTTGTGCACTGGTCCTACTGATTTCTCTGTTGCTACTGGAATTTGGAAGTCATGGAACAGATTATGAATGATCTCTAAACCCTGAGGTGTACCGTTTGGAGACTATCATGAGAAAATCGTCTAAGTAATGTATGATTAATGGATATCTGGCTACGTTCATCAAAATCCAAGATAAAGTCTCGGTAAATATGCAGAACAGCTTGGGGTTGCTTTTTACCTCAAAAGTCAGGCATGTGGAAAAATATTTCTCTCTCCATCTAATACCGTGCAAGTGCCAGAGACATGGATGCAATGGTAAGAGCTTGAAAGCATCACAGATATCCGTTTGACAGCCATGACCCCTGACCTGCCTGAATTGTGGATTGTATAACGTCATTCAAAGATGTGTATAATAAAGAAAATTTCTCTGATGGTATTAAGGAATTTAAGCTAGGGATTAAAGAGGAATGCAGGGCCGACAAGTCGTAAATTAAGCATTTTTTTATTATTGAACTTCCCGGTTGCTAAGCCTATAGGATTAATGCTCCATAGCTCGTACGGGGGAAAAAGGAAGGAGCCTGTGATAAAACCCTTATCTAACTCTCTTGCTAACAGGGAGTCTATGATGAGTGGTTCTTTTAGATCAGATAGTAGGTTATCACATTCTAGTATATCCGATGGAATTGCTATGAGACCATTGTTGAAACCGAATGTAAAACCCTGTATGCGGAAATCCACTAGACTAGGTGACGGGTGGGTGTAGAGGCATGTTGCCAGTGTAGGTACATTCACCCTGTCTAGTCACAGTTTTGGAAATAGCCTCTCTGGGCACATGGTTTTGGGGTGAGCCCTGTGGCATATCAGACATGCGAGAGGCAAAATCCATTAAAATAGCAACCGCATGAGTTAAAATTATTGCAAATCGGCATTTTCCCTGTATATGCTATAGGTCTACCTAACCTCTCTACTGTCTTGGGAACTGGTGACGGGTGGGGTAGCCCCATGGTTGTGGGATTCTGCTGGTTTGTAGGACCAGAGGGAGTGGGTGCATATGAACACAAGTCGGTGGCGTGTTCTACCGACTGACATACCTCACACACTGGAGTTCTCAAACCCGCAAAATGGTGGCAAAACAGCTCAGTGTCCAACCTGCTCCAATCCATAGCGAGGTTAAGCTGAGCCTGAGCCACCTTTGCTGAGAATGATCGGTGGTAGTCATAGAAAGCATGTGTCCCAGCTCCACCACCCTAAATAGGTACAGGGCCAGCTCTTCCCTGCGCTGTGGGTAAGCAGAACATAATATATCCCTATATAAGCTAAAAGCAATTACAAATTTGGCTATAGTTAGTTTCTTACTCACCATGGGGTCCCTAGCTCTGAGTACCACCGAGACCTGATCACATGAAAATGATCTAGTTTCTATTCAGTCTTGAGAGGTTAAGGTTGATGTCCTTACCCTCTAAAATATCTATTTTTTTAGGTTTGCTGGTATGAAATGGGCTGGAGACCATAGGTTGGCTACCCGCTGTGGGATAAGTATTTACCATACCCTGAAACTTTGACTATGTAGTTTCTGGGACCGTCAGTCTGGGCTGGGTGGCTTGCAATATATCCAGCCGTGTGTGGAGTGAGGCCACTGATGCTGATAGACCATTTAGGGATGATTTTATGTCCGCTAATTTGGTGCTCCTGACGGATGGATTTGGGCTAGGACTGCGCCTAGGAGTACTCCCCGGTATGCGTCTGGGATTACACCCTAGGAGTCTGGGGGGGGGGGGCAAACAGTTTAAAAAGTTCTGCTTTCCTTGCAGAAGCAGAAAAGGAGACACCTCTTCTGCAGAGTTCCGCTTTGATTTTTGATATTGTCCAGGTCTTATAGATTAAAGGGCTTACTTGTTCTGATACTGTGTTTGGCATGATTGAGTCTTCTGGTAGCTCCACTTATTCTGCAGCGATGGACATTTCTACTTCTATATTATCGATCCTATAAGCATAAAACCTATACATAAGTCTCTGGTGTTATTTCTAATGCTGCTGGTTCGTAAAAAAACCCTCCTTCATTAATGAATAAGAAAAATAAATTATATTAAGCTTGTGGGTGTATGTGACTGGTGAGCCGCTATCTAATGCCAATTGGCTGGTGCAAGACGCTACCTGTGATTTGGACCGAGGGGCATGTGGCCTATGCAATAGGCTAGGGGTGTTGGTCTTGAGGTGACTATAATCTGGACAAAAAAAGGCCCTATACCTAATGAGTGGGTATGACTGATGCCCTATCTTGAGAACCTTGGAGAAGGCTTTGTCTAAGAGTTGGCCCGAGGGGAAAATGACGTGGGATGGGACTAAACTGAAGCCTCCTCCTATGCTATACTAAAAGACGAACCAGCAGTCTTTCCCGATGTCTAAACGGTTTCTCACTTTCCCAAATATATATACCAGGGCTTATAATTTTAAGCTCTTTGCTACTAGCCATACCTGAAAAGATACTCGCCACTGCAAGCCAAAACATACCCACCAGGGATGAATTTCTACTCGCCAGGGCTAAATTTTCACTCGCCAAAAGTCCAAAAGGGACTGACAGCGCAGGCGCACGGACGTCACTGTGACGAGATGTCCGTGCTTCCTGCTCCTGTAAGCCTCGGAAAAATGGCAAAATCTTTGGAACCAGGTAATATTTCTGGCGACTAGCGCTACTAAGCAGCTAGTCACCAGATGAAGACTGCATTCATGTAAGGTTATTGCAGGGTGGTAGTTCCCCTTTAAAGTGATAATAATACTTCCAAAAAAAATTATTCTATATTGTAGCCATTTAAAAAACATTAACGATATAAGTCTTATAAAGGTTTGAGAGATAGTCACAAGCAAAGTTTCCTCTTGAGTGACGTCACTGTTCTAGCTGTCAGGTGTAGAATTCGGTCTGCAGACTGGCTGCGGGTCTTCAGCAGAGCTGAGATCGAGACATATAAAAATAACTCCTTCATTGGAATGGTCTACAAAGTGTGCCTGGATTGCAAGCACACTTTGTAGATCGTTACAGTGAAGTAGTTTTTATATCTTGCGATCTCGGCTCTGATGAACAGCCGCCGGCTGGTCTGTGGACCATATTCCAGATCTGACCGCTAGATGGCAGACTTGACCGTTTCGGTCACTGAGGGGGAAACTTTACTTGTGAATATCTCTTAAACCATAAAGGTTTGAGAGATAAGACATATAGTTTTTAATGTTTTTTTAAATGGCTACAATATAAAATAAGTTTTTTTGGGAGTATTACTATCACTTTAAATATAACTACCTATCCTAATCTAAACAAGGCAAGGGCAATTCAAACTGCTATAAAAAATTAAATCAACAAAATAAACAAATTGGGGAGTGAGACTTACAATCCCTCCATCCAGCCAGCAAATGGTGCCAGTATCTGTCTTCTGAAGGAATCCACTAACAGAATGCCACCCTCATACCATGAGACCCCCTAAAACCATTACCCATGACATGCTCTCTTCCTGCATCTCCAGGGAGTATGGTTGTGAATGGGATGCTGTTCTGCTATTTTTCAGTTTAAAAGAAATATGAGGAGTGCATGATCAACTGAGAAATGAGTAGGTTTAGTTGTCCAAAACTGAAAGGTGTAGATGGGCCATGAATCTATAAGTTCCATTTCTTGATGGACAGCATTATAAATTTTAATGTAATAACCTGAACAGTAGCCTGAGAAACCTAAATCTCTAGAGATTAAAATGCAGAGTGGACTGTAAGTTAAAAACCGTATGCTGTAAATTTAGATGAAAACATAACGCTTAGAAATGAAAATCCCATCCTAGTAAACATGTCAAGTATGAAGGCCAATTTATCATGAGATCTGCTGTAAAGCAGACAAGATGCTTGGCGGTGCCCCAGGCAACATTCACACACTTGCCTTAATACTAAAGCAAAATGAAATGTAAACTCTTACAAGAAATAGATCTCTTGTATACAAAGACAAATAATACTTTTTTTTTTTTTATTATACTATGGATAAGAGGGGGAAAACAGTGATACACACCCAGCTGGGCAGACATTTATGTGCCATTTAACTTAAAAAAAAACAAAAAAACAGTTTCTTATTTTAGAAAAATAAAAGGAAAAATAAATATAAGGAACATGCAATGATCATAAATATAGCTTTGCCCTTTAATTATCTTGTCTTTTTCCATAATGATTAAAAATTATGTCATCTGTCTACCATGATGATATCATTACACATGCAAAGGGGCCAGGGGAGTTGGTCTTCTAAGCAACCCAAGACTTGGACCATCCTAATGCATTCCAAGTGTACAATAGATCCCAGTTGTACCATTACATGCCCCAAGCTGGCAACAAGAACCAGGACTTTAAGCATGAGTCTTGGGACTTTAGCTGCCTCAGACAGGATGAAACCTAGGACCAAACTTATATTTATTTCTGTGTGATTTTAATATAATTGTGGCATGGTCCCTCTGAATTTGAACTCACACCACATGACATCATACTCTTCTGTCTCATATTAACCATTTACACTGTAAGGTCCTTGGGGCAGGGACCTCTCTCCTATTGTTTCTGTAACTGCGACACTTATTTCATCCTCATTTATTTATTGTAACTTACTACTTTTGTAAGGTGCTGCATACACTGTGTGGTGCCATATAAATAAAGATATACATACACACCTATTCATACACGCATGCACATCATAGACAACACACAAACACTCACTAAAACATACATATTCTTTATTTTCTGTAAAAAATGCACACCTAACCCTTTCACTCTCTGTACATATAATACACACGCCTCTTGTCATTCCCCCCACCCTGGCACTGATGGGCGATAGAAAGCTGAAGTTGCAGCTTTTGTGTCCGCGCAACAAAAATGATGCTCACCACCGTGTCCGATGAACTTCCTCCAGAAGTGTTATATTACTGTTGATATCCAACGTGTTGTGAAGTGCTACGGGCTTTGGAGCTGAGATCAGTGAGACATGCTTAGGGCAGTCTCCTTGCTGTCAATTACATTGGCCAGAACACATTGCATTTGGAACTCAACAGGAATATAGCAGTTTTGGATATTTGCAGGCAAAATACAGGGTGTTGAAGAGACTGGGAGTTGTAGTTTAAGGTATGAAACAGTAGTGGCAGGGGAGGAAGAGACATAGGAATGTAGCAGAAAAAGACATATGGGTGGAGCCACGGAAGTGAGGGTAAGAAGGGACTAAAAATAGGTGAACAGGTGGAGCAGTGAAGGGAAGGGGTTTCCTAAAATAATTACAGAAGGGAAGGAGTGTGTCGCAAAGTGGGGAAAGGGAGGGAGGGGCTGCGGAGAACATGAGGATGCAAAACTGAGTTTTGTAGAGTGTATGGGAGACTAAGTGTTATTATAAGCCGAGTGTGATTCAGGCATGGTTTATTTGGGGGAGTGCAATTGCAGATATTCCCCTGACATGACATAGTACGAGGTGATAGGGCAACGAAAGGCATGGTTTGTTTGAGGGAGTGTCATTGCATTCATTCAGATTCTGTTTACTATTAACGTGACAAGTGAGCCAAAGGTGTTTAATGTTCCTTTGCAAAATTAAATTTTCCGTAGAGGTCTCTCTAGTGGAATTATATAGGACATAGAGGTGTTTAGGATGAGAGGTCACACAAGGCTGTGTGTTAAATATTAGTGGATTTGATTTCCCTTAGAGTTCCTTGCAGTGAGAGGTCCTTGCATTGCCTTTTCCTTGCAGTGATTTTGCTTTGAAGTTCTTGCAGAGATTTTGACAGGCGTGGAGACTGGGGCTTCAGCCCCTTGGCCATTCCTATCAAAATCACTCCCTTCAAGATTCCACAGTATACAGGTTGTTACCATAGCTCCTCCTAACTGCTGTACCTGGGTGCGTCTGCTATGGATGGAGAATTTCCATCACATGATGCAAGAGATGTCTGCAGTGCAAAGTAGTATTTTTTCCTGATAGCTAAAGGTTTTTTTTAATTTTTGGACAGAAGATCATAAAATGCTATGATCTACTGTCATCCCACACTGTCATAGAAAATAGGGACTTCTGGTTTGTGAAACAGTGCTTTGGGGACCTCTCTTTCACCCCCCTCTCCAGTATCTAGTGCCATCCATAAAAGTTGTAGCTACAGCAGAGTGCTCTAATCGCAGAAATATCCTATTCAGAATGATAGAGAAGGGTTATTCTGGCATAAACTAGCTTCATCATAAGGGACAAATAGACATTCAGAAAACTCGCTTTGAATGAAATTGGGCTTTTAACCATTTGAATGCTAAATAGATCTACAGCTCATTGCTATCTAACATACTGAAGACTTCTCTAGTATTCAAGGGGTTAAAATCCCACACAAATTAACAGATGTTTTTTACTTTCTCTTTAAGAAGCAGTTGTTTGCTCTGGAATTGCACCTTGTTAGCTTCCTGAATGCAGCCCTAATTACCAGGCCAATATGATGGAACCCTGATGCTGCACTGAATATAGAATTTCTTGTTCTGCAGACCTTATAATTACATTGTTGGTGCCTGAGGCACTGAAAGATCAAGTCACTTGCCTGAGGTCAGGAGATGATGACATAGGAATCAAACTAGGCATCTTAAAGTCAAACCCAGTTGTTAATCAACCAAACCACTTGTCCTCCCTGTATCCAGTGCTGATAGATGACAGCTAGCTCAAAGGGATTAGAAACTTTACATTCTATATTCTCAGTTTAATAGTGAAATCAGAGATCACTCCTCATGCAACTATGTCATGTTGTTTACAGAAACAGTCACTTATTACTCAAATCAATATATAAAAAAGAGAAATGGTGGATGAGAAGTGGTGGGAAATTGATTATACAGCTAGTTACTGGCAGAAGTGTGGAGATCATCTTGCAAGGGAAATGTCAGGAAAAGGTGTTACACAGTTTAGAATTTTCTGGGATATCTACTATGAAATGGATGCTTTTAAGGGGTTATTTTGCTGTTATAGGGTAATTAAACCACTAAAATGTAGTGTTTTGGTTATCTTTATGAAAATACCTTGTGTGTATATACTATTAACCCTTTGAATGACAGAGGGGTATGCAACACATTGCTTTGCAATGCTTTGTGCTCCCTTCTGGCACTCAAAGGGTTAAATGTTGTTGCTATTTTAGGAGCTTCAAGAGTAATATGCATCTGTGTACCTATACAGATTGAGTTTATGTTTGATATTTTTTTTTGCCAGTTACAGTCTTCTGTGAGTTGATGCACAGTGATTTTTGGAAATCCTTGTATATGGTTACTGAAATGTTTTAGGGCAGTTTTTCCATGTAACCAATGGATTGTGAATTTTTAATAAAGTTGAGAATATCCCGTGTGCTGCTGTGCAGGACATTCATGTAGGTAAGAATACGCATATATTTTTAAAATATATAAAACGTTAGCTAAAGACAGGTTGTTTGAGATGTAGTGCATGATATTACAAATATGAATGTTTACATATTTATGACATATCTTGTTGCAAAATGCAACATTTATATAATATGAAGCTGAAGTTGTCCTAATTGTCCTTAAAAAATGTGTAGGTTTTGATGTATAACTAAAAGGTTATCATAAGAAACAAATAGATTGTTTGAAAATTGTTTAGAAATATATCTGTCCTCCAGTTTATTGAAACTGGCCCAAACTACTGGCACTGAAATGATTGGGGTTGAAAAAAGGAGAGTTTGTTGAGGACCTCATTAGTATCCAAGGAATTTACAGGGAGCATTTTGACTGTGAAGAAAAGTAAGCTGGGAGGAAAACAAAAAAGGATGGGTTCTTTTTTGGATGAAAATAAGGTATATAAGTGTGTATGATGGAGATGGAAATTATCTCTCCACTGCACCAGAGACCAGACAGGGGGCTGAGTTTCCTCCAAGGTTTGTGTGAGTCCCCAAGCCTGGCTATTGTCCACGACTGGTATAGCGTGTATTTGAGGATTCATTTTTATAGTTTAGAAAATAAATTGAATTTCACACCCTTACTATTGTTTAGTATGGCAATTCAAATTATGACTGTTTTCGTTTTTACGGATAGCATGAGATTTCTTTTTGCACCATAACAAATTTGGTATTTTCATTGTATTTGGCTATTTATACAACAAATAATGATTACTTATCATTAGTTGTATTAAATGTTTAGCTTAACATTTTTTCTCAATTCCTGCTTATCACTATTCAACAATCATAAGAATGAAACAGGCAACTGTGCAGATGTAGCCAGTGTTCATGAAATGGAGTCTGTCTTTGTGACCAATGTGATTGGCTGTCTGTTATCACATGGCTGGGAGATGCACTAGTAGGCTTCCAGCTGCCAATAATTGTATCTGCCATTAGTAGCCTGGTTGCATCTGTGCAAGCAGTTTAAATGGAAAGCATGTGTGTACATTTGGAAACAGGGGAGGGCTGGCCTGGGGGGCAGGGGGCAATTGCCCCCTGGGCCAGTCATATGTCTGGGCCAGTGGGCCATTGTCTCACTTAATCTACATCTTGTTGCTATAAATGGAGCAACACTAGTGATACCACAGAGCTTACAATTGAAATGGTGCTATACAAATGATACCACAAAGCTACAATCTAAATGATGCTACACTAGTTACATAACCCATTTCCACTGTAAGCTTTATAGTATCACTAGCGTAGCTTTACTTAAATTGTATGCTCTGTAATATCAGTAGTTTAGCCCACTTTAATGTGAGCTATGTGGTATCACTTTACTTCATGATATTAATGCCACATTTAAAATTAGCAAAAGGAGGTGGGCTTTGAGAGTGGGCTCAAACAATAGTAGAAATGGGCTGCTTGATTGTATTTGCCCCCCTGGGCCATAAGTTGCCAGCCCTCCCCTGTTTGGAAAACAAAAAACAGAAGGGCTGCCAATGGTGCTTTATTGTAAATAAGTGATGATGAACAATATAAATATTGCACTCACATGTTTTGATGGTTGAGAGAACTGCATATACAAGCTCCCAACAATATAGGCGGACGGAGATCAGAAATCCATCTGCGCTCAAGATTCCTCCAGTGGATCTTCCAAATGGGAATGTGTAGATACAACTTGTAAATTGCTGTTCCTCCAATCTAGTTAAAATTGTTTATTAAAAAGGATACACCAAAAACCATTACGAGTTTCACGGCACAAACGCTGCTTTCTCAACTGTATGGTGTGGAATAAAACTCTGAATAGACAAAAAAATTTTATCTGTACATTTTTAATGGGTGGGAATGGTGGACATCACTTTGCTTTTTAAAGGGATAGTAATACCTGAAAATAAGTTTATTTTATAGTGTAGCCCTTAAAAAACCATGAAAAATGATATAAGTCTTATCTCCCAAACCTTTATGGTTTGGGAGATATTCAGAAGTAAAGTTTCCCCTGGAGTGATGTCATTGCTCCACCCTCCAGATTTGGAATATGGTCGCCCGACCAGCAGTGCCTCTCCAGAAGTACTGAGATCATGATCTTTAAAAAGAATGTACACAGTTCCAATGAAGTAGTGTCACGGTTTTCAAGACACTCAGACCAGTGGGTAAAAATAAAATTCAATTTATTTAAGAACAAAATAATGACAGATAATATCGCCCCCTAGGGGAGACACTGTGAAATAGCGGAATAGCAGTAGTATGCACAGTATACAATATACAGAAAAGAACAGGCACTGAGTACTGATATACAAATGGTTAATGGAATAATCAGTCCGTCTCAGTTGTGTAGTTTGGCACGCCCAAGGTGTTAAAGGTGGAGAATACTCAACACCCACAGTCTGTAATACTGAAGAAAATGTCCATCAAGGAGAAACCTGCCTCCCACCTGCTGTATTGCACTGTTAGCCCCCACGGGTGTGAAACTGAGCAAATAGACTGCCAAAGCCTCAGCGAATAGCCCCCACGGGCATAACGGAGATGACTGAGTACCGGAGCTGAAACCACTAGCCCCTCCGGGCGTCGTGGATGTACTGTATTGCAAGAGCTTGGGCCAAGAGCCCTACGGCCTACGGAGATGACCTGATACCAGAGCTTGAGCGTATAACCCAGACGTGCGTGATGGATTTGCAAGAGCTTAAGCCAATAAACCCACTGGATAGAGAGAGAGACTGGATTGCAAGAGCTTGTATCAATAGCCCTACGGCTTAGCCACAGAGATGTGCACAGAAACAGCCAGAGCCGGACGCCACCGGGCGCGGTAATGAGCTACTCAGGACTGCAAGGAGAGAACTGGCTCAGCACAAGGCAACTCTCTGTATGGGCCGCACGCCCTCACTGGAACACAGCTCTGCACGGGTTAATGGCAAGTAGTTGTAGCACAGCTCTGCACTGATACAGCACGATAGTAGGAACACAGCACTGTACCGGTTAACAGCTCAGAAGTAGGAACGCAACCTCTGCATGGACTAACAGCTCGGTAGAAAGCCACAGCTCTGCACGGGTTAACAGCTCGGTCGAGAGAACACAGCACAGCAGTGATAGCTCAGTGGCAGGACTCAGGAGGCACGGAGCCGAGATGAATAGTGAGAGCACAGTCACTATGTCGTCATAGCGACAAGGCAGAACAGGAATGGAGACCTGCCGCAGCGACCGGAACTGGAACGTCAGCAAGCCGGGTCGAATCACGGAGCAGGTATTCAGGCAGGTCGGATCAGGAAAACAGGCAGGAACGTCAGCCAGGCCGGGTCGAATCACAGAGCAGTTTCTCAGACAAGCCGGATCAGGAGAGCGAGCAGGAACGTCAGCCAGGCCGGGTCAGATCACAGAGCAGGTACACTGGAACGTAGTCAGGGATAGCCAAGTCGGTAACCGGAGATCAGGAACACAGGAACACAGCATAGCAAAACTGGCTCAGGAACACCACGAAATGGCAAATGACAGATGCCACTAGCCCAGAATAAAAAGGTCACCAGGGGCGGGCCAAACAGGCTCAACCAATCGGAGCGCAGCACAAGTGAGAGTGACAGCCTGAGAAGCTGCACCGTGATAAGTAGTTATTTTCAAAGATCGTGATCTCGGCACTGCTAAAGAGCTGCCGGTTGCTATGTGGACCGAATTCCAAATCTGTCCACTAGATGGCAGACTTGGCTGAAACAGCAAGGAAAAGTGAACTATACCATATTTTACATATGAATATCTCCCAAACCATAAAGGTTTGGGAAATAAGACTTATATCATATTTCATGGTGTTTTAAGGGCTACAATATAAAATAAACTTATTTTCAGGTATTACTATCCCTTTAAGTGACTGGTCTTCATCTTTTTTCAGTGGTAGAGTTAGAGACACCTCTAGGATCCAAAGGGTTAATATATCTCACTAACAATGGTAAAGAAATCAAACATGTTTACATTTTTGACAGGTCTAAGGAGCTACCTTAACTTCTTGGATGGTGGAGGTATTGCCACTCACTGAGTAATGTCCAGTGAATAGACAGGGAGTGACTCAGTTAGAGATAAGACACCTATGAAAGACTCCTTCCAGGGCATGATGGCAGCAGCACACAGAGAAAAGTACAGCATCAGGAAATTAATTTGTATTGCTTTGCATTGCAGACTACTCTGACATTCAAGGGATTTAACCAAGAGCAGATTAAATGGCTTTCTTTTTCCTCTTGATTATTGTGCCTTGTGGGTACAATGCATGGCACAAGTGCAGACAACCCATCTTGTAATAGCACCAACTTAGTGGGCAAATGCCCCCCCCCCCTTGCCTGGAACATCCCCCTGGTTGGGTCTGGAGGGACTGGATTGTTGATCATGTTAGAAATGGATGAACATCTCTACTGCCTAAACCCTTTTCCTATAATATGACCCTCAGAGTACTAGCATGGTAATCAACATATTGCTCTGAGGTCCAGGGATTGGAATATTCAGCTTTAACAGCTTCTTCAGCTTCTGACGTTGCATATTGATATATTTGCAGAATCCAACAGCTATCTTTCCTAGAAATAAAGTTATTTCCTAATGCACTTTATGACTGGCAGTTGGCCTACAACAGGCATGGAACTGATCCAAAGGTTGATATTAATTTTTTTATAAGACACACAAGGTAATGGAATTACTTGCTTAGAATAGAAGTCACTGAGAGATGCAAAATTTACCTCCGCACTTTGAGTTTTCAAAATAGAGCCCACATGCTTTGAGTATGAATCATCACGTTTGTTTTTGTGGGAGTAATTGTGATAGAAAAGAAACAATGGTTTTGTATTAAGTGAATCATCCAACTGATAGATGACCTATCTGAATGCTCAACATGTATAATTTATTCTTGCCTTATTCTTAGCAAAGTAAACAAAAGCCTGAGTGATTAATGCGTAATGCACATGAGAAGGAAATTTGTCATCCGGTGATTTTCAACAAGGCAGGTACAGCTCTAAATCAACTGAGAAACATCAATATTACAAGTGCAGTTCTTATTGCAAATGTAAGCTCATTTTGTAGAGAATAGATTTACTGTATGCAGCCTGTAAAGAAAATAAACTGTATTTTCATCCTCATACTGATACTAGAGGTTCTGCTTTACTGTGTCATTGGGACATTTCTCTGATTCTTTCTAAAACAGATCCCTTTGGAGGTGATTGAATTATGACCCATACAGTGCTAATGAAGAGTTATAGAACGGCTTTATGGGTATTTTCTCCAAAGTTCAAAATCAGTGATATTATTATTGGCTATTATTATTCTTTATTTGCAAAGTTCTCTGGGTGTGGATGTGAAGGGAGTTAAAAAAATTTAAAATAAATAAAAACATACATAAAACCATTTTTGATGGGCAGGTGTTTCTACCTAAGCTTGCAAAGTTTGAGACACTTATGAGATCTATTGACTTACTGACAGATACTATGCAGACAGACATAATATATCATACATTCAAGACAGACAGGTACAATTTGACATGGGGGGGTTCACTAAGATGTGATAAAGTGGTGATGTCTTCCACAGTGATATCACTTCTCCAGTTTCTATGTTATTCCACAGAACCTATGCTCTAAGATTTCTCCACCTCTGGAGATCTTAGTGCCTAGGCTCCATAGAGTAACATGAATTTGAGAAGTGATATCACTGGAGAAGTTATCTCTACATTTTCACCTCTTTATCACGCCTTAGTGCATAACCCCCATACTGTTTGTACTTGGACACACACTCATTCTTACAGCTACAAGAACAGGAGGGACAAGCATATAATGAGATGTGGTGGTGGTGCTGCACACCTTCTATGTGACGTGCTTTATCCGTTATTGCAAGCTGCTGATTCTGATGCTAACAGGTCTGTCCTCTCCCTGGTCTGTAAAAATTAACACTGCAGTTGAGAGAGAAAGCTGTTGCTGAAATGTTAACACAAGGTACCTGTAGACAAGAAAAGAGGGGAGCTGGAGTTCTGCAGTTGGTTACAGATGCAGGGACATGTGGGAATGATTTCTTTGTAGACCATGATAGACAGAGACAGTTAAAAATACAGAGATATCCTTAACCCTTTGAGTGCCAGAGGGGTACGGAACGCAATACAAAGCAATGCGTTCCGTACCCCTCTGGCACTCAAAGGGAGGGTAGTAATACTTAAAAATGTAAAAAAATATATATATATATATATATATATATATATATATATATATATATATATATATGTTGTAGAGTATAACTTCCTGAGTAAAACCAGGGACCAGAGCTGTCCATAGGATGGTGTAGCATCAGCACCACTGTAAAATTTCAGGCCACTGTGATATTGTGCCTAAAAAAATTCAACTTTGAGCTGTAATAACTTTTGAATAAAACCTTTCAGCAGTGGGAGTAGCCTTGTTTTACTCAGGGGGATAAACCCTACAACATTTTTTTTAACATTTTTAGTATTACTATCCCTTTAACTTTAGAAACAACTGAAACTGACAGTGAGATATACTAGAGACAGAGACTTACATCATGCATTATTTTCAGATGGACAAAACATTACTCCATGCAACAGCTGTATCATGTACGTTACTGTAAAAAGCAACACTACTATCATTATGTCCAGCAAAATTGCTAGGGGCAGGGGAAAGGGGAATGGAATAAGTAATGCATAGATTTTTTTGGTAGTTTATTTGTACTACAAAAACTGACCGCAACCATGATTACTGCAGCTTTTACAATAAATGATGAGCCTCCACCTGAGGAGGCTGTTTGTAAAAGTGTTATGAAATGTTCCACCACCGCTAACAATAGTACTAAATCTTTTCATTATACCAAAGATGACAAGCCACATTCTAAGAGTGAGACCAACTACTTCATCAGACAGTGACAATAACACCTCCACTACAAACTAATGGTCAGTGTTCTATAAATCCCCTATGAGGAAAAGTAAAAAAAAAAAATGTCAGCCTTTAATTCATTTGATTGCCAGTGAGACATGCAATGCATTGCAATGTATTGAATACCTCTGACACTAAAAGGGCTAAAAAACCTAGATTGATATGAAAGTAGGGGGAAATGGATGTTGGTGCTGTTGTTTCTGCTGATTTACTAACAATTGATGTTGTTCATTTAGAATATGTCTCTCCACTCTCCTCTCCTTCTGATACAGATGTAATAGAGTTAGTGATGATATGGTCAAAAAATAGCTGAAGAGGAGCAATACAGCTAAATTCTTTCAGAGATGAAATGAAAAAGTCTTACCATTTCCACTAGGGGTGGGCGAAAAAGGGAGAAATATTTCCTGCATGACTGTGAAAAACTGACAATTTTTCTCTTTATTTGCAAAAGTTTTCTCCTTTTCCCCAGTGTTAAATTTTCCTCCTTTTCTCATAGTCAACACATTTTTCTCCAATGCTAACTCATTTTTCTCCAAGTCTAACACATTTTTCTCCTATTCCAATACATTTTTCTCGTATGTTTACTGTGGTGCAACATTTCCCAGCGCAATATTACTTCTTCTGAGGGCTGTAGTGAAGAAATAAGTAGAGGTAAGTCAAAGTTGTGAGTTCTACAACAACCTATACCTTGAAAAATGTGTTAGCATGCAGAGTGCATTTGTCCTTTACCCACAACACTAACTTCCTCCTTAAGTGACACTGTCACATATTCATGATGATGTCAAGTGATTAAAAATAAAATAAAAGTACAACCTAAAGTGTGGCAGATGTATGGTAGTGGGGAGCTGGCGTGGTGTAATTTGTGGAACCTTGACAAACTGCATCCAACACACTGTGTGTGTTTTTACTCTCTACAGTACACAAATGATGTGTGCTTTGCTCTCAACAGAATTCTCAATGTCGTCTGTTGTCTACCAAGTCTGCCTCAGTCACAGAGCTCACATCAGGCTCCCAGGGCTAGATTCTATTGCAGGTGACAAATATTAACATCCATTTTATCAAACATTTTCCTGCTTGAAGTCTATGGGGAAACCAGGAGATAAAATTAGCACCTGTAATACAATCTAGACCCTAGTCAGATGTCTAATATATTTATTTGTTTAATTATTTATATATATATTTATTTTAATTTTGTTATTTTATTTTTTTTAAGTTGTCCACCCTATATTATCACAGTTAGTAAAAAAAAATAATTGTAGTTTATATATACACATACATATACAAATAAAACAACATCTTACCCCAGACTTCCCAAGTACAGAGAGAAAAAAAGCAAAGACAAGCAATTTGGACCCCAGCTGGTGATACCAGGTGCATAGCCTACACCTATGTCACATTCACCATCATCACCAGTGGTGATGCTAGTTGCTACACCTAACCTGTGTCACATTCACTAGTGCTACAACTACAAACAAAGGAAAATTATGGTAGTGGTGATGTTGCTTGTGCCTCCAGTGGCACTAGTGCTGATGTATCAGAGACGAGGAGACCTTTCCTAGCCCAATCTGAGACCAATCAAGAGCAGAAAGAGAGATAATGGGTATCACCATAAGTGATGACATTGTACAGTTTTCCAATGTAGTAATCAGCACCTGCAGTCCTCCAACAGCTCATACTAATTTCTGGAGTGTTTCAGTATGTACACTGCACAGTGTAACAGATAACTACAGCAACAAAGACTAGCACATGTTTTTTAAGCTGTAGCTCTCAGTTTCCTCTCCAGTTTATGTACCCTAGCTACCAAACTATACCTCACAGCACCGTGGGAAATTTTGGGTTTTTATAGAATTGCGGCAGCTGTAGAAAACATATAGAAACATAGGCAAAAAACAGCAAAGCTTTTTTAAAGAACTTCATTGATGGTAGCTAAAGGCGGAAATGTTATGTATTTTCTATGCATGGGGATTATAAGAGGGAAAATCAGCAAATTAATAATTTTCCATGAAAATTTCAGCAAAAGAAAATTAAAAGAGATGTGACCTTTCGCCCATCCCTATGCAGCATTATACAATATTGAGCACATAAGGATTTTAAGCAAGAAAGAATTGTACATAAGGAGATGGGGGACTTACTGATAAAAGGTGATACAAATTATGTAAATACTTTATGGTGTGGCAGGTCCATGAACATGAATGGTCATGTTGAGAAGTGCTGTATAGGCAAGCATCCTGAATGGAGTATCAGATTATGTAGGTAGATGCTCCTTCGGAGCGCCCAGCTCTGTATCAGCCGCGGCGCGGGCAGTCTCTACTGCGCATGACTGCAGCACGCGCAGCAGTGTCTGCTGCGCATGTCGCGGCATTACACACGATTTAGCAAATTATTATATAGGATGCTATACAGCAGCTATACTTTTATTTTTAGTTCTCCCCTATAGTGCAAATGGTTTGCTACAGAACTCCGCACTTTTCTTTTGGACATAAGGCCCCAAATGTTTACCGTTTCTGACAAGACAGATGTTGATTGGCTGAAAGGCTAACTGAAAGCATATATGGATTCACTCAACCAACAGTGCTTTTGAATTCAGGGTACTAATGACTGTGATTGCAATTACCAGCATTTTGTTTCTGCTATAGACTTTTAATAAATTTCATAATTTTCTACTAGCCATCTTAATGTAGATGTTTCTCATCTCCAGTGATTAGGACACACCAACAGGCCAGGTTTTAACCCCTTAAGTGTCAGAGGGGTATGTAACGCATTGCAAATCAATGCGTTGTGTACCCCTCTGGCACTCCAGGGGTTAAGGATATCCCTGATTAACCACCTGCTAACCCTTGGACTGCCAGAGGGTCACCCAGTGTATTGCTTTGTAGTGTGTTTGGCAGCCTTTGGTACTCAAAGGGTTAATAAGCAGGAATTTCTTGAAAATTTGACCTGTTGATGTGCCCTGAGGACACACCTTGAGAAACACTGATCTAAATGGAGGAATACATATTCCCTCGAGTCTGTTCTTTCATACTTTCAAATGATGAGTTTAATTGCTTCATCTTTAACCCTTTCAGATTACTTTGCATACCCCTCTGGCACTGAAAGGGTTAAATAAAAGCAGAACAAAATATAAAATGCTGAAATGAATAAACACCAATGAAAATGGTCATGTAGCAGTTAGAAATGAAGAATAACCATATTTGATTGAAATGCCCATCCCATCATCTCTCAGTGGGACAAGACTGAATTGTATTAATCTGTACTAATCTGACAGTTACACATTACCATATGAAATCTAGATCCTAATTCTGCTCCTGGAGGTTGGGTGAAGACTTTACCATCATTATTAAATTAGACTAAAAGCATGATGGACCCCAAATTTGATAGTAATATCATTTGGGAAATAAATGTTTTGTTGCAATTTGAATTCAGTTTGGTTTATGGAATAGTCATCAGTATATATCACTAGCTTTTAGTGCCTTCTGCAGATTATAAATCCATGTGTTAGAAGCAGGAGTGGTAATTAGATGTCCATCTAGTCCAATCCTTTTGGTCATAATTTGATTTTAAACAATGACATACTTAACCAGAGAAACACATAAGGAGAGATGTCAGTCTACATAATGACATGGTAATTAAAACAAGGCACAGGCTCTGTTTTTGAGTACATTTGGGTCTACATACAAAATAACTGCCATTGTTAGGCTCATCTACTTTAAAGGAGCAGTAAACTTTTTTTATGAAAAAATATATATTGTATGGAGTTTCTTGTTGAGTAAAATAAGGACACTCCCACTGCTGAGAAATGCATATTTCCAGCGTTATCACTGTTTAAACCCATGTTTTTTTAATATCAACAGTGCCCTCTAGTGGTCAAATTCTAATTAGTTATTCTGTTACATTCTAAGTCGGTGACTTACAATTCTCCCCAGAATGTGATAGAAACTGCCATGTCACTTTCTGTCAGTTTAGAACAATCAGGAAGTAAACACAGTAAATTAACTCCCTGGTTATTTGAACTGTTATAATGTTTGAATAAAACAACTGACAGCTATGGGAGTGACCTTGTTTTACTCAGGAAAAGTCCTAAAAAATATATGTTTTCATAAAAAGTGTACTACTCCTTTAAAAGCACTTCGTGCCATGGGTTATATACAAAACCAGCTATGTGTGTGTGCTCTTTTGCATGCCTATTGGCATTTGCTGTGCACTACACATTGCCGTGAGATATGACACTACATGCTGGATCCAATACAAGCAACCCTTTAAGGGGAACCATACCCCAAGGAGACGTGTCTTAATTAACAAGCATATGCACTCACATGTATTGGTGCTGGAGGGGGGGCAAAGGCATTTACACTTGCCCCCCATATAAACCGAGAGGTTGGGTGGGCTGGCCTGGGCGTCATATTATGGCTACCCCCCTGGAAAACAGTCTGCTCACGTGATTTGTCAATGACGTTAGCGTAGCTGTATTGTATCATAACTTTAGGGTTAAAACAAAAGCCTTTATAAAACATAGTCTTCTCTCTCAGTGTCTTATCCCCAGGTAGTAATGCAACGATCACACTTCAGCCTGATGCTCTTGTCTCTATCCTGTATATTCTGAATTGTTCTAGTATAATAGTTTCTGTAAAGTCTTGTGTACATGTATGATGATATATAAATAAAGACACATACATACAACACACAGGTCAACTGTCAACCTATAGGCTTGTTACAGGAGCCTTTATCAGTATAGAAAGACACAATATCAGGAGTGCTGTGTAATGATATATTTCAGGATAATCACAAGGGCTCAAACAGGCCAGGGATTAAGGATTTGCCACCATGAGAAATGGTGGGTCAGTTGAATGAATGAGTTACTGATTACTGTAGCTGTGCTTAATCAGAGATATCCTTAAACTCTGGCATGTTGTGGATATTCAGGACTGAATTCAATCATCCCAGATTACAGAACAAAAGAGGCAGCACCAGCGGGACTTCTCTCTCTCTCTTATATACACATACATATACACATACACACTACCGTTCAAAAGTTTGGGGTCACTTCAGAAATTACCTTGTTTACCATGAAAACAAACACAAATAAATTGCAAAATGAATAGGAAATTCAGTCAAGATGTTGACAAGGTTAGAAATAAGGATTTAATAATAATTGTGTCCTTCAAACTTTGCTTTCATCCAAGAATCCTCCATTCGCAGTAAATGTAGACATTCCTTAAAAAAAATCAGCTATGTAATTTACAACATTAAAAATGGCTATTTCTAACCCATTTGATGTTATTCAGATGGTCAGGATTTGCTTTTCTTTAAAAAACAAGGACATTTCTAAGTGACCCCAAACTTTTAAACGGTATTATCCATCTATCTATCTTCATAAAAATAGTCTGGAAGCACTCTCAGTCTCAGGGGTGATGGCCTGGGTGCAGTCAGTATAGCCAAATGGTACAGAAGTAAAAATCAAAGCAGTGAACACAGGACTTCTTAATATGAAGTCCTGTGTGTGCTGCTTTGATTTTTGCTTGCGTTTAAAATTGTAGATAGGTTAGCAAGTTTATTGTGCTAACCTAAGACCAATTTATATACTGTAAGTTCAGTAATATATATACCTGGGTGCACATCAAAAAGATAAGTGATACAATCACAGTTCCAGAAAGTAGACACTCACAGGATATATATATATATATATATATATATATATATATATATATATATATTTATTTATATATATAGTTCCGTGCCTGCCACAACCCCTGGGCTGACAATGGGAGTAGTAATGGATGTGGTTCTGAAGCCCCCACATGTATTTTTGCATCTATTACAAGATACACCTGTCCACACAGGCAGAGAATGGATTGATTCTGGAAAGAACACATTCCCTGTAAGGACTTGCCCTCACCTACATGCCTCCCTAACCTCTTCCATTGGCAGCCTGGCTTTGCCCTCCACCTGTTACCCCTTTCAGTTCCAATGGGGTTGCTCAGAGCATTGCAGAGCAATGAAATGTTAATTTAAACTCTCTCTTTCTACCCCTCTTGCAGTCCATTCCTTTGGAAGCCCTATGTCTGCCCCTTTGTCTGACATCTGCCCCCTGAACCGTTAGAAGCATTTCATCCCCCGCCCCTTCTGTCTCCCTGCCACCTGTTTACTTGCTTCAGGTCTTCTTAGTTCATTGGCCTCAGTGTGTGTAGTCAGCCCAGTGACAAAACTTGATGAATTCTCCACAACTTACTGGTAAAGGAGCAGTAACTGTCTTTTATAAATATGTTACTACTGAGAGATTTCAATTGAACGCTATTACAATTCAAAACAACAAGTTTAACCCTTTGAGTGTCAGAGAGATGCATAACACATTGCTTTGCAATGCATTGCATACCCCTCTGGCGCTTAAAGGGTTTAGCTGTAATGTTGTTTGAATGAAAAATCTCCCAGCTATGATAGTACCCTTGCTTACGTAGCAGTATAAAGCCAGTAACTTATGTATTTATTACCCAATGATAAACCACAGCTTCATAATGTATTGTTTTCAACCACTATTAAAAACAGATGTTTTCAGTTCTCTTTTTCAGCATTATTTTGCACCACCTTTTATTAATGTGACTTACAGGGATTACATTAATGTTTTACAGGCTGCTTACTGTTTAGTGCAGACTACTGTGTTGCATTGAAACATTCTGAACGGTATTGTATGGGCAGAAAATCCTTCCAACTATAAGAATTAACACTCAAAGGGTTAATTATGTGTGGTTTGGTTTTCCCAAAATTAAAGGCTTAGTAATTCTTAAAATATAAAAAAATATATTTATTGTAGGGTTTATCCCCGAGTAAAACAAAGGTACTCCCACTGCTGCAAGGTGTTTTATTCAAAAGCTATTGCAGCTCAAACTTGCATGTTTTAGGTGCAATATCACAGTGGCCTGAAATTGTACAGTGGCGATGTTGCTGCACCATCCTATGTACAGCTCTGGTCATTTGACCATAAACCTCCACAGCCACTGTACAATTCCAGGCCACTATGATACTGCACCTAAAAAATACAAGTTTGAGCTGTAATAACTTCAATAAAAAGCTTCAGCAGTGGGAGTGCCCTTGTTTTACTCAGTGGGATAAACACTACAATATACTTTTTTTTTACATATTAAGTATTACTATCCCTTTAACCTTTAATCCTTTGAATACTAGAGATACCTTTGCAATGCTTTGGAGTTGACTCTAGCAGCCATGGAGTCAATTAGTGCTGGATATCACGTCTACAAGGTAGACATGATTCTCTGTTGATGGACTGCAAGACCCCAAACTCCTCCCCATAAATGTATTCCTTCATTCCCAAGAAAATATCAGTGGGAGAAGTTTGAGTTTCCTGCAGCAAAGAATCATGTGCAGCTCCAGACTCAATATTCACTGTTGATGAAATGTTAATTTTGAAGAATCATTACACACATAATTTATTCACAGTGACCATTTGGATTGTCTGCTCAGATTAAGGTTAGTGAGGGTTTATTAGGAATAGTTAGTATTCATTTAACAAATGGCAAAACAATGACATTTTTATATAATGCTAATCAGACTTTTGCTCATAGGAGGGGATGCACTATTACGAATCTGCCATAAAATAGACACTGAATCAGTTTCTTAGTGCTACTTCTGCGTATTGGCAATTTACTGTTATATATGCTGAAAATAGTTCTCTGTGTGAGCATTCTGGGGTGCAAAATGTTCTGTCAAATTCAGGCATCTGAAAAAAAATCCACCTTGCATCCATGTCCAGATATCTGGAAACATCCAAGTGTCCAGTTTGGATCACATGACAGTGTTGGAGTGGCCTTTAATTGTGATGCCACCAAATTCACCTTTATGATTATACTGTCAAAAAGAACAGAGTAATGAGAAAAAGTTCACCAACATATTAGCAGTTGCTCTGAACAGCAGAGATGTTCACTTCAATGGAGGGCAATTTGCAGGGCCAAAAACCACAGTTCAGGGAGGCGTGCTCATAGCTTATGAATAATAAAGAGGTAAATCATCAACAGGCTGGTATTCAGACTTAAAATGGAATTTATTAAACAGTTCCACGGCCAATAGATACAAAATATAAAGTCATCAATAAGATCCCCCCAAGAGAATGCCTTACTTATAATTGTGCTTTCCTGAAAGGTTTTCTTTCTTGTACCTTGACAATACCCATGTAATAGAAGCTGACTGGGTGATTACGTATATATGTAATTTTTAACAAACCTATTTGCACCTCCGTAGTATTACCACTTCTCCCTTGCTGACATACAGAGAAAGTCACACGCATTACTGCCCTGTACCTAAGATTAATTCACTGTTACTGAAACTGATTGCTCTCATAAATCACTCTTTGCTTTTAGGTTCATACATAAACTCAGTTGTATTGATATTTTCCTTTGAGAAGGGCAAAGATCAATTTTGCACATAATGAAATCCTTCCATAAAAAAATAAAAAGTGCCCTGCTTCCTTAACACTAGATTTAATGAGGAATAAAGATACAATTAGTCTAACGTACTAGGATGAACTGAATAATTATGGTGTAAACCATCTGTAACATAGTGGATAATTTAGAAACGCGTCTTCTATGGCACACACCAAAATTACTCCAGGGGTGGTTAGGCACTAAGTAGTCATAAAATGGTGATAACACAGAGATACCGTCTCAAATGATATCACTTCTTCAATTCCTATATTATTCTATAGAGCCTATACACTAAGATATCCAAAGCTGTGGAAATTAGTACATTGGCTCCATAGACTAACATACTGATAAAAGAAAAAGGGAGAAAGTGGAGGCACCCCCAGTGCAGGCAAACTTTCTCAGTTTCGGAATTCAATACTTCTATAAAATGGTACTGACAAAAAGGATGACTAATCTCACATATACGAGTCACAGTTTACACACTTGCTGGGATTGATAACTGCTCAAGTTATAGTATGTTCTATATAAAGATTTGGCTGCTCCTCCCAGACTTGCTCTCACCAAGCAGATAAACTTGCAGAAACAAAACAGAAAAGAGACGGCGCATATAGTGTAAATCAGTATTAATCTGATATACAACACATCCAAATTGGCTACTCACAGTTCTAGTGGTCAGGTGTTGATATACCTAACAAAAGTGCAGGCAGGATCTACAAGCCTGTGTCTGCTCGGGACTACAAGATGTGTTCTGTCTTCAGTACTAAAAAACAGAAAAGAATTCTTAAAATGATAATTATAACACTCACAAGAGTGGTGGTTGTGAATAGACGTACCTACAGTCACAACAAATCAGGCATGCAAGGAAGTTTAAACCTGTCCCTGCTCAGGTCCTTGGAATAGGGATGGTGCTTCAATCCAATAATCTCAGCATTCAAATTACAAATTCCTGTAAGGATCTCAAAAAAGCTGCTATCGTCTCAAAAAATATATATTTAATTAATAAAAATAGGGTCATAGCCTTTTAAAATTACCTTAAAACAATATAAAGACAAGCAAATTTTACCTGTAATTAGCGAAAAATCCCAAACTTACAGTTGTATTCTAAGCATTGGTATAATAGATGATGCAGTAATATGTTTTTTTAGAAGCAGCAGTGCCCATCTTGGAGACTAAAAATGAATTATAAACATGTCTCTAATATTGTAAGATATGATAGTTAACACATTTCATATTTTCGAGTTATGTGTTTATGCTATCTTGACCAAATTACCATACTACTTTGTAATGTACATAAACAAACAGCAGTTTAAAAATGCATCTTTGCACACGTCTGATTCCTTGCACTAAAGTAATTGTGAGGTTCATTTTCAGACAAACCTGATTTTGTTGTACCCAGGGTCAGGATTTCCAGTTAGGCAGGGTAGGAAGATGCTTAAAGGTATCTATCTAAGAAGGGAGCCTCAGCAATGTTATCCCTGACAACCTTGCTATATTTTGGGTATGGCCAGCATAATGCTCCTGTGCTAGACACACTAATGGTTTACGGAGGCATGTTTATTTGTCCACTTTATATATCAATTCAACCAGTTTATTTACAAGTTGATATACCCCTGCACTGACTAGTGTATTTAAGTGCTAATATCTTTTTGTACACCATGTTTTAAAGGAACAGTAAACTATTTTAACTAAATAAATATGTTGTGGGGTTTTTCCTTCTGAGCAAAAAAAGGGTGGTCACACTGCTGGGAGATATGTCTTTCCAAAGTTATTTTAGTTTAAATTGGTTTTTTTTTATTATCATTGCCCACTAACATCTAGACTTCACTGCGTTATTCTGTCATATTCTATGAGGGAGATGATCCACTGACAGCAGATAGCCATAGAATGTTATAGTAACAGCTTTATCATTTCCTTTCAGTTTGAAAAGAACTTCTAGTAGTGGGAGTACCCTTGTTTTGCTTAGCAGGAAAATCCCTGCAATATGTTTTTCCATTAAAAATGTTCACTGCGCTTTTAAGGGTATTTGTTTTGTAATAGGCAGTATTGAATACAGGTGGAGGTGGGGGTCATGTAGGGAGAGGGTGTGAACATAGGCAGGGCTACAGACACCTCCCGGAACCTGCACTGTAATACTATTATTCCATAATTATCTGCAATTTTCATCTACTATAAACAATAAAATATACAACACAAGCTTGTTTGTTTGGTTTTGCATTCTTCACTAGTAACAATGATTTATCATTTAGCATATGTACAGATATTGTGCAGTGATGTACCAAAGAATAGCTGGGGTCTTACATTCAAAAGAAAACTGGATTCATTCTGGAGCAAACAACTGTTCCACAAGGGAGAGAGATAAATTCCCACTGATTTAAAGCAGTCTTAACATTCTAAGAATTATCATTGCTAGAAATGGGGCATGTAACACCTTGGGGGAGATGCACTAAAGGTTGATGCTGTGGTGATATTATTTTGTCATTGTGTAAGCACTTCGACTTTTCGAAGCAGTCACATATCACCATATGCATACAAGGTTGTCGAACTGCTTTCGATGTGGAAGGGATGCCCTCCCTTGCACATCATCAGCAGTAGACAACCCTGAAGTTTGACAGCATTCTCACTGCTTCCCCACTTGCTCAGTACGGGTGTGGAGAGGATTCTTACAGCATCACTTCCTTAACCCATTGAGTGCCATAGGGATGTGCATTGCTCACCTCTGTGGCATTCAAAGGGTTAAAAAAAGTACACAATCATCCCCTCATCTCTGTATACTATTTCAAGTGGGGAAGCAGATAGAATGTTCTCCGAATACAGGATTGTGTATTGCTGGTGATGCGTGAGGGAGAGCATCCATGTCGACAGCATTTCTCAACCCTCCTTGTTTTTGATTGATTGAGGGCTGTTACTGCATAGGAAGCTACAGGGAGATCCCAGCTTCACCAGCTTGAAGTAGGCTAAGTTGAGACTGTGAACTCCAACAGCACAGGCTGCTATCGGAGTTTCAATGTGGTGAAATGCTAAATTAACATATAATCACACTCTCTTGCAACCCATAATGGCTCATTATCCTGCATTCCCATAAGAAAATTAGTCACTATGCTTAATTTCCATATGAAAATAGTCCATTGTCGATGTGACGAGTGAAAATGAGTAAACCTGGTGAAGGCATGTCGGATAGATGTCGACGTGGACAGATTTTTGTCAGACTGATGGGGATGTGATGTCGAAGACATTTTAGTGCATTTTGTCGATGTGCCTTTGATACTGCTTCAACAGGACATTGACATTTTGAGCTCTCTTCGGCCTTTAGATAATCTCCCCCTTGAATACTAGAGATTCTCAATAAATTGCTTTGCAGTGCAATAGAGATCTCCTTAGCATTCAAGAAGCTAAAGCTTCCTTTGCATCAATGAGAATTGTGAGAATTTTACTTGTGACCTTTGGTACAAGTGGCTTGTCCCACAATTCCTCCATTTTTAAAAAAATATGTAGTCTGTAGTGAATATAAGAGATGTAATCTAAATAGTTTTCTTTTAATGACTATTTAAATAGATTACTAATGTTACCTGTAGCTAAAAAAACTATTTCACATCTGAAATGGCACAATTACCACTCTCTGCCTGCTGTCATTTTTCTAATACTTTTACTCTTTGGATGCTAGAGATGTCTCCAATGATTATGAATCAGTGCATTGAAGTCTTTTCTAGCATCCAAGTGGCCAAATGGTGAACTATTTATAATAATGGATATATTCCGTTTGTGAAACCATTCAGGTGTAAATTCAATTTGTATGGGCAGATGTGCCATTGTACATAGCCTACAAATGTCCATAAAGAGATTTGTCTTGGTTTTTAGGATAGATCCAAACCTGAATATTCCCATACATATTAATATGTGCATTGGTAAATGGAAATCTTCTCTGATTGCTTCAGACATGACAGTTTGTTTACACTTAGTAACCAGCCCACATTCTGGCCTGCCACTTTAATTCAAGAGGAGAAGCTTTCAACCGTCACAACTTTGGATGTCATCAGAATAACTTTTCTTAGAAAGTTTATAGATCTTGGCAGGCCTGGTTGTTATTTTCTTTCTGCATCATCAGTTCATCTTTTCTTTCCCAAATCCCTTCTTCACTAGCAGCGTGGAACCAGAACAGGAGAGCTGTCAATCTGTGCAAGGCCTTTTTTTTCAGCAGTGTGATAGTCCCGTAGGAAACGTGATATACTTTTGTTTCTAATATAAAACAATTGACAAATATGCCATATTCTGGAACCTAAAGAGAAGTAATTCTGGATCAATCCATCTTCCCCTCTAGGGGACACATGAAAATATGTATTGACTTAAATGGGGCTTGTAGCTAGCTGTATCCTTGAGAGGTATCTAGTGCAGTGCTTTACAATGTGTTGGAGACATCTCTAGTGCATAATGGGTTAAAAGCTCAATTTAACTCAACATAGTTGATGAGGTTGAAAAAAGGTATGCATTCATCAAGTTTAGCATTTACCATATCACCCGTTGATCCAGAAGAAAGCCAAAAAAAAAAAAAAAAAAAGGTACATTGTATCCACAATATTTATGAAAGCATCTACAGCATCTGTTAACAAATCTTAGGCAGAGAATTACACAACATTGCTACCCTCACTGTAAAAAATCCCAGCTTTTGTTCTAGTCAAAAGTATCTTTCCATGAGTCTTAATAGGTGAGCTTTTGTCTTTTGTTCATCTCTGAGTAAGTAGTTCCCCAGATCAGTCTTTGCATTGGCCTTGACTGTATTTGTGAATGGTAATGTTTTCTTGCTTAATGTGTGCATTTGCTTGTATATAATCTTCATTCAGTCTGCCTTTACTTAACACAACCTCACTCCAAGCAATGAGAAATTGCATAAAGAATACCTCCCCATGATTCTTTAGAACCATGCCAGCATTTTGAAAAGGTGAAATGCCATTTGTTTATCAGGCTTATTTAGGTATGTTTCCTTCAAACAGTAGTCAGATATGTCTATTTATTTGTTTTTTAACTTATTTTTAGCTTCCTGCTAGTTGTTTTAGTTTCAATCTGATAACAACTAGAGCAACCAGATCTCTGATATTTAAGTTATTAAAGTTCTGCATGGATGGGTTACAGGGTAATGGAATCGGAGGTGGGTAGAAAGGTAGTTTACCGGGAAGATGGACTGTTAGTTGCAAAGATCATTAATACAGCATTTTTGACTGTGGAATGCTTTGTAGCATGAATATAGTTGGAGAACGTAAATAATATCGTCAATCAACAAACACAAGAGTGACCAGATCATTGAAGGTCAGCAATCAGGATTGTCCATACTAGCCATTCCTGCATGATTTCACCACACAGGGACCATCAATGAGAATGGTGCCAAAACTGACTCCGATGGAGGCAGGAGTGAAGATTCATGGTCTTCACTGATGAGTCTTAGTTCTGTCTAGGACAACATAATCATGGGACAGCGGCCTTCAGAACTGCAACATGTGGAAACGTGTCATCCAGCACTACAGTGCTAGATCCTAGTATAATGGTGTGGTAAGATAATATGCATAGCAAATGCACAGCCCTAGTACACATTCCAGGCACTCTCGTAACCCACCAGTTCATGGACCTGGCTTACAACTCATAATCACACCATTTATTTATAATGTTCTTTGCACTTTATTTTTTCATGACAATGCTTTCCCACACATTGCACATATCACCATGGAAAAACACCTTGGCTTGGACAAACATTGCTATACTCCTGCAATTCTCTGGACCCATTCCCTACTGAATGCATCTGGGACCTTATGAGCTGACACCTCCTTCTGCTTCCACAATTCAGGAGTTCAGCATGGCTAATTTTATGCTGCTGTCACCAGCCGGGGGGTAGGGACCCGTGTGGTGTCGACTCTGGTTCGAAGGCTAGCGTGCGGTGCTGGGGTACGAGGCTTGAGAGTGGTGACAGCATGCCAGGTACTCCTTTGCTGCAGCCAAAGCTGGTTAAAGGTGCTGGTCGCAAAACCAGATTGTTCCACAACGGTTGAGCCGGGGTGCAACCAGGATGGGAGTACCGGGGAACCATTGAGAACCAGACCAACAGGACCAGCTGGAAGTAGAGAACTGCCATAGTCAGGTATGTCAAGAGTCAGAGCCAGGAGTGGAAAACTGACATAGTCAGGTATGTCAAGGGTCAGAGCCAGGAGTGGAGAATTGCCATAGTCAGGTAAGCCAAGGGTCAGAGCCAGGAGTGGAGAATTGCCATAGTCAGGTAAGCCAAGGGTCAGAGCCAGGAGTTGAGAAATGAAACAAACAAGCTGCATAACTAGGTCAGAAGCCCAGGAAGTAGAGAACTGCCATAATCAGGTATGTCAAGAGTCAGAGCCAGGAGTGGAGAACTGACGTAGTCAGGTATGTCAAGGGTCAGAGCCAGGAGTGGAGAATTGCCGTAGTCAGGTAAGCCAAGGGTCAGAGCCAGGAGTGGAGAATTGCCATAGTCAGGTAAGCCAAGGGTCAGAGACAGGAGTGGAGAACTGCCGTAGTCAGGTAAGCCACGGGTCAGAGCCAGGAGTGGAGAATTGCCATAGTCAGGTAAGCCAGGAGTTGAGAAATGAAACAAACAAGCTGCAGAACTAGGTCAGAAGCCCAGGACAAGCTAAGCAGAAAACTCAGTCTGATGCACCCTGTTCAAATGCTGAAGAAGAGACAATGGGGAGAGAGCAGGAGAGGGGCTTGCCCGGGAGCTGTGCGGGATAGGCTAGGCCGTGGTCCAATGACGTGCTGGACCGGACGCATGCGCAGATTCCCAGGAGAAAGAAAAGGCACACACACACTCACACACATATTACTGCAACACCAGGACATTGATACAGAAGTTGCATGAAACTGCATACTTGTATGAGGGACAACATGAGAGAGCAGTGATTAATATTTGGGACAACTTAAGATGGTCTACTATTTCTTGAGGAAATGTTAGTCCATGCATGTTTATATATTTAATTATATAGTGCCATAAATGTACACAGCATTGTGCATATGCATAATGTCCATGCAGCTGTCACAGTATCGCGGCTGGCACCTTCTTCCTCCGTGGCTGTTTTATCCTCTGCGGCGGATGTTTCCTTCTGGCCCGTTTCTCAGGCCACACATGCACAGGACGCTGCTTTCTTTCTCCTGGGCGTCTGCGCATGCGTGGCCTGAGAGACAGGCCAGAAGGAAACATCCACCGCAGAGGAGAAAACAGCCACGGAGGAAGAAGGTGCCGGCCGCGATACCGTGACAGCTGCATGGACATTATGCATATGCGCAATGCTGTGTACATTTATGGCACTATATAAATATATAAACATGCATGGACTAACATTTCCTCAAGAAATAGCAGACCATCTTAAGTTGTCCCAAATATTAATCACTGCTTTCTCATGTTGTCCCTCATACAAGTATGTAGTTTCATGCAACTTCTGTATCAGCGTCCTGGTGTTGCAGTACTATGTGTGTGAGTGTGTGTGTGTGCTCCTGATTACAATACAAAGGACACATTCCTACGTGGGTAAATCACTCTGTTAAATTAAAAATAATTCAAAATTATATTATGCCTTGAACATTATGGGTATAAAGGAATTATCAGCATCAGTCCTCGTGAGAAACCAACAGTGCATGTTTTCAGGATATTCTTGTGCACAGGTGGATTAAAGGGATTCAGATGTTTACTGACCCACCTTGTCTCAAGCAGGGATGTCCTGAAGAGATACACTATTGGCAGCTTGCTAATACTAGGATTGGCTACCCTTCTATAGAGATATCTAACAAATTGTATCCCAAGGGATTAATTCCTGACTGATGAGCTTCAAAATCAAATGAGTGAAATATGCTTTTATTTTAATGCTATTTATGGATAACTTTGTTATTCCATAGATGTGCAATAAACAAGCCATACATAAGATTCCACATGACATTAGAGGTTCAGGCAATACGTTTGTAAATCTATTATCGTAAACTGATTTCACTATGCGGGACATGCAGAGTGATCATTTAATGCAATTTATTCCATATTGTCATGTGATTTATGTTCTTCTATAATGTATCATCTATTATTATGAAGGGCCAGCGATAATGACATCTGGCAGGGCTTCATTTGCCTTAGTCTAAATGGCTTTCAAAGTGGATAAGTTCCTAGGTCATTATGGGTCATAAACTGTTGTTACATACGTACAGAATGGTTCTCTAGATAAAAGCCTAGATTCATGTAACAGTTATTACACAGCTCACTGCATGTATAAAGAAATGCGGGATAAATGTGGTCCAAAAAACCCCTACAAAAAACTGCACAGTATTTATAAAAATAATCCCTTAGATGCTAGCGACATCCCCAGTACGTTTTCATATCATTTTATATTTCTGTAACCCTTTGAGTGCCGGAGGGGTACGCAACGCATTGCGACGCAATGCGCTGCACACCTCTCTAGCATTCAAATGGTTAACTTCTTGAGAATCAGAGGTGTGTGTAATGTACTGCGTCACAATGTGTTGCTCATCCCTTTGGTCCTCAAAAAGTGTGAAAAATAATTTAATATCGATTTCTAACATCCAAGGAGGAAATCAGCATTTTCTTAGTTGCAGTCTGCAATTTATATTTTATATAATAGTATATTTCCTTAAAGTGACAGTCAACCTGCAAATGTGCCTGCTTTCACAATTCCTGAGAAAAAACTCTCTGAAAACAGGAATTCCATGAGATCACTGTCATGGACATAAATCATAGTGTAAAATAAAAAAGTATAGGTAATTTGACTTTACTTATTATGCCCTTGCAGAATATGTAAAGTATCACTTTAAAGTATGCAAACTGAGGGCTGGATTCCATTGCCGGAGGGGTGCCGGAGGGGTACGCAACGCATTGCGACGCAATGCGCTGCACACCTCTCTAGCATTCAAATGGTTAACTTCTTGAGAATCAGAGGTGTGTGTAATGTACTGCGTCACAATGTGTTGCTCATCCCTTTGGTCCTCAAAAAGTGTGAAAAATAATTTAATATCGATTTCTAACATCCAAGGAGGAAATCAGCATTTTCTTAGTTGCAGTCTGCAATTTATATTTTATATAATAGTATATTTCCTTAAAGTGACAGTCAACCTGCAAATGTGCCTGCTTTCACAATTCCTGAGAAAAAACTCTCTGAAAACAGGAATTCCATGAGATCACTGTCATGGACATAAATCATAGTGTAAAATAAAAAAGTATAGGTAATTTGACTTTACTTATTATGCCCTTGCAGAATATGTAAAGTATCACTTTAAAGTATGCAAACTGAGGGCTGGATTCCATTGCCGATAATACATTTATCACTGATTTTATCAACTAATCCCCTCAGTAGTAATCTGTGAAATAAAACGAGCGATAGCATTTATCACCTGCAATATAATCTATCCATAATTTAGGTCTAGGTTACACTGCAGTTGATAAATAGTTTTATTGCATAGATTCCTTTTGAAAATTTTCACATTTGTTGAAATAACCAGAGGTAAAGAAATCAGTCCTTAACTAGTATTTTTCAAGTTATAATCAGCTATTGATATTGAACAACCTCGGTTTGTTCAGAAAAATGTATAATATAATGTTATTTACCCCATACAAGGATTTTGGTATTGCTGACATTTTAAACTATCCAGTTTTTCATCAAGCAACCAATTTAATCCTGTGGATGGCCAAACGGTCACAAAGGTGCAGTGCTTTCGGGTGTGTGTGTGGGGGGGGGGGGGGGGGATACACCTAAAGAGTCAGATGCTTTGCTTACAGACATTACCAAAATGTATTGCTGTATTTGGGGGCCATTGAATAATTTCAGTTGGGCTGCACATTAAGAAAATGTGTGTTGATCCAATAATGTAAAAACAATAGTATTTATTGAAACATGATTAAAAGCATTGTGCTGGAATCAAAACTCTCAATTAACTCACAACCTCAAGAGACAGAAGACACACTTCCAAACTCATCAACATGTTTCTCGTGGACCACTTTTAATCATGATGACAAGGTGTGCTACAATGGCGATCTACTTTTCGAAACTTGAAAGCCAAAGGATGAATACCATGTCAAAATACAGGTGTAATCTAAATGATCTGTGCTGACTTAATGCCCCAATTAATTTTAACCCGTGCAGGGCCTCTACATAGTGTTCACAATAAACTTTATTTTCATCAAAGTTACAGACATAAAACATGTAACTATACCAAAAATTGTATCAAAATATAATATAATATAAAGTATAAAAATAAAGAAAAATAATTAAACTATTAGACCATTGGATACTAATATTGAACAAATGGGAGAAAAATAGTGAATGTGCCAATAGAGAGTGAACTCTGTATCCCTCCAAAAAGCAAATAATTATTAACGTCCTCCATAAAAAAAAAATTAGATCACAGCCAAATCTGCATTAAGAACGTAAACAAAATTTTACTAAGAACAATGTGAGCCATCTTGTATCAACAATATATCTGAATAGAACACAAGTATCACGGTTCCTGTGACTCCTTGTCACTCTCTGTTGTGCTCTTCCATTGGCGGAGCTTGATTGGCCCTCCCCGGGTGTCCCTTTGTATACTGGGCCTATGGCACCTGTCAGGTGCCCTTTTGTGGTGTTCCTGTTCCTGCGCCTTTGTTGCTGTGTTCCTGCGTTCCTGTGTACCGACTCGGCTCGTCTGACTACTCTGCTGTTCTTGCTCTGTGATTGACCCGGCTCTGGCTGACGTTCCTGCTCCATGATTGACCCGGCTCTGGCTGACGTTCCTGCTCCGTGATTGACCCGGCTCCGGCTGACGTTCCTGCTCCGTGATTGACCCAGCTCTGACTGACGTTCCTGCTCCGTGTTGCCTCCAGTGTTCCAGCGAACTTTTGGAGCTCTTGCCTGGCGACATTCTGAACTGTGCTCACAGTGTTGCGCTGACTGGTCACGCCTCCGTTGCTAAGCTATGGCCTCCATTATTGAGCCTGTCTGTTACCTCCGTTACCGAGCCTATCAGAGAGTACTTGCCAAACTGTTGCCTCCGTTACCGAGTCTGTCAGAGACACTTGCTATTTCTTGTAGCCTCCGTTACCGAGCCTGTCTGTATACACTTGCCAAGCTTGCTACATTCTATCCTGAGCCGTTTAACACTTGCGTAGCTGGTTGCCTCCATCACCGAGCCTATCCGATTACACTAGCAGAGCAGTATATTGTACTAGGTACTCGTTTCCTTACTGTGTTGCACCGCGTGGTGCTATTGGGCATTCCGTTAGCTCTTGCAGTGTGTTGCTCCGTTCCGGCACCGGAATGGTGCCTTGGCTCTGGTCTCAGATTGCTCACAGTGTTGCTCCATCTAATCGCACTAGTAAGTGCGTTTGGCTCATGGTATATTCGCTTGTGCAGTGTCTCCTCTGTTACCGCACCTAAGGGGTGCTCCTGGCTGCGGTCCCATTGGCATAAGCAGTGTCTCCTCCTTTACCGCACCTAGTGGTGCTCCTGGCTCTGGCTCCATTGGCTCAGGCAGTGTCTCTCCTCCATTATCGCACCCAAGTGGTGGTATTGGCTTCAGCTCCAGGCAGTCCTTGCTATACTATTGGGCATTACGATACAGCTATCTGGTTGTGATTCAGTTCAGTCACACTGCTAGAGCTGCTCCGTGATTGACCCGGCTCCGGCTGACGTTCCTGCTCCGTGATTGACCCAGCTCTGACTGACGTTCCTGCTCCGTGTTGCCTCCAGTGTTCCAGCGAACTTTTGGAGCTCTTGCCTGGCGACATTCTGAACTGTGCTCACAGTGTTGAGCTGACTGATCATGCCTCCATTGCTAAGCTGTGGCCTCCGTTATTGAGCCTGTCTGTTGCCTCTGTTATTGAGCCTGCCTGTTGCCTCCGTTACCGAGCCTATCAGAGAGTACTTGCCAAACTGTTGCCTCCGTTACCGAGTCTGTCAGAGACACTTGCTGTGCTTGTAGCCTCCGTTACCGAGCCTGTCTGTATACACTTGCCAAGCTTGCTACATTCGATCCTGAGCCGTTTAACACTTGTGTAGCTGGTTGCCTCCATCACCGAGCCTATCCGATTACACTAGCAGAGCAGTATATTGTACTAGGTGCTCGTTTCCTTACTGTGTTGCACAGCGTGGTGCTATTGGGCATTCCGTTAGCTCTTGCAGTGTGTTGCTCCGTTCCGGCACCAGAAGGGTGCCTTGGCTCTGGTCTCAGATTGCTCACAGCGTTGCTCCATCTAATCGCACTAGTAAGTGCGTTTGGCTCATGGTATATTTGCTTGTGCAGTGTCTCCTCCGTTACCGCACCTAAGGGGTGCTCCTGGCTCCGGTCCCATTGGCATAAGCAGTGTCTCCTCCTTTACCGCACCTAGTGGTGCTCCTGGCTCTGGCTCCATTGGCTCAGGCAGTGTCTCTCCTCCATTATCGCACCCAAGTGGTGGTATTGGCTTCAGCTCCAGGCAGTCCTTGCTATACTATTGGGCGTTACGATACAGCTATCTGGTTGTGATTCAGTTCAGTCGCACTGCTAGAGCTTGCTTTCTGCACTACTACTGGGACTGTTTATTAGCACCGGGTGTTAGCTATATCACCACAACAGAAACTGATTATCTGTATGGTACATTAACCCTTTACCTTTTGATTCTGCTGTATACCACTTACTCCTGCTATATTGGGCCTGTGTTTCTTCTATTACTTGCCTTACTTGTTATTACCTATTGTGGCCTCCAGGGGCACTGTTCCTTATTTTTACCTCAATAAAACTGTGTTTTATGTTTACCGTGGTCTGAGTGTCGTAAAAACCGTAACAACAAGTCAGTATTAAATAATTGTATGTCATTGATACAACAATGATCCGCTATAGGAAGAGTACAAAGACAATTTTAATCCAGACTGTATATACATATTATCCATATCCCACTTAATTTACATATCAAAAATAGAATATCTCCAACCTATACAATACAAAACATAAATACCACAATTAGCATGTCACATAGAAAATCCCTAGGCTATAGTAGATCAAATGGATACCAACATTCACTCACCGAGCATCGGATCCCAAGGAGAACCAAACCAGCACAGTTAATATATGGATTCAGCCATCAATGTCGCGGTAATGGTGAAAACCCGCGACCCAGTATATAATGGGTCAAGTGATTCTCAGAAACCTCAGTCACGGTCAACAAAAGTCCAAAATAATCCAAGACAATAAATAGGCAAATCCAAGGCTGAAAAGTAGAAATGCCAAAGAGCAAACCTGTAAATGGAAAAGTATACATAAGATACACATTTTAAAAAACACTTTTTAAAAAACATCTGTACTTGTAGTGTCAAACATGACAACATCCATTTAACAAAATCACGATCCAGAGTGATATAAACTGTAAAGTGCTTGACCCATATTTCCTAAACAAAATATTACATATTAGTATAGTAGACTACAAACAAAAGTTTGTTGATCTGAAGCTGTAAACACATTAAAAAACACTTTCACATACACACCTCAAGTGATATACATGAGTAAAAAATCTAATTATTATGGTATATTAACCCATCTAACCATATACAAAGCAAATTTTAAATGTACATGATTCCACTTAAACTATCAACCTAATTAGACATAACAAGAGATATACTCCCTATTTAGACCCTCTGGGGATCTACTTCTCAAAAAAAAAATCCATAAAACCTCTCTTCGAGAAAAAAGACCCTCTAGATCACCCCCCTGACTCCCAGACTAACCTTTTCAATGCCCTTGATAGACAAACTCCCACTATGCCTATTATGAGATTGATCATAGTGGCTGGCCACAGTGGATTTGATTGCACCACAATGAATGTCACTAAGATGCTCATTTTTGTGTTCCCTCAAAGGTCTGCTAGTCTTACCTACATAATTTGCAGGTTTTGCAAGTGAGCAAATAAATGACATTATTTGTGTTGCAATTGATGTAACTTCTTATGTTATAGGATTTACCTGTAACGTAGGAACTAAACTTCCTTGATATTGTAATCTGTGTACAAAGTTTACATCTATTAACTCCACATCTAAATATCCCCACAGTGGCCAGCCACGTTTTATGTCCTCCTACATTCTTACCGTTGTAGAAACTTGGTGATAAAATGTTACCCAATGACCAGGCTTTTTTAGGGACGCATTTGAAACCCTGTGGCATCACCTTTTGAAGTTTCCCATCAGCACTTAACATAGATGCATATTTGTATAGAATCTTTTTGATCTGATGAAACTCTTCACTATAAGAGGTGGTGAACATGCCCAGACCATCTAGATCTTTCTTCTTTTTGTTCTGTTATCAAATGTGTCCCTCAAAAGCTCCTTTCTGTTCCATTTCCTTGCCAGTTCCAAAGCACAAACTGCAGATCCCCTGGGATATCCTCTAGAGATGCACCAATACCAAATTTTTAAGACCGAGTACAAGTACCGATACTTTTTTCAAGTACTCACCGATACCAATTACCGATACCTTTTTTTTGCGGTCATTTGCCAGTTTTCTAAGTACCTACGTGTTTTAGGTATTTGGAAAACTGGCAAATGACCGCAAAAAAAAAAGTATTGGTAATTTGTATTGGTGAGTACTTGAAAAATATTATGTGTGTGTGTATATATATATATATATATACATACATACACACCACCTCTTGACTCTCCCTTTTTGACTCTTTCTCCCACCTTTTGCTTCATTCTACCCCCTTGAGCCCCCTTCTTTTGTCTTGGCTTTTGATCCCCCTTTCTCCCACTCCTCCTTGACTCACCCTTTTGCCTCTTCTTGGCCCCCTTCCTTTGGTCTCCTGATCCCCCCTCCCTTTGCCTCTTTCTCCCTCTTCACCCCACTGTCTGCCTTTTTCACCACCCCCTGCCCCATCCTGCCTCCTTTACTCTCCTCTGCCGGGTGCTCGCTGTTCTCTCGCGAGCCCCGGCAGAGGTCAGCGTTGGAGCGTTGCCATGGTAACCCGCGGCAATGCTCCGACACTGTAGAGTGAGAGAGGTAACCGGGGAGCAGTGTGAGCAGCTCCCCGGGCTCCCTCTCTGCAGCACCGACCCTGACACAGGGTATCGGTGCTGGCATCGGCCGCATTTGCGCGAGTACAAGTACTCGCGCAAATGCTGGTATCGGCACCGATACCGATACCAGTATCGGTATCGGTGCAACCCTAATATCCTCTATTCCTGAATCTCTCACATGGGTTCGCCGCCTGTCTCTCAAAAGGGGCATCAGTGGAGCAATTCAGTCTTAAACGTATGAATTGCCTATAAGGCCCATAGGTAGCCTCAGGTCTTCATGTAGTCCCACACAGACTCTATGATGTTAATATCACGGCTCAGTGGGGGCAATACCATCCCTTCCAGGACTCCTTGTTCTTCTTTACACTGAAGATAGTTCTTAATCGCTGTATGCTTGGGGTCGTTGCCATGCTGCATAATAAATTTGTGGCCAGTCAGATGCCTCCCTGATTGTACTGCATGATGGATAAGTATCTGCCTGTACTTCTCAGCACTGTGGAGACCATTAATTCTGACCAAATACACAACTCCATTTGCAGAAATGCAGCCCCAGACTTGCAAGGAACCTCCACCATGCTTCACTGTTGCCTACAGACACTCATTCTTGCCCCACTCTCTAGCCCTTCGGCAAACAAAATGCCTTCTGCTATAGCCAGATATTTCATATTTTGACTCAGCAGTCCAGAGCTCCTGCTTCCATTTTTCTGCACCCCAGTTCCTGTGTTTACATGCATATTTGAGTCTATTGGGCTTGTTTGCACAAATATGGCTTTGTGGTAGTGATGATCAAGCACCCCGATGCTCGGGTGTTCGGGTGCTCTGGCCGAGCGCCCCCGGAGGCTCGAGTGCTCGGCCGAGCACCCGAGCCCCATTGAAGTCAATGGGAGGACTCGAGCATTACACCAGGCACCCCCTGCTCTGATGAGGGGAGGGTGCCTGGTTCATAGGAAAAGGTCAGAAAATGATGGAAACACCACAGAAATGGTTCAGGGACAGCATAGGGAGGATGTATGGATGCATCTTGGACTCCAACGTCGCTGCTGGGAACGATGTTTCGCCCGTAGTACGCCATTTTTACAGACTGACCGTAAAACACACAAAAAGGAAGATAAAAACGACTTTAGGCGAAAAATTGTTACCAAACAGTATTTGCTGTATATTTACTTGTATATCATCTGCAAATTCTGCAAAAAATGTCATCGATTTTTCGGAACTGGGGCCATGATTAAGAGGGAAACGTGCACAGCGTAAAGCAGGTGTTCAACGTGGTTATGGCCCGGGTAAGGTACAGCATTCAGGAACGGAGGCCGCAGCTACCACAGGTTTTACAACATGTCCGTTTGCCCTTGTTAAGTCCAAAATTTATAGTCGGAACAGTGGGGTCTGATCCATTGAGTAAAAGTGACGAAGTGACTTAGTGGATGAAGCCAAGAACTACCTTCTGCTCTGTCGAACACCCCAGCCCTATTTAATTCAATGGGAGGACCTGAGGCACTCCGATACAACCTGTATATCACAAAATGGAGGGCCTCATTCACATTGTGGTACAATAGTTCAGGTAGTGGTCCAACACTCATAAAGCCTATGCACTAAGTGAAAGGGCTGCCAAAAATTAGACTGAAATGTCACTCCAATACACCCTTTATTACACATAAAGGAGGGCATCATACACAGCCTTGAAAAATTAGGATTAATGGCCTGCTGGTGACCCTCTAAAACATTAGGGGCGAGGGCATGCCGCTAAGCTGACCATCTAAAACATTAGGAATGAGGGTCTGCTGCTGAGCCGACCATCTAAAACATTATGGGTGAGGGTCTGCTGCGGAGCTGACCATCCTAAACATTATATGCGAAGGCCCGCTAGTGAGCTGACGCTATAAAACATTATATGAGAGGGCCCGCTAGAGAGCTGACCCAATAAAACATTATATGAGAAGGCCCGCTGGTGAGCTGACCTATACAAAAATTGTCAAACAGGGCCCGCTGGTGAGCTGGCCCTATATAAAAATTATATCACAGGGCCCGCTGGTGAGCTGGCCCTATATAAAAATTATAGCACAGGGCATATGGAAGAGGAGGAGGAGGATGAGAAGATTAAGAGTCAGCCATATACCCGTTTTTTGGGTGGAAGGGGTGAATGGGAATACAGAGTATTCCCATCATTGTAAATAACATATCTAAAGTGACTTTATGTTCACCCGGGGCTTTCCTCCAGTGGAGTGGAGAAGTCAGGGGAAATCCAGGCCTTGTTCATTTTTATAAGTGTCAACCTATCAGCATTTTCAGTGGAAAGGCGGATACGCTTATCTGTTATGATGCCACCAGCAGCACTAAATACCCGCTCAGACAGAACGCTGGCGGCAGGGCAGGCCAGCACCTCCAAGGCGTAGAGTGCCGGTTCATACCACGTGTCCAGCTTGGACACCCAGTAGTTGTAAGGCACAGAGGGATCATTGAGGACGCTGACACGGTCTGCTACGTACTCCTTCACCATCTTCCAAAACTTTTCCCTCCTTGTGACACTAGGCTGCGCATCAGGGTGAGGGTGCTGGCGGGGTGTCATGAAGGTGTCCCACGCCTTGGAGAGTGTTGCCCTGCCTTTGTCGGAACTGCTGTGTGCTCCCCTTTTCTCCCCTTCTCGGTTGGCCAAGGTAGCACGTACTCTGCCGCCAGCGTTGTCAGATGGAAAATTTTGGAGCAATTTTTCAACAAGAACCTTCTGGTATTGTACCATTTTGCTTGTCCTCTCCACCGGAGGAATGAGAGATGAGAAATTCTCTTTGTAGCGGGGGTCCAGAAGGGTGAACACCCAGTAATCCGTGTTGTCTGAAATGCGTATAACGCGTGGGTCACGGGTAAGGCAGCCTAACATAAAGTCAGCCATGTGTGCCAGAGTACCAACAGGCAAGATTTCGCTGTCCTCACCAGGAGGATGACTCTCAATCTCCTCATCCTCTTCCTCCTCTTCTGCCCACCCACGCTGAAGAGATGGAAATAAAGTTCCATGGCTACCCTCTGTAGCGGAGGCAACCGTGTCTTCCTCCTCCTCCTCCTCCTCCGCCTCCTCCAATTGTCGCTGAGAAGACGAAGTGAGGGTGCTCTGGCTATCACCTTGTGTAAGCTCTTCCTCCCCCATTTCCACCTCTTCCACATGCAAAGCGTCGGTTTTAATTGTGAGCAGCGAGCGTTTCAGTAGACACAGAAGTGGGATGGTTACACTGATAATAGCGTTATCGCCGCTCACCATCTGTGTCGATTCCTCAAAATTGCGTAAAACCTCACAGAGGTCTGACATCCATTCCCACTCCTCACTTCTGATTAGAGGAAGTTGAACGGAGAGGCGACGACCGTGTAACAGCTGGTACTCCACTACTGCCCTCTGCTGCTCACAAAGCCGGGCCAACATGTGGAAGGTGGAGTTCCAGCGCGTGCTCACGTCACACAGCAGCCGGTGAGCTGGCAATTGTAAGCGCTGCTGCAGCTTCAACAGGCCGGCTGAAGCTGTAGATGACTTACGGAAATGTGCACACACGCGGCGCACCTTCGTCAAGAGATCATGCAAATTGGGGTAGGTTTTTAGAAATCGCTGAACCACTAAATTAAATACATGCGCTAGGCATGGTACGTGTGTGAGCTTGCCGAGCTCCAAAGCCGCCACCAAGTTACGCCCATTATCACACACAACCATGCCTGGTTGCAGGTTGAGTGGCGAGAGCCACTGCTCGGTCTGGTGACTAATCCCCTGCAACAGCTCTGAGGCCGTGTGCTGTTTGTCCCCAAGGCAGATCAGCTTCAGCACGGCTTGTTGACGCTTCCCCACTGCAGTGCTACACTGCTTCCAGCTACCGGCTGATGGGTGAGTGGCGCTGCGCGCAGAAAATTCGGAGGTGGAAACGGAGGAGGAGCCAATAACGTAGGTGCTGGCGGAAACCCTGATGGAGGTAGGGCCCGCAATCCTCGCGTGGGTAGCACCTGTGCCATCCCAGGGTCCGAGTCGCTCCCAGCCTCCACGACATTCACCCAGTGTGCCGTCAGGGAAATGTAGCGTCCCTGGCCACAAGCACTTGTTCATGTGTCAGTCGTTAAGTGGACCTTCCCAGTAACTGCGTTGGTCAGGGCACGGTGATGTTAAGGGACACATGGTGGTGTAAGGCGGGGACGGCACACCGGGAAAAGTAGTGGCGGCTGGGGACTGCGTACCGAGGGACAGCTGCTGCCATCAGGCTGCGGAAGGACTCAGTCTCCACAAGCCTAAATGGCAGCATTTTGATGGCCAGTAATTTGGAAAGGTGTGAGGTTAGTGCTATGGCCTGTGGGTGGGTGGCTGGGTATTTTCGCTTGCGCTCAAATGCCTGGGGTAACGACATTTGGACGCTGCGCTGGGACACGGAAGTGGATGTGGTCGCTGATGGTGCTTCAGATGGTACAGGTGCAGGGCGGGAGGTATGCGGGCCTGCGCCTTCGACAGGCGATTGGCCGGCACCGAAAACAGGGGAAGAGGAGGCAGTGGTGTGGCCTGCAGACACAGAATGGCGATCCGGGCGTTCCTCCCACTTATTACGGTGCTTGGATGCCATGTGTCGGATCATGCTGGTGGTGGTGAGGTTTCTAGTGTTCATGCCTCGGCTCATTCTGGTGTGGCACAGGTTGCAAACTACAATTTTTTTGTCGTCCGCACTTTCCTTAAAAAAACGCCATACCACGGAACACCTAGCCCTTGGCAAGGGAGATTTACGCAAGGGGGTGCTCCGTGGAAAATTTGCGGGCCGGTTTGGTGCGGTCCGCCTTCTTTCTTTAGCCACACCACTGCCTCTTCCAGCCTGTTGCGGTGCTGCAGATGGCTCACCCTCAGGACTGCTGTCATCGCTCGGCTCTCCACCTTCCCAGGTGGGGTCAGTGACCTCATCGTCCACCAAGTCCTCCTCCACTTCCTCACTCTGATCATCCTCCTCATTTCTTGATCCCACCACATCCTCAGTCATTGACAACTGTGTATCATCCTCCTCATCAAGGTCTTGAGACAGTAATTGTGGTTGATTTGATGGCAACTGTGTCTCATCATCATCATCCACTTCCTTTGACCTTAAATGCCGTTCCCCTCTGTCATCTTCTTGTGATTGGGTACCCTCTAGAGGTTTTGAATCAGGGCACAAGATCTCATGTTCCTCTGCAAGCGTGCTTGGAGAGAGGTTCAAATCAAGGATTGGTGATGAGACGAGCTCCTCACTATATCCCAGTGTGGGATCACTTCTTTGGCCAGACCCTCTATGGTGGGAGGAAGGATGATCAGGGTGAGGATTATGTTGACCAGACTCTTGGCTAGTGAGAGTGGACTTGGTGGAAGACAGGGTGGTGCTTAACCGACTGGAAGCAGTATCAGCTGAAATCCAACCGACCACCTGTTCGCAGTGGTCTGACCTCAAGAGTGATGTCCTGCGACGCCCTGTAAACTGAGACATGAAGCTAGGTATGGTGGATGTCTTTCTGTCTTGTGCTCTGGCACCAGGCACAGTTTCTACGCGTCCTGACCCGCGCCCTGAACTATCAGGATCACGTCCACTTCCCCGTCCCTTTTTACCCGCCTTCTTCATATTAAACGGAATATATGCCGGTAATCTGCGGCTAGGCACACAAAACAGAATGTGACGCTAATCTGCGGCTAGGCACACGAAACAGAATGTGACGCTAATCTGCGGCTAGGCACACGAAACAGAATGTGACGCTAATCTGCGGCTAGGCACAGTGAACGGAATATGTGACGTTAATTTGTGAATTTGCACACTAAACAATATGTGACGTTAATTTGTGAATTTGCACACTAATCAATATGTGACGCTAATCTGCGGCTAGGCACACTAAACAATATGTGACGTTAATCTGCGGCTAGGCACACGAAACAGAATGTGACGCTAATCTGCGGCTAGGCACAGTGAACGGAATATGTGACGTTAATTTGTGAATTTGCACACTAAACAATATGTGACGTTAATTTGTGAATTTGCACACTAAACAATATGTGACGCTAATCTGCGGCTAGGCACACTAAACAATATGTGACGTTAATCTGCGGCTAGGCACACGAAACAGAATGTGACGCTAATCTGCGGCTAGGCACAGTGAACGGAATATGTGACGTTAATTTGTGAATTTGCACACTAAACAATATGTGACGTTAATTTGTGAATTTGCACACTAAACAATATGTGACGCTAATCTGCGGCTAGGCACACTAAACAATATGTGACGTTAATCTGCGGCTAGGCACACTAAACAATATGTGACGCTAATCTGCGGCTAGGCACACGAAACAGAATGTGACGCTAATCTGCGGCTAGGCACACGAAACAGAATGTGACGCTAATCTGCGGCTAGGCACAGTGAACGGAATATGTGACGTTAATTTGTGAATTTGCACACTAAACAATATGTGACGTTAATTTGTGAATTTGCACACTAAACAATATGTGACGCTAATCTGCGGCTAGGCACACTAAACAATATGTGACGTTAATCTGCGGCTAGGCACACGAAACAGAATGTGACGCTAATCTGCGGCTAGGCACAGTGAACGGAATATGTGACGTTAATTTGTGAATTTGCACACTAAACAATATGTGACGTTAATTTGTGAATTTGCACACTAAACAATATGTGACGCTAATCTGCGGCTAGGCACACTAAACAATATGTGACGTTAATCTGCGGCTAGGCACACGAAACAGAATGTGACGCTAATCTGCGGCTAGGCACAGTGAACGGAATATGTGACGTTAATTTGTGAATTTGCACACTAAACAATATGTGACGTTAATTTGTGAATTTGCACACTAAACAATATGTGACGCTAATCTGCGGCTAGGCACACTAAACAATATGTGACGTTAATCTGCGGCTAGGCACACTAAACAATATGTGACGCTAATCTGCGGCTAGGCACACGAAACAGAATGTGACGCTAATCTGCGGCTAGGCACACGAAACAGAATGTGACGCTAATCTGCGGCTAGGCACAGTGAACGGAATATGTGACGTTAATTTGTGAATTTGCACACTAAACAATATGTGACGTTAATTTGTGAATTTGCACACTAAACAATATGTGACGCTAATCTGCGGCTAGGCACACTAAACAATATGTGACGCTAATCTGCGGCTAGGCACACTAAACTATATGTGACGTTAATCTGCGGCTAGGCACACTAAACAATATGTGACGCTAATCTGCGGCTAGGCACACGAAACAGAATGTGACGCTAATCTGCGGCTAGGCACACGAAACAGAATGTGACGCTAATCTGCGGCTAGGCACAGTGAACGGAATATGTGACGTTAATTTGTGAATTTGCACACTAAACAGAATGTGACAATAATCTATGGCTAGGCACACGTTTAAAATGGCCCTTTTTGTTGCCGCGTTGTAAAATTATTGGCCCTGTGCACCTAACAGAATATGTCAGCTTGTCACTGCACTGTGAAATATTTGTCCCTGTGCACCTAGTACAATGTCACCTTATAAATATCCCCCCCCCCACAAAAAAAATGAAGTTGTGCCCCCCAAACAAAATATAAATGCTGCCCCCACACACAACAGTCCTAAAAAGGACTTTTGGGTCTTGAAAGAGTTCCAACACTTTTATTTTCCCTACACTGACTTTCCCTGCCTGATCGCATCTCTCCCTGGCTAAGAATGAGCCGAACTCGCGCGTCGGGTGCTATACAGCACCCGATCACGGGTTCTGGCCAGCCAATCAGTGTAATGCCAGCAGCCAACATGGCTGCTGGCATTACACTGATGTCAGAGCCTGCCCGCACGTTTATTGGCTGCGCAGCAGCCGCGAAACGTGCGGGGAGGAGACCCGAACATGGCGGGCGAGCACATGCGGTACTCGTACGAGTACCGCCATGTGCCGAGCAGAGCGATGCTCGAGCCGAACCGAGCTTCAGCCGAGCATGCTCGCTCATCACTACTTTGTGGGTCTTTCATGCAGACCGCTTCTGACCAGTAGATGAGTGTACCAGGATCCCACTGTTTTCTGCCAGTTCTTAGCTGATGGTACTGCTGGACATCTTCAGCTGTGAAGGGAAATAAGCATGATGTGTCTTTCATCTGCTGAGCTAAATTTCCTTGGCCGACCACTGCACCTACGGTCCTCAACATTGCCTGTTTCTTTGTGATTCTTGAGAGATTCTGGGAGAGATTCTGGGAGAGATTTTGCTGATGTAGTATAACTACCTTATGTCTTGTTGCTGGACTCAGTCTTGCCGTGGTATATGACTTTTGACATTAAACTGTTTTTCAGCAACCTCACCTTGTTAGCTGAGTTTGACTGTTCCTCACCCAGTTTTATTCCTTCTACACAGCATTAAATTGATGATCATTAGCACCTGTTTTGTATAACTGTTTAATCATACACCTCACTATATGCCTACAAAATCCTTGACTTTGTGCAAGTGTACCTAGAATAATTTATGCTGTTTTGAAGACAAAGGGTGGTCACACCAAATATTGATTTGATTGATATTTTTCTTCTGTTCACTCACTATTAGCATGTCTATTTTTGAAAGAATTCTTACTTGACAGCATTTCTCACACCTGCCTATATATATATATATATATATATATATATATATATGTTATGGTGCAAGTGAGGAATATGATTGTGGGGATAAAGGGAAAACTGAATTAAAAGTGGAAGGGTTAAAACAGATATCAATAATATGTTCATTTTGGGATGCCCGTCACAAGGATACTAGAAAGATGAAACAGGAACTCAGAAAATGTCACAACTGAGATTGTTTTGAAAGACAAATTCATCTACTTCTAACACTTCTTTTATCTCTTCCCTCCTGTTTTTACGCCCTCCCTTCTAGCGATGGGTGAAAGTTTTTGCCTCAACACATAGATAAAACTTCATACCTAGCGGGAAATTTCCAGTGAAAGTGTTGTTTTTCTGCTTTTTTCATCTAACTCATAGCATTGAAATCAATGTGAAGAATGAATTTACATCCAACACAGCAAATTTTAGTTTATTTCCCACATCCATAGTATGAAAAGGGTATCAGGGTACATGTGTTGGTGAAGTCTGGGGAAAGAATCAGTTGGGATTTATTTTTATTATTTTTTTGTTGACTGCGATAGCGTGGACAGTTAGTTAATAAAAAAATAATAAAAATAAAATAAAAAACGTAACGTGACAAACATAGGTGCCCCCCTGGCGTAAGCTGTCACTGGGGCAGACTAATACTTGATGGGATTGAGTACTTTGTGGAGGGTCAAGGCAAGACATCACACACAATCAGTTCTATGGTGTACTTTACAGTAAAAACTTGTAAATACTTTTTTTTAGGAATAAGCCCTGAGGAAACATTGCTTTGTAGAATTTAGACTTGTTACCTGAGCCCTGAAGAGGCATTGGTTTATAGAAATTTGGCTTGTTAGAGGCACAAGTGCTGAGGAACCAGTGATTTGTTGGAGTAGCCTTGTTAAAGGCACAAACCCTGAGTAACCAGTGATATGTTGGACTCAAACTTGTTAGCGATACAAGCCCTGAGGAAACAGCGATTTGTTGGACTCAGGTTTGTTAGAGGAGCAAGCCCTGAGCAAACAGTGATTTGTTGTACTAGGCTTGTTAGAGGCACAAGCCCTGAGGAACCAGTGATTTTTTGGACTCAGACTTGTTAGATGCGCAATCCCTGAGGAAATAGAGATTTGTTGGACTCAGGTTTATTAGAGGCACAAGCCCTGATGAACCAGTATTTGTTGGACTCAGGCAAAATCCCTGAGGAACATGAGGAACTGTTCATGCTGCTGCTGCTTAGTTGTCTAAGTAGCTAGCAGGACGATTAGGCAGCTCCAAGGGAATGGGATCAACAGCAGTGATATGAGACAAGTGATGATGGTTGCAATTGGCATTAGCCCAGGTGATGCATATGAGGCAGTAGCAGCACCACAACTCCCAATCAACATACATATACACACACACACACACACACACTGAAACAGGGTTTTAGAAACAGCAGTGTGTACATGCCAGAAAGAGTTAAGACATCACAATGTGGAGTCTAAAGCAGGGTTTTAGAAGCAGCAGTGAATACATTCCTGTAAATGAGAAAGATGAATATAGTAAGGAAAATTGTCATTGTATATCTAATGCAACCATGCTGTATACATGTACAACTCTCTTGTCCAACTCTCAAATATTTAGAAAGACATATTTTGAAAAAAAGGTGCCAGCTAAAGTAACCCCTCCTGGCCCCAGGAGATTGGTGCACACCATCCCGCAGTTCTGGCTAGGCTGTGCCAAACTCAATCAGCAGGGTATGCACACTCTTTAACCCCCTTCACATGTACTAAGAGCAGCAGGTGAGAGAGATGCTGCAGGGAATAGAGGGGCACTTGTTACTGTGTCTTAACTACTTACAGAATGTGTTAAAGGGGACTCTGGGTCAGTCTGGCAGAATCGTCCGAACTGTCCCATGGGCGGTATCAGGAACAGCTTCAGACCACTTGCTCAAAACATTGACTTGCAGAGACTGCTAAGTTGCAGAGGAGAGTCTGTGTCCTGGGCTTTATATATGAATGTAACCGTTTAAGTGCCAGAGAGTGATCCAATGCATTGCAATACAATGCAAGTCTAGTGACTCCCATTACTCTAGTCACCTTTGCCATGCTGTTCAGCTATGTCCAGTAGTAAGTTTGGGAACTGGATAGATATTTTTTATCACCTTCATTGTGCCTTTTTGAAACATGTGACATGGGCAACATTGTAAACTCATGCTTTTGAAGCTGGCTGTATTTTTAAGTAGCTCTTTTGATGCTGGCAACATTTTGATGTCGCTGTTTTGATGGTCACCATGCAGGTGGCACCATTCAATTAGGATACCGAGAGAACAGTCTCATTACATAATGATACCTAATTTTTTCCATGCTTGTTTCCATAGAATTATATGCGGCTTTAAAGATTTATTTTGGACAATCATACTGAGCAAAACTATTGGCAATTAGGTTTTCTGCTCAGATTAAGAAAAGTAGGAGTTTATTATTAAGAGGTCTTCGTTTTCCTTTAAAGGTAGTTTTAGGAAAGTTATACTGCTGAATTATGTTTCTAGTCAGGCCTGATCCCGTGCATTGCAATGCCAGAAACTTCTCTACACATTAATCTGAAAATCTACCATTCACAGTGTGATAAAAATTCCAATAAAGATGACATCTCGTTATAAATTCTGCTCACCAGACAGGTCTACCACATCCTTTAATTCTTTTCTGTTAAAACAACAAATGAGGTGACCCTTGCACAATCTCTAATAGGTACCATGGGTCAGTGATCATTCATATGAAAGCTGAAATGGAAAATGAATTCTTGTAGCAAGCAGGGACTCTAAATCATTTTAATTTCTTTACTAAGCTACATGGCGACAGCAGGTGCTATTACCTAGCTACATTTTTATCCTAGCTGGTGATGGTAGATAATTACTACTTAACTCATGGTATGTATCTATTTTACACTGCATATTTAATCAAGAGATTGTAAAACATCTGTAGTTTTATTTATTTGAAAGGGGCGCTAATGCTAATAAAAACACAATGTCAAATATAGTTTTTCCTCATTCGGTACAGAACAAATCACAGTTGGACATGGACAGAGAGGGACAGCAGGAGAGAAAGTACAGGTGAGAAGGAGAGTGGGAGAGAGGGATACATGAGGAGAGTGAGAGAGAGAAATGGCAGAAAAAGTGACAGAGAGAGAGAGAGAGAGAGAGAGAGAGAGAAATGGCCAGTGGGGAGAGGGAGAGGATGAACTTGGAAGAATGTGAAATGGGAGAGGTGGATAGTGTGGAAGATGGAGAGCAAATGGTGGAGAAAAATCTCCAGAAGTCCTGCCTTGTAATGAGTGGTAACCCACTGTAGCAGTTCTCTTATTTTGCACAGATGAAAAGTATTCTAGACAGGAGCCTGTTCTGATTGACGCTGAGAGTATGCAGACCTCTTCCTTTTATTTTTTGAAAATCACATGATTGCATTTCCTGATATCTAATTAGTTCATACTAGTTGAAGAGCCTGTTACACGGGCCACAGTGCCACTGCCAGCCGGTCGCGGTGCAGTCATGCTCAGTAGAGACTGCCCGCGCTGCGGCTGATACAGAGCGGGACGCTTCTTCGGAGTGCCCCGCTCTGTATCAGCCTCGTCACTGGCAGTCTGTACTGCGCATGACTACAGCACGCGCAGCAGTCTCTACTGCGCATGACTGCGGCGTTACTCACATTTTAGCCAATTATCATATAGGATAGGAAACAAAATGCAAGAAGAAATACCTCATGTGCCAGTTTCAAAACATTCTGTTTCATATGAATATTAACAGGTGTGATAAAGAGGCGATAAAGCAAAGAAGATGTCTCCAGTGATATAACTTCTCCAGCTCCTATATTATTCTATGGACCAGTACACTAATATTGCTCCAACTTGACAAATCTTAGTGCACAGGCTCCATGGAATAACATAGGACTAGGAAATGTGATATCACTGGAGAAGTTACATCCACTTTATCACCGCTTTATCACGCCTTAATGAATAGCCTACCATTGCTTCACAATGTATTAGAGTCCTCTCTAGCAATGAAGTGTTAAAAGCCCCACATAAATCAATTGGCATATCTGGGAACTTTCAAGATGAGCTGACTCTGAGATTTTGTAAATATTTACCCTTAAAGGTCCCATCATATAGATTCTCTGCGAAATGTCCCTGATCATTGTAATCAAGAGGTGCTCCAGTCAGTCCTCAAGGAACCATTAATATACAATAAATTAAAGCTATCACTGCATGAACACTCACAAGACAAGCAGGACTTCTCCCTCTGCCTTCCTGGTACAAGTAGCACAACTGTAAAGACTAAAGAAGCAGTAAACTGGAGCAGAATATATAAAAGCAGTGGACCCTCTCATCCTGATTTTGTGTCTTCACCATGAGACCCTAAGAGTTGGATTAAAACCCTGGGTGTCAGGGTCACCGCTTTATCACGCCATAGTGAATCTCCCTCCAGTTCTCTCTTGAACACAGGACCCTATAAGTCCCTGCAAAAAAATAGTAATGTTGGCAGTTTTGTTCCTTCTTTATATGTAATTTTGTGCCTCCCTTCAGAATACTATGTAGACATCTCTAGCATCTAAAGAGTTAAGGGGACACTATCACATCAAAACAACTTGGTGACTTTGAAAGGACTTTCAAAATCACCTGTATGTTGTATTAACCATTTTTTATTTATAAAATTAGTTTTTGATTTTTTTCGTTTTACACACTATGCTAATTAAGGCATGCCATCCAGGCTCTTCTGTCTTACAACTACATTATATTTTCCTTTCGCTGACACTTCTCAGCATTGCGTTACCCACATCCCTTGTGAGTGGGGGAGGTAAAGAGGGACTTAGAAAGTACCTTCATGGCATGCCTCAGCTAGCATAATCTATGAATCTAAATAGCTTAAATTTATTACCTTAATAAAAATGGCAAAGACAACATGAAATTAATTTTGAAAGATCTTTTTTGTTTTTAGGTGATAGGGTCACTTTAACTGCATTTGCATTCCATCTATTCCCTGTTCTGCATATCATACAGCAGCCATTTTCCTTCCTCCATCATTTGTAGCAGCTTTCTACCTCTTCTCTGTTTATATCCAATTCTGAGAATTGCAGACTGCCTATCCTTTGTAGGTGACCTTAACCCTTTTGAGTGTAAAGCAATATGTTGTGTACCCCTCTGGCACTCGAATGATTAAACATGGCCACATCTGTCTGAGCCAGATACTATAAATGACAGAGACAGGATCATACTTCCTTTATCTAATATAACCACCTGTCCATCTGAGCCTGTCCCAGTACTTTAAAACTTGTTTGATTTTACATGATCCATGACTGGTTTTAAATGATCCCTGGCATTTTCAGAAAAAGCTTGTGCTGATGTCACTGTCTTAACCTAGCTCTATAAATTGTAATGACGAGGTTAGGCAGCCCTGCTTGTATTACTGTAACCCTTGGCTGATTTTATGTGACCTCTGACTGTCCAGACCTATCCTTATAAATTACAGTATATGTGTCTGTGTGTATTTGTGTATGTGTTTGAGTACATTTGTGTACGAGTATGTGGTGTTTGTTGTGTAGTGTGTATGTGTGTGTGTGTGTAGTGGGTGTATATATTTGTGTGTGTATAAACTCAGTGGAAAGATGGCATCATTTCTGTCTACTACATCTCACTCACCCTATTTTCATCTTAAAAAGCACCCATTCACTTTCTTTTGGCCTCAATGCTTTCTTCCTTTTAACCTTACAATGTCTTTCCTTAACCCATTGGGTTCTAGTGAAGATCTCTCTAGCGCCTACTTTTTTCAACACTAGGTTAAGTAGGGTTTTACTTAACATGCATACACACACATACAAACACACAGAATAGAATAACAGCTAGTGGTCCAGTTTAAAAAAATCACCCAGGCTTATATTCCACTTCAGTTTGCCCCTGTCAGTATGTATGGTTCTATGGTACCATGGGAAAAGGCTAGTAGGGTAATATGTGTGTGTGTTTGGCTATTTAGTACCATGTGACAAGATTGGGAGGTCAGTATGTGTTCATCTATGGCTTCTGTGGGACAAGGCTTGGGGGGGTTTGTATATGTTGTTCTGTGGCTATCATGGAACTGGATGTGATCACAGCAGTGGTGGGTAATGTGAGGCCCCACAGCTGCTGCCAGACTACAATTCCTGTCATCTCCCCCCACCCCAGCAGTTGGCTACCAATGCAATGGGATAAGACTGGGGGTCAGTATGTGTGGTTCTATGGCTACTGTGGGACAAGATTAGGGGTCAGTTTGTGTTAGGGTATCCACATTTCCATTCTGCCACTCAGGGACACTGTGGAGGTGAGAGTGTCAGAATACTTGTCCTCAGCTCTAGTGCAGATATTTGGGAGAGGTTACTAGACATCACTGGACATGGGTGAGCAAACTTCTCTTTCTCCAGGACACCACAGAGTTCTACATGCTAAAGGAAGAAATGCCCATTGACTACTGAGACTGAAATTGATGCTTGCGGTGAGCTACAAGATAATGTATATCACATCCAAAGCCTTAAACTAGCATTACACTACAATGAAATTGCACTGCAGCTCCTGTTAGATGTTGGAATCAAAGCCCAGGTTTCTCTCTAGAGTCCTTTTTTAATCCATTTGTTGTAGCCAAGCAGAGGCATCACTTCCTATCACAGTAGGCAATGGGCAGTCCTCCTTCTAATATTTAGAACTCAGTGCTCTGGAGTCTTCATTCCGGGAGTTTGTATTGTCCCAGAAAGGGGCTGCCCGGGACAAGGGACGTGAATATAAAATCTCGGCCTGTCCTGGGCAATCTGGAATATATGGTCGCTCTAGTGGGGTTGACTTTTGTTGATCAGTGGAAGGCTTAACCCTTTGAGTAAGAAACAGATATTGTGATGAGCACCCATCGAGAACGAACATGATAAAGTGCCTGGTCCTTAGGCACAAGGCTCCTCAATAGGACATGGGAGTGAAAAACGTGACTTGTAGCACCATTGAGGGGCCACTATGCCTAAGGACAAGACACTTTATCTTGTTCATTCTCGATGGGTGCTTGTCACAATATTTTGTTTCTTAACCCTTTGAGTGTCAGAGAGGTAAGCATATTGTTCAGCCCCCTGGCAGTCACAGGGTTAAAGGGAGAAAAGGTGGAAGGAAAACTAGCTGACTATAGAAACTGGACAGAAATGCAGATAAAGGTGAAAATATCAAACGCTAAATAACTAAAACTACAGTTTTAAAGTTTCTAACACCACTAAAGAGTGTCAGTGACAAGCTGTATTTATGAATATAAATAAGTTGTTTTCTGCATTGATTTATTGCCCCTTTAACACCATGGATGACTGAGATACAATGCATTGTGAAGAATTGCATTGCAGACAGCTCTGACATCCAACTGGAAAAATACGATTGTATCTCTGTTCAAAATGATATCATTTTCCAACAAGAGATATATGGATTATGCTTGGTTAGCAACTATATATATTATATAGTATATGCAGAATAAAATATTGTGAAAATACAGATACCAAAGTTTACGTCTTCCCTGATCTTGTCCCACCTCCTGAAGCTGCCAGTGGTAAGGTTGCTACCGTCCACGCTTGGATTGCTCTGTCTGGCTATGCCTTGAATGTCTGTGTTCTAGAGGTTTAGAAACCTGGGTAGCTTGATTTTCAGGCTTCAGTGCTGCTACTAGTTGGAACACACAGCAGTCATCAGAAGGCATCTTCTGATTTAGCAAAAGTATTATACTTATACACCCCTGGCCTCTGGTGCATATGTTGCAGTTGCCCAAAGTGTATGCTTATTATTATAATATAATAAGCTGTGTGTGTGTGTATAGTAAATGTTTTTCTTGATTGAAGTCCCAGTCTGAATGTTACTCTCAATCTCAGTAATCAGAACGGTAGTCAGCACCGGTGGGACTCAGTCTTACTGCAGTGTGTTGTTCCAATCCTCCTCCTCCTGTTCTGTAAGTTACATTCTGTCTGTCACTGCTCCCAGAAACACTCACTCGTCTCTCACTCACAACAATAATGGCATGAGCTGGGCGGCATACCTACCAACTCACACGCACACACCAGCCAGCCAATGAGGAGAGGAACATTGTGCAAATACTATCCTTTTTCATTGGCTGGTGGTGGCGCTTGCATCATGTGTATTGCTTACGTTAAGTAGACTGTGACTAGACTGGCACTGGAAGGCAGAATAGGGCTGACTCGTAAGTGGCAGACTGGGTGGTTTTGCCTTGATTCCAGGACCCTTTATTGTCCCTGTGAGGGATGATTCAGGACGCTGGACACATAACACAATTAAGGGACAGTCCTGGGCATTCTAGGAAGCATAGTCACCCTAGTATGTGTGGTTCTGTGGCTACAATGGGACAAGGCTGGGGGGGTCACTATGTGTGGTTCTATGGCTACAGTGGGACAAGGCTGAGGAGTCACTATGTGTGGTTCTATGGCTACATTGGGACAAGGCTGAGGGTCAGTATATGTGATTCTGTGGCTACTATGGGACAAGTTTGGGGGTCAGTATGTGTGGTTCTGTGGATACTGTGAGACAAGGCTGATGATCAATATGTCTGGTTATAGTGCAGTTGGACAAGACAGAGAATCTCAATGGAAAAACTGCACTTTTGGTGGGAATTACTGCAGAAGGCAGAAAGTGCAGTTTTTATTTTGGGTAAGAGTTTTCACCAGTCCTTACAGAGGTCACACAAAAATGCCCTTTGATTTAAATGTGCATTTAACCTCTTTAATGGCAGTGAGGTCTGCAATGCATTGCTGAGACCTATCTAATATTCAAGGGGTTAACCCTATATAAATCAATGGAAATTTTGAGAATTTTTTTTGAGTTTACATAGTTTGAATCATAGATTTTATGCTACTCTGGTGAGATTACTTATACAATTGGTCAGCTGAGGATGATGAGAGTTGAGGTGTTGTAATCTCTGGATCACCACTGGTTGCCCAGAGGTGGGCACAGAGATATACTTTTTCCCTGCGTTTTTAATGGGTGGATCCCCTCTTCAATCATACAGTCCTCACATTTTGGGCAGGGTTCAGGAATATAAAGAAGGGCAATTTTGGACTAAACAAACACATTGTGTTGCAATGAATTGGAGAAGTCCTTAAAGGGGATGTATCACCTCTATATAACTTAGCCTAAATAGGTTATATATCGAATATGAATAAAAGTGTCTTTATTTTTTAAGCTTTATTTGGTCTAAATTGAAGTTATAAACTCTGCCATGCAGCTACTTCCTCATAGAACTGCACTTTTTGACATTCAAGGGGTTAACAGCCTTATTTAACCCTTTGGATGTTAAAGGGGATGTATCACCTCTATATAACTTAGCCTAAATAGTTAGGTTATATATCGAATATGACTAAAAGTGTCTTTATTTTTTAAGCTTTATTTGGTCTAAATTGAAGTTATAAACTCTGCCCTGCAGCTACTTCCTCATAGACTACGTTATCTGGTCTGTAACCTCTGTCTGTCACTATGCCTCTGTTCTCCTCCCTCTATCCAGCCTCTTTCTATGATGGAGGCTTCTGTATGTAAGATGGAGCGGTCTCATTGGCAGAGATCGATATCTAGCCAATGAGAGTGCTCCAGCTTACAGACAGAAGCCTCTGTCATAGAAAGAGGCTGGATAGAGGGAGGAGAACAGAGGCATAGTGATGGACTTTGGTTACAGACCAGGCAACGCAGTCTATGTGGAAGTAGCTGCAGGGCAGAGCTTATAACTTCAATTTAGACCAAATAAAGCTTAAAAAATAAAGACACTTTTAGTCATATTCGATATATAACCTAACTATTTAGGCTAAGTTATATAGAGGTGATACATCCCCTTTAACATCCAAAGGGTTAAATGAGGCTGTTAACCCCTTGAATGTCAAAAAGTGCAGTTGGTTTACCCCAGAATTGGTCTACTTTTCTCTTATTCGTACAGGTTTATTCCTTGGATTTTGCTTTGGAAGTGTTTGTTAGTTGTATTTCATCACAGCTGCACAGTAAAAGGTACACTGTGACCAGTTACTCCGAATAATGATACCAAGCAATAAACATCATTCTTCATAAAAGTATTGTGATAAGGAAAAAGTTAAACTGCTGCCACCTGCTCCATAATTTTTCCAAGCCAGTAAATTTTATTGCTTATCTTTCTGTATCATTAGCATAAATGCAAATGTTAACACAGCCTAATAAAGCTTGTACATGATGATATTTGGTTACAAGCTGAGATCAACAATTACTTTCTCCAATTGCTTGTGATAGGAAAAATGACTTCCAGCTCCGTCATTGATGTAATGCCAGCGCTTAAATTAAGCTTTAGAAATATTTTACATAATTAAAAGCATCCGTGTGATCCTGATGTTAGTAAATCTCTCACACAGTCTTTGTGACTTAATTTCGGATACGGATACTGCAGCTGTGTCAGGAATTTTCTTCATCCAAGAGATTTGCTAAATCCCATTACCATAAGTAGGAAAATACTGAGGGGGATATGAATAAACTGGAAAAGATGTTAACCCCTTGAGGACCAAAGGAGTGTGTGCATGCAGAGTTTTGCTCTCGTCTAGTTGAGGGGTTAATTCCTACCTAAGAATATTTTAGACCACATGAACAAAAACAAAATTGACATATAGGGTAAACCTACTAGACCATAAGGGACAAATTAAATGACCATTGATTTAAATGGGTGTTTAACCCTTTGAGTGCCAGAGGGGTATGCCTCACAATGGGAAGCAATGAGTTGTGCACCCATCTGGTACTCAAAGGGTTAACCATTTGGGTTCTAGGTAGGTCTCGGACACATTGGGAGACCTTTGTAGGATCCGTGGGGTCAATAAGTTAAGAACAACCTTCATCATATTTATGGTCTATTGGCCTTTTGAAATCCTAAAATAGCTTTTCCACAGACCTTTATTTAACCTCTTGGATGCTGGAGGTTTCCATCTCATTGCAGAGGGACATTCCCTCTTTGAAACCCAAATCCCATTGCTACGGTGGGACCATGCCGGGGGAAAGGGGTGGTTTATATGTGCGAGTCTATGGCAACCATGGAACAAGGCTTGGTGCGGGTTCTTATGTGTGGTCCTATATTATCCGACTACAAATCTCATAATTTTCGAGCCAGCCTTTGGTAGTTATAGTCTAGTAGAAGCTGGAGGACCTCAAGTTGCACATCTTGTCAGATACCAGACAGAGGAACAAGGCTGGGTAGTCAGTAATGTGCTTCTTTTGGTAAGGTGGGAAAAAGGCTGAGGGCTCAGTATGTGTGATTCTATGGCTATTGTGCAACAAGCTTGGAGGGTTATATGTTCTGTGGGTTCCAGTGTAATGGGACAAGGCTGGGTCTGTATGTGTGGTTTTATGGCTACTGTGAGACAAAGCTTGGAGTCAGTATGGCTATCAGTATGGTATGACAAGGTTGGGGATTTGTGACAGAAACAATGGAAACAAGGCAGTTTTTGAGGAAATTACTGCAGATGACACTTCTTGCTTTTTTTTGGGTGAACATTTTCATCCATCCCTAATTTTTAGTACCACATGTTATTCCTTGTTTAATCTTAATCTGGTCACCTGGAACTGCAAACTGTATCTTTGTCTTTTAGACAACTTAAAACCTTAACATTGAACACAGCAGAAGAAACCTTTAAACTCTATTTCCAACCAGTTTTTATTATTCATTTTATTTATATTCTTTATGCTTGGGGCTATTATCAGACCTAAGTTTGGATCATTTCTATAAATTATCTTAGATACTTCTCTCAAAAAAGGTTGAAGTACCTTATCATTCTTTAAGACATCCTAGTTGGTTTCTATAATATAAAAAATGCACTGTAGTAGTTTCTCATCCCCATGCTAAGTAAATGTCATCTATAGATCACCTCCAGAGAAACAGACTTGGATCAACTAGGTTAACTCCCCAGATACACTGGTCCTTTCATTGCTCAAGTTATAAATTGGCATAACAATTGTTACTTTTAATTGCTAATAATCATATATAACTGTGATACATCCAGTATACCAATGATCATATCTTCCCTCCACCTTACACTTCTTAAAGCATTTATCACATCAGTAGTATCCATTATATATGATTTTAATTCTTTAATATATGACTGAAAAAAACAATCTAAAGCCTGTGATAGTTTTGCCATTAGGGATACAGGCAGTAGTGGATTTTTGTTATAGAAACAGAAGACTATGACTCTGGAATTGGCTTCCAGCGCTATTTATTTATATACTTGACAACAGTGTCTAGACGTTTTTAAAAAGGCAATGCTTTAGTGATGTGATGCTGAGGCTTAGAAAGTATACACATGAGTTTTAGAGGCCGTGATATAGAAAATACTCTTCTACAAAGAATGCCACTGGAAAATATTTATTAAATACAGTATAGACATTTGGTATGAGTGAATCAAATACACAAATATTGTATTTTGGAAAATGTATTTTCTCTGTCGTCCAATACAGGTTACTGGTAACTTTGGGTAGGCGCTCCATCCCTTTAATTAGGTAGGAACAATTCTAGAATTGAATACAGGGGGTGGAGCCTACCTTCCCTCCTTGGCTGCAGCTAGCCCACCAGCTCCAGTAAGATTTGTTCATTGGTGAAGACACAGGCAAGAGAACAGTTCTGCTAAAGTTTTAGCTATTTAAAACTTATTGGGTTTATCTCTATGTCTGTTGGGTGTTTTGGAGCAAGTTTTTGTGGTAACTTAACCCTTTAGCTGCTGGTTTTGCATGTTTTGGGGGTTATTGGCGCTTTCCCTACTGGGTTCAGTGTTTTTCGGGTCTTCTAACATGGTCTAGTGATTTTTCATGTACTTTTAATTCACAGTTTCAACTTATAAATAAAATTGTGTTCCGGTGCGCTTTACCGCATAGACGCCTTGCTCCATTCACTTCTATGGGACTATGCAGTTTGGGACATCTCTCTGCAACCGCTCAACGTAGCGACTTCAGGGATGGCTCATTTTAATTGTCTGCCCTTGGTCTGTCATCCGGTTAATGTTTTAAGTGTGTTGGGGGGCTCAGGGGGCTTCAGGCACTGTTGGGGTACTTTTTCTGGGAAAACAACATTTACCATGAGCGCTTGCTTCGCGCGCTCGTTTCTGATTGGCTCCTGCCGTGGTAGCCATTTTGTACCTTTTCCAGAACCTCCTTCTCTCCTCTGCAGAGTAACCCTTCGCCTACCAGATAAGCGATTTCTGGGGTGAAAATGTAATCTTGCACACTGTATTTTGGTGGTTCCTTTAAGCGTTTTTTTGACACTATGAGAATGTCTAGTCCGTTGGAGTTTGGGGCCAGGCCTAAGACTAAGGACGTTGGGGTCTCTGTGTCCCCTATTGCACATTGTTCCTCATGTCATTCAGGGTTACCTGCCCAGCATGTTCTAATGTCCCTGAGTCTCTCCCAGGGACCTCCAGCCATGCATTAGAGCCTGTTTGGGTGCAAGAGTTCAAGGCTGCTACTAGAGACCTTCTCTACATTGCAACTCTTTCCATCCCAGTTACAGGGGGTCTTACACTCATGGCAGACCCCTTCTTCCATCAAATCTTCCCTGCGGAAGCCTCAGGGAGTACCTGATGTATCAGATTCCTCTAAGGAGGAACTCTTGGTAGATTCAGATGTTGAAGAATGTTCTGCTGTGGCCTCCTCTCAGTTTTTTGGGGACCCCTTTGAGGCTGATCCTGAGCCCTCGGCTGAGTGCCTGATCAGGGCTGTCTTAACCACTCTAAACATTCCCTTAGTCCAGTAGGTTTCTTCGGATCCCTCTGATGTTTTTCAGGGGCCTAAGAAGCCCCTTACTTGTTTTCCATCTAACCCCACTCTTGACCGCCTTGTGTCTGATGAGTGGAAATCTCTGGACAGGAAACCTTCTGTTTCCAATAAATTTGCCAAGCTTTAGCCCTTCTCTGAGGTGGCGCTTGCTCAGTGGGTTCATCCTCCCAAAGTGGATGCTCCTATCTCCAGGCTATCTAAGTCTACTGCCTTGACAGTTTCTGATGTGTCAGCTCTGAAAGACTGGACTGACAAGGAACTTGAGGTTTCTCTCAAGTCCATTTTTGCCACTGCTTGTACTGCCATGCATCCAGCATTCTCTGAGGCATGGGTTAACCAGGCCATTGTGGTCTGGACTGAACAGCTCACTCTGGCTGTCCATCAGGGTGCTCCTACTTCTGATATTTTGAGGCTTCTTTCCAACATTTCTGAGGCCCAGCACTATGTTTCTGCAGCCTTATTTGATGCCATCCGTCTTATGGCAAGGGTTTCCACCATGTCTGTGGTTGCCATAGAGGCTTTTTGGCTCATGATCTGGTCTGCTGACACTGCTTCCAAGAAAGCCTTGCTCTCCTTGCCTTTTCAAGGCACATCATTGTTTGGGCCAGATTTTAAGGATCTGATTAGTGAGGCCACAGGGGGCAAAAGTAGCCTTCTGCCTTTGGTCCCCAGGAAGAACGACTCTCAAGCATAATCAGATTTTTCGTTCCTTGCAGACTGAGACACGTCCTGCGAACCAGGCTGTTCCCTCAGCTCTGCATGCCTCCTCCAAGCCCAAACAACAATGGAAGCCCAAGGTCTCTTCCAAGCCTTCTTCGGCATGACTCACTGAACCCAAGTCCCCACTCAGCTGTGGGTGGACTTCTGCGTCACTACCACAGCATTTGGGAGGACTTAGTGGTGGACCTGTGGGTTTTACAGATGGTGGCAGAAGGGTACAGGAAGCCTTTCGTCTCTCTTCCTCCCTTTTGCTTTTTTCCCTCTTATATGCCCCAGGGCACAGAGAAACACTGTCTGTTCCATGGCGCTATCAAGGCCCTTCTGTGCAAGGCTGCCACTTGGTCGTCTGTGCACATATTTTCGAAGCACTAACATGTTCATGTGCTGGCATCGGCTGATGCCAGTTTTGGGAGGAAGATCCTTGAGGTAGTCTTGCCTGTCTAGGATCTTCTTCGGTTCTTTGGTGCTTCCTTCACTTTTGAGCCCTGTTGGCTCTAGTTCAATGTGCTGTGTAACAGTTCCTGGGGTGTTGTTCAGTGTCCGTTGATACTTCATTTGTTTTGTTGGGCTATCTCTGATCTGATGGTTCGTATCTGCTCTGGTTACTATGGGGGCCTTGCTCTTGGTCCTTGCCTTACTTCCCGCCTCTGGGAAACTCAATGGTTGGACATCCCAAAGTTACCAGTAACCTATATTGGACGACAGAGAAAAGCGGATTTTAGTCTTACCTGTTAAATCCTTTTCTCTTAGTCCATACAGGTTACTGGTCTCCTGCCCTGTCAAGGGACCATGCTTTTGACCGGATAAACCGCCATAATAGCGGTAGACATTGCGTCTGTGTGATTTTGTTGTTAGAGTCTATAAAGTAAGGTCTGTAGTATTGCTTCAACATACATTCAATTTAGTGCTTCAAGAGCAGTGATACACAGGAATCACTTTACACACCTTTTTCTATTTTTCCAATGCGTTACAATGTGGTGACTTGTTTTTCCATCTGTATCACAAATTGATATAAGACAATATAAAAATGTTTCCATCATTTGCACTGCAGTAATTTAATTACTAATACAAGTGTATTATTTATTTCCAGTCCTTTTTCTGTGCATAATGGGACTAGGACCAAGTTTTTGCTTTGCAGCCCTGTAATTGTGCCACTAATTAATAACAGTATTATGGATGATATATAACTTTTTGATGACTGAAACAAACACGTTCATAGTATGTCTGATAAATTTGAATTACATTGATAAGTGTTTAAATATATTTCTTATAGTTATATAATAAAGGTTATATTTTGTAGTGTGTACCAATTCAAACACTTTCCTCTCTCTTTGTTTTCAATTAATGTGAACCACAGTGTTGTGGTAACATCAAGGGGCAACTGTAGGTTGAGCAGTCCACATCTGAATGCCCAATAACTCCCCTCAAATCATTTGTATTACACAGATGGTGCAGTTGCTAATCCTTCGTATAGGTCGACATAAATCTGGGGCCAATTGCCATCCTTGAAGGCATTTTTTTCTTACATGTCAATTCCTTTTCTTTTGATTCTCCACAGGTTGCACACCAAGAGAGAGCACCACCTCCTAATCAGGACAGGTATATATAAAAAACTAAAACTATATACGTCCCCCCCCAAACCAAACTCCAAGAAAAAACTACCTGAGTAGACCCAAAAGAAAGGGAATTGACAGGTAAGAAGAAATTCCCTCTTTCCTTTGGGGTATCATTGGTAGCACACCAAGAGAAAGACAAAAAGCTAAACTTAGGGAGGGCCTCCAACTGCCTCCACGACATTATGTCCAAACCTAACCTCTTCTACTGACTGCAGATCCAGCAATAGTTTCTCGTAAAGGTGTGAGGATTATGCCAAGTAGAGGCACTACAGATTTGTTATACCGATGCTTGTGCCTTCTCTGCCAAAAATGCTGAACTAGCTGTGGTGGAATGAGCCTTGATGATCTGATCCATCTGATGATAGTACTTTTAGAGACTTTCTTTCCCTTACAGATACAAAAATTTTTTACAAACAAGGAACGGGAAAGTCTGAATTTCTTCTTTCTGTCCAAGTATATTTGAATACGGCACTTGATAACTAGGACTGCGGAGAAGAAATTCCTTAACTAGTGTTGGGTTAGGAAAGAAAGTAGACAAGCACACCTCCTGGTTCCTATGGTAAGACAAAGGTGACAGAACCTTAGGACAAATTCCAAGAGAATTCTACGAACCACTGCTTCAGGCACAGATATAAAAGATCATCCTTTCAACAAAAACTCCTTTGTAGCTTCACATAATTTTTAATTATTAACAGTCATATATAACTGTGATACGTACAATATACCATTGATCACATCTTTAACTCCACTTAACATTTCTTAAAGCATTTGTCATCACATTAGTATTATACATTATATATTATTTTAATTATATACTATATACCGGTAGCTGGAAAAAACAATCAATATACTGTGACAGGTTTGCCATTAGGTAACTATCCCAGAGATAAGTGGCATTTGTGTGGATTTACCTGAGCTTTGTGGATTTTTGTTAAAGAAAGAGAAGACTGCTACTGAAAATGTCTCCCAACAAAAGCCTGTTTCTTGTTCATTACCCTCTATTAGTAACAGTTTTAGTTTCCTACAGAATTCATTGGTTGGATCTCCTTTCCCCTTTCTATATGTGACTTCATCTTCTAACAATGTATTAACTTCTCCATCATTCTTCTCCTGATCCATAATAAGTATTCCTCTACTCTTATCTGTTGTGTGTATTACTATGTCTTCATTATTTTATAATTTTGTCATGGCTTCATTTTCCTCCTGTGTTAAATTGGTCTACAATTGACCTTCATTAACCCTCCTAATATCTCTCTGTACTAGATTTAGAAAATTATGCATAGTTTTATTTATCGGTATCCTACTGAAATGTCGGCATCTATTGGGTGACCATGAAAATGGTGCATTAAAAATATCTCCGAAATCAAAAAGGCAATATCAGAATGTTGCCCCAATCAAAAGAGCAACATTCTACTATCGCCCGCTTAAGATGGCAAATCAAGAAAGCAAGATGCCAGAGAGCTGTCTGAACAACTGGCAGTCAAGGGATTAAATCAGTATTGTATTACATTGTTACAGTATTATTACATATTAATGCTGACATTACTGACTTAACCCCTTGAATGTCAGTGCTTTGGCTAGCTCTCTGGCATTCAATGGGGATTTTAATTACTTTTGATTCGTTCTACGTGGTCCGAATGTACTTTGACGGCAGAGGCTGCTATCACTGCAATGCAGAAAACAATATTGTAGAAGCACCAATAACTCCCTATCCTCCGATCACTGCTATAATTCAGATCCAGCCTTAGTTGAACGTCAACTCGTATCATCCTTAGACTGGCATAGACAAACACAAAGTGAGGAAGATACACAGAGAGACTAAGATAGACACACTAGGTGAGAGCTACACAGTAAGAGGAATGGTGACAGAGTGAGACAGAGAACAAAGTCAAAGAGAAAGTCTGAGACCCGGAGTGATGTTGAGAGACTTGGCCAGAAACTACAAATACACAGGAATGGCAGGAAATCATGTAGAAGAGATAGTTAGATACAATATGAGGCAGCGAGAGAGAGAGAGAGAGAGAAGGAGAGAAAGAAAGTTACCAATTCAATGAGACTGACATTGTGGCTTCTGTGTACGATGGTGTGTGTTGCACACCATGGACAATGATACTGCAAGTGCTAGCAATGAATGGAGACTTTATACATTTATTAATGAAATGTCACCATCTATTTTGCGACCTTTAAACAGTTGATAGCAGAATGTTGCTCTTTTGATTGGGGCAACATTCTGTTATGGCTGTTTTGGTTCTGGCGATATTTTTAATGCACCATTTTCATGGTCACTCAATAGATGGTGACATTGCAATAGTTAAGCGACTGATTATAGATAAATATATGTGAGCTTATATCTATGCCTCACACTTATTACATTTTTTCTTATGGGAAAACGTTAAACCCTTTATCAAAGCCTGCTCTTCCACTGTGCTGATCTTATATGTACTGAGGATAAATATGTTTTATTTGTTTTTGTGGTACTGTTTTTACCCTGAGAATTCTTTCCTCTTCTACTTTTCTACATTCTCTTTTTTCATCTTTCTCTTTTTTAAACTTGCATTTACAATTGGTTTCTCTTTTTACACATTTGTATGTGATCCATATTTTCCCCTTTTGCACAAACATTCTTTGGAGGATAATTCCTCCCTCTGTCGCACCATAAAAATGATTGTTGTCATCTTGATTGTCAAATCTATTCACTCTATTATCCACTCCTACTTGGAAAGTCATAAATTTGTTTTAATACCGTCTCTAAAAATGTCATGGTTTGTATTCTCTGTTTACTGGAGCATTTACTCTGAATTGTAATATACTCTATTTACCCTTCTTACCACACTTCAATTTCCAACTTTTGTCCATCCTTTCTGCACTTTTCGTTTTTCTTGTCTACCTTCTCCCTCTTTTTCGCTTCCTTTTTTTTTTTTTGTATCTTGCACTACAGCAAATATGAGGGGATCTATTCTCAAATATCTCTGGAGGAGGGGCTGAATAAAGGTGAGGCCTGCTTTATACTGCCCATCTGGTATGGGCAGCTCCATTTAGTATTTTCCCAGCCCTGTACTATGGAGGTACCATTACTGTATGTATATTGGAAGTGACGTGCCTGGGAACAGTAATGTCTAATTATCCTATATAATAATTTGCTAAATGTGTGTTTGTCAGAAGCCTTCATGCGCAGTAGAGATGACTGGACACGCTCCAGTCATGCACACTACAGGCTGCCTGCACCACGGCTGATAACGATGCGGGGCTCCGAATTTCTCCGTATCAGCCGCGGCACAGGCAGTCTCTACTGTGAATGACTGCACCGTGGCCATTGCTGGGTGGCACTGTGGCCCGTGTACACGGGCTCTTCAACTAGTATTAGATACAAAATTATGTCTAATGAAATCTAGTAGGGTGGCTGAATGTGTATTGCAGTGGTAATTAGTACAGTATCTATTTTCTATTCATCTTGTTTGAGTTAACAGGTTGCCTGACTCATTTAAGTTGTTCAGGCGGGGCACCAAGGTGTCTGTGCTCTGTCAGGGTGAATAATCCTATGAGTATTGGCAGATTGCTTCTGGAACAATGGAAGACCCTTTGGACAGGGGACTGTTCCTTTAAGTGGTAGTAAAGGTTGTTTTTTCCTTGTTTTTTGTATTTTTTTTTTCCTAAAAAAAGACAAACTAGAACTGTTGATTGTGCTTCAAATATTTTTTCTATATAGATGACATGCTTCATTTCCGTTTAAAGGAAATGATAAAAAGCTTGCATGAATCTATTGAAATCTATCTAAAGTACTATAGTAAAAAAAAAAAAAAAAAAAAAATATCCAGAATAGAAATACCCAGACATGCATATAATAAAGATAAAATAAATCCTTTTGCAATTTCTGTACTCAGACCAGGAGATTATGTCTATCTTCTTAATGTGCAAGTTTAGATATAATCATTTGTGTTCTCACTAGAGCTACGATTAATCATAAGATCCTTCAGCATTTGCTGTCATTTTTAGTTGAATTGATATTGAAATTGAACTTCAGACCTTCATTCAAAATAGTTAGAGGGAAGATGATGATGCAATTCACACATTGATTGATTTGCATTTTTTATTATTAAGGGGCATATATATAATTGGTAATGAAGAGCAAGCTAAATAAATAAATGTCGTTATGCAGGTCCTTAAGATTATTAATGCTATTAATTCTGCCGGAGACATTAATTATTCTTGATTAAAAGCTGTAGTTTATCTGAAGCTGCTCAAAATGTACTTAACATTGCACATGCAGTGTAATGCTATAAATTTCTGAATACAATCTAGTTTCAAGGAACAGTAATACTAAATATAGATTACTACTGTAGTGAAAGTGTATATAGTAACACACACAAACACTAGCAGACAGGGACGTGCACAGACAATTATTTATTCAAAATATATATTTAAAAAAAGAAAATAATTTACATCTCAGGAGCCTGTAGGCACAGAAATCTGAAGCCCCCACCCCATTGGCCATCTCCACTGGACACCTCCACAATGTTCCTAATCTCCACATTGCCCCACATCATCTCCATATTGCCCTTACATTGTCCCCTGTCAGCTCCAAATTGCCCTCATCAGCTCCACATTGCCCCCATCATCTCCATATTGCCACCTTCAGCTCCATATTGCCATCAGCCTCAACTTACCCTCACATACATTGCCCCATCATCTCTACATTGCCATCATCTCCATCTTGACCCCATCAGATCCATATTGCCCCATCATTTCCACATTGCCCCCCAGTGTCTGTTTCCTACCTCTTTCTTGGTGGTCCAGCGGCAGGAGAGGTCTGTATGTGCCTCCTTTGGCACAGACCTGCAGCTGCTGGAGCGCTCGCATGGTCTTCTCTTCATGCAGAGCACTGGGAGATGATGTCATCTCCCATCACTCTGTAATACTAAAGAGCTGACGAGGGAGTGCAGCATCTACAGGTCTGTCCTGAAGGAGGCACAGACCTGACTGGGCGGTGGGGGGATTAGTGTGGGCGGTGAGGCAACTTTTTTTTTTGTGATAAAAGGGCACGAGGACACTTTGGACAGAAAGGGCAGGTGCTCAAGCCCCCCTTGGTGTCTATGTGTGCACATGCCTGCTAACACACTTTATGTTTGCCTGAAAAATGTGTATATCTGAGTTTGGTTTCAGGGCTGTGGGCTGTGTTTTATGATTGGTTTTCACGCGGAGAGTTAAGTATCAGTGTTTATGTCAGGATTTGAATCTGGTGGAGTTGGCATGGAGGGCAATAGAGTTTGCTGTCTTGGACAACAGACTGCTCCCGTAGTCAGAGTAATATATTGATCAGCCTCAGTACAGGTTTTAATAAATACTTTCAAATAAAAATAAAAAAATTGAAATAGCTGGAGTGCAATCAGTTTTGAACAACACAGAATATTAATGCACATCCATATTTACTTAACTTTAACCCTAAATACTGTAGTATACTTAATGCATATAACCAATGTATTAAAGTACAGCGTTTCTATTCAGGAAGTATGCCACAGTATATTGATTAGCCCTACTGGTTCTACACCAGCTTCCTTTATAAGCAAGTCTTTCCTCTCAGATTTTTTGGATTCCTCCAGCAATCTAGAGTTCTTTGCCTTGCGCTTCTGATTGTTTTTTGTGTACTGAGCCTAATTTGATCCTGACTGTAACTGCTCTTTCCTCCACGTTAGTAAGACTGATTGGCTGTCTGACCTTCACTTCTCGATATCTGTTATATTTTAGTGCTAGGAGTTAAATTTTAGTATTAGATTTTAGGCTAAGAGGTATTGCATTTTAGGGTGAGTGGTATTAATCCTTTGAATACAATGTAAGAGGTATACGCAACACATTGCACTCAAAGGGCCGTATGTTGAAAGGGATAACGACAAAAAGTTGTCGTATTAAAGACAAAAATAAGTTATTGTGTGCATGAACGCCATATTTTCTATATAGTATACAACAAAAAACTAGTAATGTCCGTTGTGTACGACACAACTCCAGAACTGATGGGCAAAGGGGCGTGGCTAGGTCGTGGCTAAACTATTCTCCAGTATCGTATAGAGGAAAAGAAAATTTGTCATAACTAACGACAAAAAAAATGTCTTACAAAAGACAACATTTGTACGTTAAGAAAAAAGTGGAGGTAATGTGTTCTGAATGTGAGAATTTTTGTCTTTAGTTAAGACATTTTTAAAGACATTTTTGTCTTTAGTTAAGACATTTTTTGTCATTACATACGACAATTTCAGTCAGGACAAACAACATATTTCCAATCACAACAGACACTCTCTGAAAATATTAATGATCCTAACGACACTGTACTTTGAAAAGTCATTAAAAACGACAAAAGCTATTTCGCTACTTTTTTGAACATATGGCCCATAGGGTTACTTTTTTAGGTTGAGCGGTTAGGTGCTAGTGTTTTGGGTTGCATTTATTAAGCTTTAAGATTATGGTTATTTGTTAGGTTTAATGCTAAATGTTAGTTGTCTGGGTAAGATTTTGGGCTTAGGGATATGATGTTGTTTTTTTCTTAAATTTAAATTTTAGAATTAAGTTTTAGTGCTTAGAGATAGGCGTATAAAGATTTAGGGTTAGGTGCTCCTGGTTAGGGCTATTATTAAATTTAAGTTTAGGGACATTTGGTTGTAGTGTCATATGTTTGATTGCAAGAAAAAGTTATACTGTTCCTTTAACCGATTGTGTGCTAGACATGTATCCAGTACGTTGCTATGCAATGAGCTGGGGAGGTCTCTTGTATCCAGTGGGATAAGCTAAAAATGGTAATGAGAAACAACATTATGCAAAGTTATACCTTGTCATTACCTATCATTAGCTTCCTGCTAAAGATTAATGAATTATTTGAAGACATTACGACAGTTAATGGGTTTCTAAGTGTAAGCGCTGAATCCTCTCCATTTCCTTTCACAGAACTAATGTATTGAAGTTAACATTTCCATTTCTAATTTTTCAACATCATTTTAAAGGGTATTTCAAAATATGCTTCCTAATAGAAACATTTATGGCTGTGCCATGCTTAAGTACCGAGAGCATGCAAAGAGGTTTCATGGAATACAAGTGAAAGTTCATTATTTTTAATTAGTGTAATTGCTAATGTTGCAATAAGAGTTTGTGTAAGTAATTACAGTAAGTGTATTAGATGTGAGAATTGGCATTCAACTTGTGACATTATTAAAATTTCAGAAATGAAAATATCCCTAGTGGTTAGCAGCCTCTACATTGTTTATCTAAGGATGATAAATTAATCATATATTCAATGCCCGCAGAGTAGGTAAAGAATAATTATTATACTTTAACACCATTTTTATTTTTTAATTTAGGGGAAAGACTGTGATGGAGTCAGTCCACTGTGACTTTCACTGGCTATTTAGTCATCTTTATTAACAGAGTAAAAAAATGCTATCTGGCCACAGGGAGAGGTCCATATGCTTTATACATATATGACATGTTGTAAGGAGGGGGTAGAATACAATGTGCTAAATCGACACGGACCAACACTGTTCTACTACAGAGGGTAATCCATCTTTGTACTCCCAGCTGTTGTGACTAGACCTCAAATAATTTTTTTCTTTTATTTTTGAATGTGTATGTTTGGCTTTTCTTACGCTTTTCTCTTTCTTTAACTTTTAACAGTATTAGCTCCCTCTGCCTGCAGTCCATAAACCAGTCTGTGTCTCAACTGTATCTGAAAAGCTACTTAAAGTGTTAATAATTTACAATAACTGTGTAGCTACAATCCTTCCAGAAATCACTCTAGTTCCTCTGATATCCTATATTATAATTTGTTAAGGATGTTTGTCAGAAGCTGTCATGCACAGTAGAAACGGCTGCGCGCTGCAGTCATGTGCAGTACTGACTGCCCACGCTGCGGCTGATATGGAGTGGGGAGCTCCGAATTCAGACCGGAGTCCTCGCTGCACACCTTCCTGGGACCAAGAGGTCCCAGGAAGGTGCACAGAGAGGAATCCGGTCTGAATTCGCAGCTCCCTGCTCCATATCAGCCGCGGTGCATTTGGGCAGTCAGTACTGAGCATGACTGTGGCGTCACCAGTGCTGGCCCGTGTACACGGGCTTTAAAACTAGTCATATTAATAATTGTCCCCCTCCCACCCCTTTACAGTATAGGAAGCCACATCCACACAGATCTGAAATCCAGTAGCTTGACCGGACAGATCACAATGAGGGACAATCTTCCTTCATTCAGTATAAGGAAAACCCTGCCCTCCTCTCGATCCTACTTCAGTTCCGAGGCAACAAGAATGATGTCATCGTAAAGGGTGGGAGGGGGACAATTTATGACGTAATATCAGAGGAACTAGAGCAATTTCAGCATTAGCAATGTAATGGTCCAATAGTACACACTGTAAGGAGGGATTGTAGTTACACAGTTATTGAAACATTGCTACCCGTTTAACAGCAATATGTACAAAAGAGAGGATCAGCAATTCTGTATCATAGCTGTATCATAGGGAACATATCAAGCTCCTAATTCATTTACATGGAGCCTTTATGCTAGAGAGGTCCACAACGTATTGCTTCACAATATTCTGTTATAGAGGTAGTTGATTTTTCTACATCCAGGTGTTGGGGACTACAGCTTCCATCATCCTTTTCTGTGTTTCTTTGGCTTTTTCAGATTTTGTTTTTATGTTTCAGAAGTATGAGTGCCACCTACCTACAGTCCTTAAAAATAGTATGAAAATGTACTTAAGAACCCTATAAGGCTGCTGTATTAAATAGAAATGGAGCAATTCAGGCACACGTTTTAGACCATTCCAATGAAGGGATTCCATGTAAATAACGAGATCCCGGCACTTCTCAAGCTCCAGCGTGTCGACCGACATGGATCTCCTGCTGACAGCTTTACAGCTGTCAGTAGGAGAAATCAAACTTTAAACGCCCGTATCTCCATAGCGAGAGATACGTTTTTTTGCGTTTAGATCAGCTTTTTAAGCTCTTCTAAATGCAAAAAAGTTTTTTTCAGACATTACTAACACTTTAAACAGTCGCAGCAATTGTGTAGTTTTTTTTTTGTAAGCAACTCACTGTCGTTCTTAACCAGTCAACATTTTCCAGCCACTCCCCTTGACAGCAAACTAGATTCACTCACACACACACCCACACACACACACACACACACACACATACACACACACATATAGTGTTGTGCAAAAGTTTTAGACAGGTGTAAAAAATGCTGTATAGTAAGAATGCTTTCAAAAACATACATGCTAATAGTTTATTTTTATCAGTTAACAAAATGCATAGTGAGTGAACAGAAGAAAAATCTAAATCAAATCAATATTTGGTGTGACCACCCTTTGCCTTCAAAACAGCATCAGTTCTTCTAGGTACACTTGCACAAAGTCAGGCATATAGTCAGGTGTAAGATTAAGCAATTATGTCAAACAGGTGCTAATCATCATCAATGTAATATGTAGTTTTAACCACTCTCATTAACTGAAACAGAAACAGCTGTGTAGAAGGAATTAAACTGGGTGAGGAACAGCCAAACTCAGCTAACAGGGTGAGGTTGCTGAAGACAGTTTAATGTCAGAAGTCATACACCATGGCAAGACTGCATCAGCCAGATCTCTCTCAGGCACAAATTTCAAGGAGGCAGGGGTTTCCAGATGTGCTGTCCAAGCTCTATTGAAGAAGCACAAAGAAATGGTCAATGTTGAGGACCGTAGACGTAGTGGTCGGCTAAGGAAACAGTGCAGCAGATGACAGACAGATCATGCTTCTCTTCACAATCAGAAGATGCCCAGTAGTTCCATCACCTCAGAATTGGCAGGAAACAGTGGAACACTGGTACACCGGTACACCCATCTACTGTCTGGAGAAATCTTGTCAGAAGTGGTTTTCATGGAAGACTTGCGGCCAAAAAGCCATACCTCCGACATGGAAACAAGGCCAAGCGACTCAACTATGCACGAAAACACAGGAACTGGGATGCAGATAAATGTGCAATGTGCAAATGTGCTCTGGACTGATGAGTCAAAATTTTAAATATGTGGCTGTAGCAGAAGGCAGTTTGTTTGCCAAAGGGCTGAAGAGTGGTACAAGAATGAGTGTCTGCTGGCAACACTGAAGCATTGTAGAGGTTCCTTGCAGGTTTGGTGCTGCATTTCTGCAAATGGAGTTGGGGAATTAGTCAGAATTAATGGTCTTCTCAATGCTGAGATGTACAGGCAGGTACTTATCCATCAAGCAATACTATCAGGGAGGCATCTGATTGGCTCCAAATTTATTCTGCAGGATGACAATGACCTGAAACTGTCTTCAGAATAAAGAAGAACAAGGAGTCCTGGAAGAGATGGTGTGGCCCCCACAGAGCCCTGATCTTAACATCATCGAGTCTGGCTGGGATTTCATGTAGAAAGAGAAACAACTGAGGCTGCCTAAATCCTCAGAAGAACTGTGGTTAATTCTCCATGATGTTTGGAACAACCTACCTGACGAGTTCCTTACAAAACTGTGTTCAAGTGTACCTAGATAAATTAATGCTGTTTTGAAAGCAAAAGGTGGTCACATCAAATATTAATTTGATTTAAAATTTTATTCTGTTCACTCACTTTGCATTTTGTGAACTGATAAAAATAAACTATTAGCATGTCTATTTTTGAAAGCATTCTTACTTTACAGCATTTTATCACACCTGCCTAAAACTTTTGCACAGTACTGTGTGTGTGTGTGTATATATATATATATATATATATATATATATATATATATGTTTTTTTTTTGGGGGGGGGTTGCTTGTATGTTATAGGCCAAGGGTAATTTTCTGTGTCAATGAACAGCGGATGGTAAAGGGTGAGATCATGTGAGCAACTGGGGTGTGACCATGGGCAGAGCTAAAGGTGCCTAGTGTGCCTTTCCCAGGGATGACCAGGTTATATAGCCACCCCAGTCATTGCAGAAGCAGCTGACTCACAGATTTTTACAGTTTACAGGTAACAATAATTTATATTGCTTTTAAAGAAGGAAAACTTGATATAACTGATTCAATACAAATGCATATTTGGGGAAATAAAACTGGGCAAAATGTATTAATAATGCATATGCTCAAATATTAATGACCCTGAATTTAAGGTTACTTGCCAAATTTTGCATTTCAATAAAAAAAATTCTAAATAAATCAATAAATAATGTGACTATGTCATCCCACTCACTTTCTCTGTCCTCCCAACCCTCACTTTACCTTAGAGGCAGGCCAGTTTCCAATGGAGAGCATGGAGGAAGTACCATTTGGCAGTCAGCATGTTTGAAATAGCTGCTCGCTTGAATGCTTGCCTCTCCACGTCCTCTGCAGGTCCTGTCATGCCTTATTTTCCACTTTGCAGTGTAACACCCAGTTGTACCATTTGTGTCTGCTCAGACAGGACCTTGAAGGACCTAAAAGGACATGAAGAGGCAAGCTACAAAGTGGGCAGCAAATTTAAACATGCTGCCTGCTGCATGGATGTTTAATCGAGCTGCCCTCCATATTGGATCTTCTATTGATTCGATGGGCAGCCTTATTAAAAGGCAACCACAATTATATTGCATAGTACATTGCATAGTCTTTTCCCAAGCTTAACAGTTGAAAAACTGTGCCTTATTTTCAAGCAAATATTGTAATAACTACTAAAACAAGAAAAAACAATTAAACCCTTACTATCCCTTTGAAAGTATAGGATGTAATTCACACTAGAACAACAAACCAACAAGGTAGCTAAAGGATGAGTACATTTGTTTTAAAGAAAAATACATATATTGTAAGGCTTTTCCAGCTGAGAAAAACAAGGGTAGTCATTCTATAGTTATTATAATTATATATTATAATTTAAATTGATGTTTTCTTACATTAACAATGCTCTCTAGTGACCAGAAAGTTCACCTACAGTTCACCTGTTGTCCAGAGAGTGACTCTGTTGCATTCTATAGGAAAGGTAAGTCATCATCAACTTCAGTTCTTCACAGACAAAAAAAGAAACACCAGAGCAAATAATGTCTCTAAGAGTTGCCGCTGGACAAAATACCCACTGCAAGCCTTCTTCTCATGGGTACTCACTATTGGTTGAGGCATAATCAGCCTGTTGAATTATGGGCACATACTCACAAAAGTTCACACACCCTTACTTCTGGATTTTCTTCACAGGAGAGAACAGCAATAAGAGAACCAAAAAGAAAATACATGGGCTTACTATTATCAAAAAGCCTTCATTTACGATAATTGTATCAATACAAGTAATAAAATATTAAAACCAACAATTAAAGTACTCAACATGGTTTATTATTACAATTTCATCAGGGGTGTAAAAATAACGTAATGAAATTCAATTTATATACCTTTATTTTCCTATAACCCCATGGTATACTTTCGTTCCACCACTTCACTCATACTGGTAGAAATAAGGTTTGTATTACAACACTAGAAGAACTCTACTTCCAGTTAGTGGATATTTCCCACGCCTGGGTGATAACATCTTTTTAAGCCAATATTAAAAACAATAATCTTCCGGATTCCATATAGACATGCTCACCCACACCAACATTAGGGACTAATGGCATATCCTGGTTTTCACATGAGTGATACATCACTTGGGTAAAGCTCTAAGGCAGTGGTTCTCAACCATTTTTAGTCCAGGGCACCCCTCATGCTCAATTTAGATTCTTCAGGGCACCTTTAACATTTTATATGTTGCTTGCCAAGGGCATTATGAAGGGTACACATAAGTAATATATAGTTATTCTTAGGTCTCACAATCAGAATAACAAAACACAAAACATATTGTGTGTAAACATTTCCATAAATATGCATCTAAAACTCAACATTCATATTTTTACCAAATTCTTATTAGGAAACAAGGGGCACCCTAGTTGGATGTCCATGACACACAAAAGTGCCACGGCACCCTGGTTGAGAATCACTGCTCTAAGGTACCACTTGGCTTAATATATGTCCAGATAAGAGGTTAGAAGAAATTATTGTTATAGGTATAGAACAGAGGTTCTCAACCCGTGCCCTCAGTGGCCACTAACAGGCCAGGACTTAGGAATTTCCCTGCTAGAACACGTGTGTTGATCAGAGGCTCAGTCATATTGATTAATTCACCTGTGCTCTTAAAAGGAAATTCTCAAATCCTGGCCTGTTAGTAGCCACTGAGGGCACGGGCTGAGAACCACTGGTATAGAATCTATCCCCCAAGATACTACAAAATAGCTTTAGACAGTTGTATAGAAAAGAACCAAAATGGATCTATAAACTCAGTACATTAAAGCTTATATATTCAAATAGTCTGGGACTTTGTTCATTAGGATGTAAGTAGACACAGGCATGCCAAGTAATTACAGTATATAGAATCATGTTACATATGCAATGAAATAATTAAAGAAATATTGTTTTTTATTTATTATTGTAGTTCATTGTTTTTACACAAATGCAATATGATAATTTATAACTGGAAAAAGTATATAAGACTGAAATCCTGGAGGACCACAGTTAATCATGCTAGTTATACTAATACATGTGCTTCTAACCATTTGAGTTTATGGCTAATGGTCAAGCACTAAGACAGTGAAGATAAGGGAGGATAAAAGCTCAGTAGTTTCTTACATTAAATTGTGGAAATGCCAAACAAGGGAGGAGCCTGATGGAGCGTATCTCCTTCAGAGTAGCACAGCTCAGCAAACCACATGGTACATTAGTATCTCGCATTCAAAAACAAGGGTAAATCATTTGTCCCTATTGTTGGTGTAGCTGTGTATGTCTGTATATAGGATCCAGAAGATTTGGGGTTTTTACTAATGGCTCAAAAGGATGTAATTATCCAGGAATGGAAATGTCCACTAACCAGAAGTTAGAGTTCCTCCAGTGCTTGGAGCACAAACCACAGGAGGAGAATGTTCTCTTTTCGTTTTGAATTTTGGCCACCCCCCTGGCACTCAAAGGGTTAAGGAGTGCTGCCTTTCACACATTATTTATATATTTTTATATTTAATTTATATATAAAATGCATTTTCGATTATTCATTATACTTTTTAATAATGCTGTGTATCTTCCAATCTTTTCATATCCATATAGGTGTATTGTAACTGTATAATAATGTTCCCCCTCCCGCCCCTTTTCTCAACATCACTCTTCTTCCTGTATATCTGAAAGCCAGTCCGGATGGATAGCAACCAGGGTTATTATTGTGGGAACATAAGGAAAACCCTGCTCCCCTTCATCAATGGGGCAGTGTTTTCCATATACAGAGAGAGACAAGATTGCCCCTCACTGCAAACTGGATTTCAGATATGAGGGAAGAAGTGTGACGTCGGAAAAAGAGGCAGGAGGGGAAAACTTTACAATAAAATAACAAAACTATATGGATGTGAACAGGTTGGAAGGTACACAGCATTAAGTATAACGAATAATCGAAGATTCATTTATATTGTTACATTACTATCTCTTTAAAGGAATAGTAATGTTTCAAAAAAACAGCAGCTCCAATTAATCTTCATAGTATTTGAGCCATACAGATTGTTATTTCATTACTGTGAGCGTTGTAGTTTAAGAGTACATGAATGATAAAGTATCCCCCGCCCCTTTTACCTAGTGTAAGCCACCTCATCTCAAATGTGGAATCTGGTCTACAGACCAGACAGCTCACAGCGAGGGTCAACCTTCTTACTGTGAGAACAATGAAAGCCTTGCCCCCATTGAAAGATTTTTCAGGTTTTTCCTTATGCTCACTGAAGATTGTCCCTCTCTGTGATCCATCTGGACAGTCTTGCTGTCTCTGAGGTGAGCAGTGTTACAACAGTAAAAGGGGTGGGAGGGGATACTTTATCATTCAATTACTCTTGAACTACAACTCTGACAGTACTGAAATAACACTTCCATGGCCCAAATACTATGAAGATTCATTGGAGCTGCTTTTATTATGAAACATTACTATCCCTTTAAGGCTTGGAGACTTTATGCATGTATAACATTTCAACTTATGTACAGTTTCTTGTGGCACCAGTTATATTTGAGACATTTATGGTAAATCATATATTATTGTAACTGTAAGTAGACTGGCCATTCACTTTTTTAATAAATACATTATTACTATTAGTGATTTATCTTCCTCTTTGTGATATGTTGTTGCAGGGATAGTGTTACATTGTATATCTAACCTTTCTGTCACAGTCCCTAACAGAAAGGTCTGGAAAAAGAAATTCTATGAGCTCATTTTCAGGTACATAATGTTGTAAAAATTGAAGATAAAAAAATAATATGAAGAAATATCATAGGCAACTTTACATATTATACACTTTCAGGATATGTCAGAAAGAGGTAGACCGCCACATTAAGCTTGTATGAAATATAATTTTGCCATATGCTAGTTCAAAATGTACTGTGAGTCACAAAGGGTCTGAAAAATATTATACGCTCATGTTGAACTAATTCTCTAATCCTTTATCATTTTTCACATTTTGCCAATATACATGGGGGGAGATTCACTAAGTGGTGATAAAGCGGAGTTGACTTCTCCAGTTTATTACTTCTCCAGTTCCTATGTTATTCTATGCACTAAGAAATCTTAGTTCATAGGCTCCATAGAATAACATAGGAATTAGAGAAGTGATAAACTATGGAAGTCATCTCCGCTTTATCACCGCTTAGTGAATATCTCCCATGACATTTTTAAGAAATGTATGTGGGCATTGTTTGAGTCTGTCTCATTCAGTGTTCATTGATTTAATATTAGTAGGGTTATTATCTATATTTATACAGTAATTTTGTTTTATCATTTCAGAATGGTTCTGACAGACGTACAGTCCCCGAGGAGGGGTCCTCTTCTAGAACCACACACCATGATTGTCAAAAAATGGTCTATGACTCACAGTTGACTTCTTGTGTTTGCCCTTTGTTTGCCTGCAAATGGGAGGGACATTTGGAGGTTGTTGTTTCTCATCTAACTGAAACTCACACAATTAACATACTCCATGGAACAGAAATTGTATTTCTAGCGACTGACATGCACCTTCCTGCACCAGTGGATTGGATAATTACACATTCTTGTTTGGGTCACCACTTTTTGTTGGTGCTCAGAAAGCAAGAAAAATATCAAGGTTACCCACAATTTTTTGCCACCATGATGCTGATTGGCACAACAGCGCAGGCAGAGAATTTTAACTACAAATTGGAGCTGAACAGAAACCGGAGGAGACTGACATGGGAATCCACTCCGCGCTCTGTTTTAGACTGTGTTGACTCTGTAATTACAGATGGAGATTGCCTTGTGCTTAATGCCTCAGTGGCTCAGCTCTTTTCTGATAATGGAAGTCTGGCTATTGGAATTGCAATAACTACAAGGAAACTTTGTGCTGCCGAATCTGAAATGTAATTTTTTTTAAGAGCAAAACCAGGAAAATCGGAACTAATGGGCTTTTATCATGCTTGGTCTTGAGTCATCTGGACCTTTTAGTGCTTGTACATAGAAGGGGGGTTGGGGGTCTTTCTGTAAAAATAAATTGTTACTGAAGCTCCTTATAAATGTATTTAGATTTAGTTGCCATGACAACTCTTATGAAGTGAATCTAAAGGAACTAATGAATAAATCGATTTTCATGTTAACAAAAATGGCAGTGGTTATACTCTGAGGAGATTTTAAGTAATGCAGACTTTGATTTTTTTATATCTTATACAAATCAAAATATGTGCGATATATATGTGTATGAGTATGTGTGTGTGTTTACACATATAGTGCTGCATGCAGAAAGCGATTATGGAGTAAGCCAGCTGCACCACAGGGTACAAATGAAAATTCAGCTTTGATTTAAGTGAGGCTTTTAACACCTTGAATGCTAACAAGGTCTCCAATGCATGCGTAGGAGCTCTCTCTAGCATTCAAGGGTTAAAAACTCTATTTAACCCTTTGTGTGCCAGGAGGATGTCCAAGGCGTTGCTTTGTAACACCTTAGGCAACCCTCTAGCACTGAAAGGGCTAAAGGGCAATTATGATTAACCCTTTCAATTCCAGAGAGGTACACACTGCATTACCTCTCTCTGGCACTCAATGGGTTAGAGCTTTAGAAGTGCCCCCATTTTTTTCTGCTCATGGCTAACAGACTATGCATGATATGCAGTCGGTAAGGTCCAGAGAACACAGCTATATATTTTGTCAAATAGCATTTATAAACTCCCTGTTAGAATTCCAGTTCAGTTTCTACAACCATTATAAATGTAATGTTTTATTAACCCCTTTGCTGATGGAGTTGTCGCCAGTGTTTTGAGAATAAAACCTTTGGCAGAGCTAGAACCTGGGACCTGAGGGTTGAACAGATTGTACAGCTGGTGCATTAACTACCTGAGCACTCCCTCTCATGCATAGCGTACCCCTCTGGCACCGAATGGGTTAAAAAATGAAGTTATTTGTAATTTATAAGCTAGTTGTAATAAGTGATACATTTGGGTAGACACACTTAACCCATTGAGTGGCAGAGAGGTAGCCAACACATTGCTACTCAAAGGGTTAACAGTTCCTCATAGATCATCTACAGAGTATTTAAAATCCCATGTTTATAGAAAATACTATTAAAGGGATAGTAACACGTAATAGGCTTAAAAAAAAAAAAAAAAAGATTGTAGGGTTTATTCTACTTAGTAAAACAAGGTACTTCCAATTCTGTGAGGTGCTTTATTCAAAAGTTATGGCAGTTCAAACTTGAATTTTGTTAGGTGTAGTATTTAAATGACATGAAATATTACAGTGGTGTTGTTTCTACTCATACTGGTAGAAATAAGGTTTGTATTACAACACTAGAAGAACTCTACTTCCAGTTAGTGGATATTTCCCACGCCTGGGTGATATCATCTTTTTAAGCCTTGGTCGATTGATCATAAACCTCCATAGGATTATGTAGCAACAGCACCACTGCAACATTTAAGGCCATTTAGATGCTGCACAAACAAAATTCAAGTTTGAGCTGCGAACTATTTTGAATAAAACACCTCTCAACAGTGGGAGTACCATTGGTTTACTCGTGATATACCCTACAGTCTATATATTTTGCATTATAAGTGTTAATATTTCTTTAAGATGTTCCACTTGGAGGTGTCAACAACTACCACCATCTTGTTCCCTCCCAACAATAAGATAACAATCAGTTCTCTGCAATACAACTGAAATGTGCACATTTATCACTGCCCCAATGAAATTTACCTTTAGGAATAAGTGTTGGACAGAATGCCTTACCTGGGTAGAAGTCCTTCATACAGTATTCTGGTGTATCTACAATCTTGTCTTTGCTTTCACATTGGAAGTCTGTATTCTGCCTATAGCTGTAGACATCTATGTCACAATGTATATTTAGTTCATGCTTACTCACAACTTGCCACAGGCATAAACACTCAGATGGAGCAATCAGTAGCAAATGTGACTTTTAATCTCATGAACACTAAATAGGTTGCCAAAGCATTGCAAGTCAATCCATGGGCATTTTTATATGAACCCCATAGTGCAGTTACCTTGCCCCAGAATTGTTCTACTTCTTTTAATACATCAGCTTCTGATGAATAGTTTGTTACTTTCTACCTAGATAATTGTGCAACCATCACATAAACTATACAATTGTGTATGAAGGGTTATTCATTGTTTGACCCTGCTCATGAAAGTCTGCACTGGCAAAATGGTGGAAGAACCTTTACCCTTTTCTACTGAAAATAACTTTCTTCCATGATAAATTACCCCTGCTGATTTGTGTGATTAAAACTTTAATCAAATGACATTGAAAACCATTCAATATTCATTCCTCTGATTATTCCATATCTGTTTATGTAAATGCTTTGGAAGTTGTTATGCATTGCAAAATGTTTATGTAAATCAATGTTGGACAATCTGAAGCCTTTCAGCCACTGAGGACTACAAATCCAGTCATTGTCGTTTTTTACAGCTGGAAGGCCCCAGGATGCCTAGCATTGATGTACATAATAAAAAGTTAAATAATTTGGTATAAGTTAAAGTTAAATAATTTGGTATCATGTTCTATTTTTCTATCCAATTAATTTATCTGTATTGTGCGATACTTTTGTTACCTGAAAATTTTGAAAAGAAAACAAATACATTTAATTAATAACCTTATAAACTTTGTCCTTCTTTAAATGTTTTCAATAAGTTTATAAAGGGTTCTGTCATCAGCTGCAAGTTGCCCAGAAACCCCTAGTAAAATTTTCATGAGACCTTTTGAACATACAGTAATGACATTCTTTACTGTTGTTGTACATATATATCTATGCCAGGGGTAGTAAAACAGTATCTCTCCAGATGTTGGTAGTAAAACAGTATCTCTCCAGATGTGGTTGGATTATAACTGATCATTTGGGAACTTTGGTTCAACAACAGTTAGAGTAGAGGCACAAGTTATTCACTTTCCTGGGAACATCATCTTCACCTTGCCCCCCACCCACAGGAATCGCTGTGACACATAAAGAGTGTATTTTGCATGTTGAATATGAGCAATATTATTCAAATAAAAATGGAGAAAGAAGGTCATGGGAGCACTCTAAGTCAAATTTTAAAGGGGAAGGGTTAAAATTCGAATGTGAACAATGTTTGTTGAATTAACATGTGAAAGAAAGCACTGTAAGTCGGATTTTCAAGGGGAGGGTTAAAATGTTGAATGTGAACAATATTTGTCAAAATAAGGTGGTGAAAGAAAGCACTGTAAATCCAGTTTTCAAGGGGAAGGGTTAAAATGTTGAAGGGGCGCACTCTATGTCGGATTTTTATACTGTATTCTGCACTGCTTTTGTTCGAACAACAATGCTTTTGAAACTGTTGTGGCTTCAACGCCTCAACCTCTGAGGCGCAGAATTCCCGACTTAAAATGTAAACACAAAACAGGAGCTAATACTGAGCGTGGGTAATAGAATGCTACTAGCACGTTGTTTTTAATTGTTTCCTATAGGCTTTTTTTGACTGGCGGTATGTATAATTACCACTGATTTTGTCTTCACAAGTCGGGTAATAGGATACTAAAACCTGACTTAAAAAACATGTCTGTTTTTATTTTTAGCGCTGGTAATAGAATCGAGCCCCTGGTTGAGCTGACCAGTCTGAATCATGTTATGAATAATAGAGATGGACAGTGTCTGCGGATCTTCACTTAGGTTTGAGCTTACTCCCAAGACCCGTGTTTCAGGTGTTCTGAACGACTCACTTATTAATGTCCATGTTTTAGTTCGCTTTCCACAAAGATGTACCTCCAGTCTAGTCCAAGTTAAGGAGGACTTACAGTAAATGCCAAGTATCGCACCCTGCTCTGAGAGATTTAAAGAGAATATAATACCTTCAAATATTAACTTCCCACTTACCATACTATGGTCAGAAAATCCCATTGGCCCCATTCTTTTTACCATTGTGGTGTTTTACATGAGATACCATATTCAGTCTGTCTTCGATGTCGGGTTCATAGAGGCAGACATGACATCTGCTTGCAGCTTTTTCAATCTGAAGCAAAGTGTATGAAACTAGTTAACCCTTTAAAAATGTTTCCAGCAGAAAGCCTTTACATGTGAATGTAGCTTCCAATGTACTACCTGCCTCCATGTACTCAGTGAGCATGCATTGAACTGGAGAGTTTCTCTCTAGTGTGTAACACAATTGATGGTTCATGCATGCACACACAACAGAGGGACTTTTCAACCTAGTGTGTTCTTCCAGCAGTACAGAGACATATAGCACAACAGAATCTACACAAGGAGGGGTGAAGGATATTGCTGATGACACACTTCAGTAAATGAATTTATTACACTGGGAGGGCCCTCATGTGGAGTAAGTCCATGCTGAGAAACACTTCCTCCTTTTTTCATTAGCAACAAATGCTGCCCACTATTTATATTCCAACCAAGTGGTGTGGGAATGCAGAGACTGCAGGCACCTCCACAGGCTGCAGATTTCATTTTACAGTGGCTGCAGTATGATAAACTATAAGGCAAATTCAAACCTGCCGCCTGGACGATCAGAATGTGAGCAGAGAACCAATACAATTTTACCATTTGAGTGCCAGAGCAGTGTCAATTGCATTATTACACAATACATTTCACAGCTCTCAAGCACTCAAAGAATTTAACCCTTTGAGTGCCAGAGGGGTACGGAACACATTGCAAAGCAATGTGTTCTGTACCCCTCTGGCACTTAAAGGGTTAACACAGTAACTTGCTGTAGGTGTTGTTCAGTACAGTTCTCAGTGTATGACCATATTAGACTGCTATACCTCTATGCCCATACTTGCTCTTGCTTTCCATTTTAATCAAATTGGCCATTTGAATGACAGAGGGGTTTGTAACGCATTGCTCCGCAATGCGTTGAGTACCCCTATGGCACTCAAATAGTTAAGTACAGGGCCTAACCACTTTACGAGAAATTAGATATCACAGGGGGTTCGGTTTATCTTTGCAGCAGACATATGTGACTCCCGGACCAAGCCTTTGACATGCCTGGTCCAAATAGAAATATTAAGATAAGACCAGAGACAAATTTAGCCCGATCAATAAAATGCAGTCCATAGTGTTGTTTTCTTCCAGGATATCTGTGCCAAGTCTAATAAACATTCAGCTTGTACATTTTTGCAAAATGGAAACACTTGCTCTACCCATATATCCATAAAGTATTGTAAGTGAGAATCAGTAGTCAGCTGAGAAAAAAAGTTTTCATAAATGGTATAAATGACAGATTTTATATCAGGAATTAATTTCACTGGGTCTTTTTTTAGCCATCTAAATGAGTACTGGCCGTTTCAAAATGCACTTTGTAACAATATGTTTTTATGTTTATCCCTTGACAATTCCAATAAATGTCCAATCAAAGAATGCAAGAGATCTCTTGATCCAATATGTCTCATATCCCAGCATTTCCTAAACAGAACAGATGAGTTAATAAATGCCCATATAGTAGGTCTTTGTACTCATGATGTGGAAAGCATCACAAGGCTCAGATCAAGAAATCTGAGAAATGTATTTGTTCTATATGATACATAAATGTGTCTATATAAGAATCCTGACCTTTTAGATAAGTACATCAGCTCCTCTGATGGGAGAATATCTATAAACAAAACACATCCATATTTATTCAATACCAGAGTACTTGAATGTACTACAGATTTATACGGAGTTTTGTTACAAGGAATTTAGAGATAAAATTGCACTCAATGGAATGCTTGACAGTGTATTTATTTAGAAACTTTTTTACCAGGAAGAATGCATTGAGATTTCTCTTGTTTTCAAGTATGTCCTGCAGACACATGATGTTATACAATATATGAAAGGAGACATTCTACTTGCATGCAAACATTGAGCTGATGTAACAAGAAAAGTGGTGTAATAGTGGAGCAAACCAATTGTGTTATAGAGAACAAATCAAAATTCCCCAAATTCTCTTTTATTTAAAAGATGTTTCTAACCCATTGAATGTCAGTGAGTTCTCCAGTACATTCCCTCACACTTCTCTAGCTTTCAAGGTGCTAAAACTCAATTTAAGTCAATGAGTATTTTTCTTTATGGTACAGTTGGTTTCCCCAAAATTGCACCACTTTTACATAGTACATGAGCCCTGAGAAACTTTTTATCCCAAGAAAACATGTGAAAAACAACACAACTCCCAAAGTGTGGGAAAATTCCCGCTAAAAGTACATATTTCCTACCTTTTTAACTAAACATCCCTCCATACACTAACAGTTGTGTGTTTACAGTAAAAATCAACATGCTAGGTGCAGGGGTAAGAGGAAAGGAACAGGAGAACTGCACTCATGTATTGGTGATAGTGAAGCTGTATTACAGAAATTGTCCGTGGCCATGGTTGCTGCAACTTATTGAATACGTGATAAAAATCATCCTCTCTCTCATGAGATGGACTTTTGTAAACATGATATGAAAATTTTCACCACCAGGAGTATTACTAAACCTAAACACAATGAGGAGTCACAATTGTTGCCATGGTCCTGTGCCAGGCAGTTAATATACCACCCCACAAATTAGTAGTCAGTCTTCTACTTCTACATCTCAGGATTAATATAGGATATATTTTGAATTTGTAATTACTTTAATAAAGATTATGTCTTAGGTTCCCATTGAGAAGTCAAGCATTTATATTCCACTGAACTGGTCTCTCTTTTTCAGGGAGTTGAAAGTCAGCTTTAATGCACAATGATCCACATTGTAGCTTATAATTCACACAGTCTCCATGAGATTTTCTTTTGGTTACTCTGTAAAATTTTCTTTGGACCTGCAGTGGATCCAAATTCAGTATACTTTGTTTTCTCCTCATATGTTTATCTACTATATGCAAATTAAGACTGCAAAGTACTTGTGGGACCTCAATTTAATACAAAATACTGACAAATGGTAAATGTTATATTTTCAGCATTAAATGGGTCCATAAATTTGTCTAGGCCCCAGTGTTTCACACCTACTGGTCCACTGGTATTTCAGTCACTGACAGACAGGTAGTAACAGACACCTACACAGGCAGACTCAAATGTTCTTTGCATTTTACCACATCATGGTAAATCCTCTGAGGTAGTACAGCTCTAGAATGATAAAATACGTCAATGTGAGATTTTTATTCCCATAGTTTAGAGCTGGCTGAATAAAATGTGTCAATCAATAAAACTCATTTTTCTGTGTCATGGGATCAGTAAGCCAATTTCTCTTGGGTCTTCAAAACTGAAATGTGTATATTTTTACACGTTTGTACCACATTACCAACACCAGACACCCAACCACATTTTTCTTTCAGTTCAGGGCTCCTCAGTCACAGATATTTTTAGATCTTAGGCCACAAATGAACATGAACCCTTTGCCTGCCAGAAGGGTGTGCAACCCAAAGCGTTAAGTACAAAAGTTGTGGCATTATCATTTGACAATTGATTAGACATATCATAGATATCAGGGTAATGCCACTTATATAGTGCTAAAAACATTATAATTATCCTATATTATAATTCGCTAAGGATGTTTGTCAGAAGCCGTCATGCGCAGTAGAGATGGCTGCGCTCTTTGCAGTCATGCGCAGTACTGACTGGCGCTCCGCAGCTGATACAGTGCGGGGCGCTCTGAATTCAGATCGTAGTGATCTCTGCGCACGAAGGTCTGAATTCGGAGAGCCCCGCTCCGTATTAGCCGTGGAGCTGGCAGTCAGTACTGCGTATGACTGCAGCGGCGCTAGTGTTGGCCTGTGTACACAGGCTTTAAAACTAGTTCATTTATAAAGAACTAATTACAAATTCATTATAAACCCAAGACCCACTTGACAAATGGATATAGATGGTGGCGAGGGCCCTGCTTGTGAGAGATTACATAATAAATAAATAACTGAAACTGTTTATAGGCTAGTTTATGTGTTTGTACATGCAGTAAGTGTGAAAATAAAATGGAATGTTTAGTAGCGCAGATATAATATTAACCTTTTTAAGGACTAGTGGGGTGTTACTAAATATTTATCTGCAGTGAGTTGCATCTCCATCTGGTTCTTAATCCTTTGATTGCCAGAGTGGTATCCAATGCATTGCAGTGGTCTGTAGGTAAATATTCCCACTAGTTTTAGTGCCAGTGCAAGGGGATTATGAATTAGGGAAGAATGGAAACAGTGAGGACAGCGTTTTGGAAAACAACAACTCCACCATAGGGGACAAATAGAAAATGTCCCGTTGACTTAAGTGGGTCTTTTTAAACTATTACATGCTAGCGAGGTCTCCAGTACATTACTTCACCATGTATTGGAGATCTCTCTAACATTCAATTAGCTAAAAGCTCTATTTAGGACATTTCTGAGGTTTTTTGTACCCTATTAAATAGTTAGTTTGCTCCAGAATTACATCAAGCCATCTTTTGCACATGGCCTCCCACCCAGTGCTGGAGCACAGATAATCCATAATGTAAATAACTACACTGCATTAGTGAGTTCCCCACACTGAATGTGTGATTCCCTCTATAAATACAGGCATTCAGCCACTCTCTCATGACTGCAAAATCCCACTCTGGAACTGTAGCACAGGCTGCATTCATTATTATATCCTTTATTTTATTAAAATGTGAGACATATTCATGTTAATGTCTCGTACTGACATGCACTATTGGAAACTCTTGAGGCCCAGGGTTGGCTGGAGGAGTTCTTGGGAAAATCTATTGCAGCTCAGGGAACACATATAGATTTTGATTGATTTAAACTGGGATTTTAACCCCTTGAGTGCTAGAAAAGTCTCCAGTGAGTTGCACATCAATGCACTGGAAACCTCTCTAGCATTCATGGGTTTAATTAACCCTTTGGTGCCAGAGGACAAGCTAACACATTTCAATGCGTTGGATACCACTCTGGTACACAAAGGGTGAAAGCTCCATTTATTTCTCCTGTGCGGTTGATTTTTTTTCCAAAATCAATCTAGTTTTTGTTAGTCCATTAGTTCTTGTGTCTTTAAACTTTCCATGCACGAGTTACTACCTGAGCAGTATGCTCACTCCACCTTAGGGCTGCCACCTTTTCCTCAAAAAAATACCGACCATAGTTTGGGTTTGGTGAGGGCAGAGCCACAAAAGGGAGGAGCCACAAAGGAGAGGGGTCACACAAATGTTGCATGACCCTACAAAATTGAGCTTCAGGCTCCTTGTTACAGGTACCGGGTGGTCAGGTCAACTGCTGGTTGATGCACTCTGATGCCACAACTCAGTGTAATCCAGAGACATCAGTTACCCAGAGAGAAAGAGCCTGTCACACAGATTTCATTATATATAAAATAAACCTTTGGACACTAACTGGCACTGTAATGCCTTTTGAATAAAACAATAAAGCTGCAGTAGGGGCTAAAGTCCCAGGTCTCATGCTTAAAGCCCCTGTCTTGTTGCCAACTTTTGGTATGAAGTGGTTCTACTCCCCCTGCTAGCAACATTACAAGAAATCTGCCTTTTCCTTCAGAGCTCCGAAAGTCTGGAATAACCTACCTGAAATAAAAATCTGATCTTCTTCCAGTCTAAAATGCTTAAAAATAACAGCTTCTTTGTATCTAAAAACAATATGCATATAATGTCTCTGTATATGCAACTCTTTGCTGTAAGAGAGAAATCTCAACATATTCTTCCTGGTAAAAATTTTCTAAATAACATAAATGAGTTCACTTAAATAACTAAGCCTCTGATTTACTCACTTGTGCTCAAGCAGGGAAATCCTAAAGATATGTCCTGTTAGAGGTATTTGAGGATAGGGATGAAAACCACTTTAGTAGAGTTTACTGACAGAGAATCACCGTGAATCAAAACAAAACATGTTTTACTGTAAATAAATAGATCCATCTTTTTGCAAACCAAAGGGAATTTTGTTGGAAACTCTGAATCCTTTTTATTCTTTATATTTGAGAGTTTTTAACCTTTACCTTTGCTTTAAACATGTCAATTGCTTTGTGAAGTACCCTCTCTTTATTATCCTATCCACTCCCTTGATTATTATATCCCCTAGAAATAACAAAGGAATGCATGACATGGAGAATTTGTCACAGCATTATCACGTGTAATGTAAATGTCATTAAAACACATATTTACAATAACGAAACATTGCAATCTAAACATTTAAATCCTAACAATTTTATATTCGTAGCATTAGCATTCTAACACCTCACATTCCTAATATATCAGTCAAAACAATTACATGCTAACAGTTTTATATTCCTAGCATTAACATTCTAACACATCATATTCCTAATATTCCAATCTAAACATTTACATCCTAACAATTTTATATTCCTAGCATTAACATTTTAACTCATCACATTCTTAATATTTCAGCCTGTTTAACCTGGTTCATATAGCCCTACCAGAAGGATCCTTGTCACTGTCTACCTTGGACTTAATCATCACACAATTCACAATTCATCCACTAGACATTTCTCCAAACCAGCCCCAGTGGGTGCTCCCATAATCCAGTGCCTCTCACCATATCCCAAGGACCTTGTGCCCTTAAGGAAAATAGATGTAAGAACCCGTTTCACTAAAGTGCCAAAGATTCCCTAGCTACCCTGCTTTAATGATCACTTCTAAATCTAGATTGCAAGCACATAAAATTTCAAATGTCTGCTTACCCCTCTTATACCTCATAACCCCCTTCATTACTGGTCCAGTAAGCACTTCTGTATGCCAGCAATCTCAAAAGGAAGGGAGGGGCGGGTCCCTATATCTCCTGGTATGGAACAAGTAGCTCCAATTAATCTTCATAGTATTTGGCCCATGGAGAGTGTTATTTTAGTACTGTCAGAGTTGTAGTCCAAGAGTAATTGAAGTATCCACCCTCCCACGACTTTTATCTAGTGTAAGCCTCCTCTCTCAGATGTGGAATCTGGTCCTGGGCCCAGACAGCTCATAGTAAGAAGATTGTCCCTTGCTGGAAGCTGTTTGGGCCCAGGAGGGGGATACTTTATCATTCAATTACTCTTGGACTACAACTCTGCCCCACTTGACAGGTTTTTCAGGTTTTTCCTTGTGCTCACTGAAGATTGTCCCTCTCTGTGATCCATCTGGACAGTCTTGCTGCTCTGAGCTGAGCAGTGTTACTATCACGGTGCCCGTGATTTGCTGCAGTTCCTTGTCTGTCACCACTAGGGGGCTGCTATTGGCTGTCTGCAGATAGCCCGCCTCTTATTGCCTATTTAAACCTGGATTGGGCACCCTTTGAGTGCCCTTTCGTGTTGTTTCTGACCTTCTTGCTATCACTATGCTAGTGATAGCTGGGCCTCTGTTCCAGTGTTCCTGAGTTCCTGATCTCCTGTGTTCCTGAGTTCCTGATCTCTACTGTTCCAGTGTTTCCTGGATGCTGAGTTACTCCAGTCCTGGTTCCGGCCTAGTCTCTGGTGTTGCAGTTACTGCTGAACTTCTTCTCTGATGTTTCCTGACCTGACTGATGGTTGCTGGTTCCTGTCATCTCATCACCTGTCTTCAGTATCCTGGCGACCTTCTGCCTGGTCGCGTTGGTGACATTGCTACAATTCCGTGTTGGTCCCAGCGTGCGGACGCTGGTTTGCTCCTAAGCCTTGCGGCTATACAAACTCGCTTGTTACACCAGTGTGCGGTCACTGGTTTGCTCCAAAGCCTATCAGCTATACAAATCTGTGTTGGTCCCAGCGTGCGGACGCTGGCTTGCTCCTAAGCCTTGCGGCTATACAAACTCACTTGTTACACCAGTGTGCGGTCACTGGTTTGCTCCAAAGCCTATCAGCTCTACATATCTGTGTTGGTCCCAGCGTGCGGACGCTGGTTTGCTCCTAAGCCTTGCGGCCATACAAACTCACTTGTTACACCAGTGTGCGGTCACTGGTTTGCTCCAAAGCCTATCAGCTATACAAATCTGTGTTGGTCCCAGCGTGCGGACGCTGGTTTGCTCCTAGCCTTGCGGCTATACAAGCTCGCTTGTTACACCAGTGTGCGGTCACTGGTTTGCTCCAAAGCCTGTCAGCTATACAAATCTGTGTTTGTCCCAGCGTGCGGACGCTGGTTTGCTCCTAGCCTTGCGGCTATACAAGCTCGCTTGTTACACCAGTGTGCGGTCACTGGTTTGCTCCAAAGCCTATCGGCTATACAATTCTGTGTTGGTCCCAGCGTGCGGACGCTGGTTTGCTCCTAAGCCTTGCTGCTATACTACTCACTTGTTACTCCAGTGTGCGGTCACTGGTTTGCTCGCAAAGCCTAACGGCTATACTATTCCGTGTTGTTCCCAGCGTGCGGACGCTGGTTTGCTCCAAAGCCTTGCTGCTTAACGATTCTGCTAATTTGCCAGTTTCATCTGACTGCTGCTATTATCTCTGGGCTGCCCTGCCCGGTATTGGTAAGGCCGGTAGAACCTTTTGCCACATTCCATCTGAGGTTGCCTTACCCGGTATTGGCAGGGCCGGTAGAGCCTACATTGTGTATCTATTGAGGCTGCCTTGCCCGGTAATTTGGTAAGGCCGGTAGAACAGTTATGCTATTCCATCTGCAGGTTGCCTTACCCGGTATTGGCAAGGCCGGTAGAGCCTAAAGACTGTCCTGTCCGGTATATTGACAGGACCGGTAGAGTCTGCCTTCTGTCTGTGCTATATTCTGTATATATATATATATGTATGTTATTGCCATCCTAAGTTATCAATTTATTATTTCAATAAAATTGATTTTTTACCTAAAACTTGTGTCTGAGAGTCATAATAAACCGTGACAATTACATCAGTAAAAGAGGTGGGAGGGGGAAACTTTATCATTCACTTACTCTTGAACTACAGTTCTGACAGTATTGAAATAACACTCTCCATGGCCCAAATACTATGAAGATTAATTGGAGCTGATTTTATTGTGAAACATTACTATCCCTTTATCTCATAACTGACACTACCCTGGTATGTACTGACTAATATCAGACACAATACACATGACTTTAATACCTGTTATACATGGGTCCAATTGATTGTGAGACTGTAATTTTTGCTAGTAATATTGCACATCTATAAGTTAAAGAGCTGTAATAAAAAAAATTGTCTATATACATTTTACGCACTGGAATTTACGACCCAAACCCTCACAATCAGGTCCACCTGAGCATCACTAGTCACCATGCACTGTTTTATTGTGGCAGATTTCCAGGGCAATATTGTCTTCAGAAGATATTGATCATTAAAGTGGACCTGTCACCCTAAGAACATTTAGTTTTTACACAGAACTAAAATATATCTATACTAGTGTAAAAGCCCGTGTACACAGGCCAAGGTCCAGGTAATGTTAAAAGGCAGCTACCTCACTGCTCCACGCAATGCAGTCTTGCGTCACCTCACTCATGCAATGCGCATCTGTGGAACAGCACAGAAATTAATTACCATAAAGAGCTGCTCTGCCACCAACAAATAAAGATTAATTTCTGAAACAAAACTATTTATATTTCAAACAATTGGCTAGTACAACATGAGCAAGGAATCAGCATGAATTATTACAATTTTTTCTATATCTTGTTAATAAGGATATTCAAAAAGGCAAAAACTATTTCAGCTGGAATCTTCTTGGAAAATTAGCAAGTTTCTGCATTCCCAGTAAAAATTCACATCCATCGAAGATATATAAAATGTCCTCCTTTTCTCCAATGCCAATACATTTCCTGCGAGAACTTTGCCATTTTTTCCCTATGTTTTCTGCCTGCAATATTTATTGTCACAGTAGTATGGCTGCTGAGGGCTGGAATGGAGAAATCAACAGCTGAAAGTAAAAGTTGTGAGTAGGCCGAGTCTTACAGCAACATATGCCTTGAAAAAATTCGGGCTGAGTCTCTTTGTCCTTTGCTTATAAAACTCTGGATCAGCATCCTTGAAAAATAACTACTTTTGGGATATGACAGAAGAGTACAACACATGGCACCAGTTCTTCAAAATCTCTGTTTTCAACAAATGGGCAGCATGTCAACTTCCAAGATTCTGGCAAGTTTATTATTCCACAGGTGTACTTGACTTATTTCTAAGAAATAATTTCTAAGACGTGGGATGGCAGGACATAGTGGAAAAAATGTGTAACTTTAACTCTTTAACAACATGACTTGTGGCAATGAAGGTGGTGGAGGGGCTACTACTACTACTACTCCTAGGTCTAGATGTTGTAAATTGTAGTGCTAGTAAAGGCGCTGCACTTCAAACTGCAGTAGCAGCACTTATCATAACAAGTGTTGTGGGGATATATATAGAGACATATTTTAGATCAAAATTATCATCAATAATTAGGTCATCATCAACATCCCCACTTCTTTTTTCTTTATTCATTTAGGCTTTTTAAAATATCAGACAATTTCATTGTTTTGTACCTTTTTCTTTAGATGGATTATTGTTACTACTGAACTTTCAGGACAGGGGTTGTACTTATATCACGGCTGCCATGTTATTGCTGGCAACATTTTGACAGTGTTATTTCCTGAATACCTTTTTATTGGCTAACGTGATGTTGCTCCTCCCAGTGTTAGCCTTTAAAGGGATAGTAATACTTCGTTTTAACTTTATTTTATTTTGTAGGCATTAAAAAAACATGAAGAACGATATAAGTATTATCTCTCAAAGCTTTATGGTTTGAGAGATATTCACAAGCAAAGTTTCCCCCTCCCGCCCCTTTTACCTAGTGTAAGCAATCTCGTCTCAGATGTGGAATGCAGTCCATAGACTGGACAGATAACAGAAGGGGACACTCTTATTCCTATGAAAACAATGAAATCCCTGCCCCCCTTGACAAGCTTTTCAGGTTTTTCCCTTATCTTAATTGAAGATTGCCCTTCTCTGCAGTCTACCTGGGCACCTCCCTTCTGCTCTGGTTGAACAGTGTGACATCAGTAAAAGGGGCGGAAGGGGGACACTTTGTCATTGAATTACTCTGGAACTACAGCTCTGATAGAACTGAAATAACACTCTCCATGGTCCAATTACTATGATGATTAATTAGAGCTGCTTTTATTATGAAACATTACTATCCCTTCAAGTAATGAGCCCTGTCACTTCTGCAGGGCCCTTTCGTGGTGTTCCCATTGCTTAGTGCTTGCTCTGTGTTTCATGTGAATCCTGTGTATGACCCGGACTGCCTGACTACTCTGCCTGATTACGTTCCTGCTCTGTGTACCGACCCGTCCTGGCTGACGTTCTTGCTCGGTGTATCGACCCGGCCTGGTTGACGTTCCTGCTCTGTGTATCGACCCGGATTGGCTGACGTTCCTGCTCTGTGTACCGACCCGGTTTGGTAGACTTTCCTGCTCTGTGTGCCAACCCGGTTAGGAGGACATTCCTGCTCTGTGTACCGATCCGGATTGGCTGATACTCCTGCTCTGTGTACCACTCAGGCCCGGTTCACCACTCCATCTGGTTATCCGGCTTGAGGATCTTTCCGGTGCTCTGTCCAGGTCTCGTATAGACCCTTTTGGTTGCCTTGATTACTGCTCTGCCATTCAGCTACTGCAACCCAGTCACTCTATTGTGCCTCATTTGTCCATACTCCAGGGTAGGAGGTATTTCTGGTTGCACACAATACGCTTGGCCTTTCACTGCTCCCCTTCTGAGGTTGGTCTCCTGGGCGCCTCAGTTTGTCTCTACTACTAGTGTTGAGCGAGCACCGTGATGCTCGGGTGCTCGGGTGCTCTGACCGAGCACCCCCTGCTGCTCGAGTGCTCGGCCGAGCACCCGAGCCCCATTGATTTCAATGGGAGCACTCGAGCATCAAACCAGGCACCCCCTGCTCTGATGAGCGGAGGGTGCCTGGTCAATGTGCCCCTTCATCTCCGCTATGCCCCTCTTCCACAATGTCCCCCTTCATCTCCTCTATGCCATAGAGGAGATGAAGGGGGACATTGTGGAAGAGGGGCATAGCGGAGATGAAGGGGGACATTGTGGAAGAGGGGCATAGAGTCTATGCCCCTCTTCCACAATGTCCCCCTTCATCTCCGCAATGCCCCCTTCATCTCCGCAATGCCCCTGTACCTCCATTCCCTGGTGGTCCAGCGGCGCGTCTTCGGATCTGTGCCTCTTCCGGCACAGATCCCCGCAACCCGAACATGTCGGGCGAGCACATGGCGGTACTCGTACGAGTACCGCCATGTGCCGAGCAGAGCGATGCTCGAGCCGATCCGAGCATCGGCCGAGCACGCTCGCTCAACACTATCTACTACCTAAGCAGTCGCCATCAGGCCTGAGCGTTCATTAATCCTTGCGGGTTGGTGCCGTTATCCTTGGGTCACAGTTACTGCTGTCTCGGTTTGGCTGTACACTGCATCCCCGGTTGCAGTCACCCAGTGTTGTTCCGGTAGTCCGTTACGCATCCAGGGCCTCATTCACCCTTGCGGTCACAAGTCACTATTGTATCACTCTCTGAGTAGAGAGTGTACTTTGGGCCTTCCGCTATTAAGGCCTATTGGCCTCCTGGCTTATAGCTCCTTCCTATCTTGTCTCACTGATTCACACAAACTGTAATCTGACCTGTGTCAGTATTATATTTTGCTCTATATATACTGGACCTGTGTGGGTTAATGATTCCTCTGTAACCTGTTCTGTGTCAGTAGTACGTTGTATCTGTATGCTGGACCCGTGAGGGTTACTCTGTTCTGTGTGGTTTCAATAAAACTTGCTTTTTACCAAACATTCTGCATCTGAGTGTACTGAAAATTGTTACAACGTATTACTCTTAGTGTAGGACTCAGTAGTTAGTTGAACTGCTACACCTTCCTCCACTATTGCATCAGCACTAGAATGAAACTTGTTGTTGTCTTCAATGTTTTGTTTAAATAGTTTATTAATACTACTGGAGGTGGAGGAACGTTTTGTCACTTTCACAAACAGCCTCCTCAGGAAAAAGAGGATCATCATTGTTTAATGCACATGCTACAACAACCAAGACTTCTGCCAGTTTTTTGACTGCCACTTTACTAACACATCCCTGCACTGCTCCTACTCCTTTTCCCTTACCCATGCCCATAGTACATTTGCTGGACATTATCAAAGTAGTGTTTTTTAACAGTACATGCTAGAACTGTTTGTGTGTTATGGTGTGTTATCTTTTACAAAATATTATATAATTAAAGCCTCTGTCTCTTATATCTGTCACAGTCAGTATCAATCACAGCTCATGTCAGGGTCCCTGTCTCTGTCACTTACCAGTCAAACCTTTTTTATTTTCTTATTAATTGTCCCTATCTGACACTGTCTATAAAAAAAGCACACTCTCTGCAAGTGCAGCAGCTTCTGCCCTTCCTTGCATGTAGCTAGTGTCAAGAGGATTTCAGCAGCTTCTTTCTCTCTCTCCCAATGTCACTACAGTCTCAGTTTTTTTACAGTAGAGGATTAGCTTTGTCTTTAGTCAATAACATGCTCGTCTGTCTTCTTCTGCCTAATGTCGGAGTCAGATATACTTGTCTTTCTCTTGAGTGTCAGTCTGTAAAGTATATCTGTCAGTCACCGAGATTCAGTCAGCTCAGGAAGGGACTTGGATCACCTACCTGTCTCAGTCAAACAAGATTTTGTGGTATTTTGGGTAAATCTCCTTTCTCCCTTTACACTCCCCCAGACTCCCCTAACACAGATAACAAAGTACCTACTCAAACAAAACAAAGTTATTTGACTGTCTTAATTTGATCCAAAATTGTGCTGCTTTCTCTCTATCAAATACAGAGTGGCATGGAAAATTAATTTCAATGCAATGAGAAAAGTGGAAAATAGCATTTATCTCAGAAAATTTCCAGCTTGGCACGAAGTGCCTTTTTTTTTTCTTTGCCTGTTTCAGTTTGAAGAGAAAAATTTTGATCATCACTACTTGTTAAACAAGACATAGAGGAAAGGAGCATCCTGAAATGCCCACAGACTGCCACATTGTCCTCCCCTTGGTACAAGCAGCATTAACCCCTTAAGGACTACGTGACGTGCTATGACCGTCACAGTCCTTATACCCTTAAGGACCAGTGACGGTCATAGCACGTCACGTACTTTTTACTTACAGCGCTCTACCAGGAGCGATGTAAGTAAAAACGGGGCCTAAAATTGATCGCTCCAAGACCGGAGCGATCTCTCATAGGCCTCAAAGCGGCGCACCGGTACTCGTAACAGGTCACTTGTACCGGCGCGTTGGCAAGGATCAAAGCGGTCCTTAAGGGAAGGTAACTTCCATGGACCGCTGGTCCTTAAGGGGTTAAGAAGTGGAAATCTAGGGTACATATCTTAGTGAATTGATGTAGCACCTGTTCTTGTGTGGCAATCGCCATCTTACAATCTCACTGATGTTACCACACTTAACAGGTAGGCAGGCATGGCTGCAGTAACAACATATGCCTTGCTTGGCCCAAAAGAAGTGAATGGCATCATCATAGCCACAGTCACAAGGATGAGGATACCAATGTTAATTAGGCCTCATGTATAAAAAAAAGAGGAACAAATCTGGGGCAAACCAACTGCACTATAAGGAAGATTTTAAAAGTTCTCTAATACTCCCAGTGATTCAAATGGGGCTTTTAAACCATTGAATGCTAGAAGATCTCCAATACATTGCAAAGCAATGCATTGGGAATTTCTATAGCACAAGGGATATCCACCAAGTAGCTTGTGAGTTACTGGCAGCTCTTTGAATACCTGTGAATAGCTCTCTCCACTCCAGTCAGGTATCTGATGAGACAGGTCCAGTGGTTGAAATCTGCTCCCCAACTGGCTGCAGTGAATTTGGGCACAGCTTTCATGTGCTATACTCAGCAGTGGTCAATCAGAGAGCTGATACAGTTCCTCACAGAATTTTCATGGCTTCCCTGCTTAGAAATGATTCCGCATTCTGGGACCCCCTTGGATATCGGGACCAGCCTCTGCACCTCCTGTGGTTACACCCATGGTAGGTACCCTGAAGTGCAGTCACTGGATTTAGCGGCTAACCCCAGTGGAGCTACACTGGCAGATTCATTAATTCAACCCACTGTAACACTAGGGATTTACCAATGAGGGACAAAGATTTTTAAATCTTCTCAGACAATCCTTTAAGTAGGGATGGGTGAACATTTCCGCCTCAAACTGAAATCAGCAAAAAATGTCACCTTCCGCTTGACAAAAAATTTCCCATGAAAAGTGCTGATTTTCTGCTTTTTTCACCTAGCTCATTCCATTGAAATCAATGGGAACATAGAAGTTACACACAACACATAACAGACATTATTTGATTTCCCAAAGGCATAGTATAAAAGGAGCATGAGGGTGTCTGTGTTGGTGTGGTGTGGGGAAAGAATCAGATGAACAGGGGATGATTTTTTTGGGGGGTTGTTTACTGGGATTGGGGGGCAGTTAATAAAAAAGAAATCCTAAATAAAATAAAAACCATAAGACATGGTATAACGGGGTCTGAGGAGGGTGCCTGTGTTGGTGAATGAATGAATCATTTGAACAGGGAATTTGTTTTGGGGGGGTGTTCTTGACTGCTATTGGGGGGACAGTTAATAAAAAAATAAGAAAATAAGAAATTTGTAGGTAAAATGATAAAGACAGGAACCTCCTGACATAAGCTGCCACTGGGATGGACTGATACTTGACTTGATAGAGTATTTTGTAGATGATTTGTTTGATTTGTAGTTATAGGCCTTTGTAGGACTTAGACTTATTAGAGGCCCAACTCCTGAAGAAACATTGATTTGTAGGACTTAGGTTTGTTACAAACAAACCACCCAAAAATTGTTTATTTTTTGTAGGACTAGTTTTTTTTGTTTTTTTTTAATTTATTTATTTTTTTAAAACACAAGCCCTGAAAAAAATAAAAATGCCTTACTGGCATAATGCCAGCAGGTCATGTTGGCCAGTGACCACTGTCAAATGTCCTCCTGAGTTGCAACTGCTATTCGTACTGCTGCTGCTGAGTTGTTTAAGCAGCAGGATGATTAGTCAGCTGAAAGGGAATGGGATCAACAATAGCAGTAACATGGAAGATGGATGATGAAGGTTCCACTTGCCACGACTGGCTCCAGTGATGCACCTGAGGCAGTATGAGCAGAATAAGTAGCCCCCAGTATATGTGGAGAAAAGAAGGAGAAGTTGGCCATTAAATCTTCTCCACCTGCCCCTCCTCCAAAATCATCAAGGGTGTGTTGTTAGAATATATTTTTTCCCTTGAGAGCAGGAACAGCGGGTCTCATCAGCAACTGCAATGTGCACAGTGTGTGTGTGTGTGTGGTAAATAACATCTGGGGGCACAACTTTATCCAAACACCATGACACCCGAAACCAAGTGCTGCCGCTGTCACTGTACCCCTTTTCCAGACACATGAAAACTTGCTGACAGTTTAATAGTAATGATGAACCCTCCCTGTCACCATCTTAGCATATTCTGCAGGGTGGAATCTCCTCAGATGCCACTTGATGCACTGATTGCGATTCTCCTCCACCACACTGGCATGTGTGGTCAGTGCACCACACAGTGTGCAATGGGTAGAGACAAACATCAAGACTAACAGAGTGACTATCATTTGGCAGGGGAGGTAATGAACAAGGTGGATTGGCAGAAGATGTAGTTACCCTAGAAGGTGATGGCGAGCTTGTTGTTTCACTCATCCTGCAACTTCCAGTCTCTGCCTGGGTTGTTCTATTCTTCCTCCTTTTTGATCTCCACATCGCCTCTTGTTGCCTTTCTGGAGAGTCAGGGAGAGCAAAAACAGTGCTTGATTTCTGTGGTGGGTGTTTGTTTTTAACATGTTTGATGTAAATATCATGGTGTCTGTGTTTCATGTGTGATATCAGGGCGCTTGTGCCAAGGTGTGTTTCTTCCTTTCCTCTTTTCACTGACTTGTCACAAATTGTGCACAGTGCCATTGCTGATGACTGCACTGTGCCTGACCCAACAGAAAAATAGTCCCACACCCATGATGACTTCTGGGGGAAGAGAACAGATGGAGAAGAATGGCCTCTTTCTTCTTGTCCTCCACATTGCCCTTCATTGTCTGTGGCAGCGGATAATGTTGCTGCTGTTGCCGCTACTGCCTCAGACTCAGCACTGCAACTAGGATCAGGAGTATTACTACTGTTGGCAAGTGGAACCTGTCCTGGTCCCGCATCACTTGTTGACCCTATTCCCACTTTGTGCACAGTGGTCTGTGGGACACTAGTCTGCTTATCAGCATCCTGCTGCCCTTGCATCTCAGAATCAGAAGGAATTAGAGCAGTTGCAAAGTCCTCTAATTCCAAAATGTCATTGCTAGTGGTGGTGGGGATACTCATCCTCATCCCTGTCTCCCATTCCTTCTCAGTTTCTGCTAAAAAGGCCATCAATGTCTCTTCCACCCCAGCTTCTCCAGCATCATCATCACCACCACCACTAGTCCCTACATGCTGTTGTTGCTGCTGCTGCTGCTCTGTTACAGACATCTCACTGCTTTTTGGAGGAGGTGACAAGCATTGTGACAGAGCACTAGCAGCAGGAGCAGCAGGCACAGGAAGCTGATCTGTGCCCCTGCTGGTGGTGATGGTATTAATTTTGAGCCTGCTCTCCCCCAACACCAGTTCTTACCTCTTAAGGATCATGTTCAACTTAAGGGAAGGGGACTCCCAGAGCCAGAGGAATGGTGTGGGCTCCCTTGACTGCTAGTCTGGATGCTCTCAAATGTTTCGCCTACCGCTCCGGCTGCTTCACTATTACTGCTACTACTACTACTAACACCAACCACATCAAGTTCAGCTGCAGAGTCTTCCTCCTCAGTCTCACAGTCACTAGTAATATGAGGATATTGTTGATTACCCCCTCCTTCACTCCTAAGGCTAACAAGCTGCTGAACCTTAGTAGCAGTAGTACTAGCACTGTCAGGACTGCTTGGGAATGGCAAGTGTGATTTAGGGTCCCCTGCTGTCACACTTGGCAAAATTTTCTCCTCCCCCCCCGAGTACTACAAGAAACACTAGCAGCAGGCAAAGTATTGTTGGCAGCAGGTTGAGCACTGGCAGCAGGTACAACACTAGTTGCTGCAGGTACAGCAATGGTGGCACTGGCAGCAGGGCAACAGGTCTGGCAGCAGGTACAACACTAGTGACTGCAGGAACAGCAGTGGTGGTGGCCCTGCAGCACGGTCAGCATGTCTTGCAGCAGGCACAGGTAGCTGACCTGTCCTGCTCTCACTGGTACTACCCTTTTCTCACTCCCTTCCCATTCCCTTTTCTCCATTCCTTCCCATTTCTCCCTTCTGTCCCATTCCCTTTTCTCCCTCCCTTCTCATTAAATTCCCCAAGATCCCTTGGGGTGATTAAGGGGGAGTGGACAGCCTTGGTTTAGTACTTCTAGTAACTTCCTCCTCCTCCTCAGTCTCAGTGGGCACATAATAAGGGTCCTTCCAGTTCCTTTTTTTGCTGCTCAAAGTGATAGGAGTCACTATGAGCCTCTCCTGCCTCATTTTTTCCAAAATATCACAAGACAATAGCACAGTACGTCTATCTTGCTCTGTAGCTGCTTCTATTATGTCTGCCTTCAGCGAAAACGTCACGTTTTTATAGCGAAAGTGCGAAAATAACATAAATCAATGGGTGAAAACTTTCTTGCCATTGAAAAAATAGCGAAATATTTTAACCACTAGTTTTAAAGCAGATTTTCCTGTTAAAAACCAGATTTCTCACGGGAACATGGCAACAACTTTCTCCCATCCCTACCTTTAAGTTTCAGAGGGGTGAGCAACCCATGGCCAATTTTTAAGGGGTCAAACATCTTTCTGTAGTAAAATGTACTGGAATCTGCATTATATACAGCATATTGAATTGTACATTTTACACAATGCATTCCTTTTAATCCATTGGATGTTAAAATATCTCTAAGACATTGCTTCTCAATCACAAAGACTTGGAGACCTCTAGCATCTAAGGAGTTAAGCATAGACATTTGTATTTTGCATACTGTATATAGTAATGCCTCTAATTATACAGTCTTGTATTCCTACATTATATAAAATGACTAATTTTACATGCACTTCAGCTCACACACTAACAGAGTGATCATGTGTGACAAATAACAGTAATGTTATGCTATGCAGAAGTAAAATGGATGGTTAACTGTCAATATAAATACATAATACTATTACATGTAAAATTATTATATCTACTGTTTCTTCTAGAGTAGAACTGTATGAAACATTTACACATTTGTATGCTCAGACTGTCACTGTAATGGGTTTTATTAAGCCATTGAGAACCAGATCTGTGGACAACACATTCTTTCACAATTTGTTGTGCACCCATCTGGTCCTTAAGAGGTTAATTAATAAATTAAACCTAAAGCTCTAGTTTTTAGATAACGCTTTTTTTTAGATCTGGAGGAAACCTAGATACACAGAGGCTGAACCATGTGTTTGGATGAGAAAGAAGCCAGCAGAAGGGCTGAAATCACATGTATTCGTTATTCAAGATTAAGCTTCTTAGGCTGATGACCAAGCTTTATTCCCACTCCAAGATAACAAATCTAAGTACAAAAGCACAATATCACACAAAACAAATCCATAGCCATTATACCCTTTTCCCTAGAACTCCTGGGTGGCCACTTGCCTGGGTATCCCCACTCAGAGCTACTGTTCTGGGGAAGTACCCCAGCCAGGAGATTGCAGATGGAAAGAAATATTTTAAAACATGGAATTTGACAGCCGAAAAGAACCATTCGACCCCTCTAGTCTGCCCATTTTTCCTACTGTAAAAAACGCAAACATTTGGTCCGTGGACTTGTCTTATGTTCAGGAGAGCCTTATGCCTATCCCATGCATGCTTAAATTCCGTCACTGTATTAAAGTCTACCACTTCTGCTGGTAGGCTATTCCACTTAACTACTATCTCAGATAAGTAAATATTTCTTACATTACATCTAAACTTCTATCCTTCTAATTTTAGACTATGGACTATTTAGTCCTGAGAGCAGGGTTTAAAATCACCTAATCAGATTCTGGCTGACAAGCTACCATGTCAGGTTTGACCTATATTTGTATTGGTGCCCTGTTTCTCCAACACCAGGTACAGTACACACATATAGAACCATGAGGTATCCTTTCCTGTCAGTCTCCACTGAAGTATAAATTTAAAGAACATTTATGTTTTTCTAAGTCTACTCTGATGGGAGCAGGCTAAGTAAAAAGCTTGAGGGGGCTGTGCAGCTGCAAAGCTGCTCCTGTCAGGCATTTAAGGGGGGTTCAGGAACTTGTTTGCAGCTATAGATTTTGCTGAGTTGTCTGCACAGTCTTATAGACTCCTAGGGTTGCTCCCAAAGTGACTCGAAACAGCCAAACTTAACCCTTTGAGCATATTATATAGACACTGTACTCTGTACGGTGGAGTCACTTTTTTGTACACTGTAAAATTGTTTTTGAACTGCTTTCCACTTGGCTTTGACTTTTTTCTTGATTGGCAGGATAATAGCAATGCAATGTAATGTGGAACCTATCAGATCACTTGTCAAGAACACTTATTATTGAAATTCTGTAATTCCAAGTCTCTGTTAGTTATTTGTAAAATCAGAATTGGGAGGAGGTTTTAATTCCATTGCCTGTCAATTTATATTATTCTCAGGCTCTTTTCTTTAAATTGCTATTTTACAAATCTGGGTTTCACATCTGTACATTGAAATAACTGATTGAAAGTGTGAGGGCCAATGTGAATTTGCAAAATGAATATACATGTATAGTGAGGTGATAAGCATTAGATTATTATTTCTGTCTATACATAGAATCAACCATGGGATTTGTGGCTTTAATCCTCTGTATGCTATAGATGCCTCCATCCCATTAAAAGTATCCAACGGGTTAGACATATAGTATTGTCTTGCAGACCAGTTTTATAACACATTTGAGCACCAGAGGAGTGTTCAATGCATTGGGCACTTCTCTGCCACTCAACTGTATTTAACACCGATTAAAATGATTTATGAAATAATTCAACAAATTATTATGTTATCTCATTTTAAGATTGCACTTTACTCAAACAAGCTGCAGAGAAAGTGTCATATTTATTCTATACACTAATCTCCAATGCTATTCATTGCAATTATTAATTAATGCCCTTCAAATATTTATAAATGATCAAGTGTATTTCCTTGTATGCCTATATCTACCCCCTTATCTATGATAGTATACATTAAACACAGCCTGTTACATGGAAATTATGTATTTTCTTGGCTCATACTTTTATTGATAAAGTAGAGGCTCAACTAAGAAATCATCCACTGCTAAATATTTGAACAGCTGATGCACAAGCTAGAAACATTTCCCTGCATTATAGATAAACAGATGCCTCTCATTTGTGTACTATGGGGTCTGGTATGACATACTTAACCACTGTTCAGTCAGGTCAGGCAGGCCATTTGGTGGACCTGCTGTGTAGAGCATGCCATGACTGGAGAGCCACTTGTTGGTTCCTGACCTGGAATGATACCCAGTGCTACTGCCAGATGGAGCAGTATCTGGAACACACCAGTTGCACTATGAGAATGTGATATCTCCAGAGTGGGGGAAATGGTACTTTGAGTTGCTATAACGTGTAGTCAGCATTACAACCCTTAATTCCAGTGGGACAAACTGGAGTGTAGTGCAGAGGATGACTGGCAAGCCACTGCAGTAACAGGAACCAGATGCTGAACTGTAGCTATAAGGCTACCTCTGCAAATTGAACCAGAGGATGAAAAGTGTACAGATGGAAGTCTACCATGGTATATAGAGGCTGGAACACTTTAAGGAACTCAAACAGGACTGACAAGAAGTTAACAGTCACAGAAAAATGGATTGCAGACAGGAATACTGAGAAGCAACATGGACACAACTTCAGAAAAAAAAGACAGACTATGAACTCAATGAAGAATAACATGAGCAACAGAACTGCGGGCAAATTGAGATGTGGATCTCCTTATAATGGTGTTTCCAGACAGAACTACTAATAAACTGATTGCAGGACTTCAGGGAACCGTCTCTCACATCAAAGCAATTATCTACACTTGCACATGTACACTTCCACTCAATGACAACGTCATTTTGAATGTAATGCCCCAAATCCCTTTGAGACCAATGTTCCTTGCCTTGGTACATTATTTGTGTACAATGCAATCATACAAACCCATGTATGTTCATGTTCTGAATGAGAACATGGTTTGTAATGGAAAAGAAATTACAAAAACTGTAGACAGTGAATACTGAAAACTGATTATTCAGGTGTTGTCAAACTAGATGGACTGTAGTATCAATGCATATAAGTCCAGGATACAAATGTTTCTTTAAACTTTACACTTATATATACAGAGAAAGCACTGAAAAGCTTAAATTAAGTAGACAAAATAACTTTGCCTATGTGCAATGGTTAAATGAAGGTCCATGTTCACTTGATTATGCTCATGAGGTCATTGTCCATACCTCTTGCACCACCATATGTCTTCTTTATGGTTCTCTATGCTTTTACTGGCTAAATATACATGAAGAAGTCTTATGAAGCTGCTGCATCCTGGTCTTATATTTTTTACATCTGCAGTCCATCCTATTGGGTGGATTGTGCTGGAGTTAGGAACTGCTCTAGGAGCTGCAAAAAATACTTGAGTCCAGGATGAGTGCCTCAATCATGCCTCTGCAATTGTTTTTTCCTGCTACCATTAATCCCTTAACGGTACTTTTTCTTTCATTCATGTGATGTCACAAAACCCACAGGTAAAGTGGAAGTCAGAGATGCTCAACTAGGAACAAGCCTGGAATACAAATTTGCAGGCTCTATAGGAATGGTGTCCTACCCAGGGTGCAGTCTCTTTTAGCCCACTAGTGCCTTTTACAGAGAGGAAATATCCTAAAGCATATCATATTGGTCCTGCCATCACAGCAGTCCAACCATGAAATGCCAGGCAATTCCTCTCAGAACAAGAGATGCAGCCAACCGCAGACGTACGTTTCAGCCTTGTTGGGCCTCGTCAGTGAGGTATAGCTGATCTCTCTAGGCACTGTGAGCCACATAACTTTTCCTTAGTGCATCAACTTAACAGTCTTACACCTCTGTCACTCATCGAGTTAAAGGGATAGTAATACTTTTACGTTTATTGAATTTGGTAGGCATTAAAAAAATATGACCAAGGATGTAAGGCTTATCTCTCAAACCTTTATGGTTTGAGAGATATACCTTCCTAAAGTTGTCTCGTGAGAGGAGTCAGCGCTGCAAACCAGGCACTCTTTGTAGACCATTCCAATTAAGTATTAATGTTGAGATTGCACATTTTCGGCTCTGCTGAAGAGCCTCCATTCGGTCACAAGACCGGATTCTGCAGCTGTCAGCTACAACGCTGACTCCTCTCACGAGGCAACTTTAGGAAGGTATATCTCTCAAACCATAAAGGTTTGAGAGATAAGCCTTACATCATTGTTCATATTTTTTATGCCTACCAAATTAAATAAATTTAAAAGTAAGTATTACTATCCCTTTAACCCTCAAGGACTTTTGCAAATTAGGTTCCTACTCATTGGAAAATGGTTCAAGTGAGCAGAGACTCTTGACATTGGTGTGCAGTATTATGCCTCTGGGAATATAATCTGAAACACAGTATTTGATGACAGATAAGAACCATTCAGCCCATCTTATCTGCCCATTTTTCCTACTGTAAAGATTTCAAACCTTGGTCTTTTCTTATGTTCAGGATAGCCTTATGCCTATCCCATGCATGCTTAATAGTGTTGAGCGAGCACCCCGATGCTCGGGTGCTCGGGTGCTCTGACCGAGCACCGCCGGAGGCTCGAGTGCTCGGCCGAGCACCCGAGCCCCATTGAATTGAATGGGGCGACACGAGCATTACACCAGGCACCCCCTGCTCTGATGAGGGGAGGGTGCCTGGTCAATGCCCCCCTTCATCTCCACAATGTCCCCCTTCATCTCCGCTATGCCCCCTTCATCTCTGCAATGTCCCCCTTCATCTCCGCTATGCCCCCTTCATCTCTGCAATGCCCCCTTCATCTCTGCAATGTCCCCCTTCATCTCCGCTATGCCCCCTTTATCTCTGCAATGCCCCCTTCATCTCTGCAATGTCCCCCTTCATCTCCGCTATGCCCCCTTCATCTCTGCAATGTCCCCCTTCATCTCCGCTCTGCCCCTTCATCTCTGCAATGCCCCCTTCATCTCTGCAATGTCCCCCTTCATCTCCGCTATGCCCCCTTCATCTCTGCAATGTCCCCCTTCATCTCCGCTATGCCCCCTTCATCTCTGCAATGTCCCCCTTCATCTCCGCTATGCCCCCTTCATCTCCGCTATGCCCCCTTCATCTCTGCAATGTCCCCCTTCATCTCCGCTATGCCCCCTTCATCTCTGCAATGTCCCCCTTCATCTCCGCTCTGCCCCCTTCATCTCTGCAATGTCCCCCTTCATCTCCGCTATGCCCCCTTCATCTCTGCAATGTCCCCCTTCATCTCCGCTATGCCCCCTTCATCTCCGCTATGCCCCCTTCATCTCTACAATGTCCCCCTTCATCTCCGCTATGCCCCCTTCATCTCTGCAATGTCCCCCTTCATCTCCGCTCTGCCCCCTTCATCTCTGCAATGCCCCCTTCATCTCTGCAATGTCCCCCTTCATCTCCGCTATGCCCCCTTCATCTCTGCAATGTCCCCCTTCATCTCCGCTATGCCCCCTTCATCTCTGCAATGTCCCCCTTCATCTCCGCTCTGCCCCCTTCATCTCTGCAATGCCCCCTTCATCTCTGCAATGTCCCCCTTCATCTCCGCTATGCCCCCTTCATCTCTGCAATGTCCCCCTTCATCTCCGCTATGCCCCCTTCATCTCTGCAATGTCCCCCTTCATCTCCGCTATGCCCCCTTCATCTCTGCAATGCCCCCTTCATCTCTGCAATGTCCCCCTTCATCTCCGCTATGCCCCCTTCATCTCTGCAATGTCCCCCTTCATCTCCGCTCTGCCCCCTTCATCTCTGCAATGCCCCCTTCATCTCTGCAATGTCCCCCTTCATCTCCGCTATGCCCCCTTCATCTCTGCAATGTCCCCCTTCATCTCCGCTATGCCCCCTTCATCTCTGCAATGTCCCCCTTCATCTCCGCTCTGCCCCCTTCATCTCTGCAATGCCCCCTTCATCTCTGCAATGTCCCCCTTCATCTCCGCTATGCCCCCTTCATCTCTGCAATGTCCCCCTTCATCTCCGCTATGCCCCCTTCATCTCTGCAATGTCCCCCTTCATCTCCGCTATGCCCCCTTCATCTCCGCAATGCCCCCTACCTCCAGTCCCTGGTGGTCCAGCGGAGCGTCTTCAGATCTGTGCCTCCTTCGGCACAGATCCCCGCCACCCGAACATGCCGGGCGAGCACATGGCGGTACTCGTACGAGTACCGCCGTGTGCAGAGCAGAGCGATGCTCGAGCCGATCCGAGCATCGGCCGAGCATGCTCGCTCAACACTAATGCTTAAGTTCCCTCACTGGAATGTACCTGGAAGCTGGCATATCATTATGTTTAACAAATGACCCTTTTCCTTCCCAGGCAGGCTGTCTCTTTTCTTTAGTTGGAGAATGGCCTATTTGTATTATATTGGATCTGTACCCCTGAGAAGTCAAGGACTATAAACTAAGCAATCAGAACACAGACAGACAACAGGGCTTATTCCTCTGACAGTGATTAGTTATATCAGGGAATGAAACAATTACTAACCCTCAGGCAAGTCTAAAGATTTTCTCTATTTTTAACCAGCAGCAGCAGCAGCAGCAGCCCATTGTTACTCAAATTAATAGATTTGTCACATCAGTCAATCTAGTTACTGTACTGTACACCAAATAACTAGTCACCACAAGCTAGAAGAGCCTTGGAAACAGCCCAGAGCCATCAACCTCATTACAAAATGACCTTTAAAGGAATGACAAAGTTCAATTGTCAAATATGACTGTAATAACCTGTCAAATGTACCCTTGAGGATACAGAAAAATTCATAAGGGCAAGCTTAGAGGACATAGATGCAAATACATTGTTCATCAACGGTATGAACATACCTTTAACTTATGGGAAGTAGGATAGGCTTAACCTATACTGATCTTTCCTAGTATAACCACCTTTATAAGGTTTATTTCCCTTCAGCCTAGTAACTGGTTTCTTCCTTGTTTGAACTTACTAGAGCAAACTACCTACATTAACATTATGGCAACAGAGTTTAGCTGTCAGGTGGAATTACATGAATAAAGATAGTAATGTCCAAGTTCTCAGTACAATGCACATCAGAAAAAAGCAATGTAACCCCTTGTTGAAAATGTTTTTTTTTTATTCTAGAGGACTAGAGCAGTTTTGACCATTTTAATGTGCCTTTGTTCAACCATATATTCCCTTTAACTCATTTTGCACACTCACACAAATTATATACCGTTTTTTAAAGGATAAGTAGGGCTTTCTTTTGATGGCACATAAAAGGCCATTGTTAAAGCAATTCTTCTGATATGTACTGCAAAACCACACTTACTGAGTTCTTAGGAAGGAGTAAAAAAATAATCACAAAATATGACTGTGGAATGTAAAAGTTGCCATAGAGTTGACAGCTGACTTGCTGCCTTATTCTTTTGTAGTAAGTAGAGGTTTTAAAAAAACTGATATCATGTGTCATATCCAAAAAGTCAGTATTTTACCAAGGGTGACTGTGCCAGAACTGTACAAGCAGGTGGTTATTGTTGTAGGTAAATGTCTGGAAAGATCAAATAGCAAGACTATATATTTGACAACATATATGTGATAAATATCACCCTCAAAATCTGTCTGTTTTAGCCACTCCTACATTACTCACAATGCATTACATTCTGTACAAGGGTGTGACATCCTGCCACATCACCGGCTATAAATGGAGGTCCCTACCAGTTGGAATTCTGCATTGTACATGCTACAGAATTTGTATGAGCACAATTATAACATTTGTGAGTATATAGTGCAAACTGGAAAGTTATAGAGGGAACATCTTTGTCACTTTGTCATTGTCAACTAATATGCAACATATGAGAGCTGCTGAAATCTTTTGAGGAGGCCACCTTGCTCGTTAGTTGTGTTAGGGCAGGAATTAGTGAGATACTTCTACATATATATTTATTGCAGAAAAACTGGGGGTCAAGGCTTAGTGTCTTAAAAGAATGAAAAACAGTTATGAACCAGTTACTGGATGACATGTTATTGTGCTTTGAGCAGGATCCTCACATAGTGTCCATTAAAAGCAATGAAGAATACATTCCTGCTACATTGCTGGATCCCCACTTAAAACATAACATTTGTGAATTTGTGCCAAGTTGTGAGCAGTCTCTCTCCCTGAGGAATTGGATTCTGTAAAAGAATAAAAAGATAGACTTATAAATAGAGTGGATGGTTGCTTTGTGGAGGATGAGAGAGAGAAAAGTAGGGCCAAACAAATTACTAGAAAGCATAGTGAGAAAGAAGTAAGCAAAGGGTTTATATCATCATCAGCATCAGCAACAACACCAACAAAAACATCTTTATGAACATGTCATCATCATAGAAATGTTCTTGGTGTGTGGCACATTTGTGGTGGTGGCCCATCTTTATGGGAGTATGAGTTGGTTGATATACACAAACACCGTATGGATCCTAGGATTTAACCCACTGCATGTGAGATGGTTACACCATACTTGCAGGATAGCTGTATTCTAAGCCGTAATGATGACCCCTTTGACTTCTGGCAAACAAAAAACTGTACTTGGCCATAAATGACATATACTGCCATAGAAACCCGCAGTTGCTCACCAGCAAGCTTGCAGACTGTGTGGGTTTTCACTGAAGCTGGATATATTGTTAATGGTGGCCACGTATTTTAACTTTTGAGAACATTAGTGTGATACATATCTATCAATTTATAAAAGAAAACACAAAAATAGAGGGATGCATTTGATTTATTTGTATTGTTTTCATCTGCATACATATCCGATAAGGCACTACTGGCACCCCTCTATTTTTGTGTTTTCTTTTAATTATTGTATACTCCCACCCTGTGTTTGGTTATTTGGAGTAGAGCTGCCTTTATATCTGCCCGGATCAATCTATGAAAGATACTGCACAAGGGGAGCAGTTATAATAACCCCCTGGTCCTAGTTGCTGACCAGCACATAAGTTTTGTTTCAGCCACCTTCTCTATGAGAAGAATTCTAATGGTGGTTGAGTGGTGACAGAATTCCCATTGATGTTATTACACTAAGAGCGCCCCCTTCTTTTTTCTTTTTCTCTAAATACCTATTAATTTGTTTTCCTCAGCTTACTTCTTCTTTTATTAATGTATTGGACTGGCTTGGACACATCTTTAATATTCAAGGCTTTAAAAGAAAGGGTCTCTACTATAGACATAGGGCCGTATTCAGACAGAAACCTAAAGAGGAAAAATTTGGGAGCAAATCAACTGCACCATAGATGGAAATACAATATCTTATCAATCGAAATGGAGTACTTAACCCCTTGCATGCTAGAAAGTTTATCTAATGTATCAGTAAATAAAAATCAATAGGAATTTGGGAATTTCAAATGTTCCCCGTGTTGAAAATTGCTCATTTGCTTTCTGCATAAGTCCAAAGCGTTTTATAAAACCTTCCCAAATGAAGTGAAGTAAAATGGCCTTGCCTTTTTATACCAGAGTAGCACTTGCATCTCTGAAAGGCATTATCCTCTCTAATGGATCAATTTTGGAAACTACCAATTTGAGCAGATTAAGCTAAAATTGCAGGAAGTAAAGCTCTACTTTCGTGCATGTTTCTGAGAGTTATTTTTACTTTGATCTGTAAACTACATGAACTGATCAGTTTGTCACTACTTTCTTCCCTTCCAGAACCGCATAATGGTTACAGATGTATCCTAAGTGATTAAATCATCTTGCGTTAATGCATGCTGTCACTCTTAAAGTGCAACTGTCACATTTTACTAAAACTAATACATGGGAGAGTGCTATTTCACATAAACCATGTATCTATAATAAATACCCTAGTGGCATTGAGACAAAAAACACAAGTGGAACAAACTTCATGTAGGTAAATATTTAGTGTACTTAATATGACCTTAAAAACAGAATAAAAACAATATTACATATAGACATATTATATATATATATATATATATATATACATATATATATATATATATATATATATGATATATATATATATATATATATATATATATATATATATGAAATCAGTCCATATAAATCCTAAGAGGTGAATGAAAATGTGTGAGTATAGACTTAAGATGGTCTCTGAGTCTGATGAAGCTTTGTGTATACACTAGAATTATTATGTAAGCCATCCCCTACTGGATGTTTGTATAAATGCAGCTGGTGTACTAGCGGAAACAATTTACTCGATAGTAGTGATTTCCCTTTGTAGGTGTGTCAGCAGAGTCCAAATTAGGTAGACAGCTATTCTGACAGATCTTTAAGAGCTGCAGGCAGAAGTGACTCCACTCTTGATCCAAGTGGGCAGATGTGCCATTTAGTTAGGTAATGTAGAGTCCCAGCAATAATCACTATAACTTTTCCATAGACTTATGTTTGCATTTGTTTATGTAGTTTTTGACTTCTTTCTAAGAACTTAGTAAGTGTGGGATGGCAGTACATAGTAAAAGAATTATGCCACTTTATTGCTTTAACCCCATCACTTGTGTAGGTGATAGGGGTGGGGGCAGTATGTGTAGGCAATATATGACTTTTGTCATCTCCAAAAACAAACTCAGAGTCATACTCCTCGGCAACAGGAGCATAAAATCTTGGCACACTCTCTGACGCATCAACAGCACTTCTATTACGTACCCCAGAGCTCTGAGAACATTTAGGAGTATTTCTGATGCAGCTATTTGTGGCACCTCTGACATGTTCATAGTGAGTCTCCCAGTCAGACCTGTGGTTGTGCTTCAGGTGGTAATTCACTGAGGAGGTCGCTAGGGGTGAGCCTGCTTTACATCTGATCATGTGTTTTTTACAGATAGCGACATGCTTAGCTTTTTAATTGTGAGTGAAGTATCTCTGTACTATGGACTTTGTGGACTGAGGGTTTCTGAAAGGCTACTACTACTAGTGGGGCTAGATGTTGCAATTCTACTACTACTACTACTACTGCTACTACTGCTACTACATGTCGAAGGTGCTGCAATTACACCAGCAGAAGCAGAGGCACTCATCATAGCTAAGTTTGAGAATGTTAATAACCTCTGATGGGGTTGCTGTTGCTGTTTGCTCAACACAAGTGTATGTGGATAGGTGGGGCTTGGAACTGGGAGCAGTGATGATGATGACGGACAAGATGACTATACATTTTTGGCCATCTTTTGCTTGTACAGAGTCTGAGTTTCCAATTAAAAATAAACAGGCACAATGATCCTTTTCAGTGGTGAAAGATTGATCCTTTTCCTTTCAGCTAACATTCTGGCCAGGTCATCATCTCTCTCACTCTCAACTTTATCTGTATCTGAAGAATAGAAGGATGCTGGAGAGATATATTCTAGAGCTACATCATTATCATCAGTCCCCATTACATCCTCTTCAGCATTGCCCACCACTTCTTGCCCCTACCTTTGTATTCCTCTAAGCTTTTAGAGGTCTCAAACAATTTCTTTTTACTTTCACAAAGCCCACTACTACTTTGAGGACAGTTTTTTTATTGCTTGTTTGTCTCACTGTCAAATGCAGAAGTTGATTGAGCTGCTGCATCTTCTTCCATAATGCAGTCATCACCACTAGAATGCGATTCGCTGTTGTCTTCAGTGTTCTTCTTTCATGGTTTTTTTTGTAGTACTGGTGGTGGTGGTGAAACTTTTGGTTGGACCATGACAAACTACATCCTCCCTGGGAGGAGAGGGATCACCACAATTTATTGCACACTTTGTAGCAACCATGGCTGCAGTCAGTTTTTGAACTACCACTATACTTGCATGTCCCTGCACTGCTCCTGCTCCTCCTGCCCCACCTGCCCCTTGTGTATTTGTTGGACATTACTTAACTACTGTGTGTGTTTTTACTGCAAAGTACACAACAGGACTGATGGAGTGTGATGTCTTGCCTTGGCCCTCAACAAAATACTCAATCTCATCTGGTATCAATCAAGTCTGCCTGAGTCACGCAGCTCACTACAAGGTCCCAGTCATTGCCCACCCTATCCTATCACTATCAAACACAAACAAATAAACATGTTCAATAACTTCTTTCCCCAGATTCCCCCCACCAAACATGAATAGTGATTACAATAGGTACTTTATCACCTTGAATGCTAGAAAGGTATTCAATGCATTGTTTGCAATGTGTTTCAGACCTGTCTAGCGTTAAAGGGGTAAAAGCTAGTGTTGAGCGAGCGTGCTCGGCCGATGCTCGGATCGGCTCGAGCATCGCTCTGCTCGGCACATGGCGGTACTCGTACGAGTACCGCCATGTGCTCGCCCGACATGTTCGGGTGAAGAGGATCTGTGCCGGAAGAGGCACAGATCCGAAGACGCTCCGCTGGACCACCAGGGAATGGAGGTACGGGGGCATTGCGGAGATGAAGGGGGCATTGCGGAGATGAAGGGGGACATTGTGGAAGAGGGGCATAGACTCTATGCCCCTCTTCCACAATGTCCCCCTTCATCTCCGCTATGCCCGTCTTCCACAATGTGCCCCTTCATCTCCGCTATGCCCCTCTTCCACAATGTCCCCCTTCATCTCCTATGCCATAGAGGAGATGAAGGGGGACATTGTGGAAGAGGGGCATAGCGGAGATGAAGGGGGACATTGTGGAAGAGGGGCATAGACTCTATGCCCCTCTTCCACAATGTCCCCCTTCATCTCCGCTTTGCCCCTCTTCCACAATGTCCCCCTTCATCTCCGCTATGGCATAGGAGATGAAGGGGGACATTGTGGAAGAGGGGCATAGCGGAGATGAAGGGGGACATTGACCAGGCACCCTCCGCTCATCAGAGCAGGGGGTGCCTGGTTTAATGCTCGAGTGCTCCCATTCATTTGAATGGGGCTCGGGTGCTCGGCCGAGCACTCGAGCATCAGGGGGTGCTCGGTCAGAGCACCCGAGCACCCGAGCATCGGGGTGCTCGCTCATCCCTAGTAAAAGCCCAATTTTATATCAATAGGAATTTTGATCTATCTACTATGGTGTAGTTTGTTTGGCTCAGGAATACTCCAGGGAATAATACACTAAGCTAAAGGAGAGATGATTAGGGATGGGTGAAAACTTTCGCCTCAAATCAAAATAGGTGAAAAATTGCACTTTTCCCTTGGTGAAAAATTTCCCATTAAAAGTGCCATTTTCTTGCTTTTTTCTCCTAGCTCAGTGCATTGAAATCAAAGGGAAGAGAGTTTTTTCTATACCACATTACATTTTTCTCTACTTTTCTACAACCATATAAAAGGCTGTCAGGCTCTCACATGTCATTCTGTGTTTGTAAGAGGAGAAAGCAGCATGTTTTTGAGAGAGAGAGAGAAGATAGTCAAATAAAGGGGAAGTGAAGCTTCGTTTAGGGAGTCATTTAGGTAGGACATTTGTTCTCTGTATTAGGAGGGTCTGGGGGCACTCTGGGGAAGACGAAGGGAGGAAGAAGGTTTATCCCATATAGTGTGGGGGAAGTGTGGGGAAAGAAGTTGCTGATTTTGATTTTTAGTTATGTATCTATTTTGGGGGTACTGACTGTGATAAGATAGGGTGGACAACTTAAAAAAATAAATAAGTAATAAAATAAAAAGATAAAAAAATTACAAAAACATTTTTTGAGGGACAAGACAAGACATCACACTCTATCAGTTGTGCACTGTACAGAGTAAAAACACACACAGTAGTTGAGTCCAGCAAATGCAAATGCAAAGGGAAAGGTGGTGCAGTGCAGGGACATGGGAGTAAAGTGGTAGTTTAAAAACTGACTGAAGCAATGGTTGCTGCAACATGTGCAATAAGTGATGATGATCCCTCTCCTCTCAGGGTGGATGCAGTTTGTCAAGGTCCCACCAATCACACCACACCAGTCCCCCACCGCTACCATACACATCTGCCACATTGTAGGTTGTACTTTATTTATTTTTTTTAATTACTTGACATCATCATGAATAGGTGCCAGTGTCACTTAAGCAGAAAGTTAGTGTTGTGGGCAAAGGACAAATTCACTCTGCTTGCTAACAAATGTATCAAGGTATATGTTGCTGTAGGACTACAACTTCTACTTTTAGCTACATATTTCTCCACTAGAGCCCTCAGAAAAAAATAATATTGTACTGGCAAATGTTGCATCATAGGAAAAATAGGCGAAAATTGTGTTGGAATAGGAGAAAAATGTGTTAGAATAGGCAAACAATTATCTAAAATAGGCAAAAAGGAGGAACATTTTGCATTGGAGAAAAGGAAAATGCTTTTGTAAAAAAAGAGAGAAATCGTCGTTTTTTTCTCAAAGTAATGCAGGAAATTTTTCTCACTTTTCGACCACCTCTAGAGATGTTTCCTTCTCTTGATAGTGTACTATTTCTATATGGTTCTCTGAAGTATAGGCATTAACTTGAAGCCATTAGTAACATAGGAATTGGAGAGTTTATTACAGTGGTGAAGTAACATAGGAATTGGAGAGTTTATTTCAGTGGAGAAGTTACATAGGAACTAGATAGTTTATTACAGTAGAGAAGTAACATAAATTGGATAGTTTATTACACTGGAGAAGTTACATAGGTATTGACGAGTTTATTACACTGGAGAAGTTTACATAGGAATTGGACAGTTTATTACACTGGAGAAGTAACATAGGAATTGGAGAGTTTATTTCAGTGGAGAAGTAACATAGGAATTGGAGAGTTTATTACAGTGGAGAATTAACATAGGAATTGGTGAGATTAGTGCAGTGGAGAAGTAACATAGGATTTGGAGAGTTTATAACAGTGGAGAAGTAACATAGGAATTGGTGAGCTTAGTACAGTGGAGAAGTCATCTCTATCTCCTTTATCACACCTTAGTGCATCCAACTAGTTATTTTTAGTACATCAGCCCCAGGTACCCAGACCAGTGATGCTGATGTACTTGGATGACCAGGATTAACCCTTTCTGTGTCAGGAGGGTTTCCAACTTATTGGAGTTTATGGTGGAACATGCCAACTGCACCACTGGCAAAAAAAGAGTCCTATTGATTTAATCAGGATTTTAAGCCCTTGAATGCAATAGAGATCTCAAGCTCATTGGAAAACAATGCAATGGAGACCTCTGTAGAATTCAAGGGATTGAAAGCCCAATGAAAATCAGTGGGAATTTTGTGAGTGATGCATGAAGGAGTGACAAAGAGGAGCTGACCTTCATTGATATTACTTCTCCAGTTCCGATGTTATTCTATGGAGCCTATGCATTAAAATTTCTCCAACTTTGGGGACCTTAGTGCATAACATCTATAACATAACATGGGAACCGGAGAAGTGATATCACTTGAAGTCATCTCCACGTTATCACTTTCCTATTGCACCCTAGTGCTTAACTCTCATGGTGAATTTGTTGGAAATGTCAGTATCATCCAAGAGGTCAACACTCTGCCATTGTATAAGGAACTGGTAGTCACTAACTGTAAGCGTTCCACTTACCTTTCCAGGGAACCGTCTGCTATGTGCCCCGTTCGGCAGCCGGTCCCCGTGATGTCCCGGATGCTGTTCCTGGGCTGTGCATGTGGGTTCCTGCATGGCTTTGACTCCCTCTGCTGGCCGGCTGAGTTAGGCTCGCGTCACTGGGGATTCCTTGAGTGACGTGTGCGGCTCTTAAAGTGACAGTGCTCCACCTTCCAGGTGTGAAGTGTACTTAAACTGCCTGGACACTAACTCATTTGCCTTTTGTGGTGTCCAGTGCAGTTGGCTTGTGTTTGTGCATAATCTTGGTTTGCCTGACTACCCATTCTGGTGCCAACCTTTGGTTTGTCTGACTACCCGCTCTGTGTATGACCCCGGCTTGGCTGACACTCCTTCTGGTGTGAACCTGCGGCTCTGGTAGACTAACTCCTCTGTGTATGACCTTTGGCCTGGCTAACTATCCGTCTCGGTACTGACCTGTGGCTCTGTCCAACTACCCACTCTGTGTATGACCCTGGCTAGTCCAATACCTATCTGGTACGACCGGCGGCTCTAGTCTCCGTATTTGCTCCGTAGGGGTTCCTATTTGTCTGACTACCCACCTTGGCGCTACCTGGGGTTGTCCACTGTGCACCCAGCATACCAGCGCTCCAGTGGATAACTAGTTGGGTACTCCTGGTGGTCCTGGCAGACGTCTCCTAGTCCCTCACCATTTACTGCGGCGTTCAGGTGCAGACCTGTAGTGCAGTAGCCTTTTCTGGATCCTTGGCTGTTCAGGTGCAGATCTGTATGCAGTAGCATTTCTTTTGTACCTTGTCTGTTCTGGTGCAAACCTGTGGCGCTGTAGCCTTTCTCAGGAACCTTGTTGGTACAGGTATGGACCTGTGTGATCCTCAGGTGCGGACCTGAGGCAGCTTATCTCCATCCTGTCTTCTGGTACCTCTGTACCTCCATAGCAGCACTAGCCTTCCTTACATCTGCTATATTTTTTTTTGTGTTATTGCTGTTGCTGTTCTATCTGTACGTGCACATCCTAATAAGGAGTGTTACCTACAGTACTGGTCCGCTTGTCATTATTGAATCCGTGACACTATCATAGTAACAAGGCCTAATGCTGTTCATTTGATCACTGACATCTCATGCCAATCAAGATTTTTTTTTTTTTTAAAAACCTAATACAGCAATCAGTTAAAGAAATTAAATAAGAATTATGCAGGCAAATAGCTTACTGGTTATAATAATAATAACAATAATAATGAAAACTAGTCTATTTTTTTTAATGAAAGTTTTTATTAGAGTTTTCCATAACATAGTATGCGAAGAGGAAAATTGTCACAAACAGCATAACAATATAGTGAGCAATTCAGAACAGAATACAGTTTATTGTAGTGCAAATACATAAGTATCTGTATTCTTGCCGTGTCTGGATGAAAATGAAAGAGTATAGAAGGAAGGAAAGACATGAGTAGGAATAGGGGACCAAGACAGATGAAAGAGAGAGAAGAAGAGTACAGAAAGAAGTAAAGGGAGAAGGTGGAGACCATGCCTGCTAGTCGTAATATCAAATAGGAATTGAATGTAGATATTGTGGTGTTTAAATACATTAGTCCGATATGGAAAAGAAAAAAATGATCAGTGCTGGGATAAGAATGAAATCCATGGCTGTCATACATCCAGAAAATCTAAAGAATTTATGTTGGTTTTGCAGGTGAGTTTTTCCATATTCATAATATGGCATAATCTTCTCTACCAATTCACACAGGAAGGGGGTGTCTGTGACTTCCTAAAGAGAGGAATATAGTATGTCTCTACATTTATCAAGCGAGTCATCAATAGTTTGAGAGAGTTCAGTTTCACACTCAGTCTTTTGATGAAGAAACAGTGTCAATTTCTCAAAAGAGAATTGTATATTTTAGAAATACCACATGAAGGTATGTTAGCCGCGGAACAAAATATTCAAACTTTGTTAATGGTCTTACTAAGCCATTTCTGGTCTCCGTGATTTTTTAGAAAGAATATGCATTTATCATGTATCAATTCATCATTTGTGTGTATGCCTAATTTATTTTGGAGGAAACTGAAAATAGCTATCTGGTTTTTATGAAGAAGATCAGGAATCTGGAGATCGCAGTTACATGTCAAAAATGAGACGTCCCCTTTGATTCCTAAAGATTCTACAGGAAAATCATGAACAGATTGTAGAGGAGAATACGTTTGCGAAACAAGGTCCTAAGAGAATGTGATTTTCCTTCAAATGGAGAGATTTAAGTAAGAAAGGTAAAGTGGAAAGAGGAGGATGTCTCTGATTTGAATGTCAGAGGATTGAAGGGAATCTACAAACACCATTCAATTCCAGAAGAAGCTGTATCCAATGCTTCTCGATACCTCAATTAAACCAATGTAAAATATTAAGCAACTGTGTGGAATGATAATATTTAATTATGCCAGGGGTTCCCAGACCTCACTAAACTATATTGTGAGACATATAAGAGCATTTTAAACAGGCTGGTTTACACCCCTAGATAAAACAATTGAGTTTGCATTGAACAGATTTAAAAAATGTAAGTGACAGAGGGATAGGGATAGTTTGAAAAAGATAAGATTTTAGGCAAGATAGACATTTTAATAAGATTCAATCTGCCCGTGTAAGATAGAGAAATATTAGACCAAGAGGAGATATCTCTGTAAATTTTGGCTTAAGAGGTTTAAAGGTAGCCGAAAAGAGATGATTAACTTTTGTATTTACTTGAATACCAATATATTTAATAGAATCTAGGGACCACTTAAAAGGAACTATAGATCATACACTATCTTATATAGTAATTTTCGCTCCATGGCAGCTAAAAGCTTTTGGAGCATGGCCTTGGAATTAACCAATTGGCGGTAGCTGATAAATTGATTTTACTACTACACAACTCATTGGTACTGTACATACCAGATCCCAGGTCACTAGTTGTACAAAAAAGCAGCATTCATTGCAGAAAGTAATATATAAAAAATGCTGGAGCATATCAATGCACAACAGTGCACAAATAATCATTCTCATTGCTGTAAATGAGCATGTTTTACCTATTGATTTCAAGAGAGGTCTCCAATGATTTGCTTTGCATTCAAGGGGTTGAAAGCCCCATTTAAGTTCTTATGTATTTATTAATGCCTTATGTGTCCCCTGTAGAACATTTGGTATGTGTCAGAATCTTTTGGTTTCTGTATTAAGTTCCAGAATGCACTGACACTAATATGAGTTAGAAAAGCTTTTTCTGAGCTCATATTCAGCAGCACATTTATCTCACTAATGCCAAACTATAAATGGTTGTTAATTCCATTTAAGAACCAGAAATCACCTAATATTTATTACCTGTTTGAGTGCCAGAGAGGTAACCAAAGCATTGCATTGCAATGCATTGTATATCTTGCTGGCAAACAAAATGTTCAAAAGTTTGTATATAGATGATACATAGTAATACGTTAATACGTTATTAATACTACTTAACCCCTTAGTATCCGGGGATATTTTTCACCTTAAAGACTGTCAAATTTCATTTTTCTTGCATTTGCTACACAGGATTCACTATTTTACTGTTTACACCCGTGTATAAAAAACTCAGAATAAAATAAGCTTTCCTTTTTAACCATATGTAAATATATCCCTATTTTTATTTTGAGAATTAATATAAAAAAGGAAGCTTCCAGGAATATTGACATTTATGGGGTTAAAATTTCAAGGTACACATTACATTTTCTAAATGACAAATTATTTTTGTATTTAATTATTTAACTATTTTTACATTTTCATTTTCTAAAGGCTTTAAGCTGTCTTACCCCTCAATCTAGGGCTGGTACAGGAGCATGCCCCTTAACCTTTCAATATACTATCCGTGACTTCTAGTCACAGCACTTACATTTTAGTCTATGTTTACAAAAATAGAGCTGGGAACCAATTTACATTATTGTAGGAAGGGAAGCAAGCACTCTCTGTCATCTATTTCCCTTTGTTTTCACATGCACAGAAGTGAGTGGGCACAAATTACTGCATGCACCATGCACTACTTCACTGGGATCCAATGTATGGCAAAGGATTATTTTTAAAATAAAAGTAAAGGGAGCACTCGCAGGAAACATGGGCTGTCAAAAACCTGGAAATGTGCTGACCATGAGATCGGTGAAATTATTGACCATTAAAGTTCCTAAGAACATAGATTCTATTTGATACTACCCTTCTTGCTCTTACCCGGTGGTGTTCAGTCAGCCCACAAGGAAACCTTAACATACTACAGATAGTAACATAGTAACATAGTTGATGAGGCTGAAAAAAGACATGCATCCATCAAGTACAGCCCATGCCAAATCACCCCTTTTGATCCAGAGGAAGGCAAAAAAACAACCATTGAAGCCATTTCCAATATGGCCCCAAGTGGGTAAAAAATCCTTCCCTAGATCAACAACTAATCTGCATTAGATAGATCATCGTCTGGATACACACATGACAAGCAGGACTTCTCCCTCTTCCTTCCTGGTACATATGGCACTAATTTAGAAACTAAACCAATAGTTAATTGGTTAAGATCATAAATTAGGAAAGAATGAACTCTCTCACCCTGAGAATTGGTACCTTCACCTTGAGAGTGTCATGGTCAAACTCCAAGAGTTCCAAGGTAGGCCACACTTGTCTCCTGCATATGGAGAGGGGTGCTGAAGTCACTGTTGACTGTCCTCCCTGTCCATTTATATCCATTGGACCATATAGATATGGCCGTGTACTTTAAGGAACATCCAAGATCATGACATATTCACAGGCAATGTTTCTTAATGGGAATAAAACAATTTGAGTCTTTTTACAGCATTTTTGTGGCAATGTATAAAAATGTCAATAATAATAATAAATTAATAAAAGATCTTCCAGAAGTTGTGTTTAATGATATCGTTTTGTTTTAGTTAAAAAAATTTCCCTCTAATTCTATTTTATTAATTTCTTGCTACTATTTGCAAAAGTTTAAGCTGTGAATGAAAACGGGAAAGCTGCAACAATCACAAAAATGCTTATTTTGCTAAATTTTTTCTTTCACAAATATGCACAATGACTTGTTATGTAAAAAAAAAGTAACAGCAAAAATGTGAATGTAATGAAAAAGCAGATATGATAAACGAAAATGGTAAAATATTAAACCTTTGATTGCCAGAAAAAAGCTCAATGCATTACTTTGTAATAAGTTAACCCCAAGTACTCAACAGGTAATACAAATATGTATAAGAAATTTAAAAAACACGTCATTATTAAGCAATTTAATTTGATTTTGTCAATATAAAGTGGTTTGCCTTAACCCGTCTGGGCGGCGGTGCGGCCGTCAGTTAAGGACTACTGGGCATTTTTTTGGCCCAGTGGATTCAGAGGTCCCTGAATGGCATGCAGCTGTGCAGGGACCCCTGAATTCCATGAGATGCCAGAACCATCATGGGTCATTAAAGGAAGTTTTCCCATGACATTCCTGTCATGTCATGGGTCCTTAAGGGGTTAATAAAGTAAATTATGTAAAACACTGATTTGATTTAAAATTATATAAGTATAGTGACTACTTAGTAATCATTCAACTTGCTCATTATTTTTCATTGCACAAGAAATGACATACCAAATTATAATAATGTTTTCATAAGAACTCATAGCTTTACATGCATAACGAGTAACGGCCTGAATATGTATCAGGAGATCTTAAACAGCAAATAGCATAAGAATACATCAAATACTGAGTGCAGTAATATCAAATTAAAATATGTAAATTGCTGCTACTATTCATATCATGGGGCCAAAATGTCTTAAGTCTTATCTAAATAAGCCTCCCTTCTTTTCACCAGTTTAATCCTATTACATCCCCCTTCCCCTTGGGGCATAATAACAGCCTTACATTTCCTCTTTTAATTGAGAACCTGAATAGTCCATCTCAATAAACTGAACTGAGAGAGGCAAGTCTATTACCTGTCTTCTTATGGAAGACCTGACTTGCGCTCTGATATCTTTGATGTAATTGTTTGAATAGTCTCCACAATGTAGCTTTTACCACATGAACCCTTCAAAGATACATAAATCATGTGTCACATATGGTGATAACGTTATAATGGGATGAACAATGTTTTTTTTTTTTCTCAGAGAAAGCACAATTTTTATATTTTACAGAAATTCCTGTGGATAAACAATCCATTAAAACTTCCACTACCACTTTTTACTACTGTGGAGAAAAAGGAGGTGAGCCCCTTGTTTCCCCAGCTGCTAAAAAATGTTATCCACTGTCCCCTTTGTTATAATTTGGTGGATGTTTTTTGTTTCCCTGTGTTATTTACCACTGTACTGTATTTTGCTGTGCATTCTGTGTAAATTGTGTCAAAGCCTGGTGTATTTTCTGTGTCTCCCGGTATGCACATCTAACAGCTTGCTTAGACAACAAAGGAGTGGTTGGAATGTTGATTGATTACTGCTGTCCTTCCATCATCAGCATGGCTTGAAAAGAGGCATTCTAATTCAATAATAAATAACCTACTCTTATTGGTCAACTGGGACACCCTAATTTGCATGCTTATCTTGATAAGAGGCCATTCCCTGATTGATCAAGTGAACCAACTGTGTTCCAAGCCATAGTTTGCATTCTGATCTTGATAAGAGTGTTTGTAAGTGTATATAAGCAATGTGTTTCACCAATAATGGCTGGTCTGTTTTACTTTCCACAGTACAGGTTTCAGCTGCATTTCTGGAGAGGATTCCTGGAGGGGACTTGGCTGGTGACCCTCATCCCAGCCACACAAGAGCTAAATTAACTTGCCTCAATGGTCTACTGGTGAGTGGCAGTCATCCATTTCTGCCTCCTGCCTGATCCAGTGTATGCAGGGCAAGAGCCCATGGAGGGGTGCAGCTGACTCAGCACCCTTTTCTGCTGTGTGTACTGTGACCTCCACAACTACCACCAATGAAATTCCAGCATGGACCTGTCAATGCTTTCTATGACCATGTGAATTCCTGTTGCAATACTAGCAGGGTCCAAGCACCATCAGATAGGAATGCTGCTATCGTATCCTCAGTGTAGAGTTTCCCGATCATCATTTTAAAACTGCACACGTATGAAAACCGACTGCTGCAGGGATACAGTGTTATTACTGGCTGTGACTGAGGCAGACTAGTACTAGATGAGATAGAGTATTTTGTGGAGGGCCAAGGCAAGGCATCACAATAATTTATTTTGTGTAGTTTACAGTAAAAAAAAAAACACACAGTAGTTTAGTAGTGTACATCAAACACACAAGGGGCAGAGGAAGGGTGAAATTATTAGCAGCAGTGCAGGGATGTACGAATAAAGTGGTAGTCCAAAAACTGAATGCAACCATGGTTGTTGCAGCTTGTGTAATAATGATTGTGATTTTCCTCCCGAGAAGGATGCAGTTTGTCAAAGTTCCACCACCAGAACTATTAAAAAAACATGTTATAACACTGAAGACATTCTAATGAAAGGAAGGTGTAGCAGCTCAACCAACTGCTGCTTCTGATAGTGAGACAAATAATCACAAAAATACATCTTATGAAAATTGTAGCAAATGTTGTGACATTAAAAATAAAAATAAATTGTTTGAGACCTCAAAAAGACTAGAGGAATATAAAAGTAGTGGGCAAGAAGAGACAGGTAATGCCGAGGATGACTTAATAATGACTGCTGACGATGATGTAGATCTAGAATATATCCCTTGGCATCCTCCCCTTCTTCTGATACAGATAAAGTTGAGAATGTGAGAGATGATGACATGGCAGGAAAGTTAGCTGAAAGGAAAAGGCTCAATCTTCCACCACTGAAAAGCAGCACTGTAACTGTCTATAAACTGTTTGAGAAAACAGTTGGAAAGCCTGACCCTAGACAAGCAAAGATGCACAAAAATACACAGTCATCCTGTCAGTCATCATCAGCATTGTCACCGCTTCCAAGTCCAAGCTTCTCTCAGCCACACACACACTAGAGTTGAGTAACCAGCAGCAACAACACATGTTATTGACATCCACAACCGCAGCTATGATGAGTGCCTCTGCTTCTGTCGGAAGTGCTGCACCTTTTACACCTTTTTCTAGCAGTAGAATTGCAGCAATGTCTAGATCCAGTAATAATAGCAGCCTCTCAGGAACCCAGTCAATGAAGTTCACAGGATGGAGATACTTCACTCACGATCCAAAAGCTGAGGATGTTGCTATCTGTTGTCTGGGAAAAATCACATGAGCAGGGGAAAAGCAGGGTCACAACTTCCTCAATGAGATCCCACCTGAAGCACAACCACAGATCTAACTGGGAGACACAGCATCAACAGGTCATTTTTGCCACAACTAGCAGCAGCAAAAACACTCAGAAAAGTTCCCAGGGCTTTGGGGCACATAAGATAAGTAATAATGTTTATGTGTCAGAGAGTTTACCAGGCGTTTTTACATTTTATATAACACCAATGGTTGTTGCTGCAGAGAAGTATGACTCTGAGTTTGTTGTAGGAGATGACAATAGTCTTAGACTACCCATGCCCATACGTGCTGGCTGGCCTCTAGTCAATTTGTTAAAGCAATCAGGTTACAGGGTTCTTCTGGCACGTACTGCCAACCCACACTTACTAAGTTCTTGGGAAGGAGTCAGAAACTTCCCAAAAACAGTCCCAATGTATGAATGTGAAATTGCAAGGCTGCCAAAATGTTGGATATGGACAAGCTGCTGTATTATTTTGTGGAAAAACCGAGGCTTTAGAGAACTGATGTCATGTGTATCTTCTCACTGGCATATCCCAAGCTGCATTTATTATTTTCAGGATGGCTGTGCCAAAATTGTACAAGCAGGTGGTTAGTGTGGTGGACAAAGGGCTGAAAAGCTCATATGACAAAAAATCCACCTGACAACAGATATGTTCACAAATGGGTAGAGCACAGTTTATATGACTGTGACTGCTCACTGGGTTTCCCTCCCACCACCAGTGGGTAACACTACTAGCTTAAAGCATCAGATGACAGCCAGCAAACTTGTCTCTGGTTCTGGCAATATGATTAAAGGAATAGTAATGTAAAAAACAACTATGTATATGATCATTTCAATTTGTTATAATGCATATCATATTTTTTAAAATCTTGTTAAAAGCTGGTCCAGACATATCACAACTAGGGACAATTTTGTACCAGCGGAATATCACCCGCAAAATCGCTGTCCATTTTATCTGCTCCTACATGGCACACAATGCATTATATTCCATACAAGAGCATATCAACAACCCTACCCCATCACCAGCTGAAAATGGAGGTCCCTATGAGATGAAATTCAACCTTGTACATGCTAGAGCTTTTGTATGAGCAGAATAAGACCATTACAGAGTACACAACACAAAACTGGAAGGCTTTGATGGGTGCCTCTTTGTCACCTGTGCAATTGCAACTAATGTGCGATGTATGTGAGCTGCTGAAACTTTTGAGGAAGTAACCATGCTGCTTAGTCATATAGGGGCAAGAATTAGCGAAACTGTTCCCCTGATATATTTATTGCAGAAAATACTGAGGAGCATGGCTGAGGAATCTGAACATAATGACAACAAAGACATCACCATCTGGTAGAGGACAAGTTAGCGTGCTTTGAGCAAGATCCTCGTATAGTGTCCTTTAAAAGCAATGAGGAATATGTTCTTTCCATTTTGCTGGTGTGGTCAGTGTGTCACAACAAGGAGTCATGATAATCAGCAGCAACTCTCTGAGGAATTAGATTCTGTCAAGAAATATAAAGATATGTTTATTGATCAAGTTGATGGTTGCATTGTGGAGGATGAGAGGGAGGAAAAAAACTGCTAGAAAGCATAGAGAAACATAAGGCAGCAAAGGGTTTATACTAGCAGCAGCAGGAGCTGCTACATCAACCATTCTCAATCCCAGTCTGAACACAGGACAAGTCATAGGTCATAGGGACAATTGCTACTTCTTCCCACACCCGGACTGCTAATGAGGCAGGTGTTTCACTTACCATTGTACTTTCAGGCTCAGACAGAGTATCTCTACTATTCTGCTTCAATTTCCACCAGTGTTTTGGTGCCCTTGGGGAGGGACGGGGGTACAGCGACAGCTGCTCCCATTTTCTTTTCTAGGAGTCTGGCTTTAAAATGCTTAAACATACATAAATGTCATGTAACATAGCTGTAGGCAATGCAAGCAGTGTGCTAGGTTGTATAGCTAGGGGCATTAGTGAAAGAAAAAGGGAAGTGGTCATGCCACTCTACAAATCTCTGTTTAGACCTCACCTAGAGTATTGTGTACATTACTGGAGACCCCATCTCCTTGGAGGAGAGGCGAGAGAGGGGATATGTTAGAAACATTCAAATATGTGAAGGGATTCAACAAAGTGCAGAAGGGAAGTACATTTCAAAGGAGTTAAAATGTTAGGACAAGAGGCCATAACATAAAATAGAGGGACAGAGGTTTAGATGTAATGTACATATTGGTGGAATAGCCTACCAATAGAAGTGGTAGAAGTTAATACAGTGATGGAATTTAAGCATGCATGGGGTAGGCATAAGGCTGTCCTGAATATAAGAGAAGACCAAGGACTAAATAAGGTTTGAGGTTTTTACAGTAGGAAAATTGGAAGACTAGATGGGCCGAATGTTTATCTGCTGTCAGATTCTATGTTTCTATGTCATGGAGTCTGCATTGCATGTGTTTTATTAGGAAGGTTATGCCAACATGTGTACCCCCCTTTCTTCTTCTCCTCCACAATCCCCTTCACTGTCTGGGGCAGTTTATGCTGCCTTAGAATCAGCACTAGAACTAGGATAAGGATTATGGGTGGCAAGTGAAATCTGTCCTAGTCCCAAATCACTACTGGAGGAACAAAGTTCCATGGTAGTTGTGGTGGTCCATGGCACACTAGCCGGCTCATCATCATCCTGCTGCTGAGACAGATCAACGCCTGGCCCTGGAAACTCAGCAGTAGGAATTACAGCAGCAGCAGCAGCAGCAAAAACTACTATGTCACTGCTGGTGGTGGTAGGGGTGATGTCCATCCCCATTTGTATATCTGTCTCCCATTCCTTTTCACTTTCTGCTAAAAAGGACCTCATTCTCTCCTGCACCCCAGCTGCTCTACCATCACCATCACTCTCATCACCACACCACCACCCCAGTCCCTTGCTGCTGCTGTATGGCAATGGGACTGCTTGGGTGGGTGTTGCCTGTATATTTGGGGTATATATTAATTAAGGAGGTGTGTGTGTTTTGTGTAACTGCACTGCTGTTCAATGTGTAGGTGGCTTTTGAAGGAAGACACTCATTAAAATACAGGTACAACTAGTGCAAATTATTTCAGTTCTCTATCCTACTAATATTCGTATGACCTTGTGTGTAAAGATACATTCACAGTCAGGGATATACGGGTTTACTTGAAATAGATACTTGTATTTATATGATCACATCTATACACACCAACATCCGCATTAATACACTCTACAGACATACATGATTGTACATATATATAATTGGCTGATGTCCTGGATTGCCCACAGCAATGTAAATGACTATTGTATGTTACCACTTTAAAGAGCCCTGTAAGGAGCAGAGTGGTGTGCTGTGCAATGTAAAGCACTATTGAGCAACTTCAGATGCAATGCACAAAGCATCCTTATGTGTGTTATATATATATATATATATATATATATATATATACACATTTTTTTTTTGTAATAAGATTTTTATTAAGCATTTCAGTTTACATGTCTCAATTAACAAAAAGCATCATAAACAAAATATAAGTGTGCACACCAGAGGTATGACATTACAGGAAAAATACATGTGAACAGAAATAGATTATCATAGGTGCACAAACTTAGTGTCACAGAAGTAAATCGTTAATAAACAATATAAATGAGCTGCAACACCACACCATAGCGAACCAGAAAGACCAAATTGGACAGAAGGCACCTGAAGGCAAATATTGAGCTCAATGAAGGAACTAGTATGCAGAACGGGTAAGATAAGAAAGAAATGAGTGGAAAAAGAAAGAAAAGAGAGGAAAAGACACGGGTAGAAGATGGGGGAAGAGAAAGGAAGACCAGGGTGGAGCTCTGCGCCATCTCACACCATCCTGTCTCTGCATTTCCAGGTAGACCAAATCAAATCATACAGGCTCAACTTAGAAACATTAAGAAAGTGCAGTTTATCCATTTGTAGATTAGTGTCTACTAACTGACACAGGTCCTCACAGGTTAGGACTATGTTAGTTTTCCAATGTCTAGCCAAAAGGGTCGTAGCCGCTATTAAGATCTGCCCTGACAATATTTTCATATGGGGTGATAAATCATCCGGGAAAATATGAAAGACAGCCAGTTCCAATGATCTAGGCAAACGGATCGAGGTGGATTTGCAAAGTAAGGTAAAGACAGAGTCCCAATATGTCTGAATCACAGGACAGGACCACCAAATGTGTTCCATACTTCCCACACATGATCAGCTTCTCCAAAAAAGATTGGATACCGAAGGACCAATGTGAGCTAGTCTCGAGGACACCAAGCACCATCTGTATAATATCTTTCTGGACAATTCAGCATGGTTTGAGCAGTGCAAGAATACGGAAGGGTTGGAAAAAGCATTTTGCCATTGTAATATGGGTATTTGACAGCCCAATTCCCACTCCCATGCAATAATAAAGGGACGTTTGACGTGGGAGGCCCCTGAATTCCGGGCCTCATAACAGATTGTCAAACTTTTAGAAGACCGTAGAGGTTGTCAACAAGCCCTCATAATTTTATGGTGAGGCCTGGACGGGCTTGACAAAGAGTTCGGTGACAACCTCAATACATGCCGCAATTGAAGGTATTTATAAAAATACTTATTCGATAGTCCAAAAGATTGTTTAATGGTTTCATAGGATTGAAGAGACCCATCAGTTACAATTTCATTAAAAGAGAGATACCTGCGAGGGACCATGAGTGAAAGTTAGAATTGGGAATCATAAATTCTAAAGTACGCAGGGAAGTAACCTGGGTCAATTGTGAGAGCTCCGCAACCTGCGAAGCATAACACTTCCAAATAGATAAGGAAACCTTTGTGCTAGGGAGAGAGATTTTTGAGAGAGGCTGAAATGAAGGAGGAAGCCACAAGATGTTGCAGATCCTACGAGGGTATCCTCCATATCCACCCACATCACCGTGTCCATGACGGAGTGATATAAAATATTTTGTGCCATTCTTGCCGCTCTATAATAATGGGGGAAGAAGGGGATTCCCAGACCCCCCTGTCTCGTCGGTAAAACAAGCCATTTGTTAGAAATTCTGGAGACCCTGGAACCATGGATGAATCTGTGAATATCTGTCTGACCCTCTTTTTGGAAGTGAATACGGATAGAAATAGGTAAAGTCCGAAACAAATACAACAGCTTCGGTAGCACATTCATCTTTACAGAAGCTATACGACTCAGCCAGGACAACATCAACCTCGACCATCCAACCAGGTCTTGTTTTATAGATCTCCATAGCTTCAACACATTTTCTGAGAACAATTTGTCAAGAGATTTAGTAATTTGAACCCCCAACTAAGAGAGAGATTCCTTTCTTCAGTCAAAAGGATGAGTCAGTTTTAATCTCAAGAGTGTAGTATTGTCTATATTTAAAGGGAGAGTCTGAGTCTTCGCCTGATTGATCTTATGATAAGAGATTCCACCATAAAGGTTTAGGGTGTCCATAAGAAGGGGAAGAGATTCCACTGGGTCGGTTAGGGCGAGCAATATATCGTCTGCAAACAAACGCAGCTTCACTTCCGTGGATTCAGCAAGTTTGTACCCGTGGATAGAAGGGTCAGTTCGAATCAATTCTGTGAGGGGTTCCAGAGCAAGCACATACAAAATTGGAGAGAGGGGACAGCCCTGCCTAGAGCCATTAGAAATGATAAAAGGGTCCGATAAAAAGCCAGCATAAAAGACTCTAGCAGATTAGTGTACAAGGCTAAAATAGTGGTAATGTATTCAGGGGGAAATTGGAACTTCTCCAAGACTGCAGGCAGATAGTCCCAATGCAGGTGGCCGAACGCCTTTTCTGCATCTATAGCTAATAAGACATTCAGTTCTCGTAGAACGGGCGGCATGGATCAAATTAATTATCTTTCTCGTGTTGTCCGAAGCCTTCCTGCCTTTCACGAAGCCGACCTGGTCATAATGTAGAAGAAAGGGAAGAATTCCTTGGAGCCAGTTCGCCAAAATGTTGGCGTAAAGTTTAACATCAGTATTTAGAAGCAAAATCGGGTGGAAATTTGGGCAATGGGTTAGAGGCTTACCAGGTTTTGGAAGAGTACAAATGTGGGCTAGCAGCATGGAAGATGAGAGAGAACCACTTTCACCACCAGACATAAACAAGTTCACTATATGTGGGGAGAGCATATTAGCAAACATTTTATAGTACCCTTTGAAAAAACCATCCAGACCTGGAGCCATATTCAGAGGTAAAGGTTTAATGGCTGCCTGCACCGCCTCCAAAGTGAACGGTTTCCTAAGAAGCTCATAATGAGTCGAGGCTAAGTGAGGCAGATTGACCCTATCCAGGAAACTGTCAATATCCTGCCTCGTTGGTTGCAAAACAGCCGGATTAGCCTTAAGATTATATAGACTGGAGTAATATTGAGCGAAGGCATCCGGTATACGCCCGGGGTTCAGAATTTTATCCCCGGCTGCAGAAAAGAGGAAAGGAATGGCCTTTTTAGCCTCCTTTCTCCAAAGCCTCCTTGCTAACAAGGTGCCCACCTTACTGTTAAAAGTATAATAAGTTTGTTTGAGTTTTTTTTAACATTAACTGTGTATGAAATAATTGAATATGAGAAATTTCCTGTTTAATTAAAGCTATTTTCTTACTGATCCGTTTTGAGATAGACGGCTTATTTTGCGACTCCAAGGTGTCCAGCTCCGAAGTCAAGAGGGACAAGCGTTCTGCTCTCTTTCTCCGGACCCGCTCTGCATGTGCTATAAAATGACCCCTCAAAACCTCCCACAAAGTTATCGGGGAAATGTCAGGCGAGGCATTCAAATCAAAGTATTCTGTCAGATGTTGTTCCAAATGACCTTCAATCCTCCAATGACCCGTCCCCCTTTAGCTAAAAGATTCTGTAAGTTCGAAAGTCAATGGCGCATGGTCAGACCACAAGATAGAGCCTATTTCACATCTCTCAGCCCTCTGCAACAGAGTCTTATCGAGGCAAATATACTCCAATCTCGAGCACGACTAATGGACATTCCAATAGAAAGTGTAATTTCTACTCGACCCATCAAACCCCTCCAGCATCATACAGCTTTGCCTCCCTCAATGATTGTTGCATAATATTGCTTTGAGTCCACAATGTCCTCAAGTACTGCCCTGAAAGATTCGCCGACGAATCCACAGAGGGATTCGACACCACGTTAAAATCCCCACAAACCAACAGAGAGCCTTAAATCAAAGGGGTTGCCCTCGAGAGAGTACTCCTAAGAAACTGCGCCGAACTGGAATTCGGGGCATATACATTAATGAGAGTACGCATAACATTGTTAATGGACAAGACAACAATAAGAAACCTGCCATTTGGGTCTTTTTTGACCTGCTGTACACTGATCGCTAACGAGTGATAAAACCAGATGGAGACCCTTGCCTTTTTGGTATGTGCAGTAGAGTGGATTGCTAGCGGGAACTGTTTTGGCAGGACAGATGGAATTTTATTAGTGGCAAAGTGAGTTTCTTGTATACAAAGAATCTGAGAGGCGGATTTAGCAGCCTCTTGGAATAATAAACGTCATTTGTGAGGGGTATTAAGACCCTTCACATTCATGAAGAGTATCTTAAGGTCCATGGTTATGGTGAGGAAAACTGTAAGCTTGATGCGGTAGGAAGGCCCTGGCTGCCCAACAAATGAGAGGCCCAAGCGAGGGCATCAACTGTTCCAATGACAGTAGTAGCCAGATTAGACTGTCTCGTCCAGGAGAACAGCAAAGCAACCAGTCAGGCCACAAGTAGCACAGGCCCCACCCAAGAAGAAGGATGACAGGAGTGAAGGGGTAATGGGAGAGGGTAAGAAGTGAGACATGAAGGGGGCGAGCAGTTGGGGAGTGAGAAAAGACTAAAGGAGAAGGGCTACAGAGGACATGAAAATGCTCTGAAGAGCAAACAAACAATAGTGCAGGAAACACCATGGAAGCTGTATATAACGAAAATATTAGCAGAGATGCAGAAGCATAAGCAGCCGGAGACCATCCGATCTTCGTTGCCTTCAACCACCTCCCAGAGTCACATCAAAATGCAGGAAGACCCAACCACTAGGCCAAGTCATCAAGAAGGAGGTTTGTAGGCAACCCTCAAGCAGAGGAACCCATCATCCTCCTACTAATGAAAGGACACTCAAATAGAAAAAGGGGAAAGGAGCGGGTATCACAGTGCCCGTGATTGCCTCCAGCGTCTGTGTGAGCAGGCGACATTCTGTATTTCCTGGTTGTCGCACTGTTACACATTCGCTATTCTTATAGGCTACTGCTTGTTGCCAGTGTCAGTCTCAGCCTACTTGCTAGGCCTTAAAGGCCTCAGCCTGCCACTACAACCTTGCCCTTTCGTGGTGTACCTGTGCGCTATAGATCTTGTGATTCCGATGCTTGATTCCTGTGCATGACTCCTGGTTTCTTCTGACTTCGGCTCCGCTTGATCCCTGACTGTTCTCCATTCCGGTTTGACTCCTGGCTCTGGCTGACTATTCGATCCTGTTTGACTCCTGGCTCTGGCTGATTACCCGCACCGATCTGACTCCTGGCTCTGACTGACTAACCTCTCCGATCTACTTCTGGCATTGGCCTACCACCTCCGCTAGCACTCTCGGTGCCTAGGTGATTCCTCCATTTAGCGGTACTCAGTTGCGTCAGTCCGTGTCACTGACTTTCCGTTGCCAGCATCCTGTACTGTGCCAGTTACCCTAGCGTGCTAGGGTGAGTCTGTCTCTGTTGCCTGTTTAGTCACCCTAGTGTTCTAGGGCAAGTCTACCTCTGTTGCCTATCCAGTCACCCTAGCGTTCTAGGGCGAGTCTGTGTCTGTTGTCTATCCAGTCACCCTAGCGTTCTAGGGTGAGTCTACCTCTGTTGCCTATCCAGTCACCCTAGTGTTCTAGGGAGAGTCAGTCTCTGTTGCCTGTCCAGTCACCCTAGCGTTCTAAGGGGAGGTTACCTCGGTTTCCAGGGGCTTTACAGCTACTCCTGCATTAGTAGATACTACCATCCTCGCTACTAGTATTTCATGGCAGTCAGAGTGGTACTCTATCTGCCTCAGGTCTGGTGATCCTGTTCTTATCCTAACATGCCCTGTGAAGGTTGAGGAAGTGTCCAGTCACTGTCCTTATATCTGGCCCTGTGAAGGTTGGGGAAGTGCTATTCATCTTATTGTGCTATCTTATCTTATATATATATAAAAGAAGACTTTGTGCCTGGCAAAACACACCCAGGGGCGGCAGTAAAAAGGATTACTGCTGCCATTGGGTGATTCTGTGGGAGTGTGATTTTTGGCCTGCCCCCACTATCCAGCCCGCCCACCACTATCTAAGGCTGAAAAAAAAAATGGCTGCCACACACTCCTACACCACAGACACATGCACATGCCCTCCCACACACACACACTAGCAGACACATATACACATATACACACACGCACGCTGAGGATGATGGGAACAATGTTCAAGCTACAGCTGGAAGGCCATGGTCCAATCTGTATTATGCAGCTTCTTCATTCCCTGTCTTTGAGCCTACACAGCTCTGCTAATTACTACAAGTGAGCTGATTTCTAAACAATCAGCAGGAGGATACTGGCTTGCTGAGAAAGTGGAAACAACGGCAGAGAGGTGATCAGGCAGTGCAGAGCAAGGCTTCAGCTGAGCTGGTAAATGGCAGAGACATGGATGTGACTGTATTTATATATTGCACAAAGAGAGAGAAAGAGAGCAGGTTGTTTGTCAGTCTGTCTGTAAGTAGAGGTGCCAGTTCCTGCAATCATCTCCATGCTGTACATAGCTCACTGTATAGCATGTATGACAAACTATTTATATATGGTCTGGCATTGTATAGTATACAGTCTGTGTATAAGGACTGGCACTATACAGTATAGGAGGGACAGTCCCTGTTTGACACCCAAATCCCTCTGCTCCTCTATTTAGGAGATCACACGGTGTGGTGTATATACAGTAGGCTGACCAGACCTCACCTTTAACCGGGGACACATAGGAAATAAGCATATTTCAGGAGTGCACCAAAATCAAAGCAGCCCTGCAGTATGCATTTTTCATATGTGTCACTGGTTAAAGGTGAGGTCTGGTCAGCCTAATGTACAAGTGTATCAGATTGCTCCACATCAGTAAAACCCACGGTAATGTGGGTATAAACTTCTGTATATATCTGTTAAATTAGTCTGTGTAAAAAATACTTTCATCTTCTTCTAAATCATTCACTTACAGAAAGAGTAACTTAACCATTTCAGTGCCAGAGGAGATGCAATGCATTGCTTACCCCCTGGCACTCAAAGGGTTAAAAATTCTCTACAATGGTCTGGCACTGTATAGCAGTGGTTCTCAATCTGTGCCCTCAGTGGCTATTAACAGGCCAGGATTTTAGAATTTCCTTTTAAGAGCACAGGTGAGTTAATCAATATGACTGAGCCTCTGATCAACACACTTGTGTTCTAGCAGTGAAATTCCTAAGTCCTGGCCTGTTAGTGGCCACTGAGGGCATGGGCTGAGAACCTCTGCTGTATAGTATACAGTCTGCATGTGTCTGTGTATAAGGACTGGCACTATACAGTATAGGAGGGACAGTCCCTGTTTGACACCCAAATCCCTCTGCTCCTCTATTTAGGAGATCACATTGTGTGGTGTATATACCAGTGTATCAGATTGCTCCACATCAATAAAACCCACAGTAATGTGGGAATAAACTTCTGTATATATCTGTTAAATTAGTCTGTGTAAAAAAAATACTTTCATCTTCTTCTAAATCATTCACTTACAGAAAGAGTAACTTAACCATTTCAATGCCAGAGGGGATGCAATGCATTGCTTACCCCCTGGCACTCAAAGGGTTAAAAATTCTCTAAAATACACCACCAGCCACGCCCCCAGTAACACCACCGAAAACACAAGTGTCCCTCTTTGGCCATATGAAATGTTGGGAGGTATGTTACTTACACTGCTCACACTGTATGTATTTATGTTCTGATTTGCAGCTGTGTGTCACTGTTTGTGTTGTCAGTGCATGTGTGTGTATATGTGTGTGTTGCATGTGTCTCTGTCTATCACTGTGTGTACCTTTCTGACACGTACACCCTACGCTATAATTCACTATCATAACATTTATTTAAAAAAAAAGAAACATTTCCTGCATAACATGACGGGCAACGCCGTCCCAAACTGCTAGTTCTAAATAAAGGTCAATTGTTTTACCATATTTGTACTTGTCAGAGTTGTTATTTCACAGTCAAAGTGGGGAAAAAACACAGGAGCACATCAAGGTGGAGAGAGATTCAGAATCATGTACACTTTCTATAAATTATGCACAAATGTAGGGCAGAAGGCCACAAACATTTCACCGTTTCCAGCAAACTACCAGGGAGTAGGGAAAACCCAATCCGCCTATTCAGAGTTTCCCAGGTAGATAGGAGGCAGAACTTTGAGTTTCACCCTCTTAATGGGAGCATTAAACATAATACCAATAATAACTATAGAATGACGGTGTGAGAACGCCTGACCCGCATGGCTAATGGTCATCAGAACTCACAGAGAGGACTCACAAAATCCCCATCCCCCAGATGGTATAATGTATATGGGAGATATAAGTTAGATTTTTTTTTTTAATTTTTTTGTGGTATATGTGCATATAGATATAGCCGCTCAACCCTCCCCCCTCAGAATGAACCAAAAGCCATTCCAAATCCAGAGCCACACTCCAATATACGTTAGCAGGAAATGCTAACAGTAGATATGGAGCCGCCGGGAGTAGCAGAATAGAGAGCCGGAAGCCAATCCCACAGCCCATGGGTAGGCCCCCAAGCCGAAGCAATGCGGAGCCACCCAGAGCCGCAGGCTGACAGCCAGACCCGAGTACCACACTTCCCCCGTGGATCACACAAATAAAACATCCCAAACAAGTAGTGCAAACCTGAAACATCAGAAGTGAAAAATACCCAGCCATCCCAGAGACAGACAATCCCCAAACAGTTTTGAGAGTGTCCATTACCCGGAGGAAGAACCTCACCACATACTGGAGGGCTCCGAGCCGTCTCGTCCAGTGGAAGAGAGTAGACCCACTTCAGGTGACTGCAGGCCGGAGTTTGGCTCAGAGGCCAGGGGAACAACTCTAGTAAGTCCAAGTAAGCCAGAACCCAGGTAAGAGACAAAAAGATAAAACTTTGCAGACAAAACGGGATTCTGCAGCAATCCAAACCGGCGGAAGAGGATCAATCACCCAGCAGATGTACCAGCTGTAGGAGAAGCCGGGAGAGTGTCGGAAGAACAGGATTAGACCAGTCCCTCGAAATCCGTGGAGCAAGACGTTGTTGAGAACCTGAAGTTTCCACCACCGGTACACCCCATGAGGTGAGGACATATACACCAGCTTCACAGGGAAACCCCATTTGTACTTTAGCTCCGCTTGACGGAGAGCAGCAGCAACGGAGCAAAACTTCCTTCTCGCCTGTAGTGTGGAAGATGAGACGTCAGCGAAAATCTGGATTCTCTATTAAGGAGCTGGTAAAGAGATTTGCATTCTGCCTGCCCATAGAATCTCTTCTTTAACATGAAAGTAATGTAGCCTCATTATGACATCTCTCTGGACTTCTGCTGGTAGGCCCCCGGGTTTAGGCCTGTCAATCAGCAGATCTTGGTCAGAGAAATATGGTAGCACAACGGATAAAAATTCTTGCATTCAATCTTTAAGGCTCCTGAGTTGCACATCCTCAGGGATCCCCCGAATCTGAATGTTGTTCCGCCTAAACCGGTCTTCAAGATCTTGCATTTTATCACGGAGATACAGCATCTCCCTCATGAGGTCCGATTGATGGTCTGATAGAGCATTGTGGGAGTCGATTAATTCATCAACCTTATCCACCATGCGTGAGGTCCGGTCTTCCGGTTCCTTGAGTTCCCATCGAAACTCATTAGCTATCGCTTTGATATCTCCCTTAATTTGCTCCCGGAGCGTTTTCAACATATTCATAATTTCGCCCACAGGAATATCAGTCTGGTGGGAGGAGACAGATGCCGCTTCATGAAGCTTCAACATATCCTCATTGTATATCGCCTGGGCGCCATCTTGAGAGAGGATGCCAGATAGTTTTTGGGCCTTCTTCTTCTCCTTCGGCTTGAGATACTTGAGCATCTGCTCCTGACTTCTCTTATTCCTGTGGGCAGACATCACCAGAATATAATTAAAGGGGAAATAGCAGGGAAACCACACTTTGTAGGCAGTTAACAGGCCGGCACACGCAGAGCTCTCCTATTGTGCTGCCAGTCTCGATGCGTGCTAGGACACGCCCCCTGTTTTATATTTTATTAATTTGGGGACTATTAGATTAAATAAAAATGCCCCACTTTTTGATTTGGGTAACATTTTAAGGAAATATTTGAAGTACAAATATAAAGCGTTGCCCTCCTCTCTGGCCTTTTAAGGGTAACATTCATAGTATTAAAACGTATTCATAAAGTGTTCACTAATAAACAATGAACATTATATTACTGCTGACCACATAGAAAGTAATAATTTATTTATTTGTTTGTTTTTGTATCTATATTTATTTTCTGTATGTTCTGCTAATTTCAACATTAGGCAGATCATGAAAGGACAATTTTATACGCTTGCAGACATTCACCTGAGCATTTTACTGGAGGGACTTTTATGTTTGTTTGCAATGATCAAACTTGACAAGCAATTTCAACCTAATGTTCACAGCTATCATTCTGACAATTCACCATCTGTAGGTGAGAAATTCTATTTTCTGGTAGTGACAAGATAATGTGTAAAACTTCAAAAATGTGAGTGTGGCTCACTAGCTAAATTAGGGTTTGATACCAAAACCAAGAATGTGACTTTTTTTTCTTCTTATCTGTAAGAAATTATTTTGAATACATAGTTAGGGTAATGCTAAGAAGCACAATATAATCTGAAATAGGAATTACATAAAGTAATAACAAAAAGGTTACAGCATCAGGAAATATACATGAAATCTACCATGGATTTGTTTGTAATTTAAAATACATGTTAGTGTCATATAGTAGCTGATATATTGTACAGTTATTCTGGATTTTGAACACCATTTGTTCTAGGCTTTCCTGCCTAATTAAGAATTGAACAATAATAATTAGGTTAATGTCAGATGTATGAACATGTAGACCTTGATGTTTCTGTTGGATACCCATTTGGAAATTAAAGGGTTAATCATTTTAGATCCAGTATCATTGATGTCATGCCAATCTATTGCACACTGCTGAGGAATCTGTTGGTGCTTTATAAATGAACTAGTTGAGGAGCCCGTTACACGGGCCACAGTGCCACTGCCAGCCGGTCGCAGGGCAGTCATGCACAGTAGAGACTGCCCGTGCAGCGGCTGATACAGAGCTGGACGCTCCTTCCCTCTCTGTATCAGCCTCGTCACGGGCAGTCTCTACTGCGTATGACTGCGTTGTTATACACGTTTTAGTGAATTATTATATAGGATGATAATAATGTCTGAAAATAGATAGAACATTAAAAAATATTCACTATAATAAAAAAATAAAGTTGTCAAAGATTTTAAGAAAACTCACCTGTTATTACTTTCTGTTAGAAGTCAGGGCTTTCGGTCGGTGAAGGTGAAAGCAGATACATTTATACAGTGTTAGTCTTTCTGCAGCTCAGAGTGATCTGAATGCTGTCGATGCAGGCTTTTCTTCATTGTTTCACTGTTTTTATTTCATTTTTGTTTTGCATTGTAGTACTCTCACTGCTTTTACAGTCCATACAGAAAGATTTCTGAAAACAAATTAAGACTGCTACCTGTTAGGGTCATAAGTGTAAAAAAAACAAACAGGTGAAGATGCAAAAAAAATTATAAAGTGTATAGTTAAAGTAAATCTACATATTATGCATTTGAATAATATGTACAGTCAAAACAGAAGGTTTATATTCACTTTAAGATGTGTGTGTCAAGGACATTTTTAAATTTAGTGTAATTGAAAGTTACCATGTCAATCCAGAAAGGGGGAGCTATGCTGTATAAATTATGGTGAGTTCCATGACTTGCAAGGTCGCATGGGATGATAATTGTTAGAATTCTCTCTCTCAGTGCTATATAAGGAATAAGAAAAATATTTTTTTTCAGCCTAGTGTTTAAAGATTAAAGTCATGTGTTGGGTCTGAAAGTTGGAATGTTGCTGTGTTAGTGCCTGTAAACGCATGAGCTGACAATGGGCATTGTAAGATAAACGGGGATGGGCCATTACATTGTGTAATGTGCACATCTTAAGAAAGACATTTCAGGGTTGTTTGGGAGCCATAACAAATGCCATGAAGTATCATCAGAAAAGTGTTCCTATTACACTGAGATTTTATATCACTTTGGCTCTCTGTCACTTTCTATTACAGTGGCTGTTGGGGCAGAACGTGTATGGTATCTCTATGTAAAGCATACAATACAAGTTTATTACATTTTATACATTTAATTCAATTGACATTTTAAGTCCTTCAGTGCTAGAGAGGTATCACGATGCCCGTGCTCCCCTTGTTATGTTTCCTGTCAGTCTACACTGTGATTGATCCCATTGGCTGTCCTGTGTTTGTCCCGCCCAGTATGGCCTTTATATACTGGGCTCTGGCACCCATCTGGTGCCCTTTCGTGGTGTTCCTGTACCAGTGCTTGTTTCTGCTCAGTGATTCCTAGTGTACCGACTTGGCCTGCCTGACTTCTCTGCATTTTGTCACCTGCTTGTGTACCGACCCGGATCGCCTGGCCACTCTTCTGCGCTTGCTCCTGTGTACCAACCCGGCTTGGCTGACGTTCCTGCTCCTGTGTACCGACCAGGCTTGGCTGACATTCCTGCTTCCGTGTACCGACCCGGCCTGGCTGACGTTCCTGCTCTGTGATTCTGCCCGGCTTGGTTGGCATTCCTGCTCTGGCGGCCTCTGTGTCGCCTTGGTGACATTCTGATCCTTCAGGCAATCCAGTCTCCATTACTGTTCCTGTAGAGTACAAGTGTCAGTCTCCGTTACTGCTATGGCAGTGTGTCATTGGCCTAGTCTCCGTTACTGCTTCTGCAGAGTGCAAGTGTCAGTCCCGTTACTGCTACGGTAGTGTGCCATTGGCCTAGTCTCCGTTACTACTCCTGCAGAGTGCAAGTGTCTGCCTCTGTTACTGCTACGGCAGTGTGCCATTGTCTCCGTTACTGCTCCTGCAGAGTGCAAGTGTCTGCCTCCGTTACTGCTACGGCAGTGTGCCATTGGTCTGGTCTCCGTTACTGCTCCTGCAGAGTGCAAGTGTCTGCCTCCGTTACTTCTACGGCAGTGTGCCATTGGCCTAGTTTCCGTTATCGCTCCTGCAGAGTGCAAGTGTCTGCCTCCGTTACTGCTACGGCAGTGTGCCATTGGCCTAGTCTCCGTTACTGCTCCTGCAGAGTGCAAGTGTCTGCCTCCTTTACTGCTCTGGCAGTGTGCCATTGGTCTTGTCTCAGTTACTGCTCCTGCAGAGTGCAGGGGCATCCAAGGCATTGTGAATTGTATGGAACTCAATCACCCTTGAACTTTACCTATAGGAGAGGAAGAGAGAAAATAAGATGTTAACCCCTAGAACACTTTCCTATGCATTCGGGATGTCTCTATCATTGAAGGGTTTCAATGTATCAGAATGCAAAATATATTTTATTTTAGGTTCATAAAATAAATTACTAAGCATTATTACTGCTAGCAGTAAATCTGCTCTCAATACACCTATGAATTAAATTACACTTGAACCATTCTTGTGATTGACAGCCTATTGCTGAATTGTTATTTTATAGTATTTTGCTAAGGAATTAGAACTGACTGCTGAAAAAAATGCATACAAGAACACAGTGAAGCGTTAAACTGGCTTCAGCCAATGTCAGCAGCATTGCAAAGTTGTGTTGTAGATTTTCATTTATGAATTGCTAGAGCAGCATTTCTCAAATCCTTACATGACACACATCAACCCAATTTAATCTTTTAACAAAAGAGGTAAACTTAGTTTAGATGAGTGGTTCCCAAAACTGTGTCACTGCACATTTATGATTAGAGGAGCAGAACTCATACTTTTCCAAATATTTTTTGTTTTTCTTTTTTGATAAACATGCTTGATAGAAATTTCAATATTTTTTTAAACTACAAAGATCTGTCATAACTTACAAAAGATGGAGAAATACTGGATTAGATAGTAAATCCTAAATATTTTATCTGATAAATGTCTTCAAATCTAATCCATGAAATCGCGTAGACAATTATTTCAACTTCAAATTAGTTGTCATACCATTTTGCAATCTCTCTTCCTCCAGCTCAGAGAAGTGTACATCTCAATTCCAATTTCTAAGACACACTTTACTATATTTTCAGGTCATTGGTATCTGTGAAATCACATTATTGGGTTATGACTCTTAAAGCTTTGCTTGTAAATGCAGGTGTAGTACAGATTAGGTGTTGCATGAGAAGACTAGGGACCGTATGCACAACAGAAAAGAAGAGCAATTCTGGGGCAAATCAACCGCACCAAATGGTGCAAATAACTTGCATTGATCTGTGAAGCATTTAACCTCTTGAATGCTAAAGTGGTCTCCAGTGCATTACTTTAACCCCTTCCCAACAATGGACTTACCAGGTACGCCCCGCAAAAACTCTCACTTATTGACAGAGGACGTACCTGGTAAGTCCCGGAAGTAGTATCGGAAGTCCGGGTCTCCGTGCGGCTACACGCCATTCAGGGACACCGGAATCATTTAGCTAATTTTTTTTTTTTCTATGATGGACATTAAGGTGACAGCCACGTGCGGATGCGGCTGTCACTAAGGGGTTAACATTCATGTGGTTACAAGCCCCTTTAAATCAATGCAAGTTTAAGGAATTTTTATTTTGCAATGTGCTGGAGACCAAACTGTCGATTTTATTAGGACCGGTCTGGTAATAAGACAAAACTAATGTCGTTGGTTTTAAGTCACAGTTTTGTATTCTATTACCTATGCTGTGACACACCAACAACAGCTAAAAAACCCTCCATTGACAACAATGAGGGCTCAAATCAATAAGGCACAGTAAAACCCACAGAAATTCAGTTGCCCTGTCAACTACAAGGATGTGGGAATTCAGTTGTCCTATCAACCACAAGGACGTTGGGACACCGAACCTGACTTGTGGCCCAACATTCATGTTGGCTTTTTTAGTCCCAGAACTCACGCTAAATAGGAACGTCAAAGGAAACCAGCTAACGCTTGGTGTTTGACACAATGTCAAACACTGTGTGTGAGCTAAACAGACACTAATCCTCCCCTTGGCCCTACACTACCCCTAAAATTAACAATAAATTGCACCAATACTAGCCCTAACACTATTCTGTTCTTCCTGTTTAGTACTTCTTCTGTAACCTTCTATCTGTTTCATCTGTCATCCTCTTCTTCATATGTCATCCTCTTTTTCTTCATCTAACATCTTCTTCATATTTTCATCTGTGCTCTTCTTTGTTCTTCTGCTGTGTTGTATTGTACCTGACAAAGAAAAATAGTTATATAGTTATTAAAATTAAAATTGCCATAGCAGTAACCACACCTCCCAGCCAATCAGCTTCTAGCTGGAGGGATGACTAAATGCAATAGAAGCTGATTGGCTGGGAAGTTACTGCAGGACACGTTCCATCCAATGGGATCGTAGGATCCATTTTGAAAAGGGACTGGCCACATAAAAGTCAGTTCCTATCCAAATTCCCCTCAGTTGGGATTGGGCACCAGCTGAATGATACAAGGAGGGTGGAATTTTCATTCTTTTTGTCTGCTACCTTTTGGTGGCAGGAGTGGCAGCATAACTTCTATTACAATTTATTTATTTATTTTTTTCTTTTTCAGGTGCAACCCTAAGTTTAAAGAAAACCAAAGAAGTGCACTGATGAAGAAAAGAAGAAAGAAGAATGACAGATGAAGAAGAAGAAGACAGAAGCTTACAGAAGAAGAACTGAAGAGGAAGACCAGGGTGCAGAAGACCCTGTGTACTTTTAATTGGATGGTGTTATTTTTTTTTTTTTTGGGGGGGGGATTAACCTTTAACATTGTTAATGTTAGGTGTAGTGTAGGGCCAGGCGGTACTTTAGGGTTAGCATCTAATAGGGTAGAGGGAGGGTGACTGTGTTACTAGCTCACCATCTATGTTTGACACTACGTCTAACCTCGAGCATTGGCTAGTTTTCTTTGATGCTATTTAACATGAGTTTTGGGAACAAAAAGCTGAAATGAACGTTAGGCTGCAACATGGATTTTTGCTACCAATGCTCTGTGTGGTGGATATTGTTCAGTCAATTAAAATCTGATGGTACAATGATGTGTGTACTGCCTGAAATTCATTTTGGACATAACACAGGATTTATTATACCTAATAGTATTGAGCCCCTAGTATTCCACAGATTAACACTTTAAGAGCCTAAAGTATAAGCAATTCATTCATCTGAAATATATCTATTGGGACTCAAAGGGATAAAAATCCAATTAAAAATTAATGTAAATTTGAGGTTTTTTATTGGCCGCCTAGGGTGCAGTTGGTTTGTCCCAAAATTGCACCTGCTTAGCTGTCTGAATATGGCCCTAAGTGAGTATCTTGTAGTTTTTGCTGGAACTCTTTCCCCTTGAAAGTGATTGAGATGCAATGTATTCCATGGATCTGTTTGTGTTCATGGCAAACAGAGAGAAGTGTTTTAGGCAAGAGAACAATCTGAAGGTATATGAGATGTATAGAAGATGGCCTTGAGTTGTGGATAAAAGATAAGCAAGAGCATAGCAAGAAATAAGAGAGCAGTAGTTGTTTACATTTACAAGTAACCTGATTGGGAGTCTGTAAAGTGATTTCAGCAAAAGAGGAGGCATTCATAGAAAATACTGAGCCTGACCAGAAATAAAAATGATTAATTATTATGGTGATGCACTAAAAAGCAATGTAAATATGCCAGGTTTAGAAAATCTGTTGGAAAAGGGACAGCTGCAGATAATTTATAGGAATCTAATTCTGCTGAGTCTCATGTTTCCATCTCTATGAACACAATTTATCCCAATGGATGACAGGGTGATCTCCAGTGCATTTATTCTCAATACATTGTAGAAATCTCATGCACTCAAGTATTTAACCCTTTAAGGACAATATGAGAGAGCAAAGCATTGATTCACAATTTCTGGTCATTCATACTTACATACTTACTTCATTTTAATTTTACTCTATAACATATGTACCCATCTCTATAGGGGGCATTAGGATTTTCTGGCCATAGTAATATAAGTGTTGGGGTTTATTATTAGGAGGTGTGTTACTTTTCCTTTAAGGGCTCTTTCACATGAGAAATAGAACTGTAGAAGTAGACCCCTGCCATAGTTCTGTTTCCTGTGTTGGAAACTCATCATTTACCTGCATTCCACCAAAAATACCAATGCACTAGGGTCATGTTTGAGAGCCGACCCGTATGAGTGCCAACAGATATTACTGGCTGGCTTCTGCAAGGTTCAGCCATTCATTGGGGGTTGTGAGGTGCATCACAATCTCCAGCATCTCTCAAGTCTGCAGGTGTCCCCATAGGTCAATGTGCAGACCTTCCTTACTACAGCTTTACTGCATTCCTTGGTGGACTTTCATCCATGTGAGAGACACCCAGTGGGTGACCTCGCCAAATTCAGCATCTCGGTGGTGGTGGTGCTGTATGTAAAGAGACCTAAATACCTGAATTGTTAGTTTGCATGATGTATGAAGAGAGGCACTGCTTATTACAATAAATATCTCTGTATATTTGTTAGTATTATATATGTTGCAGCTAAATTAAAGCATTTGTATTATCTGGCTAATGTGGATGTTATCCAAGTGCACCTGGTTACAGTGAGAATAATGGAGTTTTTTACTGCAGCTGTGTGTTGAGGTGTCAGGTGTGTTTTTGACGTTAATTGTAGAACACTATAATTGTATTACAAAAATTAAAACAACTCCTAGGAGATGATGTTGAGTCTAATAATATGTACAATATAATATTATTTAGTTCAAGGCAATACAAATAGACAAAAACTTAGTAAAACCACAAAAAAGCACCATGAGCTGCCTGTCCTATCACTGTGAATCATACAGTCTATCCCTGAGATGCAAAGGGATATGGAAATCATGTCTGTCTTTTTGAATGTATCCGTCCATACTCTTTCTACTCTCATATATGGCATATTGATTTTCATATCTCTGTATCGCTGGGATAATCCATATGCTTCACAGAAATAAGATATGACAGCTTATGGTGCTTGTTTGAAGTTTTTTTTAATTATTTGCATACTTATATTACTTTTGTCTAAATAAATATTATATCTTTTATGGAGTCATTGTGTCTTATAATTTTTGCTGCTGAGAATGGAAAGTAGCAGTCAGATAGCTACATCAAATTGAGGGACCAGGTGACATAGATATTAGGGTTAGATGTGAGGGTTTAGGGTTAGGGTTTGGATTTTAGGGTTAGGTGGCATTGTTACAGTTACTTTGAGTACCATTAGGGTTCGCATGACATTGCTTGGCAGTGTGCTGTGCAGTCCACTGGCACTGAAAAATATAGTAATTTAATGGCTGAAAAAAAGACATTTGTCCAGCAAATCATCTTTGTTCTTGTTGAACCAATCATGCCAAAAGTGGATGAAAAAAATCAATTCCTGATTCCAAAGACAAGTTGCTATGTCCTTGGATCAAGATTTTATTTGTATTAAAATGACTGCCTTAATTCTTTATATTGTTTTTTTTTTGGCTAAAAGATATGCAGTACTTGAAGTATATACATGATTTTCCTACAAAGTTTCCTGAGGCTAAAAATAGCACATCCCTGCTTAAAAAAAAAAAAAAAAATCCTGTGTTTGTGTAGGTCAAAACACCTTTCCTCCAAATGTATTTCCCTCACTTTTCTCTCACCCATTTGAGTAAAGAGTCTGCACACATCTGTGTGTATTATTGTGCTAACTTGGGCAAATTTCACCTTGTGAATAACCTTGAGTTTAATTAAAGCATGTAAACAATATTCTTTATTGAACAAATGATTAAAAGAAAAATATAATTCATATTCCCAGAGAAGATTACAGCAGCTAATCAGAGAACACTAGAAAGTAGGTATAAATGTAAACTAATTGTATATGAAAAGAGTAACGAAGCTAAAAATGCTATATTGACACATATTATGCATATTTTAATATACTGCTTTAATTAAGCTCTATGACATTTAAATTTGTTAGATGCAAGAGTCATCTCTAATGTATTGATCCAGATGCGTTGGAGGCATCTCAAGCATCCTAGGTGTTAATTTTCAGTTTCTGTGGCACAGAACTAGTTTTGGTTTGTTAATATTTCTGTTTTAGCTATACACAAAAAATAATTAACTAATGGCTGAATCTGCAAGAGATCTTTGCAGTATTTGATGTGGGAAAACAGTGGGAAACATTATTTGAGTTTTCTTATATCATAATAGACTCGGATTCCATTTGAGCCAAATGTGTCTACTGATAAACCATTTTTGATTTGGAAGACTTTGAATACAGCTTTGATCAATTACCTTGTCACATTGCAGTTTCATTCAAAAATAAGGCTAATTTTTCTGACTGTAAATACTCCCTTTGGAACATCTGTATAAGCATTATGAGAAGGACCCAGATATTGTGTTCCTAAATGGTCAAAACCTGCAAATTCAGCAGTTGGAAACTTCAAACCTACTGCAGTGAATCAGTAGCAGGCTTTGTGCTGTAACCCTTCACCTGACTGTGTGGATTAAATATGCAAGGAACTCAAATGAGTGTCAACATATGATAATGCTAATTAGTAGATGAGCATTAATGACCACCCTACTAATGAATACATCAGGTGTCTAAAATGCAAATGTTTGGGATTTTACTACGAACGATCAGTACATTGGCATATTACTGTAAAGTCTTAAATATTCCACATGTTTAGCAAGATATTAAAAACTAAGATGGGTTTGAATTGGGGTATTGTTTATATTGCTATTAAAGACATAAGCACAGGCATATTAATTCAAAACATGCTTTCAAGCTGGTAAAAGGTAACATTAAACTCCAAATTAGTTGTTGAATCAGACGTTGTCTGATCAGGATCCAAAGTGACACTAAAAATGCCAATCTGCTGCAATATAATTACTAAAATGAACATTTCCTATGTCATATAGTAATTTTATCAGGAGCAGATCAGCTCCAAAGTTTACTACCAGAGACACTGAACTGCTGTAATGTGATGGCTGGAATCATATAAATGCTCCCAAATGCATCTCAGGGATTTTTTTTTACCATAATTCATAATTTGAGATGAGTGAAACTGTCACCATTTGTTTTGCTGATTGATTAGCTGATTAATAGGCAAATTCCAAATACAAATACACACAAACACAAACACACACATAAGTAAAAGCAAACAACAATTTAAAACAAGACAGAAAAAACTATTCATGCTTTAAAAGAGATATTTAATGATTGCAGACCATTCAAGTTTTAAAACGAGAGTAACCTGGCCTTTGCTAACTTTAAACATCTCTTACCCTTTACAGCTTTTGTGAGAACCTGGTCCTTACAACCTGTTACGGTTATATCTTTTTCTGGCTACCCTCTGCACCCACCTTTTTGGGCTATTCGTTGCAGCTTAACTCACTCCCCAGAAGACTTCAGTGTACCACTCTAACTAGTGTTGCTGAGTTTTCTATATTGATTCCTGTGTATGACCCAACTAGTTATCATCCATTCTGCAGTCTGAGGCCTGCCACTGACATCTTCTTGCTCAAATATCCATTCTCTTCCACCTGCCTCAGACTTTGAGGTCTTGTTGCTAGATGTTAAATCAAAGGAACTTATTTTATCTGAGTGCCTCTCCAGCTGCAACAGCTAGCGGCCATACCAAAGGTCTCTCTGCTTTGTCTGTTGAACTGCTTATTCAATATATATTTAGATCAACATAGTAACCTAGCTGTGTGCCCCAGCAGCACTTTATGGTTTCTTTCCTGGACTCCTGCATCTCACCACTGGCAAATTTTGTATCATTCTACTTCTATCTTCACGTGTCTCAGGTCTCTAACGCTGTGTTTTTGGAACTTTTCTACTACTTTACAAGCCCCTATATTCCTCCACTCCCATGTGAGTTTGTATCCTATTTTGGCCTGTCCAGCAGGCATAAGATATCTCCACAAGTTGCAGGCTTTCAGGGGTTAATTCCTTCCACTCTGGAAACTCAAACAAAAAGACAGAGAGCATTTCTCAGTGCAGTGGGAAGTATATGACTGCTTGCTGCATTATTACCAGATGCAGGTGGGTGAGAAATAGGGAGTGATAGAAATCCTGGTATGGATTCCTCACCTGACACATGTCAGTTACTGTGAAACTGTGGAATGGAGCACTGACCCAAAATACATAGTTTTGCAATGTACACCAAGTTACCTACACATTCCATTTCACTGAGCTAATGAGGGTAGATTCCATGCAGGATTTGGGGAGGTTTATATACACCCTCTATCACCATTACTGGGACTCTGTCACAAAATATATATATATATATATATATATATATATATATATATATATATATATATACAGTTGTATCATAGGAAATATGATATCTACAGGAGGCATTCACGGGTCTTTTGTATAAAATACTTTTATTAAGAAAAATTGACGTTTTGACTGACAGATGGTTCTTTATTAGACTTGTGCACGGGCAAAATTTTCGGTAAAATTCGAATTCGGACGAATTTTTTTTTTTTCTAATTCGGATGATCCTAATTTCGGACCGGGCCTATTCGATTCGGACGAAATTCTGATCCATTCTGAATTATTCGGCCGAATTTAACATGGGTTAAATTATAGCAGTGCGCCTCTGTGCACGCTGCTATCATTATTTGCAGACAGGGTGTGCATTTAGAAAAAGATCCATCCCAAAAACGGACATTGTCGTACACTGAAAGTCTGTGCATGTCACCTCTACTCTAGCATGGGATGCCAGTCACAATGCAAACGTCGAGCATCGAAAACCCATGCCTGTCATTCAATTTAGCATGTTCGAACATCGAAACCCCATGCCTGTCCTTCAATATAGCATATGTTCGAACATCGAAACCTCATGCCTGTCATTCAATTTAGCATATGCTCGACATCGAAAACCCATGCCTGTCACATCCTACTCAACATAAGTGGTCGACTCGAACATGGACAAACTACATGTCACATTCTATATTAGTACATGGGTAAAGATTAAGGTTTCATTTTCTGGTACCAGCCTCCTACCCTACTGTCCCTCTTTAGTACCCAAATTCCTCTCTTTCGTTTTCCTATCCTGATTTCCCCTCATATCAGATAACTCTATGTGTATATACATTGTAGAGTTTCATACTACATCAAGAATAAACATCAATGATTGTAATGTGATAGATGTAATGTGTTAAAAAGAAAAATTGAGACATTCTGTTGTAAACAAACTGCAACACAGGAGAGAAATAAAAGAAAAATGCTTGACATCTATACTGAAGAGGGGTCCACAGCATTGTCTTAGTATAGCAATATCACCGTTTTCCGTGAGTGTGCAATACAGGGCTCTACGGTAATTGCTGGGCATTTCCCAATGTCATAATCAGGGGATGATGGGAGTTGTATTCTAACTACTGTTAGGAAACACATAAGTGATGCACATTCATCTCCCACCTAGAAATTATTTACACACGAGGCAACTCCCCCAAGTAATACCTAGCCCCTTTCCAAGTGAAAGGACTTCCAGAAAGGCTTCAGATCTCTTAGTGACTCACCTGTTATTGCCAGTCACCGGGACCCGGAGAGTAGGAGGGGGTGATGCTATGGCTGCACGGCACGGTGCTCTTAGTTGGTCACTTGTCGCAATGTTGAAGCTCAGCCCGGCCAGCACCTTCTGGGTGGAGACACCTCACAGCAATCCTGTTCAGGACACATCATGCACTGTTGTGCACTCATACTAGGGATCCCAAATGTTTAGACTAATTTTGTACATGGGGCACCCTCCTGTATTTGTAAAACCTCTCTAGCAAATCTGGGACGGTAGACCTATTTACTCAAGTCTTGACTTTAGGTGGGCGATAAACAATACAAAATAGGCATAATGTTTCACTATCACATAATTCACGTCACTGAAGCAGCCAGCAGGCATCGCCACTGAGTAAGCATAGGGCTGCCCGGCTGCTGACAGTCACACTGATGGGACACCCTGCAACACAGAAATGGCAGAAGAGCACAAAATAAACATGCTATGGGAGGGCAAATTGCCGCCCCTGTCAAAGTGCCGCCTGGGTCCATGGACCCACTGGGACCCATGTAAGGGCCGGCCCTGTATTCGAACAAATACCTAATATTTTTTTATATGTTGCACAGGAACAAATATTACTTGCTCTTGCAGTGGCAATAACTGGAACTAATGCTGGCTGCCTACCTATGCCTAGCCTAATGCTACCTGCCTGCCTACACAACAACTGTACACTCTCTAATCTCTTCTCTCTCTGAGCTCCAACAACCCAATGAGGAAATGCAGGCTGTCTGTCTGTGTGACTGTGTCATTAGTCCAACCCCCATTATGAAACGAATAAGGCTATTCGAATACAGACAAAAGAGAGAAGTAGTGCATGAAACGGAGAATGGAATTGGACTAGAGACATGGAGGGAAAATTATGGAGGGAAAGTAATTGAGCGCGCACAGGAAGTACAAAAAAGTCCTGGTCAAAAGTAGTCAACACTTTTTGAAATGTGTCGATTGCCGAAACTTCCGAAAGTTTTGACGAATTTCGGACCTGGGCTGTTCGGAGTCGGATCATTTTTTCCGAATGACCCTTGAGTTTCGGATTGGCCGAATGTCTCCGAATGACCCCATTTTCGACGAAATCCGAATGTCTCCGAATGAATACGCACATGTCTATTCTTTATCAAGACATTTATTCAAAAAACCTGTGAGTGCCTGCTGCAGATATCATATTCCCTATGATACAACTGTTTTTGCATTTTCACATTGGAGCAGAAGCACCTAGGCATCACTATTTGTTTATGGAGTGCCCATCAACCTCTGTGTATACACACTAGTGTCAGGGCCGGATTTACATCTCAGAAGCCTGTAGGCGCAGAAATCAGAAGCACCCCCCCCCAAAAAAAAAGTGCATTCCACACGCATTTGGTTCTCAAGAGGTTAACCAAATACCAAAAATATTACAATTTCCTGTATTAACCCCTTGGATTCTACAAATGTGTCCAGGAGATATCTCATTCCTCTAAGGGGTTAATATAAAAAAATGTAATTTTACACATTATCACTATCATGTAGATGGTGTACTGAACAAGTTCAAGGAATTTGCAGCATTCAAGGAGCTAAAGAAATAATGACACTTAACCCTTTGAGTGCCAGAAGGACAATGAATGTATTATAAAGTAGAGCATTGCTCAACCCTCTAGCACTCAGAGGCTCATTTATCTTTGTGCTCCATGCTAACCTCAGACAAATGTCTCTGTTTTCTTAGGCCTGAGATCCAGTCTTACACATGCTCTGAGGGAGCAACTGCCATACTACCTTCCCCCTTCTCCGGTTGCTCCAAATTAATGTGAATCATAGCAGTCCAGTGGTTAACCAAATACATAAAATAAATTACTTTTCAGTATTAACCATTGGATGCTAGAGACATCTCAAACCTTCAAAGAGTTGTACAGAATAATGTAATTTTGAACATCAACAGTCTCCTGCAGATCAGCATATCAAACAAGATGAGGATATTTGCAGCATTAAATGAGTTAAAGGAACACACATCAGTAAAATTAAATAGTCTAATCTATCTTTTAATATAACAGCTAGCATATGCAGAAAATTCAGAATTAATGTGACATGCCTAAAATATAACTCTAAACAGACAGCCAGGCCAGATGAAGAGAGGGGCAAACAGGCTGGGGCTCAAGGGAAAAAGAGAGAGGCTGGTGAAAGAAAAAAGGCTGGAGGAAGATAGAGACAAGCTCATGGGTATAGACGTCCCCCAAATTCTAGGAGGTATGGAACTCTACAGATGCAAAATCCTGGTGTTACTAGGGTGAGAAGCACAAATAAGATATCCATTCGGATTTGGGTTGCCAACAGCCCCCAATAATATTTATTTTTACAAAGTTGCACATTTAAAATATTTTGACTTTTTAATAAACCCAACCTTTGAGTAACAGAGAGGTAAGTAGCGCATCGGAAAGCAATATATTTCTCAATCCCCTAGCACTCAAAAGGTTTGTTGCTTAAATCAATTTCACCTTAGATGTTGCTTTGCAGTGTTCCCTATGAGGAAGAGCGGTGCCTCCAGCTGTTGTTGGACTACAACCACTAAAAGATGACAGTTTTAGTTATTATTCAACAGGAGCTGGTGGGCCTCATATTGTACATCCTTGCTCCAAGTTGTTGAGAGAAGAAAGAGGCAAGGGGGAAGAGAGAGGGGTAAGTGAGAGGCAAGGGGGGAAGAGAGAGGGGTAAGTGAGAGGCAAGGGGGGAAGAGAGAGGGGTAAGTGAAAGGCAACTGGGGGGAGAGAGAGGAGAAAGTGGTATAAGTAAGGGGAGTGAGGGGCAAGTGAGAGAAACAAGAAATAAAAAGAGTAAGTGAAAGAAACCAGGGTGAATGTGGGCAAGAGGACATGAAGAGGCACTTACATTTACTTGTATCATAAGATGTGAAGGGAAAAAGCATGAGTGATTTTACATTCTCTGCAAACATGTTACATGGAGGTATTAAATCAAGGCAGTAGCAGGGATTTGGTTGCTAAAATGATTTATAGCAATGTTCTGAAATCACACAACCCCTTGAATGCCAGAGAGGTCTCAGGCTGTAGACCTCTCTAGCACTCAAGGGGTTAAAAGCAAGGTGTCTAATGGTATGGCTTTCCCTCTGGCACTCAGGGTTAAATAACTGCAAACAGCCAGCAGTTCATCCTTTAGAGCACAGTCTGGTGTGAGCAGCATGGAGGGCACACAGAGAGGGCTGATAAGGGTGCTCTCCCTGGGACTCCCTTTCCAACTCCCAGTTATAAGGAAACACAGTCCTTGCTTTGTACAATACACTTCTATTGACAGACCTTGCACTGCTTCTAGTGCCAATTCCTTCAATCTGTTTATTTTAAGAGCAGATGTGGAGTCCACTCACAGCTTGACCCAGATATAGGGTGATCAGTCTGTCCCACTACATTTACAATACAAAGAAGAAAATAGGAATCATCACTAGAAGTGCAGTGCAATGTCTGTCAGTAGAGGTAACATGTATTGATTACTTCTACTCAGTCTTATGGAAAGTTAGGTGCAGCTGCAGTTGTCCCTTGCTAACATTTAATCAGTCACAGGAGCAAGGGACTGCAATGAAACTCTGTGGTGCATGCTTGTTGTTGTTTTTTTTCCCCAGCCATCTGAGACAGTTTGAATCCAGTGCTCTGACTGCTGGAAATAAAAAAGCATACATCAGGTACAGATGCAATAAGACAGCATGTAACCCTTTGAGTGCATTACGTTAGATAGCTCTCTGGCACTCAGATAAAAACTTGTATCTGTAAAAAAACTCACTTACCCATCTCATTCCATCCTCATGGTAGCAGCAGTGGCTGAGAGCTTTAAGTGGTTGGCATGACAGCTTACCAAGCATTTGGTTGTGTTTTTAAGCAGCCCGCTCTCCTCATTACAGGAGGCCTAGAGTGCGACTGCATGTTATTTTCTCCCACGTCGCCACCTGACTGCTGATAGTTCAAATAACACAGCAAGCTAGCACAGGCCACAGGTTAGACTAGAGCTTCACTGGGACCCGATGCATAATACAGCATTGCCGGTGAGGCTAATTTAAAAAAAAAAAAAAATATGATTCCAATATCAGGCACCCCTCTGTGGGGTGCACCTGTAGGCAGATGCCTACTCTGCCTTATTATAAATCCGGCCCTGACTAGTGTAAAAGCCCATGCACACAGGCCAAAGTGTGCAGTCATGCGCAGTAGAGACTGCCCGAAAGCACAGAATGCTGGGAGGTGTAGTTCTGCGGTAGTACACCTACCGTGTAGTGTTCTGTGTTTTCGGGCAGTCTCTACTGCGCATGACTGCATCGAACAAACATACTGTGGCCTTTTATATTATAGGACAGGATATATATAGAGAGAGAGATCTCAAAGGTCAAATATGCTCAACAAGGAATGAGCCTGCCAGGGTATGTAGCAAGCTCTATGGGACTGGTAATTTACTCAGTATGCAATCGCTTTTAGCTCACATGCCATAAACAAAGATGAGCTATTTGGAAACATATCATACCGATCCTGCAAAGATGACAGTCCATCCACAATAAAGATATAGAGACAGATGTTTGCTAAGCTGTAAAATGTTCAAGAGGTTATTTTCATGGCTCTCTCCATGGAAAAGTCATGAAGAAAATCTCATAATCACTAAAAGATAAATAGGATTTTCTATGCACAGATCAATGTGTAAAAAATTCAGTTTGGCTGCTGGTTTCCCTAGTGTACTATATGAGTAAAGAAGCTCTTCATAGAACTCTGCTTGAAACCAGATCAGTGGGAGCCCTGTTGATATTGTTTTCACTTGAGATGTAAGTGCTTATGAGAGGAGGCATCACAGTAGTAAAAATCCTTCAAAACAAGAAGTGACTGTCTCACTGCCTATATTCATTCTTCATAATTTCTTGCAACAGGCATTGGAAAAGTTAATGCTTTGTTTCACTGGTATAGTTAAGATTTGAATGTAAAATCTCTTCCCTAACCCTGAATTAGTGCATATCATATTGCTTGGATTGAAAAAATCAAGCTTCTCGGAATTTTTTCTAAGAGTTTGTACCCAGAGATAAAATTTATTCCATGTAATAATAGATAACTAATGACATAATGCCCACTCATTGCCCACTTAATGCATGGTTACTTTCTCCTTTAGGCTTTAAACTAATTTCAATTGATTATTTGTTTAAATTAAATCAATACTTTTTTTTATGGCACACAGACAATGGAAAACAAGATATGGACTGTATATATTAATCCACTAAGTGCCAGAGGATTGGACTGTTTCTTAGACTCAGGAGGTTATACACATTTTCAGCATTTTCACTATCCAAATTGAGCTTCTACATGGTGCCTCACGTGATGTAAATTTTGCATTATATGACAAGCTATGATGTCATAAATACAAAAAAATTACTAATTTTGATAAAATTACACGCTATATCTTGGCTGTGAAAGTACAAAAATACCAAGTATGTAGAGTTTTATCTACATGCATGGCCAGAGCAGACCCCTAATTTACAGGAATGTTAAAATGCACTTTCTATTGGTTAAACTACCCTAAAACAGTTGAATAACTATATAAAACCATATATCTCTGGAAAGCAGATTAAATGAGGGGTCACTTGTCTTTTTACCCATAGTGTGGTATGAAAATTTTTTTCTAGAAAGTGACACTAAAGTAAAACATTTGCATTTATTTTTCCATTTCTACCCCTTCAAATTTACTGAAATCTTTGAAAACTTTACTACTTTACTCATTATCTACTGCTTTTACAAAAAATGGCACCCGTTAGTATAAGTTGACTATAGGGGGTGCTGGAAGGACAAAACTACACCAAATACAAATCTCATTTTTCTTACACAACTTGCCTTTACTAGAATAATTATAAACTACAGAAATTAAGAAAAAGGTAGCCAAAGCCTACCATTTAGAAAGAAGATAACCCACCGCATCAAATGAGGGGCCACTTGCCTTTCTACATATAGACTAGCGTGCTAGTCTATGGGTGCTAAAGGAAATTGCCTTTGTATTATGTTTCCACTCTTTTAAAAGTACTAAAATCTTTTAAAACTATGGGATTTCTTGCTGTATTCAAAAGATGCTGCATGTATGATAAAAAGGCACCCCATTAGTACGAGTTGACATACTGTTGGGTGAGCCATAAGGGGTTGCTAAATCCCTTTACAGACTATTCTTTAACTCTTTGGATTCTAGGGAGGTCTCCAATACATTGCTTCTACAAAACTACACCTACCTGTTTTTTTGTTTTTTTTAAATAGCTGCCTCTACTTAAATGGTCATCTTTATTGAAGCTATGAAGGAAAGGTATGCATGGTATACCATTTTGAAAAGTAGACATTCACCCATATCAAATGAGGTGTTTTATATGTTTCTACCCATAGGCTGGTGTGCACAAATATTTGCATAAGTTGGGGCTATATTATCAAATATATAAGTTTTTTTTACATTTCCCCACTTCAAAGTTACTATAGTCTTTGAAAACCATGAAATTTCCTTCTGTAGTCAGAAACTGCTACCAGTCTGATAAAAATGGTACTCCATTTGTGTGGGTTATCATAACATATGGGGGTGCCAGGAAAGCTAACCTACACCTACCACTTTTCTTTTTCTTAACTGTATGCACTAAAATGTTCATAGCCATTACAGATATGCATAAAAGGTAAGTGAGGTATACCCTTTTGAAACATAGACATTCGCCTGCATTAAATTAGGGGCTACTTGGCTTTTTACCCCTAGGCATCTGTGTGCAAATGTTTACAGAAGGTGGCTATATAGTGAAAAATGTATCTATTTTATATTTTTATCCTTTCAAATATGCTGATAGCCTTGAAAAACATGTGATACAATTAGCTGCAGCTCTTCCAATGAAATTGTCACCCTTTTGGCATGTGCTGACATAGGGACGTTTGACTACCAGTGGGCAGTGGAAACAGACGGGGCAGCCAATGAATGGTGGATCTTTGACTGCTAGTGGAACAAGGCTGGGAGGTGTCAAACAGTGTAAGTGGGGATCCCTGACTACCAGTCAGCAGTGGAACAAGGTTGGGGGGTCAGACAGTGTATATGGGAATCTGTTACCATTAATGCACAGTGCAATCAGACTTTGGGTCAAACAGTGTATGTGAGGTGATCTGTGACTAACAGTGGACATTTGAACTAGGTAGAGTGGTCAGACAGCATGTGGGCATGTGACTAACAGTGGGCTGTGGAACCAGGCTTGGGGGGGGGGCAGGTTATGTTGGTAATGGAACCAGGCTGGCCAAACAGACGGTGTGCATGCCAAAGTGGTGTCCATTCCAACGCATTGCAAAGCAATGCATTGGCCACATTACCATCATGCACAGATTTAATGTATTATCCTGGCATCAGGACCACTCCCAATGCCTATAGCAATGTGAGATCAATAAATGCAAGGGAGCAGCTTGGCTTCCCTGCTTCCACTCTTACCAAGTGGTGAACTGTGGAGTCAGGTATTTGGTTATGGACTGAGGGCCTGTCATGTCATGGTGGTGGTGGTGGTGGGAGGGGGTAATCATTAGAGCCTGATCGGACTTTAATCAGGCTGTCCATTCAGCCAGAAAGCAGCCTGACAAAGCCACTGCATCTAGCAGGCAGAAATGCCTGAATTTACCAGCCAATTGATCTACTGATTTTCAGTTACTGCTCAGTCCTGTATTCCAACTGTACAAACTTTAGCATTAGTGCAGCAGAATTTCAGTTGTAAGCTCTGTGATATCAGTAGTGTAGCTACATTTAAAGGGATAGTAATACTTAAGTATTACTAATCCCTATAGTAAAGCCCTACTAAAAAAAAAACGTTTTGCCCCCAGTGTCATCTCTCAAACTTTTATGGTTTGAGAGATGAATTCTTCTAAGGTTGCCCTCTCCCTCCCCCTTCCCGGAAGTCAGATTTGTAGCTGACTGAAAGGAAATCCGGCAGCAGAGCCACAATTGCGTTAAATAAAAAAAAAAACGTTCACTAAAACGGTCTTCTACGTGTGCTTGCAAACGACTCTCTTCCCTGCAGTCAGCTAGAATGCTGACTACGGGGAAGGGGGAGGGAGAGGGCAACTTTAGAAGCGTTCATCTCTCAAACCATAAAGGTTTGAGAGATGACACTGGGGGCAATATGTTTTTTTTAGTAGTACTTTGCTATAGGGATTAGTAATACTTAAAGGGATAGTAATACTTCGTTTTACCTTTATTTTATTTTGTAGGCATTAAAAAAACATGAAGAATGATATAAGTCTTACCTCTCAAACCTTTATGGTTTAAGAGATATTCACAAGCAAAGTTTCCCCCTCCCGCCCCTTTTTCCTAGTGTAAGCCATCTCTTCTCAGATGTGGAATCCAGTCCATAGACCAGACAGATAACAGAAGGGGACAGTCTTCTTTGTATAAAAACAATGAAAGCCCTTCCCCCCCTTGACAAGTTTTTCAGCTTTTTCCCTTATCTTAATTGAAGATTGTCCCTCTCTGCAGTCTACCTGGGCACCTCCCTTCTGATCTAGCTGAACAGGGGGGGATACTTTGTTTGTGAATATCTCTTAAACCATAAAGATTTGAGAGATAAAACTTATATCGTTCTTCATGTTTTTTTAATGCCTACAAACTAAAATAAAGATAAAATGAAGTATTACTATCCCTTTAAATTGTAATCTCTGTGTTATTACAATTGAAATGGAGTTACACAAATTATACTGTAAAGATTACAGATGAATTGGAGCTATATTGAAATTGTACATCTATTTCAATTGTAAGCTCTGTGATATCACTAGCATTGTTCATTGTCAATTGTAAGCTCTGTGATATCACTAACATTGTTCATTGTCAATTGTAAGCTCTGTGGAACAATACAATTACCTGGTAGCATTTTATTGAACTATTTCAGCCTAATAATGTACCCAGAACTGTTTAAGGACCAAGGGGTGTACAATGCATTGCACTGATCCCTTGTGCACTATTTCTTTGTAATGTATTGGAGACCTCTTTAACATCCAGAGCGTTAATAATTTTATTGTTAAGAGTACACAGACATTTTGCATGAAAACTGAAGTGTTCCAACAAAGAGTTATACATATCACTACAACCAGCATTTTTCACTATATATCAATTAGCTGTCCTATCAGACCAACTTTTTTCTTCATTTATATCTAGTACACGCTGTGCACTTAGAAAATATAAAAATGAAAAGTGATATGCTCTGACCCATGCAGGTCAAGTGCAGAAAGTCAACACTGTTTTTCCCACACTAGACCTTCAATTCTCCTATCCCCCTCCCACTGGTAATGGATATTGGCAGTGGGATGCCTATAGATCAGGGGTCACCAAGCTTTTCTTTTATGGAAGCTAATTTTGATCAATGAAACTTACTGAGCTACTCGAAAACATATTAAAAACATTTGAATTCCTAGCTGCACATACCTCCAAAACTGCTCTTACATACTCATAGTTCCTTACCACACCTTCTAATAACAAAATGCTGAACAGAAAACAAGTGACCTACTGAGCAGCTCAAGGTAATAAGGTTACTTCACATGACCTTTAACTAGTAGCAGAAGAATTCAATATTCACAATAAAAGACAAAACATGTGGCTCTTCAGTGAGCCACAGAGTTCTGATTGAAAGTGTATTCCCATCCTTAACAACACTATCCCATATTACTATGTATGTTTTAGAGTGATTTATTAAAACATTTAATTAATATAACAGAAAGCTGGCACCTTTTGTTTCATAGTAACACATTTGATGAAGCCCATGCCATATCACCCCTGTTGATCCAGAGGAAGCCAAAAAAAACAAAACATTAAAGCCATTTCCACTGTGACTCTTACCCACATTGACACCACATATTTCATTTCTGTTTGAGATTTGAAGTTTTTTCTTTTGTTTAGACTAGCTGACAGCAAATAGGACAGTGATTAGTTAATCAGAATTACAAATAAAAATGTGTTTCTCTGTAAATGGGCACTGGATATATCTCTTTTGCTCTAGGAATAATAATTTAAGCTAAGGATACAAAATATCTAGGAACTGTTAAAGGGTATTTGTATATTAATAATGAGAATGCAACTGCTTAATGTGCTGATACTGAACATATTCATGTGCAGAGAGAGAACACTGTACTGTAAACTGAGTTACACACAGGATGGACATAGGTTGTCTACCACTGGTCTGTGCTTGGGTAGCTATAATTGTTTTTAAATGCAGAATCCTACAAACTAATTGCAGGTATTGTTATACTTAATTTTTTTAAACCCCTCTCTGGAAAGCCTAGGATCATTCCTAGACAGTGCTCAGGGTGCTTAGATGTTTAACTAGGGGTGCAAATTAAGCTCTGCATAGCTTGTACCTCTGCACAGAGGAACAGGACATACCCACACTTCCATGCTTCCAACCCCTTGATATATGCTCCTACTGAGACCTCCTCCAGGAGGTCAGGTACTCAGTGATGTAACTTTTCCCTCATTCTGCCCAATATAACCCCCCTCAGTATCTATCTAGTTTAGTTTACATATAGCAAAGCAGAGATAGTATTCTTAACAGTTGTCTACCCACAGAATGTAAATTGCTGATTGTGCAGGAATATTTGTTTCTGTCCATAGTAGAATCTTTGATACTTCTGCCCAACTTGTTTTGTTTCTGGTGCCTTCTTGATGGTTGATGCATGCTGCTGCAGTGGCGTTTCCAGACTGAATCCAAACTAAATGTGCTTTCAAAAGGATCATCTAGTTTGGGAGAACATTGAATATGGCCCGAATGTTGGAACATTTTGATTTGACAGGAGACCATAGGACTAAAGCTGTGTGGTGACTGAACCTTATGCCTAGATGACTAGCATTGGTTATTACTACCACTGGCTCTCCATTGTAAGGTATTGTATCCTGTAAAAGACCTACAATGGTGAGAACACCTGCCTCGGGAGTAACTTCCTTAATAGCTCTATAGAGCTGGTCATGCCAGGCCACCATGGCTTGACAGGCATATGCAGAGGCAAAAGCCAGGCAAATAATAGAAAGAAAATCTTCAAAACAAGATCCGTTTCCTTATCTGTAGAGTGCTTCAGGGCTGCTGCATTAGTAAGGGAATTGCAGTATGTTTGGATAGGCAGAAAACTGAAGAGTACACTGCAGGATGTACTGAGTACAGACTATATATCTACTAATTCCTGGGAAAAGAGAGAGGTGTGATTAAACATTTTAGGAATGGATAACGTTTGATCTGGAGATTTCTATTCATCTTGGATAAACTGATTCAATTGCCATTAGGCATGACAAATGACAGCCATTTTAGATATATTAGAGAACTAAATCCATAGCACCAAATGTCACATGTCCGCATAAGATACCTTCTTCAGAGTGAACGAGTACAAAGAAAATCGGTGACATATAAAATAGAATTACTCACTGACCAGGGTCTCCAGGGCAACTAAGAATCAGCAGTAATCTGTGAGAGATGCCAGCTGTCACTCAAATCAGTGCACAGCGTGAATGCTACATGCAAGGAGCATAGGCCCATATTATAAAAGCAAACTGAAATTATTCTGGATTGAACCAACTGCCCCATAAGGGTCAAATAAAAAGTCCTAAATGTCCAGCCATTTGAATAGAGCTTTTTAACCCCTTGAATGCTAGAGAGATCTCCAATACATTGCTTAGCAATACAATGGATATCTGTATAGCATTCAAGGGGTTAAAAGTCTGATTTACTTTAAAATCTGTCCCCTATGATGCAGTTGGTTTACTCCAGAATAAGTGGGGCCATAGTGGACCATGGGGGACCATGGGGAGGATGTATAAAACTGGAGTTATAAAGAAAGTATCTGTAAAATTGTTTGAAAGCGTCATAAATATATGTATAAACATGTAGTTGGCTTTTTGAAAAGTGGAATAGAAATTGTCTTGGCCAAATAAGAATTGTGTCCCAATGTCTTTATAAAGAAATTTACTCATTGTGCAAAAATAAAGGCAGTTTTAGTGATTAAATCTTAACAGCAAGTATAACCTGTTTTAATGGAAGCTTATGATGACAGCTATGTGTGAGAAAATATATTAGCAGTAAGGGTGGGTGAAATCTCTCGCCATGTTCCAGCGGGAAATTCTGTGAAAACCACATTGTCGTCTGCTTTTTTGTTGGAAAATCCGCTTTAAAACCTGCAATTAAAATCTTTGTATTTTTCGCCCATTGGCCAAAATTTTTCGCCATTTTTTTCGATGGCTAGAAAGTTTCCGTCCATTCATTTACATGGTTTTCGCGATAAAAATGTGACATATTTGAGGAATTAAAACAAAGTAGAAGCAGCTACAGAGCGAGGTAGACGTGATGTCCTGTTCTGCTGTGATTTTGAGGCAAAACTGAGGCTGCAGAAGCTCATAGTGACTGCTATCGCCATGAGCAGGATTAAAAATAATAAAAGAAGGAAGTGGAAGGACCATTATGTGTCCACGGAGCCTGAGGAGGAAGTGAGCACTACAGAAGCAATGTTGGTCAGTCCCCCTAAATCACCCCTAGGGTTTTTGGGGAAATTACTGTTAAGGCAGGAACAAAAGGGTAGTACTAGTAGTGAGAGCAAGACAGGTCAGCTGCCTGTGCCTGCTGCAAGACTTGTTGCATCAGCTGTAAGGTGTTCTGTGACTGCTGTCAGATGTGCTGCCCCTTCTGCCAGTGCCACCCCCAGTTCTGTGCCTATTGCAAGTACTGTCCTTGCTACCACCAGTGCTGTGACTACTGCCAGTGCTGAACCTGTTGCCGCCAGTGCTGAAACTAATGCTAGTGTGTCTTGTAATACTTAGGAGGGGGGGGAGATGATACCAAGTGTGAAAGTAGGGAGTCCTAAGTCACATTCGCCATCCCCAAGCAGTCCCCCCACTGCTAGTACTACTACTCAGAAGGTCCAGCAGCTTGTTAGCATTAGGAGTGAAGTTGGGGGTAATCAATATCCTCTTATTAACAGTTACAGTGACGACGAAGCAGCTGGTGGGACTAGTGTTAGGAGAGTGATAGGGGAAGCAATTGAGAGCATCCAGAATAGCAGTCAAGGGAGCCCACACCATTTCCCTAACCCTGGGAGCCCCCTTCCCCCAACGGCATTGTCCTTGTGGAACATGATCCTGAAGAAGGCAGAAATGTCACCACCACAATAATACCACCACCAACACCACCAGCAGGAACACAGATCAGCTGCCTGCGCCTGCTGCTACTACTGCCAGTCTGCCCTCTTCAGGTCACCAAGAAATGGCAAGTGTGACATTAGGGGACCCTTTGTCACATTGCTTGTCATCTCCTCCAACCATCAGTGAGCATTTGGAAATTTGCAGAATTTGCAACTGCACTAATTCCTGCTGCTGCTGAATTGCGAGGGCAGCAGGATGCTGAGGAGCAGGCTAGTGTGCCACAGACCACCGTGAACACAGTGGGAATGGGATCAACAAGTTATGTGGGATTACTAAGACAAGTTTCACTTGCCAGCAGCAGCAACACATATATCAGACGTAGTGGGGGCTAGTTATGGTTCTGCTACTTCCTCAGACTGGAGCATGTCGTGGCAAGTGGACCATCCATGAAGCATGTTACTGCTGTTGTTGATCCCATTCTCTTTCAGCTGCCTAATCATCCTGCTGCTTAAACAACTCAGCAGCAGCAAGAAAAGCAGTCGCAAACTCTGCATCTACATCAGGGCATTTGACAATGGCCAGTGGCCACTGGCCAACAGGACATCACCTGCTGGCTCTAAGCCAGTCAGGATTTTTTTTCTCAGGGCTTGTGCTTAAAATAAATCAATAAATAAAAACTAAATAAAAAACATACTCCTACAAAAAAAATGAACATTTTTTTTTGGGGGGGTTCAAAAAAGCTTATTAGATAATAAGTAAGGCAAGAGGAAAAAAGCAACATGACAGTGTAATAATTCAGACATGAGCAAAATACTGTGGTATAAACATGGATAAAATGTGATCCCTGGGGTGGTGGACAGCAGTGTCAGTTATAAGTTATGTGGTTTAAATTGAATGGTCATACAGACCTCCACAAAAGCGGAGTAGTTGTAGAGGTGTTTAGAATGATGCATTCATTTTTGAGGGTTTGTTTCTAACAAGCCTAAGTCCTACAAATCAATGTTTCTTCAGGGCATGGGCCTCTAACAACAAATCTAACAAATCATCCTCTACAAAATACTCTATCAAGTCAAGTATCAGTCCACCCCAGTGGCAGCTTATGTTAGGGGGTTCTTAACTCTATCACTTTACATACAAATTTTCTTATTTTATTTTATTGATCTATTTTTTTATTAACTGTCCCCCCAAGACCAGTCAAGAAATACCCTCCAAAACAAATTCCCTGCTCAACTGATTCATTCCCTAGACTCCATCCACCAACATAGGCACCCTCCTCAGACCCCTTTTATATCCTGTCTGAAGGGGTATTTTATTTATATTTAGGATTTATTTTGTATTACTGCCCCCAATCCCAGTAAACAAACCCCCCAAAAAAATCCCTGTTCAACCGATTTTTTCCCCACACCCTGCCAACACAGACACCCTCATGCCCCTTTTATACTACGCCTTTGTTAAATAAAAAAATATTTGTTATGTGTTGTGTAGACATTCAATATTCCCACTGATTTCAATGGAATGAGGTAGGCGAAAAAATGTGGAAAATCTGCACTTTTTGCGGGAAATTATTTGCCACATGGGAAGTGCCATTCCCCATCCCTAATTAGCAGGTACGAATTTTCTCAGAATATTTATATATATATATATATATATAAAAGAAGACTTTGTGTCTGGCAAAACACACCCAGGGGCGGCAGTAAGGAGGAGCTACTGCTCCCATTCGGTGATTCAATGGGGGTGTGATTTTTGGCCCGCCCCTCACTATCCAGCCCGCCCACCACTATCTAAGGCTGAAAAAAAGAAATGGCTGCCACTCACTCCTACATCACAGACACACACACACATGACCCCCACACACTGGCAGACACATACACACATATACACACACTCATACAGAGACGCATGCACATGCACGCTGAGCAGCTGAGGATGATGGGAACTATGTTAAAGCTACAGCTGGAAGGCCATGGTCCAAATCTGTATTATTCATCAGGGTTCCCAGCACATAGATACAAGGTTATGGGCTTGCTTCAATAAACCACTCATATGCAGCTTCTTCATTCCCTATCTGTGACCCTGCACAGCCCTGCCAATTACTACAGCAGGCAGGATGCTGGGGAGCTGACTTGCTAGCCCAGAGAAGCTGGGAAAGTGGAACAACGGCAGAGACATGATCAGGCAGTGCAGAGCAGGGCTTCAGCTGAGCTCGTAAGTGGCAGAGACATGGTTGACTGGCACTGTATAGGAGGGACAGTCCCTGTTTGAGACCCAAATCCCTCTGCTCCTCTATTTAGGACATCACACTGTGTGGCGTATATACCAGTGTATCAGATTGCTTTCATCTTCTTCTAAATCATTTACTTACAGAAAGAGTAACTTAACCATTTTAATGCCAGAGGGGATGTAATGCATTGCTTACCCCCTGGCACTCAAAGGGTTAACAATTCTCTACAATGGTCTGGCACTGTATAGCAGTGGTTCTCAAACTGTGCTCTCACTGGCTATTAACAGGCCAGGATTTTAGAATTTCCTTTTAAGAGCACAGGTGAGTTAATCAATATGACTGAGCCTCTGATCAACACACTTGTGTTCTAGCAGGAAAATTCCTAAGCCCTGGCCTGTTAGTGGCCACTGAGGGCATGGGTTGAGAACCTCTGCTGTATAGTATACAGTCTGCATGTGTCTGTGTATAAGGACTGGCACTATACAGTATAGGAGGGACAGTCCCTGTTTGAGACCCAAATCCCTCTGCTCCTCTATTTAAAGGGATAGTAATACCTAAAATGTAAAAAAATATATGTTGTAGGGTTTATCCCCCTGAGTAAAACAAGAGTACTCGAACTGCTGAAAGATGTTTCATTCAAAAGTTATTAATTTTCAAAGTTGAATTTTTTAGGTGCAATATCACAGTGGCCTGAAATTGTACAGTGGTCTCAGGACCATAAATCTCCATAGGATGGTGTAGCAACAGCGCCACTGTAAAATTTCAGGCCACTGTGATATTGCACCTAAAAAATTCAACTTTGAAAATTAATAACTTTTGAATTAAACACCTTTCAGCAGTGGGAGTACTCTTGTTTTACTCAGGGGGATAAACCCTACAACATATTTTTTTTTACATTTTAGGTATTACTATCCCTTTAAGAGATCACACTGTGTGGTGTATATACATGTTTATCAGATTGCTCCACATCAATAAAACCCACAGTAATGTGGGTATAAACTTCTGTATATATCTTATAAATTAGTCTGTGTAAAAAATACTTTCATCTTCTTCTAAATCATTCACTTACACAAAGAGTAACTTAACCATTTCAATGCCAGAGGGGTATGCAATGCATTGCTTATGCCCTGGCACTCAAAGGATTAAAAATTCTCTAAAATACACCACCAGCCACGCCCCCAGTAACACCACCTAAAACACAAGTATCCCTCTTTGTCCATTTGAAATGTTGGGAGGTATGTTACTTACTACACTGCTCACACTGTATCTATGTATGTTCTACTTTGCATCTGTGTGTCACTGTTTGTGTATGTCAGTGCATGTGTGTATGTATGTATGTATGTGTGTTGCATGCGTCTGTCTATCACAGTGTGTCCCCCTGTATATGTGTGTGTTTGCACATGTGTCTATGTATCACTGTGTGTACCTTTCTGACACGTACACCCTACGCCATATTTCACTATCATAACATTTATTAAAAAAAAGACATTCCCTGCATAACATGACGGGCAACGCTGTCCCACAGTATATATATATATATATATATATATATATATAGAGAGAGAGAGAGAGAGAGAGAGAGATGTAGATATAAACGTGACTTTACTTCTTTATAAACAATGTTTTAGTATATACTAAGAAGGCTTTTTATACATCCTCCCCATGGTGCACTAAGTGGTAACCAGGCAACCATAACAACAAGAGCACAAGTTTAAATAAACAGTGTCAGCTGAAGGCATAACAGAAATTGATATCATTTACAATCAAGCAATTAAAGGAGCAGTAAACTTTTTTTTATGAAAACACATATTTTATAGATCATTTCCTGCTGAATAAAACAAGGTCACTCCCACTGCTTTCAGATGTTTTATTCAAAATTTATAGCAGATCAAATAACCAGGAAGTGTATTTACTGTGCTTTACTTCCTGATAGTTCTAACTGACAGGAAGTGAATTTGCTGTGTTTACTTTCTGATAGTTCTAACTCACATGAATTGACAGGCAGTTTCTATCACATTCTATAGAGAACCATATGTCTCTGACTTTTCTGACTTTCCACTCCATTAGAATCTAACAGGAAATCTAATTAGAATTTGGCCACTAGAGGGCACTGCTAATGTAAAAAACATGGGTTTAAACTGTAATAACTATGGAAATATAAATCCTTCAGCAGTGGGAGTACCCTTATTTTACTCAATAGGAAAATCCCTACAAAATATATTTTTTTCATAAAATAAGTTTACTGCTCCTTTAAATCAATATGATGACCAAGGTAATAAAAATAAAGGAAATAATAAGTGCATGGACAGCTGTCCCACACCCATTAAAGGGATAGTAATACTTTGTTTTAACTTTATTTTATTTTGTAGGCATTGAAAAAAACATGAAGAATGATATAAGTCTTATCTCTCAAACCTTTATGGTTTATGAGATATTCACAAGCAAAGTTTCCCCTCCCCGCCCCTTTTTCCTAGTGTAAGCCATCTCTTCTCAGATGTGAATCTGGTTGTATGACCAGACAGATAACAGAAGGGGACAATCTTCTTTGTATAAAAACAATGAAAGCCCTTCCCCCCTTGACAAGTTTTTCAGCTTTTTCCCTTATCTTAATTGAAGATTGTCCCTCTCTGCAGTCTACCTGGGCCACCTCCCTTCTGATCTGTTTGAACGGGGGGGGGGATACTTTGTTTGTGAATATCTCTTAAACCATAAAGGTTTGAGAGATAAGACTTATCATTCTTCATGTTTTTTTAATGCCTTCAAAATAAAATAAAGTTAAAATGAAGTATTACTATCCCTTTAACATTGCAAAATTGCACTAGTGTTTAGACTGGGATATGTAAAATACACACAAATGCACATCAGGTCCATTGCAAAAATAATTTTGTAATCCACATATGAAGTTCTATTACAACTAGAAATAATTGTCGAATGTCTGTTTTAAGCTTCAGCAGATATTTCCAGATGGCCAAATCTGCAATCACATCCTGACCAAGGGTCAATGGCCAATAGCCTAATGCCCTGCCTGATCCCCATATTTCCACCAACGGTTAACTTCTCAGTCGTCAAGTCCCAGCAAGTTGCACCAATGCCCCAGAAATCTTCCTTTTTAATGTGGAACTGTCATTTTGTACCATATAGTTGATTCTGAAAGAGCTTCCAAAAGCACCTTTGTGTTTGTTAGCATTTTTTATTTCAGAGAATAGTTTGAGATATATACCGTAAAATCTCAGGTATAATACGTACCTGTGTATAATACGCAGGTGAATATTATACTCAAGATTTTAGGGGAAAACAAGAGTGCCTATGTATAATACGCACCCTTGTTTTCCCCTCTTCCGAAAAAAAAAAAATAAAGCCTGCCAGAACCCTTCCCTCCCTCAACCGGTGCTATCCGATGCTAAAATACAACCTACTTTCTTCAAAAGTCAAGTCCCCGCATTTTCAAGATTATAAGGCAACATATAAAGATGTCAATCTTCCCCTGCAGGTGGCATGCTTCTATTCGCTGCCCTCTTCCTTCTGGACATGGTACTGACCTGTGAGGACCTTCAGATCCTCAAAGGGCATTATCATTGGCTGGAGCCGGTAGGTGCTGAAGTCCAACTGAAGGAAGCGGGGGGCAAATGGTAGCATTCCGCATGCAGGGGAAGATTGACATTTTTATATGTTGCCTGATAATCTTGAAAATGTGGGGACTTCTGAAGAAAGTAAGTGGTATTTTAGCATCGAATAGCGCCGGAGGGAGGGAGGGAAGGGTTCTGGCAGGCTTCATTTTTTTTTGTAAATAAAAACTCTCGGGTATAATACACCCCCCCACTTCACATAAGGTGGGGTAAAATTGTGCGTATTATACCCAAGATTTTAGGGTAGCTGTATTTACATTTCTCAGTTTAAAAAAATAGAAACATAGAAACATAGAAACATAGAAGATTGACGGCAGAAAAAGACCACCTGGTCCATCTAGTCTGCCCTTTAGTATTCCTTTATTGTTATCTTAGGATAGATACATGTTTATCCCAGGCATGTTTAAACTGTGTTACTGTGGATTTATCAACCACCTCTGCTGGAAGTTTGTTCCAAGTTTCTACTACTCTTTCAGTGAAATAATATTTTCTAATGTTTTTCTTGATTTTTCCTCCAACTAGCCTCAGATTGTGCCCCCTTGTTCTTGTATTCAGATTCTTATTAATCACACTTCCCTCCTGAACCTTGTTCAGTCCTTTAACATACTTAAAGGTTTCAATCATGTCCCCCCTTTCTCTTCTTTCCTCCAGACTATACATATTTAGATCTCTGAGTCGTTCTTGATAAGTTCTATGCTTTAGACCTTCCACCATTTTTGTAGCTCTTCTTTGAACCCGCTCAATTTTAGTTATATCCTTTTGCAGATGAGGCCTCCAGAACTGTACACAGTATTCCAGATGTGGTCTCACTAGAGCTCTATACAGAGGGATCACAATCTCCCTCTTCCTGCTTGTTATACCTCTAGCTATGCAGCCAAGCATACGATTTGCTTTCCCCACCGCCTGGTTGCATTGGTTACTCATCTTGAGGCTGTCAGAGATGACCACCCCCAAATCCTTCTCTTCTGAAGTCTTTGCTACCACAGAACTGCCAATACGATAGTCAGATTGAGGGTTTCTTGTCCCCAAGTGCATTATTTTACATTTGGAAACATTGAACTGAAGTTTCCATTGTTTTGACCACTTATCTAATAGTGCCAAATCATTCTCCATATTACAGACACCTCCTGGAACATCAACCCTATTACACACTTTTGTGTCATCAGCAAACAAGCAAACCTTCCCTGCCAAGCCTTCCCTTATGTCACTTACAAACATGTTGAACAGAACAGGGCCCAGAACAGATCCTTGTGGCACTCCACTTGTAACCAGTCTCTGCTCAGAATACACTCCATTAACAACAACCCTCTGGTTTCTGTCCTTCAGCCAACTGCAGATCCACTGAACTATCCAGGGGTTAAGTCCAATTCTTGATAATTTATCTATCAGCTCTTTATGGGGAACTGTATCGAAAGCTTTACTGAAATCCAGGTAGGCGATATCCACAGCACCACCTTCATCCAGCACTTTAGTTACATAGTCAAAGAAATCAATGAGATTAGTCTGACAGGATCGGCCCTCAGTGAAGCCATGCTGGTTTGGGTCTATCAGGTTGTTTTTTGTTAGATGGTCAATTATCTTCTTCTTTAGAAGAGTCTCCATCATTTTTACCACTACAGATGTCAGGCTGACTGGCCTGTAGTTACTAGCTTCTTCTTTACTACCCTTCTTGTGAATGGGTACAACATTGGCCATTCTCCAATCATCAGTAAGTAGTTTGCAGCCAGACACAAGTGCAGCAGACAGACAGAAGTGTGTAGTTTCAAAAACTGCAGTACTTAAGTCAAGCTTGAGGTAAGCTCAGGCTATTACTATTACTTCACTCTTACTTCTCTCTTCTTTTCTATTGTAGACAAAAAACTTAAAAAAAAAATAAAAAATCTTACTATCATTCTTTAATACTGCTTATGTTGTAGTACTTGGAATTGTGTTGCATTTAGTATTTAGTTTGAATTGTGTGTTTATTTACATTGGTTAATTTGGATCATTAGTGCTTAAGTTTGTATTTGGCTTGTTTTGGTTTCTGCATAGTGTGCATAGGTGTCTATTTGGGTGTAGCTGGTAACTGGTTTCATTAGATTAGCATAAGAAAAGGCTTGGCTCGCTTCGTTAGCGTATCAACTGCAGTAGGTGTATTTATAGGAGGTTTCAACTCTGTGAGTTTACTCTGTAAGTAGTTTGCAGCCAGACACAAGTGCAGCAGACAGACAGAAGTGTGTAGTTTCAAAAACTGCAGTACTTAAGTCAAGCTTGAGGTAAGCTCAGGCTATTACTATTACTTCACTCTTACTTCTCTCTTCTTTTCTATTGTAGACAAAAAACTTAAAAAAAAATAAAAAAAATCTTACTATCATTCTTTAATACTGCTTATGTTGTAGTACTTGGAATTGTGTTGCATTTAGTATTTAGTTTGAATTGTGTGTTTATTTACTTTGGTTAATTTGGATCATTAGTGCTTAAGTTTGTATTTGGCTTGTTTTGGTTTCTGCATAGTGTGCATAGGTGTCTATTTGGGTGTAGCTGGTAACTGGTTTCATTAGATTAGCATAAGAAAAGGCTTGGCTCGCTTCGTTAGCGTATCAACTGCAGTAGGTGTATTTATAGGAGGTTTCAACTCTGTGAGTTTACTCTGTAAGTAGTTTGCAGCCAGACACAAGTGCAGCAGACAGACAGAAGTGTGTAGTTTCAAAAACTGCAGTAGTTTGAAAACGGCAGGAGTTTGGTGAAGGCATTGGTTTTGTCAGTTTGGTGAGTAACTGCTTTAATTCTAAGATGTCTGGTTTGGTGCAGTGTAACACTTGTCTGGCTGTTGTGTTCCGCAGTACTCTCTGGAGTTTGGGGTGTTGTCCAGTATGTTTGCATCTGTCCACATTGTATGGTGAAATTTCCAGGCTGCAGTCTTTGGTGTGTTATCTGCAATCAAAAGAAGTGAATCTTTCCCAGCTAGAGTGTGAAGTCAAGCAACCATGTAATCCACCACCGCAGCCCCAACGGCCCATGAAGAGAAGGGCTGTGTGGAAGACAGTTGGTTCCGGGAGGTTGAGAGTTGTGGAGCAGAAGCACAACACTGTTGGTATTTCGGTGTGTAATCCCTTTGGTGTCCTGTCTGAATTGGAAAGTGAGATTTCAGAAGATAAAAGCACAGATACTCAGGTACGGGATGTTGTGAGTCCCAAAGGAGAGAATAGTAACAAGCAGTCAGGAGCAGAAAATGGACTTAAAAAGAAGAGAAAGCATCTCCTTGTTGGTGACTCGATTGTTAGAGGTGTTGCTTTAGGGCAGAATGAGGATGGACTGAAGGAGGTGAGATGTCTTCCTGGTGCTACTGCAAGCAGGGATAAAAGACGCATCTCAAATATTGTCAAGGCTGCAACAAAGGAGACTGAAGTTGATCTGATCATTCATCTCGGTACAAACGATTTGTCCCAGAAAAGTGTTGAAGAGGTGAAAATGGAATTTCAAAGTCTCAGCCTGGAGCTGAGCAGAATGACAGACTCTATCACTTTTTCAGAGATTTTGCCAGTCCGCTCTGAAAATAGTAAGAGACTTCGTATCCTGGAGTTCAATGGTTGGCTAAGACAGTGGTGTAGAGAAGAAGGTTTTGGATTTGTCAGTCACAGTGTTAGAAGGTGGAGTTGTAAAGAAATGTTCAAGAGAGATGGTCTGCACCCGTCACACAGAGGAACTGAGGTACTTGGAGAAGAGTTCAGGTGTTTCTTGGAGAGGCATTTAAACTAGATGGAGGGGGCAGGAATTTCATTGAGAAGATTGATTTCTGTCCCCGAACAGTTTTGGTGAACCAGGGTTCTGAGTTTGTTAGTGTGATAGATACAGATGTTGGTGCACAGGAAGTTGCTGGTGCTTTACATACAGATGTTAGTGAGGTAGATGATGGTGCGGTAGATAGAGTTGTTGTTGGTGATAAATGTAATGTTCTTCGTGTAATGTGTACTAATGCTCGCAGCTTAGGCAACAAGCTCAGCGAGCTAATATCAATAGTTTGTAGAGATGACTTGGACTTGATTGTAATAACAGAGACATGGTTCAGGGACTGTAATGACTGGGAAATAGCCATTCCGGGATACACGTTGTATAGGAAAGATAGGGCTGAGAGAAGAGGGGGTGGGGTAGCCATTTATGTTAAAGATAGCATAAAATCCACAGCGATCCAGAATTCATGTAAAGAGTTGGAGACTCTCTGGATCTGTCTGCAGAATAAAAAGGGATCAGTTACAAGAATAGGTGCAGTCTACAGGCCTCCGGGGCAATCTGAAGAGCAAGACAACATGCTAGTGGACGAGATTACCCAAATGGCAGTAAAGGGAGATATAGTAGTTATGGGAGACTTCAACATGCCTGATGTTGATTGGAATATCCCTTGTGCGTCCACATGTAGAAGTAGGAGCATCGTAGAAGCCCAAAATAAGCTAGTACTTCCTAGTAGGAAGTACCAGTTAGGATAGAGAGCAGCCTGCCTGTACCTGACAAATAAATAAAGCTAGCTATAGATAAATATATATTGTTTTAACCCCTTAACGAATGGCCAACGTGGTGCGCTGGAAATTGTTTGAATAATTTTCAGAGTGACACTTCAGCCAGTCTCACAGTTCTGTAGGCAGGCCTAGTACCTTATTACCACCACAAGGGAGTCACCTGTGTTCCTGTGTAAAATACTAAAAGTAATATTAGGGCTTTGTTTGAATAATTTTCAGAGTGACATTTCAGCCAGTCTCACCGTTCTGCAAAGCAGGCCTAGTACGTTATTACCACTGCAAGGGAAAGTCACCTTTGTTTCTGTGTTAAATATTAAAATTAATATTAGGGCTTTGTTTGAATAATTTTCAGAGTGACACAGCCAGTCTCACTGTTGTCGTGTGGCCAGGTTTTTAAATTTTAAAACTATTATAGTTCATTACCTACCTATTTGTCATGGATTTGAGTCCTAGTGAACAATCTGATGTTCCTCATCTTGGTACCAGCTGCAGTGACCCAGCAACCACCAACACCACCACAGTGATGTTGCTTTGAAGCAGAGTATCAGCAGCAGGCGGGCAAAGAAGAGTACTTTGAGTAGTATTAGTCAGACTCAGCAGCAGCACTCCAAACCAAAAGCTAGAAAGAAGAAGGGAACTGCAGATCGGTCTACCTCTACTATCAGGGTAGAGAGGTCCAGGTCCTCCTCTGAGACCACGAAGCAGCCATCACCTGTGTCTCATCAGCTGTTTGGTAATGATCCCCCCAGAACCACCTGCACAATGACTAGTACCACTGCCAGTTTAGTCACCACCTCCGCTACAGCCAGTTCTGCAAACCTGGGGACACCTAGTGTGTGTAACACTACTGGTCGGACACTGCGGCCAGTATCAACATGGGATTTTTATAGCGAACGTCCGTGTAAGTAGCCCAAACAGAAATTATTGCAGTATTTGGAGAAAATTTCTCCTGCCCCCACTGTCACTGCCACTGAAAGCTTATCTTCTCCAGGAAAGGTTATTGAGGGAGATAGTTTACCATTTTCCAGTAGCCACCAGGCAGAAGAGGGAATTGAGCAGTACTCCCTAAAATCTGCTGCTGATGATGATTTTTCTTCCTGTCAAAACCTACAAGAGGTAGAAGAAGAATCTGAGGGATCAAGGCCTCCTATGCTTGATTTGTCCCCTGAGCTTGATTTTTCCAGTGACCTTGATTATTCCCCTGAGCTTAATTTTTCCCCTGCTTCCCATAATACTCCTCCTGTTTCTCCAGTTACACTTGTGTCTTCTACTGACGACTCAACACCTGCCTCTCCAGTTCCATTTGAGTGTCCCAGCCAGGGAGTAGCTACTAGTGTCTCCACCACCAGTACCACTGTTACTCCACTATCCTCCTCCAATCCCAGTCCCAACATCCCTGCTGCCATCTTTAGGTCTACTGGTACTCCTGTTATGGTACGTAGAAAGAAAATCCAAAGTGAGGTTGCTCCAGCATGTGAAGATCAAGAAAGTGTCACCTCAGTTTCTTCTTCTCCACCACCTTCCAGAGTCAGTCGTCACTCCAAAGCGTGGGTCCATTTTGTGGCACTTTGCGATGACCGGCTAGTGAAATGCAAATTGTGTGGCAGGGAAATCAGCCGTGGGAGGGCACCTCTGGGATGAACTAACACCTGAACAACTACCACAAGTCAGTGTCGATTAGTGCAGAAAGTGGCACTACTGCGTATACCACTGTCACGCTCACCACCAGTAGCAGGAGAAAGGGCAGGAGGATCATGCCACATCTGGTCCTAAGAGCAGACAGTCACAGCCCATCCTAAAATCAGTACAGGCCACACTGGAAGATTTTGGTGAGTTTCATTAAAAATAAATGTGCAAACAGTAGTCCTGAAAAATCACACGCCTCATTGCAGCTCATAGCTGTTGGAGGTGCTACTTTTAATTTGGTGGATGGGGAGCCCTTCCAGCAACTTATGGAGGCTGTCGCACCCCAATATAAAATTCCATCCCGCACTACATTTAGTAGAACTATGGTGCCCTCACTGTACCGGTCATGCATGGGGTTTTGAAGGATCTGCTTGGAAAGGCTGGTGGCCAGTCAGTGCACTTTACTACTGACTTATGGAGTGCTCCGAGTGGCCAGCATGGCTTCCTGTCCTTGACGGTGCCTTGGTGGCAGCCCAGTGTGTTGCAAGACACATCATTACTGACAACAAATTCAGGTGCAGTAGCTAACCAGGCAGGGCACCACTCTTTCCTCCTCCATGCTGAGGTAACGGATCAGCTGCACACCTCAGATAACATTTGCAAAGCACTGCAGAACATGGTGGTGCAGTGGCTAGGGGGGGCAGGCAGGCACACAGACACAAATGGGGCTTGTTACTGATGGTGCAGCTAACATGATAAAGGCTCTTCAGGATGGCAGATTTGTGGGTGTGCGCTACTCAGCATGTCCTGCATCTGGTAGTGAAGGCTGCTCTCGAGGATGGCAGTAACACTGAAAGGTTGCCAGCACTTCTGGACTCATGCCGACAAATTGCTGGCCACTTCCATCAGAGCGTCAAAGATAGCCAGCTCCTCAGGTAGGAACAGAAAAAGGCAGACCACCCAGAGCACCGCGTACAACAAGATGTTGGGACCAGGTGGAACTCCACCTTAGATATGCTAGACAGCTAGAGTATATCCTGGAGCAGAATAATGCAATTCACGCAATGTCATGTCACCATTTCATCGGTAGTAACAGAACACTGGGCAGGGCTGACTGGGCCCTGATGGAACAGGTAGTGACAGTCCTCCTGCCTTTCTGTGCTTTGATGGAAGTCGTAAGCAAAGAGAACACTAGCCTGGCAGAAGTCATTCCCCTCTCCACACACCTCTCCTTAAAAATTGGCAATTTCCTTGCCCATAGGGAACGCTTGCCTGGTGCTGAGGGTAATATACTTCCCAATATTGCTGCCCTTCTAACGGGGCTGAAGAAGGAACTGACTCAGTGCATGGAAGAGCACATGAACTATTGTCCCAAGTTAATGCTTGCCACAATTTGCGATCCTCAAATCAAAGTGTGAACATCTAATAAACTATACATCTGCTGGAAAGTTAGGTCTCCAACTCACTGCAATGTATTGAAGACCTCTCTAGCATTTCAGGAGCTGAAAGGTACACTTTAAACTAATTGAGAGTTTCATTTCTTTAAATATATTTAGCCAACATTAAGCAAGCATTGTTCAAAAAGTCATCATAATGAAAAAATTGTTGGACTGTCGGATTGTGAGTTGGTGGTAAAAGACGGACAATATTTTCAGAATTAAATCCGTAGTGTCTGAAAATGTGTCTTAAAGAGTTAAAATGACAGTGAGAAGGACGTGATGACGTTGGACGCTTGAAGGGAGGAGCGTTCGGGCCTCACAGACCAGACTAGCGGGAAGGAAAGAGCTTGTACCCCGTTATCGGCGGCTGACCCAGCGGACAGTTTGATGCCTTGATGAGAGTGGTGGAGAAGGTATTGGAGGCTGGTAGCTGGAAGGGAGTGGGATGATTATGCGGGCTGTTGCTCGCCCTGATGGTGTGGAGTTCCAGCATAGATGCGGGATCGGCGTCAGCGTTCGGCCTTTTTGATCTCATGGTGGATGGGATGGAATAAGAACAGACCGCGCTTAACTTTGTAAAGGAGTGAGGGAATGAAACGGAGTGGTTGGCTGCGGTGGGGATCGGACACACTTGAGAGAAGTGCTGGGTCGCTGGAGACAGTTTTGGTGTGAAAAGACGCCGATAGAGGTGAGCTACCATTGAAGAGCCTCCCTTTGATTCTCCTGTGTGAAAATTAAAAGTTAAGTTTGAATATTGCTTTCTGATTGAAATCGGAAGATATTTATTTGGAATGGAGGTGGAAGGAGGCCTGTAAAAAGGATGCTGGGTCAGCCGTAAACATATTCCATAAGTACTCCATAAGTAAAATTTTACGAGGACGTTGCTGTGAAAGAGGTAAACGTGTAATGAAAGTGCACATGTTATAAAAGAAAGGAAAGAGAAAGAAAAAGGAAAGAAAAAAAAAAGAGAAAAAGAGAAAATCAGATATTCCGGATATATATTGAAGGTCAGAATGGCCACAAAAAGAGCTGAGAACAATAAGTCAAAAAAAGACAAAAAAGGGGAAATGGATGTAAAAAAAGATAAGAAGATAAGTTTGATTTTTTCACCTCAGGCTCAATCAAAAACGGATCAGATGCATAATACCTCTATTGCTTCTGTAGAAATGGAGCAGGTGGAAATAAGAAGACAGTCTACTGGGCCTATGATTCAGGCCTCACAAGTGATTTCGCAGGAATATCTCCAACAGTGTCTGGATGCTCAAATGATATCTTTTAAAAGAGAGTTGGACAAACATTTTGTGGATATAAAAGAAAATATGATGAAATTGGGCTAAAGGGTCAAGTTGAAAGTTTGGATTTTGACATTAAGAACTTGAGAGATGAGAATGTTATAGTAAAAAATAGATGTGATGAACTAGAGGTAAAACTGGTTGACATGGAAGAAAGGATGCGACGGAAGAATTTGAGAATCAGAGGTGTTTCGGAATCTATAACTTTGACCGCACTCAAAGACTATCTGCTGGAATTATTTAACACCATGGGGTTACAAGGAACGCTGAGAGAAGACTCCATAGATTATTGTTATAGGACAATGCGAGCTAAGAATGTTGCAGAATCGTTGCCCAGAGACATTATTGTCCGATTCTCCTCATTTTACACTAGACAGAAGATCTTCTCTGCAGCAAGAGACTTTAGATCGGAAAATGAGAAGTTTGTTAAAACACAGTTTTTTCAGGACTTATCCAGTTCAACTAGGCAAAAAAGATTTGCATATAAATCTATGACTCAAGTCCTTAGGGATAGGAAGATCAGATATGTGTGGGGTTTTCCAGTTAAACTGATTGTATGGGAGGGGAATAGGTCTTTGGTATTTGATACTCCAGGGAAGGTCCAGGAATGGATTGACTCCCATCCTGCTTGAAATATGCCATATCTTACTGAGGGAGAGGGAGGTGGGGTGTGGGTGGGGAGGGGTGGTTAGGAGAGGAGTATTGGGGTAAGGGGATCACAATTGGTGAAGTTATTAATCACGGTTGGTATTATGATGTAAGAGTCTTTTTGGGGTTTTTTTTGGGTTTTTTTTTAACATATGGAGATTTAATGGAAACTTATGAGGTACACGATGAGTATGTTATGGGAAGATAACAAGTGTGTAGAATAGTAGGAGAATATTAGAATTTTTTAATATATTATATGCACCTGTTATTTCATTTGAAGCTATTTTAGAAGGGGATTACAGGGTGGAATTATAGAAATGTTGGTATAAGATTGAAGGTATTGGATGTTTAATCACCTGTATGTAAGTGGCTATAATTATGTTAATCCTATATAGATAATGTGTTTTGATAATAATATGGTTTGGGTGGGGGGTGAAGTAAGTAGGGTTGATATGACATACACATGTAGGTGGGGGGGGGTTAGATCGTGGGGAAGTGGTGAGAAGAGGCGTTATGCAGATGGTAAGGTAATATGGAATATGAGGAGAATGATTCATTTTGAATATAGAATGGGGTGTTGAGATTGGGTATTGAGAAGAGAGGAGAGGAATTTTGTTCTTTATTTTCTGGTCTGAGGAGGTCTTTGTGAGGGTTGGTTAAAGGGGTATTTTCTATTGGGTGTTGGGGGTTGTTGGGTTCCACCCAATGGATAGGGAGATATCTAGTGATGCCCAGATACGAGGCATGAATGTAATGTTTTATGTTTATGTGGAGTGTGTGATAAGTGTTATTAAGATGTGGTGTGCGGTTGAGCTCTCTCCCTGGGTAATGAGATATAAGATGGGAGATGGAGAGTTTGGTTAAAATTATTGTGCTTAATGTGCAGGGTTTAAATTCCCCCCAGAAGAGGTGGTACCTGTCTGATATGTTGTTTAAGGAGCGTATTGATGTATGTTGCTTGCAGGAAACACACATGAAAGGAGAAGAGGGGATGAGATTAAATAATAAAAGATATACTGTGATTGAATATTCCTCATTGCCTCACAAAAAGAAATGTGGTGTGGTTATTTTGATATCTAACCAAGTCAAGTTAGAGGTAATTTATAAACAGAGGGATGTTTCGGGTAGATTTGCTTTTGTGGTTTGTAGGATAGATGATCGTGTGTTTTCCATTCTTAATATATATGCTCCAAATTTAAGGCAGGTTAGGTTTTTAAATAGAACGTTGCATACTATACAGGAGTATGTGCAGGACACCTTCATATGTTTAGGGGATTTTAATTGTGTGGCAGATTGTGAAATGGACAGATTTAATGTGGATAATGGCGGTTGTAGTTCTCGGACTAGGTTGTTGGGTAGGGCATTTCAGGACATCCTGGGAAGATATGGGCTATATGATGTGTGGAGGACTATAAGACCAAGTGATAGGGATTATACATTCTTCCCTCAAAGTCATCAAACTTTTTCTAGAATTGATATGATCTTGGTGAGGGCAGAGTCGGTTAGAGATTGTGAGAGGATTAGTGTTGGTAATGTCGTATGGTCAGATCATGACTCAGTATGTCTTGAAATTAAAAAGAAGTATGGAGGAGGAGAAAGGAGATGGAAACTGAGGGACTCATTAATTTCCACTAAGTTGGACATTGAGGAATTATGTCAGATATCTAAGCAATATTTTGATGAAAACTTGACTGGTGACGTTGGTCTGGGTAATGTGTGGGCAGCTTATAAGTGTGTAGTAAGAGGGTACTTCATCAAGAAACAAGCATCCTGTAAGGGAAAATATGGGAAGAAGTTATCAGATCTTTATATTATGCTACATAATTTAAGAATGAAGAGTCAGGGTACTCCAGATAGTATTGTTATAGAAGAAATGTTACAAATTAAAAAGGAGATTCAAGAATTATTAGCTATTAAAGCAAATGAAAACCTACTTAGGTTGAAACAACGATTTTACTATCTGGGGAACAGGGCAGGTAGAATGCTTACAAATCAATTGAAGAAACGTAATTTGAAGACCCGAGTATTTAAGATTATGGAGGGGGAGAATAGCTATATTAGTCCTGAAGCAGTTGGGAAGGTTTTTGGGGAGTTTTATGGAAAGTTGTATAACATTCCAGATGACAATCAAGATAGAATACAAATTAGGAAATATCTAGCCGAATTCAAAATAGGGAAATTGATGCAGGACCAGACTGAAAGTTTGGAAGCTTGTTTTTCGTTAGGGGAGGTACGTAGTGCGATAATGGCGTTGAAATCACGTAAGGCTCCCGGCCCTGATGGGTTTCAGGCTATGTTTTATAAGAAAATGGTGGACTTTGTGGCTCCTTATATGACGGAAGTCTTTAATGAGATTAGAGTTACAGGTAATTTTCCTGGGGAGATGTTACAAGCTTTTATTTTACCTATTCTGAAACCTGGAAAAGAAAGTACAAAGCTTACAAATTATAGGCCTATTTCCCTGATAAACACTGATACAAAGAGATATTCGGCAGTATTGGCAGAGAGGTTAAAACATATATGTCCGGATTTAATTCATAAGGATCAGGTAGGGTTTATTAAGGGGCGTTACTCGCATAATAATTCTAGGAAAATAATTAACTTGGTTGAGTATGTGTCATTGAAGAAGGTTCCGTCTCTTTTCCTATCACTTGATGCTGAGAAAGCCTTTGGTAGGGTAGGTTGGGCTTTTCTTGAAGAGGTTATGTTAAGTTTTGGGTTTGGAGGGGGTTATATAGGCTCTGTTATGGCCTTGTATAAAGGACCTACAGCAAGAGTGATTGGTCAGGGTATCAGTTCAGACTGGTTTAAGATTCATAATGGCACCCGACAAGGGTGTCCGTTAGCTCCGCTGTTGTATGTTCTGACTATGGAGCCCTTGGCCAATAGGATTAGAGAGAATCAGGAGATTGTAGGTATTAAAATTGGGAAGCTAGAGTGTAAGCTTAGTTTGTATGCGGATGCTGTCCTGGTGTCAATGTCTGGTCCGAGAACTTCTATACCCCCATTGATGGAGGAAATTAGCCAATTTGGAGCATATTCGAATTATAAATTGAATTTGAGCAAGACAAAGGCGATGAGTGTGGCCATTTCGGATGAAGAGAGTCAAGAGTTAAGATCTCTGTATGATTTTCACTGGGAGGAAAGTGGTTTCAATTATTTGGGAATTGTAATTCCTAAAAGAATAAAGAATATAGTGGAAGTAAATTATTTAGCCTTGCAGAAAGATCTTTTTCAACAGATTAAGGAGTGGAAGGGGCTATTTGTATCGTGGTTTGGGAGAGTCAATATAGTGAGATCATATATGATTCCAAAATGGCTATACTTATTGCGGATGATACCGGTTGGCCTTCCATGGGGTTGGGTTAAGACTTTCCAGGCTCGGATTTTAGGTTTTATTTGGGATGGGAAGAAGCCCCGTATATCTGGGAAGATGATGTTTGCCGCAAGAAGTAAAGGGGGAGTGGGGGTGCCCTGTCTAGGAAGGTATGTACAGGCGAGTTTGTTGGTCCACATTATGAATTTGCAACATAAGTCGAAAGTTGAAGATTGGCAATATATTGAGCAAGAATTGATTGGTATTTCTAGATTGGATTTTCTATTGTGGTACCATAAGGATAGGATTAAGATGTTGAAGAAGAGAGGTCTACCTATGATAATTGATAATTGTTTAGAATATTGGATGCACTTTAAATATAACATGGGATAGAAAGATCGAGTTATAGAAGAAGCTCCTATGGATATTTTGCGAGATAATATGGAGAATATGGATTTGAGGGGATGGGCAAATACTGGTGATAGGAGAGTCGGCGACCTACTGAGGGACGGTAAAATGAAGTCCTTTTCTCAGTTGGTCGACGATTTTAAAATTGGTAGTAGTGAATATTTTAAGGTATTAAGGATTAAAAACTATCTACGTAGTCATCTTTGGAAGGAGGGGCAGGAAAGGTTAGGTAGGCGAGTGATAAGCTTGTATAATGGGGGGGATGGGAGGAGGTTGTTAAGGAATTGGTATGAAGTAATAGAAGGACTTGAACCCCCATTAAAGATGATAGCAGTAGAGGGATGGCAGAGGGAGATAGGGCAGGATATCTCTTTTGAAGTATGGAAGGACAGTTTGGTAGGTATTAGTCGGGTAACTCATTGTTTGAATATGGTGGAGTTACATTATAAGGTTATGTTGAGGTGGTATATGGTCCCGGTGAGAATTGCTAAATATAGTATGGGTAGGTCAGGTATGTGCTGGCGGTGCAACTCTCATCAGGGGACGCATATTCATATGTGGTGGGAGTGTGAGAGAGTCCACAAGGTTTGGGAGGAGTTGTTTGGATTAATTTCAAATTTGATGGAGGTAATAATTCCTCCCTCACCTGAGAGGGCAATTTTCCATCATGATCTTGGGTCATTTAAGTCCTATGAAAGAATGTGGATTATACAGTGTTTCTTGGCAATGAAAATTGTGATGGCAAGGAAGTGGCGAGAACAGGAAGGGATAGAGATCCAGGTTATAATAAACCAGATCAGACATCAGTGTTTGATGGAATACGGTTACCATTTGGTAGGGCAGAGATTGGAGAAGTTTCATCTTATTTGGGGGAAATGGATACGGAAGTTTCCGTTAAAGTAGTCTAGGGATTGAGCTCAATCGCAATAGATAGGAGGTTTTGATGATTGGGTGAAATGTATGAGTGGTGTGTTATATGTCATATGCTTTGGTATGTTTTTTATGTATGTTTTGTAATTTGTTACAAAAAATGAATAAATATTAAATAAAGAAAAAAAAAATGACAGTGAGAAGATCTTCAGGAACATTGCTCTTAAAAATTCTATTGTTAAAAATGTGCTTAACCATTTGAGTGACAGAGGGGTATGCAGCTCATTGCTCTGCAATGCATTGCATGCCCCTCTGGCACTCTAAGGGTTCATTTTGTCTTTGAAATTAAAATTTTCAAAGAAACAAAGACATTGTTTTGCTTATGACTCCTTCTAATACTGTTTTAGTTTGCCTTCTCCAAGTTTAGACCAATTTTATCTTATCGGGGAAAAAATTAAGTGCCACTAATTGGTATAATATAGCTGAATGGAAAGTAGCATATACAAATATACAACATATAGTTTTATTAACCCCTTAACGACTCATGACGTGCCAGGACCATCATGGGTACACTTCCCATAAAGACCCATGACAGCCCTGGCACATCATGGGTTAAATGATAGCAGCGCGCCTTAGTGCAGGCTGCTATCATTGTGCTCAAGCTGAAATTGAGCGCTCCGGGACCAGTGAGCTCTGTTTCAGTCCTTGTCTCTTCTGCAGGTACACGTGATCTCTCCAGGAGCGATCACATGTACCTGCATTTTCACTAAAAAAAGGCAATCTGTTTGACACATTGCCTTTGTGTCTGCTCTGTGCCTCTCTCTTCCTTACTATTAAAGTAAGGGAGAGAGAAGCAGAGAGCAGACACATAGTTAAAAAAATGCAATAGTTGGGGAGTTTAATCCCTTCAGTGCTGGTGCTGGGGGCTGGCTGGATGCAGGTCCATTCCTGACCTGCAAAAAGCAGTTTGTTTGTTTTTTTATAAATTTAAAAAAGAGAAAATATGTTAATTAAACATTCCATTCATAAAATAAATCTTCTAAGTGTAAAAAAAAATGTTGGGAGTGGGATTGTTGTGGAGTTATGTAATACAGTTATACACACAGCCAAATCTTTTCAGTGAAAAAGTGGGAAAATAGGGAGGAAAAGAGGGACATGGGGATTTTCACCCAGGGGGGACAGTGACCACTTAAAACTGCCCAGTCATACCTTTCATGCAGTCGCCATAAAAATGTAACCCAATCCGCCCAAATGATCCCAAGAGAAAAAACAAAAATGGTGTTTTTTTTTACATTTTGTTACAGTTTTCTTTAATTTTAATAAAATATATGGCAGGATATCCATATAAGTGTGGTATCAAAAGAAAGCCCTAATTGTGTGCGAACAAATGATATATAATTTGTGTGGTTGAAATAAAAGCCTTAAAGGGAAAACACTGTTGAACAAAGACATAGTCAAAATGGTGTTATGGTTGGCAAGCAGAACCAGGAGTCAGACGGTATAGTTAATATAACCTTTATTATGAGAATAATACAGTAATGCAATATAATATATACACAGAGTGGGTGAACGAAAAGGTGAGTACTGTATCAGGAATAGCAGTCTCCCAATATCACCACCACACTGTCCAAGACTAGGCCTCAGCCTGCTGGAGTCTCGTGGTACGGTAACGCCCAAGAGTGATACTGACTCAGCCTGCAGTCAGTAGCTGGGAGTCTGATAGCCCCAGGTCAATACTAGGAAGGATGTCTTAATAAGGGAACCAACCCTAGGAGCGAACAGACAGGGCCTTCTAGTAAACACCAGATAGGATAGTCAGACGAGCCAAAGTCATACACGGAGCAGGTAGTCAGCCAGAGCCATGAGTTTGCACCAGATAGGATATCCACTGAAGCAATGGAATGCTGGATGTGTAGTGGACAGAGCCCCCGGTCAACACCAGAGTGGGTAGTCAGACAAGCCTAGGTCATACATAGAGCGGTAGTCAGCCAGAGCCACTGGTTTGCACCAGAAAGGATATCTGAGCCAAATCGGAACGCACAAGGAGAATAGTCAGACAGAGCCACGGGTCAACACCAGAATGGATGGACAGACAAGCCGGATCATACACAGGAATCAGGAATACTAGATAATGAACTGCTCAGAACATCAACGTAAGGGTAACTGATACACAGGCCCATAGAGGTTTATAAAGGTGCAGGAGAAGGCGGGACCAATTAAGTCCCCCAGGCTGGGCCTATAACAGGCGTCCAGACAAGTGCCTGATGCAATGCTGCCAGTAACCAGGAACCAGCAAATATACAAAGTATTGGTGCACAAACAAATTTTCATCACCATTAACCCTTTACTCTGCGGCATTGTGCCTGCATATCACTACTATATGAAAGATGAGGATTTAGTTACATTATATGGCCATAGAATGCTAAGCTTGCCACCAACGCCAAGGTATCTCATTTTGGCACGTACCTAACCTTAATATGCTTTGTCTTATGAGCTGCACAATCTTTTAAATGCGACATTTTAAAAGGATACCGTCATATATAGGGGTTATTATTGTATGGTTGTTTTTCTTGTAATTTATGAAAATTGTTAGGTTATATATATATTGTTATATATTCTTTTGTGCTTCCAATGAAACTATATATTGTATATCTGGATATGGTATTTTCCATTCAACTATATTATAACATTAGTGGCACTTCAAAATATTGTATATATGGTCTGTGTCTATCTGTCTCCGGTAGTAGGGAAATATATTAGTTATAATGATCACTTGCTGGTATTTTATGCCAATTAGGGCGTACATTTCTATGGGGTTTTTACTTTTACTCTTTCCCTTTGATGGAGATAGTGGAATTGAATGCAAAAAATGTTGGTAATATGTCTGAAAATTGATGGACCTTGGCGTAAGAACCTTTGTATTCTGATTACTGACAATTCTACCTCTATATAAATCCTGGGTAAGGCCTCATCTAGAATATGGACATCCATTCTTAAAAAAATGGAAAAATGACAGAGACTCACAATAAAACTAAGATTGGATAGTTTTAATTATAAAGAGAAACTAGTATGACTGTGGTGGTTTACAATAGAGAATAGACTTATAAGGAAGGATATGTTTACATTTGACAAATATATTCAAGGTTAATACAGGAACTCTCTGGAGAACTATTTATTCATGAACAAAAACGAGGGGTTAATCCAATAACAGAAGAAAGGCCCTTTCGACAAAACAAAGCCAGGAATTTGTTTACAGTAAAAGAAGTGAAGTTGTTTAATTATTTGTCTCAAAGACTGCATTTTGAGTTTCTGTAAAAGCTTTCAAAAACATATTGGATAACTTTGTAACTCAAAAGAATATTTATAATTTTGACAGTTGGTTTCAATTCAGATATAGTTTTTGTTTACCCACTTGGCACTTAATTGGAAATGTCTTCTGTATTTTTTTTTCTACCTCCCTTGTGATCAACAATGGTGATATGGCAAAAGCTGAACGAGATGGACGGAAGTTCAAGGCAATTTTAAAGAGCTTTTGACTATGTGTAAAAATAAAAAATATTTTTTATCTTTATTGTAAATAGACCAAGTGGTTTAAATGCAACCTTGAAGTACACTGTACTTTATTAAATTCTGTATTTTAAGTGCATCTGCATATTAATGAACTGCCATCAAATTCTAGGCACCTGGTGTTTGACAGGAGACTAATTAAAATGCCATGCAGACTAGTTTATGAGATTGAAAAGCATCTGAATAATATTAACTGTACTGCTAATGAGGGGAATGTGTGAATACAGGGTTTTCTACCCCAAAGGGAGGCTGGAAAGTTCTTGTGGAACTGAAATGGTTGAAGGGAGTTTATGCATTTTTTCATATAAGCTTTAAATCAGGATGCTGCAGAATTTGACCTTACAACGTAGCAATACCAGGGAACTTTGCTGGCAGCTGCGAATAACAAGTAAGGATTGATTGGGGATGTCCAGATTATGACATTTGCATCAGTGTGGACAGGACTCAACAGAACTGGGCAGGATTAGGAATACGAAAGACAGTATTTATCCAAAAATGGGTGAAGTGGGTAAGGGAGTAGGAGGAACAGGCTGGAAAGTGGGCATGGTTATCATGGGTGTCACTAACCCTGGAATTCACACTCTGTTCCTGGAGACCCAGTCCAGAGAGTAACCAGATATGGCATATGGAAATGCCATAGACTTGCTCTTCTTTGAAGGGTTAATAAGTTCATTTAACCTTTTGAATGTAGATTAGTCTCCAGCACAATGTGTTGAAGTCGTCTGTCTCATCCAAGAGGTTAATTCAGTAAGGAATATTCACAATACAGTGACACTGATATATTAAGAAGAATGGTACTAATTCTGGGACAAACCTTCTGCACTATAGGGGACACATAAATATTAGTAATGATTCAGATGGGTCTTTTAACACCTTAACGACCCATGACATACATGTATATCACAGGGTGTAGGTCCCTAAGGGACCAAGGACGTACATGTACGTCATGAAATTCAGGGCTCCCCATGGGGCTGCATGATGTTCGGGGAGCCCCGAATCGTACCGTACAATAAAAAAAAATGGTCCGTGGTCCTTAAGTGCCGGCTACGCATCCCTAAGGGGTTAAACCCTTGAGTACTAGAGAGGTGTCCAATGCATTGCTTTTATTGTCCCCTAAAGTCCACTTTTAATGGTGCATCAGCCTCAGTGAGAAGATGAGGCAGTGATAAAGATCGATGAGTCATAGTTGTTTTGACAACTGATGTTACCGATGGGAAAGACAGGATGTCAGATTACATTTTGATTTATATTGTACTTTTCTGATTATTCACTGCATATGACTCATCCATTTTATATCCTGGACTGATCTATCTTGGGAGGGTTAGAGTATTTCTAAAAAGTAAAGGATTATGCATCTAAAAGTCATCCCAACAGGTAATCTTTCCTTCAAGATGTCCTAAACGCCTACTCTACCTTTACTCACTTCAGTTGACCATCAAGTTTAAAAACATTACCAAACACAGATTTAACACTATCCTTGCCATTATAGCTTACAAAGCTCTCTGCTCTGCACCTGGTATTGTTAGCATGTAATGACCAAAGGAATGTGGGGTGCATTGATTTACAATATATTGCACACACTTCTGGTCCTTAATGGATTAAATATACAAATATCTTGGGAATTGAACCTTAAAGGGATGGTAACCTTTATTTTGACACTACATATTCCGCAAATGCATACTCTGTAAAGTCAAATTGCCTATTCTTTTTATTTTCACCTTTACTTTGTTTTACCCTTTTATGTCTCTGACAGTAAGCTCACTGCCACTCTGCTCCCATCCAAGTGGGACAGCAATACAGTATAACACTTCACAGAAATCAATAGTCGCTATATGAAAGACCTCACAGTCCAACGGTCTACAGTTCTGCATGGTGACATAACATTTATACACTCTCTGTTACTGTCGCGTGTGAAAGAGCCCTAATTGTATTATTTTGTTGCAACAATTTATCAAATTATCTTAAAATGGTTTGTGGTTTGGTATATGGCTCTTGTAGTACTATTATGCCCATCACATATTTTGTCCAAACTATGCAACAAAAACCACAAGTTGAAAAAAGCAAGTTAATATATGGTTGTTATGGGTAGTAATATATGCGACACAATTTTACATTTAAGCAATCAATATGAAATAGAGTACATTTGTCTTCTGCTTGCTCTGTGTTTCTAATTTGGGATTTGTGAAAGGTTTCCTCATTCCTTGCTTTATTTCCTATATTGTACACTAATTTCATTTGAGCTTGAATTGAGATTTTGAGTTAAGATTTCCATGTATGTACTAGGTGTTACTCACAAATATTAGTTAAGCTCATATGGAGGATGGGCTTGAATAATCAAGTGGATTGGTTACTAATGACAGAGGAGGAGTAATAATCTGAATTAAAAGAAGGATGGCAACATAAAACCAGTTGATTCCCTTAAGGAAGAAGTATGACTATTGCAAAAATGTTGAGATAGCCATTCCTGAATGAATTATGTTATTTCTCTATGCTCTTATACAGGTAGTGTGTCTGTAAGATACCATACCAAAGATGGGCATAAGCGCAAAAACAAAATAAACCACTCCTATCTTGCATGGAGGCAGGTGAGTGATGTCATTTCAGCTAGTGAGACAGCCAGCAAGAGAACACAGAGGAGTTCAAAAACAGATATGCCATCTATTTTGGACAAAATCCAAGACGGTGTGTCTCTGATGCAAGGAGCAGTATCTCACAATGTTACACCAGACTCCACAAGCATCATAGAGTTGGAGCCATCACAGTGGGTGGGAGATGCCAATCATAACAACAGTGAAGAACAGAGAGCTACACTGTGGTGGGTCAGACACAATTTGTACAATTCAGGTACAACTCACACACACTAAAAAGCTATACAAGATGCATGGACTAACACTGCAATAACATGAATAATGTTTATATCAAATATCAACACAGGAATAGAGTGAGGGGAGGTAGTTAGTCAGGTTATGTGGACCTGTAGGATTTTAGATTTATTGTGTACTTTTCAAATATATTAAATTTTATTCAATTGAATGTACATACCAACAGATAACAAGTGCTTTTGAATATAAATGAAAATATCCTATAGTGTAACTTTCATGCAGCAGCAACTACACCTTTTTTTCTTCCAATGAATGCAATTTAGTTGCAGCATGGCTGGTCTACATATCAGCTATAAGGCCACTGGCAGATATTTTACACAAGCTACACTGGAGTCTGCATACTCATCTCAACCACCAGTGAATGACTTAACTCAAGTGGGTATCAGTTTATCATGCTTGGTTGACACTTATGCAGGCCAACCATCAGCTATGCCCCATAGAGATTGGTTTACCAGGGATTCAAAATGAAGGTGCACTCATAGCACAAGCAATTAAAATGTAAGTAAGATTAAAAAGGCATATTAATTCATATTCACTTGTAGCTGCGTATCTAATATCAACACTCCAGGGCAATTTAATACCATATCTTACTGATTTATTGATGTCTTTACCAGCCATAGAAAGGGCTTTTCTAAGATGCCATTCAGGTCAAAGTCCCAGACATCTAGAAAAAAAAATAATCATAAACGTTGGCGGCAGGAAAATGATCTTATGCTGATGGGGTCAGTGGTAAAAACAAAAACATCCAATACCACTCTTTTGCAAACAACAATTTACCCAATTATATACCAGCTCTTATAAAAGGTACTGACACTAAAAAATGTGTACTAACAAGTGACAAAACAACGTTACACTTAACAGCTATCAAATTACCCACCTGTAAACTACTAATTGGAATCTACTACATCACAAATAAAGGACCATAGAACAAAATAGCATTACATATGCAGGTAATATTGTATAGGATTAACAACTAGTCCAGAATGTGTTAATTAAAAAGATTACATCAACTGTGTGAAAAAAAATTAAATAGGTAGGGGAGCTGTCCATTCCAGTGTGCACAAGCTGTGTTCCAAGGATATTTCTACTTTCACACTGATGGTACAGTCAGTGGCTCAGTTATTTATTCTGATTACCAAAAAATGAATATCCCTTAAAATGACATTGTTTCAGCCATTTAGTTTAATAAAGAATAAATCAAATATAGATATTTATTGTTAGATTCAAAACCAAATCTAAAATTAACAAACTCCAATTATAACGGCTTACACCATATAAGTCAGTGTGCATATGACAATATTGTAAACCAAAGTCTAATAAGCTAAATTAGAAAAAAGAGGGGTGGTTTGAAGTTGAAAAACTCTGCCTAAAAATACAAGAATACACCCAAAAACAGAGGCAAATACCCTAGAAGAATAAATGAAAACACTGATAATCAGTGCTCCCCGTGAACTTAAAGGAGCAGTAAATTTGTTTTTAGAAACATGTATGTTATCTGGCTTTTCATGTTGCATTAAACAAGGCTACTCCCACATATGGGAGATTTTCATTCAAACGTTATTTCACCTCAAACTTATTTTTATTCAAATCAATCTGTGAGCAACTGCATCAAATTGTGTCTAAAATGTACTCTATTGAGATCCATATTAAGTGCTAGTAGCATTACTAGCGATTCGGTTCAGCTAATTTCGGAATTCGGAAGAATAAGGCATATTCGGCATCATTCGGACCTTCTGAAAGCCAAGGTCTGCCCACAAAAGAAATCACAATCCAAAACGGACCTAGTCTGAAATTTCGGTGTCAATTTAGGAAATTTGGACGGTGCTTTCCCACCTGAAACTATTACAATGTTGCTACATGCTACTAAAAATAGATGGCACAACGCTTTCCTGCCTGAAACTATTACAATGTTGCTACATGCTGCTAAAAATAGATCTGGTAAAACAGGAGCTTTACAGTTCATGCAAAGTGCAGATATTAACCACATAAGGACACAAGCAATTTTGGCATTTTTGCTGTGTGTGTACCCCTTCCTGTCTCATTAGAGATGTAATATTATTATTAATTTAGTTTAATATATTTTTTTATTTTTATGTGTTTAATTTTAATTTTTTATTGAATATTTTAAATTTTTTTTTAAATTCGGCCGAATAATTTGGACTATTGCCTAATTTTGTCTGAGTCGAACAGGTCCGGTCGGAAATTCGGATCCTCCGAATGTAAAAAAAAAATTAGTCCGAATTCGAATTTTACCGAAAATTTTTGCCGTGCACAAGTCTAAGCATTACTGAATGGTGTCAAAAATTGAAGTTTGATTTAAAAAAAAACAACAAAAAAACAAACAAACATATATGCACTGTAATAATGTTTGAATTAAAACTGTCCCAACAGTGGGATTATCTTTGTTTTACTCTGAATGAAAAGTCCTAGAACAGGGATAGCTAACCCTGGTCCTCACACCTGCGGTGCATGTTTTCAGGATATCCCAACTGGGGCCCAGAAGAGCAATTAGTTGCTCAGTCACTTTTATTGGTCTACCTGTTTCTACCTGTGTCTACATATTCATGAATATCCTGAAAACATGCACTGTAGGTAGTTCCTGAAGTTTACTGCTTCTTTAACACTGTTGTGATAGTAGTGTGCAAATATTGATATTCATATCATAAAAAAGACAGGGGGATACAGTTTGGAAGGAAAGTGTGTGGAATAGCCTGGAAGTTGTTGAGAAGTGGAACAGCATGGGGAAATCTGAGTCAGCCCTCACTATTCAAGGCTCCAAAACGTGGGCTCCCAGAGATTCCAGTCCATTGTAGAGTCACAAACTGACAGAAATCAGAGAAACACCATGGGACTTGTTAACACCTTGTATTAAAACTGATAAATAAAAGATGTAAATTAAAAAGTGAGTCTCCCTCTAGACATTTCTTATCCAGTAGGCCATTTCCTCAAGAGGCTTGAGGTCATTTGCTCTGTTTGAGGCCGTCTTACTTTGTGTGGTACAAACTTACAAGAGAAAAGAAGTTACTCCTATAACAGCACCAAACCCTCCCTTACTTAAGATACCTGGGTTAGTTCGCTATTGAGAAGATATGAAGGCATAAAAAATAAAACATAACCTTTATCATATGTACATAATAAAAAAAACTTTCATAATTAAAAATAATAAAATCAGTAAATGGAATATTCAGTACGTATTTCTATGGAAACTAGCCATACTTTGCGTACATTTCATATGGGCTAAATAGCTCTGCTTGGTAAACAACAGATAATATAAAGTCTGAAGCTTACAAGAACAATATCAATTCCGTAAACAGGTAGCACCCACACCAGATATTAGAAAGTCTTCTTATAACTGAAATAATATTACTAGTGTAACTCTTCATATAACTGAAATTATATTACTAGTATAATGCGAAGGACTGATACTGTATCAAATACACAGTGAGGCTGGGGCTCCAAGACATTGAGGAGCATTTGAGCAGTTCCCTACACTAGTAATATAATTTCAGTTAAATGAAGACTTTCTAATATCTAGTGTGGGCAATACCTGTTTGAGGATTTAATATTGTTCTCATAAGTTTGAGACTTCCAGAGTGGTTAGAAGTACTGTATTCCAGTTAGCCCTGAGATGTTTTATTGCTGCTATCCATCCACATACTGAAACTCCTAGAATTAATCTTTTCAGGAAGACCTGAGAGACAGCTTTTGGACTGGTCCAGAGATAGGAAACCTTTGGCTCGACAGCAGTTAGAGATTACAACTCCTACTATCCTCAGTCAGAGAGATATATTGCTCAACAGCTGCAGAGCCAAAGGTTACCTACCCTTGGACTTGTATAACAGATGCTTTATTAATTAACACAGTAATGAAACACTTTTGCATTATAAAACGTCAGTGATATAAAGTATACCAAAATGAAATGCCCCAGGCAATCTCAGCTTGTTTTCTGAATGATGAAGTTGACTTGGGAGCTGAGACCATTCCTAACTGCTTCATTAACTCAGAGGAACTATTACAGTGCATACGTCCATTCAGTTTTAATGTTGCCTCCAAATCCTCAGTCCCATGGCCATTTTCTTTTTTACAAGTACTGCGGGTCAGATTTCCACTAGGCATGCTAGGCAACTGAGTGACATATAAACTGTATCATACTATCTAGATTAATAGATGTAATTGTTGAATGCATATTCGAAATATGTCACTTAATTGATATTTCTAATACGAAACATTTAAAAGAGAATGGGGGAGCACTTCTGAATGTTCCAAGCAACAGATCACAAGGAGGCTGATGTACTATGAAGAAATGGGACATTTCAAGGGCAAACCAACCTCATCATAGGGAACAAAGAAACAGACAAATAGAAAGGGATTTTTAGACCCCTGAATGCTAAAGCAAAGTCACCAATACATTACATTTCATGAACTTCTGGAACATACCTAATTCAACATAAGGGACTGATTTAAATGGGAATTTTAACCCCATGAATTCTATAAAGGTTTCCAACACATTATGATGGAGACCTCTCTAGCATTCAAGGTGTTTGAGATCCCCATTTAAGCCAATGGCAATTTAGAGATTGTTATTTATCCACAATGGTGCAGTTGGTTTGACCCAAATATATTCTAGTCCTTCTCATGACATCAACATCTGTGCCTCAAGAGTAGCAACCTGCCAGCTTTTAAATATACTGTACTCTGCCTTGAGCACAGGTAGACCAATCAAAATGACAAAGCGACTGATTAGTTCACCAGTGCTCAAACAGACCATTCCTCGGAGCAAGCCAATGCATGTGATTAAGCAGGGATATTCCAGGATAGATGATAGGATGGAGATATAGGCAGTTCCTTACAGTCAAGTAGGTTCCAATGGAAGTTAAATCAGCAAGAAATACTGCATATTAATTATAAAGGCAAAGTAGAGCATTTCTTGTGCAAACCAACTACACCATTGAAGACAAAAAAAATCCTAGAATCCACATTATTTTACAGTGGACCTTTAAATTAAATTAATTGGAATTATTTTTTCTCCCCTTTAATGCACTTGATTTTCCCCAGAACTGTGCCTCATTTTCTTTGTGCATATGGCCACCTATATGCTACTACTATACTAGAACATTCTTCACTCAGGCCTGGATTCCATTGCAGTTGATAACTTTAATGGCAACCTGTTAGGTAAAACCACTTGTCAACTACAATGTAATCTAGGCCTCAGACACCAATATCAATACAGAACTAAACTTGTACCACTGCACTGTGTAGTGATGGTATCTCCAACAAGTAGCTCTTGATCTACTGGTAGCTCTTCAGCTACCACTGAGTAGCCCTCTCCACACCAATCAGGTATTAAGCTATCTGGCCTGCCGGAGACAGGTCCAGTGGTTGAAATCTGATCCCTAATTGTCTGCAGGTACCCAGCAGTGGTCAGTCAGATACATGTTAGTAATACAGATTGAGTGCCTCATAGCTTAGCAGTACAGTTTTCTTGCCCCATCATAATAGCTTCTTACAGATTATTCTGCTTGCTTTGTAAATACAGCTTAGAAAGTGTAGTGGTAAATATGTGGTGTTAAGGTAGATAAGAGCCACAGTGTGACTCTGTGTTCACTCACCCATTGTAACAAAAGTTTCTAACTTTCTGTTATATTTATTAACCCTTTGAGGGCCAGAGAGGTATCCATCTCATTGCAAGGTAATGCACTGGATGCTTCCATGGTACTCAAAGAGTTACATTTTTTAATAAACTAAACATGAGTAGTTATATGGGATAGTGTTGTTAATTATGAGAAGGTATTATTAATCAGAACATCTGTGGCTCACTGGAATGCTACATGTTTTTTCTTCTGTAGTGAATATGCAGTGGCGTAACAATAGGGGTCACAGGGATTGCACCTGGCCAGTCAATCCAGGGGTCCGGCTGCCCCCTGCATCCTCCGCTCGGCGCCATGGACATAAATTAGCTGCACTCTCCCTCGTCAGCAATCCTGTAATGCAGAGCTCTGGGAAATGACATCATCCCCCAGCACTCTGCATTATTGTTGAGGTCCACACAGAAGCGCCAGGTCTTCATAGAGGTCTGTGCTGAAGGAGGCACAGACTTCTACTGCCACACAGCTGGACCACCAGGAAGGTAGGTAACAGACACTGGGGGCCATGTGAAGAGGAGGACATTGGGGGCAATGTGGAGAGGTGGGGGCAATGTGGAGAGGAGGACACTGGGTGCAATGTGGAGAGGAGGACACTGGGGGCAATGTGGAGAGGAGTACATTGGGAGCAAAGTGGAGAGTTGGGGGCAATGTGTAGAGGTGGATATTGGTTGCAATGTGGAGAGTTGGGGGCAATGTTGAGAGGTGGATATTGGTTGCAATGTGGAAAGTTGGGGGCAATGTGGAGAGGAGGACATTGGGGGTAATGTGGAGAATTGGGGGCAATGTGGAGAGGAGGAAATTGGGAGCAAAGTGGAGAGTTGGGGCAATATGGAGAGGAGGACATTGGTGACAATGTGGACAGCTGGGGCAATATGGAGAGGGGGACATTGGGGCAATGTGGAGAGTTGGGGGCAATGTGGAGAGGGGGATATTGGGAACAATGTGGAGAGGAGGACATTAAGTGCCTTAAAAGAGCAGTAAACATTTTTTTAAAATATATGTTATAGGGCTCGTTCTGCTCTGAGTTAAACAAGGATACATCCAGTGTTTGGAGATTTGTCATTCAACAATTATTACGCTGAATCTTGTTTTCTTAAATTAAAGAGCAATATTATATAGTGATCAGCAGGTGGCACTGCTCCTATCACTTGCTATTAAGAACATTAGTCAGTGACTCAAGTTCTCCTATACAGTGAATTTAAAAAAAATATCACTTTTTGCAAGCATGTTGGCACTGTTGCCAACAGTTTAAGTCATAATAATCTTTACATTAAAATCCCCCAGTAGTGGGAGCACCCTTACTTTACTCTGGAGGAAAAGACCCCTTATTATCCAGTATACTATGGCCCTTTCATAGTGATTTGTATATGCTTATTGTACAAATGTCTAATTCTAAAAATTCTAGAAATGTTTCCAGGGGGAAGGGGGCAAAGCCATAATATGACCCCAAGGCCAACACATCCAGCCCCTTTGTTTATATGGAGGGGGTAATTGTAGGACACCCATGGTGTTGATTTATATATATATGTATAGTATATTGATACCATGTATCCCTGTATAAGAAATGTAATCTAATGTTCTCCTGCCCTCCCCTTCCTTTTTTCTTTTCTTTACCCTTACTTCCTTCCCATACTATCTTCCTTTTTCACTTTTGTTTTTTTTGGGTATTTCTATCTTATATAATGCAATAAAAACTGACATTTAAAACAAATTCAGCAAAGGGCCATCAGTCTAGCTCCAACATGGTCAGTTATGGCTTCACATGATGCAGTCCAATGAAGCTTACAGCAAGTACCATTTATTAATTACAGGTGTACTAAAAACATACATCTAGTTGATCATATATATTAATAAATATCTTTTAATTAGTTAAATTAAAAACTATACAGTTTTACCGTAGTTGAGTATACAGGGAGTAATTAAAAGCCCACAGCAGTGATTAGTAGCAGGACGTGCGACAGCACCCCTTACCTTTTCTCTAAAGCCTGCTCCCTCACATAGCTCTTGGGGATAATGAATGGTCCTACACCTTTCACTGTCACAGGGGTATGCATTGCACATGGCACTGAAGGAGTTAAAGGGATAGTAATACTTTATTATTATTATCCCCCATATTGTACATATTTGTAAAATAATGTAATAGCCCCGAGGTTCATTTCTCAAACCTTTATGGTATGAGAGATTACTAAAGGCAAAGTTCCCCCCTCCTTCCCCCTTCCCTGAAGTCAGCGTTGTGCTGACTGCAGGGATATCTGGTCTGACTTTCATCATGCGGCTCTGCAGCAGAGCCGTGATCGCGTTAGTGACAAAGATTTATTTCACTGAAATTGTCTTCTACATGTGCTTGCAAACCAAGCACATGTAGAAGACTGTTTAAGTGAAATAATTATTTTTCACTAACGGGATCTCAGCTCAGCTGCAGAGCCCCAAGCCTGTCGTACGACAGACATCCCCTACAGTCAGTACAACGCTGACCTCAGGGAAGGGGGAGGGAGGGGTTTGAGAGATGAACCTGGGGGCTATTAAATTATTTTACAAATATGTACAATATGGGGGATAGTAATAATAAAATATTACTATCCCTTTAAGGGAGGACAGCTGCTGTCTCTGCTCTTTAGCAGAGATGGCAAACTGTCCTCTGCCTCCATAGAGAGCTACAGGGAGATCCCAACATCGGCAGCCTCAGGCAATGTTGGAACAGTAAAGGCTGCTATCGGAGCTTAGTGCATGTGGTGATGTGCCACAGTAACATGCAAACACATCCACGTCAATGCAACAATGGTTAATTAACTTGTATTTTAATATGCAAATAAGCCGTTGTCAAACAAAATAGAAAACCTGTTGAAGGCATTCTCATTGAAGTATACTGGGAAATGTGTAGCTTAACCTGTGGATACATTTATTAACTACAATGTGATCCAGGACTTAGTCTCCTTACCAGTGTGCAGGTTTATCCAGAAGGCACAAACAACCAATATGCAGTGGACAAATATTTTTCACTCTGTCTTTACTGACCATAATATCCCCCACTGACACAGATATCTGATAACTGATTATCTGCGAGTGGAGGCATAAGACATAAAAGCATTTGGTATTGGCTGTGGGTGTTTTGCATGAAATTCAATCTCAATAAACTCACAACTGCCTTGTATATTACAGCCCAGACAGCTTCAGCTTTTACAATTATTGAAGTGGTATGAGACAGACAAAATAAAATAAACATTTATATAAATAACAAAAGACAGACAACCCCAAAAAATATGAAACAGCAACAAAATGCAATTCTAAATAGGCTAATTCTCATAGGCCTAAAATAATATATTAATATATTAAAATGTCTGTGATGACTGAAACTCTTGATCCATTTGTTTTTATAGTTTAAGCCATATTCAGGAATCTTAAGAGGAACAAGTTGGGGTTAGACCATAGGGGAGAAATAGAACTTTTGCTTGTATAGTGTGATCGATAGACCCCCTGGACAAGTAGACTTAGGAAATAACTAAGATGATAATATAAGGTGAAACATAGAAACATAGAATTTGACGGCAGATAAGAACCATTCGGCCCATCTAGTCTGCCCATTTTCCTACTGTAAAAACCTCAAACCTTTTTTGGGCCTTGGTCTTTTCTTACATTAAGGACAGCGTTATGCCTATCCCATGCATGCTTAAATTCTGTCACTGTATTAACTTCTACCACTACTGCTGGTAGGCTATTCCACTTATCTACTACCATCTCAATGATGCCTTATGTGGACTGGAAAAACCAAGAAGCAGGTTCAGCCAGGAGTAAAGATAGCTTAAAATCTTTACAGGAATTATCTCTTAGTCAATTAGTAGAAAATCCAACTAGGAAGGAAGCCATACTAGAAGGTTTGCTGTCAGATGTAGCCAGGGGCAGACTGACAGGACCCAGGGCCCCTGGTCCAAAAAGAGGTCTGGGCCCCCTGCAGAAATCTCCACATTGCCCCTTCATCTCCATAATGCCCCTTCATCTCCACAATGCCCCCTTTGACAATGCCCCCTTCATCTCCACAATGCCCCTTCCATAATGCCCCCTTCATCTCCACAATAACCCTTCCACAATGCCCCTATCCGCACATTGCCCCCTTCATCTCCACAATGCCCCTTCCACAATGCCCCCTTCATCTCCACAATGCCCCCTTCCATAATGCCCCCTTCATCTCCACAATGCTCCTTCCATAATGCCCCCTTCATCTCCACAATGCCCCCTTCATCTCCACAATGCCCCTTCCACAATGCCCCCTTCACCTCCACAATGCCCCCTTCACCTCCACAATGCCCCTTCCACAATGCCCCCTTCATCTCCACAATGCCCCCTTCATCTCCACAATGCCCCCATCTCCACATTGCCCCTTCCACAATGCCCCCTTCATCTCCACAATGACCCTTCCACAATGCCCTCTTCATCTCCACAATGCCCCCATCTCCACATCACCCCTTCCACCATGCCCCTTCATCTCCACACTGCCCCTACCTCCAGTCTCTGGTGGTCTAGCGGCGTGGCTTAATACTGTGCGAAGTCCCGCGCCCTCTAGTAATGCAGAGGCTGGGAGATGATGTCATCTCCAAGTGTTCTGTATTACTAGAACGGCGCGCCGGCGGCCGTTGTTGTAGAGCTGCTGAGCAGCGCTGGAAGCGGCGGCGGACCCCCTTCGGTCATGGGCTCTCTGTCCGTGACCGAATGCCCGTATGGTCAGTCCTCCCCTGGATGTAGCTGTAGGACAGTGTTTGGGTTCAAGTGATCTTCAGTTAATCAATGTGGTTTAATATAAGGACAAAGGCTGAGTTGAAGAACATTAAAACAAAGGCTAATTTTCTAAAATGGAAATGTAAACATACTTATAGCAGTCTTTAAGAGTATGGAGATTTTTAGATGGAATCCAGGAGAAATGGGATTATCTGTTTTATTAAAGGCCACAGAGCATTGCATTAGATTTGTCAGTAAGGGTAAAAGAAAAGGGAAACCACTGTGGTACTCCATAGAAGTGGCAAATATAGTAAAGAAGACAAAGTTGCATTTTGGAAATATTAGCAGACGCAGAAGGAGGAAGATAGGTATCTGTACAAGGCTAAACAGAGAAGGCTAAATGCATTATTAGATGTGCCAAAGTACATGCAGAGCAGAAATCTGCTAGTTCACTATCTCCATCTATTTAGTGACCATGAAATAAATGCATGAAAAATGTTGCCTGAATGAAAAGGGTGACATCAGAATGTCTCCCGAATCAAAAGAGCGACATTCTGATGTTGCACGCCTAAAGGTCGCCAGTTCAGTAAACCACAGCTCTGCATGCTTTTACTCACTGTAATATCAATATGTCTCCATCCGTGCTTAACCCTTTGAGTGCCAGAGAGGTCCACAATGGTTGCGGACCCTTCTGGCACTCAACGGATAAATGTAAAGTTGTAAATCTTGGCTTATAGGAAAGATCATCAGGTTAGCAATCCTGTGATTGTTAAACAGTATATGAAGCAGCTGTACAATACCTAGAGGTAAAAACAATTTACCATATATTATTATTATTATTATTCTTTATATAGAGCCAACTTACAGTAGAGCAAACAGAGATACTGAATAGTACATATCGAAAATGGAAAACAAAAGGGTCAAATGGCCCTGCTCGTGAGAGCTTACAGTCTACAGGAAGGTAGGTTGGACACAGAAGGTGTAAGTGCTATGGTATCACAGTGCCTGTGATTCCTGTCACTCTCAGTTGTGGCTGGCACTGATTTGCTAACTGAGTTTGACCCGCCTCCTGATGACCTTTTTATACCTGGCTATCACATCTGTCAGATGCCCTTTCGTGGTGTTCCTGAGCCAGTAGTGCTGTTGCTGTGTTCCTGTATTCTGAGTTCCTGTGTACCGATTCGGCTTGTCCTGACCATTCTCCAGTGTACCTGCTTGTGTATGACCCGGCTCGTCTGCGTACCACCCTTGGATCCTGACCCGGCTAGACTGACGTTCCTGCTCGTGTATGACCCGGCTTGTATGACTGCCTCCTATGTGCTCCGACCCGGCCTGGCTGACTTCCTGCTCCGAAGATCGACTTCCATCTTGTTCCAGTGACCTGCGTTTCAGTTGTCGCCGCCGCGACATTTCCAGTCTCTGCTGCCCGCGTCAGAGTGACTGCCTTGCCTGGTGCTTCCCTCGATTTAGTGCTGTGCCTCGTTCTTTGTGCAGAGTTGTGTGTATGCTGTGGGCCTTCCTCCCTGTGCAGAGCCTTGCAGTAGCACTGAAGCCTCGAGTAAACGTGCATTTTAACTCTTGCAGTGCTGCCTCGAATTCACTCTCGCTATCTCCTGTACGAGCCTCGTTACCCATGATACTGCTGCTGAGCTGGCCGCTCTCCGTCGGCAACTCTAGTCCACCATTGCAGAGTGTTCACATAGTTGGCCGTTTGGGCGCTTAAGGCTCTTCGGTATTGGCTACCGACGATATCATTTGACACAGAGTGTTGGCAGAAAGGCTTCAGTGTTGGCTTATCCGGTACTACGCCCGAGGGGGCTAGTGGCTCTTGCTCTCTTATTCCAGCATTCGATTACACTTCAGGAGGCTGTTAGCTCTTGCACCGCCGGCCGGTTTCCGTTACGCCCGTGGGGGCTATTGGCACTTGCACAAACGAAAGCAGTTCCTGTAACTACGCCCGTGGGGGCTAAGTTGTTTCCCTTTCTGCTTACTATCCAACACCTTGGCAAGGCAGCTCTATCCTCAGCACTTGATGAACTTTGTCTATACAGCACAGCCCTTTTAACATCCAGGGCGTGTCAAACCTCCACATCTGAGACAGACTGTTATATGGACATTAACCCCTTGGGGGTCAATATCATCCTAGTGCATACTGTTTTGCATGTATGTCTTTTGTGCTATTACCATTGTAAATATCTCAGTTTACTTACCTGTGTATTACCTACCGCCCCTAGAGGGCATACTTGTGCCTTATTCACTTTAATAAAGTGTATTTTATTTTCACTTATTTGGTCTGAGAGTCCTAAAAAACCGTGACAGTTGGGGTGTAAGTGCCTCCTGCCACATGAACTATCGGTCAGTGGGTGGGAGAAAGAAGTGCTATTGAGTGCAGTGGTCCAGGGAAGCTGTGGTTCTGCTTGGTGGAAAAGACTAAAACATGAGGATCTGATGGGGAAGTAGGTAGAAGAGTGAATTTTAGAAGGGAATGAGAGTGAGCAGTAGTTGGACAAGCTGTTGGTCTGACCTTGCTCGTAACGGTTATGGAGGTAGTTGATAGGTGAAGGCTGGGGAGAGTCTGATGGGACAGGAGATGGAAATTCAGAGCTCAGATGCAGCATGGGAGAAGTCCTGTAGGCAGGAGTGGGAAGATGTAATAAGAGCTGTAGACAGGAGAAGGTTGTGTGCAGAGCTAAGATGGCAAGTTGGAGTGTATTTGGAAATGAGAGATGAAATATAGGAGGGTGCAGTGTTAGTAAGGGCTCTAGGTTAGCACCAGAATTTTGAATTTAATTCTTTATGCTAATCAGAGCCAGTGTAGAGATTGGCAAAGGGGAATGGTGTTCGAGAAGCGATGAGTGAGGTAGATTAGTCTTGCAGCAAAGTTCATTACAGAATGTTGTGGGGTTAGTCGGGTAAGAGGAAGGCCAATTAGTAGTGAGTTACATTAGTCAAGACGGGACATGACGAGTGTTTGGATTAGAATTTTAGTAGTGTCTTGGGTGAGAAAAAGTCAGATCCTAGAGCTGTTACAGAGGTGGAGGCGGCATGAGTTGAAGAGTTACTGAATGTGGGTAATGAAGGATAGGGTGGAGTCTGTGTCTTTTCAGTTGGCACAGGCAGAGCAAGATGTGGCAGGACATGCCTAGCAGCCAGACCTCTTGCAATGTTCAGCCTCCTGGGCGTGACGGATACCAAAACCGATGGGATACCATCTTTGACACGACACCGACTAATAAATAATATGGAATTACTTAGCTTTTCCTAAGACTTTTCAAGGTTATGTTCATCACTTTTCTGTGTATGGGAATACTGGAAATGTATTTACAATATACATGCCTTGCATATATGATCTCTAAAGAGTACTCTTTTCCACTGTTAATATGAGAGAGTTTAAAATGTTAATTTCCTTTACTTTCATTGGTTTCAGGATATCTGTCTTGCAACATTCCAATTTCCATGAAGCTATCACATTTCTCTTTCATATAAACATTGTTGAACAGTAAAGGCAGAAAACAATAGCATATGATTTTTGATAGATGTTGCTTCTGCATTTTCATAGCTTATGTGCTCCCTTTGTGGTGAAACATTTAATGAAAAAAGATCAGTCACCCGTGCAGAAAAGTTAATATACTGAGGATATCATGTTATGTTAACACTTTGGTACTACAAATGAATAAAAGGTATAAGCAATTATAGATAATGGAATCTACATTATGAAGTAAAGTAATTGTATGTTTTTCTGTCAGTTCCCTAGTCCTGGGAACCTTCAAATAGTGGTCCTCTCGGCACCTGATTGAGATGCCAACTTTCTCCTTGGTCTACTGATCCCTTTTCCTGTGTCAGTCATGTTATGGCATGTAATTATGGTATGTAGCAGCAATTGTATGGAGCAGCAGTTGTGTTGTAGCTGAACTGGTATTGGGGAAGCTGCACAGGCATCTCACAGGGGGCATGCAGGGGGAGATAAACAGTTGTGGGTGAATGTACAACAACTGTTAATCTTCATAATGTGCATCATGGTCTTAGCTGTACAATTCTTCAGGGAATATCTGATTAGCTATGTCTGCCCATATTCACAGTACCATTCATATTTATAATAAACAACACAGTTACAAGCAATACATATAGATAATAATGAAGTTGATAAAAGTACAACTCCAAAGGCTTTCACTCATGTAAAAATCTGTGTGTGTGTGAGGACCTCATCTCCAGCTGAGTAACTCCTGCGCGTGGTACATTGCCAGGCACTGTTCAGCTGCTCATACTTCTTGGAGCTCAGAACCGCCCAGATATTTACAACACAGGAACCTTACCCTTTGAGTGCCAGAGGGGTCCACAATGCATTGCTTTGCCTTTAAAGCACATATATTGATATTACACAATGAGTAAAAGCATTGCAGGGGCTGTAGTTTATTGTTGAAATGTTGCCCTCTATTTGGTTACCTTTAAGCATGCAACATCAATAGTCACTCCTTTGATTTGGGTGACATTCTGGTGTCTTCATTCAGATGACATTTTTAAAGTACCATTTTGATGGTCACCAAATAGATGGAGACATTTCAATAGGATACCAAAACTGCCCAGTCAATAAAAACTGGGGACAAAACAATTTTTAGATATATAAGTGAAAGAAAAAAACAAACCAAGCAATAGTTACAAAAGATGGAAGTTATGTAAATGAGGATTAAGGTCTAGCTGACTGCATCAATGAATATTTTTGTTCACTTTTACAGAGGACAGTGAAAGGATGTGAGGTCTGTTAGAAAAAAGAAATAGTAAGACATGAGAAGCATGCATGTTTAAAGAAGAAGTTAAACTTCAACTCTTTAAGGTAAAAATCAGATAAATCAATAGGCTGATGGGGTACACCCAAAGTTATTAAAATAACTTAGGGAGTTTTCTGGAAATAATTGAAAGAATTGTTAAATACCTGAAATTAAATGGCTTGCAAATCACAAACAGAAAGGGTTTACAGTAGGGAGATTGTGTTAAACTAACCTCATTGATTTGCTTGACTGGATAACTAAAATAATAGATCGGGGGGGATCAGTAGATACAGCTTATCTAGATTTCAGGCTTTTGACACTGTCCCTCATAGAAGACTCACTGATAAATTGAAGTGTTTGGGTCTGGTGTACAAATAGTTGAGTGAAAAAGGCAATGGCTGAGTGATAGGAGAAAGAGGGTTGTAGTTAATGGAGAATATTCAGAGGTAGGTTGTATTACTAGTGGGTACCTCTGGGATCTGTACTGGGGCCCATTCTTTTTAATATTTTAATTTGTGATATTGCAAAAGGTCTCCAAGGTAAGGTATGTCTTTTGTAGCTGAAACAAAGACCTGCAACAGGGTAGGCATTCCAGGGGGAATAGGTCAAATACTTCAAATGACAAATTATTTAGGTAAATTAGGAGAATGGACAAGAGTGTGGTAGGTGCAGTTTAATGTTGATAAATGTAAAATAATGTAATTGGGATAAAAAAAATCCAAGCACAGAATATTAAATATTAATAGTATTAAGGGTACTTTGCTGTTGGAAACAACAGTGGAAAGGGATTTTTGAGGCGCAACTAGGGTCCCTACACTAGAGACCCATGGATGTATTGATATGGGGCCCTAAGCCCCATATCAATATATCCAGGGATCTAAAACATGAGTGAAAAGATACAAAATTAACCCTATTAGTGTCAGTGGGTCAGTGGGGTATCAATACATTGCAGAGCACTGCATATCCTACTGGCACTCGAAGGGTTAATCCCCCTAAATCTAACACCAAACAATTAAAATAAACACTTATCTGTAATCCAGATTCCCAGCAGGGTCTTCAGCACCCTGGTCATCCGCTTATCTTCCTTCCTCCACTTCTTTCTTCATATCTTGCTTTCTCATCAAGTAACAAATAAAATTACATCACTATCAGATATTGGGTTAACACAAGAAAAGATCATGGGAAGACTGAACAAGATTAAGACTGACTCAGTGCAGTGTTAACAAGACCCCTCTTTTTTAAAAATTCTATCTCTACAGTGACATAAGACTGGCATAAAGCCAATGTAGTGCCTCTATTTAAAGGGATAGTAATGTTTCAGAATAAAAGCAGCTCCAATTAATCTTCATAGAATTCAGGCCATGGAGAGTGTTATTTCAATACTGTCAGAGTTGTAGTTCAAGAGTAATTAAATGCTATAGTATTCCCCTCCCGCCCCTTTTACTGATGTAACACTGCTCACCTTAGAACAGAAAGAAGGTGTCTAAATGGCTTGCAGAGAGGGACAATCTTTAATTAGCTTCAGGGAAAAACCTGTCAAGGGGGACAGGGCTTGCATTGTTTTCACAATAAGAAGATTGTCCCTTGCTGTGAGCTGTCTAGTCTGTGGACCAGATTCCACATCTGAGGGGAGGTGGCTTACACTAGGTAAAAGGGGTGGGAGGGGGATACTTTATCATTCAATTACTCTTGAACTACAATTCTGACAGTATTGAAATAAAACTCTCTATGGCTCAAATATGATTAATTGGAGCTGCTTTTATTTTGAAACATTACTATCCCTTTAAGAAGGGAACTAAAACCGAACTTGAGAATTATAGACCTGTGAGTTTGGCCTCTGTAGTGGGAAAACTGCTAGAAAGGATAATAAGGGATTATATTCAAAATTACAACACAAAAAATATGAATATTAGCAGGAATCAACATGGTTTTATGAAGAATAGATCATGCCAAACTAATTTTTTCAGCTTCTATGAAGAAGTAAGTATCAACCTGGATCAGAGCGCAAAATTTCCACTTGCCACTAGCCAATGGCGAGTGGAAATTTAGCCCTGGCTAGTAGAAATTCAACCCTGGTGGTTATGTTTTGGCTTGCAGTAGCGAGAAACTTTTCAGGTCTGGCTAGTAGCAAAGAACTTAAAATTATAAGCCCTGACCTAGATAATGGTAAGGCAGTTGATGTAGTATATCTATATGTTGTAAAGGCATTTGATAAAGTACCGCAAAGGAGGCTGGGGTATAAAATAAGAAGGTTGAGGCTAGGGGATAACTTTGCAATTGGATAGAAAACTGGTTTAAGGATAAGGAACAGTGTGTTGTAGTAAATGGACAATTCTCCAATACAGTTAAAGTTGAGAGTAGAGTACCTCAGGGTTCAGTACATGCTTATAAATTACCTGGAAATAGATATAGAAAGCAACATATCAATATTTGCAGATTACACTAAATTATGTAGGGTAATAAATTCAGAACAGAACAGGATATTCATTCTCTACAGAGGGATTAAATAAAATGGCAGACTGACCAACCAAATGGAATATGAACATTAATGAGGGAAAGAAAGAAAACATCCCCAAGCTACTTATGGACTTAATGGAATCATTTTAGGGGACTCGTTGCTAGAGAGAGACCTGAGAGTCCTTGTAAACAACAGACTTGGAAACAGTGACCAATGTCAAATTGCACTAGCAAAAGCAGAAAAAAAAACAGTTCTGCCTTGCATAAAAAGGGGTATTGAAGCAAGCGTGGATAAAATCATTTTGCCAATGTACAAATGGCTGGTAAGACCGCACCTCAATATTCAGAGCAGTTTTGGGCACCAGTTCTGAAAAAAGAATATTTTAGAACTGGAGAGAATACAGTAAAGAGCAACAAAATTAATTAACGAAATGAAAGACTTGACGTATGAGGAATGACTAGACAAACTTGGTTTATTTACTCTAGAGAAAAGACGACTAAGAGGAGATTTTATCACAATGTGATATGAAAGGTCAATACAAGGATCTCTCTTGTGAGCTATTCATTCCAAGACAATCAAATAACCAGGGGACTAACCCCTTGAGATTGGCAGCTGGAAAGCTATAAAATCCTCATGTTCTGGGTTATGAGGCAAAGGTTGAACATGATGGTCTTTTTTCAACCTAATTTACTATGTTACTATGTTACTCTTCCAATATATTCCAAATATTCCCAAATCTTGTTTCTCAATGACAAAAGAAATATCAGTTAAAATAATATATGCCCCTGAACAAATATGGCCTAGAAATGTACAACACCTCCTCTGGCGGCAGCAGCAAGAAAACAGATGAAAAATCCCCGCCCTCATATATCTCTCAGGAGAAATGTTAGCACATAGGCTGCAAAGAATAATATAGGAACTGGAGAAGTGATATCACTGGAGAAGTCATCTCCACTTTATCACCTTTTTATCACACCTTCTCCAATTCCTGTGTTATTCTATAGATCCTATGCACTAGCATCTCCAAATTTGAAGAAATCTTAGTGCATTGGCTCTGTAGTATAACATAGGAATTGGAGAAGTGATATCACTGGATAAATCATCTCCACTTTATCACCTCTTTAAGCATCTCCCCATTGAGTAGTTCACAATTTGAGGATACAGATAATGCAGTGTAATGTGTGCTGATATGATCAGTGGTACTTTAGATGCTCTAGACATGTTGTCACCATCTTTTCTTTTATGTATATTTCTATTTTAAATAAAGAAAATATATTTTTGTTTGTTTTATTTGCAGTAATATTTGTCAGTTTGATCATTATGTATGTGTATTTCCTATGTCTCTCGTAGTAGAGAGATTTGTAAATATATATAGGAGCCTACATTTCCAGAGTTTTTATATCTAGGTTACACATTGGGGCCCAAAGGGGTAGGTTATTTGTATACCATACATGTAATATTTTATATCTTGCTCTGCATGGTCCTGCTGTGCTTGGAACTTTAGATCTACAAAATAATGAGTGCCATCTCCACTAATCCTTCACAGCAATATAATGGTACTTTCATGAAGATAAGCCTCTGAGATTTCTGATGATGATGTTTACTTGTCTTCTCTTAACCCTTTGAGTGCCACACACTGTGCATACCCCTCTGGCACTCAAAGGGCTCATATTTTCTCTTTCTATTTATTTATTTGCTTTTGCCTTACATAAAATGTTGGTACTACTGTTTTAACTCATTAGAAATGAGAGAGGTCTCTATTGTTTTGTACATCCAAGGGGTTAAAGTTTTAGTCTGGATTTTCCTTCCTTGTGTGTTCCCCCCCTGCATCTCCCCAAGAACTGGCCGCACAGATTAAAAGCTTTTCAATTCCTAGTATCAAGGCTGAGATGCTAAGAAGAAATGAAAAATGCAAATGTAATGTCAGATAAACTGTCCTCTTTGGCTCTGAGCCATACTAATGTCACACATTAAAATGTCACTTGGAGGGAAGGCACATGGAAGAAATATTTGTAATATTGTAATTATTGTTTCCATCCATTGAAAGCAATAGAACTGACCTTTAATAATTAAAGGGGCACAATACAAATAGAACAATACATATCGGATAAGTGTTGCTTAACCCTTTGAGTGCCAAGGGTGTGTCCAACATAATGTGTTGAATGCCCTTATGGCACTAAAAAGGTTAACATGTTTAACAGAAGGTAGGAGTCCTTCATACAGCTATATATATATACATATATAATTTTTGCATAGCATGTACAGTACTCTGCATTTGCTAGCCTCCATTTTAGGTCTTTATTTAATCCACTCATCTTCAAAAATAATATCAGGCTTTATTAGTCTGAATGACATCAGTCATAGAAAGAGAGCTCTGTCCATAGCCCACTTAGAATAAGGTAAACAGTTTCAAGATAGTAAAATAACTGTCCAGATACACACAACTTTCATTTTGTTATAATATGTATGTGTGTATATTCACAGCAAGTGTATAAGGATAAAGATATGAAGCACTCATTGGATTTATTATCACACCTTGTTTTTGTGAGTACATGAATCTGTGTTTTTGGATATCTAGCCAGTGCATAATTAAGTGCCTGATGGGCCTGGAGCTAAAAGCTATGATGGTCCTTTTCTGCTGAGAGTGTACTGTGTAGAAGACTGCAAGATACAGCATACAGTAAAGGAAGTCCTGCTACATCTAATCATGGTGTCCAGGAGAAGAAGGCCTGTTCAGCTACTGGTGGAGTGAGTTGTGGATCTTCTGCTCTTCTCTTCATGTCTTCTGACCCAAAATGCACAGATTATTAATCTACTTTAATAAATAGGTCTTTTGTAGAATACATTCTAGCAAGTGTGTATTAGTTTCAAAAATATTCATGTTTCATTTAGATAAGGGAATATATTAGAGAAGGGTTCAGTGACAATGCAAAGGCCCTGGAGGTTGCAATTCACAATTAAAAGATATTAATGGGAATTTGCTACAAGCCCCCAAATATTGAGGATTTTGCAGAAATGCAACTGTTAACATGCAATCATACTGGGAGATTTCAACCTATAAGGTGCCACCTCCCCTCAGATCTGAACACAGGATGATATGTGCTTAATAAACCGATACCAAAACATGAACAAAGCATATATTAAAATCAACTGGATACTAAATACAGCTAGTGAATTTATAATATATAAAAAATGATTGTGGCTGAGAAGTGGGTTTTTAACTCTCCAAACAATCCTAGATATACCTCTCAATCTATACATCCAGGATTGTAGAGAGAAACAGAACAGTGAATCAGATCTGTCCCACAGTGACGAGAACACAGTGTAAAGGCTCCTCCACCAGATCACCTATAGGCCTGCTTCCCATTCGCAATTGTTTTTCATATATTTTAAAATCACTAGCTGTATTTAGTGCCCAACTGATTTTATTAAATGCTTTATTCATATTTAGTTATTTTATGTTTTGGTATTGGTTTATTAAGCGTAAATCATACATCTACTTTTCAGATCGGACACATTGTAGAGCCTTATAGTTTTTTACCTATTCTTTTCTTTTGTTTGTGCTCAGTAACGGGGGCATTCCTTATAGGTAGCCTATCTGATAATAGAATCATTTATCAGTTTGCATTTACACACATGAATTATATTGTATTTGCATTCAACCTTTGAAATTTGTTATGAGAAACTCATCAACAATAATTTAACCAAAATATTCTACTTTAAAAAAGCTAACTTTATAATGCCAAAAATAGTAGTAAATTACATCAATGTGATGTGATCTTCAAAGATAAAAATGTACAAGAAAAGTAGATTTTATTTTAAATGTTCTTAGATATCAATACATGCCATTGTGTATTAAATTCAAATAGAGCAAAATAAGACCAGTGTGGCTTAATAACAAGGTCTGCAGGGAAATGGCAAATAATAAGCAGACTTTTAAACTGTTTAAGTCTGAAGGATTAGATGTATATATAGAATGCAATATAATCTGCAAGATAGCAATAAGGTGAGCTTAAAATGAAAATGAGAAAAGTATTGCAAGACAAATCCTAATCAATTCTATATAAAAACAGCAAAAAGTTTAAGGTTGATATTGGTTCTTTAAAACTCAGAGTGGTGAATTAATTAGCTATAAACACAGTTATAAATACATTTTTTTCTTTTATATATACAAAAAAAGCAATAATGGTAGGCTATGGTCAAACAGAGAGAATCACAGAATTTCCTTTGTTACGGAGAACAAAGTCCAAAAGAGACTGAAAGAGATTATGGTGTATAAAGCACCTGGTCCTGATGACGTACACTCCAGGGTACTTAAGGAACTAAGTTTCATAATAGCAAAACCCTTATCCTTAATATTTATTGATTCACTATCATCAGGCATAGTGCCCTGAAAAGCAGATTTAGTACCTTTATTCAAAGAGGGGTTAAGATCTAAACCAGGAAATTATAGTTTTGTGAGCTTGACTTTTGTAGTAAGATTTTAGAAGGGTTACGACTTACTAACTGATAGTATTCAGGACTATACAACAAACAAAAACATTATTAGTAATAGCCAGCATGATTTTATGAGAAATATATCATATACACTAACTTACTTGCATTTTATGAAATTGTAATTAGTAATTTGGTCTAGGGTATTGCTGCTGATGACTTGGATTTTTCAAAAAGCCTTTGATACTGTGTCTCACAACAGGCTACTGAATAAATTAAAAGGCTTTGGCTTGGGAGGTAATATCTATGCATGGATAGAGAACTAGTTTAACCCCTTAAAGACCGGCCAATGCAGCATGCGAATGACAGTTAAGGAGCATGGGTAATTTTATTTCTTTGTTGCAATGGATTCGGGGATCCATGAAAAGTGTGCAGCTGAACGGGGATCCTGGAATTCCATGACGTGCCAGGACTGTCGCTGGTCCTTAAGTGCTGTGACTGGCATAACAGTCCGGGCACATCCAGGGTCATTATGGGGTTAAAAATAGATTGTAGGGAGTTGTAAATTGAACCTTTTCAAGTTTATCTAAAGTTATGTGGGGTGCCACAGGGTTCAGTCCTGGGCCCAATACTTTTTAACATCTTTATGAATGATCTAGAAGTGAGTATTGAAAGTAAAGTCTAAGTCTTTGCTGATGACACTAAGCTGTGTAAGGAAATCCACATATTGCAGGATGTTTTTTTCTGCAGAAAGATTTAGATATACTGAGTGAACTGACGGAAAAGCGGCAGATGAGGTTTAATATAGATAAAGTTATGCATTTGGGCTGCAGAAAACAGCACTCTAGGAGAATCCTCTTTAGAGAAAGATGTAGGCATACTTATATACAAAAGACTTCACAGCAGTGTTGCTGTAAGAGCCAATAAAATACTATTCTATATAAAAAGGGGTAAAGATTAGTGTTGAGCGAGCATGCTCGGCCGATGCTCGGATCGGCTTGAGCATCGCTCTGCTCGGCACATGGCGGTACTCGTACGAGTACCGCATGTGCTCGCCCGCCATGTTCGGGTCTCCTCCCCGCACGTTTTGCGGCTGCTGCGCAGCCAATAAACGTGCAGGGAGGCTCTGACATCGGTGTAATGCCAGCAGCCATGTTGGCTGCTGGCATTACACTGATTGGCTGGCCAGAACCCGTGGTCGGGTGCTGTATAGCACCTGACCATCGAGTTGGGCTCAGTCTTAGCCAGGGAGAGCTGAGGATAGGAAGGGAAAGGCAGTGTAGGGAGGAAAAAAACCAAAATTGTGAAAAAAAAGAACCAAAAGTCCTTTTTAGGACTACTGTGTGTGGGGGCAGCAGGTTATTTTGTGTGGGGGGAAAAAAACAAAAAAACAAAAAAAAAATATATTCTGTTTAGTGTGCAAAGTTGCAGATTAGAGCACATTCTGTTTAGTGTGCACAGTTGCAGATTAGAGCACATTCTGTTTAGTGTGCAAAGTTGCAGATTAGAGCACATTCTGTTTAGTGTGCAAAGTTGCAGATTAGAGCACATTCTGTTAAGTCTTCAAACTAAAATATCAAAGTCACATATTCCATTCAGTGTGCGTCGCCGCAGTTTAGCAGCACATTCTGTGTACTGTGCAGAGTTGCAGAATAGGAAGAAATACTGTTAAGTCTTCAAACTAAAATATCAAAGTCACATATTCCATTCAGTGTGCTTCGCCGCAGTTTAGCAGCACATTCTGTGTACTGTGCAGAGTTGCAGAATAGGAAGAAATACTGTTAAGTCTTCAAACTAAAATATCAAAGTCACATATTCCATTCAGTGTGCTTCGCCGCACTTTAGCAGCACATTCTGTGTAGTGTGCAGAGTTGCAGAATAGGAAGAAATACTGTTAAGTCTTCAAACTCAAATATCAAAGTCACATATTCCATTCAGTGTGCTTCGCCGCAGTTTAGCAGCACATTCTGTGTACTGTGCAGAGTTGCAGAATAGGAAGAAATACTGTTAAGTCTTCAAACTAAAATATCAAAGTCACATATTCCATTCAGTGTGCTTCGCCGCAGTTTAGCAGCACATTCTGTGTAGTGTGCAGAGTTGCAGAATAGGAAGAAATACTGTTAAGTCTTCAAACTAAAATATTAAAGTCACATATTCCATTCAGTGTGTGTCACCGCCGTTTAGCAGCCTATTCTGTGTACTCTGCACAGTTGCAGACTAGGAAGAAATACTGTTAAGTTTTCAAACTCAAATATTAAAGTCACATTTTCCATTCAGTGTGTGTCACCGCCGTTTAGCAGCCTATTCTGTGTACTCTGCACAGTTGCAGAATAGGAAGAAATACTGTTAAGTTTTCAAACTCAAATATTAAAGTCACATATTCCATTCAGTGTGTGTCACCGCCGTTTAGCAGCCTATTCTGTGTACTCTGCACAGTTGCAGAATAGGAAGAAATACTGTTAAGTTTTCAAACTCAAATATTAAAGTCACATATTCCATTCAGTGTGTGTCACCGCCGTTTAGCAGCCTATTCTGTGTACTCTGCACAGTTGCAGACTAGGAAGAAATACTGTTAAGTTTTCAAACTCAAATATTAAAGTCACATTTTCCATTCAGTGTGTGTCACCGCCGTTTAGCAGCCTATTCTGTGTACTCTGCACAGTTGCAGAATAGGAAGAAATACTGTTAAGTTTTCAAACTCAAATATTAAAGTCACATATTCCATTCAGTGTGTGTCACCGCCGTTTAGCAGCCTATTCTGTGTACTCTGCACAGTTGCAGAATAGGAAGAAATACTGTTAAGTCTTCAAACTAAAATATCAAAGTCACATTTTCCATTCAGTGTGTGTCACCGCCGTTTAGCAGCCTATTCTGTGTACTCTGCACAGTTGCAGAATAGGAAGAAATACTGTTAAGTTTTCAAACTCAAATATTAAAGTCACATATTCCATTCAGTGTGTGTCACCGCCGTTTAGCAGCCTATTCTGTGTACTCTGCACAGTTGCAGACTAGGAAGAAATACTGTTAAGTTTTCAAACTCAAATATTAAAGTCACATTTTCCATTCAGTGTGTGTCACCGCCGTTTAGCAGCCTATTCTGTGTACTCTGCACAGTTGCAGAATAGGAAGAAATACTGTTAAGTTTTCAAACTCAAATATTAAAGTCACATATTCCATTCAGTGTGTGTCACCGCCGTTTAGCAGCCTATTCTGTGTACTCTGCACAGTTGCAGAATAGGAAGAAATACTGTTAAGTCTTCAAACTAAAATATCAAAGTCACATATTCCATTCAGTGTGCTTCGCCGCAGTTTAGCAGCACATTCTGTGTAGTGTGCAGAGTTGCAGAATAGGAAGAAATACTGTTAAGTCTTCAAACTAAAATATTAAAGTCATATATTCCATTCAGTGTGTGTCACCGCCGTTTAGCAGCCTATTCTGTGTACTCTGCACAGTTGCAGACTAGGAAGAAATACTGTTAAGTTTTCAAACTCAAATATTAAAGTCACATTTTCCATTCAGTGTGTGTCACCGCCGTTTAGCAGCCTATTCTGTGTACTCTGCACAGTTGCAGAATAGGAAGAAATACTGTTAAGTTTTCAAACTCAAATATTAAAGTCACATATTCCGTGTAAGATGAAGAAGGCGGGTAAAAAGGGACGGGGAAGTGGACGTGATCCTGATAGTTCAGGGCGCGGGTCAGGACGCGGAGAAACTGTGCCTGGTGCCAGAGCACAAGAAAGAAAGACATCCACCATACCTAGCTTCATGTCTAATTTTACAGGGCGTCGCAGGACATCACTCTCGAGGTCCGACCACTGCGAACAGGTGGTCGGTTGGATGACAGCTGATACTGCTTCCAGTCGGTTAAGCACCACCCTGTCTTCCACCAAGTCCACTCTCAGTAGCCAAGAGTCTGGTCAACATAATCCTCACTCTGATCATCCTTCCTCCCACCATACACGGTCTGGTCAAAGAAGTGATCCCACACTGGGATATAGTGAGGAGCTCGTCTCATCACCAATCCTTCATTTGACCCTCTCTCCAAGCACGCTTGCAGAGGAACATGACATCTTGTGCCCTGATTCACAAACTCTAGAGGCTACCCAATCACAAGAAGATGACAGATGTGAACGGCATTTAAGGTCAAAGTAAGTAGTGGATGATGATGATGATGATGATGAGACACAGTTGCCATTAAATCAACCACTATTTCCGTCTCAAGACCTTGTTGAGGAGAATGTTATACAGTTGTCAATGACTGAGTATGTGGTGGGATCAAGACTTGAGGAGGATGATCAGAGTGAGGAAGTGGAGGAGGACTTGGTGGACGATGAGGTGACTGACCCTACCTGGGAAGGTGTAGAGCCGAGCGATGACAGCAGTCCTGAGGGTGAGCCATCTGCAGCACCGCAACAGGCTGGAAGAGGCAGTGGTGTGGCTACAGAAAGAAGGCGGACCGCACCAAACCGGCCCGCAAATGTTCCACGGAGCACCCCCTTGCGTAAATCTACCTTGCCAAAGGGTAGGTGTTCCGCGGTATGGTGTTTTTTTAAGGAAAGTGCGGACGACAAAAGAATTGTAGTTTGCAACCTGTGCCACACCAGAATGAGCCGAGGCATGAACACTAGAAACCTCACCACCACCAGCATGATCCGACACATGGCATCCAAGCACCGTAGTAAGTGGGAGGAACGCCTGGATCGCCCATCTGTGTCTGCAGGCCACACCACTGCCTCCTCTTCCCCTGTTTTCGGTGCCGGCCAATCGCCTGTCGAAGGCGCAGGCCCGCATACCTCCCGCCCTGCACCTGTACCATCTGAAGCACCATCAGCGACCACATCCACTTCCCTGTCCCAGCACAGCGTCCAAATGTCGTTACCCCAGGCATTTGAGCGCAAGAGAAAGTACCCAGCCACCCACCCACAGGCCATAGCACTAACCTCACACCTTTCCAAATTACTGGCCATCGAAATGCTGCCATTTAGGCTTGTGGACACTGAGTCCTTCCGCAGCCTGATGGCAGCAGCTGTCCCTCGGTACGCGGTCCCCAGCCGCCACTACTTTTCCCGGTGTGCCATCCCCGCATTACACCACCATGTGTCCCGTAACATCACCCGTGCCCTGACCAACGCAGTTACTGGGAAGGTCCACTTAACGACTGACACATGGACAAGTGCTTGTGGCCAGGGACGCTACATTTCCCTGACGGCACACTGGGTGAATGTCATGGAGGCTGGGAGCGACTCGGACCCTGGGATGGCACGGGTGCTACCCACGCCGAGGATTGCGGGCCCTACCTCCATCAGGGTTTCCACCAGCACCTACGTTATTGGCTCCTCCTCCTCCGTTTCCACCTCCGAATTCTCTACACGCAGCGCCACTCCCCCATCAGCCAGTAGCTGGAAGCAGTGTAGCACTGCAGTGGGGAAGCGTCAACAGGCCGTGCTGAAGCTGATCTGCCTTGGGGACAAACAGCACACGGCCTCAGAGCTGTTGCAGGGGATTAGTCACCAGACCGAGCAGTGGCTCTCACCACTCAACCTGCAACCAGGCATGGTTGTGTGTGATAATGGGCGTAACTTGGTGGCGGCTTTGGAGCTCGGCAAGCTCACACACGTACCATGCCTAGCGCATGTATTTAATTTAGTGGTGCAGCGATTTCTAAAAACCTACCCCAATGTGCATGATCTCTTGACCAAGGTGCGCCGCGTGTGTGCACATTTCCGTAAGTCATCTACAGCTTCGGCCGGCCTGTTGAAGCTGCAGCAGCGCTTACAATTGCCAGCTCACCGGCTGCTGTGTGACGTGAGCACGCGCTGGAACTCCACCTTCCACATGTTGGCCCGGCTTTGTGAGCAGCAGAGGGCAGTAGTGGAGTACCAGTTGTTACACGGTCGTCGCCTCTCCGTTCAACTTCCTGTAATCAGAAGTGAGGAGTGGGAATGGATGTCAGACCTCTGCGAGGTTTTACGCAATTTTGAGGAATCGACACAGATGGTGAGCGGCGATAACGCTATTATCAGTGTAACCATCCCACTTCTGTGTCTACTGAAACGCTCGCTGCTCACAATTAAAACCGACGCTTTGCATGTGGAAGAGGTGGAAATGGGGGAGGAAGAGCTTACACAAGGTGATAGCCAGAGCACCCTCACTTCGTCTTCTCAGCGACAATTGGAGGAGGCGGAGGAGGAGGAGGAGGAGGAGGAGGAGGAAGACACGGTTGCCTCCGCTACAGAGGGTAGCCATGGAACTTTAGTTCCATCTCTTCAGCGTGGGTGGGCAGAAGAGGAGGAAGAGGATGAGGATATTGAGAGTCATCCTCCTGGTGAGGACAGCGAAATCTTGACTGTTGGTACTCTGGCACACATGGCTGACTTTATGTTAGGCTGCCTTTCCCGTGACCCACGCGTTATACGCATTTTAAACAACATGGATTACTGGGTGTTCACCCTTCTGGACCCCCGCTACAAAGAGAATTTCTCATCTCTCATTCCTCCGGTGGAGAGGACAAGCAAAATGGTGCAATACCAGAAGGTTCTTGTTGAAAAATTGCTCCAAAATTTTCCATCTGACAACGCTGGCGGCAGAGTACGTGCTACCTTGGCCAACAGAGAAGGGGAGAAAAGGGGAGCACACAGCAGTTCCGAGAAAGGCAGGGCAACACTCTCCAAGGCGTGGGACACCTTCATGACACCCCGCCAGCACCCTCACCCTGATGCGCAGCCTAGTGTCACAAGGAGGGAAAAGTTTTGGAAGATGGTGAAGGAGTACGTAGCAGACCGTGTCAGCGTCCTCAATGATCCCTCTGTGCCTTACAACTACTGGGTGTCCAAGCTGGACACGTGGTATGAACTGGCACTCTACGCCTTGGAGGTGCTGGCCTGCCCTGCCGCCAGCGTTCTGTCTGAGCGGGTATTTAGTGCTGCTGGTGGCATCATAACAGATAAGCGTATCCGCCTTTCCACCGACAATGCTGATAGGTTGACACTTATAAAAATGAACAAGGCCTGGATTTCCCCTGACTTCTCCACTCCACTGGAGGAAAGCCCCGGGGGAACATAAACTCACTTTATATATGTTATTTACAATGATGTGAATACTCTGTATTCCCATTCACCCCTTCCACCCAAAAAACGGGTATATGGTTGACTCTTAATCTTCTCATCCTCCTCCTCCTCTTCCATATGCCCTGTGCTATAATTTTTATATAGGGCCAGCTCACCAGCGGGCCCTGTGATATAATTTTTATATAGGGCCAGCTCACCAGCGGGCCCTGTTTGACAATTTTTATATAGGTCAGCTCACCAGCGGGCCTTCTTATATAATGTTTTATTGGGTCATCTCTCTAGCGGGCCCTCTCATATAATGTTTTATAGCGTCAGCTCACTAGCGGGCCTTCGCATATAATGTTTAGGATGGTCAGCTCTGCAGCAGACCCTCACCCATAATGTTTTAGATGGTCAGCTCAGCGCACGTTTCCCTCTTAATCATGGCCTCAGTTCAATAAAATCAAGGAAATTTTTGGGAGAATTTGCCTCTGCGCACGTTTCCCTCTTAATCATGGCCTCAATTCTGAAAATCAAGGAAATTTTTGGGAGAATTTGCCTCTGCGCACGTTTCCCTCTTAATCATGGCCTCAGTTCTGAAAATCAAGGAAATTTTTGGGAGAATTTGCCTCTGCGCACGTTTCCCTCTTAATCATGGCCTCAGTTCTGAAAATCAAGGAAATTTTTGGGAGAATTTGCCTCTGCGCACGTTTCCCTCTTAATCATGGCCTCAGTTCAGAAAAATCAAGGAAATTTTTGGGAGAATTTGCCTCTGCGCACGTTTCCCTCTTAATCATGGCCTCAGTTCAGAAAAATCGAGGAAATTTTTGGGAGAATTTGCAGATGATATACAAGTAAATATACAGCAAATACTGTTTGGTAACAATTTTTCGCCTAAAGTCGTTTTTATTTTCCTTTTTGTGTGTTTTACGGTCAGTCTGTAAAAATGGCGTACTACGGGCGAAAGATCGTTCCCAGCAGCGATGTTGGAGTCCAAGATGCATCCAGACATCCTCCCTATGCTGTCCCTGAACCATTTCTGTGGTGTTTCCATCCTTTTCTGCCCTTTTCCTATGGACCAGGCACCCTCCCCTCATCAGAGCAGGGGGTGCCTGGTGTAATGCTCGAGTCCTCCCATTGACTTCAATGGGGCTCGGGTGCTCGGCCGAGCACTCGAGCCTCAGGGGGTGCTCGGTCAGAGCACCCGAACACCCGAGCATTGGGGTGCTCGCTCATCACTAGTAAAGATGCATGGGGTGGGAATATAATTCTACCTCTAAATAAATCCCTGGTAAGACCTCATTGGGAGTGTGTGGAGTGCAAGTTTGGGCACCATTTCTTATAAAAAAAGACAATATTGAACTGGAAAAAGTGCAGTGATGTGCAACAAAAGTGATAAAGGGATTGGAAGATCTGGGTTATATGATTACCATTTACAAATATAGTCAAAGTAAATACAACTAACTCTCTAAGGAATTATTTACTCAAAGAGCTGAGCAAAAACAAGAGGTCAGCCATTAAGACTATAGCTGCTTTCCAAAAAGTAATGGATCATTTTCTAGCTCATAACAGTACTGTAAATTATGACAATTGGTTTCACAGCAGTTGGGATGTTGATCCATTTGGAGTCAGGAAGGATTTTTTTACCCACTTAGGGATTAAAAAAAATGTTTTTTTGGGGTTTTTTTTAGTCTTTCTCTGGTTCAACAGGGGTGAACTTGATGGAGGCATGTCTGTTTTTGAGCCTCATCATCTATCCTATATAATAATTCACTATGACATTTGTCAGAAGCCCTCATGCACAGTAGAGACTGCCCGAATGCTCAGAATGATGGGAGCATTCTGTACTTTCGGGCAGTCTTTACAGTGCATGACTGCAGCAGGACGCAGAGTAGGACCGGCCTCTTGGCCCGTGTACATGGGCTTTTACACTAGTGTTACTATATGTTCTCTTTAAGAGCTATCTGCACAGAACACAGGGATATAATTATGGGACAAACCAGCTACACACATAAAAATTCCCATTGCCCAAAATGGGGCTCTGAACTTGTTGAATGCTACAGAGACCTCCATGAGCGATGAATAGATGCTCTGTAGAATTCTATAATTTAAGGGGTTGAAAATCCTATTTAACCCTTTGAGTGCAGAGCAACATGTTGCATGCCCCTCTGGAACTCATATTGCAGTTGGTTTGCTCCCAAGCGTCTGCACTTTTTGCTTTTGCATGTAGCCTTAAATATCATGAAAAATAACCATTTGCTACCCTAAGGCAATGTATAGCCATCATTTGACCCCCTGGAGTCCAGAAACATCTTCAGTGCTTTCCAAAGCAATTAGCTGGAAACCTCTTCAAATTCCAAGGGGTTAATGTACATTAGAATTATTCAAGCTTACTTTTTGGGTGAAGGATTGAAATTGAACCCCTTGAGAACAATTTCTTCAGAATATCTTGCACATCCTTCTGGCACTCAAAGGGTTAAATGTCTATTTAAGGGGTTTGAGTGATATAAATTAATTATAGATTAGAGACTGTGGACTCGATTCTATTACCAGCGCTAAAAATAAAACAGGAATTTTTTTTAAGTCAGTTTTTGCTATCCTATTACCCGACTTGTGAAAACAAAACCAGAGGTAATTATACTTACCACCAGTCTAAAAAAAGCCCATAGGAAACAACTAAAAACAACGTGCAATTGGTATCCTATTACACACGCTCAGTATTACCACCTATCTTGTGGTTAAATTTAAGTCAGAAATTCTGCGCCTCAGAGGTTGAGGAATAGAAGCCATAACAACAGTTTCAAAACCATCGCTGTTCGACCAAAAGCAGCGTAGAATACAGTATACAGCATAGAAATCGGACATAAAGTCCCCCATTCACCATGACAACCCCCCCTTTTAAAAGTTGACTACAGTGCTTTCTTTCAGCACATTAATCCGACAAATATTGTTCACAGTCGACAGTTAACCCTTCTCCTTCCAAATCCAACTTACAGTGCTTTTTCACCATATTAATTCGAAGAATATTGTACATCTGACATTTTAACCCCCCTCCCCCTTGAAAAGTCGACTGCAGTGCTCCCATGACTTTCTTTCACCATTTTTATCCGACATTTTTCTTCTCCTATTATATACGACATGCCCTCATATTTTGTATTGCAAGATTAACACTATGAGTACCAGAGAGGTATTGTAATGTGTTTGCTACCCCTCTGGTGCTCATAGGGTTAATAAGCAACCTGTATATGTATAAAAAAGGTGTTTGTTTTTATTACATATGTAATTTGTGTGAAAATGTAATTAAATATTTAATATATGTGTAACAATGATTTTCTATTTTTAAATAATATATGTAATTTGTATTGAAAAAGTACTTCAGACCTCAAGAGGGATATCATGACCCCTCATGACACCCCTCCCAGCATGGGGACGACAATTGTCCCCTTTATTAATTAAAGAGCATATAACTTATGTGTTACACATAAATTAAATATTTAATTACATTTTCACACAAATTACATATATTATAAAAAGAAACAACTTTTTTTTTTTATACATATACAGGTTGCCTATTAACCCTATGAGTGCTAGAGGGGTAGCAAACACATTACAATACTTCTCTGGTACTCATAGGGTTAATCTTGCAATACAAAATATGAGGGCATGTCGCGTATAATAGGAGAAGAAAAATGTCAGATAAAAATGGTGAAAGAAAGTCATGGGAGCACTGTAGGGGGGTCAAAATGTCAGATGTACAATATTCGTCAAATTAATATGGTGAAAGAAAGCACTGTAAGTAGGATTTGGAAGGGGAAGGGTTAATTGTCGATGTAAACAATATTTGTCAGATTAATGTGGTGAAAGAAAGCACTGCAAGTTGACTTTTAAAAGCAGGGGTTAATATGTTGAGGGGGGCACTCTGTCGGATTTTGTTATGTGGAGAACACATCTAACACTGAACTTGATCTTTCTGTCATCAAATGTACGCCTATTTCCTTGGACTTTGACATTTTGAGTGTATTTTGTAGGCGGTAGTCAGAAAAAAGCAGACAGCGCCAGTTTTGTTACCACTCTGAAAAGTGCTGTCTACACCAGTTTTGTTTTACTGTGGTTCTTCAATATAATATCGACGTTACACATGTTTGCAAAATTCACACTACTTGTTTTTCTTGTAACGCCAGTTTTAGCGTGGGTAATAGAATCGAGCCCTGTATGTCTTCTAAGTTTTTTACCATTTCATGACCAGAGTGGTGTATTCAATGCATTGAGCAGCCTTCTGATCTTCAGTGGTTCAAATGTTGGTCCTCTTTTATGACAGGACAACAAATAATCAGAATTAATAGAGAAAGAGAAGAATTTTGTCTCATGCAGAGTTTTCCCATTTTGGGCAACATCAATGACATCTGATATTTTTATGCATGTCTATGATTGTCAAACACCACCTGTGTTTAGCTATAGAAACTGCAAACAAGCACATTTTTAATGTAATGTGAAATGATTCTCCCAATAAGCACAGTATGTATCCTGTGAGTCATAGATTTGTGTCATAATAAAAGATAAACATTTAGGCACTCACAATGCGTACTGACCCAGATAATACTGTAACCCTTTGTACACCATAAAGGTCACCAATTAATTGTGAAGAAATGGAGACCACTCTAGCGGGTAACACATTACCAAGGTTGAAAAACTAGTAATGAAGTTCACTGGTCAGAAAATAAATGAAGAGATCAAAACATAGTGGTCCACCAGATGCTAACCCTTTGCGTGCCAGAGAGGTATCAATGCGCTGTGGATACCTCACTGGTACACAAAGGGTTAAACAGAGAAGAGCGTGAAAATGACAGAGAGGCAGAGAGAGAGAGCTTCATTCAAAAGTTAGTTCAACCCAAACATGCTTTATTTGTAAAGAAAAATTGAAATTATGCAATTCTCATACCATAATCCACATATCACAAACCAACTGCACCATAAGGGACAAAAAAATCCCAAATGTTGAATTAATTTAAAAGGGGCTTTTAACCAATCAAATAGTTGAGAGGTCTCCAATGCACTAATTTGCAATAAAGGGAATGTTTATTTGTTCCTTCTGGTACATTTGGTTTGCATCTGAACTGCTACAGTTCTTCTTAGTATGTCAGCCGCACTGTGTATGCCAGCTTCGTAGATTGCTTATTTGATAGTGACTGAGTTTAATTTCTGACGTTTTATATTCTGCAAGTGCAAGATAACTCCTTTGTAACAGACACAACTCTAGATTTGTATATAAAGTTCCCAGAGTTGTTGAGGTGTGTGGAAGAGTATATTGTCCAATGCCTACAGTGCAGCTTCCTGTATAATGATGTAGGGCAACATTAAGTACAGCAGACCCACAACATAAAAACTAGGAACAAACCCACAATTTTTGACTGTCTGTGCACCAAGGGTGGGTGACCTGTGTTCACCTTCCAGCTGTTTTTAGACTACAGTTACTTTCATCCTCAGATGGTCAACATCCATCTATAGATGATGGGAGATGTAGTCCAACAACATCTGGAGAGCTTCACATTGCACCTCTCTTTCACAGATCTACAAAAACAGCAAACATTTCTCATTATTTTTGTGCTAGAGCTGTCTCTGTGTCTTTATGATCTGAAAGGTGTAATGGAGAACAAAGGGGCTTTCTGAGAAACTGGAAGTGCCACTCTGTTTGTCCATTGATTGCAGGCACTCTCACAGCTTGCTGATTGTACAACTCCTCAGCAGACCTTTTCTTCAGAACATTCCTGGTACCCTATGGTATGGAAGCACTGCAAAGCCCACCCACACACACTGAATGTGTTACCAACACCAACATCTTCAACACATGTACCCTGGACCTGTCACCCATGGCCACATGTGGGACCTTGGGTCATCAGCTCTGCTGGGAGCTTTCTGTGTTCACTCTGCTGTAGTTGCATGCATTGACTAACGTTCCCTGTGAAATGACTAGCCATCTCAGTGACAATATGCCTTGTCATCTAGCTGCCTGTATCACCTTCTGTATCACCTACGCTCTCATTACTGAATACAATGTTCTGTTGCACACACTTTTATCACAAATATTAATATCTTGTTTCCCCTGTAGTCCCTCATACATATGACTCCTGTATTGACTACCGGGGGGGAGATGCACTAAAGGCTGATAAGGGCACAGGATGGCGATGTTATGTCAGATCTGTGTTAAAGGTACATTACCAATATGCACTAAAATGTCTTTGCTATCATATCCCCATAAATCTGCCACTTATTAATTATAAATATCTATAAAATAATCTATAAATATCTATAAAATAATGTTCCATATGTATGTCATAGAACAGGGTTGTCCAATTTCAGTCCTCATGGGCCGTCAGCAGGCTAGGATGTAAGGATGATTAAGCACAGGTGAGTTTATCAGTGGATCATTCATTTTGACTGTCTCACCTGTGTTTAATCAGGAAAAGCCTTATATTCTGGCCCGTTAGTGGCCCTTGAGGACTGAACTTGGACAGCTCTGCCATAGAAGAAACAAACATTAAAAAGAGGTTATACTCCCACCTCAACCAAAAGATGGCATGGGCTTGATGTCCTCACTATGGGTAATTTTGTTGTAAAGCGACTGCTCCATATCTTGCATTTCCACGTCATGATTGCTGGAGAGGTCTGTACTGATCTAGAAACATCCCTTGCATGCGAGGGGTTAATTACACTTTAAACCCATTGTATTTTTTACTCCCATATTTGCTCCATGGTGCATTTGTTTCATCCCAGAGCTCACACATTTCAATCTGAACATCACTCTTTGTATGTATTCATCAGAAGGATATTCATTACTGTTCCCTGAATATGCACTAGCTTCATTTATGTGTGGTGTCAGATTCAATGAAGATCACCAATCATCTGGTGTAAACGCCCCATTTTGTTCAAATACAGAATGCATGTATATAATCTTCTGTCAGTGCAAGTTCACCAGACTGATACATGGAAACCATATTATTGGTATTCAACCATGATTCACTAGCCTCTGGATGATGGTTTGCAAGCAAAGAACCTACACCTTTGAAATGGCTTCACATACGCCATTCAAAGATTGGCAGATCTTTATCCTTTGAGTACCAGATTAATTGCTTAACATCCTCCCTCGACATTCAAAGGGTTTAATGCAGTGGCTCTCAACCATATTGCCATGGCACTTTGGTGTGCCCTTGGCATCGGTTTAGGGTACCCCTGTTTTTCTAGGCATTTTTGGGGGAATGTATATATGCTCATTTTTTCAGTCTCATTGTGAGATCAAAGAATAGCTATATATCCACATGTTTTTCCTCTCCATTAAGTCTTTGAGAAAGATCAATGAAATAAGAATGGTGCACTGAGAATTCCATAGTCCGTGTGAAGTGTGCCTTGAGCAAAAAACATTGAGAACTGCTGGTTTAATGTGTGCTGAAACTCATACCCAGGCATTGCTGAGGGAGCAAATGCATTGTTAACACTGATAATATGTGTATAAAAGTCTGTTAGTGTTTCTGTTTGTGAATATCTGGTGCTCTATTCTGTCCAATAATCTCCCAAGGTGATTTTGGATATATAGTAGAAAGCGGCGGTGGGAGACAGCACAATCATGCAAAAACATAAAGAAAGGAAAAGCGTACTAAGTGTACTGGCCAAATGAAAGACAATATGCATATAAAAGATGTATAAAATAAAGGTGAATTGGCCAATTAAAACTCAAATATCAAGAATAGAGCAGGTGAATGCTTCTCAAATAAAAGATAGCATATAGTATTTATTCAACAAAATAATGAGGCATATATAAAAAAACACAAAACATAATAAAACAATACTTGAGCTATCACTGATCTGACTGGATGTAAAATAAAAAAATGGTAAATGAAATAGATGTGCTCTTACATAGGTACAATGGCAGCTGAGATAGATAGTAGTGGATAAATAAGTATATAAGCCAAAGAAAAGATTAGAAAAATTCTGGTACAGGTGTACTCAAGAAGCCAGTATCCTCATATGAACTGTCTGCATGTTTAATTGCATATTGTTTCTGGTGCCGTGCAATGAGCTGGAATCCTGGAGACGGACGCACATTGGAATACTAGGTCCACACACTCCCCCGGTTAATCTAGTTCTCCCTATGGAGTTCCTGCCAATCAGATAACTCCCCTGGTGTTTAGCACAAATTCACCTTGATGTGCTGTATTAGATGTGTATAGTCCTGAAACCCAAATAAAGAAAGGTGAAGTCACGTACAGCAACCTAGTAGCAGTAGTAGTGCCAGTCACTTCTAGTAACTATTGGATGTATTGATTTGGGGTTTAAAAGCGCCATCTTTTTTCAAGGATATAGAGCCAGGGTTCCTCTACATTTGCCCTATGTAAGTGAAGCCAGGACAATCATAGTTGACCTGAGCGAACTTACAACATAAAAGTTCTGCAACATAATAATTAAATGGTTACATGTTATTCATTCAATCCCATTAGTATAATTGCTTGTAGAAAAGCAGAATACATGTAAACATTTTATTCACTCCATCCTATTAATTTAAATTGTAGTAGTTTAACACAGTGGAATACCTGTAATATTAAATGTTTTAAACAGAAAGATAAATAAAACCAGATTCTTGATATCAAGAATGTCCAATTTAGAAAGAGATACAGTAATTATAAATCTAGAACTGTATACAGTGTCATATAATAATGAACATTCTTCTGGAGACTTTCTATTTCTTATTTTTGTGTGATCCATAACATAGATGTAGCAAAATGAATTAAATCAGGAATATAAATACAAAACACAATTTTATGTCTCCTGAGCATATCGGAATATAAGCCCGAAAATAATTAACAAAACCTGATTAACTAAACTGGATCTATAGACAACATAAAGTTTCCTCTATTGGTAACATAAAACATAAAATGTAATGGTGTGAATCTGGTATGCAGCGGACTATGAGATACACTATATGACCAAAAGTATGCAGACACCTGATCATCACACCTATATGAGCTTGTTGGATATCATATTCCAAAGCCATGGGCATTAATATGGAGCTGGCACCTCGCTTTGCGGCTAGAACAGCGTCCACTCTTCTGGAAAGGCTTTCCACAAGATTTTGGAGTGTGTGCCCATTCAGCCAAAAGAGCATTTGTGAAGTCAGGCACTGATGTTGAATGAGAAGGCCTGGCTGGCAATCATTGTTCCAATTCATCCCAAAGGTGTTAAGCGTGCAGGCCACTCGTTTTCCTCCACACCAAACTCATCAAGCCATGCCATTATGGACCTTTCTTTGTGCACAGGGGCACAGTCATGCTGAAACAGAAAAGGGCCTTCCCCAAACTTGGAAGCATACAATTGTCTAAAATGTCTTTGTATGCTGTAGCATTAACATTACCTTTCACTGGAAATAAGGGGCATGTCCCAAAGCCTGAAAAACAGACCCAGACTATTATCCCTCCTCCACCAAACTTTAGAGCAGGCACTATGCATTCTGGTAGGTAGTGTTCTCCTGGCATCCGCTAAACCCAGATTCGTCCATCAGACTGCCAGATAGTGACGCGCGATTCATCACTCTAGGCAGCAGGTTTCCACTGTTCCAGAGTACAGTGGCGGTGTGTTTTACACCACTCCAGCCAACGCTTGGTATTGCACATAGTGATCTTAGGCTAGTGTGCAGCTGCTCGGCCATGGAAACCTACTTTATGAAGCTCCCGACGCACAGTGCTTATTTTGATGTTGCTTCCAGAGGCAGTTTAGAACTCTGTAGTGAGTGAAGCTACAGAGGATAAGATTTTTATACACTGCATGCAGCCCCACTCTGTGAGTGTGCATGGTCTACTGCTTTGTGGCAGAGCTGTTGTTACTCCTAGATGCTTCCACTTCACAATGATAGCACTTACAGTGGACCGGAGCAGATCTAGAACTGACTTGTGGCAAATATGGAGCCCTATTACAGTGCCACGTTTAAAGTCACTGAGCTCTTCAGTATGACCCATTCTCTGCCAATGTTTGTCTATGGTGCTGGCATGCCTATGTGCTTGATTTTATACACCTGTTAGCAATGGGTGTGACTGAAACACCTAAATTCAATAATTACTTTTGGTCATATAGTGTACCTCAAAAAGACAAGTGTGTTCAAGCCATATATACAATATATCCTTTTAGAAACTTAATTTGGTTGATAGAACTGTAAACATATCAAAATAACTAAATACCTCACTGGGGATACATAAACTTGATAATTAAATATACATAACCTGAAGCTAATGAGTAAAGATATTTTGACTATGGTGAATAATGGTAATTCTGAGATCTTTAATATTGGCTCCATGACTTTCACTAAAATGTCTTGCCAAGCTATGCTTGTTGCTATTTTCTCAATATGTTACCCCTATGCTCAGGGAAATGTTCTTTGACCTAGCGGATAGTTCTTCCAATGTATTGCTTATTGCATTGGCATTTTAAGAGTTATATGGTGTAGATAATAAAGTTGAATAAACCTTTGGTGAATTCATCTGGTATACTGGAAGATTTTAGCATTTTCTGCGATGTGGAATGTGCCCACATGTAATGCAGCAAGTATGTTGAAGTTTCCACATAACGGGCAAGGTTGGAATATGACATGACTTTGTCAGGAGATCAAGTTAATAAGCAAGATCTACAGATCAATCCAACATGAATTTCAGGAGTGGACCACTCCTCCTAGCACATCACCAAGTTTAGTGCATATGGTGATCTGTGTCTCTATCGCTAAAGCAATATGTTCACCACAAGCTGCCAGATGCATATTGCGATAACATTGACCTTTAATGCATCTCAGCCCAGGTTACTATATTTCAATGATAAGCAGTCTTTCTATCAGGGCAAGCAACCTGAGGGTCTCCAGCTGTTAAGAACTACAATTCCCATTAATGACTGACTGGATTAGGATAACGGTAATTTTAGCCCTCAACAGATGGTTGGCCACTGCTGCTTTATATATTATATATAATGATGAGCAGTGTTTTACATAGAGTACATTGCATTGCCAATACAAAGGTTTGTTGAAAAGGGCCTTTGTCTATAATTGTGGCAATCTTTGTACTTATTCTCAGATGAAATAGCACAAACAAGCTTGGCAGCCTGAGAACCTTGTGTGCCAATGAACTCAATAACATGCCATTGGAAAAAATTGAATTGAAACTGATTTTAAACCGACCTCCTCATCAGGCAAATGTTGTGTGAACTATAATTATTATTGATTTCTTTGAGACAGCAATCAAATGATACATTGTGTGTGTCTTGCCAATAGAGGAGCAATAAATACACTCGTCTTTTAGCTTTTCAAAAATTTTGTAACTTTTTTTTAACCCTTGTGAGTGTCAGAGACTTTTTCACAGACATAACAAACCAATGTTTTGAATTGGCCTCTGATACGTTTGGTGGTGTTTTTGTGTCTCCTCATTATCTTGTGATATCTTTAACCCTTTGTGTGCCAGAGAGAAGTCTGACGCATTGTGAACACCACTCTGGCACTCAAAAGGGTTAAGGCACTTGTCTATATACTGCATTCACAAAGCGGAACAGGAACAAATCCGATACAAAACAACTGCATTAGTAATAGGAGAAAAACATTCTCCAAATTTAGATTTAATCCCCTTTTCAATGTGTTGGAGAGTTCCCTAGCATTTAATAGGTTAAAAACCTAATTTAAATAAAAGAGAATTTGCTAAATTTTTACCTCTCCCCATTGTGTAGATTGACTGATACAGAAATTACTCATCTTTTGTTTCTTGCATAGCCCTATGAAACACTCATCTGCCACAGCAGGGCAATTTTTGTGTCTTACCTGACTTTTAACAGATGGATGTTAATGGAATATTTATTTACTGAATAAAATTAATTCAAGACTGCATCTTGATGAACAATTTGCATAATCAGCTTTGTTCTGAACTGATGAGCTGTTTTTTTCTTTCTTTCTTCTTTTTTTTTTTTTTTTCGAACCATCAACTGGGACCCTTCAGTCACAGCTGCATCAAAGAATATGTGCAGAGATTAAGGAATTTCCTAAAGTCTTGATGCAAATCTATTAACCAGCATTAAAATATTAGAATCACATCATTCTTTCAAATACATGTACATGATCAAAGGAGAGTGTTACTGGCATGGTGTAACCAAGGATCAAAGGCTTTGTGCTAGCTTGCATTTTTAGACATGTGAATTACTTTTTATAAATACATAGATTGTTCTGGTATTTAGCATTTTAATGTTTTGAAAGAGCAATACATGAAATAGAAATGTTATTTTGAAGCTATAAATGTCAGCTGTTATTTTATTTTATTTGACATTTCCATGTGGTAAAGTAAAATTAATTTATTATGACTGTCTGTGTGTCAAAGCTTTAAACTGTCTGTTTAGGCTTAATGTGTTTTATTTGAATGTGCTCTGTAATATTAGTGTATAAAGGAGGCTTTGATTATCCAAGTTCCTCCATTACATATGCCCTACAATAATCTGCATAAAAAAATAGTTACAGTACAAAACTCAGGTTTTCTGAGCACATTGGACAAAAAGGACCATATATATAAATACAAAAGTCATGCATGCCACGGTCAGTTTCTATAACAAACATTTCATTCTTTTAAAGGGGCAGTAAACTGTTATTTTACTGTTGAGTAAACAAGGGTACTTCTATCTCTGAGAGATATGCCTGAAAATGTGTTACAGCTCAGACTTGTCTGTTTTAGATTACACTGCAATTTTCTATTGGTGCTGTTCCTATCACTTATAATAGAGAGCCATAGTCTAAGGGTAGGTTCAAACAGGTAACTTGAATGCACCATTCAACTTCCCATTGTAAAAACTAGCGGTAAAATCCCTGTATTGCCCCAATTTTGCTGTTACTGGGTATAAGGGATGGGAGAGAATTATGTTGGTGGAGTTAATGGCTAGCCCATGTAGGTGTCAGAAAAATACTGATACCCACATAATGCAGTCATTGCTGGACTGCATCCAACCAGTTGCCTAGGTGAATGCATTACAGCAGCCCCATAGGTCAAACTGCTTCAGCTGAAACTTTCTTGTTTTCTGCGCCAAACATAAGAACGTTTCAGCAAGTTGGATCTGTGACATGTGACAAAATTGTCTGTGAGAGCAACCTAATCCACAGCAATGGGGAGCAACTTGATGAGTTTTAGGCAGCATGAAATCACTTATATGAACTAAACCTCAATCTCTCCCACAGAGTGCATTTAGACACTAACTTATGCTGTTGTTTGAGCTGTATTAACATTTTAGTAATGTGAAAAATTCCTGTCACTTAAAGTGTACTTGTCCTTTAAATTGGGTTTTTAATCCCCTCTGAGGGTCACTCTCAAGCTAGCCAAAATCCAGTATGTCTTCCAGAACCCTGACTAGCTGTTCTGTACCAAGCGTTCAGCCCTAGACAGTCCTGCATTCATGGCATTACAATGTTCAATACCAGGAGTAGTCAATATTTGAACCTCCTGCTGTTGGGAACTACAACTCCCCTCATCCTAAAACAGCACTATAGGGTGAATGGAGTGCCTCTGGTGTATAGAACTATATGTTCAGTTTCAGCACACTGGTAGTACATGTGTGTGTGTGTTTGTGTGTGTGTGTGTTTGAGAATGTGTGTGTATGTGTGTGTGTGTTTGAGAATGTGTGTGTGTGTGTGTATGTAGGTGTGTGAATGTGGGTGGGTGTAGAGAAAAAAAAACACACATTGTAAAAAATATAAAGATAATGTATAAGTATTAGAAAGCATGGGCTTCTGAGTCTGCCAAGATCTCTTCTTCTGATTAACATGATTTCCGGGAGCCAACGGAAATAATTTCCTTGCCTTGCAAATTTCCCTTATGTTTGGAAGGATATATTTTGCAGTCCCAAGGTTTCTGCATAAATGTTTAAATAAAAAGCTGTAGTGTAGTCTACTATGAATGTCCCAGTTTAAATGATCATCTGATTGCAGTGTTAGAAAATATGATTGATTGATTCCACTTTTCAGTGACAAGGAGGAAATTAAAATTCACCCCTATTAGAACATGCTAATAGTAATTTATGTAGTATAATTTTAATAAAGAAAAGTACATTTGATAGATGAGCATGTGAAGTATAAAGTTTTAGCTTATTGCCTATCAGTTCTTCTAAATTAAAACAAAGTATTTTCCATCCAGCACTTGGAACATATAAATCAATGTGTTATGTACTGAGATAAAAAAAACAAATGTCCAGATTCCATTCCATGAGAATCAAATCTCCCGAATGGCTATTTAATGCTTCAAGAGCTATTTTCTGACGACCAGTTTTGCAATCATAATATGACTTATTGTCAGAATCAGTTCTCTCAATTTTGTTTTTTAAATATCCCTTTGGAACCCTAAAATTAGCCCCACTCACGACAAAGGGATTCATCAAAATAACCTTTTATAACCCTTTGAGTGTTGCAGTGAGTATGAAAAAAATATGTGGTCCAAGACAACAATAAAACAATTAATACGGGATTTAGAGCCTCCATGTTAATTTAAAGAAAATCTATATAAGGGTTGCGTGGCTTACAAAAAAAAAAGAACCTTGGTCATCAAATCTAAAGATTAGACAGCTCATTATACGCAATGCTCAGATCTGTATTCAAATCTTATATAGAGAGCATTAAAAGTTTGCCTTATCACTAAAGATCAGGAAAAGATCATTGTTATATATCACAGAGGTCCTCGTTTAATGACTTATTTGAATATTCAGGGGGCCTGATTGACAAAGCTGGAGGGCCTTACTTTGGACATTCCTGATTTGAAAATATTATTATTTGTTAAATCTTGTGGTGTACGTTTTTTCCCCATATAAATGCACGATCATCATTAATACAAAAATGAGATGTTCAAAAAGTGGCGGTAACTGAAAATGTCTGTAAGCAGAATAAAGTTTTTACTCTATGGTCCATCAATTCCGAGACATATTACCTTAATTTTTTGCATCCAGATTACTCCACCTCCATCAAAGGGAAAAAGCAATCTTAAAAGTGGGCGGGGGTTTTATTCTACCGTCATATTGTAACGTACTTTCAGTCTGATTAATGTAATTTTTTCCTGACAAAATAAAAATGGTCTAGACTTGGAGAAGACTTGGCAAGAGAAGCTGTAGTATGGAGTTAACGGGTGAAAAAAGTATTTGCAAATATGTAATTTTAAAGATAAAAAAAAATGTCTGTTTCTTTGAAAATGTTCCATTCTAAGACAAAATGCAAGACATTTTAAATCAGAATTTTAAGGGCAAAATTCATCAAGATCTTCTTACTGTCATTTTTAACTCTTTAAGATGCATTTTCAAACGTGATGGAACTACTTCTGAAAATATTGTCCTTTTACCACCAACTCATGATCCAGCAATTTTATTCATTATGGAGACTTACTGAACAACTCGCCATTAGTCTCCAGGAGTCAGGACTTTATATAAGCTCTCACGAGAGAGGCCCCATGTTCTATTTGTTCTATTTTATATCTCTGTATGTCTATTCCCTATTAAACAGCACTGCTGAATAAGTTGGCATTGTATAAATAAAGAATAATAATAATAGCTGACTACACTGGAGACTTTCTGCCTGTGGAACAAGCCATGCCCAGATCAACTTCTCCATACTGTTCCCTGTGTCCTGGTTCTTGAACGGTCTGTTGACATTATGTTCAGTCAGCAAGGCTTGTCAGAGGAAGAAGGCAGCACAGGGAAAAGCATGGAGAAGCAGGTTTAGGGGCACTGCTTGCTGAAAAGACAGGGAGGGGTAAGCATAGCTTCACTAATTTGAGGAGCAGAGGGTAAATTAACCATTGAGTGCCAAAGGTGTGTCCAGCATGTTATGATGTGTTGGGCACCCCTCTGGCACTCAAAGGATTATTTCACTGAGTGCCACAAAAGTACACAATATGTTGCAATATGGTTGTTTAGTAAGCTATGGCAAGATCTCTAAAATACCATAAGCAGGGAGGCAAATTCATTTCTGTGTGCTATAATAGCATAGGCAGTTATCGGAGTGTAGTGCATGTTGCTATTATCCACATTAGCATATAAAACTACTTCAGGAATATGAAAAAGGTGTAATGGATGGATTCAGATACATACTGGACCCTTATCGAACTTTAGTGCATCTCCAACCAATCTGGATGGTATAGTTGATCAGACATTTATGACACCCTTTCATCATGTGGTTAATTAAATATCTAGGAAATGATAAAGAGATCATCATGTATGAAGGGGCAATTATATAGCAGAGGAAGCCACCACAGACCCCATAATGTGAAGAGTCCCTGTGTCAAAGGGCTCCCAAAATGGCCAGATTGGCCCACAGGGATACTGAGGATCTCATGATGGGACCCTTTTTTTAATTATTTTCTGTAGGTACCTGACAACTGAAGTGAACCAGTGTTATACTGTTCTCCATTTCATGTATCATAGTGAAGCAGTCCCGTGGACTCTCTCTTTACCAGATACTTCTGGGTTGCACTGAGGTGACTTCAATGCAACCTAGATTTATTGGAGAGCACTGAAGTGATGTGCTTCAGTTTCCCTCTGTTGACAGAAAAGAGCAAGATACATGAGGGGGGGTTAGAAAATGTATGTGGGAATCTATCACTACCAGTGGCCAGTGGAACCAGGCTGAGGTGACCAGATAGTATATGTGGGATCTGTAATTACCAGTGGCCAGTGGAACCAGGCTGAGGTGACCAGATAGTATATGTGGGATCTGTAACTACCAGTGGGCAGTGGAACCAGGCTGAGGTGACCAGATAGTATATGTGGGATCTGTAACTACCAGTGGCCAGTGGAACCAGGCTGAGGTGACCAGATAGTATATGTGGGATCTGTAACTACCAGTGGGCAGTGGAACCAGGCTGAGGTGACCAGATAGTATATGTGGGATCTGTAACTACCAGTGGCCAGTGGAACCAGGCTGAGGTGACCAGATAGTATATGTGGGATCTGTAACTACCAGTGGGCAGTGGAACCGGGAAGGATTGGGGCTCAGACAGTGAGTGTGGTCTGCGACTACCAGGGAGGAGAAGAACAATGCTGGTGCATCTGAAAATACATGTATGGTTTTGTGACTACTACTACTTGTCAGAGTATTTCTCCAATATGTTTAACACAGTAATAAAAATGGAAGCTATAGAAGCCATTTGACTCACATTCTATAATATGGGTTGCTGTTACATTTTTTAATTCAGATGTGCAGACTAAAAGTCTGTATGCTAATGAATAGACATTCTTGTACCAGGCTGGAACAGACTTACAGAGTTTTTAACCTTTAAAGGGATAGTAATACTTCGTTTTAACTTTATTTTATTTTGTATGCATTTAAAAAAACATGAAGAATGATATAAGTCTTATCTCTCAAACCTTTATGGTTTATGAGATATTCACAAGCAAAGTTTCCCCCTCCCGCCCCTTTTTCCTAGAGTAAGCCATCTCTTCTCAGATGTGAATCTAGTTGTATGACCAGACAGATAACAGAAGGGGACAGTCTTCTTTGTATTAAAACAATGAAAGCCCTTCCCCCCTTGACAAGTTTTCAGCTTTTTCCCTTATCTTAATTGAAGATTGTCCCTCTCTGCAGTCTACCTGGGCACCTCCCTTCTGATCTGGTTGAACAGGGAAGGGATACTTTGTTTGTGAATATCTCTTAAACCATAAAGGTTTGAGAGATAAGACTTATATCATTCTTCATGTTTTTTTAATGCCTACAAAATAAAATAAAGTTAAAACGAAGTATTACTATTCCTTTAACCCATAGCTAGGCCATAAAGATATTGCTAACAGAGGACAAAGATATATATTTTCTTTATTCTATATAAACATACCTGGGAACTCTCCGGATTTGCCCCGGAGACTCCGGTTCTGACAGAGCTTTACCGGGTCTCCGGGGCAGAGGCAGATTCCTCCGGATGTGGAGAGTTCCTATTGAAACTCTGCCACATCTGCTTTTTCTCCTGTTGTGCCTCCGTCCCCAGCCTTCTGTGTGACACATGTAAATCCCCCCCCAACACTTGAGTTAAGCCCCGCCCCTTTTTGACGAGATTAGCGTAATTTTTGTTACCCCCTGCTGATCAGAGGACTACCCTCCGGGTAGCCCTCAACTGAAAGTTCCCAGGTATGTATATAAAGAAACATAAAAGTAGATTCACATCATAAAAATGAAATATATAGTATATCTGTTATGCATTAGAATCAATGGAAAATTATAGCCATGTAGTGAGTAGTGAATCTGTATGAATTTGTATGTAGGATCTGTAACTTTCAGTGGACAGTGGAACTGGGAAGGATTGGGGTTCAGACATTGTGTGTGGTCTGCAATTACCAGGGAGCAGTAGAACAATGCTGGAGCATCTGAAAATACATGTGTGGTTATGTGACTACTAGTTGTCAAGTATTTCTCCACTAGTTTTAACACTGTAATCAAAATGGAAGCTATAGAAGCCATTTGACATTCAGACTACAATAAGGTTTGCACATGTTTTAGTTCAAATGTGCAGACTAAAAGCCTGTGTGCTATACTATAACACAATAACACAAATGAAAGAAAACTGTTTATAGTCAACAATACAGTTTGAGCTGCTGCAGGGGGTTGCTGCATTATAATTTATGATTCACATGCTGGCAGCCATTTAAGTGCCAGTGGGTTGTGCAATGCATTGATTTGCAATTGGACACCTCTCTGGTGGTCTACGGGTTCGAGATCACCAATACTATTCAAATATTGGTTGGTATCAATCATGTGTGGTTATGATGTCAGTAGCAATCTAAGACAAGAAGCTAGTCTGATTGTGATGGGTAGCAGAATATTGCATAGCTTACCAACCCCTTGGATGGCAGGCTACAGCCTTTATAGTTGTGCCAGTGAAGTAGATAAAGGCTACATGATGTTTTACATACATTACATCATCCAGCTGATGCTAGTATCACTAAATATTGGCTGTTGTTGAAATACAACTTCTTCACTAAAGCTACTGCTATAGCGAAAATTGCTTAATTATTTGAAAAACAATCTATTTATGTGATTCTACAAATGCCATAAATAATTATTTTATAACATTTTAGCAAACTTTGGTTTGACTGACATGACATACATGGTTCGTTATTATGCATTAAGCATTAATGCAGTATTGCTAATGATGTCGGGTTTTGTTAACAGTAATGTGACACAGAATTAATTTTGTGAATACATAATGTCTGCTTTTAATATAAAATCACAGTTTCTCAAGCCCTGCTGATTAATTGAGTATAGACCAAAGAGATAAAAATACAGAGGTCTCAATTTCCATCGTGGCAATCAGATTTTTTTTTAACTAGACAAATCACTAATATTAAACATTTATTCTGGGTCAGAGCTAGAAATGAAAAAGAGGAACATGGCAAGATAGAATAATTTGTACACCTAGACTTTGTTTCTCTTCTAAAGTAATTACATGCATACCCACTTACTCATTAATATTTATTCATAACTAATAGACACTTGATATAATCAGAACAGGAACCAGTCTTAATAATTGCTCTTAGCACATTTCAGGAAGCATTTTCCCTAATACAGGAAAATGTCAATGTTAACAATGTTTTGAACCTCTATTAGTCCTACTGGAGATATTATTAAAGTTAAGTATCACATGGAAAATATATAGGTCCTTAAGGTACCGTGGAACTCAAGTGCAATACTGCATAGTGTGGCTGATAAAGTCAGAAGAAATGAAGCAATTCAGGGGCAAATCAGCTACACCTTTGGGAACAAATACATATTGACATTGAATTAAATAGATATTTAAAGCTATTGAATATGTTGGAAACACACCTTGCACTCATAAGTTAAAAGCCTCATTTAAATCAGTGGGGGAATCAGTGGTAATTGGGGAATTTTCATTTGTTTACAATGATGCATTTGGGTTGCCAGGGAATCTCTCCACTTTTCTTAGTGCAGCAGTATGTGATCTACCCATACATGCACTTACGTTATTTAAAAATGTTATAAAGGATAACCCATATCGGTCCATCTCTTTGAATCACAGATGCACTTGTGTACATGAACACCTTTTGGATACTGATGCTTGAAATTTATCAAAATATTTTCTAGAATTAGTACACGTCCTGTTTTTGTGCCATTTCGCTCTGCCAGTTAACTGATTTAAAAAATATATAAATTAGCACCACATAAAATAATGGATTCAGTATTCACATAAACTTTTCATGTCCTACAATATGTTATTTTATTTGAAATTTTAAAGGAAAAACTCGACAAAATTAAAAAAACATGGTAATGGTGATATAAGATGTACTTTATTACAAGACCTGAGGCTTCATTTTATGCTTATATCTCTTTTTACTGAACCTCAGCAGAAAACTTGCAAGTCGTAAGTATTTCCAACCCAGCCAATCAGTGACTGGCTACCCAATCAAATAGCAGGACTCTCTCATTTTCTCTTTATTTGCTGCTGATAAGAATACTGAGTCTCACTCTGTATTTTTCTCTTTATATGTTTCTGTAGTTTTCTGAATACTATATTCAGTAAAGGGTAATTAAACATTATTGTTTATTTTATTCATATGTTTATCTTATTGTCTTTTCTCTATTTATATTTGCCCCTTAATCTATAGTTATTATTCTGTGTTCTTTTTATTTTCTTTCCTGAATGATTTCCCTCCTTTTCTATTTTTGTAGAGTGTTTTCCACTCTTTGACAGTTTTCTCTCTGGCAAACATCATTACCGGACATTTTACCCACTGACACACAGGCAAGATGGCCATCTTTAGTTTCTCAATAAGAATTCACAATGTTTCTGTACATGCACACAGGGTTTTTCCACTTCTCAATGGCCATCTTGTTTTTTGCCACATATATAACATTAACCCTAGTAGCCTAGAATGTCATGATTTATCTGCTTATTCCATGTTTACTGTTCCTAAGAAACAGATTCAGGCTATAATGGATGTATCAACTAACAACTCAATCTCACATGCTATTTCATCTAGTATTAATACAATGTATATATATATATATATATATATATATATATATATACTGCACCAACTAAGACCCCTTTGGTAAGTCATAAATCTAATTTACCTTCACATTTTCATAAATGTTGATCTGCAGAGGACTCAGAGTATGGCTCTTATATTGATATTATTGTTGAAAAAGTTAAGATAAAAGTTCTCAAGAGGAAAGACCTCCACTCTATAGAATCTGTTGATGGGACTAGAGGTAAAAAATCATTACTTATGATGGGAACAACAATGCTGTCTCATAAGAAAAGTTTAACTAACCTTAACAAAACCCACATTTAAGACACTCTATTTGGGAGTTTGTTAATCCAAAAACAGAAATATAAAAGCAGGGTGAAATACAATTCTATTTGTTTGTCCTCTAGTGAGGATGATTTTCTTAAACCAAATCTTAAAGAAAATGTTCCAACTGAACCAAATATGGCTACTGATAACAAGGAAAGAAGTAAGATAAATAGAATTTACCCCATTTTGACCCAGTTGATATCAGAGATATTCTGTCCTCAGAATGTGTTCCAATTGATCAACTGTCCAAATACATAGAATACTGGGACAGATAGCTTTTGGATAAATTGGCCAAGAAGCTGTGAGATGAATGCCTAATAATAATAATAATAATAATAAAGCATGTGATACCCCTGAATTAATGTTTTACTTAAGTAAGTCTGGAAAGGACACCAGGTCGAGTATTGATAGATCCCTTAAAGGGATAAAAAACAAAAGAAAAAGATGCGCACACGATCTAAGTGTAGACTGTAATGCCAAGATACAAAATCCTCCACCAAAGAATAATCACCTGTGAGCTAGCTGAATATCTACTCACATTTTCTTGAGGCTAAACCAGCCTCTCAGTGAAAAAGCCTCCACTGGATCACCCCCAGTGCGGGTATCTGTATCACTCCTTTCAGGATCGTCCGCAGATCTCCCCAATGTATTCCTAGTATTCCACCTCACCCAGACTAGATGGAGATGATGCACCGCCTCAAAAACTCCAACTTACACTCTATATCTGATGAGAGCTGGTATATCAATGGGGTATAGGTATAGGAGTAATAAGTACCCTTAAACAACTGGGGGCCACTAATACTAATAGGGACCACACACCATACCAAATGGTTCTTTGTTGATAATAAATTTTATTGCTAAAAAAGAGAAAAATCTCATAAAGCTCATATACATATATATATATGCACACAATAGTGCTAAAAATAACAAATGTATAATCAATCGATATACAATGATCTCCAAAAATGGATAAAAACAATACTCTCACCCTACGCGTTACGTGATACACTATCACTTCCTCAGGGGTCTATCTGCAAGTCCCACATTGCCTCCAGGCCCTTTGTATATACCCTCTCGGGAAAGGGAATTTCTTTTCAAACACAAAAGATAGATTACTGGCACTTATCTCCCTATATATAATATAGTATGAAGGGTTGGTCAGAGTGACTAGGCCTGTACAAGCTGCTACTATTCCTGCAGACATGGGAGCTTTACAAAACTCACAAAATTGAACAAAGTATCTATGATAAAATAACGTGCAATTATGTGCACAAATAAATTAACTATATATTGATTTGGGGGGGTTCCCCCCCAGACTAAAAAGAACTGGTTGGTGTAATTTGGTATCCACAATCGCTGATACACACACAGCCTCTAAAGGGGGTAAGCGTTAGTGTAATAATACTAGGGCAATAAGGCAAACAAACCAAGACTACAAAATATAAACAATTATACTATATAGTTTATTAAAAAGCAGATACACCTAAAAACATATCAACAAACATGTAAACCTGCAAAACAAGACTACATTTAGCAGTGTGCACATATATAAAAATGTCCCTTTAAGAATGTGTTCAACAGAAGGTTTAGTGCCAAATCCGTGCAGAGTAGGGAACTCATTAGATGATTGATCATGTCCCAAAAATGAATACAATCGGAACAAAAGACTTTTCTGTCTGTGAGGGCTGCTCTTGAGCTTCAAAGTATCTTTTATTCCCCACCACTTCTATGTATGAGCGAGGAAACTCCTCTTGTTGTTTCTTCTGGAGAGCTTAAAGCTGTGTAAGCCTCTACACTTCATGGCTTCTTCAGCAGCCCGCTTTGATGATACAGTTGAGCTTCCTCCCACGTCTGTTTGCAGTTTTGTAAGCCGGGTACTGTCACGGTTTGTTAAGACTCTCAGACGTAAGGTTAGGTAAAAACACAACTTTATTGAAAAGTTTAAGACAATCCCATAGGGATTTATACACATACAGACAATACATAGAATAGGCAAATGTCCATAACAGTAGCAATACAGGTTCTACCGGCCTTGCCAATATACCGGGCAAGGCAACCTAATGGAAACCAAAGAATAGGTGGCTCTACCGGCCCTGCCAAATACCGGGCAAGGCAGCCTAATGGAAACCAAAGAATAGGCTCTACCGGCCTTGCCAATATACCGGGCAAGGCAGCCTGATAGAATAGATGTAGTGGGCTCTACCGGCCTTGCCAATACCGGGTAAGGCAACCTTGTGATGGAATAATAGAAGGTTCTACCGGCCTTACCAATATACCGGGCAAGGCAGCCAGACGGAATACCAATGTAATGGGCTCTACCGGCCTTGCCAATACCGGGTAAGGCAACCTTGAGATGGAATAATAAAAGGTTCTACCGGCCTTACCAATATACCGGGCAAGGCAGCCCAAAAGGAAGGTGAAAACCACAATGACCTCAGGGACTGTCAGATGGTCAATAGACAGTGGTGACGAATATAAAGGCTACCAGGTCAGTGGTTTCACTAGAGTCTGACACTCAGTATCCGTGTACATCAGAATGGTAGCTGTCTAGGACTGGACAGCGCACTGAGAAGCCTCCAGTGCAAGAGCAAGAGACAAGGAGTAAACCAGTGCCCTTACATTGGGAAACATCAAGCATAATATTGAGTAAACCCACAGGTCATGGAGCAAACCAATGCCCGCGCGTTGGTAACCAACAGACAAATAATGTAGCGCTAGGTAGTGGAGCAAACCAGCGACCGCACGCTGGAGGGAGCAGGCTAGTAATAGCACAGCCGTCAGGTCAAGGAACAAACCAGTGTCCACACACTGGTACCAACAGGCTGATAAGTATAGCCGCAAGGCTGATGGAGCAAACCAGCGTCCGCACGCTGGGAACCAACAATATCAAGTATAGGCCACAAGGCCAAGGAGCGAACCAGCGTCCGCACACTGGGACCAACAGGCTGTCAAATGTAGCCACAAGGCTAATGGAGCGAACCAGCGTCCGCACACTGGGAACCAACAGATAGCGTATAGGCCGCAAGGCCAAGGAGCGAACCAGCTCCCGCACACTGGGACCAACAAGCTGTAAATGTAGCCGCAAGGCTAATGGAGCGAACCAGCGTCCGCACACTGGGACCAACAAGCTATAAATGTAGCCACAAGGCTAATGGAGCAAACCAGCGTCCGCACACTGGGAACCAACAGATAGCGTATAGGCCGCAAGGCCAAGAAGCGAACCAGCGTCCACACGCTGGAAACCAACAGTACTGTGTATAGGCCGCAAGGCCAAGGAGCAAACCAGCGCCCGAACGCTGGAACCAACAGGCTGTGAGCGTAGGCGCAAGGCTAATGGAGCAAACCAGCATCCGCATGCTGGGAACCAGCAGTATAGCGACTGTCGCCGAGGCAACCAATGACAATGTCGCCCCGGGTGCAGGAACCGGAAGCAGGAAACGAACAGGAACAAGCAGAGATGGTCAACCGGATCAGGAACGGCAAGAGAAGACTGGCAGCAGGAACAGCAACCTCTCACGATGACAACTAGAACTGGACTGGAACTGACACAGCAGGCAGGAACTCAGGAACAGGACGACTCAGCAACTCAGGAACACAGCAACAGGCCCAAATAGCAATAGTAGCAAGGGAAAGAGGATGCTGTCAGAGACAACAGGAAAGGGCAACCAGAGGGTGCCCAGACTGAGTTTAAAAAGGCAATGTGAGGAGGGCTGAAGGCAGACAGCCAATGGGAGCCCCCTACAGGTAATAGACACATGAATGCAGCAATCATGGGCACCGTGATAGGTACCAACTCACTCCCATAAGATAGCATAAGCTTTAACCCTCCGCTATTATCCCTCTGCGGTGGTATTCATTTGCATGTGATGTCCTCGGTGGTGGGATGCAATAAGCTATCAGCAGGCAAAGTAAGATATGTTCCTAAAATGCTGGCTGTTACAAATGGTGCTTGATATATGAACATATATATATCTTGGACATTAATAAAATCAAAAATTATTTAACTTCTCTGACGCGTTTCGTACTAAATAGTACTTTTTCGGTTGAATGCTTTATTAAAGGGACATTAATATATATGTGCACATTGTTACATGTAGTCTTCTTTTTCAGGTTTACATGTTTGTTCATATGTTTATCAGTGCATTTTCTTTTTAATAAACTATTTAGTATAATTTTTTATATTTTGTAGTATTGGGTTGTTTGGCTCATTGCCCTAGTATTATTACACAAACACTTCCCCCTTTAAAGGCTGTTTGTATTTTGGTGAGTTTGGACACCAAATTACATGGACCAGTTCTTTGTAGTCTGTGTGGGAGGCATACATATCCCGCGGACCAATATATAGTTAATTCATTCATGAACATTATTGCACGTTATTTTATAATAGCTATTTATTTTAGCGCTCTTCCTTTGTTCAGTTTTGGGACTTTCCTTTCAATTGCTTTGAATTTTTAGCAGCTCTGTTGATTCTAAAAATCTTATGAAGGGCAAAGTAAATTACTGTGGCCTGTTGAAAATGGACAATATGTCATCTGTCAGATACAGCAACTAGTGTTGAGCGAGCGTGCTCGGCCGATGCTCGGATCGGCTCGAGCATCGCTCTGCTCGGCACATGGCGGTACTCGTACGAGTACCGCCATGTGCTCGCCCGACATGTTCGGGTGAAGGGGATCTGTGCCGGAAGAGGCACAGATCCGAAGACGCTCCGCTGGACCACCAGGGACTGGAGGTACGGGGGCATTGCGGAGATGAAGGGGGCATTGCGGAGATGAAGGGGGACATTGTGGAAGAGGGGCATAGACTCTATGCCCCTCTTCCACAATGTCCCCCTTCATCTCCGCTATGCCCCTCTTCCACAATGTCCCCCTTCATCTCCGCTATGCCCCTCTTCCACAATGTCCCCCTTCATCTCCTATGCCATAGAGGAGATGAAGGGGGACATTGTGGAAGAGGGGCATAGCGGAGATGAAGGGGGACATTGTGGAAGAGGGGCATAGAGTCTATGCCCCTCTTCCACAATGTCCCCCTTCATCTCCGCTATGCCCCTCTTCCACAATGTCCCCCTTCATCTCCTCTATGGCATAGGAGATGAAGGGGGACATTGTGGAAGAGGGGCATAGCGGAGATGAAGGGGGACATTGACCAGGCACCCTCCGCTCATCAGAGCAGGGGGTGCCTGGTTTAATGCTCGAGTGCTCCCATGCTTTTCAATGGGGCTCGGGTGCTCGGCCGAGCACTCGAGCCTCAGGGGGTGCTCGGTCAGAGCACCCGAGCACCCGAGCATCGGGGTGCTCGCTCATCCCTAACAGCAACCATCTCAGAGGAACCAAAACTCTCACCAATATAGCCAAATATTCTTCACACTTCTGCTTAGACAGAAACATCACAATTCAGGCAGAATATTTACCAGGTCTGTCTTATGCTACAGCTGATTGGCGTTGTAGACATTTCAGAGATCTCAGTGACTGGATGCAACAGAAGCACGTTTTCAAGCAAATCTATCAAACAAACAGCCACCCAAGTTTTTCAATCAGAGAACAGACCTTGAATTTCAAGTTATAGACGCTTTTCTTGAAATTTGGTCAGGGAAAGGGAATTATTCATTTTTTTCCCCAAGGTCATTCTACAGGTTAAGAAAGAATAGATCTAGTTTTCCCCTATTGGCCTGCCTAACCAGTTTCCCTCTTCTTTTGGAGTTATGAATTGAATGTGCTTTATATCTTCCTTTTTCCATCTTATAATGGATCCACTGGGAAATCCTCAAGACCTAATAGTATTGAGTCAGTTGCATCTCATGAGGTGGCTGATTTCAGGGGCTCTGACTTTTATTAGCAAGAAAAAAGAAAGAAAGAAAAGAATAACTAATTTAAATCTTTTACCTCCACCATAAATACCCTCTTGGGTATATACTCACTTATTAGAGACTCTCATGGACTCTCACTGTAAAAGCAAACAATGGTTTGTTCCCCCGATTGATACAACATAAGGAGATATATATAGCACTTCACAATATTGGATCCACCATCTGAAGTGGATTTAATCCATCACAAACTTGGAACCTTGATGGAGGAAGCCGGTCTCTCTTGTGGTCCAGAAGTTTGGTGTTGTAAACCAGGATCTATAATTTTGTCTCCTTACCATCCTATATAATAATTCGCTAATGTATGTTTGTCAGAAGCTGTCATGTGCAGTACAGACAGATGCGCTTGCTGCAGGTATGGGCAGTGCAGACTGCCCGTGCCGCGGCTGATAACGGAGCGGGGCACTCCAAATTCAGACAGTAGTCTGAATTCAGAGAGCCCTGCTCCGTTATCAGCCGCGTTGTGGGCAGTCTCTACTGTGCATGACTGCACTATGGCTGTTGCTGCCTGGCACTGTGGCCCCGTGTACACTGGCTGTTCAACTAGTGTTAGTATATAACCTCCTGCTGGGTGTCATATGATGGTTTATGAACCTACTCTGCACTGCTGAACTTAGAGATTGTATGCTTTCCCGTTTAAGTACATCATTCATCCAAGCTGTGGTGTATCCACTATTGTGAATCTATTATACATCTCCTTACGTTATATTGATCTGGGGTACAAACCAGTGTGTATAATTTGCAGGTCTTTTGGCTAACATGACAAATACACAGTTTTTAATGCCATTTTCAAATATGCAAACTTCAATAAAGGTGAAAGGTCCACTTTTTTTAGTCTTTGAATCCCATAAACCCCAAATTCATTGATTGTGGGCATTAGCATTGTCTTCCTAGATAAAGATATGTGGAAGTATATTTCTAGGAGGTGTTCCTTTAACAGTATAATAAAATCATCTCCAGGGCAATTTGTAGGTATTTTCATTTAAACTATTTGATTTGGATGCAGTGGAAACTTCTCAAGTAATCAAGGGGTTAATAGAGGTGTACAAGATTATAGTGCCATTTTCTGGTTGTCAACATACCATGTTTTGATAATAATTATATGTAGTGTGCCGGCTCTTCCCTTTACAGATGGACACATATGAAAAATGCTTGCTGCATGGCTTCCGTGGGCTGAGACTGGGCTGCAATGGTTCCTATGTTGCCGTGCAACAGGCATTTTTCATATGTGTCCAGTTATAATGGGACTAGTGTAAAAGCCAGTGTACATGGGCCAAGGTCCAGGTGATGTCAACCCTTTGAGTGCCAGAGGGGTACGCAACGCATTTTTTTGCAAAGCTTTACGTACCCCTCTGACACTCAAAGGGTAAGAGGCCAATCCTGCTCTGCGTCCTGCTGCTGACACAGTTATGCACTGTAGAGACTGCCCGAAAGCACAGAATGCTCCCAGTACAGAACTCCCAGCATTCTGTGCTCCCAGCATTCCGTGCTCACAACATACCGCGCTCCCAGCATCCTTTGCGTTTGGGCAGTCTCTACTGCGCATGATGGCTTCTGACAAACATCCTAGCGAATTATTATATAGGATGGCCTCTGGTAACCCTACTTATATGTACATTTTTTTACTATGAAAATATGTGGGAGTGAATGCTTTCTTGTTCTGCCAAATCTTCAGTAGCCAGTATACATAAAGCTTTTACAATAATTAGAAATTAGTGACATGAGAGGCCTGGCCAGTTAGTGTACAATAAACCTATAATCCACTTAAGCTGCTAATTAAATTTGGTAACTGTCTCATATAAAGAGAAAATGAATGGGAGGAAAATTGCAGCAGCTATGGGTGCAATATGAGTAGTCAATGGCTACATTAATGTTATTTACATTTTATAATTTGTCTTAAATGAAAGGTTTTCCACTCCTTCCCTGCACTTAATTTGTCCTTTATTAATCTTAAATTGACAAAAGACTTGTCTGAATCATTCCCCCTGATACATGGCAGCAGCTCACACTTCCCTCAGTCAGTCCTTCTCATTCTCATGTAATAATGTATTCACACAAATATTTTGGAATAAAAAAAGACTACGGACTGTCTAAACACACAGTGCACTGAACTCTTCTGTATGTATGTCTCAATTAACCAGAAAATCAGTACTGCAAAACCTGCTGCTTTCTGTATTGCTTAAAGCAGACCTGTCACCTTGATTCATATTTGCATATTTGAAAACTTTATTAAAACTACCTATGTGTCATGTTAGCAGAAGACCAGCAAAAGTCCATTTAAGTAGATATTCAGATTTTGTACTGTATGCTATTGTATTCTAATTGTGGTACGTGTTCAGTGCAAGTAACGTTTCAAATGTTATATAAGCATTTCAGTGATGTTTCATATGCTAATTAAGCACTGTGCTGCACCATGAGACTTTCACTTTCACTTTTCCCAGAAATAAAAGTGTGAATATTTTATAAACTATACATCTGCTGGACTTTAGGTTAACAAGCCACATAGGTAGTTTTGAATGAAATTTTTCAAATCTGTAAAAAAAAAAGAAGAACTAGCACTTTCTAATAATACCCCCCCACACACATGAGCCTAATTAACCCTTATCACCTTGAGAATGAGAGGGGTGCTCAATATATGAAAAGCAATGCTTTGTATAACCCATGTCATGATTATAGAGTTAAAACTGTGATGTGCAGTAAATTTGAGGTCTTATGGTGCTTCTAGCAACTATCATGTCCACCTCCATAGACATGACATCCAGGACTGATTAAAGTTACCTTTTGAACAAACACACATGAGCAAACTTAATAATGTCAACTAGGATTTTCTGGCCATAGTGAGGTAAATGGGGATTATTTGAAAAGGTGGTATTTTTCCTTTAATCTGCAGCATTATGCAGCCCAGTTCAGCAATTACTCCATCTAAATTGCATAAATGATATAATCCCATGGTTATGTTTCCAATCAATGTTTTATTGGTGGAATTTCTCAGATCAGTGGTGTTTGATATACATCTGTAGGAACATTGCAGATTTCTAACCATATAAGCAGCGCTGTCTTCCTAAAACAAGTATAGTTTGTTTTACAAATAACTAAAATTTTAATAGCCACACCTTTCTGCAAAATACATAATTTTAAAGATACTAATCTTACAATTCTGGTGGCACTTGTGGCACTTTATTCTGATTTTCTGAACAGTATACTGGTGAGAGACTGCCAAGACACAAAGAATGAGGGTGCACTCAATGGGCCTCTGTAGACTTTGTTTCTGAATGTATCTTCTCCCTGGAGAGGGAAAGAAATGCTGAGATCTCAGAGAGGTGGGAGATAGTAGCCATTGACTGTCTGGGGGAAAAAGCCACTGAGGAAGGCCAGGAAATAGATTTTTGTATTGCCTATTAGTGTATAGCCTATGGAGGAAACAAACTGTTATTTTGCTACCTGACATTTTCTTTAATAAACATTGTTCTTGTTGAGAAAACTAGCGACCAAGTATTTGCACTATACATGCACACATTACTCTTATCTGTACAGGTCCACACTGGAGCTGTGAGCTAACGAAGTGGCCTACCTGATCACTGCAGCATCAGATGGTATTTCAACCCAATCAGAGCTAAGCTTTGGCACCCAAAGGGTTAATTTTGATAGGTGGTGAGAAAAAAAATCTCTAATCCTATTTTGTACAGTACACTAGAGACTTTATGCAGAATACATAAGATAAACAATTCTGGTTCAAACCACCTGCAGCCTGGGGAGGGGGTACAAATTACACATTCATTTAGATGGTGTATTTAACTCTTTGGTTGCTATAAAGTGCTCTAATGCATTGTGAATCAATGTTATGTGGCCGTCTCCAGGATTCATGTGGTTAAAAGAACCAGATAATTTAATGGGAATTACTGATTTTTTTCCTCTTCCTTTATAATGCATTCGGCATGCTCCAGAATTGTTGATCTTTGCTTTTTTCAAGATGTTGACATACCTAGATAGTTGCATTTGTGACTTCCATATCATATCCCAGCCAAAGGCATGAAACAATTCCCTTCAGTGGGACAAGGGTTCTCAGCATCCTAGTTCAAACTGAGGCAGTAAGTATGAAAAGCCAGTTTACCTTTCATATTACTCCATTCATTCAGGGTCTCCTATCATTCTTGTATATGCCTAGTCATTTTGGCACTTACATAATATGTAGTCCAAATAAAGGGTTACTATCCCTCAAACTATTAGAGTTAATTTAGAAGATGTTTGAGAACCTCTAAAGCGTCTTTTAATTATTAAAATACAACAGTGGCCTTATTGTAAAGGTTAAAATGTGCAGCATTAATCTGCAAAAGAAACATTTTTTATGAAAAAAATATTTTTTCATTCAGTGTTCTGTTTTGGTCACCACATGGTGGTGTTGTTCCTATCACTTACTATGGGAAAAAAAGTAGTCTACGATTTAAACTCTCCCATAAAGTACATTATAAAGAAACAATTCTCATTTTGGAAACTTGTTTGTTCTGTTGTTAACACTTTGATGCAAATAAAATAAATTCTTGTAATAATAACTTTTGAATGAGAAATCTCCTAGCAGTGGGGGTGCTCTTATCTTACTCATTAGAAAAAGCTCTATAGCGGTGGTAACCATTAAAAAGTTTATTTGTTCCCTAGTCTTTTAAGGACAAGAAGGCTGTGAAATAATGCACTGCACTCCCCTCTTATCCGTAATTGATTAATGAAGACTACTCATGTTAGGTAGGCCAGACGTCACATATGAAAATGCATTTTGCAGGGCAGCTTTGATTTAAGTGCAACCCTGAAATAGGCATGTTTCCTATGAGTCCCCAGTTAAAAGTGGTCTGGTCAGCTTAACTCATGTGAAAGTAAACTTACTGTGCTAACCAGGGCTACACTTTATACCCCAGTGGATCACCTAGGTCAGGGATAGCTAAAATGTTGTTCTCCATATAATAGGAACTACAACTCCCAATGATGGTAGTTGCTGTCTACAGCAGTTGACATCCATTGTACTAGACAGTGGTTTAAGGATCAGAAAACTGATCTTTGTGGTGTTCTGGACTATCCTATAAGAGAATCTACCTGTTGAGTCTCATAATACAGGTTCACAATCCACCCCCACAGTTACCAAACCTAACACTTGCTTCCTTTGGGAGCATCTTTGCTGGCAAAACTGTGTATAAGAGATCTTTCTAGCATTAAAAGAGTTAAAAGCCCCTACTTAAGTTATAGCTTACATAAAAAGTACAGTATATTCTCTAACCTAATACAACTAAAAAATGATGAACTATTAACCCCTTGGAATATTTAAAGCTTTGTTTTTCAATGCTTTGACAATGTCTCTAACTTCCAAGGGGTTAAGAATATATCAGAGATTTTAGAATGCGAAAAAGTAGATTAGCCAGTTTACAAAGAGAATGCGCATTTAAAGGTATAGTAATACTTCATTTTTACTTACCTTATTTTAGTACATTGTAAAGTATGCAGTTGATGCCTCCTACTGCCATTCTCATCAACAGTTTAGTTTTCCTACAATCTGCTCTTCAATTTTACCCCTCCTGCCCCTTTTTGTGATATCACCTGAAGCTCCTACAGATCTGAGATCTTGTCATAAGACAGGACGGATCTCAGAGAAGGACAAAAGACCCAAGCTATAAACATGAATCTGCTCTCCCGTGTGATACATGCCTCCCTGCAAATCTCGTCTTGTCTTGGCTCCACCCACTGCCAGAACTACTTCAAGATACATTGTGCACTGGCAGCGACGGCTAATAGTGAATAGTCCTGTGAGGAAAATAACTTCATCTTACAGAATACTGCCCATGCACTTTCTTTGTGTACAGGACTGCATGTAAACCCTTCCCGGGTATTTTTTTTCCTCCTCTTAACGCAGCCCTCTCTCAGCTCGGGTTTGGAGCAGTCTCATATCACTGCTCCAACCCCCACATCCTGTCCCTGTGCCGCCTCTCTAACCTTTCTTCGGGCTCAGTCTTTCCTTGGCCCACCAGCGCTCCCGTTGCCAGAATCTCACACACATCACCCCTGATGAAGTCGTGAGCTAACACAGCGAAAAGCGCTGGGCAATTGGTAAGGGAGGAATGAATAATATCTCTTTAGAAATCCTAGCTCAATGTCATAGAATAATAGTTGATTTAACATCCGATTACTACTTGCACAGAATGAGCTACAGAATGACAGTTCAGGAGCTAGCAAACCTCTATTGCAGACTTTTCTATATAGAATACTAAGTAATCCAGCAGTAGAAATGATAAATACAAACTATAGACCGTAGGAGCAGGAGCTTGTGTTCTATAAACGAGCCTCCGGCTTTGATATTTCTCTGGATGTATCAGTAGACTGTGACTAAGATGTGAATTACAAACCTACTATAACCTACTATCTTTGATTATTGACCTAATGGAATTTTAGTAGCTAGGATTAGAGCTGACACATTGGGACAAACTCATACTAATTCAGCGGCAAAAGAGAGATACAATAACCAATAGAATGCAATTAATGAATTGCCTTCAGTCACAGTTCCAAATCAAATTGCAGGAGAGGCTTATGTTAGATACCTTAGCATCTTGCTGTGTTATTATTCTTTTACATGCACTAATAAACTGTTACTGAGATTGATTAACACATGCATCTCATCCAAATAAGATATTAAGTTGCAGGAGCTACAAGAACTATATACACGGGTGTCCTACAACGGCATCTTAAATCTGATCATTGTTCTAATAAATAGTTGGAAAATTTAGGTATGAGTGACAATAACAGAAAAATGAAGGGGGCAGTGGTTAATATTATATGGAGTAAAGACTAAAGACAGTTCGTGCACATAATATCCCTTTAAACTAGGCTGAGCAGACCTCATCTTTAACTGGGGACTCATAGGAAATACTTATTTTTCAGGGCTGTGCTGAAATCAAAGAAGCCCTGCAGTATTCATTTTTCATATGTGTCGCCGGTGAAAGTTGAGGTCTGGTCAGCCCAATTTAAACCCAAGCAGGAGTAGGCAATCTTTTTCTCTCCAGCTGACGGAGACTACAAAACACCAACAGCTGGTTGATTGTGGATGATGGGAGTTGTAAACTCTTATTTTGCTGCAGAACCAAATATTGCTATCAGGGTGCCCGTGCTCCCTGTGTTGCTTTCTGTCAGTTTTTGCTATACAATGTTCCCATTGGTTGATCTACGTTTGGCCCACCCAGTATGGCCTTTATATACTGGGCTCTGGCACCTATCCGGTGCCCTTTCGTGGTGTTCCTGTACCAGTGCCTTCTTGAGCTTCGTGGATTCCAGTGTACTGACTTGGCTTGTTTGACTACTCTGCTTCTTGTCTCCTGCTCCTGTGATTCGACCCGGCCTGGCTGACGTTCCTGCTCCGTGATCTGACCCGGCTTATCTGACGTTTCTGCTCCGTGATTCGACCCGGCCTGGCTGATGTTCCTGCTCCGTGATCTGACCCGGCTTGTCTGACGTTCCTGCTCCGTGATTCAACCCGGCCTGGGTGACGTTCCTGCTCTGTGATCTGACCCGGCTTGTCTGACGTTCCTGCTCCGTGATTCAACCCGGCCTGGCTGACGTTCCTGCTCTGTGATCTGACCCGGTTTCCCATTCCAGTGTTCGCTGTGTCGCTTGGGCGACATTCTGACTTCCGCTGTGTCTGGGGCCTAGTATCCATTCTGTTACAGAAGTGTGACAGTGGCTGTGTCCTCCGTTAACTCTTGCAGAGCCTCCGTGTTGCCTCCGTTACTGCTACGGCAGTGTGCCATTGGCTGAGCCCTCCATTAACTCTTGCAGAGCCATCGTGTTGCTTCCGTTACTGCTATGACAGTGTGCCATTGGCTGAGCACTCTGTTAACTCTTGCAGAGCCTCTGTGTTGCCTCCATTACTGCTATGGCAGGGTGCCATTGGCTGAGCCCTCCGTTAACTCTTGCAGAGCTTCAGTGTTGCCTCCGTTACTGCTACGGCAGTGTGCCATTGGCTGGACTTTCCGTTAAGCTCTTGCAGAGTCTCAGTGTTGCCTCCGTTACTGCTACGGCAGTGTACCATTGGCTGGACTTTCCTTTTAGCTCTTGCAGAGTAACAGTGTTGCCTCTGTTACTGCTAAGGCAGTGTGCCACTTACTGATTCCTCCGTTAAGCTCTTGCAGAGAATCTGTGTTGCCTCCGTGAGTGCTACAGCAGTCTTAGTCTCAGTTACTGCTCTGGCGGATTACAAGTGCTCTTGTCTCCATTATTGCACTGCAGTCTCCTACGTGGGCTATTCTACCATACTGGGCATTACAGAGAGAACTCACCACAGACTTCTCTGCACAGAGACTGATTACACCTATTGGAGAACTTTAACCCATGCTGAACTGTCGCTTTGGGTATTCACCCTTTCCTGCCTGACCTGTGTCAGTATAAGACCACTCTGAACTTTCTAGTTATACTGGGCCTGTGTAGGCATATGCACAAATAACCTGTCTTGTGTATTATTCTGCTGTAGTACTACAGGGCCTGTGAAGGTTATCTTATCATTTATGATTTCAATAAAACTGTGTTTTATCCTAAACCACTGTGTCTGAGTGTTGAACAAACTGTTACAATTGCCTACATCTGGGATAGAAGTTTACTGTGGATTCCATGTAATTGGCATCACCTTGCAGTTCTAAAGAGGAGGTGGCAAAGTTCAGCTTTGTCACCTTTTTTTAGTAGCTTGTTAACCATCAATTCCTTGGCATAAATTTTAGTGCAAGTTTTAACTCAGTCTAGCCCAGAGGTTCTCAACCCGTGCCCTCAGTGGCCACTAACAGGCCAGGACTTAGGAATTTTCCTGCTAGAACACGTGTGTTGATCAGAGGCTCAGTCATATTGATTAACTCACCTGTGCTCTTAAAAGGAAATTCTAAAATCCTGGCCTGTTAGTAGCCACTGAGGGCACGGGTTGAGAACCACTGGTCTAGCCAGAGGCTTTGCCACACATAAATAAAATCTTCTTTAGATAATTCAATATAGTTTAACTTACATTTGCCTTCAAATGTTCTTAAACATTCAATTTTTATATATAGAGATAGCAACTTATATTTTAATGTTCTTTTCTAAAATGTCTCAGTTGAGCACTTGAGAAGTCTTGTTACCCAATGTTGAGTACTGTATTGTCACTTTTCATCCACTTGACATTAGTAGTTTGTATGGTCTGGCTGGATAGTTTCTCTCTTTTTTGTATACTAAACTTCTGTGCTTGGTTTCATATGTGCCTGAAGCTATTATATTGTTGATTTCCCAGAAGTCCTCTGTGGTGCAGGTAACTTCTTTCCTTGACCTGAAGCTTATAGATTTCTTTAGAGTTATGATTTCTTTCTGCAAGTCTGTTTACAGTATATATTTATAGTTCAACATTTCTTATTCTCCTTTTCTATTACTTAAAGTGCAGTAACCGTTTCCCCATTACTCATAATTTGAAAGTATCTTGTGTACCTTTTCCACCTTTCCACTACATGCATGATTGTGAAAACACGAATGTGTTATTACTTTCATCTATTAAATTAAGCACAACACTTGTGAAGGAAATTGAAGACAAGCAGTACAGTTTCCAATTCCACAGTTTCCCAATTTCCAACAAAATCTTTGTTTGTTATTATAGAAAAACAGCTGATCAATACTAATTGGAATTCCTGATACCAAAAAGCATCTCTTTTCCCTCTATTGGTACTAAAGAAGTAGCAATACACATTCTATTTGTACACAATTTCCATGTAATTAGCCACAAGGTAGTATGAGCTGAAGCTGTTTGATATTGTGGGGTAAACTATGCCACAATCTTAAAGGAGTATTGTCTTCTACCAAAGTCTGAGTAATTATTTTCAGATCCAGAGAGTACTCTGTTTAACTAACTAGACATACTCTAGCTAAGTCTATTCCTTCTATATTTCTATCAAAGCTTGAGTAGGTCCTGTAAATGTGAAACAGCAAACCCTATTACATAATGAAATCTTATCACCAAATCATTTAGTATTTTGTTATTCACATTCTGTGTATTAGCTATTTATATTTAATTACTAACAGACCAGAACTTGTGAATTTCCTTGCTACTGCACAGGTGTGTTGATCAGAGGTTCAGTCAGTTTGAAAAACTCACCTGTGCTATAAGAAGGAAATCCTCAAATCCTGGCCTGTTAGTGGGCTCTGATGGCACGGGTTGAGAACCACTGATCTAAATAAATCAACACACTACCTGTAGCTCCCATTGCTCCAAGAATTCCTTTATAAAGGCTTTTTAGTACACTGGGTTCCCAAAATACTAATATTATTCTAGCAGTCAGATTTCTACATTGTATCCCTGTTCCTGCTTGGAACTATTCAACACAAGACATATATACACCACAATCACTGCATTGGTGTATGCAAAACAAGTTAATTAACCCTCAATGTTCTTTACACTTCCATCTTAATTAATCAGTCTGTTTAAAGACTTAATTTTTTTTGTACCAAATCAATGTTTTGAGATTTTTCAAGATTTTCAATCACACTGTACAAAACCAGAGTTTCATCTCCTACTGTTTTAATAGGGATTTTCTTTCAACAAATACTGGGAAAACTTCCCATTCTAATCAGGTCAACATCCTCCTCAAAAACACTCTCACGTTATCCTTACTCCCTTAATGGATCAAACCTTTCCTCTGATCAGCTGAACTTTTTCAAACGTCTTTCTTCAAATGACATTTTCCTCTCCTCTACCCCTTCTAAGTACCACCACAAATCTTGAGCACTACCTATCACAATCTCCAACATCACTGTTGCACTGACTTACCCCATTTTCTTCCTCTCTGATCCGCTCAACTGTATTTTTTCCATTTAGCCATTAAAAGTTCCCACTCTTATATACATCATTATATTACTGCTTCTGCTAAACCCTGTTCTTATGCTTTCTTTCCAGCCTTCTCAAGCAATATTCTCACAAAACCACCCCAACATTCCTTTGACCTTGAATCTGACACTCTCTCAATAGAAACAACTTTTTCTGAATTCTGCTTAGTTTGTGTCAGTAACATTTGTTGATTACTGCCTACATCACTCTGTGGTGTTAATTTAGCTTATTTTATTATAGGCTGTACTATAGTAAGTCATAATTAGCTTGTGAATTAGGGTTAGTTTGTAAGGCATTCTATTACAGGCTGTACTCTAGATCCCAGCTGAAATTATGATTAGCTAGTGAGTAATTATTAGAATGTGAATTAAGGTTTGCGAGAAATAATCAGCCTGCAAATCAAGGTTACTATATACATTTGTCACTCTAAAATCATTGTCAGTGCAGATCATTAGAAATTAGAAGGTTATTGCTTTCCTTTCTCTAAAAATCTATTTTAGTATCTTAGGAATCTCTTTCTGTTTTTCATCTCTTCTTAAAATATTTAAAATATCAGAAATGTGTGTTAACTGATGTTATCTCTTCAACCAAGGTGCAAGGGCAAATTCATAGTAGTTTAGGTTGAAAAAAGACTTGCGTCCATCAAGTTCAACCAGTTTCCTATTCTTGTTTACCTCTGTTGATCCAAAAGAAGGAAAAAACCCTTTATTTCAGCAATTTCAAATTCTGCTTTGAATGGGGGGGGGGATCCTCCTTGACTCAAAATGGCAATCAGCTATCTCCTTGGATCAACAAGCATTAAATAAATATGAATCCCAATACTATCCTATATAATAATTCGCTAAATCGTGTGTAACGCCCGACATGCGCAGTAAACACTGCTGCGCGTGCGGCAGTCATGCGCAGTAGAGACTGCCCGCGCCGCGGCTGATACAAAGCTGGGCGATCCAAAGGAGCGTCCAGCTCTGTAACAGCAGTGGCGCGGGCAGTCTCTACTGCGCGTGACTGCCCCGCGACCGGCTGCCAGAGGCACTGTGGCCTGTGTAACGGGCTGTTCAACTAGTCATACATAATTCCCTATGTTCTGCTCTGTCTAGGCCCTACATCTAATGTATTCGATAGCACCAACCTCTTCAGGCAGTGAATTCTATACCTTTATTGTCCTTACCATTTAGAATCCCTTTCACTGTTGTAGACAAAATTATTGAGACTTTTATGATTTTTGGGCCTTGGTCAAGTAAGTGGGAGGTTATTATTGGGATATAAATATACAGCAGCAATGAGAAATAAAATCAGAAATATTTTCAGAAAACATAAAATTAGAAAATGGGGTAGAGGAGGGGAATAAACTATGAATGATTCCTCCACCAACCTGTCTTACTGTTCAGAGACCTAGGATTTGAAACCCTATCGACAAATGATCATCAAGTGATGGTGGAGGGGTTTCAAGAAAAATTCCTCCACCTTGTGCCTTGCATCAAGGCTCCAGGGTAAAATTCATAGAGGCCATTAGAATTTCCTGTCCATAGCAAGGTAAGTGGGGCTTATTATTTGGAGCTATTCGTTTTCTTTTAAATCAGGAGAGTCTACATTTTTCTTCAATTGTTGAATGCATGATGAGAAATCCATATGTTTAAATTTGTTTATTAGCAACAGTGGTGGTTTATAGCCCGTCGGCTATTCAAAAATATGTATTTTTTGCAGCAATACAAAAGCAGATAACTACTATCAAACTGTTCAGTAGTTTAATGGCCTACTAATTAACATGTGCTAGCTAATAAGATAAAAAATATTTTTGGTAAAAATATCAAGTGGTCCTCACTCTGGGGTCATGCATGCTGCATTTGGCCTATGGGACGCATGTTGCATGCCCATGGCTTCAATATTCATAATCTTCCTGCATTGACCCCTTGGAAGCTAGAAACTATACAAAGTATTGTGAAGCAATATGCTGGAGACAGCAAGAATCCAAGAGGTTTGCACATACCTGGGAACTCACAAGGTTTAACACTTAGATTCAGGGTTTTGAGTCGAGTTCTCAGGGTCTCAGGGAGAACAGTCCAGTTCTCAGGGTGAGGCAGCCCAGTGCTGGCTATTATGTAATCTGCTCCAATTAACTGCTTCTCCAGGCTTTTGACTTGGTGCTGCTATACGAGGACGGCAATGAGAGAAGTCCTGCTTGTCTTGTGTACGATAAAGCAGTGATATCTGTCAGTTATTGCATATTAATGGGTCCTTAACCCCTTAAGGACCCTTGACGGTCCTGGCATGTCATGGGTGGATTTGTTTAAGGACCTATGACGTGCCAGGACCGTCATGGAATTCCGGGCTCCCAGCATGGCTACACACAGTTAGGGGAGTCCAGAAGCGGATGTGAAAAAAAAAATGCTCCGTGGTCCTTATGGGACCACGCACACAGCCTTAATACATTAAAGGGTTAATCTCTACAAAATGTCAGGGTCAGCTCATTTTGAAAATTCCCAGGAATGGCTATGCCTACCTCACATAGGTGAGTTTGAGGCAAAAATAAGTTTAACAAAATAGTCATTGTTTTCTATGAGGTAGTTAACAAACACAAACAAAGTCACCCATGTGAACTAGGCCTAAAGGGTAGGCCTGGTCACATCAGGGAAACCATCAAATGAAACCTTCAAGCCAGACATTTTTTCAGACTTACGTATTATAAAAGAGAAGTACTGCATACCACAGTCTATGAAATTCTGCAACAGATAATTTTTCAAAGCTAACAATTTATGAAATGTTTGTAAATATTTGTTCAACTTTTCTACAATTAATTGAAACAAAATAAAACAATTGCTCAGGGTCCCAAATGGCTTCTCCAATGGGGCCGTATGTTCAAAAGAGTTCTGGGGCAAACCATATGCTCTGTAGGGGAGAACTAAACATTCCCATTGATTTAAATGAGAAGTTTAAACCATTGAATGCTAAAGATATAAACAATGCACTGCAAAATAATGCGTTGGTGACCGCTCTAGCATTCAAGAAGTTAAAATCCCCATTTAAATCAATGAGAATTTTTGGAATTTTAATTCTCCCCTATAGCACAAATGGTTTATTCCAGTATCTTTGAAGTGGGGGAAATGTGAAAAAGTCCTATTTATTCCCCTATTGCCACCTCCTGGAAATATTTGTACATGTCAGGTAGGGGAGAAAGCCAAGTTTTCCCTCATTTGATGCATCAGATTTTCTATTTTCCAAACTAGAAGATTTTTCCACTCTTTCTTCATTTCTGTAGTTGTTACAAACATTTTAGTACAGATAAATCATATATGAAAAATGTATGAAACATTAGAGATTGTAGTTGGTGTATTTTTGTGCTTCCGTGCCTACAGTACATCAACTCATAGCAATGGGGTGCAAACAAACCTTCAGACTATGTATAATGCATTTTGATTATCTCCATAAAATGTCAATAGAAATTCTGTTACGTGATGTTACCAATTTGGGGCCCCAGGAAAGGATATACATTTGTGCACCTATAAATATTGAGTATCTGTGTACTCACAGTTTATACTTTTCATTTGTTACAGAAAACTTGTTTGAGATGTAAATTACTAAAAACTTTCTGACATCCCTTACTTTTACTGGAGGAAGAAAATGCAGCCATTTTCTGATTCATAATTTAGTCTGTTTCTAGGAAACATATGCTTTTATATTGTTATTGAGCTATTTTGGATGTAGTTTTTCCAAGAAACCAATGGAATATGTATTTTAGTTCATAAAGGTTTTTTTGGAAAAACTATGCATATTTGGTATCAGTTGACTCGGGGATGCAGGGCTTTTACAAATAATTAAACTTTTTATTAAAAAAAAACATATTTTTTATAACATTTTTGATGGTAGCAAAATAAATGTTTTGTACATATGACATAACATGTCACAGAGTGCAAAATTTACATTACATGAGGCACCATGAAAAAAATGAATTTGTTGTATGCATGAACGACATATATTCTATAGAGTGTACGACAAAAAACTAGTAAAGTCTGTTGTGTACGACACAACTCCGGAACTGACGGGCAAAGGGGCGTGGCAAGGGCATGGCTAAACTATTCTTCAGTGTTGTATAGAGGAAAAGAAAATTTGTCTTAAGCAATGACAAAAAAATATCTTGCATAAGACAAAATTTGTACGTTAAGAAAAAAGTGGAGGGAATGTGCAGTTCTGAATGTGAGAATTTTTGTCTTTAGTTAAGACATTTTTGTCGTTAATTAAGACATTTTTGTCGTTAGTTAAGACATTTTTAAAGACATTTTTGTTGTTAAGACATTTTTGTCCTTAGTTAATACATTTTTTGTTGTTACATACGACAATTTCAGTCAGGACAAACAACATATTTCTGATCACAACCGACACTCTGAAAATATTAATGATCCCAAAGACACTGTATTTTGAAAAGTCGTTACAAACAACAAAAGCTATTTTGCTACTTGTTTGAACATATGGCCCATACAGCTAAAAAGTTATACCTATAAAATGCTGGCAATGTGTCCAGCCACTAGGGCAGAAATCATTCCACAAGCCTCCCGCACTGAAAGGTTAAAGATATTCTAGAGGAAAACATCTGCACAATAGGGTACAAATAAACTTAGTACAACAAACAAGGCTGCTCTCAGCTGGAGTTAAATACAAGCGATTTTATTAAATTTCAGGCAACAATACTGTGTGGTACTCTAATAAATCAAACAATACAAGTGTTCATAGATCCAACGGGGTGGCAGATACAAACACTAATGTGTTCAGTTCCTACTAAAAGAACTTCATCAAAGTATTTTAACAAACTTGTAATACAGCATTGGATGTGATGACTGACACTCAAAATTAGTGACAGATTTAAAGAAACAGTGCAATTTCAAAAAGTGATTTTTCTACTATAAAGTGATAAATAACTTATGTACCTACGTACTAACTATTGCATTAGAATAAATAACATATTTGTGATTAAGGTGCATGAAACTTTCCCTGTTTGTAAAACTTATTAACCCCTTGACTCCCGATGAAATGCCAGAACTGCCACGGCTGTCCTGGTGTTAAGGACCGTTGACGTCTTGGAATTCTGAGATCGCAGCTTGACTGCACATCACACTGCGATCCCAGAATGCAGCAGTAAAAAAAAAAAAAAAAAGGCCCGTGGTCCTCTAGAGCGCACCGCCACTGGACTGTGTGGTCCTTAAGGGGTCAAAGAGACCTAGATGTGTGCAATTGCAGACCCAGTAGCAGAAATGAGTGCTATATTGAGAGTTTGGAGGTGGATCCAGACACTAGCAGTGTCTGACGTGTTGGACAAGCAAGTGCAATACAAGTCCGGGCTTGGGAGCAGAGCAGCAAAGCTTTTTGCTTCTGTTTGAGACAAATAAAAACTGTCATTGACTTAAACAATTTAACCTCCTTGAATGCTGGTAAGGTTCCAAATGCAATGCTTCACGGTGAGTTGGAGACCTCGCTCACATTCAAGAGGTTAAAAGCACCTAGTAAATCAATTGGAACTGTGAAATGTATATTTTTCTCCTATGGTGCAATTTATTTGCCCCAGAAGTATTCCACATTTCTATTGAACGTATGTATGTTCCAAAAAAAACCTATTGAAGGCATGGTGGATTCCTGACAATGTCAGCGGATTGTGGCAGATTTACAGGGATATGGTGACGAAAACATCTCAGTACATACTGTTAATATGCCACTGACACAAATTCTGCACCATTTCACCATCCTCTTATCGTTCTTTAGTGCATCTTCCCCCTTGGACTGATTACAGGTTAACATGGGCAGGAAAAACTAATGAAAGCAATGTCATGTACCTTAATACCACTCTTGCAGTGATTAGAAATTGTACATATTTAAAAACACAGAGGGCTCATAACATGTACAAACAAGGCTCTCAAGAAGATTGATAAGATAGATAAGATAAATAGATAAGATAAGATAGAGTAGATAGATAGATTAGATAGATAAAAGACACATCACCAGTGGGACTTGTAGAAAGCCAAATTTTAACGTGTCTACATTTTGTTCCCTGGACCTTTCTCAAGACAATCAATATACAAAATAACAGACCTTATAAACCCCATGATCTCCCTGGAGCATTCACACCATGCTGATGCCATTCTTCCGCATTCAGATGCCCAACTGCATGAAAGGGATACCATCCCCAGTGAAACATAAAATAAAAAAATATAGTATACAAAAATAACAAACAGTGTAAAAGACACAAAAAGAAAAAACAAACTATGCTAATGATAATCGAGAATCAAGATCATGTATGTGACAATGTATACATAGCATAAAAGTTTAAGTTAAGGAACTTATAAATGCATGTATCCCCGAGAATTTAACCATATTCAGCTAACTGTCCATGTAAGGTCAAACACTAGACATTTAACAAATATTATTAGCCATTTTAAACATTAATAACCCTGTTGTTATATATAGATTCATATAATGAGTCACAAACTCAGCAAAACTGAACTTAACATACAGGGACACTACTCGTACCTCTGTAAAACCAGCAGATGAGTTAATCCAAAGAACATCTTGAATAAGAAGCGAGCTTTATAGACTAAAAAAGTGTACCATTTAGTAAATGCGGTAATATCCTTGTAGTGCATTACCGTTCTCCTTCATAAGCAACGCCAGTAAAGATGATCAGAGAGGTAATCCACTTAATATGAGGGGCAACTCATAGGATTAATGAATAATAACACATTGTTGCATGGTTATGACAATGTACCCAACTCGCCAGATTCCAGAATGCAAAGTATACATAGTAACTTGGTAATAAAATCCAAAAGTCAAAACTTGAAGTACTACACATACTGGTATAATTATCAAGTCTGATATTTAGTGCTTCCCAAGTACACAGGTAACACACAAGGTGGTAAGCTTATCAATCCATCGAGACCAATTATCTAGGATAATATAATTAATGATCAGAATCATAACTGAAATATAATCAATTAAACAGAGAAAGATCATGTAATACCTGGATCCCAAGGAAAAACCAACCTACCTATTATGCATAGATTGTTAAGTGGCAACATCTAGTAGGGATCAATCCCAGGATCTATGCCCAATCTCAGCTGGGAAGGTCTGCTCCTATATCTTGGCATGTTCATAGAGCTAACATAAATTAAATCAGATACATGTCAATGCATCCCACACAAGAAACATAATCTCTCCTCAATATAGCTGTATCAGTAAAAGCACACATAGTACATTTGTTCATTAAGGCCCCTCGGGCTTATAGTAAATAAATGATGGATCCATCTTTCCTCATGTCGCAATAGGAATTTGCCATGATCCTCTCCCCTTGGGGGTTTGGGCTCACAAACAATGATCACATATTTTAAATCCACCAAATTGAGTTTAGCCTGCACAGAGCACTTTGGGATTGTTTTGTTTGATAACGTAAACCACGTATGTACTGGTACAAGTAAGGCTACGTTTGGTCTCAAAATACTTAGTATTGTGGGAATGTTTGAATCCTGGTCCCACCAAGAGAGAGAGATCTGCAAGTAACACGATTACTACTACATCTATAACCTTCAGATTTCTGTTTTGGTAACCAGTTAGAGTATAGCTCAGTATAAGAGAGAAAAGCATCAGGTCGCATTAAAATATCCCGCAGTGTTTAAGAGTGAGTGCTTCCATCATCCCACTCTCTCCTTTCTCGCACTCTCATATATATATATATATATATATATATACATATACACGTAGACTTAACCTTTTTGTTAAATGGTAGCACCTCAGTATCTTACAAGTATCGAAGAATGGAGAGTTACACAAAGACTCATTTGAGGTGAAACAGCCCATCTCATTTTGTCAGTGCTAAGTGTCATAGCTGCCAAAATAAATGGGATGTTGCCCCTCAAATGAGTCTTTGTGTGACTCTCCATTCTTCAATACTTGTACTTAACTCCATTATATACAATTATCATTTATATCAGTGAAATAACATGTGCCAAGGGGGCACCCAAATAATTAGTTAATTTGTATGGAGCAGCACAGGTTTTTCTGTTTGTTTTGTTTTTATTATGGGGATTGGGCGGGTCCACTCATTCCTTGCTGCAATTCATATTTTGTTCACTTTCATTGATTATTAGCAATGTATTGAAGACCTCTTTAGCATAAAAGGGGTTAAAAGCTGAATTTAAAATCATTGAGAATATTTTTATCCTATGATACAACTGGTCTACCCCAGAATCCCTCTGCTTTTATTTTGAACATAAGGCCCTTTATGAAAACAGGAGGGATGTTATTTCAAAATACATCTGATAGTTGACATATGTAACAATGTATTGCTTGCTGACATGGCATCAAATAAACAAGAAACCCACCTATTTTTATATTTACAGGCTCATGTGTTTTTGTCAGATTGCCAGCTTTAGCATCACGTATGGGTTCGTTTCTGGATCATGAGTCCTGTATCTGAGTTTCAGATCATAATTTATTTCACGCACATATGGCTAAAATTGAATTAAAGGAAGGTGCTTGCTATGCACCATCGATTCTCCAGCCTCAGACTCTGGATCATTTAATTCAGTGCTGCATTTGGCATTTACATTAACATTATCACAGGTTGTAACAATGCATTAACCCACTGAATGCCAGAGGGGTATGCAACACATTGCTTTGCAATATGTTGTGTACCCCTCTGGCACACAAAGGGATAAAACCTTGAGGACCAGAAATGTGTGCAATGCATTGTGAAGCAAGGAGTTGCACACCCCTCCGGTGCTCAATGGTTTAACAGCATTTTTGGGATTTCCATGTGTGAAAACACTGAACATATTTCTCCAAGAAGAAAGCAATCATACATATATATTTATCCCTTAAGGAATCATTTATTTTTAATCTATAGAACAATGCACATACAAAGAGTTACCTCCTTTTGAGTTTATATATTCTGCAGGTGTATAATATGTAAAATCAATTGCCTGTGCTTTTTTTATTACATTTATGTTTTCATCTTCCCTATTATTTACACATATTCCTGACAGGGATCTCTCCGAAGCAGAGAGAGTGCAACAATGTAAAGAAAGATGCAATGTAAAAAGACAGTGAAACAACATAGAAATCCCTGCCTCAACAGTGCAAAGATCAATTACTGCTTCAGGGAGACTGCAATATTTTATAAATGTCTTTGCTTTCTCCATCCAAAACTGAAAGCTTTCTGAATGTGAAAAAAGTTTAGGCAATTTGACATATTCCGTAAAAAATAAGAATATGTAAAAAAAAAAGCAGTACGTCTGTCTTTTTATCTTCTTAAGGAGAGGATTGTTTCACACCTTAAGGGTCATGTTCAATTTCACTTTTCTTATTAAGCCAATTGGGATATCCAAATCAATGAACTGGATACTTCTCTAGCACTCAGAGAATTAAATGAGATTTCACAGGTAATTTTATAATGCACTCATCATGAAAATGTATTTTGTTTTTTGGGGGATAGAATAAGCTATCATTTAGTACTATATGTAAATACTAGTTGAACAGCCAGTTACACGGACCACAGTGCCACTGCCACCTGGTCGCGGGGCAGTTATGCGCAGTGGAGACTGCCCGTGCCACGGCTGATACAGCTGGAGCACCCAGCTCTGTATCAGCCGCGGCGCGGGCAGTCTGTACTGCGCATGACTGCCGCACGCGCAGCAGTGTCTACTGCGCATGTCCCAGCGTTACACACGTTTTAGCGAATTATATAGGATGTGCCTCTTTTTCAAATAAAGAAATACACATAAATATGCAAAGAAAAAAAAAATACCCTAATTGCTCATAATTAATGTAATTGTAAAATTCCACTAATAAATTTGGTTACGTCCTCTGTTTAAGGAAACACCATATATGTACTGTATTTGGCAGTTAAGAGCTAAAGTGAGAGAAACGCTAGCTTTTTCAGAATGGAAAGTGAGTTTATTTATCTATATATGCAGGTATGTACATAGGTATGTATGTAGGTAGGTAGATAATTATGTATTTAGGTAGAAATGTATTTATATATTTATGTTACTAATATTTACAGATTGTTTCCATGAGTGAATAGGTTGGCTAAAAAAGCTGATAGATCCTGCACCAACAAATACCTATACTGATATGTATGCTAATCAACTCAGTGATGGTGCCAACAGGAGAACAGAAACCTATATAGGAGCTTAGATTGTAAGGGGCAGGGACCTTTTATCCTCAAGAATACTCACCTGTTGTTCCCCTTATGATTGTCTATATAAGCACTTAATCACTGCACTTATTGTACCCCTTCTATATCAAATGTAAACTGTAAAGTGCCAAGTACACTGGTTGGTGCTATATTAATAAAATATAGAATAGAATAGCATAAAATACAAAAAGGAAAGAAAGTCCCAAACTGAAGAGACCTGTATTCCTGGCACACCATGGTATCGTTTGAGATTAATTCAAAAAAACAAGTTGATACGAGTTCCACCAAAACACTGAATTTTAAAAAGGCCAACTTTAGCAGGTTTAATTCATCCCTTGGTCTCGTTGACTGGGATAAAATATTTTCAGGAAAAAACACAGAAGGTAAGTGGAATGCCTTCAAAATAATATTGCAAAAATACACATATAAATTTATCCCTGTTGGAAACAAATACAAAAGAAGCAAATTGAAACCAATGTGGCTAACCAGTAAAGTAATTCATGAAATAAATAACAAGAAAGCGGCATTTAAACATTACAAAGCTGAGGGATCAGCAGAGGCATTTGCAGAATACAAAAATGTCAACAAAACCTGTAAAAAGGCTATTAAATTAGCTAGACTGGAGAATGAAAAAAATATTGCTAAGGAGAGCAAAAGCAACCCAAAAAAATTCTTTAAATACATTAATGGCAAAAAATTAAAGTCTGATAATGTTGGGTCCTTGTTAGCTGAAACGGGTGAGATGGTCAAAGGTGACAGAGAGAAGGCAGATATTTTAAATAATTTCTTTTCTTCTGTTTTTACCAAGGAAGACCCATTGGACAAGAATCTGCAAACTACTTTTACAGAACAGGCACAGCAAGCATGGGACTGGCTAACACAAGAAAAAGTGTTAAAACAATTGAATGGTGTCAAGGTAGACAAGGCTCCGGGGCCAGATGGTATACACCCACGGGTACTTAGGGAGCTAGGCCAGACCCTGGCCAGACCGATATATCTGATTTTCAGGGATTCTTTTATTTCTGGTATGGTGCCCATGGATTGGCGTAAAGCAGATGTGGTGCCCATATTTAAAAAGGGATCAAAGTCCCAGCCAGGAAACTACAGACCCGTAAGCTTGACATCTGTGGTAGGGAAGCTGTTTGAAAGGTTGCTAAGGGAATATATTCAAGAATTCTGCTGGAACAGGAATATCATTAGCAATAGCCAACATGGCTTTGTGAAAGATAGGTCTTGTCAAACGAACTTGATCGCATTTTATGAAAAAGTAAGTAATAATATAGATGAGGGAGAGGCGGTTGACGTGATCTATTTAGACTTTGCCAAGGCATTTGATACGGTTCCACACAAGAGGTTACTGTACAAATTGAATGAAATAGGACTAGGGCAAAATGTTTGTGAGTGGATTGGAAATTGGCTGAAAGATAGAATGCAAAGAGTGGTAGTAAATGGCAAGTTCTCCAGTTGGATAAACGTGATAAGTGGAGTGCCTCAGGGATCTGTCCTGGGTCCTCTTCTTTTTAATTTGTTTATTAATGACCTCCCAGAGGGCATAGGAAGCCATGTATCAGTGTTTGCCGATGACACAAAATTAAGTAAGGCAATAAAGTCTGAACTGGATGTGTCTTCATTACAAGAGGACTTGGACAAATTGAGTAACTGGGCAGGCAAATGGCAAATGAGATTCAATATAGACAAGTGTAAAGTTATGCATTTTGGGTATAATAATAAAAATGCAACATATAGTTTAAATGGTGTTTCTCTGGGGAAATCTACTAATGAAAAGGATTTAGGAGTAATGGTAGACAATAGACTTTGCAGTAGCATGCAGTGCCAGCTGGCAGCTGCAAAGGCCAATAAGATATTGGCATGTATTAAAAGGGGTATTGACTCAAGGGAGGAAGATATAATTATGCCTCTTTACAGGTCCATGGTAAGACCCCACCTAGAATATGCTGTTCAATTCTGGGCGCCCTTTCTGAAGAAGGACATTATGGAACTAGAGAGAGTGCAGAGGAGGGCTACAAAACTAGTAAGGGGAATGGAATGTTTTAGTTATGAAGAGAGGCTAGAAAAGTTAAACTTGTACACACTAGAGAAACGGCGTCTTAGAGGGGATATGATAACACTATATAAATATGTTCAAGGCCCATATAAAGGGCTTTCAAAAGACCTGTTCATTAACAGAACAGTACACAGGACAAGGGGCCACCCGCTTAGACTTGAGGAAAGGAGATTTAGTCTACAACAGCGGAAGGGTTTCTTTACAGTAAGGACAATAAAGGTATGGAATGCACTTCCGGAGGAGGTGGTGCTATCAAATACATTAGATGCTTTTAAAAGGGGCCTGGATACTTATTTAAAAGAGCATAATATAGAGGGCTATGCACGTTAGTATTGGGATTAATATTTAGTTAGGGCTTGTTGATCCAGGGAGAAATCTGATTGCCATTTGGAGTCGGATGCCTTCTTTTGGGTCAGCGATGGTAAACAGGAATAGGAAAAGGGTTGAACTGGATGGACGCAAGTCTTTTTTCAACCTAAATTACTATGTAACTATGTAACTATGTAACTATCAAAGTAAAAAAATTAAATCTTTATTAAGAATAATTAAAATCAAATGTGTGTGGGGATTGTGTTAAAACTTGCAGTGCTAGGTCAGAGTGTAGGGAGATATCAGTGCATCTTAGTACTGAGGGGTTAAGTGAATCTCATGGGAAAGAATCAATGTGGGTGAGGGCAACAACTATAATACTAAGTGTTACATAATCTAACTGACTGAGAGGTATTAGGTACCTACTCTTGATTATTGGCACTCTACACTTAATTGGGACTGGCTTGATGGGTCAAATATAACTTGTAACAATATGATCTAGACGGCTCTTCTCCATAATGATTGATATATAACTTTAGATATCCTATTCTGCTCTGTGGGGATAAGCGGGAATCAGAAACAATACTCTGTAGAGGGCTGTTAACCCCTGACATGCCGCCCAGCTGATATACTCAAAAGGACGCACTCTCACCCGCTTGCCATACATAGATGTGGTTATTCCTGCCAATAAGAGGGCATAATCGGTCCCTTTAATAAAAATATATCATAGCACTGAGAGAGTACTAAGTTAGTGAATGACACAGTGCTGGGAGGACCATGAGGCATAGGTAATAAAGGACTGGAGTCTGGTTTATTGGCCAATAAGGAGATTAGTCTATCCAGGGGACCTTCTATAGGGATACTGGGAAGGGGAGGGGTAGAGGGGTTTTTTTAGATCCCTTTGAGAAATAGCCTAATGTGGAGAGAGGAGAGGCTGTATATAGAAAAGGGTAGGCCAAGGAGTGACAAGTGCTGCTGAATGCCTGCCAGACACAGTTTAATGGTGGAAGGGGAGAGGTGAAGAGCCAAGTGATAGAAAGAGCAGAAGGCTAGGACAGAGGAAATTGAATAAGGGGCTGAAGGGTTAGTAAAATTGACAAACTGAGTAAATGTCTGCCATTCTTTGGTATATATCTTCCGGGTGTTGGGGCTAAGGCTCATCAGATCACAGAGGCGTAACTAGAAGCCACGGGACCCTGGTGCAAGAATTGCCATGGGCCCCCCTCAACCACATTGGCCACCTCCACATTGCCCCCTAATCTCCACATTTCCCCTTCCACAATGCCCCCATCTCCACATTGCCCCCCAACCTCCACAATGCCCCTTAATCTCCACATTGCCCCTTCCACAATGCCCCTCAATCTCCACAATGCCCCCATCTCCTACCTCCCTGGTGGTCCAGTGACGTGGAAGAGGACAGATCTGTGCCTCCTTCTGCAAAGTCCTCTTCTCCCGCAAGGTCCTCTTCAGTAATGCAGAGTAATACAGAGCGCTGGGAGATGATGTAATCTCCCAGCTCTCCGCATTACAAGAGTGTTGTTCTGCCGGGTGGAGATCAGCTTATTGCGGGCACTAAGCAAGGGGGTTGCAGGGGGAGGTCGGGCCCCTGGAGTGATTGGCTCGGTCTCAGATGCGACTCCTGCGAACCCTATAGTTAAGCCACTGTGGGATCATCTTTTGAACCTACTTGAGGTGGGCGTCCAGGGCAAGATCATTTTCGTGGATGAACTGGCCGATGCTTCACTGTAGGACATAGCTGGAAAAATGTACGAAATTGGAAACGGGAAAGAGCATCAGCAACTGCATTTGAATATATTCACTGTAGAGGATGACCTGAGTTTGAGTATGATGTTGCTAGGTTGTTAGTGTGAAATGTAATTGGAAGACCGGACCAGGATTGACCCCATAGACCAACTCCTGCTACCATGGGAATGGTTTCAAACTGAAGTGAGGTACTGGAAAAGATTTGAATGTCCAATATTTCAGATGGACAGTTCACAGCGAACCATTTGTTTCCTGGGATTGCTGTGAAATCATGAAAGGGTGAGGCATCAGAGACAATTGTGTGGGGAGGTGGCTGATGGAATGGGGGGAAAATAGTGACTGTTCCAATTTTCTAAAAAGTTTGACCACATTCTCAGGTCTGATTTTGCTGCTGGATATATTTCAATAACACTAAATGATTCAGGAGTGGAGGTAAATAATTATAGAAGGTGAGATACAAAGGAACTGCCTTGCGGGATGATTCTCATCGAAAAACATAGGTAGCCTAGTAGAGATTGGAGTTCTTGTTTGGTGCAAGAGAATTTGGTGGAAAATGTAGAAATGAGGTTCTGAATAAATGAGAGGCATGCTGGTGTCCATTGCAACAGAGTCTATATGGATCCCCAGAAAGGTAATGGAGGTGTCTGGATCACTTGATTTGTCTTGATCTAAGGAGATATTGAGGTATTAAAACAGAGATTGTAGACTTGTAAGGCTAGAGGGAGGAGCATGCTGGGGTTGTATGAGGAGAAAATCATCCAGATAGTGAATCAAAGAAGGGCATTGATTATGTTCAAAAGGAGCCAACAAAGGGTCTCAGCAAAGATGTCAACTTTTTTTGGGCTACTCTTTCAGTCAAAGGTGAGTCTAGTGGTGAAGTATTAGGCGTCCTTCCATTTAATTCCGTGTAGATGTCAGAGTAGATGCCACTGAGTATGTGAATTAGGATGAGTTTAAAATCATTTGCTATTAGGGATGGGCGAAAATTTTTGCCTCAAACTGAAATCTGAGAATAATGGCATTTTCCACTTGCTGAATAATTTCCAGTGAGAAGTGCAGTTTTTCCGCTTTTTCCTGCCTTTTTCGCCCATTGAAATCAATGGGAACAAAAATATTTCTCCACCACACAAAAGATTTCTACAGCCAAATAAAAGGCTGTCAGGCTATCGCAGCTTTCCATTTTGTGTTTGCGAGAGGAGAGAGCAGTACTTTTTTGAGCTAGAGAAGACAGAGAGGGGAATTGAAGTTTAGTTTAGGGAATCTTTTAGGTAGGACATTTGTTCTGTAAGGAGAGTCAGTGGGGTACTCTGGGGAGAAGAAGGGAGGAAGGAGGTTGACTCCAAATACTCAAAAATTCCATGTGACTGACTGGCAAGACACAGGCAGCTAGGGACCTATTTGCTTGCTGATCTTTCTGTTATTGTGTCTGTGCTGGGTGGGGAGGTCTGGAGAAAGACGTTGTTGATTTTGTTTTTCAGTTATAATTTTTGTTTTGGACATATTGTGATAAGACAACAGGGTGGACAACATAAGAAAAATAAATAAAAACAAATAAAAAAAATAAAGAACTAACATATTAAGTGACAGTGACAGACAACTGACTGGGCTTAGGCAAGGCATCATGCAGCTCCATCAGTTGTGTTGTGTACCATACAATAAAAAAACACAGTGTAGTTGCGTAATGTCTAGCAAATGCACAAGGGGAAGGGGAAGGGGGAGGGTTGGAGCAATGCAGGGACATGAGAGTAAAGAAGTAGTTCAAAACCTGACTGCAGCAATCAGAGTGTGCAATCAATGATGATGATCCCTCTACTCCAAGGGATGATGTAGTTTGTCAAGGTCCCAGCAAAACTAGTTCCAGCACCACCATTGCCAGTAGAAATAACCATATAAGAAGAACACCGAAGATGACAACAAGTTGCATTCAAGTGTTGATGATGCTGGCAACAGCATAATAGATGAAGGTGTAGCAGCTGAACCACCTGCTGCATCAGATAGTGAGACAAACAAGCACCAAAACACCCGTAGTAGGAACTTTGTTACAGTAAAAGTAAAAAGAAATTGTTTGAGACCTCCAAAAGCTTAGAGGAATATAAGGGTAGCAGTGGGCAAGAACTGTCAGGTGATGCTGATGCTGCTGAAGATGACCTAATGATGACTGATGATGATGCAGATCTGGAATATATCCTTCCAGCATCATTCTCTTGTTCAGATACAGATGGAGTTGAGAGTGAGGATGATGAAAGGGCTATAAGGTTAGCAGAAAGTCAAAGGCTGAATCTTCCACCACTTTTAAATAGCACTATGCCTGTCTATAAACTGTTTGAGAAAGCCATTGGAAAGTCTGACCCTGGCCAAGCACAGATGTCAAAATGCACACGTCACCCTGTCATTCATCAAGCAGCAATGTTGGGAGACTAACATTCTCAAAAATGAACCAACATACCATCTGAGTATCAGGTAGCAGAAACCACACATGACAGAGAAAGCCAGGACAAATATATTAACAGCAACACAGATGAGGAGGTAGAGGAGGGATGTGAAGAAGGGTTGCCACCATCTACCCCACTTGGGACCACTGCTATGACCGATAAGTAATGTGTGTCAATAATCTGAGGAGGATAGCATATGACAATGGTAAAAACAATATACATACACAAATCCCACCATGCCAGTCCCCCCCCACCACCACTACCATACACATCTGCCACATTGTAGGTTGTACTTTAGTTTTTTTGGTTATTAATTGATATCATCATAAATATGTGCCAGTGTCACTTAACCACTAAGTTAGTGTTGTGGACAAAGAACAAATGCATTCTGCATGCAAACATATTTTTCAAGCCATATGTTGCTGTAGGACTCACAACTTTGACTTTCAGCCACTTTTTTCTAAACTTCAGCCCTCAGAAGTAATATTACAGTGGAAAATGTAGTACCTATAGGAAATATAGTCGAAAGATGTGTTAAAATAGGCAAAAAATGTGTTAACACAGGCGGAAAATTTTTAAAATAGGTGAAAAGGAGGAAATTTTTGCAGATGGAAAGGCAAAATTTTTCACGGGAAAATAAAAAAATCTGCATGTTTTCATGAAAAAGTCATGTGGGAAATTTTTCGCCCGCCCCTATTTGCTATGTCTGTGTCAGAACAACTATTCAAAGGATTCATCCAGGAATCTTCATCCCCATCAGGGGCTGGATTTTTCTTTGTCAAAAAGAAGGATGGTACTTTACGCCCATGCATAGACTACAGGGGATTAAATAAAGTCACTATTAAGAATTGCTATCCCCTTCCACTCATCACTGAACTCCTCCATCAACTTAAAGGGGCATCAGTCTTCACTTGACTAGATCTCTAGAATGCATACAATCTTATATGAATTAAAAATGGAGATGAATGGAAGACGGCATTCAATTCGAGATATGGGCATTATGAGTATTGCTTAAAGCCATTGGGCCTTTGTAATGCCCCAGCTGTATTCCAAGGGTTTGTGAACAAGATATTTCGGGACGTGCTATTATCCCATGTTCTCGTCTACCTTGAAGATATTTTGATTTACTCATCGACTATCAAAATTCACTGACTACAAGTCCGTACTGTACTTCAAAGACTCATTATTTGTGAATCTGGATAAACGTGAGTTCAAACAGACCCGTCTACTATTTCTGGGATACTTCATTCAGGATCCGGATTAGAGATGTACCCAACGAAAGTCCAGGCAGTTACCAACTGGCCTGTACCCCATGACACCAGGACCATCCAATGCTTTATTGGATTTTCCAATTATTATAGAAAATTTAGTAAAAACTTTTCCAAAATAATTTCACCCATAACGGCCCGTACCAGAGCCACAGCCAACCCAAGGAACTGGCCACCGGCAGCCATAAGGGCCTTTGAAACCTTAAAGAAAGCCTTCACTATGGCACTTATTCTCCACTTCCCCGATCCATCTTTACAATATATCGTGGAAGTAGACGCATCAGAACAGGCAGCAGGAGATGTTATATCTCAAAAGAACCCCATTACCTCAAAAATTCATCTATGTTCATACTCCTCGAAATGCTTTTCGACATCAGAAATAATTTATGATGTAGGCAACAGAGAACTACTGGCTATAAAAATGGCCTTAGAGGAGTGGAGACACCTGCTGAAGGGCTCACCACTCCCACTCTTGATCTTTACGGACCATAAGAATTTGCAGTTTTTAGAATCTGCCAAATGGCTCAACAAGCTAGATGGGCATTGTTCTTCACCAGATTTACCTACATAATCACATACATCCCAGGATCCAAGAATATCAAAGCTGATGCCTTATCTAGACTGTATGAACCTAGTCCACTTCCCATACCAGAACCCATTATCCTAGCAGACCGTATGCTTGCGAATCTCACATCATCCACATTGCATAAGATTCTGTTTCTTCAGGGACCCCCGGCCTCATCCCATCCTAAGAATACCCTGTTTGTTCTACAGTGTTTTCAACTGGAAATACTGCAATGGTCTCACGACTCTAGGGTATCCGGCCATCCGGGAGCTCGGAAAACCTTACAATTAATTACCAGACAATTCTGGTGGCCATCTCTCCAAGAGGATGTTAGGTCCTATGTTACAGCTTGTCCCAATTGTGCTCGGAACAAATCTTCTCACCAAAAACCATCTGGGTTTCTATGCCCCTTACCTATTCCTACTCTTCCGTGGTCCCACCTGGCCATGGATTTTGTGGTAGATCTTCCACCTTATAGGGGTCATACCACAATTTTAGTCATTGTGGACCGCTTCTCCAGACAGGCACATTTCATACCTCTGGCGAAAATCCCCTCAGCTAGAGAACTGGCCGAGATTTTTGTCAAAGAGATATTTTGTCTTCATGGTTCTCCTGCCCATATTGTATCGGATAGAGGCTCTCAGTTTGTCTCTGGTTTTTGGAGGGCTTTTTGTTCCAGATTGAGCATCACATTACATTTTTCCACAGCATATCATCCTCAGTCCAATGGACAAACTGAGAGAGCTAATCAAACTCTAGAATTATTTATACGTCAATGTTTGAATCCCTGTCAATCTAATTGGGTGGACTTATTGCCCTTTGCGGAATTTTCATTTAACAACAACGCCTCTATAGCTCCTTATAATGCTCCCCATGTTTTGCTGCAGTAGGATTCAACCCAGGAACCTGCCACTGGGGCCCTCCTGAAGAAGTACCAGCATCCAATACAATCATAAAAGATTTACACAAATTATGGACATACGTCCATGCCCAGCTAACTAAAGCTATTGAAGAACACAAACAGGCGGCTGATAAACGATGTACCCCAGCTCCAGTCTTTCACATTGGAGACAAGGTATGGCTTTCTACATATAGTGTTCTATGTGTGTTCTGTGCTGTGTGTTCTTCTGCTGCTCGTGTCTTCCGCAGTTGCTGACTTTCTCGTGACCTGAGTCCTCCCACGGGTACAGATTGGTACTGTTATTTTCCCATTGGCAAGCTGTTTCAGCTTACTGAGGATCCGCTTTTGCTATAGGAGGTCTGCTACAGGTGGGTGCTAGTAGTGAGAGCCCTGATCCTTCTCTGCGTGGTACCGCCACAGCTGAGGGTTCAGAAGGCATCTCCCCTGCAGTAGCTGTTCTGTCCCTGTCTCTCCTCCGATCGCTTCCCTAGACTGAGCATTTCTGTAATCCACTGCATTGCTCCTTTATTTATTTGCAGATCAGCAGTTAGCCTCTCTGAGGGTACCTCTTGTGCTCCGGTGTGGGGGTTCCAGGTCCAGTCAGCTGGACACCTGGCAGAGGCAGCAGTCTCCTTGGTAGAGGCAGAGTTTACCTTCTCTGGTTTTCTAACCAGAACTCACCCTCTGACACTCTGTAGGTTCTCTTTTGAGACCCCCTTGTTCCGGACTCCCTGTTCTGATCTACCCTTCTGCATCAGGGCTGTTAGTCAGCAGAGGGTTGTCTTGTAAACATTAAGAAAGAGGGATATTTGCCTCCTTATTATTGAGACCTGTGATTGGTTGAATTTGGTGTTGTGGTTTCACCTACCTGTTGGTAACAGTCTTCCTGGCTATCTGGGTAGCAGTCTTGCCCTGCTATTTTGCCTTCAGTCCTTATTGGCTTGGTCAGTCTCAGCCTGACATTTTCCTGGTATACTCTACCCTCTGGATATTGGGATTTTTTCATCTGGGGTCTCCTCAGTAAGGACCCTCTATTGACAGCACGTAGGGGTCAGGTGGCATACTCGGCCCTTGCTACATCCATCCTGGTTGCACCCTGGCTCAACTGGGGTGGAACAATCTGGCTTCGCGGCCAGCACCTTTGTTACAGCCATGGCTGCAGCAAGGAAGTAGTAGGTTGACTTTGCACGCTAGCATCACAATTAAGCATCGCTCTCTAGCTGCACCCTCTCCTGACCCTTGGGACCTTGACAGTCTGTCTTTGAAACCATGCTCCTCTGCCAAATTAGATTATGCCCTTGATGGTGTGGTCGATGATAGTAAATTCCACAGAAGGAAACAAGGATTTAAGACTCAGGATAAGTGAGGAATGAGGTGCAGAGAAGTCAATTATTAATCTTTTTTGAGGGAACATTTTTAATGGTGATGCCGATAGGGCTGACTCACCATGTGGGGAAGGGGGAGAAGAAAAATGGCCTACTAAAAACCAAAGTTCTAATGGGTAATGGGTGTCTGACAACTTCCACTTACAAACTGTCTTCTTTCCATAGATTTTTGTGCACACCTCAGACTACATGTATTCAAGTACAACACCTCACATGAGACTTTAGCATATTGAAGTAATCTTTGTATTTTACATGCCTTGTGTTATTTTTTTAGTAGAGGTTTCTTTTGATGTTTGTGAATGAAGCAACTACTGGCTGTAGAGTCTCTATATTTCAGCAATATGATGACAGGTTTGCAGCATAGAAGTGTTTCAACAACTGATGAAAGTTGTAGTTCTTGATGGTTACAATGATGTTGTGACTGATGTTACGAGCTGACTTCTTTTCCACCTTAAGCTTTACACTATTTGCTTTATGTACAATTTTACCTCCTACGAATATGGTCAGTGAGTGGCAAAATTAGAATACATGTATGTAATAATTTTACAAATGTTTCTAAATATATCTGTACAAAGTGAAGACACATTATGTCATATGAAGATTTAAGTAGCTACAGCTATGAATAGCGAAAGTATATTATGTCATATGAATAAGTAACTAGCTAAACCTAAGAATTGTGAAATGGAAAATATTGTATCCTTCATAGCACCTGCTTGTTAATGTGCACATTCCCATGTTCTTTTCTGGCTACTAGCAGGGACAGCTTGAGTTACAGATGGTTAATGACATTGCAGTTACTTTTATATTTAATGTGACAGATATTACTTGTATTGGTTCTAACATGTCCCCCTTTCTCTGGTCTAAAACTCATTCAATTTCCTCTTTCATTCACAATTTCTGTCACTTTTAAATATTATCCAGGAAGTGTACTTGAGAGTCACTGTCATAGTGGTCTCTTAACAGAGAGTTAATTTTTCATTTACCTTTTTCTTCTAGGCATTTAAAGGGATAGTAATACTTAAAATGTAAAAAAAAAATATGTTGTAGGGTTTATCCCCCTGAGTAAAACAAGAGTACTCCCACTGCTGAAAGGTGTTTCATTCAAAAGTTATTAATTTTCAAATTTGAATTTTTTAGGTGCAATATCACAGTGGCCTGAAACTGTACAGTGGCGCTGTTGCTACATTATCCTATGGACAGCTCTGGTCCCGGGACCATAAATCTCCATAGGATGGTGTAGCAACAGCGCCACTGTACAATTTCAGGCCACTGTGATATTGCACCTAAAAAATTCAGCTTTGAAAATTAATAACATTTGAATGAAACACCTTTCAGCAGTGGGAGTACTCTTGTTTTACTCAGGGGGATAAACCCTACAACATATTTTTTTTTTACATTTTAAGTATTACTATCCCTTTAATTTTATTTTTCTTCCTGTACAAATTCTTTTAGAAATTGCAGCACAAACACTTAATCATGATAAAAATACAATAAACAGAGAATGAAAAAATAAAAACAGTGAATTCTACTCATGATTCTGAAGACTTTTTTTAAACCTTCAAAACAAACAAGACCTAGAAGTTATTTTAGTTACTTATAGCTCATTTTGCTTGTGATGAAAAATAACTTTCTGAACTCCTGATCTTTGTAAATGTATTCAACCCACTCCTCCGAAGGAAGGTAATTTATATAAGGTATATTGAATTGTCATATAAGTATGCTTACATCTTGCGCGAGAATCTATAAAGGAATGATCAGAGACTCATAAAAGTATATTTCCTCAATATAATATAAACTCCTCTTAGAATGTATACATAAATAAAATAGCTTTCCTGTACACATACCGTTACTTTCTCTACAAGAGTGATACATTTATGACTGTTTTAAATATTTCAACATGAACAGTGTAGAAATAGTCTTAGATCGGTTTGGGAAATAGAATCAACTGTGGTAATATCTAACACAATGAAACTACAATTTTAATCACTAAAATAGACTTTTACCACCATCAAAGGAAACAATTGATTTGTACCTGTTAGAAAAATGTACTTAAGCATGTAATTTTATACCCTATTAGTTTATGCATAGACCAGAGTGATTTAGAGCAAAAGCAAACAATTTTTGGAATACTAGGTTTTACTCCTTATAGTAGCTATTCCACTCTATAAGGTTTGTGCCATCATCTCAAAAATACATGGAATATTTTGTCTGCATTTCCATGCAAGTACTGCCTACATGTGATGCATCAGCACTGCTGGTGAGAATCATAGGATCTTTCCGTAAAATGGCATTATTAACTTTGTCAAAGACAGCATATCTAACTGATTCCTTTTAAAAAGTTAACATATACTATACATAATACCAATTATTTTCTAGTGTACCAAATCACACATGACTATGTAAACCTACAGCATTTATTGTAGGTTTTGCTGTATCTAGTATTCCTTATTAGTACTGTAAGTTTTGTTGTCCTTTTTCTTTTTCTCAATTTGAATATTACATAGTCCTACAGGTGATGTCAATCATGTGAACACCATCAGAATTGGTAAGGCAAGGTATAGATGAAAATACTTAATCTCTTAGCAGATTCTTCTGATCTTACTTAAACTTCATCAACAACTACATGTAGATTTCACTATGACCTGTATAAACAAATTCAGTATCAATACTAATATTTGGAAGCATAAAATTTACAATGGTCCAAATGAACCCAAAAACATTTTGTCTGTTTTTGTTGTGTGCATTCCTCTGTGGCCCTTACACTCTCAATATTGTTTGACCATTCATGTCAACAATATTGTATGAACCTTCCCAGCTTGCTTCTAAATCAAATGATTTTCTATAAGCGTTAATTACTATTTTATTATTATTTTGTTGTAGCTGTCACCTTACTTTATCAATAGAAGCAGCTGCTTCTTCTAAATTAATTTTCTCCAGTGCTATAACAGTAGAAGTAGCATCTAGATACAGTAGTTTGAACGTTTTAACAGAATTAATAATAGATACTGGCATGTGGTGATCTGAAACTCCCATAACTAACGTTTATGCTTGTTCAAAAGGATAATCTGTGATAGTTGTTTAAAGGTCTAAAATTTCGACACAATCTTCATTATGATAGCATCTAAACTGGAATTATAGACAGGAATATATGCGTCCAGCTTCATTAACGTATCATGAATTTGTAAATTAAGCTTTGCCACTCTGTCATAAAGCCTTTTTCTTAATGGCTGTCTCTGTTTCCTCTTTATTGTCATTATTTATACTAGTGTAAGGATTAGGTATGATGAATGCCCCTCTGTTAAGTTTACCTGCACATACATTTTTATATCATTACACAATTGTTTTATTATGTCACCACGTCAGCTATAAGATGTGTTAGAATGTCACAGTTCGAACAGTCAATTCTATTATCTCTACTAATGTTAGTACATCCAGCATGCATATGCTCATATTTTAGTATAATTGAACTGAATATTTTAACAATTTTCATTACATATCAAAGCTTTTTTCTTGTCTTTGCCTATGGACATAATCTAATTAGTAGCCACCTGACATTGTTCCCACAAACTACACCAAAGTCTGTGAAAGTATAAGGCAAAAAATTAAATTCTATACTACTTTCCACAGCAAATTTAGAAATAAAATTCATTTTTACACAATGGTTTACACATTGCTCATTGCTGTCCTGCAGACAAGTGTTACACACCAAAAACAGAACTCTCCTCCTCTTCCAGCTGGGATTCTCTCGAGTCACATACAGCTCCTTGGTCCTCTGTAATTTTATCCTTGTGGTACAACACTTTGTCCTCCACCTGGATTGTGGTCTGGAATAGGCTTTTTCTTCAGGGTACTTAGATTATCCCTCCTTTAAAAAAACTGGTTTGAACCAGACTGTAGATTCTTTGTGTGCAGACGTATCACAGTAATCTGCTATCATGGTCTGGCCTCCCCAATGTAAAGTCATTGCAGTGGAGGTTTCTTTTGGAATTTATGAATAAAACAACTCAGGACTTGGCTGTAGATATTCTTTTTATTTTAGAAACATTATGACAGCTTTGTAGCTTATAAATGTTTCTACAGCTGATGGAAGTTGTGGTTCTTCATGATTACAATGATGTTGCAGCTAATGTTATTAGTTGACTTATTTTTCTTTTTAACTTTACACTGCTTACAGCTAGCTTTTATATAGAATTTGACTGGCTACAAATATGGTCGGTGAGTGGTGAAAATAGAATACATGTATGTAATAATTGCACAAATATTTATAAATAGATGTGTACAAAGTATAGACATATCATGTCATATGAATGTGTAAGTAGCTAGAGCTATGAATAATTAAAGTATATGTCATACAAATATGTAAATAGATAACCCTAGGAATAGTGAAATGGAATATCAAGGTCATGTTTGACACACAGACTTCAGAACACCTACTGGATATGTTTACATTATGATGGTCTATTCTGGTTACTAGCAAGGACAGCTTGAGCTAAAATTTAACGAGACATATTACTTATATTAGTTCTAACACCTCCATATGCTGTATTTGCATTTCAAAGTTCACCATGGCAGAGTACTTGGAGGCTAGCTATATTTCAAAATTTTCCATATATAAGTTTATTTCAAAGTTTTCCTTTGCTGTCTACATGTAAAACCTCACACGAGACTGAAATGATGAATTTTAATATTAGACTGCTCTAGAGAAGTTTGAAATATGCTGCTATTGTGCAGCTGCAGATTAGCCTAGTTTTTAACTTGCCTACAGATTGAAAACATTACAACACAAAGGCGAGCTTTATGCCATGATCATATTCTAAAGAACAATGTCCCTTCCCCTCCTATAAATACATAATTATTATATTGTATTCACCAAAGCAAAATGCTTATATCACATCACCAAAAAAATCTACCATTTTATTCAACCTTAGTACATCTTCCCCTGGCCTTTTTGTGGTCCCTAAAGATGGAAGGACCACTTCTCTAGGCATGTGACTTCATTTACTAGCATGAAGTATGGCCTGGCTGTGCAGAAGAAGACTTTACTATAATTCCTTTAAAATAAGCTGAATTCTTACTGAAATCAGCTTTACAGCATGGTATGGAAAAGAAAGGTATGGATCATTGCAGATAGCCTGGAGACATTTATGAAAAAAGGTAGCAACTGCAATAAACATTACATTTTTCAAACTAAGAATCCAAGACATAGCCTTTGAATCAAAAAGTTATAAAATCAGAACACACACATATGGACTGCTTGAGAAATACAAAAATGAATTATTCAGAAATATGCTTTATTGTAGTTGAAGACCTTGTGCACAAAGTACATCTTCTCATACATAGGTTATTTCAAACACAGAACTTCAACAGCTATAATTTGAACATTTTATTACCTTTAGAGATGAAATGGCAGTGCTTGTACAAGAATCCAATTTCCTTGCCTTATCCACAAACACAACCTAAAAGATGAATAAAAAGCTCCTAGTTTCAAGGTCATTTTCAGTCTGCTGTATTATGCCACATTGTACACTTATTTCTTTTCGGAATTAAAAAATTCATTCAATTACAGTCCAACAATTTTGTATTTAAGCCCTTCTTGAACTTCACTCCCATCAAATTAAGATTCTTGCCTCGCATGCACAATTTATGCGGCTACTGATATCTCAAGAGTTCAGAGCTAATTGGGTTAGATTGATTCAGTAGCAAAGAAGATGACTACACATGCCTCAAAGACATAAAAAAAGCTTTTAGGAAATTAAAATATCCACTTGAAGGCTGTGCCGTCTCGTGATAATAAAATATTATACTTTTTTTTTCACCACCTGTGTCAAATTGCAATGATTGTGTTGCTTTTACCAAAGCAACATTTAACTGTCAGTGTCAAGCCAAGAACACAAGTATATAAAACATAATTTTTTTTGTGCCAGTCTGCAAAAAGCGATGCAGAATAATATATTTCTTTTTTCCAGAAATACTGACAGGAAAGAAAGATCTATTTTAGGCATTGCCTGGAAATAGAAGCCATTAACTAATATTAATTTTTATTCATATAATTATCAGAGCTGGAATATATATAAGCCCTATTTTATCAACCTGTGGTACAAGTACCTTTGAGGTTCTTGCCAATCAAAGCAGGATGTACTTGCCACTGGGAAAAGCTGTCTGCAGTATGGAAGTGATGGATTGGCCCCCAACATAAACTAGCAAGGTTTACCGGTGACTTTGCTGCATAATGTGGCTGAAGTCCAGTCTGGCACTTCTGCTTTGCAGGCAGATCTTCCAGCTCAGGGTCAGTTTAGTGAAATGTGTTCAAATGTTCACTTGTCAATATACAGAAAGAGCTACTACTGCCTTCTACCTGTATGGCCATGTGCACATGCAAATTGTAATGCAGAAGTATTGAATAGGAAGAGGGTTCTAAAACAATTTGGTGGGAAACAGCTAGAGCCAACTCCTCACTGAAGAGTATGACTGATTTCCCCACCAATCATGTTCCATTGTTATGAGATAGACTATCTCCAGGTCTGCAAAGCAAAACTGAAGATGTCCTTAGCAACTGATGTTTTAAATCCATAATTAGTTCTCACAAATGGTGCTCCAGTGCAGCTTCAAATCTCCCACTGACAGGAGGATTGTACCTCTATTATCTGTGAAGACCCATTCCATTAAGTGAGAGTGTGTGTGTAAGAATGCATGTGTGTCTGAGGTTGTGTGTACCTGTGATTGCCCGGATGTGGGTTTTTACAGATTGTGGGGCTCTACCTTTTCTATGGATATGTGCCTGGGAGTGAGCATATGTCTTTGTGTGTTTGGCCTGTGCGTCTTTGAGAGAAGTTGTGTATCTTACTGTGTGTATTCAAATGAAAGTGCATGTGTGAAAGTGTCTGAGTGTATATGTGTGTGTGTTTCTGAACAGATGTGTGCCTGAATGTGCATTTGTTTTAACCTCTTGGATGCTAGAGATATCACCAGTACTTTACAAAGCAAAACTGAAGATGCCCTTAGCAACCGATGTATTAATATATTAAATCCATAATTAGTGCTTACATTAGTGATTGCAAATGGAGCTCCAGTGCAACTACAAATCTCCCCCTGACAGGAAGATTGAGAAAATGAAGGACAGAATAAGATTCAGCACTCTCAGGGCTGGAGGACAGGAACAAATGCAGTGAATTTTAAACCTCTATTTACTGGCATGCAATAAAAGAGACAGTAATGGTTTAGATGGATTTCATTTAAATCTAGTTTTTCTCTGCCACTAGTTGCATCTCTTGTGAAGGGGTTGATACAGAAGACCGATTGCCAGTGCTAGTGTTGCCATGGTAACCTTCACTGGTGATCATATGAGCGAGACTTTTCCCTGTGTTTGAATGATTTCAAGAAGTCCAGAGTACAACTTGTGTTGTAGTTACTTCTGAGGACTTAAAGGGATAGTAACGTTTCATAATAAAAACAGCTCTAATTAATCATCATAGTATTTGGACCTTGGAGAGTGTTATTTCAATTCTGTCAGAGTTGTAGTTCAAGAGTAATTCAATGACAAAGTATCCCACTCCCGCCCCTTTTACTGATGTAACACTGTTCAGCCAGATCAGAAGGGAGGTGCCCAGGTAGATTGCAGAGAAGGACAATGTTCAATTAAGATATGGGAAAAACTTGAAAAATGTGTCAAGGGGGGCAGGGCTTTCATTGTTCTCATAGGAAAAAGATTGTCCCCTTCTGTTATCTGTGTGGTCTATGGACTGGATTCCACATCTGAGAAGAGATGGCTTACACTAGGTAAAAGGGGCGGGAGGGGAAACTTTGCTTGTGAATATCTCTCAAACCATAAAGGTCTGAGAGATAAGACTTATATCATTCTTCATGTTTTTTTAATGCCTACAAAATAATTAAAGCCCTTCCACAATGGCAAATGTCTTCCTTTGAAAAACAAGGCCAGGGTCAACAAGCTGGATCATTTGATGGAGAAGGGTCTGACATCAGGAAAATGAGAGGAAGGGGAGGAATAATAAAACTAAAAACTAAGTTTTCAAGACTGTGATAGTTCAGTCAGATCATAAATGTCAAATAGATTTAAATGAAGTTAATTTAAAACATTTAAATCACTATAAAAGCAGTGATTATACTGAGACACAAACAGCCTTATTATTTAATGCTCATTCCAGTGTTTAATTTTATACCAGCTGGCATTATAAACACATATGAAACAAATTCTACATTTTCCTACCAATGACGCTGACCTATAAAAACAGAAATTGATCACTCAAATTAAATGATCAAGTTATGTTTAAATTATTGCAATCCATTGAAGACTTTTCTAGCATTCAAGGGATTAAAAGCCATATTCAAATAGATTTGTTTGCCACAGAATTGCACCCTTTTGGACATTGACACACACACACACACACACACACACACACACACACACAAACAAACATAGAGACTGATGTACTAAGAAAAAGAGGTACAATTCTGGGGCAAGCCTAGGAAACAAATAAAAATGCCCTGGTCCCTCTAGCAGGAGCAGTTTATTATAGCACCAAAGCAGAGTGACACCTGGGGATAGAAGAACATCGCAGATGATGTGAAAAACAAAGAGGACACGAAAAATACAATGACATATTGGAATCAATAGGCGATATTAGGTTAACTCATTGAGTGCCAGAGGAGTGTGTAATTCATTGCAGAGCAATATATTGGCCAATATATCAGAACTCAAAAGGTTTAACGCACGGAGAGCTCAATGAACACAAGATCCTGCAGGAATCCCAGTTCTTACTCATGACTGGGGTCAGCATGGCGTGAGTAAGTGGGGGGGGGGTCCTGCAGGAACCGAACAGGTCTGTACTCAGACATGACTAGGGCTGGTATCTCTTTCTTACAAGCAATGGAGAGTAATTAGCATAACTATATAAAATACTATAACATTTTGCTGGCAAGAACCACCTTTAACCAGTGACATATAGGAAATGTGCATATTTCAGTGCTGCACCAAAATCAAGGAAGCCCTGCAGTACACATTTTTCATTAGTATCCCCAGTTAATGTGATATCTGGTCAGCTATATGAATGCTAGTCAAAGAGTGTCTCTTCATTATGTAAAGTAAAGCAGGAGAGATTCAGCTCGCAGAATGTCACCTTGATTCAAGTTTGCATATTTGAAAACTTCATTAAAAACTGTCTGTATCATATTAGCCAGAAGACCAGCAAAGGTACTGTTAAAGAGATGTTAAAGTGTAACTACCACCTTTAGCAAAGATGGCCCCAAATAATTCCTCATCTGGTGACTAGCTCCTCAGTAACGCTAGTCGCCAGAATTATTACCTCGTTAAAGGGATAGTAATACTTTGTTGTATCTTTATTTTATTTTGCAGGCATTAAAAAAACATGAAGAACAATATAAGTCTTATCTCTCAAACCTTTATGGTTTAAGAGATATTCATAAGCAAAGTTTCCCCCTCCTGCCCCTTTTACCTAGTGTAAGCCATCTCTTCTCAGATGTGAATCTGGTTGTAAGACCAGATAGATAACAGCAGGGGACAATCTTCTTTATATGAAAACAATGAAAGCCCTTCCCCCCTTGACAAGCTTTTCAGATTTTTCCCTTATCTTAATTGAAGATTGTCCCTCTGTGCAATCTACCTGGGCACCTCCCTTCTGATCTGGCTGAGCAGTGTTACATCAGTAAAAGGGGCGGGAGGGGGACACTTTTTGTCATTGAATTACTCCTGAACTACAACTCTGACAAAACTGAAATAACACTCTCCAAAGTCCAAATACTATGATGAATAATTAGAGCTGTTTTTATTATAAAACATTACTATCCCTTTAATGCGAATTATCCACTGCTCCAGGACTGACAGGCAGGACGTGCTTAGACATCTTTCCACAGTGACGGCTGTGCCCGTCAGTCTCTTTTGGAGCCGAACGGCTCCTAGCAACTCTTCCTAGAGCGGGCTGTGACTGACAGGCACACAGACGACACTATGGAAAGATGTCCGCGCTCCGTCCTGCCTGTCAGTCCCAGAGCAGTGGATAATTCGCATTAACGAGGTAATAATTCTAGCAACTAGTGCTACTGGGCAACTAGTCGCCAGATGAGGAATTATTTGGGGCCATCTTTGTTAAAGGTGGTAGTTCCGCTTTAATTCTTTGTTCATGCTAATGTATGCTAATTATGATACATGTGCGGTACCAGTGATGTTTCATGTGTAAATCAAGCTTTTGAGTGGCATTTCATATGCTTCACCAGGGGACTTTCAATTTTACTCAAAATAAAAGTATAAATATTTCCTTAAATTATACATCTGCTGGACTTTTGGTTTACATCATACATAGGGAGTTTTGAATGAAATTTTTCAAATATGCAGAAAAAAAACAAAATTCAAGTGACAGGTCCACTGATTTGCCTATATTGCTGTTCCTTAGTATGGCGGCAAGCATTGAATACTATAGCCATATTATGTGATTAAAACCTCAAATTTGACCATAGAAATACAGATAATAAGCCACAGTAAGGTGTTAAGATAGAGTATATACGTATGTAAATCAATAGACTGTGTTTTTGCTTTTAGCAATTTGGTAAAAATTGGTTGGATCCCCAGCTAATCAAATGTATAGTTTCTTTGGGTGTACTTACCTAAACCTGGACTGGAATATTATGTATGTGTGTGTATATAGATAGATAGATAGATAGATAGATAGATAGATAGATAGATAAAAGCTAATGACCTGGATTAGAACCTTTCACCTTTCAAGGTCATGCCAATAATGAGACATGGCGATCACATGGCAAAATTCAAACACTCTACACAGTCAATGGGTGCCCATAGCACAGTCCTGGCCAAGTTCCCATTACTGACCCCAATCAAAAGTCCAGATCCCACCAAAATTATTAAAAATTAAGGGCACTATTGTGTACAAATAATCACAAAGGGCAAGTGATCACTTATACAAGATTTCCCCAGCTTTCCCATCTTTGTTGTGAACTGCTCTGACAAGAACTTCTGGTTACAGGTGAGAGAGGAGCTAAGAATAAGGAGAGGCAAAGCAGTACTCCACAGAGGAAGACATACGAAGGGGACTTTTATATTGTGATTACTAGTCTGTGAAGGTGTTTTATCCCGGAGAGGACCAGGGGGTGTGCTATGGAAGTTAAATGCTCAAATACTTAGATAGATTTACACAGTGCTTTTAACTATGCCGTACAAATATGGCCCTCCAAATACATTTTGAATAGAGATGTGGCACTCAGGCCAAAATAGTTGTCCACCTTTGTTCCAGTACATACTTGGAAGCGCAGGAGCATGATTAATAAGCCACAGTCCAAGTTTAGAAATTGAGCTGCTCCAGTGGTTTCTTACATTCTCCCTTTTACTCACTCTGTCTGATATTGTCTCCCTATCTCACACTCTATGCCTCTTTCTCACACTCACTTGCACATTCATTCAGTGTTTCTTTCTGCCTCAGGATGATGGGAACTGATGTCCAACAATAGCTGGTGAGCTACTTCTACTTTTGTCTGTGCATATTATAATTGAATATGTCCTAATAAAAGTCTGGGACATCTGCCGCTTTGAACATTTTGTTACATTATATTGAGAAGAGTTTCTGTTATGTTGGGACATAGATTTCTAAGTTACACCAGCTGCCCAGAAACTGAGCATTGTCTAATAAAGCAGGACTACAAATCCCAACCTGCATTAATCTTACCACCCCTAGGTGTTTTTGTCACTACACAAAACCTCATATCACTGCCGGGAGTATCAAATTCAGAAGTTATTACAGAGCAAAACTGCATTTATTTAAATGTATTTATTTATTGGTAGAGAAGGTCAAATTATATATATGAACTGTCCATTTCATAGTAATAGTGATAAAAATATTAAAAATATATATTTTCCATATTCATCAACACTATTCCATTAAAACATCATAATATGTATCTATTTCTGCTTATTAAATACACCATGTTAAAATGATTGGATAGTCAAACATACTTGTGACTGGAAGCAGTTTATACTGCAAGAGAGTTTACACTTAACACTGTATAGTGAGTCTATTAAAGGGATAGTAATGTTTCATAATAAAAGCAGCTCTGATTAATCATTATAGTATTTGGACTTTGGAGAGTGTTATTTCAATTCTGTCAGAGTTGTAGTACCAGAGTAATTCAATGACAAAGTGTCCCCCTCCCGCCCCTTTTACTGATGTCACACTGCTCAGCCACAGAAGAAGGGAGGTGCCCAGGTAGATTGCAGAGAGGGACAATCTTCAATTAAGATAAGGGCAAAATCTGAAAAGCTTGTCAAGGGGGCGCAGGGATTTCATTGTTTTCATAGGAATAAGAGTGTCCCCTTCTGTTATCTGTCTGGTCTATAGACTGCATTCCACATCTGAGAAGAGATAGATTACACTAGGTAAAAGGGGCGGGAGGGGGAAACTTTGCTTGTGAATATCTCTTAAACCATAAAGGTTTGAGAGATAAGACTTATATCATTCTTCATGTTTTTTTAATGCCTACAAAATAAAATAAAGTTAAAACGAAGTATTACTATTCCTTTAAAGGAGTAGTAACATTTCAGTATGAAAAGAGTATATGGTAGTACATTTACTGCTTAGAATAACAAAAGTACTCCCACTGCTAGATGATGATTCTTTCAAAAGTTGATGCAGCTCAAACTTGTTTTTCTTTAATTAAACTGCAATTTTGTTTTGTTAGCACCAGGTGGTGTTGACGCTATTTTTATAACATGCTATGGAGACCTGTAGTTTAAGAATCAGTGGGAGAGATGCACTAAGGGGCGATGTTATGGCGGTGTGTCTAGCAATATGTGATAAGCACATTGCTTTGGAAATGGATACACACATTGTCATAAGAATTAGTTATGCAAGGTAAGTGGGAGAGGGGATTTGCTTATTAGCATGCAGGGTTGTCAAACTACCGGGTTGTGTAAGGGATGCCCCCTATTACAGATCGCCAGCAGTTTGACAACCCTGAAGCCTGAGCACATATTTTCTGCTCCCCTACTTACCCACTGGGGGAGCAAGGGGGATCTACTCAGACTTCAGCAATATAAAACATCACCACTCCCTTAAAGGGATAGTAATGTTTCATAATAAAAGCAGCTCTAATTAATCATCATAGAATTGGACTTTGGAGATTGTTATTTCAATTGTGTCAGAGTTATAGTTCAAGAGTAATTCAATGACAAAGTATCCCCCTCCCGCCCCTTTTACTGATGTAACACTGCTCAGCCAGAGCAGAAGGGAGGTGCCCAGGTAGACTGCAGAGAGGGACAATCTTCAATTAAGATAAGAGAAAAACTTGTCAAGGGGGGCAGGGCTTTCATTGTTCTCATACAAAGAATATTGTCCCCTTCTGTTATCTGTCTGGTCTATGGACTGCATTCCACATCTGAGAAGAGATGGCTTACACTAGGTAAAAGGGGCGGGAGGAGAAACTTTGCTTGTGAATATCTCATAAACCATAAAGGTTTGAGAGATAAGACATATCATTCTTCATGTTTTTTAATGCCTACAAAATAAAATAAAGATACAACGAAGTATTACTATCCCTTTAACCCTTTCGGTGCCTTAGGGAGAGATGTGCATTACATATCCCCTGCAGTGAATGGGGCAGGTGTCTAACCACACAGAAAGTCTGAATCCAATTTCTCATCCATTAGAGATGCCTGCAAGTTATGTTGGTAGTTCTTATAATGAATGAGAGTGTCTTTCTCATGTACTATATATTACGTATTCTGAAGCATGAGGTTGGAGAACAAATTGATTTTAATTTATTTACTCAGTGTATTTGTTTTGACCAAGGAGTTCATAGAGTACATTGATATATACTGATTTGTCCCAAATCACAATCAGTTGACATAGGGATTAAACCTTGCTTTCCCCATTCATGTCACTTAACTAGACTATTCCTAGGGTCAGTGTATTTGTTATTTGTCACTAGAGCCAGAAATACAGTTTATTGTTATAATGGCCACAAAGTAGCAATGCTAACCAGGTACAATTTGAGCTCCTCTACACTAGTTTAACTCAGGATTAAAGGGCCAATTGTCTATGAGCCAATTAAGTTTTTATGAACAGAAGCAACTATGTGGATGAGAGAAGATGACAGCGGTACAATTTGTCAAAGCGCCTGCTTTCATGAAACTTGGCAAAGCATCCACTCATCTTGCCAGGCAGTGTCTGGTGAGGTAAGCAGATGTCAGTGGAGGCCAATGGGCAAGCTTTGCAAAGCATTCATTCTCATCTGCATAGTTTGGTTTAATATCAATGTACCCTGAGAACTCATTGTGCAAAAACAATGACATTAAAGGGATAGTAATACTTCGTTTTAACTTTATTTTATTTTGTAGGTATTAAAAAAACATGCAGAATGATATATGTCTTATCTCGCAAACCTTTATGGTTTATGAAATATTCACAAGCAAAGTTTCCCCCTCCCGCCCCTTTTACCTAGTGTAAGCAATCTCTTCTCAGATGTGGAATGCAGTCTATAGACCAGACAGATAACAGAAGGGGACACTCTTATTCCTATGAAAACAATGAAATCCCTGCCCCCCTTGACAAGCTTTTCAGGTTTTTCCCTTATCTTAATGGAAGATTGTCCCTCTCTGCAGTCTACCTGGGCACCTCCCTTCTGATGTGGCTGAACGGGGGGGGGGGGGATACTTTGCTTGTGAATATCTCTTAAACCATAAAGGTTTGAGAGATAAGACTTATATCGTTCTTCATGTTTTTTTAATGCCTACAAAATAAAATAAAGATAAAACGAAGTATTACTATCCCTTTAAATAAACTGACATCAATTTGTGATCCAACCTCATAATTTACAACAATTAATATATTGTACATGAGAAAGAAGCTCTTGTTCATTATAACAAGATATAACTTGCAGGCATCTCTAAAGGGTGAGAAATTTGATTCAGATGCTGTGCAGTTAGGCACCTGCCCCTTTCACTGCTACAGGGGTATGAAATACAAATCACTATGGCACTGAAAGGGTTAAGGGAGGGCAGCTGCTGTCTCTACTTTCCAGACTAGAGACAACAAACTGTCCTCTGGCTCCAGAGAGAGCTACAGGGAGATCCCAATATCTCCAACCTTATGTTGCTGATGTTGGGACTGTGAACTTCAACAACAAAGGCTGCTATCAGAGCATAGTACATGTAATGAACAGCTACATTTACATATAAACACACCCACATGAATATGAAAATGGCTCGTTTCACTGCATTTCCATATCCAGATGCAGTGTGTACAAAATCATAAACCTGTTGAAGGCATTGCAGACTCATGGAAATGTCAGTTGATTCTGGCAGATTGCTGGTGTATGATAGAGAAGGTATCCTTTTAAAAGGTCGCATGTGAAAGAGCGTGCGACCCCATAACACCTTAACTATGGTGCCAGGATTAAAATATTGACATGAGAATCTCACGCTGCAAGACAGAGCAAGATTCTTGGGTCACCAACTGAAAAGAGCACATCCAGGTCTTGCTAGCTGGCGCTATCTCCCCTGTTCTAGTTATTTAAAAAAAAAGCCAATAAAAAAAAAACACCCGTGTTCCTGGAGGCAGTGCGCTGCCCCGGCTCTATCTCCCTGTTTCTGTTTTTTTTCCACACAGATTAAAGGCACTCTGCAGCACACACATGAAAGGCTGAAAGGGCGCGTCATATGTTACTTGCTGACCGATGATGACAAAGCTGTCACTGCACTAAAAGAGAGATGGACTGATGAACCAATTACAGACAGAACTGGCCAGCAAAACCGGGATGCGCCCTTTCAGCCTTTCATGTGTGTGCTGCAGAGTGCCTTTAATCTGTGTAGAAAAAAAGTAGAGATGGGGAGATAGAGCCAGGGCAGCGCACCACCTCCAGGAACACAGGTGTTTTTTTTGTTTGGCTTTTTTTTAATAACTAGAACAGGGGAGATAGTGCTGGCCAGCAAGACTGGGATGCACCCTTTTCAGTAGGCGACCTGAGAATCTCGTGCTGTTATGCAGTGCGAGATTCTCATGTCGCCATTTAAATCCTGGCGACATAGTTAAGGTGTTATGTGGTCGCACGCTCTTTCACATGCAACCTTTTAAAAGTAAACTGTTGGAGAAGACATCTTAGTGTATAGACTATCAACAAAAATATGATACGAGATCGCCATCCTGGATCTGATTACCCGTCTCCCCTAAAGTCTCCCATAAAGTGCATTTTAAGAAAAATGAAATGTCTTCTGAACACCAGTTGGCACTGTGACAGTTTGAAAAAAGAAAAAAATAAGTTTGAGCATTAATAACATTTAACTAAAGCAACTCTCAACAGTGGAATTGCCTTTGTTTTATTCAGCATGGAAAGCCTTACTGCTTATGTACAGTTTAATGTTTTGTTATGTTTTCACATTAAATCAACTACTTCTAACTACTCCTTTAAGTATTTGAGCATTTAACTTCCATAGCACACAGTAATCTTAAAAAATTCCGTGTTGACATGGTTGCTTTAATCAGTATTTAAAGAAGAACTTTCACCCTATATCAAGTCCCTCCACAAGCATCACACATATTGCAATTAGCTTGCTAACAGTGAAATTATCAGGCGCAAGTACCGCAATCTGAATCCTCCTTGTTCTGAGACTGGTGGCTAGGCATGCACGCAGACATCTTGTCTTAGAGAGGTCTGTGCACCTGCTCTATCTGTTCTGGTCTCCTCTAGGAGGCACTGCACTGTGCCTTAAGGCCCCCTGAATGGACTGATGGTGCAGATGGCTGTACAGGAAGAAACCTGGCCATCATTCTGAGAAAAAAAAAGGATTACTTCAGATTGTGGTATTTGTGATGGATAATATCTTTTTTAGGAAGCTAATCTCAATATGCATAATGATTGTGGGGGGACTTCATATGCGGTGAAAGCTCCACTTTAATCCCTTGGATGCAAGAGAGGTAAAAAATGGCCTGTCTTACATGCAGTAGCTATGGTAATTCACATAATTAATTACTTTATTATTCTTTAACACTTTTCACGTAATATTATTTATATTTATTTATTTAAAAAACAGCAGCTCCAATTAATCTTCATAGTGTTTGAGCCAAGGAGAGCATTATTTCAATACTGTCAGTGTTGTAGTTCAAGAGTAATTGAATGATAAAGTATCCCCCTCCCACCCCTTTTACCTAGTTAAGCCACCTCCCCTCAGATGCGGAATCTGGTCTTGAAACCAGACAGCTCACAGCAAGGGACAATCTTCTTACTGTGAGCATAAGGAAAACCCTACCTCCCTTGACTGGTTTTTCAGGTTTTCCCTCATACTCACTGAAGATTGTCCCCCTCTGCGATCCATCCAGACAGTCTTGCTGCTCTGAGGTGAGCAGTGTTTCATCAGTAAAAGTGGCGGGAGGGGGATACTTTATCATTCAATTACTCTTGAACTACAGCTCTGACAGGATTGAAATAACACTCTCCATGGCCCAAATACTATGAATATTAATCGGAGTGCTTTCATTCTGAAACATTACTATCCCTTTAATGTATATTAATAGTTACAATTATGGGGATTTAAAGGAGCAGTAAACTTTTTTTATGAAAAAATATATATTGTAGGTAGGGTTGCCACCGTTTCTTACAAAAAATACCGGCCATAGCATTCCCTCCATAGACTTAACATTGGACAGAAGCCAATTTTTTACCGGCCTGCCGGTAAAATACCGGCTGGGTGGCAACCCTAATTGTAGGGATTTTCCTATAGAGTAAAATAAGGGTACTCCCACTGCGGAGAGATTTATATTTCCAGCGTTATTACAGTTTAAACACATTTTTTTGCATCAGCAGTGCCCTCTAGTGGTCAAATTCTAATTAGATTTCCTGTTAGAGTATAATGGAAAGGAAAGTCAGAAACGTCAGAGACATACAGTTCTCCATAGAATGTGATAGAAACTGCCTGTCACTTCCTGTCAGATCTATCAGGAAGTAAAACACAGTAAATTCACTTCCTGATTATTTAAACTGATATAATTTTTGAATAAAACATCTGACAGCAGTAGGAGTGACCTTATTTTATTCAGCAGGAAAAGCTCTATAAAATATGTGTTTTCATAAAGGGGTTAAAGGGGTTAAAAGCTCCATTTTAATCAATGGATATTTGGGAATTCTTATTTGTCTTCTATTACCGTAAAATCTCGGGTATAATACGCACAATTTTACCCCTCTTGACCTTATGTGAAGTGGGGGGTGCGTATTATACCCGAGAGTTTTTTTTCCAGACTTTAAAAAAAAAAAAAAAGTTAGCACTTTCTGCTCCCTCGCTCTCCCTGCACGATCCGGTGATAAAGAAAGACTTACTTTTTGAATCTGTAATTCAATATTTGTATGGTGTACCAGTATCTGCAAAAAGATCCCTCTCTCCCATCTTCCCTGCGGGCGGCACGCTTGCATCTGCCGCCCGCTTCCTTCAATCGGTTTTCAGGACCTTGAGATCCTCACAGGGCAATACCATGGGAGGAAGGTCCTGTAAACCGATTGAAGGAAGCGGGCGGCAGATGCAAGCGTGCCGCCCGCAGGGAAGATGGGAGAGAGGGATCTTTTTGCTGATACTGGTACACCATAACAGCCTCAAAAAGTAAGTCTTTCTTTATCACCGGATCGCGCAGGGAGAGAGGGGGAGCTGGAAGCTCTAACTTTTTTTTTTTTTAGTAAGGGGGAAAACAAGGGTGCGTATTATACATAGGCACTCTTGTTTTCCCTTAAATCTTGGGCATAATAAACACCTGCGTATTATACACAGGTGCGTATTATACCTGAGATTTTACGGTATGCAGCTGATTTGCTCCTGAATTAGTTCACTTTGACCCATATTTATAAAAGCAAACTTGGGTTATTCTGGAGTAAACCAACTGCCCCATTGGGGACAAGATGAAAATTCCTGTCAATTTAGATTGGGCTTTTAACCCTTTGAATGCTAGAGAGGTCTTGTAATGCATTGGAGATCTCTCTGGTATTCAAGGGGGAAAAAGCTATTCAAGTGCATGGGATTTAGGAATTTTTTATTTATACCCTATGGCGCAGTTGGTTTACTCCAGAATAACTGTCAGCTTTTATAAATATGGGTCTTTGTTTTATGCATAAATGAAAATATCTATAAATGTCCATGATATATTCACTCAGCCTCATTATTCTGTAACCCCAAAATTATAACACATTTTCCATTTTATATTATTCTTATTGAAACTGAGCAAGATCCAAGTTGTTATACAAACTAAATATTCACAAACCGGCCTGTACTATAAAACAACTGTCCTTGTCTTGGTTCAGTGTCTGAGTATCAGATCATTACTGTTAAACTGCTACTTCCTCTGAAATTGTTAAAGCTATTTTCATCTCCAACTTTATGAAGGTCACAAGTGTGTGTAAGAAAATCAATTAAGAGAATTTCTCCTACTGTATAAACTTTCAGTTAGATCACTCAGCCGCTCTTTTCAACGTGTAATGGACCCCCTCTAGTGTGACATAAAAAGATCTGCAGCTACAACCAGAACAGCTGACACTTTGGGATAATTGAATTTTGTTGAGAGGGAAAATTCGACAAATGAAATCTATTTCACCATGAACGTAGTTCTCAGGTTAATGTTAAGTCATTCAGCCAAAGAGAAACACAATTTTAATAGGTAACATTCAACACAGACTCGCTCTACTCAACCTGAAAATCTTTTGGTTTCTCTAGTGATACTCAGCCTGAAGTTCAGCATTTGTAGGTACTCAGTCTGACAGGCAGGCATGCTAATCCTCTTATGTCATCTATACTTTTATTTTACATACCAGTGAGGGATTAGCATGTTTAATACAGATAAGTCACATATCTTGAGAACTAGGGGTCTGTTCGTCAAGAGAAAAAAAACCCTCAAACTAAACTAACTAAAATGCTGGCTGTGTGCTCCTGACAACTGTTAACTTGCTTTGGTAGCTCTGGGGTTAATGCTTACCAAGTCACATAACTGATCCCACACTGCTTCCCTAACACTATGGAGAAAGACTCCACTTCCTGTCTCTGATCAGTGACTGGTGCTATGAGGCTGATGTTTCAAATACCTATGGAGTCAACATGCTTGCGCAGAGCTGAAATCTTGCATTAGAGAACTCTCTCTAGCATCTAATGGGTTAAAAGCACCAAGTTACATTACTGAGACTGTTACATATTGTGATCATTTTAGCCTAGAATTACTTCATTATTGTATTTACACTTCAACCCCAAAGTCGTTAGCATACTTACCAACAGTTAAAAAAAAAATCCATAGACACTTTTCCCTGGGCATTCACTGTAATGATCCTTTGTCTATAGTTCTCCAGCAGAAAACTTCATGCAACAGACTTACATGAGAACTAACACATCCTAACAATATTCCCAACCTAAGTTTAATATGGCCAGAAAAATCCTCATAGCCCCCTATGCCTTATTTTCCCATGTGCCAATCAGAATAAAAAAAACAAATACCCTGACACCTCCAATAAATTAACCCCCTTAGAGTTGCCCGAGCCAGTGTGAGTAAAAAAATGAACAGGGTCTGGCTTTTCCATGGTCAGTCACTGTTAAAATTATTTCCCGCACTCCCATTGGCTGGGAGGCGAGGTTACATTTATCAGTGTTAACCCTTTGAGTGTATGCAATGCATTGCTTTTCAATGTGATGCTTGCCCCTTTGGCACTCAAAGGATTAAAGGGATAGTAATGTTTCACAATAAAACCAGCTCCAGTTAATCTTCATAGTGTTTGGGCCTTGGAGAGTGTTATTTCAGTACTGTCAGATTTGTAGTTCAAGAGTAATTGAATGATAAAGTATCACCCTCCCGCTCGATTTACTGATGTAACACTGCTCACCTCAGAGCAGCAACACTGTCTAGATGGATCGCAGAGAGGGACAGGAAAAACCTGAAAAACCTCTCAAGGGGGCAGGGTTTTCCTTATGCTCACAGTAAGAAGATTGTCCCTTGCTGTGAGCTGTCCAGTCAAGAGACCAGATTCCAAATCTGAGGGGAGGTGTCTTAGACTAGGTAAAAGGGGCGGGAGGGGGATACTTTATCATTCAATTACTCTTGAACTACAACTCTGACAGTATTGAAATAACACTCTCTATGGCTCAAATGCTATGAAGATTAATTGGAGCTGCTGTTTTTGTGAAACGTTACTATCCCATTAAGTCTCATCTGACACTTTTCCACCCGTCCAATCAGTTCTTTCTGCAGATAAAAAATATCCCGGTCTGGGTGTATTTCCTTACAAAGTTTCAGCTAATATTGAGAATCTCTTTCAATAACAACTTTAAGATCAATAATAACCAAATTAAAGCATTGGGACCAAGTACTGAACCCTGGGGTATCCCAGTTACAACTGTAGATCAACTTGAAACGGTTCCTTTTACAACAACTCTCTTAACCAGTTCTCTATCCATTCACAGATATCACTTCCCAAGCTGAAGCATTTTAAGCTTTGCATTAACCTATTGTGAAGCACAGTATCAAAAGCCAAGTATACTACATCAACAGCAATCTACTTGCCATGTTAAGCTTACCCTTTCATTGAGCGCAAGTAAATGGGACAGTTCTGAATACTGTTGGATAGTAACCCTTCTAATTTCTAATATCAGAAGTCAAACTAAGAAGTCTTTAATTTCTCAATTTAGATCTTGCCCCCTTTTGGAAAAATGGTACTGCGTATTCTTTTCTCCAGTCACAGGACAATATGTTTGATGAGACTAAATCAATAAATTTAAAGTATAACAGGCTATTACAGAACTAAGCTCCTTAAGTATCCTTGGTTATATCCCATATGGTCCAGGTGCTTTAACTACAATAACCTTTTCCAGGTTCTTTGGATTTTGCCCTCAGTGTGCCATATACATAATGGTGGGAATTTTGTGATTCACACTGTTTGCCCAGCGCTTTACATTATTGTATCATTTGTGTATGAATTTACCCTAAAATACTACATTCTGGAGTGACTGTGTAAATTTGCCAGCACAGCTCTACTGACATTAGCCTCAAACGCCAGTGGCTGCCCTAAGAGGTACCACTACGTCACTTTAGTGCATACTACTACAAGATAGTGCCACAAATCTCCTTCATTATACCAGTGTTACTTCCGTTTCAGCGGCTCACTTACCACGTGGCCACCACTCCCCTGTTTCCTGGTCCAGCATATCTATCAGGCCCTTGCACAGTGCGCATGCGCAGGGCTGTTATCTCCTTCCCGCGTGCTCACGCTTCCCGCGTAGCTCTGCATTGGGCACCAGACACTGCCAATCAGGAGCAGCTCGCAGGTGAGCCCCCTTACTGGCTTTCTCCTCATTGGTTGGCCAACATATTTAAATGGGCTACCCCAGTCTATGGGTGCCCATTCCAAGAGCTTCCCAGCGTTGTTGCCTTTGTGCATTATCCCAATTTTGTATCTTGATCTTCTGGCTACTGACCCAGCAATCCTCCTGACTACGGCACTATCTTGATCTTCTGGCTACTGACTCAGCAATCCTCCTGACTACGGCGCTCTTGATTTTCTGGCTGCCATCCTGGCAATACCTCTGACCACAGTCCAACCCGGCACGGTCTGTTCCCATTATCCAGTCCCTGTTCCCCATCCAGTTCTGTTCCAGCATTCCCTGGTCCTGGTCATATACGGTCCCCAGAGAACTACCATCCTGGTTGCACCCCGGCTCAACTGGGGTGGAACAATCTGGTTTCGTGACTAGCATCTTTACACAGCTTTGGCTGCAGCAAGGGAGTTCCTGGAAAGCCGTCACCAAACCTAAGAATCGTACCCCAGCAGCTGTCCCAGGGCCAGGACTACTTGGTTCCTACCCCCTCGTAGTGACAACCAGTTGCCCTGATTGTAATACAACTGCCGTACTCCTCATCCAAACTGTATTAATGCTATAAGATAAAACCCTAAATAAAAAGAGTAAGATGCAGATTAAGATTCAAACCAATATTCAACTGAAAATAATGAAATTGATAAGGTATTCTCGTGACATTTCATGTATGTATGAGGGACAACATGAGAAAAAAATTATTAATGTTTGAGACAAAAAGAAATTAACAACAGAAGATTTTATTCAGTAGTAAGTATGCACACCATTTAAGATGATACAGGGGGCAAGACATAGTCATAGTCAATAAGATGGGGCACGGGGGCAGAAGGCATCAACTTAGACGTTCAACCCCAGTAGGGTGAATGCGGTAGTTTTTGGTCCCACATATGCCTGATGCAGGGCAGATCTGGAAAATGCGCAGAGCCATATCAGTGTGTCAATGCCACTGAGGTTGTCCATTGTACTACTTATAATGTGTGGGTAGTCATTGTCCTATTGCAATATAGTGTCTGGAACATTCTTATGAAATAGTTTGTTGATGGGATAAACAACCATAGATACCAGTGGGCGGTAAGAGTGCACAGCATGTGCCTGGGATTGACATAAGATTAATCTGCGAATTATATCAGGCTGCATTTTGCCTGGATAGGAAAATGGGAAAACTGGATGGGCCATTTGGTTCTTACCATTGTCAAAATGTATGTTTCTGTGTTACTAATCATGGGCATCAGTCATGAATGATGATACGGCATTACAGAGTGATATGGTCCCAGTGGATTTAGATGATATGTGCTTCTGTATGTATCTGATTCGTAATCTTCCAGACCATTGGCAGGCACCAACATAACATCCTAGTTAGAACTTGGACTCATTACTAAAGATCACGGACCACTGGCATCATGTTCTGCATCATTCTCATTATGTTGACTGGGGGGGTATGTACTAAGGTGTGATGAAGAGGTGATAAAGTGGAGATAACTATGGAGCCAATGCGCTAAGATTTATCCAACTTGAGAGATCTTAATGCATAGGCTTCATAGGCTAACACAGGAATTGGAGAAGTCATATCACTGGAGGAGTCATCTCTACTTTATCACACCTTTGTGTATAACCCCCAGTTGTCATGATGAAGAGGTTGAATGGTTGGATTGACACAGCTGTGCCATTGACTCCAGAAGTCACCTTGGAACATGCTCACTATTTTGAAGGGGTTGTGCAAGTCAGCTCTCCAGAGCTGACAACTGGAGCCGGCAGGTGTTTTTGTGTTATATAATCAACAGTGCATAGTTCCAACAACATGGATCATTTGTACAACAATAAATTGCAAGGACATTCTGACCTGCCACAGTTCAATGATTCTGTCACTTTTGCATTCATTAGTTGATATTCTTGACTTCATACATAGTCCAATCTATAAAAAGGGGAACGCAAGGCATCCTATATAATAATTAACTAAAACGTGTGTAACGCCGCAGTCATGCGCAGTAGAGACTGCCAGTGACGAGGATGATACAGAGAGGGGCGCTCTCTATCAGCCACGGCACGGGCAGTCTCTACTAAGCATGACTGCACCACGACCGGCTGGCACTGTATCAGCCGCGGCGTGGGCAGTCTCTACTCTGCATGACTGCCCCTCAACCGGCTGGCAGTGGCACTGTGGCCCATGTAATGGACTCTTCAACTAGTAGCATAATAAAATGTTATTTTAAACACTTTAGAGTGCTAGAGGGCTATGCAACACATTGCGAAGCAATCTGATGCGTACCCCCTCTAGCACTCATAGGGTTAAAAACTTTTGAATGTAGGCCAGTGCTCATCAGATCCAAAGACTCGGCCAAGTGCTCGCTATCCTCGGCCTGGCTTGAATTGAAACAGGTCCTATATAAGTGTATGCCAGATCTGATGAAATTGATTATCAAGTACAGGGATGGCAAGTTGTTCAAAATAAAGAAGCAAATATAGAAAACTCTGACATTTGTAACACCATTGAGGAGTGCAAAAAATTAAATGAGTATTCAGAAAAATATTATGAAAGTAGGATGGAAAGGAAACACTGAAAAAAATTAAGTTTGCACAAGATAAAAGGTAATATATATATATATATATATATATATATATATATATATATATACATATATATATCAAATGAAGTAAGAAATTGATCTACACCTATGAGGAGTTTTTACTCAGGTATCTATTTATTAAAAAAATATATAATATTTGACACAAGGGAGGATTGAGTTACGGAACAGTTTTGCACCATTATTTTATATGAAGGAAGTTGAGTGAGGTGTTCGGGGAAAAAGAACCCTTCAAGTTAGTAGGTTGTGATCAGAAAGCAGGAATGGTGAGTCTGAGATGTCTGACACAGAACAAAGGTTCGTATACCTTTGTTCTGTGTCAGACATCTCAGACTCACCATTCCTGCTTTCTGATCACAACCTACTAACTTGAAGGGTTCTTTTTCCCCGAACACCTCACTCAACTTCCTTCATATAAAATAATGGTGCAAAACTGTTCCGTAACTCAATCCTCCCTTGTGTCAAATATTATATATTTTTTTAATAAATAGATACCTGAGTAAAAACTCCTCATATGTGTAGATCAATTTCTTGATCTAGCAGGTCAAGGGAATGTACCAGCCTGTGTCCACTGGGGATGTGGTCCATTGTGAGGCCAAAGGAGGAGGTTAGCGAAAGCAGTTTAAAGGCTGCACTGGGGATGTTGAGGTTGTCAACAGGAATGCTGAAGTGTCCAAGAGTAAAGGATGGGATATCTGAAGAAAAAAAGTGTAGAAGACAGTTGGCAAAGTTTTTTAAAAATTGTGTGGTACAGGGGCATCCTGAATAACAGCTATATTAAAAAAATTGAAAAACTAGGTGGAATGAGTGGACCTCAAAAAAAAATTAAAGGGTAGTGATAGGGGGGGTCAAGATCATAGTATACCTATGACAACTTCTGACCAATCTATTGGTCTGGGCTTGTCAGACATTTAGGTCACTATATGAGAGATCAGCATGGGAGACTGTGTGTGATGATAGCCGTGTTTCAGTTATGGGAAGGAAGTTAAAAAAGCTGGAGATGAAGAGGTCATGATAGAATGAGGTTTGTTGAAGAAAAACATGCATTCCACAGAGCATAAGTGAGAGGGAGAGCTGACTACCTGTAGCACCACATTTTTAGTAAGGGGGGTAGCCAACCAGAGTCTAGAGCACACAGAAATTTGAGGGGCCTGGATTAGTTGAGATATTGCCAGCAGCAAGTAGTAGAAGGAGTGTGAGGAGAAAAGAGGTGGGAATGAGATGTGTAGGGGTCCATCAGTTTTTGCTGAGGACACAGTCAAGCCATAAGACTTGCTTTTCCTACAGAAATCTCACATTTGCAGTGTTTTTACTACTGCAAGGCATTCTGGGTAGGCATATGCAAATGAGTCCAACAAGGAATCACCTTTTTGCCTCAGATTCCACTTTATACATGGATTCCTTAGGGTATGTGTTTGCTGAGCAACAGCTTAAAGACACAACTCAGAAAGAGATGCAAAGCCAGTGAACCACTCATGGACAGCTGTTTCATTGTTAATGCAGCTCATCAGCATAATAAACCACATTCAGCAGGGGGGGAGGCTGGGATAGGTTTTCCACTAAATTTAGTTCTATCTATCTATCTATCTATCTATCTATCTATCTATCTATCTATCTATCTAATCTATCTATATATCTGTCTCTCTATCATAAGCATGCAAAACACAGTTTGAGATCACCTTTGCTTCTCCCAGATAGGGAAATCCTTCTACTGAGAGAAACAGGCAATGTAATCTGAGTTGGTTACTATAGTAACAGAACACACAACACAAGAGAGGAGGTGAGGACATGCCAGTCTGACCAGACCTTAGAACTATACAGGAAGAGCAGCCGTCACTGTGAAACAAAGGTCTGGGAGTACAGGGCTACTTGTGTCCTACAGAAAATAAGGCAGGTGAGAGGCATTTAATGATTCTTTCTGTAAGGACACGATATTTATAAATCTCAGAACTGTATCAGTCTGATTACTATGAAAATGTTAAACTTTACCTTTGCCTCTGGTCCATGGAGCATCAGCAATAGTCCTGAGTCTGTGATTTGCGATTTTGCACAAAAAGTAGAACAAATCTGTGGCAGCTAATTACAATAAATGGGACCCATAAATGTCCCCAATTTCCCATTTATTTGAATGGGGCTTTTAACCCCTTGAGTGCTAGAGAGTTGATCAATACATTGAGGCAATGCATTTCAAGTGCATTGGAGACTTCTATAACATCCAGTGGTAAAAGCCCAATTTAGTCCCTTGAGAACCAGAGGGGTATGTTTCTGGTCCTCAAGGGGTTAACCCTTTGAGTTCCAGAGGGGTACGGAACGCATTGCTTTGCAATTCGTTCCGTACCCCTCTGGCACTCAAAGGGTTAGATCGATGGGAATTTTTATATGTCCCTTATAGTGCAGTTGGTGTGTTCCATAATTAGGGTACATTTATTTGGGGTACATGACTCTTAGGACCATACGTAGAAAGCTAAATAGGCACAGTTCTGGTGAAGTGGACTGCACATGACAGTTCCCAATGACTACAATTAAGCTTTTAATCCTTTGAATGCAAGACAGTACTCCAACGCATTGTGAAGCAATGCACAGAGGATCATTCAAGCCACATTTAAATTAATCAGGATTGTTGTATCCTATATTGCAGTTGGTTTGCCCCAAATTGCAATCTTTAGCTTTCTGAATATGGCTTAGTGTTAAAGGAATACCTGTCATCTCATTATTTCTTATATACATGTCCTAAGAAATTATCCTATATAATAATTTGCTAAAAAGGTTGTCATAACGCAGTCATGTGTGTTAGAGACTGCCTGCTCTGCAGTCATGTGCATTACTGACTGCCTGAATGCACAGCGGCTGATACGGAGCAGGGTGCTCCGAATTCAGACTGGAGTCCAAGCGGTTCCAGGAAGGTGCGCAGAGAGGACTACAGTCTGAATCTGGATTGGCCGACTCTGTATCAGCGGCGGCGTCTTCGAGCAATCAGTAATGCGCGTGACTGCAGCATGGCCACTGAGAAGAGAGGATCCGGGCACCATCCGAGGTTGCTGTGTGGCACTGTGGCCCGATTACATGGGCTTTTCAACTAGTAAAACATATATGAATAAGTATTACTTTCTACACCCTCTATATTAGATTACCTTTTTGGTCTTTGATTTACTGAATAAAACATGTAGCACTTGCCTCCCAACATTTTAAATGTCCAGTAAGGGACACTTTTTTTTAGGTGGTGCTGCTGTGGGTGTGGCTGGTGGGAGGGGTATTAGTTCATGATTTATTGACACCTCTTTGTGTAATTGAATACACAATTTAGAGCAAGACCAAATTATTTTATTTATAAACAGACTATTTTATAAACACATACTGAAGTTTAAACAAACATTAATTTGAGTGTTATTGCTCTGGAACAATATGATTTACTTATATACATACCACACAGTCTGATCTCCTAAAAAGAGGGTCGCCAGGATGGGGAAGAGGGACAAAAGGATTTGGGTGTCAAAGAAGGATTATCCCTCCTAAAGGACACTTGGAAGGTATGGTAACATGCCCCCTAGGAGTCTGTTGGCTCTGACCCATAGACTTGTATTACATCTATATACTTCCAGCTGTCAGAAAGGAAAATGTATAAATCTCCAAGGCAGTTTACTTTCTTTACTATGGCACTTTCCTTCACTGCCCTTCAGGGTAAGCACTAGAGAGCACACAAAGTGCCATCTTAAGACTTTACTGCCAGCATTCCCCAGACTCTCCCATCCCCATAGCAAAGACAGGGAATTGACATAACGTGCACCATTTTCTCTTTGCTAATACATGCTGTTAAACAAGACACAGTAGAAAAGCAACACCCCAACAGGCCCATAAACTCCCACACTACCATCCTCTAGTATTTTGTGTGTGTGTTTATGACATGACTATGGGAAACAGAAGGTAATTAAGCCTTTGAATTTTAGAGAGGTCTCCAACCCACTAATTTGTATAAGATATATGCATTGATGAAATATGCATATGATCTATGTTTAGTAAGCTTCTTGTGTTGCTATGGCAACAGTGGAGTTATTGCATACACTGAATATCTCATCCTCTGGAGCTGCTAAGGGAAATCCCACCCGTCCTCTCAGTACATTTCCTTCAGTAGATGTTTCTTTCAATGGGAGGTTCTGAGGAAGAAAGGGACAGGAAAAGAGGAGATCAACTGAACTGGAGAAAATCAGAGAAGGGCAAATATAATAAAACTAGTTGAAAAGCCCATTTACACGGGCCACAGTGCCACCTCTGCAGTCATGCGCAGTAGAGACTGGCTGCGCTGCGGTTGATTCAGAGCGGGGTGCTCCGAATTCAGACTGGAGTCCTCTCTGTGCACCTTCCTGGGACCGCTTGGTCCCAGGAAGGTGAACAGGGAGGACTCCGGTCTGAATTTGGAACGCCCTGCTCTGTATCAGCCGCGGCGCGGGCATTCTCTATTGTGCATGACTGGAGCGCGTGCAGCCGTGTCTACTGTGCATGACAGCTTCTGACAAACATCCTTAGCAAATTATTATATAGGATGAAATGTTTAACCCTTTGAGTGCCAGGAGCATGCAACGTATTGCAAAACAATGCATTGCGTACCCCTCTGGCACTCAAAGGGTTAAGGTTTGTGAGACCACTTAGATGTATTGGAGATAAGTTTCTCAATTTTGGTTTTTCTAACCCTTTAAGGACAAGAGGAGTGCTAAAAACATTAGAACGCAATGTATTGCACACCCTTCTGGTCCTTAAAGGGCTAAGAAACTTTTTTTCAGAGTAGGAAACCCTTCCATGTTAAAGTGACCAATGCTGTATATCCCCTGCATTATTTCAACCCCATGAAAAGCCTTTAGGTATTGATGCCCTCAAGGTACTGCTGCAGAGTTACCAGCCCACAGGAGTAGGGCACCATATTCTTTTTCTTCCCTTGTCACCTCTGAATCCTACTGGGTATGAACATTTCCATTTTATATATATATATTTTATTATAAATATATACACAATGGGATTGTATTTGCATTCCATGGTGCAAATGGCTTTCCCCCAGATTAACTTCTCTTTCTTTGTGCATATGGCCCTATATGTATGTATATATGTATGTATATATGTATGTAACAAAGCAATACACAGTGGCACTCATATTTTTACAACATGATAATGGTTGGTGCAAGTCCCATAAAATAAATGAACGTACAAGTATACTCAGCCTCAGGGGTTCCATAGACCAAGGAGACAGCACTCAGGATACATCTTGTAGGGTTAAAATGGCTTTATTCAATCCATGCCAAACGTTTTCGGTCTGCAATCAGACCTTCATCAGGGCAACAGGGATACATGTCTTCTATAGAGATATATATAGAAAAAATGACTGACCTCCATGTATGATGTGCCCCCATGCTAAGGTAGCGCCAAAATTGGCGTCCTCGTGTAGAGGATGTCACTACATGACGTCAGTGCAAGAATAATCAACGACGCTGTGGGTTGAATATATGACCCACATCCCAGCATCTCCATTCAATTTAACACATAGAGTTCCGCAAACAAAACAAAATGACACATGTCATCCTGATACATCTCATGAGCGCACCAGATGAGCCCCACATCACTGTGGTGCCACAGTGTATGAGATGGTCAACACCGCATTGCGGCGCTACACCGGCACACCAACACCCACCCACAGGATGGAAAGGCTTCTGTATATACTCCATGTATGGCATATGTATAAATAAAAACTACTATAAATAATTACTTGAACAAGTCAGCTCCGTCATCTCACCGTGGCCCGTCCAGCATCATGACAATAGCTGCTAGCGGGACACGTATCACAGACGGAGCCACCTAAAAAGGATAATCTGTCTCAAAGACACTGGATACACAGTTGCAGCACAATACAAATAAAAGATACATTAACAACACGACTAAAGCATAATCATTAATGCAGAGGTGTAGGCTGAGGAACAACTCCGCAAAGGGCAAACATAATCTTGCATTATAATGAAAAGCCAAACAAGGGAAGAATATCAAATTCTAAATACCAAAAATAAAGAACATATTATATTTATGATTCTAATGGTTCTTCTTATCAGATTTAAACGATGGTGGCTTAATATCCCAAATATAGAAATAACAAATGAAAAAAGAAAGAAGAGCGATCCTGGTGCTAAATGTAGATCACTTGTCTGTGATCTAAAAGACGTCCAAACTTAGGTCAAGGCACAAGTTGTTAAAGAAATCTTAGAAGCACGTCCACAATGTGACTTGAATAATTGAGGAGTTTTAGGACCCCATCCTGTGGTGTATCCACAAGGACTACCCATATTTATAACCTCCTCCAGGAAAAGATGATCCAATTTCCACACTACTCCGTGTAAGATCAACATACAGAGTAAATTAAAAGCAAATCCACAATGTGCTCTGAACAATAGAAGAGATTTAGGACCCCATCCTGTGGTTTGTCCACAAGGACTGCCCATAGTTATGATCTCTTCTTCAGAAAGGTAATCCAATTTCCACACTATTTTGTATAAGGTCAACATAAGGAGTGATCCTATTCCATAAAACTATTCCATAAAAAAAGTTCGAGCCCATTCCTGTGATTTTCCACATAAAAGTTTTGTAAATGGAGCAAAATCCAAAGTCTTAAATATCTCCTGGACTGTATAATTTGTTCCAAACTGTTCATGGTACTTTATAGAAAACATGAAAGCTCCAGTTCATGATTCAGTCCACTGGGAATAAGTGTTTTATACTCATATATGAATCTTGCCTCTTTTTGTAGTAGCAGTTTGTGCCTATCACCTCCTCTGCGTGGTTTATGCGCCATTCATATGGGCATAAATCGAAATTCTGATAGTTTATGTTTAAATAATTCGTAGTGTCTAGCAACAGGTTGTTTTAGTGTCTCTTTGGCTTCTAGTTTGCTATCAATTGCTCTCTTTATTGATGATTTGTGATTGTTAATTCTTTCTTTTAACATGGTTATAGCTTTTCCAATATAATACAATCCACACGGGCAAGTTATCATATATATATCACATATCGTGATTCACAGTTCATAAAGTCTTGTATCACCACAGTTCTTTTTGTCTTGGGATGTTGATAACTTTTCCCGGTGATAATTTGGTCACAATTGGAACACACTTTACACATGTATATTCCCTTTGGGCGAGTTAACCAACCATCATCATGTTCATATTTATCTAAGGGATCAGCCTGCATTAACCAATCTCCCAGATTTTTGCCTCTCTTATAACAAAATAACGGTTTAGTTCCAAACAAATGTCCCGTTTTTTGATCTCCAGCTAAAATGTGCCAGTTCTTCAAGACAGATCGTCTAATAGCTGGAGAAGATATTGTGTATTGTGATTGTACATAAAATCTAGTCACCTTGTCATCAACAATCGGTCGTGGAGATAAAAGTGAAGATCTGTCTAATGTCAAGGCCTTATTCATAGCCACATCTATATCTTTTTTAGAATAACCTCTTTCCAAAAATCTGGATCTCATTTCAGATAAAGCTGTAACCTGTTCAATCCTATCTGAAGTATTACGTACTACTCTAATCATTTGAGAAAACGGAAGACCTTTTTTCAATGATGGAGGATGGTGACTTGAAGCATGCAATATAGTGTTTCTATCGGTGGTTTTACGAAATATTTTAGTCATTAAGGTATATCCCTGTTTGTATACTTCCATATCTAAAAAACTCACTGATTTGTGATCAAATGTAAGTGTAAATTTAATGGTAGACTCAATATTGTTCAAATAATCAACAAATTATCTCAGGGAGTCAGGTCCGTTAGTCCACAATAAGAAAATGTCATCTATAAATCGTTTGAAAAAACGTTATATGACTTGCAAAATTTTTAACTGAAAAAATATGGAGCTTCTCATAGTAATCCATAAATAATGAAGCATATGATGGGGCCATGTTAGACCCCATTGCTATCCCCTGTAGTTGTAAGAAAAATTTGTTCTCAAATTTGAAATAATTATTTTTTTAAATTATGTAGACTAATAAAAATATAAATTCGACAGGAGGACCAGAATATGCCTCATCACTCATGATTACCGCTGCTATGGATTCTTTACCCTGATCATGGGGAATACTGGTGTAAAGACTTGATACATCCAGTGTCACCAACAATGTGTCTTCCGCAACCGTTTGTGGCAAAAGATGTATAAAGTCTGATGAATCCCGTATATATGTGTTGAGTTTGGTAGAGTACGTTTGAAGATAAAAATCCACAAACTGAGATAGTGGCTGACATAAAGAACCCCTTGCCGAGATTATTGGATGCCCTGGGGGATGCTCCAATGATGTATGTATTTTGGGTATGCAGTATAGAACTGGAGTTCTGGGATGATTCTGACTTAGAAATTGTTTAGTCTCTTCTGTGATCTATCTATTATGAAAGCCTAAATTAATTACTGAATCAATCTCTTTCTTATAGTGAGTTGTGGGATCTTCATCAAGTAACTTATAACAGGCTGCATCACCCAGCTGTCTAAAAACCTCCTCTCTGTAATCACTATAATTCATTTCCACTATGCCGCCACCTTTGTCTGCCTGTCGAACAATGATAGTTTTATCCTCTGCTAAATTCTTTAGTGTTATAAACTCTGATTCGCTAAAATTGTTATAGCTAATATTATGTTGATCAATATATGCCTAGTTTCACTGGCCACAAGATTGACAAATGTAGCGACATGTGGATTGTGACACACTGGATCAAAAGTACTCTTACTTCTGAAGACAGTTGAGCTCTCTTTAGTGATTGAAGAATCATTACAAAAAAAGTCCTTAAGTTTTAACTGGCGATGCAGCCTATACAAGTCAATTTCCCAATTAAATTTATTTTGTCTATTAGTTGGAACAAAACTCAGGCCTTTACTTAAGACACACATTTCCTTTTCTGATAGATCTGTCTGATAAATTGTACACTACTATTTGTTCCTGAGTCGTAGAGTCATTGGAACAATGTTTGTGCTTTCTTCCTCCTCTCCTGATTTTTCTAAATCCTTTATTGGATTTTTGATATGTTTGTTTTTTCTCCTGGTACCACTGGTTCCTAAAAAAGGACCCTCAGTTGCCATGTCAGTTCCCTCAGAGCGTGTAGTTGAATCACTATCACTCTGAGAGCTTGCACCACTCCTGGAGGCTCTTTGTCTAAGTTTTCTATTATAGTATGTACGTCTTTCAGAGATTCCAAAAAGCTAAGGATGAACTCTTTGTTCCTTATAATCAAGAAGTACTTGTTTAAGCAGTGGCGTAACTAGCAGCCACCGGGCCCTGGTGCAGAAATTTCCGCCGGGCCCGGGCCCCCCCCAATCTTCACGTTGCCCCACGTGAATCTCTTACCTCCATCTCTCGCGCGGTTCTCAGTTATGCAGAGCGCTGGGAGATGATGTCATCTCCCAGTGCTCTGCATTACTAGAGCGCCGGGAGAATACCTGAGCTGCTGCGGGCAGGGCTGTGGGCGAGTGGCCCCTTGGAGTGACGGGCCGGTCGCAGGTGCGACCCCTGCGACCCCTATTGTTACGCCACTGTGTTTATGTTTGTCTTTTTTAACAGTAGATACATTATCCTTGTATTTAATAATGGAACTCTCGAGTTTGTCAATTAGGTTACTGCAGGAATCTTTGTTGAATACTTTCTTATGTTTATTTTCAATAGCTGCTATCTCTTCTTTTATTTTTTCAATCTCTTTTGCTGACTTATCTATGACCACTAACATTAAATCTAAGGAACAGCGATTTAGAATGTCACACCATTTTTTACAGAATTCTGGCACACCTCGTCCAATAGTTGGTTCATTTTTGATCCTGAATCCTCTAGGTATAATGTTTTCTTTAAAATAATGGGTCAAAGTTACACCATGTAAATAGTAATCTACTTCTTTCTTCTTTAATCTTAAAAGATCATTGAAAATATCTGAGGGTTTGTCAGGGCCCAGGGCCAAATCCAAACCATCCCTGAACAAGGTGTGTCCAGATTCTGAAATGGTTAAATAACTAGCTCCTGATGGAAAAGCTGTACCTTCTGGATTAATTTCCATAATATGACATAAAAAATTCCCTGATTTATGGATTGAAAGAAAAATAATTTTTTACACAAATAAATACTGGATATGGCAAATCCCATACAATATTCCAGACAAACAATTTATATGAAGATGGTGCTCAACTGTCATAAAAATAGTACATAACAAAGCAATACACAGTGGCACTCATATTTTTACAACATGATAATGGTTGGTGCACGTCCCATAAAATAAATGAACATACAAGTATACTCAGCCTCAGGGGTTCCATAGACCAAGGAGACAGCACTCAGGATACATCTTGTAAGGTTAAAATGGCTTTATTCAATTCATGCCAAACGTTTTCGGTCTGCAATCAGACCTTCATCAGGGCAAACAGGGATACATGTCTTCTATACAGATATATATAGAAAAAATGACTAACCTCCATGTATGACGTGCCTCCACGCTAAGGTAGCGCCAAAATTGGCGTCCTCGTGTAGAGGACGTCACTACATGACGTCAGTGCAAGAATAATCAACGACGCTGTGGGTTGAATATATGACCCACATCCCAGCATCTCCATTCAATTTTACACATAGAGTTCCCCAAACAAAACAAAATGACACATGTCATCCTGATACATCTCATGAGCGCACCAGATGAGCCCCACATCGCTGCGGTGCCGCGGTGTATGAGATGGTCACCATCGCAGCGCTATGCCAGCACAAACACCGGCCCACAGGATGGACAGGCTTCTGTATATACTCCATGTATGGCATATGTATAAATAAAAACTATCCTATATAATAATTTGCTAAATCGTGTGTAACGCCGCGACATGCACAGTAGACACTGCTGCGCGTGCTGCAGTCATGTGCAGTAGAGACCACCCGCGCCGCGGCTGATACAGAGCTGGGCGCTCCGAAGGAGCGTCCAGCTCTGTATCAGCCGTGGCTCGGGCAGTCTCTACTGCGTGTGACTGCCCCGCGACCGGGTGGCAGTGGCACTGTGGCCCCTGTAACGGGCTGTTCAACTAGTTATAAATAATTACTTGAACAAGTCAGCTCCGTCATCTCACCGTGGCCCATCCAGCATCATGACAATAGCTGCCAGCGGGACACGTATCACAGACGGAGCCACCTAAAAAGGATAATCTGTCTCAAAGACACTGGATACACAGTTGCAGCACAATACAAATAAAAGATACATTAACAACACGACTAAAGCATAGTCATTAATGCAGAGGTGTAGGCTGATATATATGTATAATATACATATAGGGCCATATGCACAAAGGAAGAGAAGTTCATCTGGGGAAAGCCATTTGCACCATAGGACACAAATACAATCCCATTGATTCAAATGGAGCATTTAACTCCTGGAATGGTCTCCAATTAAATGGCGATTTGTGTCTGTACCCTGTAGGGCAATTCCTTTGTTCTAGAATATGTCCTTAAAGCAGTGGTGGGCAACTTGAGGCCCTCCAGCTGCTGCCAGACTACAACTCCTATCATCCCCCTCCAGCTGTCAATTGGCAGGGGACAAGGAAAGCTATAATTTGGCAGCAGACTGAGGCCCTGCACAGGGAATGATGGGAGTGGTGGTCTGGAAGCAGCTGGATGGTCTCACATTGCCCACCACTGCCTAATACTGATTAATACTTTATGCTGATAGTCCCTTGAAATTTAGATTGCTGCAACAGCTGTCTCATGGAAATGATAATTATCCCTAAACATCAGGGGACAAGTTATACATTATCACAATACAAAAGGTAATCTTAACCACTTCAGTTCCTGAAGCATGTTAAATGAACTACTCTGCAATGCTTTTTTCAGTCATCTTGCATTCAAATAGGCTGATGTACTAAAAGACATGGAACAATTCTAAGGCAAACCAACTATATCACACGGGACAAGCAAACATTTCCTTTGATTTAAATGGGGCCTTTATGCCCCTGAGTGATGGAGGGACTCCATAGCACTGCAAGACAATGAGTTAAAAGTCTAATGTAAATCCACGGGAATTTGGGACATTTTTGTTTGTCTCCTACTGTGCTTTTGGTTTGCTTCAGAATTATTCTTGCTGCATCAGGCTGAAATGATTAGCATTGCATTACTTTTATTTCTATTATTTGCATTGCTACCGTTTTCTCTCTAACTTCTAAGGGATTCATTTTTTTTCCTTTAAACTCTGCAATGTCCTACGTTTCCAAGGTATTCTAAGACTGTATGGGGCTCTAGGGAAACACATATTTACTTCCCCAGGCACTTTATATTTCAAATTATATTAAAGAAGAATCATCTTTAAAAAATATTTTTTTAACACGGTAAAGGGATAGTACTGTTTCACAAAACCAGCAACTCCAATTAATCTTTTTAGTATTTGAGCCATAAAGAGTGTTATTTCAATGCTGTCAGAGTTTTAGTCCTAGTTTAATTGAATGATAAAAGTATCACCCTCCCGCCCCTTTTACCTAGTGTAAGTCACCTCCCCTCAGATGTGGAATCTGGTCTTAAGACCAGACAGCTCACAGCAAGGGACAATCTTCTTACTGTGAGAACAATGAAAACCCTGCCCCCCTTGACAGGTTTTTCAGATTTTTCCCTTATGCTAATTGAAGATTGTTCCTCTGTGAGATCCACCTGGACACCACCTTGCTGCTCTGATGTGAGCAGTATTACATCAGTAAAAGGTGCAGGAGGGGGATACTTTGTCATTCAATTACTCTTGAACTACAACTCTGACAGTATTGAAATAATATTCTTTATGGCTTAAATACTATGAAGATTAATTGGAGCTGCTGTTTTTGTGAAACATTACTATCCCTTTAACCATTAGAATACTTGAGAGTTCTCCAGTTCATACAAATAAATATGATAATAAAATAAGCATTAATGTTGCATAAATTACCCAAGTGTTGAACTGTTTGCAGTATCTTCAAATAATTAGGGTACAGGAAAGTTGCTGATTTACTAAGAAGAACATGAACAATTCTGGGCCAACAGGGGAAAAATAAACATTCCTATTAATGTAAACGTGGCCTTTAGCCAGTGGAATTCTATAGAGGTCCCTAACATACTACAGATAAGTTGTGATCTGGTATGTACTATAGTCTTAGGCTTTCCTTTAATATTATTATATATGAGAGAATAGTTAATGTGATCAGATCATCATTGTTATGCAGGATGCTTGTTATATTTTGCTCAATTTTCAAGACTGCATGGGATCTAGTTCACTCTTTCAGTGTATATTTTTCATTACCACCCCACATCAAAATGGTGACCTGGTCAAAATACTTATATTAAGCACTGCCCCTCATTTTGTACTTCACCCTTTAAGTTTTTTCAATAGACCCTTTAAAGTGGAACTGTCACCAAATACAACCCCCCCCCCAAATCAGTTACTTATATATTAAATATACTACAGAGGCAGGTTTGATCTAATATTGTATTTCACTGTTTGTGAAACCATAAGCCAAATGCTGAACAGAGACTAGGGAGAGAGCAGCCATCTTTCCTCCATTTAAGATGACAGGCTGCGCTCTCCTCATCATTTGCCTTCCCCTTTTCCTCCAGTAGTTTGTCAAGCTGTTAAGACACACTACTGGAGGAAAAGGGGAAGGTGGTGGGTGGACATATATTGCCACAAGTGGTGCCGCAGGCAAGCTCTACTCTGGATGTAGTAAGTCACTTAAAAAAAAAATTACATGACTTTTTATTAGTTTCTCTGCTTCCATTTTCATGTGCGTCGTTAGAATCTTTTTAGCAAATTATTATATAGGATATTTAGATAGAATAAAATGGCCTCAAGAGCATTAAGTGCCACAACATGCAAGAAATTGTCAATATTCTATTCTACATATGATTGACAATCTCTATTTTTACTCTATACACCAAAAAATATACATACTAACTTATCTTTGGATATGAATAGCAATAACTAGACAGGTTGTATGAGACAAAACAAGGGGGAGATGTGTTAATGGTCAATGTAATGGTACAGTATACCTGGTAATGTGTGGAGATCACTTTGCCATGGAGAATATGAGACATTTTGCCATGCGCACTAGGAATTATTAATGCAAGGGAAGGGAGAGAGGCTTTTATCATTGGATATGAGGTATCTGAAAATCTGGCAAGGTGTTTTGGAGAGCAAGTGAGGTAGAAGAGAGGAAGTGTTCACAGTTAGACTCAGCACCAAGAACTGCAGCAACTCTCCCTTAAAACATTCCACAGTAATGGGTCTCCAGAGTGCAAGTAGATTATCAGATGCTGTAGATAAAAATAGGACTGACTGCTTATCAACTGATTAAAGTAACATAGTAACACAGATGTGAGGCTGAAAAAAGACATGTGTCCATCAAGTTCAGCACATGCCAAATCACTCCTGTTGATCCAGAGAAAGGCAATAAATAAATAAAACATTGAAGCCATTTCCAATTAAACCCCAAGTGGACAACAATTCTTAATATTATTTTGTGCCAGATAGGCATCCATTACTTTTTGAAAACATTTACAGTATCTACAATCACAGCATCCTGAGGCAAATAATTCCATAACTTTACTGCCCTTACTGTAAAAAATCCATTCCTTAATTTTAGTCAAAATCACCTTTCCTCTAGTCTTTATAAATGACCTCTTGTTCTTCACTCAGCTCTTTGAGAAAACAGTTAACTGGATAGTCCTTTTTATTGACCTTCAATATATTTGCAAATGGTAATCATATCACCCCCTAAACAAACCCAGTTTGGGCAGTTTGTCTTTGTAACACAGATCCTCCAGTCCCTTTATCAGTTTTGTTACAAGACTCTGCACTTTTTCCAGTTCAGTAATGTCTTTTAAGAACTGGTGCCCAAAACTGTACTCCATATTCTAGATGTGACCTTACCAAACATTTATATAGAGGTAAAATTATATTTGCATCCCACGCATCTATTCCCCTTTTTATGCAGGATAGTACCGTGTTTGCTCTTGCAGCAGCTGAGTGACTCTGCACACTGCTGTGAAGTCTGTCAGTAATCCTACATCTTTCTCTAATGAGAATTCCCCAAGTTGTTTCCCATTTAGTGTATATGTAGCATGTTTTTTCTACAACCCAAATGCATTACCTTACATTTATGTATATTAAACCTCATCTGCCACTTTTCTGCCCATTCACTCAGTTTATTTAAATGCTTCTGCAGAGAAAAAAAATATGTATGTATTTACTTACACAGGTTAGTGTCATCAGCAAAGATCGAGACATTACTTTCAAATCTAAATTATTAATACACAAATTTAAAAGGACTGGGCCCAGAACTGAACCTTGTAGCACCACACTTACAACTTTAGACCAATTTGAAAATATGACATTCATAACAACTCTCTGCCATCTATCATTTAACCAGTTGTCTGGTTGTCAAGCACAGATATCACCTCCCAAACTGAAGCCTTTTAATTTATGCAGTAACCTGTTGTGAGGCATAGTATTAAAGGCTTTTGCAAAATCCAAGTACACTACATCAACAGCAATTCCCTTGTCCTAACTGCTACTTATCCTTTTGTAAAATGCAAGTAAATTAGCTTGACATGATCTGTTCTTCATAAAACTATGTCAGTTAGTAACCTTTCTAATATCTTACACACTATGGAAGTCAAGCTCACAGGTCAAACAATGGTAGTACATTAGCTTTTCTCTAATCACAGGGCATCATAGCTGATGAAAATGAATAAATAAATATTAAGTATGATGGTATTGCTATTACTGAACTAAGTTCCTTAAGTACCCTTGGGTGTATGCCATCAGGTCTTAGTGCTTTTCCAGCCTCTTATGGACTTTGTCCTTGGTAAGCCATGTACATAAGAGGAAGTTGAGTGGTTTTGTCAGTTTGCCCATAGCCTGCCATTGTTGCTTCCTTTATATATACAGAACCAACTGTCTATCACATGCTACAAGTAAACATCAGCCTGGCTGCAGATCAGCTGATTAATGTAGTTCACAAGAAAAAGGAGCTGTTTACCCCAGTGGCACTCACAGACTTAAAGGGTCATTAATGCCCCTTAAAAAATATTTAGCGTTAGGTAATGATTAAAAAAAGAAACTAACTGCCACAAACAAATAGTGATTAAAAAAATAAACTAATTGCAACAACCCTTATCTCTCAAACTGCCATGGTTTGAGAGATATAGGGATTCAAAGTTCCCCACTCCCTTCCCTTCTCCTGATATAAGCGTCTAGATGACAGCAGGAGATCCTGGTCCGGGGACCAGCAGGAGGCTCTGCAGCAGAGCCGGAATCACGTTACTTAAAAATAATTAATTCATTGGAAATGTCTACAAAGTGTGCTTGAAAACCAGGCACACGTTGCAGACCTTTCCAATTAAGTAATTCTTTTTAAGTAATGCGATTCTGTCTCTGCTTCAGAGCCTCCTGGAGTCGTACGACTTGATTCTCCTGCTGTCAGTTTTACAGCTGACATCAGGAGAAGGGGAGGGAGTGGGGAACTTTCAATCCCTATATCTCTCAAACCATAGCAGTTTGAGAGATAGGGTTTGTTGCAATTAGTTTATTTTTTTAATCACTATTTTTTATGGGACATTACTGTCCCTTTAAGAGAAGGCTGCTGCTGTTTTTCTTTCCAGTAGAGACATGGAAACCTGCTCTCTGTAGCCACATAGAAAACTATGGGAAGATCCCAAATTCACAGTCCCCAGGGAGGTGAAATTGTTTCTATGAACTCTGACAGATTTGCCAGCTTTTGGAACTAGGTGTATGTGACAAATGGCCACATTAACTTATAAACTCACCCTCAGGATAGGAAAATGTCTCATTAAGAGAAATTTCAATATGCAAATCAGCCAAAGTAGATGCTGTAATAGCATAAACCTGATGAAGTCATCAAGAAAATGTGGCAATGTTGGAGTATTTGAAGTATAATTGCAGAAATGAAATGGTGAAGACACCTTTTGCATACCTTCAGATGGGCTTAGGTCCAGTTTGCTACTATATTGAACCTTAGAGCATCTCCACCAAGGTGCTGATGGGCATTAACAGCCACATCAGAATAACAGTGAAAATATATGCAGCTTGTCTTTAATCACGCACAGTAATAGACAAGGTTATTAATCTTTTTTGCCAGGCTGTATGAGACTGCATGTGCTTTAAGGGGCATAAACAACCAAATCAGAAAACACAGGAGAAAAAATACACAAATGTCCTTATCTTCAGCCATACACTGTACTAGACAAAGTTATTAAAGAAATAGTAACCCTTTGTGTTGATTTTACTTGCTATGCAAGTATATAAAATGCCTGTCTATTCTGTCCCCCAGGTTAGTAATGGTGCCTCCATCAGTGGGCCCACTCTTGAGAGTTGGCCCTGGGTAAATGTCCACTTTGCCTATTGGTTAAGGTTGTCCTAGGCCTGTGGGCCAGCAGTGTGAGCCACTCCACAGAGAGAAACTTTTTAAGTGTCCTGCAGCCCAGCATCAAGGAATTAAAAGCCTAATTTAGTTCAGGGGCGGGGTCTCAATCACTTTAAGTCTCTGAATGCAAGTTGTCCAAAGCATTGCTTTGCAATGCCTTGGACACTTCTATGGCTTTAAAATAGTTAATTCACCTGTATACTCCCAGTATAAGATAGAGAGAGTGGTTCTGTGGATAACAGAGGGCATGGGTGGGGTGTCAGATAGTGTGTTATGATTCCCAACTTTCACAGATATATAGATACGTTTGTTACAAAGAACTCAAAAGAGTTATATATAGGTGATACATTTTAATGGCTGACTGTGGACATAGAAAATGCAAACTTTCAGGACACTAAGGTAACTTCTTCAGGCATGGGTTAACAAAAAAAGCTGCAATAGCACTGCATTTATATATACAGAGTATAACTTACATTTTGGGGACAATTAACTTGGTAACATATAGTCTGTTCATTGGCACAGAATTGTGAAGAGCTTGTTAGATTGGGAGATAATACAAGATGGCCTATTTATTATAATGAGACATGAAGCCCATCCTCAGGTTCCGTCCTCTTTTTAATGTGTCAAACATAACCATTAATTAAAAACTAAAAAGATTTTTCTTTCATTGTGTACTAAAGGTTCTTTTGTATATTGTGTGGTGATGCCGATTAATTTTTTCCTCAATGTCTGTCCTGTTTCCCCAATGTAGTGTACCACATTTGATGATGTAGTATACCACATTTTCCTCAATGTCTGTCCTGTTTCCCCAATGTAGTATACCACATTTGATTAGGTGCAAGTGAAAGAATTAGGTTTGCTGTCTGTCTGGTATTTTTACCTTTACTGTGAATAGGATGTATGGAAATGTCTGACATCTTTTTACTCCACAGTGGAATGTGTGATTTTTGTGACAATAATTTTCTGTGGGTGTTGTTTGTATGAGATAAGTAGTGGATCTGGAAAAATGGTTGATTGTAAGTTTTTTGCAATCCTCCTTAAGGGTTACAGTTTGGGATTGTATAGAACAGTGGTTCTCAACCTGTGGGTCGGGACCCCTTTGGGGGTCGAATGTTGATTTGCCAGGGGTCGCCCAAAACCATCAGATATTTATGTTTTGAATCATAACAGTAGCAAAATTACAGCAATGAAGGAGCAATGAAAATAATTTTATTGTTAGGGGTCCCCACAACTTGGGAAATTTTATCAAAGGGTCACGGCACTGGAAAGGTTGAGAACCGCTGGTATAGAACCACAAGTGGTGCCCTGTAATTCTCTGCCCATGGTCTTCATTCAAGAACTGTCAGTCTAGGTAGCTTATTGCCTCTGTTTATATGATTGTCTATTATTCTTGGGTGGCACCCCTGATTTCTGAATCCCCTCCTTAGTGAATGGACATACTGGTTCCTCTCTATACTGTATATTATATATACACTACCTCAATCTGCTTTTATTTCAGCATTTCTTGTTTGTTTGACATGTTTGACAAAATATACAGTGTGTCTCAAATAAAAATACATAATGTTATCTAATAAAAGTAAAAACTATGTTTTAGTACATACTGAAAATCAAAAATTCTCAATATTTGGTATGACAACAATTCGCCTTAATGACTGCTTTAACTCTGTCTGCCATTGAATCTACAAGTTTACAGAATTGTACAATCCACATTATTCCAGCACTCTTTTAGAGTGTCTAAAGGTGTCATGTTGTGTTTCGCCTTTTCCCTTCTCAAATGTTCCCATAGATGTTCAATGAGGTTGAGATCCATTGAATTGAGGTGGGAAATCCATGCAAATTAGCCCTCATTGATCTTCCTTGGAGTTCAGATATGCCTGGCACAGTTTCGATGTGTGTTTAGGATTGTTGTCCTGCTGGAAAATGAATCTTCTTCATACAACTTTGAGCCAGAAGGAATGGCATGCCTCTACAGAATAGAGTGGTACTTCTTTTTGGTCAAAGTGTAGTTGATCTTGTGCAAGTCAACAACACAGAATAGGTAAAAGCATCCCCACACATATACTGGTCTTCCGATGGTTTGGTCACTTTAGGTCTACCTTGTCTTGATTTAAAATGATTTGGTTTCAGAAAATCTCTTCAGTGTGCGTTGTACTGCCCCCTTAGAAATATTCAACTTAACTGCAAATTGGTGCAGGGAAAGATTTTCAGCACTCAGTAGAATAAATTGTCCTTGAATTGCTTCACTAAACTCATTTGACTTGATTACAAAAGGTATTTCAACTGATGTCGTCCTTCAAATGCCCTAAAAAGAGCACTTGAAGAGGCACTAGTAGAAGCAACAGGACCGTACTGATAGAATTCATATAAAATGTTAATTATTAAAAGACAAATACAACTCACATGTATTCTAGGATGTTACCCTTTGAATGAAATATATAGTGTCACAACAGTTTTAAACATTTGCAAGCAAATAGTGTGTGAAGAGGATATTCGTATATATAGCAATTTCACATAACAAACAGATAAAAAAGATTTGTCTCAGTGTTAAATAATGTATTCATGAATAATAGGTATCAGCTGATTATAATATTTTATTACTTTTTAATACATGATCAAATAAAAGCAGTTGGTGATGGTGGACTCAGACTTTTAGAGAGAAATGCTGAGTATGTAGCCTACCTTGACTGAATTTGAGTTTGACATGCCTACTACTACTTTAAAATATGATATTTTATTCTGAAAAAAAATGTATCCATCCTGAACCCCTTAATGTACTTAAACTGCTGCAATCTTTCTTTTAAGTTAATTGAGTCTGTTGTTATGGCACCCTGTGTCATGAAGACCCTGCACCATTATGGTGACTCTTTTTGGCCTCCAAATTATTAATTTGGTACCTTAAACAGTACTCCAGATTAGATCTTACAAGTGATCTATAAAGCGGCATTCTCTTCTACTTCTAATGCATCTTCCTATAGAACCAAGAACCCAGTTTGCTTTTCCCACTGCTTTACTGCATTTCTTGCCTACTTCCAAGTTAAGAGAACAAGTCCTAGCTCCGACCCTGTGTAACTCCACTAGCAACCCATCATTCCTCTGAACAAATACCTCTGATTGTGATATTATGCAGCTTCCTGTCCTTTGGTCATTATTTATCTTATCACCTTCCTCTGTGTCCATTCACATACTCTGCATCTCATGAATCAGCTTCCTTTCTGATACAGTTTCAAAAGTTTTACTATAATCCAAATATGCTACATCTGCTGCTCTACCCTTGTCTATCAATAGAGTAACACATTCAAAAAATTCAAGCAGATATGTTCAAGTAAAATCTTCCTGTTGTAAATCCATGATGCTATTGATCGTTTATGACATTAAACTTCAGATATGCAACAATTCGTCCTTTCAATAGTGTTTCCATAAATTCCTGACTACTGATGTTAGACTTCCAGGCCAGTAATTACCAGAGTCCCCCTCACTGCCCTTTTTGCGTAGTCACACTAAACTGGCAATTTTCCAGTCATTTGGAAACACTCCTGTTATATTGATTAAAAACCTTAGCTAGAGGTGTTCCAAGCACAGTCTTACATTCTTTTAATACTCTTGGACCAATTGATTTATCCACTTTCAATTTTGAGAACATTAGTAACATTGTATCCTCTGTATAACATCAGTAATACCTTATCCATTGTGTTGGATACCTCTCTAGCATTCACAGGGTTAAAAGCCCCATTTAAGTCAAATGGAATTTGCAAAATGTTCACTTGAACTGTATGGTGCATGTTGTTTGTTCCAGAATTGCATCTCTTGATCTTAATGAAGAAACGCCCATTGGCCCATATTTATAAAAGCAAAGTGAAGCTAATCTGGAATAATCCAACTGCATCATAGGGGCCAAAATAAAAATTCCTACATTGCCATGCTCTTGAATAGAACGTCTTAACCCCTTGAATGACAGGTCTCCAATGCACTGCAAAGCATTCAAGGGGTTAACCCTTTCAGTGCCAGAGGGATGCGCAAAGCATAGCAAAGCAATGTGTTGCGTACCTCTCTAGCACGCAATAGTTTAAAAAGCCCAAATTAATTTAACAAGAATTTTTAAGTCCCCTATGGTGCAGTTGGTTTACACTATAAAAACTCCACTTTGCTTTTATAAATATGGGCTATTGTGTTTCATCATATGCATGTAGCTTGGAAGCAAGTGGATTAATTTAACCTGCACAAGTAAAACAAGTGTGTAAAACAAAAGATTTGTATTTGATGTCAAGCTTGTGTCCTGATTGATAGGATATGGGACTGTGGTTTTCCACAACACCTGCTGGTTGGGATACCAACTCACTCAAGTTACTGATAAGAAGCTAAGAACAAATATTTTCCAGAGACAACATGTGATTATGAAACCAGACAGCTATAGCTCTAAAAAATTCCCTTTGACTGTTTAGTTAAAGGGATAGTAATGTTTCAAAATAAAATCAGCTCCATTTAATTTTCATAGTATTTGGGCCATGGAGAGTGTTATTTCATTATTGTCAGAGTTGTATTTCAAGACTAATTGAATGATAAAGTATCCCACTCCCACCTGTCAAGGGGGGCAGGGTTTCCATTGTTCTCACAGTAAGAAGATTGTCTCTTGCTGTGAGCTGTCTGGTCTTATGACCAGATTCCACATCTGAGGGTAGCTGGCTTACACTAAGTAAAAGAATGGGAGGGGGATACTTTATAATTCAATTACTCTTGAACTACAACTCTGACGGTATTGAAATAACACTCTCCATAGCCCAAATACTATGAAGATTAATTGGAGCTGCTTTCATTTTGAAACATTACTATCCCTTTAAAGAGACTGTAAACCATTATTGTGAAAATATAATTAATTGGGGCTTTTCCTGCTGAGTAATATAGGGTTCTTCTACTTCTGAGATATGCATAATTATTACAGAGCAAACTTGCATTTTTTGAGTGTTCGAGTTCAAGATTTTTTATATTTTCATCCAGGTGGAGCTGTCGCTATCAGGGACAGATTTCACAACAAGCAAAGAGTTCCAAATGTTGAAAGTCGGCTCAGCTGTGCTGGCCACAGCCACATTCTGAAGTCTGGGTGTGGCCATAGCAATCTCAATATACTTGTACCAGTTGTACCTTTTACACGCTATTATTTAACCCCTTGGATGCAATGCATAGAAGATCTCCATAAAAAACAAGGGGTTAAAGCTTTTTTCCTTCTTGCTTGTGACAGCCCAAGGGTATTTTCTGTGTCAGGAAACAGTAGATGGGACTGGGGGAGGGGTTAGTGGGGATGAAGCCATGGGCAGAGCTAAGGGTGCCAAGAGAACCTTGACTGTGAAAAGAGGAATGGCGCATACCCAAGCTTCCCATAGATGAGTGTACCCATAGTGCCACCTGGAAGCAAAACATCTTCTACCCAAACTATCAGGAAAAAATTCCTTGCTGATTATAAAATACATTTTAACCCTTTGAGTGCCATAGGGGTTTGCAAAGTACCATAAAATCTCAGGTATAATATGCACCTGTGGATAATACACAGATGTATATTATACCCAAGATTTTAGGAGAAAACAAGAGTGCCTATGTAATACCCACCTATGTATAATACCCACCTATGTATAATACGCATCTATACGCACCTATGTATAATACGCACCTATGTATAATGCTCACCTATGTGTAATACGCACCTATGTATAATACGCACCTATGTATAATACGCATCTATGTATAATACGCACCTATGTGTAATACGCACCTATGTATAATACGCATCTATGTATAATACGCACCTATGTATAATACATACCTATGTATAATACGCACCTATGTATAATGCTCACCTATGTGTAATATGCATCTATGTGTAATACGCACCTATGTATAATATGCATCTATGTATAATACGCACCTATGTATAATACGTACCTATGTATAATACGCACCTATGTATAATGCTCACCTATGTGTAATATGCATCTATGTGTAATACGCACCTATGTATAATACGCATCTATGTATAATGCTCACCAATGTGTAATATGCATCTATGTGTAATACACACCTATGTATAATATGCTCCTATGCATAATACGCACCTATGTATAATACACGCCTATGTATAATATGCACCAATGTGTAATAAGCACCTATGTGTAATACACACCTATGTATAATATGCATCTATGTATAGTAACAGCTATGTGTAATACGTACCTATGTATAATACACACCTATGTATAATACGCACCTATGTATAATACGTACCTATGTATAATATGCACCTATGTGTAATACTTACCTATGTATAATAATATGCACGTATGTATAATACGCACCTATGTGTAATACGTACCTATGTGTAATACGTACCTATGTGTAATACGTACATATGTATAATACGCACCTATGTGTAATACGCACCTATGTATAATACGTACCTATGTATAATACGTACCTATGTATAATACACACCTATGTATAATATGCATGTATGTGTAATACGCACCTATGTATAATATGCATCTATGTATAATACGCACCTATGTATAATACATACCTATGTATAATACGCACCTATGTATAATACACACCTATGTGTAATATGCACCTATGTATAATACGCACCTATGTATAATACGCACCTATGTTTAATAAGCACCTACGTATAATATGTACCTATGTATAATATGCACCTGTGTGTAATACGTACCTATGTATAATACGCACCTATGTCTAATACACACCTATGTATAATACACACCTATATATAATACGTACCTATGTATAATATGCACCTATTTATAATACACACCTATGTATAATACACACTTATGTGTAATATGCACCTACATATAATACGCACCTATGTATAATATGCACCTATTTATAATTCACACCAAAGTATAATACGTACCTATGTATAATACGCACCTATGTCTAATACACACCTATGTGTAATATGCACCTATGTATATTACATATCTATGTATAATACACATCTATGTATAATACGCACCTATGTGTAATAAGTACCTATGTATAATAAGTACCTATGTATAATACGCACCAATCTGTAATATGCACCCATGTATATTACGTACCTATGTATAATACACATCTATGTATAATACGCACCTATGTGTAATACGTACCTATGTATAATACACACCTATGTGTAATACATACTTATGTATAATACGCACATATGTATAATACGCACCTATGTGTAATACATACTTATGTATAATACGCACCTATGTATAATACGTACTTATGTATAATACTCACCTATGTATAATACGCAGCTATGCATAATATGCATATATGTATAATACGCACCTATGTATAATATATACCTATGTATAATACGCACCTATGCAAAATATGCATATATGTATAATACGCACCTATGTCGAATATATACCTATGTATAATAGTACCTATTTATAATATGCACCTATGTATAATACGTACCTATGTATAATATGTACCTATTTATAATATGCACCTATGTATAATACACACCTATGGGTAATACGTACTTATGTATAATACGCACCTATGTATAATACGTACCTATGTATAATATGTACCTATGTATAATACGTACCTATGTATAATATGTACCTATTTATAATATGCACCTATGTATAATACACACCTATGTATAACACACACCTATGTATAACACGTACCTATGTATAATACACACCTATGTATAACACGTACCTATGTATAACACGTACTTATGTATAATACACACCTATGTATAACACATACCTATGTGTAATACGCACCTATGTGTAATGCGCACCTATGTGTAATACATACCCATGTGTAATACACACCTATATGTAATACGTACTTATGTATAATACACACCTATGTGTAATAAGCACCTATGTGTAATACGCACCTATGTATAATACACACCTATGTATAACACACACCTATGTATAACACGTACCTATGTATAATACGCACCTATGTATAATACACACCTATGTATAACACGCACCTATGTATAACACGTACTTATGTATAATACGCACCTATGTATAACACGTACCTATGTATAATACGCACCTATGTATAATACACACCTATGTATAACACGCACCTATGTATAACACGTACTTATGTATAATACGCAACTATGTATAACACGTACCTATGTGTAATAAGCACCTATGTGTAATACGCACCTATGTGTAATACACACTTATGTATAATGCGCACCTATGTGTAATACGTACCTATGTGTAATACGCACCTATATGTAATACGTACTTATGTATAATACGCACCTATGTATAATACGCACCCTTGTTTTCCCCCTTAGTAAAAACTATAAGGGCTGCCCGATACCTTCCTTCCTCCCCCATCACAATCCGCTCGCATAAAATAATGCTTACTTTGACTTCCCTGCAGATGGCAGTCTTGCATTTGCCACCCGCTTCCTTCAATACCATGTCAGGACCTTCCACCCCCAGCCAATGATAATGCCCTGTGAGGATCTGAAGGTCCTCGCAGGGCAATACCATAGGCGGAAGGTTCTAAAAGCGCATTGAAGGAATGCAAGCCTGCCGCCTGCAGGGAAGATGTCAGCTCCAGTCAAAGTAAGCATTATTTTATGCAAGCGGATTGCATTGAGGGGAGGGAAGGTATGTGGCAGCCCTCTTTTTTATTTATTTTTATTACAGCAAACATTCTCATGTATAATACGCACCCCCCACTTCAAATACGGTGAAGAGGGGTAAAATTGTGAGTATTATACCCGAGAGTTTACGGTATTGCTCCACAATTAGTTGTATACCCCTCTGTCATTCAATGGGTTACAAGAAGCATCTCTAAGTTTTGGGAGCACCATTGTTTCACCCAATAGAAAAAGCCCTGCTATATACAGTATATTGTTCATAAACAGGGTTCATTGCCCCTCTAATGCAGTTCATAGAGATACTTTGGAGACCTCCTTAGGATTTAAGGGGTTAAAGCAGGGATAGGCAACATTTGGATCCTGCAGTTTGGATCCTGCACAGTCCTACAAAATGAATAATGTAACAAGTGTTATAAAAATAATGATCTAGTCACATTAAGTGTGCTCCCAAATATAACTAAGTATATAATACGAGTTCTGCAACTGTGTACAGACACTATAGTGCTTTTCAGAGCACAACTGCTCTGTAGTGCGCTGGAGACCTCTAGCATTCAATGGTTAAAACTCTCATTTAAAGCAGCAGAAATTTTAATTTTACCATATGGTGCAGTTGGCTTCCCTCAGAATTACTCCAGTTCTACTTAGTACGTTAGTCTCAGTAACAGTACCCTAATTATTTGAATATAGTGCTAAAATAACTGTAAACAATTTGTCATTCCATTTATGCATAATTCATGTTTATTGTTATTTTGTATATTTATTTAATTTACTTATTTTGACCTCTCAAGTATACAATAGATTTAAATAAATATCTTCTGTTAATTGGGAATGTCTTTTTTTACTTTTGTCACTGACATTTGCAGTGGAAGTTAATATATTCCCCTGCCAGAGGAAATCAGCAGGGGAGAGATGGCAACTTTTGGCGTGTGGGGGGAAGTACAATCAAGCGGCCCAGTTCTGATATCGCTCCAGCGCACCTTCCCAGCCCACCACCAATTATATAACTGACATTTATGTCGCAAAATAAGGCAAGTGTTACAAAAGAACATACAACTGAAATGAAGCTACACTAGCAAAACCAGAGAGTTTACAATTGAATTTGAGCTATACTAGGGATATAGAACTTACAAATGAAATAGGGCTACACAGCTGGAGCTACAATATTAATGTAGCTCAATTTAATTTGTAAGCCATGTGTATCAATTGTGAGCTGCATTTCAGTTGTAACCTCTTTGGTAACACTATTGTAGCTGTATTTCAATTGTAACTCACTTGAGCAGCTCCATTGCAGTTGTAAACTCTGTGGCATCCCTCCCCCTCTCTCTCTATTACCTCACTCTCCCTGTCTCACCAGAAGGTCCAGCTGGTAGCATGTTTGAAATGTTTTCCTGCTTCATTGCTTGTTTCTCCTAGCCTTTCAGGATCTGCCAGGTCAAGTCTTCTAACATGCTGAATTCGCATTGTACAATTGGAAAATAGGACCTACTGTGTCTGTTAAGCTGCCTACTGGCAATTACCCCCTGCACAGTCCTTCCCTTGAAATCCATGAGGAAATTTAAATTTGTACTAAAATTAGAACAAAATACTGGTTTTGTGCACTTTGTTTTATTAAAGATGTGCAGTGTCCATTATGCACCAGTATTTACTGAAGGCATTTTTACATAAACACAAGTGCAGGCACTGAATTTTCAAGCTTATACTCCAGAGCAATAGGTATGTGTGGAGTCAGACATTCACAGGGATATGATACTGTTGATATGCATTCGCCACATATTTGACACTATATCTCCATCCTTGCTCTTATAGCCCTTTAGTGCATCTCACTCCTGGTTTTCCGACAGTAATTATTTTGCAGTCTATGTGATAGGTAAGTCACTGACAACAATTATCCATAGTATGTAGTAGTAACAGCTTAATCATGTGGTGACGGTTTAATCTATCAGGAAGTGATGATGTTTTACGCTGGAGTAAAAGCCCTATCACTAAAAATGTTCATGAAAAAAGTTTACTTCTCCCTTTAATACATAAATTGGAGAGATATAGAGAATCCAGGGGGTTAATGTACATAATATACATTCCTTTGGAATTATTAGAATTATTGGAGGAGGATCAGTTCTGGAGCAAACCAACTACATCATTGGGGGACATAAAAATTCACAGTGATTAAAATGGGGTTTAAACCCCCTGAATACTACAGAGGTTGGAGACATCTTTACCATTTGAATGGGTTAAAGCCCCATGCAAATCAATGTGAATTTGTAGAATTTTCATTTCAGTCCTGTGGTGCAGTTAGTTGGCAGTGTTGGCACCTCTTTACCGTTATGAATATGTTCCCCTTTTTACTTTGCTTTGCATATTTTTACATGTATCTTAACCAGGCTTCTATTTTAAGAGAATGAGGGAGATGTACTAAAAACCCGGCATGAATGGCACTTTATGGTAAAAGAGTAGCTTTTTTGTGCATATTGAACCCATTCATTCCAACTCCCCATTCATTATTTTTATGTTCTGATATATGTAGAGATTTTCTCATTTATATCTTAGGGACGTAGTCACAAAGCAATACTGGAATAAGGAACTGCACTATAGGAAGCACATTTCAAACATCCTAATTGATTTAAAGGGATACTAAATCATTTAAAGGGACACGCCAAATCATAAAGGCGTCTCAATTACCTTTGCTTATGAAAAAGTTGTCCTGGATCCTGGGGATCTCCATGTGCTGGGTGGCAACATCTGCTGGAACCTGGCAGCTACCTCTTCTCTGGGAGATGAGGCAGACATAGAAAAGGCCACCTCTCTCCTTTCTGGTATGGTCCCAGAAATACAGCTACTTCTGGTAGCACATTCATAGGCTAGTATAGGTCATGCAAAAATAGACAGGGAGCCTGAGATCCGGTCAAACAACGGAGGTGGCGCAGCTATGGGCTGCTGCAGGATTCCAGCAGGGGGTCTCCATCTGGTGCACAGACCCTTCCCTAAAACTGTAGAAGCCTCCAGGATGTTTATTTCATTTGGTAAAGGTAATAGCGATACATTCATGTTTTGGTGTTAATGTCCCTTTAATTGCAACTTTTAAACCGAAGAGTGCCAAGGTGGTATGATGCGCAGACTTGTCCAGCTGTTCCACTGTGCCAAGCCTGTATGTTGCTGCTCCCCTCTGTTTCCTCTATTGATCTCCCAGTGCTATTGGCTGGGAGATCAAAAGCTGTGGGGGGGGGGCATCAGGAGGGGCTCAGATGCACCCCCGAGCAGTCTGAACAGAATAATAATAATTATTAAAATATAAATACAGACATATAAAAAATAAATTAAAAAAACAACAAAAACAACATGTGTTCCAGAGGTATGTGGTACACATTGCGTTGCAATGCATTAGACACCCCTCTGCCACTGATCACCAGCCTCCTGATCCCTCTTATCCCCAACATATACTGTCTGACCCCCTCCGGCCTGGTCCTACTGCCCACTGGTAGTCACAGATCCCAATATATGCTGTCTGACCCCCCCCCCCCAGCCTTGTCCCACTGCCAGCTGATAGTTGTATATCCCCTCATATGCTGTCGGACGCCAAAGCCTGATTGCACTGCCCCCTCAAAGTCACTGCTCTCCATATATACTGTCTAACCACTCAGTACAGTACTACTGTCCACTATTAGTCACAGATTCCTGCAAACACTATCTTACCTCACCCAGCCTTTTTCCACTGATAGCCATGCTTCTAGTGCCACTACAGTATGTTAACTCATACCAGTGGAGTGTTGTTTTTCTAGGGCTGGCATTACATACTGAATTCAATAAGAAATTTCATGATTTTGAAAGATTGGATTATCTTTGAAGTGACTCAACTGACTAAAATCGATGAGTTTTTCTTCCTATAACACACCTTTCTGGGAACAGCTGTGCACAATAGCCTGGGTTGAGAAGCCAAGTGACCCCTCATTTGAATGTGGGTGAATGTACACTTTTCAAAATGGTTTGCTTTACTGGCTTTTTCTTTGTATCTCTAATGGTTCTGAACATTTTAGTGCAGGGAGATCATTTAAAAAAAACAAAAGTGGCAGGTGTTGTTTTGTGCTACTGGCACCCCCTTTTACATGTCAACCCATACCATGAAGTACCAATTCTCTTGGGCTGATAGAAAGTACTGAATATAGTAGGAAATTCCATGTTGTGAAAATGTAAAATAAAAACATTTTCCCTATAGCACCACCTTATGGAAATAACTGTGCACACCAGCCTAAGGGCAGAAAGGCAAACAACCCTTCATTTCAGCCAGTGAATGTCTACTTTCCAAAATGGTATCACTTATATACCTTTCTTTCATGTCTCTAATAGTTTTAAACAAAACAAGAAGAAGGAAAAAGGGCGCTCTCTAGTGCAATATGTTTTGCAAATAAAGGACCTCCACCAATAAACCACCGTACTCACAATATTCTTGAGCACTAATAGTGATCAGTATGCACAGGAGGAGGAATCTGACTGCCCCTACTCATTCTCTCCAGAGGATGGATGCTGCGTCTTCTAGAAATACCCCTCAACACTTGCCAGGAGCCTTGGAATAGAAAGAAACATACGAACAAGAAGAGCGCAAACCACCAGCAAATATCTCCTTTAGCAATCTTATATCTATATTGGATTGGTCTTGAGTTGATACAGTGCCTTTGTGGAGTAGCTGGTGTTAAATGTAACCAGATAAAGCGAACAGGGTAAAGTCAGACTGCCCCGTTACAGTCACTTGATCACTTCAAATAAAGCTTAGGGTCTTCTGAAAGTAGCATGTAATTTATTAAAAATATACAAATATATCATAATACCTTACGGATGCAAAAAACATCAATACATACAATCAGCTTTTCAAGCCTAGTATGATGCATTTTGGGGATCAACCCCTTTCTCAAATATCATAGGCAGATATAAAAGCAATTATTTTACTGGAAAAATCGAAATCATGATTTCAATTTTTCTAGTAAAAGCATTGCTTTTATTTATGCCTATGATATTTGAGAAAGGGGTTGATCCCTGAAACACGTCATACCAGGCTTGAAAAGCTGATAGTACATATTGACGTTTTTTGTATTCGTTAGGCATTATTATGATATCTTTGTATATTTTTAATTAATTACATACTACTATCAGAGGGCCCTAAGCTTTATTTGCAGAGATCAAGTGACTGTAACGGGGCAGTCTGATTTTACCCCATTAGCTTTAGCTGGTTACATTTAACACCAGCTGCTCCAAAAAGGCTCTAATAGTTTTGACCATTTAAGTGAAGGTAGACAATTTCTAAAAAGAAAACAAGTAGGTATAGTTTTTTGCTTCTCGCACCCCTACAGTATGTCACTCCATACCAACTAGGTACCATTTTTCTTGGATGAGCAATATCTAATGAATGCAATAGCACATTCTATAGTATATAAAGATTACAGAACATTAGGGGTAGAAATGTAAAAACATGGCAATTTTTAGCTATAGCACAACTGAAAACATTTTTGCACGTTGGAGGGGGGTGGAGAAGCAAGTGACCCCTTATTAATGCGGTGGGTTATCTTCCTTCCGAAATGGTATGCTTTGTCTACCTTTTTCTTTATTTGTGTAGAAAAAAAATGACAGACTGTGCTTCTGACACCCCTACAAGTATGTCAATTCATACCAATGGGATGCCATTTTCTCATAAGAGCAGTAGCTAATGAATATATTAGGAAGTTCCTTAGTTTTAAAATATTTCAGTACATTTGAAGTGGTGGAAATTTAAAAAAATACAGTTTGTAAACATTTGTGCACAGGAGGCTGGGGTAGAAAGGCATTTGATGCAGTGGGATATTTAGGCTACCACATAACCAAAGGAGTGTGCATTTTAGTTCAGAAAGCTGAAAATGACATTTAGTGTTCCTGTTAGCTTGGGTTCTGTGCAGTCCATGCTTGTAGGTAAAAATATACATATTTTTGTAGTTAGGAGATTCAAGACTTTTAAAATTAATTGACATTTTCACAACCAACATAAATGCTTTTGATATATAGTTTGATATTGGCAAAATAAGTAGTTTTTTTAAAGATATTTGTATTTATGACATCATAGCTTGTCTTGTAACCCTTTAAGGACAGATGGGGAGTGCATCACATCGCTTCACAATGTTTTGAGCACCCTGCTGGTCCTTAACCCCTTAAGGATGAAGGACGTACATGTACGTTATGGGTAGAAGGTGCCCAAAGGACCCATGATGTACATGAACGTCCTGGAATTCAGGGGTCCCCGAGTGGCTGCATGCTGCTCGGAGATCCCTGAATCAGTTGGAGAAAAAAAAAAGGGTCCGTGGTCCATAAGTAGCACACCTAGGCAAGGGGTATGCTCCCAAGGCATACTGCTATGAGTTCACTTATCTTCATCCATAGTCCATCACTTTGTTCACTACTTTTGTTTGCAAATGGCAACAGCCTGCATTGCAGGTATATGGGCCTGGCCACAGATTCTGCACCTGACACATTTCCTAACAGAATTCTTTGTATGTTTTATGAGTCTCACATAAGCCGATGATGTCCCAATTTATGTTATTTAGTTTTTGTACTAGTTACTCTAAGCGTGAAACCATACTCATAGATCAAATGTTAAGTGTTCCAATGTCTAAAGACCAAAAGCAGCCTGATGTAGCCCGTTAATTCTTACCTTTCTCTGCCACTGAGCTGGTCTTCCTGCTGCCTTAGGAAGTAGATCGCAAGCCTCCAGGGAAGGAGGGACATCATTTTTATTGTGAAACCATGATGAAGGAATGGACTATTATTTACCACACTGATCCAAAGCAGGTTGGCAGATTCTGCATTGATTTAGTCTGGTGTCTTAGCTTTGATCTGTCTACTTTGGGTGACCCTTCCAGCGTTATATGATCCCGATAGAATAGTTTTTTGGCTTCACTGACACACGCAAACACTCCCGCCACGATAAGGCATCGACCTATGGGAGTGATATATATAAAATATAGGATATACAGGTAACCATGGTTACAGAAATTTTAACATCAGAATTTTTGGAGATCCCTGGTGCAAACCTTTTTGGGTCCTCTTTCACAAACATACTTTCCAAGAGGCATAACTAGAAACTGCTGGACCCTGGGGCAAATGGGACATCCTTGGATGCTGGCCACCGGCAAAACTACATCGTCTGCACCACATTTACTTATGCCCCTGAAAGTAATTTTGGGAGGTAAACCTGGTGTTAAAATAGCATTTTTGAACATATGATTTGTTCTGGTATTAAGTTTGACCACATCCTTTTTTGAGACCATTTCTTTAAAATCATTTCACAGTTTTAACAAAATGTTTTAATACCACGTCTTCTTTTGAACAAAGGGCCAACTTAATATATTGCAGCTAGTGTGATATTTCCTTTAAACTTCTGTTTGAACCATTCCCAGAATCTAAAGGATATAAAGAGAGGAAATGTATACAGTGAGGAGAGTTTGACGGGAGCAGTCTAAATGTTAAAGGTGACACTCCATCAGCACAGAGCACATTAATTTTCTTCACAGGCGAGCTGCCCTAAACCTAACCTGCACTTTGATAAATTAAGGTACTTCTGCTGATTCCAACAAACATGTCAGCTGTGATTACCATGGAGAATTAAAAGGGTTTACTGATGCAAAGAAAAACACAAAACAAATATTTAGCAAGTGCAAAAAAAATTTTAGTTTAATTAGAGTTAAGTGCTTTTTTTAATTTCTATTCATTAGGCTATTAATCTAAAGAACAACTGATAATAATCTCCCACTTACCTTACTGTGGACAGAAAATTCTACTGGCCCTCTCTTTGTTTGAGTGATATCATCAATCAGTTCTGGATGTCCACGGAGGCTGACATGACAGGATCACAAGACATCAAACTCTGTTCACTGCACATTATAATCTTAACTCTATAAGGTTCAGTGAGGTATGCTTCTCAATGAATTACACACCCTTCTTATAAGTGTTATGAAGGCTCATACATTCTGTCTGCTTCAGTTAAAAAAAATGTCTTCCTCCATGTACATGACCTCTAGTACTGATTGATGATGTTATCTCTTGAAAAATGGCAAAAGGACAAAATGTATCATGGTCATTAGGCTTTTCTGGACATAGTAAGATAAGTGGGGGCTATTATTAGGAAATATTTTGTCTCCTTCAACTCCACATGGAATGGTTTTTAACTAGGCAGACCCCTCTGTCATCCAAGGAGTTAATTGAGAAATCCGGACAATATTGCTGACAAATCTTTCTTGTTGATCTGTCCTGTAATGTTTTAGGAGCCACTTCCTATTATTTCTCAATACTTCAATTACACTTTCTAACATGATATTTCTGGGTAGATATTTTTCATACCTACATTTAACATGTTGGATGCTTACGATGTCCTACTGCATTGCTTCCCAATGCACTGGAGATGTCTCTAGCGTTGATTATAACTGAAAATATTTTCAGAACAGAATTCTAAGAAGACAAAACTTAATTGGTTAACTCAACAGGGATTATGTTGAAGTGTTTGAGTAAAACTAAAATAAAGGATTTTTGTTTGTTTTAAAAACATACCCCATTTTTGCATAGTGCTTTGGCCGTGTTTCTTTTGAGGAGATGTAAGGAAAAACTTCTGTATGTTCATTTGGTCTTCAGTATTTGAGTCACAGCTAGCCTGAAACTTATGTTGATCACATGTGTGCCAACATTTAGTGTTTCTTAATACCATTGTAAATCCTGAGCATGGTTTGAAGCAAAAATGCAGTTGTACTTGAAGCATTGCTATTGACCTAAATGTGGCTTTAAACCCTTTGAATGCTTCACAATTCATTGAAGGCCTTTCTGTTATTCAAGCTAAGTCTCATTTCATTCTCAGTGACTTAAACAAGCATTAAGCTTTTTTTTTATGAAAAAAATATATGTAGTAGGGATTTTCCTGTTGAGTACAATAAGGGCACCTCCACTGCAGAGAGATGTGTATTTCCAGAGTTATTACAGTTTAAACCTATGTTTTTTTTAAATTTGCAGTGTCCTCTAGTGGTCAAATTCCAGTTTGATTTTCTTTTACATTATAATGGATAGGAAAGTCAGTGACATACAGTTCTCCATAGAATGTGATAGAAACTGAGGAGTCATGCTATCAGTTAAAACTTCCAGGAAGTAAAAGCACAGATAATTCACTTCCTGATTATTTGAGCTGTTGTAAATTTTGAATAAATCAACTGACAGAGGTAGGAGTGACCATATTTTACTCAGCAGGAAAAACTCCTAAACCTATAGGTTTTCATTAAAAAAAAGTTTACTGCTCCTTTAGTCTGTCCCCAGAATTGTTCTTCTTTAGATTTATGAATATGGCCCAAAGGTACAAAAATTGGTACATGTCATACGTAATTTCTTCCAAAGACTTCCCATCAGTTTTACTATGGGGCAGAACTCAAGCAGATACCATGATAGTAATGTGTGTGTGTCTGATATTTGTTTTGTGTAATGTGAGAAAGAATAAGAATGAAGTATACAATAGCAGAATAAAGAATGTAAATAATACTCTGCAAACCTGCTAGAGTACTAGATATCCTGTAAATGTAAATGTAATGTACAGACATGAATCTGCTCAATAATATCCACATAGAACTGCTTTAGTATGCTGCACCTTCCTAACACTTATGTACACAGAGCTTGATGCATGACAAAATGGCTGCTTTGTGCCAAAGGGTTGATAGTGTGGGCATATATATGGGTGTTCCTCCTCACATTGGACCAAGTCATATGCAAACTGGGCATGAGTTGTGAGATGCAGTTCAATAAGCTAACGAGGAGTAAATTTTGGAGCAATCCAACTGCACCATAGGTTAGAACTGAAAATTCCTATTGATTTAAATTAAGCTTTTAACTCCTTGAATGCTTGAGAAGTCACCAACTCGTTACTGTGAAAAGCATTAGAGGTGTCTCTAGTCTTCAAGGGGTTAAAGTGGACCTGTCATCCTATGATAGGTGTAGCTTGTTTTTAAAAAAAATAAATAAATAATATGTTGTCCTAGACACACCCTTGTATTTCCTATGCAGTATGCTACTTAGCTCTGATCAAGGTCAACTCCTAAAAATATCTTGGTATGTGGCTTGACCCCAACCTCACTTTTGATCTTCGTATAGATAAATTAACATCCAAGCTTTATCCCAAAGTTGGTGCTTTGTTTAGAAACAAATCCTATTCAATTCCCCTGATAAGAAAACATATTTTACAACAGATGGTAATGGGTACATAGTATATGCTCCCACACCACAAATCCATCTTGCTAAACTTGACACTGTATAACTCATTATGATGCTTTATCCTCCAAAGTAATTATACTACCCATCATTGTGATATGTATGAAGAGCTGAATTGGCTAACACTCATTCCAGCTTATTCCAGCTCTCCATACTAACTATAACCTCCACTCCACTCTAACAACTCACTGAGTTTCCCACACTACAACAAAGAAGCCGGTCGATCTGTCTTCTCCTTCAGAGTTCCGAAAGTCTGGAATAACATACCTGAAAAAAATCAGATATTATCCCAGTATAAAATGCTTAAAAATAACTGCTTCTTTATATCTTAAAACAATATGTAACTGTATATACATTTTAGTATGTATGTTTGTGTATATATATATATATATATATATATATATATATATATATATATATATATATATATAGATATATATATATATAATGTTTCTCTGTTCCTATAAATGCGCAACCCTTTGCTGTAAACACCTAATGACATATTTAAAAACGAGAAAACCTCAATGTATTCTTCCTGGTAAAAATTTTTCTAACTAAAAAAAAAAAATTCCAGCACTAGGTGGTATTTGCCAAGCTTTATTCATAGCATACTGTATGGTACTATTGGCCTGGAACAAAAACTAATTAGCTTTAAACTTATGTAAAATGTATCTTTATCTGACAGGTCCCAATATAAAGGAGAAGTAAACTTTTGTTATGAACATATATACTGTATATTGTAGGGATTTTTCCTGTTGAGTAAAACAGTACTCTCACTGCTGAGAGATACATAATTTCATAGTTATTACAGTTTAAACTCAGATCAGATTCCAACTAAATATTCTGTTTCATTCTGTAGATGAGGTGAGAGACCAACAATCAGTCCTCCGCAGAATGTGGCTTTCAATGAAGTGTGCTTAACCCCTTAATGACCGGCCGCGCACGCATGCGGCCGTCACTTAAGGACTGGGGAGCATTTTTTTTGATGATCCGATTCCGGACTGCATGCCGTTCGGGGAGCCTGGAATTTCATGATGTACATGTACGTCCTTGATCCTTTAGGGACATCCACCTTGTGACGTTCATGTACGTCATGGGTCGTTAGGGGGTTAAATATGTTTTTAAGAAACTAAGTAAAGATTTGCAGCAACTTGCATCCACTGTATATTTTTCAGTGGTTCTGAGGAAGATAATGGTAAGATTCAGTGAATTACAGTGTTTAACTCATGGCTAGGGAAATGGGGCCATGAACACGGATTTGGTTTTGTTTCTCTCACCAGCCCTATTTGGTGTAAGAATGAACTGTACAAAAAAGATGGTTCAGAAGTTTTATTAATAGGTATTTAAACTAGTAGAGGAGGGCAATGCAGGTTAAATCCACTTGGGATCTAGTATTACCAGGGTACTTTCTAGAAAACACCAAAAAATTAAGGATGGGTTTCCGTTTATATGAAGAATAGCTTAAAAGAACAGTAAACTTCTTAGGAAAAAATTTATAATGTAGGGCTTTTCCCACCGCACTGCTGAGAGATGCACATTTTCAGAGTTATTACAGTTTAAACCTGTGGGGTTTTTATATTAACAGTGCCCTCAATCTGTTGGAATTCCTTTAACCTTGATGTCCTCCACAAAGGCTAAAGAAATTCAACCTGCATCAGTCTGGATTCCCTGAAAAACTCCTCTTTGGTAGAACACTTTCTTATCCACAGATATTTAAAGGTTATTTCCATACTTAAACCCAGTAAACTGGAGCCAGGGCCTCATTGGGACCTTAATCTAGTCCTCAGCAAACTTTCCATGGCCCCTTTGAACCCTTGGAAGAAGTCTCTAAATTTTCTGACCTTGAAGCTATGCCTTTTTATTGCTATCACTTCTGCAGTGAAGTTCAGACACTTTCCATTAAGGATCCATATTTGGGTTCCATGCAGGCCAAGAAATACTTCAGCTACCACCAGAATTCATTCCTAAAGTCCACTCCGCTTTTCACTGTTCTCATGGAGTAGTCTTAACCTCCCTTGACCTGGATCCAGATACCTCTACAGACAGTTATCTATTGTCTTTAGAGTTCTAATGTTGCCTTCAAATCTATTTGGCCCACTGCAAGAATTGACGGCAGTTGTAGTCCCTACTACTTTCTTACTCTGACCCCTTCCAAAACAGCCATTTCTCTTTGGATCAAACAATCCATCCTTCTGCCATATGAAGCATCAAGAGTGGATCCTCCTTAAGGGCTCATTCAACTTGTGGCATGGAGGCTTCCTGGGAAGAAAAAACAGTGGCTTAGAAAAGTGTTCACACGTTCTGCAAGAATTGTCATCTGAACTTCCTTGCAACCGAAGAGGCTGTCTTTGGTTGCAGTGTCCTTCAGACTACAAAAACATAATTGTTGTCCACACCCTTATTGTCTTTGGTTCATCTCCACTAGTGAGCTGCCGGAGATGACAAGGAAAGAATTCCTTCTTATCTGGGGATTCCTTTTCCTTGTATATCCCAAGGCAGGACACAGGTTTACCCCTCCCTGATTAACTGAGTTTTGTGTTTGGCATAATTTTTTGTGTACACTTGGTTCTTTTCCTTTACTTAGTTAAACATACAGAATGCGAGAGGCTTCTGGGAATGAACAATAGCACAATGGCCTGTTCTACGGCTAGTCACTGCCCAGAAGCATCACATTTTAGATTTTTAGTGCCATTACAGAGGAAAAATATCCTCATACATATTAGACTAATCCCGCCCAAAAGGGCAGTCCAGTTCCAAAATGACAGACAAGCCCCCCCTGCACGGGAACACCAGCTAACCCCCAATGTACATTTCGGCCTAGTTAGGCCTAGTCAAGGGGGTGCAGCTGTTGAGTAAAACAGTACTCTCACTGCTGAGAGATACATAATTTCATAGTTATTACAGTTTAAACTCAGATCAGATCAGATTCCAACTAAATATTCTGTTTCATTCTGTAGATGAGGTGAGAGACCAACAATCAGTCCTCCGCAGAATGTGGCTTTCAATGAAGTGTGCTTAACCCCTTAATGACCGGCATGCGGCCGTCACTTAAGGACTGGGGAGCATTTTTTTTGATGATCCGATTCCGGACTGCATGCCGTTCGGGGAGCCTGGAATTTCATGATGTACATGTACGTCCTTGATCCTTTAGGGACATCCACCTTGTGACGTTCATGTACGTCATGGGTCGTTAGGGGGTTAAATATGTTTTTAAGAAACTAAGTAAAGATTTGCAGCAACTTGCATCCACTGTATATTTTTCAGTGGTTCTGAGGAAGATAATGGTAAGATTCAGTGAATTACAGTGTTTAACTCATGGCTAGGGAAATGGGGCCATGAACACGGATTTGGTTTTGTTTCTCTCACCAGCCCTATTTGGTGTAAGAATGAACTGTACAAAAAAGATGGTTCAGAAGTTTTATTAATAGGTATTTAAACTAGTAGAGGAGGGCAACAATAGCACAATGGCCTGTTCTACGGCTAGTCACTGCCCAGAAGCATCACATTTTAGCTTTTTAGTGCCATTACAGAGGAAAAATATCCTCATACATATTAGACTAATCCCGCCCAAAAGGGCAGTCCAGTTCCAAAATGACAGGCAAGCCCCCCCTGCACGGGAACACCAGCTAACCCCCGATGTACATTTCGGCCTAGTTAGGCCTAGTCAGGGGGTGCAGCTGGATTCCATAGGCACTGAGAGCAAGGGGTCCGCGTCTGGATTACCCATCACTCTTAGGGAGACCCCCAAGAGTATTCAAAATAAACATACAGAGGCTGACAAGGCCCAACTAGGCCATAGTGAAGGGTAATCCAGATGTGGACCCCTTGCTCTCAGTGCCTATGGAATCCAGCTGCACCTTCCTGATGAGACACAACTAGTCCGGTATATACGTCGGGGGTTAGTTGGTGTTCCTGTGCAGAGAGGACTTGCCCGTCATTTTGGAACTGGACCGCCCTTTTGGGCGGGATTAGTCTAATATGTATGTGGAAATTTCTCCTCTGTGATGGCACTAGAGAGCTAAAACGTGATGCTTCTGGGCGGTGTCTAGCCGTAGAACAGGCCATTGTGCTGTTGTTCATTCCCAGAAGCCTCTCACATTCTGTATGTCCTTTTCTTAGTTATTAAGCTGTGGCTAGGCTCTAATGTTGTTTTTCTGTCTTGGGGGGGAAGCATACTCCACTGGTGTGCTGCCTTGGGTTAAATAAGGAAAAGGAATTCTTCTTTGCGCATAGTTATTGGGAAATAATATTGCTATTGTTTTAATGTTCATTTTTGTATTCTTTATTTTATTAATTTTTACTAAACTTTCATTTTTATTGATATTTTGTAAGTGGAACTTCTAATTTAACCATCCATTGTCTGATTAACCGTTACTGTGAACCTATCATTTGCCCTAATCTCTGTGCCCCATGGACGCTGTCTTATCAAGTCAGGGCAGGGACCACTTCCATGTCCAGCAAGTTCTACTTACACCCCTAGGGAGGATCCCCTTGCAGTTTTTATAAATCAGCAGAACACATTTTGTTGCTAATGGCATTTTGTACTCTGCTATTATTTCTATTAAAGGGGATATGAGGTTCAATTTACTCATCAAGATCAAGGAAATTTGTTTTTAATTAATGAAGAAAACCATGGCAACTGGTACTACAGCATGTAAGTCTGCAAAAACTAACAGGCCAATGTCTTTAATTTGTATCATTTTCTAGAGTGATAAACAAAACATCCTGCCTCAGACATTTTGTGTCAGCGAAAGTTAAATAGCTGCAGGCAGGCTCATAATGTTCATTGTTTATCAATGTTACAACAGCTACAGGAAGGTCATCCACTAAGTAAACCAACCCTGCCAGGGGTGAGAGAAACAACATACTAAAGTAAAAAAAGAAAATATTTTATTTCTGTTTAAGGACTAAGGGGATGTGCTCCTAGTCCTTAAGGGAATAATATGCTATTGGACTGGAACAAGGCATCTAGAACAGTGATCTATCTTTACAAAAGCAGTATGGAAATATGGCCAGAATAAACTGGATGTAACGGATCCTACCCGTTACTGAGCCCTTGTCTGGACCTCAAACTATTTATTCAAAGACTATGGACATTTATTACTGTCTGGACTCTGTGCTGAGCCTTGGCGTACAAACTGGCCAGCTATTCCCTAAGAGAAAGACTTAAATTCATAGACTTTGGATCACATAGTATGTTTAATGTATGGCGAACGTTTTAGTTATTGTATGTAGTATGTTGAGGGTTTACTCCAAGGGAATAGACAGTGAGGGGTTAATTATTTCATTATGTATTGCAGACTTCCAAGCCTTTTGCTTAATTATTCAACCCCTGGCCATTGTTAAGGAAATAAATATTCTGGCCACTCAAGTCCTTGGAGTGAGAACTGTCCTGAGACCCCCCTGCTGTGTGTGTTAATCCATTCACACCCCTCAGTCTGTGAGTCACCTATTGTATAGCCTGAAACTCTGTGTCAGCCCTTGCCTTTTGTCTGATGTGTTTGATTTAATCAAGTTCCCTATTGTATCAGGTTCCCCATGTGATCCAATATACTGTACTGTATATAAATATCTGTGGTTTGTGACAATAAAAAGAGTTCTGTTTTGGAGTGAACAAGGAGTCCTGGAGTCTTGTATTGCTTATGGTCTAAAGTATCCACTCTGATACCCATCTGCGCCAAGTATCCTGAATCGCTGACCGCCTGCTGCCAGTTTCCTGCGTCCTAACTTCGTGGACTGTCAGGCGGCGACGTGGACTCTTCCCTGCTTCCCTGTTTCCAGCGATCCTGCGGCTGTTTCCAGTGACTGTTCATACTTCAACTGGTGCATCCGACGGTGCTTATCTGCGTCGAGAAGGAGAGACCCGGGAACGACGGCGGAAGGCGACGCGGTCCCTTCCCAGCTTCCGTTACACTGGATCATACAAAAAGTATTGTCTTCTTCCAGGCAACCACCTGCACCAAGGATCGAGCTTCTTATTCTAGATTTAGCAAATATAAATAAAGCAAAAGGCAAGAACAACATCCAGAAGCAGGGCAGCGAGACAATGGGGGGAAAGCTTAAAGGGATAGTAACACTTCGTTTTAACTTTATTTTATTTTGTAGGCATTAAAAAAACATGAAGAATGATATAAGTCTTATCTCTCAAACCTTTATGGTTTATGAGATATTCACAAGCAAAGTTTCCCCTCCCTCCCCTTTTACCTAGTGTAAGCCATCTCTTCTCAGATGTGAATCTGGTTGTATGACCAGACAGATAACAGAAGGGGACAATTTTCTTTGTATGAAAACAATGAAAGCCCTTCCCCCCTTGACAAGTTTTTCAGCTTTTTCCCTTATCTTAATTGAAGATTGTCCCTCTCTGCAGTCTACCTGGGCATCTCCCTTCTGATCTGGTTGAACGGGGGGGGTACTTTGTTTGTGAATATCTCTTAAACCATAAAGGTTTCAGAGATAAGACATATCATTCTTCATGTTTTTTTAATGTCTACAAAATAAAATAAAGTTAAAACGAAGTATTACTATCCCTTTAAGAAAACCCATCAGGATTATATAACTGTAAATATGTCCTTTTATTTATCTTAGGATTCTACATAGTAACATAGTAAATTAGGTTGAAAAAAGACACAAGTCCATCAAGTTCAACCTTCGCCTCATACCTCCGTAACTGAGAATTTTATAGCTTTCCTGCTACCAATTAAATTAGTCTTTATCAGACCTTCCTGATCAGCCTATTGATAAACAGTATAACTGTGTATGTTCCCTTTTGAAAGAAATGTATCTAATCTTCTCTTAAATGTATCCATTGTATCTGCCATAACTACCTCCCTGGGCAATGAATTCCACAATTTGACAGACCTTACCGTAAAAAAACCCTTCCTCTGCTGAAGTTTAAACCTCCTTTCCTCTAATCTCAAGGGGTGTCCCCTGATCACCTGATCAGGCCTTGGAATAAATAGCTCACCGCAGAGATCCTTGTATTGGCCACTCATATACTTGTACAATGTGATAAGGTCTCCTCTTAGTCGTCTTTTCTCTAGAGTAAATAAACCAAGTTTGTTTAGTCGTTCCTCATATGTCAAGTCCTCCATTCCCTTTATTGATTTTGCTGCTCTCCACTGTACCCTCTCTAGTTCTAGTATATCCTTTTTCAGAACCGGTGCCCAAAATTGCACTGCATACTCAAGGTGAGGTCTTACCAATGATTTGTATAATGGCAAAATAATGTTATCCACTCTTGCTTCGATACCTCTTTTTATGCAAGACAGGACTTTGTTTGCCTTTGCTTCTGCTGTTTGACACTGGTCACTGTTTCCAAGTTTGCAGTTGACAAGGATACCCAGGTCTTTTTCTAGCAATGAGTCACCTAAAATTATTCCATTAAGTTTATAAGTAGCCTTGGGATTGTTTCCTCCCAAATGCATGACTTTACACTTCCCCACATTAAACTTCATATTCCACATGTTTGCCCAATCTGACATTGTATGCAAGTCCCTCTGTAGAGAGAAAATATCCTGTTCTGAATTAATGACTTTGCATAATTTAGTATCATCTGCAAATATTGATATTTTGCTTTCTATATCTATTTCCAGATCATTTATAAACATGTTAAACAGCATTGGACCCAATACTGAACCCTGAGATACTCCACTCTCCACTTTAACTGTACTGGAGAATTTTCCATTTACAACCACACACTGTTCCCTATCCTTCAGCCAGTTTTGTATCCAATTGCAAAGGTTATCTCCTAGCCCCAATTTCCTTATTTTATACACCAGCCTTCTGTGTGGCACTGTATCAAATGCCTTTGCAAAGTCTAGATATACTACATCTACTGCCTTGCCATTGTCTAGGTTGCTGCTTACCTCCTCATAGAAGCTGAAAAGATTAGTTTGGCATGATCTATTCTTCATAAAACCATGTTGATTCGTGCTAATGATTTTATTTTTTGTGTTGTAATCCTGAATATAGTCCCCGATTATCCCTTCTAACAGTTTTCCCACTACAGAGGTCAAACTCACTGGTCTATAATTCCCAGGTTCTTTTTTAGTTCCCTTCTTAAAGAGAGGCACTGTGTTAGCTCTTCGCCAATCCTGTGGCACTGAGCCTGTGGTAATAGAATCTTTAAAGAGTAAATATAGGGGTTTTGCTAACACTGCACCAAGTTCCTGAAGAACCCTTGGATGTATACCATCAGGACCCAGTGCTTTGTCGGTCTTAATTTTGTTCAGTCTTCCCATGACATCTCCTTGAGTTAACCCAATATCTATTAATTGAATTGTTTTATTTGTTACTTGCGGAGGCTCTTCTACCATTTCTTGCTCCCTTGTATATACTGATGCAAAGAAAGTGTTTAAAACATCTGCCTTTTCCTTATTCTTACTAACCAACTCACCCATCTCATTTTTGAATGGTCCAATGCACTCCCTCTTAAGTTTTTTTCTATTTATATATTTGAAAAACTTTTTTGGATTAGTCTTGCTTTCCCTTGCAATTCGAGTTTCATTATCTATTTTTGCTACGCTAATTGCCTTTTTGCAATCTTTGTTGCACTCCCTGTATTTTAAGAAAGATTGTTCAGTTCCTTCAGACTTAAATAATTTGAATGCATTTTTTTTCCTTGCCATTTCCTTCTTTACATGTGCAGTTAACCACATTGGCTGTGACTTACTTCTTTTGCATTTGTTCCCCATTGGTATATACCGTTGGGTACATTTCTGCAACCTAAATTTGAATTCTGACCATTTTTCCTCAGTATTTTTGCCTTTAAATAAAATATCCCAGTCTATGTGTTGCATTGAGGCCCTTAACAATTTGAAGTTCGCTTTTTTAAAATTAAGAGTTTTTGTTGAACCTATACATTTTTGCTTTGCCAGACTAATCTCAAATGTAACCATGTTGTGATCACTGTTTCCCAAATGTTCTCTTACCTTAATATTGGATACCATTTCTGTGTTATTAGTGATCACTAGGTCCAATACAGTGTTATTTCTTGTCAGCGCTTCCACCATTTGTGACACGTAGCTTTCACGAAGTGTGTTCAAAAACATGCTACCCTTAGCACTCTGACAGGTCTCATTTTTCCAGTTGATATCTGGATAATTAAAATCTCCCATAATTATAGTATGGCCAAACTGGGCAGCTTTCCTCATCTGCAATAGCAGTTGGGCCTCATCATTGTCATCAATATTTGGTGTTTTGTAGCATATGCCCACCAACAACTTTTTTTTACCTTTCACACCACATTTAGTCTCGATTTCTACCCACATGGACTCCACAATTTGGCCAGTTTCCTCACTAATATCACCTCGCAAAACTGGATTTAGCTCTGTTTTCAAATATAAGCACACACCTCCAACTTTTCTATTAATTTTGTCTCTTCTAAACAGGGAATAACCCTCTATATTTACAGCCCAGTCATGTGCATCGTTCCACCATGTTTCTGTTATTCCAATTATGTCCCATTGCTCATTAACCACCAGCAATTCTAGTTCTCCTATTTTATCTACCATACTTCTTGCATTTGCTAGCATACAATTAATTTTGAAGTCTTTACATATATTAATCCCTACATGCCTTTTTTTCTTCTCCTTCATTTACTAGGAGTTCCTCCCTACTGACTAAATTTTTCCCCACCCTTTCTCCACCCCCCTGGTCATTTACTTGGACCCAGTTCCTATCTGCTCTATCTACCCCATTTTTGCTATCTAGACTCACCCCCCCTTTTCTAGTTTAAAAGCTCCTCCAAGCTTCCTAGCATTATCTCCCCTAACACAGAGGCTCCTCTACCATTTAGGTGCAATCCATCTCTTCCATATAGACTGTACCCAAGAGCAAATTCTGCCCGGTGTTCTAAAAACCCAAAACCCTCCTTCCTACACAATTGCTAGAGCCATGCATTAAGCTCCCTAAGCTCCCTCTGCCTACCTGCACTGGCACATGGCACAGGTAGTATTTCAGAAAATACTACCTTAGAGGTCCTTGCCTTGAGCTTGCAAGTTATTAACAGTGAACTAAAGAGAAATTATCAATAAAATTAAGTTAATTTAAAACTCAAGGGGTGGGTACACTTAGGCGAGATACAGAAGTGATAGAGTGGAGGTGACTTTTTCAGTGATATCACTTGTCCAATTCCTGTGTTATTCTGTGGAGCCAATGCAGTAAGATTTCTCCACCTCTGGAGTCCTTAGTGCTTTTACTAAATAGAATAGCATAAGAACTGCAGAAATAATATCACTGGAGAAGTCATCTCCACTTTATCACCTCTTTATCACACCTTAGTGCATAACCCCCAAGAAGAGTTTGCAACTTAATGATTTGAGAATTTAAAATAAGTATTTAGAACCTTGTACATAACCATATATTTTGCAGCTTTGCCCCCTTTTTACCCATGAAGCATCATATCCTGGAGAAAGTGACAGACACCCAACATGTCTTACTAGAGAATTCTGGATTGAACCAACTGCACTATAATGGTCTAATAAGCAATACCAAAATTTTCATTGATTTAAAAGAGGTTTCAATCCCTTAGAAGCTAGAAGTCTCCAAATCATTGCAATACCTTTTGCATTCAAGGAGTTAAAAGCTCAGTTTCATTGATGAGAATTTTAATTTGTCCCATTTGGTACTTCAGAATTGCACCTATTTAGCTTGATAAGGTCCTAAACATATACTTGATACTGTAGTCTAAATAGCCATCTGAGTGGGACAAACATTCTGCCTGTGTCTATGAATGGCAAGGATAATCACCAAAAATGCAAGTTCCACATTTTTATTTATTCATAGCTGGAAAGAGAGATTTCTCTTTGTATTCAGTGAGTTAACAGGGTAAATAATGACAGTTTAAAGTAAATGCCTTTTACATAAGCATTTATGTTCTACAAAACCTTTTTACTCATAAAGCAGCATCTACTGGAGAACGTGACAGGTACTTGACAGATCTTACAAAAGGAAAGTCTGTGCATCAAATCCTGAATTTACAATTAAACAACCTATGACTTACTAAAACACCACTGTTTTACTTGTAGTAACATGTTTTTGACCAAAAGCATGGAAAATATGCCTGCTTCGTCAAGGTTTTGGGAGGGTTTGGCTCCTCCTCTCTTGGTTGGTTGTTCCCCAAATAGGTGATAGCTGAATTAGGGAAGGTAAAAATATTTCCCTCATTTCCCTGACAAGGGGTTTTGTTCACAGTAGGGGTAGGGTAGAATCACTGCATTTTAACTGAATTGCATTATACTAAATACATGTTCACAGATTGTAGGCAGATGGGGACTTGTCTGACTCTGGGGTCTCCTGACGGGGCAGGCAGGATTTCCAAGCCTTTGGCCAAAAACATTTTATTAAGACCCACTGTTTTATTTTTTAGCAGCTCCCTCTCCGTCCCGGCACTCTAGTAATGCAGAGCACTGGGATATGACATCATCTCCCAGCGCACTTCTTTACTGGAGAGAGGAGACTGCTCGGGAGCTGCTGATAGAGGTCTGTGCAGAAGGCGGCACAGACCTCTCTTGCCACATTGCATGCTGCTGGAACACCAGGGATGAGCCCCCCTTCCTGAACCAGCTAATGTAGGAGTGGAATGGGGACCAATGTGGAGGTGGACAATGGGGGCATTGTGGAGGTGGTCAATGAAGGCATTGTGGAGGTGGTCGATGACTACGGACTGAAAAAAGTAGATCTCATGTCACTAAAGTATGGGCACCCCCTGATGTATGGAAATAGCATGCAGTTATAGACACGTCTTAGAGCTGGTGAGATCCATAACTGGAGCAGAGCCAAACATCTAATTGTAAGCAATGTTAATGTGTATGTTTGTGTGAATGACCTTTTTGTTTTGTTTAAAGGGATAGCAATACTTAAGACGTAAATATATATTGTAATGTTTATCCCCCTGAGTGAAAGATGGGCACTCTCACTACCGGGAGGTGTTGTATTCAGGAGTTATTAAAGCTCAGACTTTTTTTTTTTTTTTTTTTTAATAAATCTTTTATTAAGACAAATGTTACATACAATCCGAGAATAAACACACAGTTTAAACATACAAGATAGATAAGAGAAAAATATGCATGACAGTAAATCTATAGAGAGCAAGTACATGCCATGTATTAGTGATAACAACATGAGCTGAGAAAGCTGGTGTATGTCTGCCATCTGCAACCTCGAGAAGGTATGCCAAACCACAATACAAAGGGCAGGATATCTTTCTAAACAATCAGTCAGTCCCAAGAGAGTCATTATCCAGTAATCCAAAGAGTCAGCATATATTCTGACTTAACTATGCCTTATACTTGCACTTATGATCCTCCTCCTACTGTCTCTGTATGCCGTCATGAATTCTAATTAGGTTGTAAGCTCCTTGCTGCAGGGTCCCTTTTCTAGTGTATGATTCCCTTGCTGCACTTCCCCAACAAATAATGCAATGATTACACAGAAGCCTAATGCTCTTAACCTAGTTCTGTATTTTTGTATTGTACAATTTCAACATCTGTAAAGCCCTGTGTACATGTATGCCAAGATACATATATACATACATACATACATACAGATGGTCACTGGGGCATTGTGGAGGTGGCCAATGGGGGAATTGTGGAGGTGGGCAGTGTGGAGGTGGACAATGGGGGCAATGTGGAGGTGGACACTGTGGAGGTGGGCATTGTGGAGGTGAACAACGGGGGCAATGTGGTTGGTTGGCTCCCATGGCAATTTTTTCACAAGGGCCTGGTGGTTTCTAGTTACGCCTCTGGATGAAAGGGTTAATTTGGCAAAACAGATGCATCAATATTTCAGTTCAACTTTTAGCAATGACCTTCCTGTCTCCACCACATTAATCTCTTAGATTGCCAGAGGGCTATCTGACACTCAGAGGGCTAAAGCTTTAATTCAAGAACAGTCAAGCGCCTGTCTCTTTCTCCATTGTATTACATGGTAGTCAAGGTAGTCACCTTACGCTTTGTAGACTTAAACTTCTTAGCTCAAGAAGTTCTGACAACAAGTGATCGATTAAATTAAGGTCATATGAGGATACCTGGAAAACCAGAACTGTTGAATTGAATGGTCCTATAAACTTTAGAAGGGTTAGATAATGCGTAGGAACTCCCTTCACTGGTTTTCTCCCTATACGCTGTTATATTCATTATATTCATTAGACTTTTCATTGTCGTTTGAGGTTTTTTTTTTTTTACTACTGTATCAAGGAGAAGTTTAGTAAAGTTGGAGCAAAGAACTGTACCTCAATCAAAACTACCACTGATTTGTTTGGTTCATAAGCCTTGATGCACATACTCCTTTGTGTCAGTGTGAGCTCTGCCTATATTATGAATTGTTAATTGCATAACTGTGGAAGGGGTTAACATGTCAAGATTTCATTTTTATTTTCATTTTTTTATTACAGAATATTAACATTAATTCAAGCCAAAAATAAATGTTGAGCAGCAATAAACAAGAAAGGCCCAATAATAAAAAAAAACGCTGTGAAAACATGGCTGACCAAGAATATAGTCTTAGTACTCCAGCTGGTATTAGTCATCAGACCTTACATCTTACAGTAGAAAATGTTACCAGATTAGAGCAGGAGTATGAATTTGCTGAAGGCTTTACACCAGAAAGGAGGAAGGTGGAACAATACGTCATGAAGGCTCTACAGTTATCATTGGAAGAGGATCAAAGAAACACAGCGACATCTTCCATGCTAGAGACTTCCGTGGACTTCTCTGCTTCTCCTCCAGTACAGTCAGTGGAATATCACAAGGAAGACAATCTGCTAAAATGTATGAGTAGTCGGGAAAAAGCACTTGCTAGAAATGGTTTGTTTTTGTTTGCATTTTTCTTCAATTTTATTTGGCTAATTCACTGCACAAAACTAATGTTCCTTAGTGTAATGGCCATTATACCTCATGGTCAATAAGAAACAGATAAGATGTCCCACCTTAGGCACAGACTAATGATTACTCACATATCACACAAAGGGCAAGGTAACTCTTTATAGTTCCCGTGATTTTTTGTTTCTTTTTAAAAAAAAAATGTCTAATGACCTCATTAATATATGTGCAAATGAACACTATCATTTACATATGATTTTTTTTTTCTATGAGCCGTATGTTCAAAGAAGTAGCAAAATAGCTTTTGTTGTTGTTAATGACATTTTATTGTACGTCATCGTAGTCTTCATATATGTCGGTTGTTATAGAAAATATGCTTTTCTTTGAAGTACGATTTATGACTGCAAATGTCGTAAAAAACTACAAAGATGTAGTGGAAATGCTATTATGAGTAGGGAAAAGAATATTGGTATGTTAAAAGTGTTTATTTTGTAGCTAGCAATTAAGATTATTCATATAATTTTAATAAAATATTATAATTTAGCATTTTTAAAGTGTTAAAATGTATAATAACTATTATAATGATTATTATTACTATACCTGGATATTTCTATTTTATTTAGATACATATTAATTTCCCTATCCAACGTTTTCCAGATTCATATCTCTACAGTTTACTACACTTTTTAACTGATGTAAATTTTTTGTTGTTTTTGTTACATTTTTTTGTTGAAACTGAAATATTTTCATTACCGCTATATGACACTGGTGAATATTTAAGCCACGCCCTTGCCTCGCCCCTTTCAACAAAAATTCTTGTTTTATTTCGTACATGATGGACATTACTAGTTTTTTGTCATACACTCAATAGAAAATATGTTGTTTATGCATACAATTACTTATTTTTGTCGTTCATGTGACATTTTTAACATTTTCCCTTTAAAAATATATGGCCCTATGAGTTTTATTATCACAGACATGTATTACATATGAAGACCATGTTCATGTCAATAGGCTGGTTGTAATGACAGAGATAACTGCAGTGCATTACTCCATTTCTTTGTAATCCAAAGGGCTAAAATCTTTCTCATAATTCAGCTTTATCACTTTTTGGTCATTTATTCTAAAAAATACTGAAACTATGTTCTGTATTTTTTTTTGTTTGTAGGTCATAAGAAAAAAGCACAGAAAAGTAAAACTTGCAAATTATCCAATGAGATATCGGAAAATAAGGAAAGGTAAGTTTGTGTTTCATACAGCAGGAGTACACCGAGAATGGTATAACTGATGCAGCTTAGACATATTTAAAGCTTTGGATAAATGTTTTCAATACTTCAATAGAGTAAATAAACTGGCCAGTAATTTAATATATAAACGTGTTAAGAAACACTTCATATTAGTTTATATAACGTGGATATTACAGCCGTATGCAACAGCAGGTAGCAAGTTATGCTGGCCACTCCCACAATTCAGCATGTGACAAGCACGAATGACAGTCTTCATGCAGTCTGGCTCTCCTAGACATTTGCCCATTCTGTCTAATGTGTAATTTGGGAGTGGTAACACCCTTTGACTAACTTAATAACCCAGGGCAGTGGGAGATTATTTGACAATCTCTTTAGACATAAGGTCAATTAAATATTATTATACTCAGAGTATCATCCAGGGAAGTTTTAAGAACCTCTAAAGCCCCTGGGGCACATGTGAGTACTGACCCTAAAATACATTTAAATATTTAAGATCCTGTTACTTTTACCTTTTCTTCCCTTCATATTTGTGGGAAAAGCTGACAAATTTACTTGTTGTGCACCCCAAAAACATCCTCACTCCTCCCACGGCAATAACCACTGGATTAAATTGGTTCTGTAAAACTGGGACTGTTGGGGTACTAAAAGGTGCCCCGAAACAGAGGCCTGGTAGATCTATGCATTAAAATGCCCCTGATAGTAACTCCTTTTTGTATCTGTTGGGTAAATTTAGTATGTTAAAATGAATTTTCTTGGTGAAAGAATCATTTAAGACAAGATCTCCATGTTACACCTAGAACAATATGAAAAAGAAACATCCACTTGTGCTACCTGAAGATTTCTTTTAAAACATGCTTATTGAGCACATTTGTATCTTATATTTATTGGGGTGTGCTCTTTTTTCACTGTATTATTCTGCAGTTTATTACTTTTGTTGTACTACAGGCTGACCCACCAATTAGATGAACCTCACCATGCTTTTTTTTCGGGCTACTTCTACCTTAACTCAAATTTTCTAAACTACTGACGCAGAAATAGTCCTCTGTACACTGCTTGCGTCAAGGAAAGGGCCATTCCTTTCCACTGCACCTTACTAAGAAAGAGCAGAGGAAAGTGGTGTACCTTTTCTCCATTTCCATTGCTATGGGGAAGTAGTTTGGAGCTTGCTGGTATTAATGGGATAGTAATACTTGTTTTTATCTTTATTTTATTTTGTAGGCATTAAAAAAACACGAAGAACGATATAAGTCTTATCTCGCAAACCTTTTTGATTTGAGAGATATTCACAAGCAAAGAATCCCCTCCCGCCCCTTTTACCTAGTGTAAGCCATCTCTTCTCAGATGTGGATTGCAGTCCATAGACCAGACAGATAACAGAAGGGGACAATCTTCTTCCTATTAGAACAATGAAAGCCCTGCCTCCCTTAACAAGTTTTTCAGGCTTTTCCCTTATGTTAATTGAAGATTGTCCCTCTCTGCAGTCTACCTGGGCACCTCCCTTCTGCTCTGGCTGAACAGTGTGACATCAGTAAAAGGGGCGGGAGGGGGATACTTTGTCATTGAATTACTCTTGAACTACAACTCTGACAGAATTGAAATAGCACTCTCCAAAGTCCAAATACTATGATGATTAATTAGAGCTGCTTTTATTATGAAACATTACTATCCCTTTAAAGTCTTATCTATGGCAGTGTGTACTGGGATGCAATAAAAAGCTCACATGCTCTAGTTACCTGAAACAGCAGGAGCATGGCTGAGAAGCCAACATCCAAGCGCAGAAAAGGAGCTGTACTGATTAATTCAAACATTCCCCCCAATATCACATACTTTTATTACATTACAGACCTGGTGAATGAGATTATAACTTTCTAGAATAAATGTAAATGGTAAAGGAATTAAACATCAACGTACTTGGCCTCCTAAAGGAAAACGTCAGTGGTACTTAATGTCAGTGGCATAATTTCCTAAATGATCTTGTTATACTTGAACAAGGCCGTATGTATAACGATAATGCGCTGCAGACCTTTCTAGCATTCAAGGGGTTACACGTCCAATTTGAATCAATGGTCATTTTTATTTTTTCCATATGATGCAGTTGTTTTGGGCCTATAATCACTGTATTTTTGCCATTACACATGTGCCCCAAAGTCTTCTACCCAAAAATATCCACAAATATTATCAGGGATGTTATGTTTGTAGGCAAGCTTACTGTATCTACATTGGAGGACCTTTTAAAACTTGAACAATTAACCCTTTGAGTGCCAATGAGGCATGCAATGCAATGCGTTGAATACCTCTCTGGCACTCAAAGGGTTAATACATGTAAATTTAAAGGGATAGTAATGTTTCAAAATAAAAGCATCTCCAATTAATCTTAATAGTATTTGGGTCATGGGGAGTGTTTTTTCAATTCTGTCAGAGTTGTAGTTCAAGAATAATTGAATGATAACTTATCCCACTCCTGCCCCTTTTACTGATGTAACACTGCTCACCTCAGAGCAGCAAGACTGTCCAGATGACTTGCAGAGAGGGACAATCTTCAATTAGCATAAGGGAAAAACCTGAAAAACCTGTCAACAGGGGCAAGGTTTTCATTATGTTTACAATAAGAAGATTGTCCTTTGCTGTGAGCTGTCTGGTCTTAAGACCAGATTCCACATATGAGGGGAGGTGGCTTACACTAGGTAAAAGGGGTGGTAGGTGGATACTTTATCATTCAACTACTCTTGAACTACAATTCTGACAGTATTGAAATAACACTCTCCATGGCCCATATGCTTTGAAGATTAATTGGAGCGCTTTTATTTTGAAACAGTACTATCCCTTTAACAACTAGATAACATAAATCCAGTTTTAATAATATTTTTGCAGAATGGCGAGATCACCAACATCAGTGGTGCCTGAGAAAGGTGGCACTTTGGATGGCAAAGAATTTAACGTAAAAAGTGTCCAGACACAAACAGAATGGAGCTGGCATGACCAGCCTTCATCAAGCCTTAATGAAAATGGTAAGCAACATGAAATGTTTATGTGGAACACAAGTTCATATTCTTATTGATAATTGTGACAACAGAGTACCTTGGGCCTTGTGTATAAAGAAAAAAGTGGTGTAACTCTGAGGCAAATAAGCTGAGTTACAGGGGACAAATAGAAAAAGGCCTACATTGATTTTAATGGGGCCTTTAACTCATTGAATGCTAGAGGTCTCTGATGCATTATGAAACAATGCACTAGAGACCTCTTTAACATTCAAGGGGTTAAAAGTCCCATTAAAATCAATGGGAATTTTTATTTCTTCCCTATGGTATACTTGGTTTGCCCCAGAATGTACCATTTTGCCTTTATACGTAAGGCCCATTGGCCCATACTTATCACAACAAACTGGAGTTATTCTGAAGCAAACCAGCTGCACCATAGTGGACAAATAAAAATTCCTGTTGAATTAAATGTTAGAGAGGACTCCAATGGATTGTGAAGTAATGTGCTGGAGACCTAGCTGGCATTCAAGAGGTTAAAAAGTTTTACTCACGTGTATGGGAATTTAGGCATTTGTATTCCCTATGGTACCTCTGGTTTACTCCAGAATAACTCCAGTATGCAATTATAAATAAGGGCCATTGTTCTGTTCTCTATATTGGTGTTATCCTTTTTACTCATGCAAAGGTCTCCAACCACTCTTCATACACATCCTTGAAATTCTCATTCTTTGGACTTACTGCTTTTGCTTCTCCAAGAACAATGGGCAATGTAAGGTCTAGGACTACAGGGGCCTAATGTATCACATTTACTGCAGATATGGTCTTCATGTATGGGAATACTTCCAAGGTCTCAGGGTCAGGGTATGGGTCTCATAGTGTATGCTCTCATCCCACAGACAATTAAGGGCCCAGGGAGTTTAAAACAGATGATCATTCATGCAAAATATTCTCTTCATACCAATGAATTTGTATTAGTGGCCCACTCATGAACTTCTCCCTAGCCCTCAAACTCTTTACCTGTAATGGATTTACTAGAGTCTAGCTCCAGGAACCCACGCTCCTCTTATCCTGAAACCTATATATCTAAACCTCAGTCCCTTCCCTACCTGGGGCAGCCAGAACTAGAAACAGGAATGTATTCCCCAAATCCCTATATTAACCTTACAGCCAACATTGTAATGCTGGAAGATATGATTAAATGTAACTCACAGCATGACTTCCTTCTAATAATTACACCCCAACTGGAGGACTGACTAAGGAACATTGAAATGGATGTGTTACACAGGCCATCAGGTACAAGCAGCAGTGTCTAGTCACAAACCAAGTTTAAGACTGGTTTGTGTCTTTGTGCAACATGCATTGATGCACTGAGAAGAATAATCTGGAGCAAACTATCATAGGGGCTAAATAAAAGAATATACCACTATGTCCATTGATTTGAAGAGATTTTTTAATTCCTTGAATGCTATATAAATCTCCAACACATCGGTCAGCAATTACTACATTTTCTTAGTGCACCAGCATTATTGTTCGTCAAAGTGTCTGCTCTGTTCTGTCTGTATCTCATCAAAAAATTGGAACCATGGGTTTATGTGTGAATAATTGTAGGCTATCCTCTATCTCCTAATAAAAAAAAAATATTATGTGCAAATCCCTTCCTTTCTGTTTGCTTCATGGTTGGCATAAAAAGTTGTGCCAGATGGTTATGCCAAGAGGGGCATAATTCATACATTCTGTATACATATGACTAGAACTGTGTTTGGTTATGAGCTCAAGTTCACTTTGCTTTGCAAAGTGTTGGAGACCTCTATAGCATTCAAGGGGTTAAATGTTTCATGCAATCAATTTGGAATATTAATTTGTCTCTGTTATATAGTTGGTTTATCCCAGAATTGCTCAACTTTGCAGTTATTCATAAGGAGCAATATATCCTAGAACCCATAAAGTGGAGCCCACATAGAGGTATCTAAAAACAGGTAAAATGTAATGTATTCATAAACCTCACAGACTCCAATCCCCACAGGCTCTTTTAAAGCCATCCTGAGCACAATCATTCAGTGGCAGGGATTAGGTGTCCACTGTAGATTTACATCTCAAGTGCCTCTAGGCACCTATGTATCCACTGTACTAAACATGACCACATCCAATACATTACATATCCCTGCCACCAGTCGACTGGTACAGAAACTACCCTTAAACTATAACAGACATCAAAAGCTTTAATTGGTTTTATACAAACTGGTAAATAAGATGTCCAAATTGATATATAAACTGGACAATATCCCAATATATACCTTTAAAAATGAACTAGGACTGGGTGTACGGTGCAGAGGCATTCTTAGGTGGTTAATATTTTAGGGAAAATGTGACTTGAATCTAGTTGTCCTGTTTCTGTAGGCCACAGTGCAATTTTAGAAACATTGTTTCACTTTTCACTGTTTTAAAGCATGTTACAAGTACTTATTTGTTGTCTACCTTTGAGGTTTCTCATTGAACAATCAATGCATAGAGATCCTCTCCTTTGGAAGCCACAGGATTTCCAAAATGGCATTTTCCACCCACTCAACCATAATACCCTTTACCCAGACTATCAAGACAAGACATAATAGTGGTACATGAGTCTCTGGATATTTCTAATCTCTTATAATAAAATGTTCTATGGCCAGAAGAAGGAATTAACACGAGCATTTTATTTTCCAGCTACAAAACAAAGAACTGATATCAGTCTTTCAAAATAGGGGCATATCGTACAATGTAGAAAGATAAGCAAATGTGGAAGAGCTCCGTTTCTGTAATCTATCAAATGTACACCTTGTTCGGTCCACAGTGTGTGGACTATATTATATATTATAACTGAACCAGAAGGTAAATAACGGCTGGACTTGCAGCTATAAGTAATGCGTATCCTACCGCTACTCTTCCTTCTCCACACCACCGAAATAGAGCAGATATGTTACTTAAGCGCTGACCATGCCTTTACATTTGCTGACTTTGAGACCAATGTGAACCTTTACATTTGCCAACTTTAAAACCAATGTAAACCTGGCCTTTTACTAACTCAGTGCAGGTCCACATTGGTTTCATAGTTGGCAGATGTAAAGGCATGGTCAGCTCTTTAGTCACATATCTGTTCTAAACTAGGGGCATGTATGTAGAGGGTCCCCTATTAACACCGTAATAAATGCAAAACAATTTACTACACTGCGGACTTTCTCTGCAAACATGCAGTTATTTACTTTTCAGATTTACAATACATTATTTCAAAAGTAACACATAATAAACAGGCTTCTTACTCTTACATGTTTAGCAACATTGCAGTGTATAAAATGCAATGTAATATATAAAACCCATGAGAAATGTTTCTTTGTTCCCTATGGTGCAGCTGGTTTGCTCAATACCATAGTTAAATGTTATAGTCTCATAAAAACAAAAGCAACCAATTGTGAGAATAAGCCATATCTTTATTAAATTACACAAACGAAATTTTGCTTAGACATGCATCCTTGATGGATGCAAGATAAAAACTATAGTCCTTTCCCATTATACTACACTTTGAGTTTAAGAGCCATAATTTCACTTTGAACATGACCAATATAGAAAAAGGAGGAGACTGTGTAAAAGTGATACCTTTATTGGCTAACTAAGTGACTCTAAGATGGAAACTTTCAAGACAACTTAGGTTTCTTCTTCAGGCATTTTTAGAGTGAAGGCTGAATACAAAATAAATGGCAGATTATACACTCAAGAAAATTACTTTTACATTTATATTCCACTGGCAGTGAATTCCTTATCAACATTGCCTTGTGTAAATCATTTCCTAGGCTCCAGTAGATGCATCTCTTTGTAGCTGGTTAAGTTGTGCAAGATTTTTATCCCTTTTGCTGCTCCAGTAAATTTGTGTGTAGAGAGTTTGTGACTGCAGCCAGAGATAGATACGTCTATGGAATGTATGGGTTAACCCTCACAGAGCCAGAAGGGTGTGAAACCCATAGCTTGCAATGCATTGTACACCCCTCTAACACCCAAAGCATCTAAAACAGAGGTTCTCAACCCGTGCCCTCGGTGGCCACTAACAGCCAGGACTTAGGAATTTCCCTGCTAGAACACAAGTGTGTTGATCAGAGGCTCAGTCATATTGATTAATTCACCTGAGCTCTTAAAAGGAAATTCTCAAATCCTGGCCTGTTAGTAGCCACTGAGGGCACGGGCTGAGAACCACTGATCTAAAATATGTTTATTGTGTAGGATAATGTAATATACTTTTTTTCCCTGTCTCAATAGAATCTTTGATGGGATGATTACCAAATCCAGGTATAAGTCCATTAACCTCTCTATCTTTTTTTACTATTATTATTTCCTTTAAATTCGATGGTAGTTGACCCCTTATATATAACAAATACCAGGAATTAACAGTTTATGCAAAATTGACAAAAATCAGTGAGCCATCTCATCCCTTTACTGACAAACCATGGTACGTGCACCCTGTTATTATCAAAAGTATCTGGTGGTAGTTCTAACAAAGCTATGTCCATTTTCTAGCTCAGAAAATGTAGGAATAGTCCAAACTGAGCCCAGCCTGGAACTTATAAACCAGAACAGAAAACATGAGAGACCATTATGAAACCCTACATAAAATAGACAGGAATCGGCTTTGCAACTTGAAGGAATGGGGAGGTAGTAGAAGCTGAATTGGAGAATGGGGGGTTCTGAAGAAAACAGGATCAGGTCTGAAGAATTCTATCAGGTTTAACAAACTCTTATTTAGAAATAAATATAAATGTATAAAGCCTGGGCTACAAAAATAAACTAATTCATTGGATAATATTTCCATCTCTCCTAATAAAAAATAGTCAGTAAGCAGTCAAAATGAAGACTAAAATAAAAATAAAAAAATGAATAAAAAGATGAGGATATATAAAATATACAGTGGGTCCAATAGCAACTCTAAAAAATAATCTCTAAAAATTACAGAACAAAAATCAATTATTCCAAGCTAAAAGATAAGAGATATTCATATAATAAAATGTTCCTCCTATTTTAAATTGGTACAGGAAGAACATCCAAACAATATCTTAAAAGTTAGAATAACATGACAAATAATCCTATATAATAATTCGCTAAAATGTGTGTAACGCCGCGTCATGCGCAGTAGACACTGCTGCGCGTGCTGCAGTCATGCGCAGTAGAGACTGCCCACACCGTGGCTGATACAGGAGCGTCCAGCTCTGTATCAGCCGTGGCGCGGGCAGTCTCTACTGCGCATGACTGTCCCACACTGGGTGGCAGTGGCACTGTGCCCCGTGTAACTGGCTGTTCAACTAGTAATATAATAATATGTTAAATCATCTCTGAGGTGTAAAAGAAACAGTAACTTTCAGTGAATCCACTTATCTTAATCAGAGGTAATGAAGGTAAATGATGGATGATGATGAGATGAGAATGGACCACTCAATTCTTCACTTTACACATTTGTATCTTAGCTATACCATAGTTTAATCTCCATGCAGCACCTTGCATATGGCCTTATCTACACGTTACAGGAAATCTAAGCATCAAGGGCACAAACAGAGAAAAAACATCTAAAAGCAATATCTATTAATAACAAATCCTGCATACAATAATGCTGCACTTACAAGCTGAACAGATAAACTTCGGTATATATCACTCCTGGCCATGCAGCCACAATGCTGTGCCTGCTTTACCTCTATCTTCTCTACTTATTAATCAGTTTGTGTCCATGCTCCTCTGATAATCCAATCGTAGGAAGTTTTAGTTGGGCACGATTCCAACCCCTACCTCGGGGAGCAACACTTGGTTGTTCAGGTAGTCCACTGTGTGCTACAGTGGGGAGTGGAAATCTTCACAGGGTGTGTGACCAGGAGTGTACTTTACAACATAGTCCCACCCCACTCATATAGCAATCTCCACTGCCTGCTTTATCAAGGGTTTTTGATGTCACTCAAAGAGGACTCCAATTTATAGCCTTATTGTGATCACAAATTAATACTAATAAAAGCTCAATCCAATTCCAGCATACATATATTGCCAAGTAAGGCACATTTGAATTTTTGCCCCAAACTATGGAGTAAGGCTCACTCTTACTAACATAATAAATAAAAATAATGATTCTTCATCTTGTATGTATTAAAACCAACCTTAGTTTGGCAATATAACTATTTATATGCTCTTTTCAATAACTTAAAAAGGATGAAACTCTCTATGTGGCTAGAAAGTAATTAATTCCTTCTCATACCCTCCATACTTTTAAGTTTAGATCATGTACATAATATGCATGAACTAAAATATTAAAATTCTCTAATTAGAATGTAAAAAATGAATTACCTCTCTTTCTCCAATAAATACTAACAGTAACTAAGATACCATGCCCTATTAGTAAAGGATTGCTCTAATTTGAGGAGAATTTTTAATTTATGAAGTAGAGATATGACTGCAGATGGAGCAAAAGTATTGTCTGAAGGCCTCTCCTTTGCCCCTAATGAAGGTATGAATAAATGTGGTACCTTTAATGATATTAAGATATATATTAGATCAGGGCTCAAAATTTCCACTCGCCACTAGCCAATGGCGAGTGAAAATTTAGCCCTGGCGAGTAGAAATTCAGCCCTGGTTGGTATGTTTTGGCTTGCAGTGGTGAGTAACTTTTCAAGTCTGGCTAGTAGCAAAGGACTTAAAATTGTAAGCCCTGTATTAGATCATTAACAATAAAAGTATTCATTTTGAGCAAAGACATGGCTTAAAAATAATATGAAAAAGAGTCCAAACACTTCCATAGCAGATAAATATGGGCTGAGAAGATTCCAAATTACAAACCAAAGGCGAGGATATAAAATTAGATGGAACACCCATTCATATTAGAAAGAGAATGAAGTCCACTTTTTGCCCAGAGTATATAAAGGTCTTTGAGAACCTTGTTTGCAAGGATTTGGAACAGCTAGGTCTTAAAAAATAGAAAATACATAGAAATTTAAGTAAACCTGAACTAGAAGCTTTGGACAACCTGAAAGATGATAATATGATTGTGATAAGATAACCTAATAAGGGAGGAGGGATTTGAAAACTGAGTATGGGAAGGAAGTCTTGAGATTACTACAGTAAATATAAAGATTAATATATCTTACTAATGAAAACTTTGATAGCATTGAATAATTGAAGGTATTGTTGATGGAAGCACATAAAACAGGTATTGTGGATCAGGAAGATTATAAGTATATTTTAATGAACATTGCAGGATATCAGTTTTTTACCATTTATTCAAGTTTCATAAAGATTTGAATAACCCTCCGGGGAGGCTTATTGTTCCCTAAAAAATAATCTTTCTTAATATATAGATTTGTACCAACCTCTGGTGTACCTATTACCCTCTATTTTAAGATGGCATACAGATAATACAGAGTATGGAGGACATTGAGTGGAGAGATTTACCTGGGTTTCGTCTGATGTCTCTTCCTCTTTGTATACAAGTGTTCCCCATCTAGAAGGAATAAAGGCTATATAATTATTTTTTGCAGGTAGATGGCATGATGGCAGAACCCCAGAGAGTTTCTTTAAGCGATATTTTATTTGTCTTAAAACATAACTTATTTTTTTAAAGAATACTTTTTACAATCAAATTATTATGGCAGGTCTCAAGATTTCCACTCACCACTAGCCAATGGCGAGTGAAAATTTAGCCCTGGCGAGTAGAAATTCAGCCCTGGTGGGTATGTTATGGCTTGCAGTGGTGAGTAACTTTTCAGATATGGCTAGTAGCAAAGGACTTCACATTTTAAGCCCTGATTATGGGATGTGCCTTTGAGCTGTTGTTTGAACATTTCTACATGGATAAATGTGAATATAATGACACACGGAATAACAATCCATTTAATAATAATATTATTTATTTATTAAAAGATACATAGATGAAATTTTTAGTGTATGGGAGGGTCACAGAGACATAAGACAGGATTTTTTTTTAACATATATTATTACTAATCTTTTATATATTTTTGAAAAGTTAAATATTGAATTTTTAGACCATATGTAATTTCATGAGGGAAATTAGATGGATGTCAGTATAAGTGGAAGGTCAACTGCAAATGGTGAGAAGAAGTTGCAGTTTAAATAAAGATTTTGAGGAGGAAACAGGCATAATCAAATAAATTTTTGGAGAAGGGCTATAGGAATGAATTAGTGGAGGATACATATACACTAGTCCAACAAGTCCCTAAATATATTATATATATGGAGAAGAAGGGTGGAGATACAGAATATTTCCCCCACTTAACACTTAGGGTATTTCAAACAAACATTCGAACATTTTACAAGAATATCAAACTATTGGTTCCCATTTAGACGCTAAGTCTAAAGTATCTTTTAGAAGAATTAGAAATAATAAAGAAATGGTGGCCCCGAGTGACATTTGGAATAAAATTAGAAGAACAGAGAATAATAAAAATGTCTTGGTCAAATGTGGAAGGAATTATTGCACTGCTTGTGCACACTATCCTTTCCATACGACTTTGGGTACTAAGAAAGAGTATAATGATACGAAATGTAAGAAGGATTACTTTAGGTCTGCTACTACAGGAAAGTAATACCACGTGAAGGGTTTACAAAACTGCAACTCCTGATACGTAGCTTTCATTCTCACATGTGGTTGCAGCCTTCAGTATTTTGGCAGGACCACAAGGAAACTAATGATGAGCTTTTTAGAGCCTAATCATTGTAAATATTGCCATGGTAAAAAACAGGGTATTATGGCTATTGACCAAATATAAATTAACTAGTTGAAGAGCCCGTGTACACAGGCCACAGTGCCAGCCGTTCGCGGGGCAATCATGCACAGTAGAGACTGCCCGCACCGAGGCTGATACTTCGGAGCGCCTCCTCCAAGGTATCAGCCACTTCACGGGCAGTCTCTACTGCGCATGACTGCAGCACGCGCAGCAGTCTCTACTGCGCATGACTGCGTCATTACAAACATTTTAGCTAATTATTAAATAGGATTATATAGGATAGAAGAAGAGGCGGTAGAGAAAAGTGGCTAAGACAAATGGAGACGTATTGAGTCTATGAACTAGTAACATTAATACCACATGCTCTAAATATTGATATAGATCTATCAGCATTCATTGAATAAGATAGGTAACTGGTGATTGATGCACCGAGTCCTCAAGTTCCTGGGTCAAGCAATATCTCTGAAGTGCCAAAGGGTGTTTTCCTTTGGAAACTCTAGGACATTCCTTTTTGGAGGCTAGTGATCTTTCCAGAGGAGAAATATGGGATGCCTTGTGGGTAATGAGGTACCCTTTGGATTTCAGACACTTGATTTGTGATGGTGGGGTTAAGAAATATTTGCTTTTTGATTATAGATTGGAAGTACCCATAGACATATGTTCAACTAGTGAGTTGTACCCTCTGGGGAATACCAGGGAGGTTGTTATACTGCAACAGGTCACTGCATCTTCATTACTATTCGTATTTAATGGAGAAAAAGGTAATTCATTGTTTAATGAAAGACCCATATTCCAATTAGAACATTTTTTAATATTTTAGTTCACTTGTCGTATATATATACACGTGATCTAAACTTAAAAGAATGGATGGCATGATAAGAAATAAATTACTTTCTGACCACAGAGAGAGTTTCCTCCATTTTAAGTAATTGAAAACTTCATATAAATGGGTACATTCCTAAAAAAGATTCAGGTTTTACTACATACAAGATGAGGAATCATGGGTCTGGAGTGTACTACTTAATACCTACTATGGGTAAATAGGCCAATTGCAGGGGGAAAATATAGATTTTGTTTTACAAATATATGTGTTTAATCCTAAATTTGTTGGAGTAGATGTGTGTGTTGAGTGGTCTATCATGTTTGACTCATCTTATTTTATAATTACTATTATTATCATTATTTCTATTTTTCATTATATTTTATTTTTTATGTTAGTAAGATTTAAATATATGAGAGAGTTTCATTTCGTAGTAAATAGGTGTGTTTTATTAATATTGAAGCAAAACAACAAAAATACAAATGTGTCTTACTTGGCAATATATGTAAGCTGGAAATGGCTTGTGGTTTCATTAGTATTTAAATTTATCTCTGTTGCCCAACATATATATATATATATATATATATATATATATATATATATATAATAACTATGTCGCTTAATCTGTGATCACAATAAGGCTTGATGTTTAGACAGACCTAGGCAGGATTACCTCCAAATCCAAAATATCGCCCCTGGGAATAATTTACTCTGGCTCACCATCTCTCTGATTTGTATTCCACCACAGAGTACCAGGCTAAGCCAAATGAAATAAACAGACTGAAAAAATTAAGAATCTTATTCAAGATTTATATTTTTATAAACAAATAAATAATGATTAATTGTGGCCCGCCCTCCCATCCTGCTAGTACCTGTCACAAGGGAAAGGCCCTGATACACATTGGACCAGGTCAATCACAATACTCCATGAAGCTGCAGTCATCCTTCCAGTCCTCCAGACAGTCTAGTCAGTTAAAGTGGTAGTAATACTACCTTGGTGGTTTGAGAGCTATAAGCTGTCCAAGTTCCCCTTTCCCTCCCCTTTGCCCACACGTCAGCTTTCTGAGTTACAGAAGCAGATCCCGTTCCATAGACCGTCCTGCACTCTCAGTGGCATAACAATAGGGGTCGCAGGGGTCGCACCTGCGATCGGACCCTTCACTCACCCAGCCCGACATAATCTCCCAGCGCTCTGCATTACTAAGAACCGCACGGGAGCTTGACTCACCCCTAGACCACCAGGGACTCGAGGTAGGAGGAGGGGGGCGGTCAGTAGGGGCATTGTGGAGAATGAGGGGCACTGTGGAAGGGGCATTGTGATGGGGGCATTGTGAAGAATGAGGGGCATTGTGATGGGGGCATTGTGGAGAATGAGGGGCATTGTGGAAGGGGCATTATGGAGACTGAGGGGCAATATGGAGATGGGGGCATTGTGGAACGGGCAATATGGAGAAAGAGGGGCAATGCGGAAGGGGCATTGTGGAGAATGAGGGGCATTGTGATGGGGCATTGTGGAAGGGGCAATGTGGGGAAAGAGGGGCATTGTGGAGATGAAGGGGCACTGTGGAGAAAGAGGGGCATTGTGGAAGGGACAATGTGTAGGTGGCCAATGTAGTTGAGGGGGGCCAATGTGGTTGGTGGGGCCATGGCAATTCTTGCACCAGGGCCCGGTGGTTTCTAGTTACGCCTCTGTGCACTTTTAAGCAGTGCCATGATCGCACTAGTTAGGTGGAAATACTTCATTTGAATGGTCTAAAATGTGTGCTTGTAAACCAGGCACACGTTGTAGACACTTCAAATGAAGTATTTCTGCCTAACTAGCGTGATCATGGCGATGCTGAAGAGGGCATAAGGATCTGTTGATCGGGATCTGCTTCTGTAACTCGGAAAGCTGACACGCGTGCAAGAGGAGGGAAAAGGGGAACTTGGACAGCTTATATCTCTCAAACCACCTAGGTTTGAGAGATAGGACTTGGTGCAAGTAATTTTGTTTTTTAATACATATTGAATTAAATATACTTATTTCTAAGTATTACTATCACTTTAAGACCATTCATCACAAACCCTGGTGCACCACACCCACATGCTGAAACCATGCCTGCACCTACTTAACTGCCATTCCCCACCATTCCTCCAGCTCTTTCTCAAGCTGTAATAGCTAACCACCTTCAAACAAACTTTCTTTCCATGCCCACAGTAGTCAAACAAAAATCTAAAATAAAGATACAGCTAACTGATACTGATATTCAAACAGATCATACCATTAACTAGTAGTGGGATATTTCCTAATCAGTAAGGTTGAGGTAGTAAGAACAATTTTAGCAATTCTGGAGCAAACCAGCTGCACCATAGGGGATAAAGAAAATGTACATTTATTTAAATGGGGATTTTAACCCATGGCATGTTAGAGACAACTCCAGCATGAGACCAACATGCAATTAATTGTTCACCGCTCTGGCCCTTGGGGATATGAAAACACAAAATAGATAATTTGTCTGAGATAATGTAGATATTATCAAAGTGTGTGATACCTTGGTAGCTAAGAACAATATAGAGAGTTATGACCAATGGGTGCAGTGCAGACAAGATGTTGTTCCAGGAAATATCCAAGTATCTTTTGAAGTCAGGACAGCATTGTTTACCCACTTGGGGAGGCTTCTGCTTTTGTTTTGTTTTTTTGCTTGTTTATTTGTTTTCTTGCCTTTCTCTAGCTCAACAGAAAAAAAGAGATGCAGCAAAGGTTGGACTTGATCATCACATGCCTTTTTATCAACCTCATCAACTATGTTACCCCTCTAGCGTTCAGGGAGTTAAAAGCCACTTTTAAAGCAATGGGGATTTGGGGAATTTGTATATATCCTTTGGGTGCATTTGGCTTGCCCCAGAATTGCTCCAGATCTTCATCCACAGTGTTAGTAGCTGACAAAATTACATTTTGATTGTAGTCAAACTTCCTGTGCTATTAGGTCCATATGAATTCTAAACATGTCATTCAAAATGCTATATTCTTTTAGTCTTTTGTTTTGGAAATGTTTATTACTTAGAGATTATTGAAGCATGTTTAGGAAGTTGTTCATATTTGCAATGGTGTTTTAATGAATACATGCATCTGTTCTCCTACATATTGGAGTATCAACAGCAACAGATGCAAAACCAAATAAGATCAAACAAACCTTTCCTCATGATGTAGACTAATGGAAAATAAATTGTCCTAGTCAACAGTAACTCTTCTACAATGGCAATAGCATATTTGTGCATGCATAAAGCCTACTGATGGCTGTAATCAATATATAATAGTGCTTTGTTTAAAGGAAAACTAATTCTAAAGTCCAGGCTGAAGTACATGAAAGAGTTTTTTATACCATGATAGAACTTAAGTGAAATCGATTTGTGCTGGTTTTCAATAGGCTGGAGGAGCAATTTTCCTTTATTCTCCTCATTTAGCTGTCAGAAGACTAAACTCAGCTGTCCAAGACACAGCCAGTAAGGAGAGGAAAGAAAATTGTTTCTCCCAACCTGGTAAAAATAGCACATCAATATCTATCTTAAGTTCCATCACAGAAACTTTTAGAAGGATATATGAGGTTGTTACAACATGCCCTTCCATATAAGAGCAAATAGTGTTTCACCTAAACATGTGTTCTACCACACAGATGTATATATGAATATGTATAATATTATTTATAAGGGGCTACACATTGTACACAGAGACTTACAGAAGATGAATATACAATAAATAAAACAGTTAGTGAAAAAACAGGGGTTACATTACATGTCACACTCATAGAAACAATAGGACAGAGATTCCTGACCCAAAGAGATTACAGTCTAATTCGGTAATAGGAGACAGACAGGCATGAGGGTGGCAAGTGCAGTACATTGCACTGCTGTCATTAACAATAGGCTGCACATAATGCTAGCACTCCAAAAATATAGATTTAAAAGGAAACTTTCACCTAGAATATGTTTTATATTGATAAACATATTAAAACTGTAAAAACTACAGAGATGATGGCATTGATTTCCTAGTGTTCTAATTTTTCAGGAAACACTATGTTCTGTTGATCTTAGTCTTTTATGTAAATGCCCCCCCCCCCCACACACACACACACCTATTCAAACTCTCAACATCTCAGTATGACTGTTAAAACAATAAACAGCCTTTTGAAATCCCTCTTCCCAATTCTTGTCATTCATTACCTAGACACAGACAGATATAGCCTCATTCATTGTGTTGCTCTTTAACTTATTGTATTCTGTGTTTTGGGGATGACCTTAGTGAAGAATTAAACTGTCTCATAAAAAAGGTTTTAAAACTCTTATTTTGTAAAGTATTGATATATTGGCAAACACCACACTTTCAAAAAAATGATTTTCATATATATCTTCTAAAAATGAAGCCTATATCTGAGTTGTTCAGGCTATGTCTTAAGCTTATAACAACCACCAAGAATGTACTTTAATAAAAAAAAAACTATGATTAAATCAAGTCTGTCTGACCAGTAATTTAAACAAAGTCTTCCTGAATAGTTATTTTAGATCATCAAACTTTCAATTCCAATCATAAGTGTTAATTGTATTAGTCCAGTTGTCCAATAAAGGACAATATATATAAACAGTGAGATATCTGTGCCTCCTATTAATGAGAAACTATCCTGTACTGACTGAGCTCGAATGTTGAATCATGCTAGTTTATGGAGCTGTGAAGAAGCACCATTTCCCAAGTTCAATAATGAGACTGTGACTGATGAATAGGAGATGCCCCAATTGTTTCACGAGTAATTCAAAGGAATCCCATTTTTCTCTCGGGAAAGTAAGTGACTGCTTGGATTTACCTATACCAAAATACATAACTATCCGAGGTAAATGAGGACATATGAATGGCATCCATGCCCTATATGCAGGTATACAGAAAATACTGTACACGGCTGCTGCCTAGATAAAATTATTAGGCTTAAAATGATGTTATGGTTTCAACAGACAACAAATTCTGCTCTTGGGCATTAGAAGCCCATATACAGAAGAGAAAACAGGAGAGCCAATCTCCTGTAAGGGTGATACCATTCACAAAGGAACCCAGAAGAACCACATAGACTGGTAATCACATGACAGAGAGGCATAGCTCTGCATCTAGGTTATTCACACAACTTCTGGAATAGGTCCCATTACAGCCATCTTGAATTTTGCATTTCAGTGTATCCTACATCTCTCCTATCATCAGATCTTCATTTCCAACTTGCTGAGCCCTTATAACCATTATCCCCAAGCCAAGCAGAGGCCCCACAAATTATATCAATTACAAACCCATATGCCTTGTTTCAGTTCCATTATAAATAAGAAATATTACTTGTGAAGGCTGCCACTTTTCCTATCAATCATGGAACATTTAGCTACAGCCAGTAGAAACAACATAGATGGAAGGAAAACTGGAAGTCTACTTCACAAAATGGCCATCGTTGCGGACAGGCTACTACTACTATTAGTGGTCGCTCATCCTCACATATCACTGCCTAATATAATCTCTGAATGTAAACAAATGGTGAACATTCTAGTCTTAAAATGAATTCCTATAAATTAAAAGTTTTAAACATTTCTCTTCCATCATCCTCTACTCAAACTCTAAAACAATGTTTCTAATCCAAATGGCATAAGCACCACATATATTCAACTTCCCTACTGCAATCCTGCCCTATCCCCCCCACACACACAAAAAACATCCTTCCTAAATAATATTCACTCCCTGATTTCCAAATTCATATGATCAAAAGGAAAAATACTCGAAACTAAAAAATAATATTGTTACTCTTTTAAAATGCTACAGTGATCTAGCTTTACCAGTTATGGGTAAATATAGTTGACTTTACTGAACAATAAATTGGTGCTATATCTTCTAAAATAATCCTTTGGAAAATATTCTTTAGAAAACCAACCAAACAATATCTTAAAACCCCCCAAAAAACAACTATCATGCCTGCTTTTAAGAACTGGGATTAACCAGTCACACAAAAATGTATCCAATGCTCTCAAACATTTCTCATGATGTCATATAGCGTGTTCTCCTCCATCACAAATAGTATGCTAGAAATGTATCAAGCAGAAACTCTTCATCTTTACTGGTTTTAAAATCATTCTTGAACAAAATTTTGGCACAGATAAAAGCCATTATCAGAAAAAATCCAAAAGAGCCATTACAGATACTTATTCATTACATCAAAATGCCAAGTTCTGCATATAAGAAGCTTTCTACACCATCATACCACTGCAAAGTCTTTAACCCCATTCTACTGAAGAAAAACTACAATAATTACCCAACAAAAAATTGTTAAAAATTAACTCCATAATGTCCATAGCAGAAATAATCATTCACAAGAGAGACACAATCATTGTTAATTTGTATTGTCGGCTGCTGGATTGACTTTTAGGTCTCTGATAAGCGTGTTCCCTCTGATGCCTAACTAAATGGTCTACTAAATGTGTTTGTGATTAGTGATGAGCGAGCGTGCTCGGCCGATGCTCGGATCGGCTCGAGCATCGCTCTGCTCGGCACATGGCGGTACTCGTCGAGTACCGCCATGTGCTCGCCCGACATGTTCGGGTGGCGGGGATCTGTGCCGGAAGAGGCACAGATCCGAAGAAGCTCCGCTGGACCACCAGGGACTGGAGGTACGGGGGCATTGCGGAGATGAAGGGGGCATTGCGGAGATGAAGGGGGACATTGTGGAAGAGGGGCATAGACTCTATGCCCCTCTTCCACAATGTCCCCCTTCATCTCCGCTATGCCCGTCTTCCACAATGTGCCCCTTCATCTCCGCTATGCCCCTCTTCCACAATGTGCCCCTTCATCTCCGCTATGCCCCTCTTCCACAATGTCCCCCTTCATCTCCTCTATGGCATAGAGGAGATGAAGGGGGACATTGTGGAAGAGGGGCATAGCGGAGATGAAGGGGCACATTGTGGAAGAGGGGCATAGCGGAGATGAAGGGGCACATTGTGGAAGACGGGCATAGCGGAGCTGAAGGGGGACATTGCGGAGCTGAAGGGGGCATTCGGAGATGAAGGGGGCATAGCGGAGATGAAGGGGGCATTGACCAGGCACCCTCCCCTCATCAGAGCAGGGGGTGCCTGGTGTCGCCCCATTCATTCCAATGGGGCTCGGGTGCTCGGCCGAGCACTCGAGCCTCAGGGGGTGCTCGGTCAGAGCACCCGAGCACCCGAGCATCGTGGTGCTCGCTCAACACTATTTGTGATAACTGTTATTCATTACCAGATATTTAGGGCTGTATTCAGATATCTAAAGATGAGCAATTTTGGAGTAGACAAACAGTACCATAGGAGACATTTGGAATTGTCAATTTATTTAAATGGGGGCTTTTAACTCCTTAAATGCTAGCTGTTATTAAAAGACCCATGTAAATCAAAAACATTTTCTAGAATTTACATTTGCTCCTTTAATACCTTTATTGCAATGTAATTCTATAAGCCTTTGTAAACATGGCTCTGTATCACGGTGCCCATGATCTCACGTTCTGTCGACATTGCTACTTCCTGCCTATTTCCTGCTGGTTTCTTATTGGCCGCTGGGTTCTGCTCCGCCCAGTGTTTGCCTTTTTAAGCTAAGTCCTGTCATACCTTTGGCGTCCTTTCGTGGTGTTCCTGACCTGGCGTTTGTTGCTGTGATTCCTGCACCGTGTATGATCCGGTTTTGCCTGACCTTGCTCCTGTCTCTGTTGCCGTGTTACCGTTGCCGACCTGGACTGCCTGACTACCGCTCTCTGTGTACCGATTCAGGCTGTCGCTGACTATCATTCTCTGTGTACCGATTCAGGCTGTGGCTGACTACCACTCTCTGTGTAACGATCCAGGCTGTGGCTGACTACTGCTCTCTATGTACTGATCCAGGCTGTGGCTGACTACGGCTGTCTGTGTACCAATTCAGGCTGTGGCTGACTGCCGCTCTCTGTATACCGATCCAGGCTGTGGCTAACTATCTCTCTCTGTGTACCGATCCAGGCTGTGGCTTACTAGCGCTCTCTGGTACCGATCTAGACGGTGGCTCAATAGCGCTCTCTGTGTGTTCCCAGGTCTGACTGACTACGCTAGCTATTCCGATCCTGGCTGTAGTTGTGCTCTATTGGTGACCTCCTGTTATCCTAGCCTTCGAGGCTATTGCCCAGCCAGTGCGTGTCAGTAGAGCCTCCTCTCCTCAGTATTCCGAGCCTGAGCCTGTGCCTGTCCGTTCAGTCTGCGGTTACCCCAGTCGCCTGAGCCTGAGCCAGTGCCTGTCAGTGTTGCCTTCAGTTACCTATACCTCCCGAGATTGAGCCTGTGCCTGTCAGTGTTGCCTTCGGTTACCTATATCTCCTGAGATTGAGCCTGTGCCTGTCAGTGTTGCCTTCGGTTACCTATATCTCCTGAGATTGAGCCAGTGCCTGTCAGTGTTGCCTTCAGTTACCTATATCTCTTGGGATTGAGCTTGTTCCTGTCAGTATTGCCTGTGGCCCTCTGGACTGGTCCTGTGCCTGTGCCTGCCTGAGTCCCCTCCATTGTCCAGTCCTCAGGGATTCTCCCTGTCCATCTGGTCAGTCCTGCCTCTGGTCTTCCTGCCTGCTAACCTAGGGCAGACCAGTGTTAGCCAGTGTGCTCTCCAGTTACCAAGACTGTGTCACTCTACAGTGTTCCTGTTGCCTGTTCTCTCTTCTCCAGCTCCTGGGGATTCTGTCCTGCAGTACCTACCCTCAGCTCATGGGCCGCTTCCTAGGTGGTACTGTTGAAGTTCTGTTCCTGGTTCCAGTCTTCTGTTCCTGTTATTATATTATTGCCTGTTTCGCTTATTTCTGTACCCTGACCTGTGTCAGATTTGGGAAGTGCCTTGGTACTGTCCTGATCTGGACCTGTGAAGGGGATCCTGTGTTCTTTATTATTCTTAATAAAGCTGTTTTTACCTTACCAAATAGTCTGAGAGTTCTTAAAACCATGACACTCTGACCCCTTTTTTCCCAAATTCTATACCCCTTAAAAACCCTTTTTATTTCTGCAACCTCCAACCTTTAAAACAAAAAAATGTTAAACATTGAATAAAAGAAACGTGAAAATATTTTGTCATAACTGTTAACTGTTGTGAAGGAAAATTAGAGATTCTCTGTGGACTGATCAGCTAAACTTCATTTCTGTTAATTTACATGGTACTACATTTATTAATATAGAGTTCTTTCAAAGTGACCTGAACAACACTTAGCAGGGCGCATGTTACAGAAGTTAGTTCATTGCATAAAATTAATGATGAGATTCCAATCCATTAGCATGGAAATTCAGGGCTTATTACCACTGTTAGGGAAACCAAAGTAACATCGGCACTTTTATGTCCCAGTTTGTTATTCTGTTACCTGTGCTGTCACAAACTACTGACAGTTAAAAAAACACAACAGGCACAAAATTAGCTCCCATTGAAAACAAGGAAGCACCACATTTTTCATTCAATTAAATGTGGTAGCCATTAACATGTATTCAGGAACTCTATTCTAATGGTATTTTAGTCCCAAACAAACCTAGGTGTTGAATTCCTAACACGTGATAAAACCACCAACGTGTAATTGAAGAGTGTAAAAACATAATACATGCATGAGCAATAAGGTAAGGCATCTCTACACTGGTGACCCATGGAGCTACTGATATGGGGCCATATCCCCATATCAATACATCCAAGTTATCAAAAACATAAGTGAAACCAAACAAATAACACGTTGAGTGCCAAAGGGGTATGCAACGCATGTCAAGGCTTTAGGGCTGTAACACTTGAATTTGGAGGTCCAGTGGTATCTATCACGATGTCCGTGATTGCCTCCAGTGGCATGCTATTATACAGGCAACATTGTTCTTGCCTTACCTGTCGCTCAAATACTACGCGCTATTCTTATAGGCCACTGATTAGTGGTCTCCGCCCATATGCTAGGCCTTATAGGCCTCAGCCCTTTTGTGGTGTACCTGAGCATTGTGCTTCTGTGTTTTGTTTATTGATTCCTGTGTATGACTCCTGGCTTCGTCTGACTTCTGTTCCGGTTGAGACCTCTGGCTTCGCCTGACTACCTGATCCGACTGAGACTTCTGGTTTCGTCTGACTACCTAATCCGGCTGAAACTTCTGGCTTCGTCTGACTACCCGATCCGGCTGAGACTTCTGGCTTCGTCTGACTACCCGATCCAGCTGAGACTTCTGGCTTCATCTGACTACCCGATCTGGCTGAGACCTCTGGCTTCGTCTGACTACCCGATCCGGCTGAGACTTCTGGCTTCGTCTGACTACCCGATCCGGCTGAGACCTCTGGCTTCGTCTGACTACCCGATCCGGTTGAGAACCCTTGTTGACAGTTGCTCTGCTGCGCTCCCGACTCAGGTTGACTTACCACCTACTGCCTACCCAGGCCTGGCTGCCTTCCTCCCTTGGTTTACTAGCCTGCTGATACCGTGCTACTGCTTCCTGGCAGTACGTGTGCTTGTTGCCTAGTCTGTTGTTCACATGCAGCCTATCCTGGGTAGCCGGTAATATCCCCTAGTGTTCTAGGGTCTGTCACCTCTGTCTGTCAGTAACCCCTAGCAATCTAGGGGCGGTCACCATTGCCTGTCAGGGTCCCTAGCATCTAGTGCTTATCCGTTACACTGTCCCTTTACCTGGTCTCATGAAGGTGGAGACTGTGCTCTCACTCCTGGTGGTGCCCCAGTATTCTGGAGTATAGTCCGGTAGTAATCCTCCTACCTGTCTAGTGAATGGTTGGGAAAGTGTTGTTACGCTTTTCCCAGACCAGGCCTCGTGAAGATAGGCGAAGGTGGTCTCGCTCCTTGGTTGCTACAGAGTTCTGGAGTATATTCTGTTCACTTCTCTTCCACCTGTCTAGTGAAGTGTTGAGGAAGTGTCGTTACACTGCCCTATACTGGGCCTCGAGAGGGTAGAAGAAAGTGCTCTCGCTCCTTGGTTGGTCCAGCGTTCTGGAGTATATTCGGTTCACCTCTTTTCCACCTGTCTAGTGAAGTGTTGTGGAAGTGTCGTTACACTGTCCTATGTCGGGTCTCATGAAGATGGAAGAGGTGCTGTAGCTCCTGGTAGATACTCCAGCGTTCTGGGGTATAGTATTTCTCTGTCTTCAAGCCTGTCAAGTGAAGGGTTGGGGAAGTGCTGTTGCATTGTTCCTACCTGGTCTAGTGAAGGTTGGAGAGATATATTCTTTCTTTAAATTCTTTATTAATAAAGTTAATTTTATTGTATCTGTACTTGTCGAGTGTTGTTATTTCACAGTCACCCCCATGACAGTATCTTCCTCAGACAGGTCTACTAGTTTACTTTTTCATTAATTCCTCTTTAAATCCTCTTTATTCATCTCTAATTATTCTTTCCTTCTTATTTAAGTCTAAAAATAAATGAAACGATATTCACCATTCGATCGCCGCCGCTGCCGTTAGAAAGAAAAAAAAAATACCATAGCTGTTCCTGCTGGGGCCATTGCCTTTTATAATGCCAATCTCTGTTCAAATTGCTTACCGCTCTCCCATTGGCTGAGATGTGGGATTACACAGGGCAGGGAACGTTGCCAATCAGCAGCCAATCACTATCTAGCTGGAGGGGTCACAAATGAGTGATTTGTCATCCCTCCAGCTAGCCAATCATTGAATAGCTCTAGGGATGATGAAACATGAATTCAGAGATTGGCCATGTAGAAGCCAGTTTCTGTTCATATTTCACTCACTCTGGCTTGGGCAACGACCCGAGTAGTAACACCTATGGGGGTATTTTTTTTTCTTTCTAATTGCATTTTTATTTTTATTTCTTGGATTTAAAGATGAAGGAAAAAAGAATTACTGAAGAATAAATATGATTTAAAGAGGAAATAATGAAGAAGTAAAGAAGAAGACAAAGGAAGACCAGAGTGAAGAATTGGGGTGGGTGAAAGGTCCCATTGTGTTCCCGTGAGAAATTCCACGAAAACCATGTGGTTGTCCACTTTTTCACTTGAAGATCCACATTGGACAAACCCTTTCAAATGTCCTCCTTTTTCTCCCACACCAAAAATGTTCCCTGTTTTTCAACGACTGCAAACATCCCTCCTGTTTACTTACATGTACTTCACATTTTCATTCCATGAATGCGATGTTTCCAGGAGTTGAAACAGAAAATGAAACCGCTAGAGAGGGTGCTACATGATTTTCTGGCTATTTATTTAGCAAAATAAAGACAGTAGAGGCTCACAGTGTGTGCTGTCACACAGTAACACTATGAGCACCTGGATGAAAAAAAAACTGAAGAACTGGAAGAACTGTGATGCGTCTAATGAGTCAGAGGAGGAAATGACCACCACCAGCATGGAAGGGTCTGGGTGCCCTTATTCCCCAGACCCAATGATGCTCAGTGCCCCTACATCATCCCTTGGGATCTGGGAGAAAATTGTGACCAAGGCAGAACTGGGTAGCAGTGTGAGCAGCATAGATCAGCTGCCTGTGCCTTCTACTACTACTACTGTCAGTGAGAACCTTAAGTCACACTTGTCATCCAAAAACAGTCCCAGTACTACCACACAGCAACTAGAGAGTGGTGGGGGTGAGGGAGTGGGTGGTGGATATGGTAATTGTGTTGAAGCAGCTGGTCGTGGAACTAGCGTGTGTGTTGGTCCTTATAATGCTGAGGTGGAATGGGAAGTGATGATGATGATGAGCAGCCAGACTGCCATTCACGGGAGTCTACAACATCCCCCTGACCCTGTGATTCCCCTTCCACATGGCATTGTGCCTCTGGGACATGATGATGAAGAAGGCAGTATTAGCATTAGCACAGATCAGCTACCTGTGCCTGCTGCTAGTGGGTTTACTATCAAAGTGTCGCATGTAAAGTTTTGCGTCGTGAAATTACGCATTTATTCAACCGCATCATTTAAAGTGTTGAAATTAGTTTAGCATCGTAAAGTGTCGCAAATTCTACATTTCGCGTAGTTACGAATGTCACATTCACCATATCGCGTGTTAACATGTTTCAGCATTAATGACGCAATATGGATGCAATATTGACACAATTTGGGTTCAATACTGATGCACTTTGGTTGCAATATGGGAACAATATTGGTGCAATATGGGTGCAATACTGCCGTAATTTGGTTTCAATACTGACGCAATTTGGGTTCAATACTGACGCAATTTGGGTTCAATACTGATGCAATATGGGTTCAATACTGATGCAATATGGGTGCAATATGGGAACAATATTGGTGCAATATGGGTGCAATACTGACACAATATGGGTGCAACCCAAAACCAACCCAAAAGCCACCAAACCGATCCCAAATTGTGCCAGTGTTGAACCCAAATTTTGTCAGTATTGCGTCTGCCATGGGTAATGCAGTGGATTTAGAAAGCCTGGAAACTGGAGCATCCACCTTAGGTTGAGCTAATGCCGCTTCAGAAAAGGGGTATAACTTAGCAAACGCGCAGCGGCACGGGCAGTCTCTACTGCGCATGACTGCAGCTCGTGCAGTCGTCTCTACTGCGCATGACGGCTTCTGACAAACATCCTAGCGAATTATAATATAGGATGAATTTCTGTTTCATATTAGTGTGTTACCGGCTGTGCATTTTCAAAGTGTTTCTATCTAGTATTATAGCAAAAAAATGTTTTGAGTAAGATTTTTTAACCCCATGGATGCTAGGGAGGACTCCAATCGATTGCTTCACAATGCATTGGAAACCTATCTAGTATATAAGGGGTTAACATGCTAGTTTTTCCATTTCAGGTTATATGCATTTTCCATGCAGAAAAAAAGGAGTGAAATGTTTCTCTAGGTAAGAAACTGAAAGCTATACTGTTAGAATGCTGATGAGCTTAGCCATCAGGAAATTGACACGGTTACTTGCCCTAACTCACACTGGGATCCCAATGTGCTGCCCTATGCTTCAAAATCTTGTTCAGTTGACCCAAGCAACCTTAAGATATTTTCTTGATTTGAAATACTTATGGCTGATGATTTCCCTAGGGCTGGGATAGTCTTTTTATAACCACATTCTTGATCTGCACAGCCTGTAGAGTTGATCTCTTTGGGGATGCAAACCAATTCTTGATTTACAACAACTGTTGCACTTGTTGTTCAGAGGTCAGACAACTGTCTAAACTGGACCAGGCAGTGTACAGAAAGATTACCCACTGGTATCATAGTTACACTGTATATTACTGGCTGATGAACTCATGTTAGTGCTTTGTATATTTTATTTTTATTGTGAAGCAGGGATATGCAATTTTATGAACCATGCAAAGTTATTATTAATATTTAATTGTCAGTCTTTTCACAGGGATTGTCTAAAAAGGCTAACCACAGGATTTTTTCATAACTGAGTGTCCAGTGTATCCAATACACTGGACAGCCATCTGACACTCAAAAGTTAAACTACATGAGGGGGATGTACACAAATATAAGACAATTTTTTTTGTGTGTGTGTGTGTGAGTGTGTGCAAAATGGTCTTGTGTCTGCTCAACACCTATTTACAATCAACTGGCATATTTACCTTGCACAGCACTCTTATCTTTCACCCACTGACCCGGCAGTTCATGCAGCTGGAAGCACATTTACTATTTAGAATTTACGGAACACCTTCTGTGTCAGAAGGTCTAGACTGTAAGCTTTCAATAGAAGGGCCTCTCTGATCCTTTTGCAGTTGTATTTTTAAGAATAACTTTGAGCAGCATGCACCAAGGGGTGGGCAGTGTGGAAGTGTATGGGTGTTTTGGAGCATTCCATTCCCCCTCACCCAGCAAAGGCTATGTACAAACTGGGAATGGATTAAATTGGTGAAGAACTCTTTCTTTTCCTTGCATCTGATTTTGAGACACTGTAGAGGAGTTGTTCTCTTAGATGGTGTACACCAAATCACACATGCATAGCCATATATGTGTGGGTCTTGCTCTGTGTCAGCTAACCCTCTCCTCAAGAGCCACCATGTTTTATGGCTATCCCAGCTGGAGTACAGATGGACTAATTAGTGGCTTAGTTACTTTAATTGGTCCACCTGTGCTCATTCAGTGATGTCCTGGAAACATACATTGTTGGTAGCTATTGAGGAACAGGCTTGGCTACCTGTATATGTCTCATGCATTCCCTTCACTGACTCCTACTATCATAGTCATGTTTGACAGTGCTTGTTATTTAATTTGTCAAAAAGCACAAAAACCTATCTAGGATCCATAGAATAATATTGGAAACAAATGGCACAAGCAGTGAATGATGGGAATTGTATTTTGGCTGCAAACAACTGGAGGGCTTCATGTTGCTCACTACTGTTGTAGGTGCAGAGGACAGAGATTTCTGTGCTTGTTTTAGCCTACGGCTATGATTGGCTGCTCAGATGATTGTGACGACTTGCAATCCATCTGTGTTTGAAGTTGTTAGACTAATGGAATGTACTAATTAAATATAGATGAACATGATTCCCATGAAATAAAATGTAAGTAAACTTACATTTGCAAAATAACCAGGTCTGTAATAGATTATTTACATCCAAACACTGTGGGACTTATGTGCTAAAGCAAAGAAGAGTAATTCTGGACCAAACCAACTACACCAAAGGGGAGGAATTAAAAGAAAAAAAAAGTTGATTTAACTCCTTTAATGACAGAGAGGTATCCATCACATTGCTTTACTTCTCTAGTAAGAGGTTAAGAGTCCTATCAACCTCAATTAGCCATTTTATTTATCCCATAAGATGCAATAGGCTTCCCCAAATCTTTCCATTTCTTTTTGGGCATAAGGCCCTGAAAGCGAATAGCACTGACATGATGATTGATTTTTACCTTAAAGGGATAGTAATACTTTGTTTTATCTTTATTTTATTTTGTAGGCATTAAAAAAACACGAAGAATGATATAAGTCTTATCTCTCAAACCTTTGTGGTTTGAGAGATATTCACAGACAAAGTTTCCCCTCCCGCCCCTTTTACCTAGTGTAAGCTATCTCTTCTCAGATGTGGAATCTGGTTGTAAGACCAGACAGATAACAGAAGGGGACAATCTTCTTCCTATGAGAACAATGAAAGCCCTGCCCCCCTTGACAAGTTTTTCAGTTTTTCCCTTATCTTAATTGAAGATTGTCCCTCTCTGCAGTCTACCTGGGCACCTCCCTTCTGATCTGGCTGAACAGTGTTACATCAGTAAAAGGGGCGGGAGGGGGATACTTTGCCATTGAATTACTCTTGAACTACATCTCTGACAGAATTGAAATAACACTCTCTAAAGTCCAAATACTATGATGATTAATTAGAGCTGCTTTTATTATGAAACATTATTATCACTTATAAATTCGTAGTATTGTGGCAACAGGCCAAAGAGCCAGTATATAATTTGACACATTTGCTAGTGTGATCTCCAGCTCATTGAAACACAATGTAGGTGATGTGCCAGTGATAAAGCAGAGATGACTTATCCAGTGATATCACCTCTCCAAGTCCTATGTTATTCTATGGAGCAAATGCATTAAGATTTCTCCAGCTCTGGAGATCTTGGTGCATTACCTCCAAGGAATAATATAGAAACTGGAGAAGTGATATTTCTGTAGAAGTTATCTATGCTTTGTTAACTCTACATTACGCCTTAGCTCATCTCCTCCACCACACACACATCTCCAATTCCCATGTTACTTGATGGAGCCAATGCACTAAGATTTCTCCAACATTGGTGATCTCAGTGCATAGACTCTATAGAATAACATAGGAATTGTAGAAGTGATACAACTGGAGAAGTAAACTGCACTTTATCACCTCTTTATCACGCCTTAGTGTATAACTTCCAATATGTTGAAGACCTCGCTAGCATTCGAGAAGGAATGGGCGAAATGTTTCACCCTAAAAGAGAAAACTGATAAAAATGGCACATTTTGTCTTCAAAAAGTGTATTTTTTTTTGGCTTTTTTCCACTGTGACCTCCCCACTGCAATGGCAGCCATAAAACCACACATAAAAACAAAAAAATGCAGGAGCGTCTCTCGATATAACATATAGCTATTTAACCCTTTGAGTTCCAAAGAGGTATCCAATGCATTGCTTTGCAATTTGTTGGATACCTCTCTTGCACTCAAAGGGTTAATATAATATGGAAAACAATACAAGCATCCAAATAAAATGAATATCAACAAAATAAAAAATACCCCAAAAATAGAAAATGACCATAAATTAAGTGCTTAAATTAATTTATAGTCCTTCTTTATTTTTGGAATGCAAACAAATTAATCCTGCACCAACTAAATCAGAGGCCAAAAAGACACGAAATGGTGCAGTGCACTCTGGGTATTAAAGTTTAAAATGTACATACAAAACATGTGAAGAATTTGTCCCAGAACAGCTGTGGCAAACATGTTACAAAAAAGAATACCTATAAAATGAGACACAAATCTGAGCCAAAGGGATACAGATAACAATGTTTATTTGTGGTACTGAAAAATAATTGCAAATATTAAAGGGATAGTAAACCCCCCAAAAAACTTTAAGCCAAATTATAGGAATAATAAAAACATACTTAACGCCCTCATTCTCATCTCTCAAACCGTTATGGTTTGAGAGATGTAAGAAAATAAACACCTCCGCTCCCTCCCCCTTCTCATGCGTCCGCTGTATAGCGAACTTCATGAGATCCTGCTTCCGGGACCAGACGGCGGTTTTTCAGGGGAGCTGTCATCGAGATATCTAAGTATAATTACTTCATTGGAATGGTCTACAACATGTGCATGAAAGCCAGGCACACGTTGTAGGCCATACCGATGAAGTAATTATAGTTAGATATCCTGATGACATCGCTCCTGAAGAACCGCCTACAGTCGGGCGACCGGATTTTGCCTCTGACAGCTTTACAGCTCATCAGGCAGAAAGGGGAGGGAGCAGAGGTCTTTATTTTCTTACATCTCTCAAACCATAACGGCTTGAGAGATGGGAATGAGGAAGATAAGTATGTTTTTATTATTCCTATCATTTGGCTTAAAGTTTTTCGGGGGGTTTACTATCCCTTTAAACAATAATCCTAAGGTAAAATCAATTAAAATGGGAAAAAAACCCTAAACAGGGAACATAACACGGTAACCCACATAAATGGACTTAATAAGTCAATGTGTAAATGATAAAACCATAAATAGGGAAATAATACACGTCAGCTAAACATACATATAATAAAGTGGTAACAGTGCAATGTAAACTACATGTAATATTAAGGACATCGATAAATTGCAAAGAATAACCTAATGTGAGCCCAAAAAATGATATAAAGTGTGAAGTGGAATAAATCAAACCATAGCCGCAAAGTGGGAACCCAAAGGCAGTCCCCATAAAGACCCCACTCGTATCACCTAGTCGGCTTCATCAAGGGATTAGAAGCAGCAAAGAAAATTGCGCTCTTATGGGGAAAAGTAACCAAAGATTTAAAAAAACAATTGTGTTCATACTACATTTGAGGATGGAAGAATACATCAAGGGCAAATCAAGGACATAGTTACATCATCAAAGTGAGTCCTAGTGAGTCATACTAGTTGAGGTCATATGTATTCAAATAGTTAACCCAAAATTACTTATATAAGGAACAAAGAAATTCCCATATGCGATTGTAAAGCTGGTGGTATGGCATGTACAAAGTTAGCCCTCTATTGGCTAAAACTATAGTCACAATACAAAGAGAGATATATAATAAAGTGAAAAAATGTAAATAATTAAATTGCTACTCATATTGGGAACAAAAGAATCTTCCTATTGGCAATCCAGTTATATAGCCACAGAATAGAGTTCACCCATTATTAACTTTGGACAAGTCTCCAATTCAGGTACTAACCAGGCCATAGCCTGCTTCACTTCCACATATGCATGGGTTTAGATGCATTCAGGCTCATGTGGCCATAAAGATCATTTCAATAAAAAAATTAGGTAAATTATCAGAGCATCCATAGATTAGATATCAATTAGCAGATAGAATATCTATAGAAAAAATTATTAAATGACGCAGAATAGATTGCACCAATTGATTATGCTCTGTTCTTCACTTCTGTCCTTCAGTGAAGAAAAGAAAGATATAAGAAGGTAGAATGGGCTAAGTATAAACTGGCAAAATAACGGTTACCCTATTGTGTTCCATGTTTAGGGTTTTTTCCCTGTTTGCTTGTTTTCACCGTAGAAGTATTGTTTCATATTTCTGCAATTATTTTTAAGTACCACAAATAAAAATGATTGTTTTCTATATCTCTTTGGCTCAGATGTTTGCCTCATGTTATGGGTATTCTTTTTTGTGACTTATTCACCACAGCTGTTCTGGGTTGAATTCTTCAAAAGTTTTTTATGTATATTTTTATTTTTTGGACATTTATCGCTGGTAGATATAGAAATACTTACTGACCCCCTGCCCTCCAGCTGCAGCCAGGCTACAACTCCCATCATTCCCCTCTGGCAGGTAATGAAGGGAGTTGTAGACTGGAAGCAGCTGGAGAGTCTCTCTCATTGCCCATCTTCTCAGCCTTGTCCAGTGCTAGTGTGGAACCACCCATACAGACTACCCAGCCTTGTCCACTGCACTGGTCTGGTAGCCATAGAACCATATACACACTGAACTCCCAGCCTTGTCCACTGCACTGGTCTGGTAGCCTTTGAACCATATACACACTGAACTCCCAGCCTTGCCCACTGCACTGGTCTGATAGCCATAGAAACATATACATACTGACCTCACAGCCTTGTCCACTGCACTGGAAGCCAGAGAACCATAAATTCTGACTTCACAGGAGTCCCACTTTGTTCCATTGCTCTGGAATGCAATAGAACCACACACACACACATACTGAGTTTTCATAGCTGTGATAATTCATGGTAATAAGAGTAAAATGACAAAGCTCTTGTGGGAAATGTATTGGAGTTAGTGAAAAGGAGGGCATTTTATGGATTTTCAATGTGCAGGAAATTTAGCTGGAAACTCTGGAAAAAAATAATCAGAGTTTTCAGCCATCTCTACATCCAAGGGTTTCAATTTGCATTGTGTTAAATACAACTCTAAGGGGCTAGGTCACAATATATGATCAAAGTACCATAGATGCCATTCTGTAAAAACTATGGGCCATATATGTACAATCCAAGTGGAACAGTTGTTGGGAAAATTAGCTGCGCAAATTTACATTGATTCAAATGGACATTAAACCCCTTATTTTTGAGCATTTCTTTCTTCTATATCTTGTTTAATGTTGTGTAAGGACAGAAGAAATGGTGTAACCTTACTCCATATTCTTGTGTTACTCTATGGAGCATTCGTATGGAGCTTGCAGCAACTGACCCATTGAAGACCACAGTGGTGTGCAATACATTGATTTGCATGTCTGCCAGGATGGACTACAGTGATCATACTCTGTAGTGCATACCCTGATGTACAGACAAGGCATTGGAGGCTAACTGGAGGATTCATACATTCATCCCACTGTCTTTATTGATTTTCACCCCACTGTCTGCAAAATACCCTGGCACTCAATAAATAAATTATAAAAATAATAATACTTTCATACACGTCATTTTGACCTTTATTTGTTGCAGTTTCTACCGGAAATACAATTGAAAATACGTCTTTATATTCAGAATTTGAAGAGGAACCTGGAGAAACAGAGGTACTACTTAAAGGATAAATAAGGTTCTATAAACATATTGCAGGGCATGTTCTGCTTTACTAAACATGGCGACTACCTTGACTATTGCTTTATTCAAAAGAGATTCTAACAAAGTGGTGGAGCAGTTACTGTAACATTTTATGGACAACTGTAAACAGTGGCTTACGTTTCTAATGGAATGCAGCAGAATTACTGTCTAGAAACCATGTAGCTATATAACTGTAAAAAGCGAGTTTTAATGGTAATATCTTTAGAAGGTATGAGAGTACCAATGTTTTACTCAGCGTATAATTCCCTACAAAAGATAATGGGTTTTTTTCCCACAATACAGGTGCTTCAATATGCAGAAGTCTTTTACCGGAGTAATTTTTTTGTAATGATGGACATGAGAACAAGGCTGGGGTGACAGTGTATGTCATGTTCTGTGACTACAAGTCGAATAAAGTATTCTTTAACTTTGAGAGTAATAGTTTAGTCATGTTACCAGTACAAACTAGTATTAAATACATTTGATACTGATTCTTTGGTAACCATTGGATGTCAGAGAGGTCCCCAAATGTATTGTGAAGCATTGTACTAGAGATCTTCCTAACATCCAAGGAGCTAAAGGGCTTGGTTGTTAGGGTTCCACAAATATTGTGTGTGATACCAAATGAATACATAGTGCAGAAAGTTTGAACTCCACTATGTTGTACACATATTAATGCATGTGTACATTTGCTCCTATTGTCTGTTTTTATTCATGATGGATACTAGAACTTTCCATGCAGAAAGTCATAATTAACTTCATGATCTGTGGTATTTCTCTTGCTTGTCATCCACATTAACTCTGCAAAGGGAAAGGCAATGGACCTCTGATAGAAAATATATGTCAGTATGTTCAAAATGGCTGTTTTCAGTCATATTTACAATATCCATAAACCCCCTTTCTGAAGGACCAAAAGTAAGGTAATCTTATTCCAGCTTTGAAAATAGTTAGCTTATGGTAATGAAACATATAATCATCTTCAGCCATTGTCGATCCACTGCAGGATGAAGGCCTCCTCAGCAAGCCTCCAACAACTTCAGTCCCATGCCTTTTGTTGCCACTGTGTACTAACGAATTTGGTAATTTCTAGTTATTGACTCAAGAGCTACCAACAGTGCATGTTTTCTGGCAAAGGAGGCTCTAAGTTGTTGTGAGCATAAGTGAAAAATTCACATGGGACCCTTCTTTACTCCTGCCATTGCCATCGGATTTTGTTTACATGTGATGACGGTACTACATAAGTGTTCCGGGCCCTCTGACCAAGTGGGGGCCCTAAGCAGCTGCCTATTCTGCTTAAATTGTAGTGCCACCACTGTTATCCAGATATCCGAGCTAGAGCGCAGGTCGACTAGTTATTGGCTGATTCACTTTAATTGGCCTACCTATGCTCATTCAGGGATAACCAGAAAACATAAATTGTTGATAGCTCTTGAGGACTAGTTTTTATGGATATCCTTGATTAAGCACAGATAGCGTAATCAGTGCCTCTTGAATTCTGAATATACACTGTCTGTGCTGAAGATGAGAAATCCTTTAATCCAGGTTTATATACAATTCTTGAGGACAGATATGGACACCCCTGATGTAGTTTGCATATAATAGAATAGACCACAGATGGGCATCCTCAGGCCACCCAGCTGTTCAGTACTACAATTCCCATCATCCCCAGCCAACATTTGGCTTTTTCAGTTGTTCTGGATGATAGGAATTGTAGTCCGGAACATCAGGGGGCCTCAGATTGCCCAGCTCTGGCTTAGAATGTAAGTCCAATCCATGAAATGGGGAGCAGAGAGTGAACTGTGCCTTTACATAGTTTCTCTAAACGAGTGCCTGCTCCTGTGCCTGTGGACAGATGCATTCGTACATTCTAGGGCACTAACTCGACCAACATATATCTTCTATGCAAAAAAGGTGTACAGGAACATTTTACATTAATATGCTCTGCACCCAGTTTGAGTTTGTAAACAGTGTGATGCAAAGTAATGGCGCACTTTAAAATGCCCTTACACTCACAAAGTAGCTCTTTATCAAGCAAATGTTTTTTGTACAAATATGTTAGGCAGATATTGAACACAAAAACAGTTTCTTGTGCACATTTTTGTGCACAATTCAGTTTGTACAATCCCTTAAGTACAAGATTTTAACATGGTTGCTCTGCTTTAAGCTTCCACTGAATGACAATGATGACCTTACGGAAACTGATGACCCTACACTGTGCGAGTTTTGTCTCAAAGTTAAACAGCCCTTTCCAACTGTTGATCAACTTGTTTCAGAACCAGAGGAAACAGTAAGAGAATACGTATTAATTCCTATTATAATTCTTTATACAAACACAAAGGTCTCGGTTTGCTAAAGTGCAAGCTGATCTTTTTTGATGTAATGTTGAAGTGTGTGTGTGTGAGTGTGGTCTTTATGATTTTCCCCATTTAAAGTTTTTGCTATTTTTTGCACATATTCCAAGAGAACATTACATGTTTTTGCTTGCTGGAGAGTATGAATTCAATTTGGGGGTGGCGTATGGAAAATGTTTTCCATTTGCACCAGTTTTTGTGCTATTTGTATGTGAGATGCATTGCACACTCTTTTGGCACTCAACCATACTAATTGTTGATGTTTCAGAAATGACTTGTAAGAGTCTGTAGCTTCATATGGTATTGTGTTACAATGAAAATGACAAAATGTATTTTTGTATATCTAAATGTCTTCCATAATAGATGAGAGTTGGTACCGTGTTAGCCGTAGAAATACAGGCTAACACTTTACAAAAAATTTTGCATCCTAAATGTCTTCCAGCAGCATTGATACAGCCCCTCTCTTGGGTACTGGGGTTTATTGCCCAAATGATAGATTTTAACAGTCACCTGATGGACAGCAGCTGTCTGGATAGAATCGACATATCAGTCACTGTTGACTGCATCTCAGTCATGCTGCCTCCTGTGTCACTTACTCAGTATTCTGTGAATCATTCTTCTACTTAGTAACATAGTAAATTAGGTCAAGTAAGTCCATCAAGTTCAACCTTTGCCTCATAACCCAGAGACCTGCTGCTACCAAATAAGTTAGTCTTTATCAGACATTCCTGTTATGTCTACTAATTCACAGTATAACCCTGTATGTGCCCTTTTGAAAGACATGTATCTAATCTTCTCTTATATGTATCTGCCATAACCACATCCTCAAGCAAGGGATTCCATCATTTAACAGACTTCCTGTAAAAACCCTTTCATTTACTGAAGTTGAAACCTCCTTTCCACTAATCTCAAAGGGTGTCCACTAGTTATCTGATCAGGCCTTGGAATGAATAGCTCATCACAGAGATCCCTGTATTGACCTCTCATATACTTGTAAATTTTGATAAGATCTCCTCTTAGTCGTCTTTTCTCTAGAGAAAATAAACCAAGTTTGTCTAGATGTTCCTCAAATGTCAAGTCCTCCATTCCCTTAGTTACTTTTGTTGCTCTTCACCGCGCTGTCGCCAGTTCTAGAATATCCTACTTACTTAGGGAGACTTTTTCTCCCTATATATATATATATATATATATATATGCAACAGCAGATGTACAAACATCTTACATCAAGTGCACTCTCAGGTCTTTCTTAAATATAAAAGATTTTATTCAGAACATTAGCTCTTAACTGTCAACGTTTCGGCCCCTCTTGGGGCCTTCCTCAAGACACTAACAAACACCAAGTACCAACCTTAAATACAGTTTGAAGCCGAAATAGCGCCAAAAGCGCAGCGAGGCCGTTGAGACAACGTATCCGTACAGACTGGAACGCAGCGGTGAAACGCATGCGAAACTAGGATTTCACTCGTTAAAAGTGATTGGTCCAAATGTACCGGAATATCGTTGAAAAACTTACTCTCTCGCAAATGCTCAAGACTCTTACGGCTCAACTGTGTCATAGTGATGTATGAAGCCATAGTGATAACAATTAAAGAATGACACAATTCTCAATGTACCAAGTGAAAAACACATAAAACTTTTAAAAGACACGTGAAATCTCCTGTATAGTCGGGGAAGGAGACGGCTAATCGAGCAGACCTAAAAGGATCCCCTTAAGTCGATCTCCCTTCTTACTTGAGAGGAGCATCGATTATGTATTCACATCTTACGCTTATTTCAGTAATTATGAAGTCTTCAAAACCACAGATCTCAATGCCAACTAGCTCATTATATGAATTCGATCAAGCAATCCCCACCGCTGTATAAGTACTTGGCGGTGATCCACCTCTCAGCATAGATGGTATTGCGCGAGTTAAATGATCTCAAGACTTTGTGAAAATCTTTGTTGACAGTTAAGAGCTAATGTTCTGAATAAAATCTTTTATATTTAAGAAAGACCTGAGAGTGCACTTGATGTAAGATGTTTGTACATCTGCTGTTGCATATATATAATTTTTCAAGTTGCACCAGGCAGTAATTTCGAATTTCTTGAATTTTGTGTTTTGGAGTGCCCACCCTGTACAAATATATATTGGATATCGATTTTTTTCAATATCTTGTGGTTGCACCCACGGTTAAGTGAAGTTGTTGGAGAAGTTTTTGATTGAACTTTTTTTGGTAGTCACCAAACTTTCTACAGAAAGCTGTGTGGTGATTTACAGGACCTATGGAGTCTTTCTTTGAATTGGCAGGAGGAAATGACCAGGATGCTCAAACTTATACGATAGATCATTCCAAAATTGAATCTATTTTATTTAAAGATAATTTTTCTACAAGCTATGGACAGTCTACACCTGTGGAATTATATCATCAAATTTTAAAATATAAGAAACGTGAGGTGGATTTGTTACTACATGGGATTACACTCTCTGAATACCATCGGGAAAAGAAAATTCCACGTGGTTTTCGCATTAAGAACATTCCAACAATTGGACGTTTAAACGCTCCTTTTTGCAAAAAATGGGTAGGAGTGCTCAATCAATGTTCCCTCGATCTTATGGTATTGGTGGTGGAAGAAATAAACCTTGAAATCAGTGAGGTAAGAAAAAACATTTTGGAATTTGAGAATAAGCACAATGAAACACTGAAAGGGGATACAGGCACTGATTGGTTAAAGAAGTTGGAGGAACAGGTTGAGGGCTATAAAAACAGATTAGCCAAATACAAAAGGGAAAAATTCAACAAAGTTATTGATGACTATAAGGAACATAGGGTGTACAGATGGTTAAGTGGTACCACAGAACCCAATAGAAGATTACAACCTAGGAGACGAGCTAGACGCAGACCAGTTGTTCAGGGATTGACTGATAAAGAAGACAGTTTTTCATCATCATTAGAATCTGAGACAGAAACAAGCTCCAGTGAAGCTACCCCTTTTTTAGGGATTACAACAAGGGCCCAAACAAACAGAGGACGAGGACGAGGAGGGGGGGCAAAGGCAAAAGTAGACGGCACTACGAAACCCCCTCTTCCCAAAACTTAATTTATAATTTATCGTCACATACCCTGACTACAAGCGAATCTAGATTGTTGCAGAGAGGTCTCACCTTTGTTCCTACAGTTCACCAGTCTAAATTTGACCAACAAATTGACTTATATCGCTTCAATAGAAATTTACGATTAAAAGAACATTTTTCCGCAGAAACAAACATGACAGAAACAGGTACCCCTTTTAAGAAAAAATCAAGTTTTGATCCACCCAGTAATAATGCTTCTATAAAAACATTCCAGAGATTGGTGGAACAGGATTGCAATCAGGCTAGTCAGAATAGAAAACATTATTCCAACCTGTCTAAAGATGAGCGCAACGCCATTAAAACACTCACTGATGACCCTAACATCGTCATTAGAACTGCTGATAAAGGCGGCGCCATCGTCATTATGAATTATTTAGACTACAGGAAGGAAATAATGTCGCAATTAGCTGATACAGACACTTATCAATGTCTTTCCTTTGACCCCACTATTACTTTTAAAAGTGAATTGGATAAACTAATAGCTATGGGGTGTGAAGCAGGATGGTTAGATGAGAGAACTAGCCGGTATTTGACTATAGAGTTCCCTAGGAAACCCATTCTATACACATTACCAAAAATCCACAAATCATTGACTGCTCCACCAGGGAGACCAATAATCTCTGCAGTGGGATCACTGTTACATCCTTTGGGAGAATACATTGATTTCCATTTGCAACCATGTGTACAAAATCTACCCTACTATTTAAAAGACACAAGTACTTTTTTGCAATTGTTGATGGCCCTACAAGTTGATGCTAACAATGTACTGCTAGGGACAATGGATGTCAGGTCATTGTACACGGTTATTCCACATGAGGGTGGTTTAGCCGCGGTGCGGGACCTGATTTCCAAGAACCCTTTATATCAGGGCCCCCCAGTTGAATATTTTTTGCTTTTGCTTGAATTCAGTCTTACAAAAAACTATTTCAGATTTGAAAACAAGTTTTACCTTCAGAAGACAGGCACTGCCATGGGGGCATGCATGGCACCAGCTTACGCTAATGCTTACATGCATATATACGAAATGGAATTCTTGCAAACACATGATCTATTCAAATCAAAAAGTATTTTTTACATACGTTATATTGACGACATGTTTATTTTGTGGAACGGAACACCTTTCGAACTTGAGACTTTAGTGGCAGATTTGAATAGTAACCATCCCCACATTCAACTGACTTTATCATATAGTCATGAGCAGATTCCTTTTCTAGATGTATTGATACAGTCCTCTAATGGCACATTAAATACCACATTATATAAAAAGCCCACTGATCGCAATAATATTTTGGAAGCCACCAGTCACCATCCCCCACATCTGATACATAGTTTACCGAAATCTCAGATGTTAAGACTCAGACGGATAATCAGTGAAGAGGACACATTAGATATGGAATTAAAGAAAATGGGAGAAAGATTCCTCAGTAGAGGTTATAATTTGGATCTCATTAATGAATGTATCAAGTCCACAAAAGAGACATCTCGGATGGATTGTTTTTTTAAGAAAACACCACCTAAGGAATCAAGAATGACTTTGGCCACCACGTTCAGTACTAGTTCTAATATTATTCAAAAAAGTGTCCAAAGACATTGGCCCATAATCATTAGTGATCCTACTTTGAAACAAGTTCCAAAATCATCACCTATGATGAGTTACAGACGAGGGAAAAACCTTAAAGATTTACTGGTTAAAACGGATCCAGTCAATTGCTATAATCAAAATAAAATGGGATTAAAGAAGGGATGCTATAAATGCATCTCTTGTGTTACATGCAACTATATGATGGTAGGATCTTCTTTTAAGCACCCACACAAGGGCTTTAAGATTGCTATTAACTATCATTTGGGCTGTGGTAGCCAATTTGTGATTTATATTATCTTATGCCCTTGCGGACTTATGTATGTGGGCAAAACCACTAATACATTCAAGGAGAGAATGGGAAATCATCGGGCAGCAATTAAAGCTGCTTTGGAAGCTAGCCGAAATCCTAACCAAAGACAATGTTCCAAAATTAAAGATCAACCTGTTGCTGCACACTTTGCACAACATAATCACCCTTTACCAACATTGAGATATATGGCAATAGATCATGTTCCACCATTGTCAAGAGGAGGTGACAGAGGTAAACTGCTTCTTCAAAAAGAGGCAAAGTGGATACACTTCCTTGACACAGTGACTCCTCGAGGTTTGAATGATAAATTACTGTTACAATGTTTCCTTTAAAGGATATGCTACACTAACTTTTGAGTCGGACTTTTATGGCATATGGGATCAATGTTATATTAGAACGATTATATGGATTATAATGACTTTTAATTTTGAATCCAGGAATGTAGACTGACAAGAGCTGGTGAAACATTTATATATCTAATTGTCATACATAGAATTATTATGCACATACCATGATTTTTTTATGACTATACAGTCCACAGGTAGATGGAGTAGTTCACCTGTAAGGTGGGCGGTTGTACCCTGTTGATTTGTGTTTTATGTCGGACAATTCATGGACACAGCAGGACATAAATTACTATGGATGTGTTTAAAATTCACTATGTAATATTAAGATTAAGCAGACCATTCTATAATGGTTTTTCCTCCGCAGAGATAATTCGTTTTGTTGTATGATTGACACGTTTATCGGAGATGGAATTTCCTACGCATTAGATGTACACATTTGCTGGCATCGGATGGGTTGGATTCCCGTCACTGTGTTTAGGTTGGGGAATTGAGAGACGGCGGTTCAGGGTATTCTGTCCCGGTGTGAGCGCAGTCGGATGTGTCAACCTTTGATACGATGACTGTGCTCTACAGGGACATTGACCAGGAACCCCTTACGCTTCGTTTTTATCAGTCTAGCTTATATTCTTATATTGTTAATTTTGGTTCCTGCTATCGGTCTCCGTGATGTCTGCCTGGGCAGCACACGTAGAGCCAGGGGACTAAAGTTGTGAAATCCTGTCTTTCAAAATATGGTTGCAGTTTGACAAGTTGTGTAACTCGTATCATATCCCAAAATAGGACTCCGTGATGATTGCCATGAAGCAACACACGTAGAGCCAGGGATTGAGAAGTCATCACAACTATTACTAATAAGATTTCAAAATTCTGCTTAAAGATTGAAAGAACAAAGATTTTCACAAAGTCTTGAGATCATTTAACTCGCGCAATACCATCTATGCTGAGAGGTGGATCACCGCCAAGTACTTATACAGCGGTGGGGATTGCTTGATCGAATTCATATAATGAGCTAGTTGGCATTGAGATCTGTGGTTTTGAAGACTTCATAATTACTGAAATAAGCGTAAGATGTGAATACATAATCGATGCTCCTCTCAAGTAAGAAGGGAGATCGACTTAAGGGGATCCTTTTAGGTCTGCTCGATTAGCCGTCTCCTTCCCCGACTATACAGGAGATTTCACGTGTCTTTTAAAAGTTTTATGTGTTTTTCACTTGGTACATTGAGAATTGTGTCATTCTTTAATTGTTATCACTATGGCTTCATACATCACTATGACACAGTTGAGCCGTAAGAGTCTTGAGCATTTGCGAGAGAGTAAGTTTTTCAACGATATTCCGGTACATTTGGACCAATCACTTTTAACGAGTGAAATCCTAGTTTCGCATGCGTTTCACCGCTGCGTTCCAGTCTGTACGGATACGTTGTCTCAACGGCCTCGCTGCGCTTTTGGCGCTATTTCGGCTTCAAACTGTATTTAAGGTTGGTACTTGGTGTTTGTTAGTGTCTTGAGGAAGGCCCCAAGAGGGGCCGAAACGTTGACAGTTAAGAGCTAATGTTCTGAATAAAATCTTTTATATTTAAGAAAGACCTGAGAGTGCACTTGATGTAAGATGTTTGTACATCTGCTGTTGCATATATATAATTTTTCAAGTTGCACCAGGCAGTAATTTCGAATTTCTTGAATTTTGTGTTTTGGAGTGCCCACCCTGTACAAATATATATATATATATATATATTCCTTTAGTTATGAAACTTTAGGCCTTATTTATCAAGGCAAACTGGAGCAAGTCTGGGACAAACCAAAGCAATTCTAGAGCAAACCAACTCTTCAGGAGTAGAACGGCATTCATTCCAAAATTCCCAATTTTAAAAAAAATGCTTTTTTGACCCTTTGAATGCTAGCTATGTCTCCAACATATTGTATCTCAATGTGTCAGAGACCACTCCAGCATTCAACAAGCCAAAAGTTCAGTTGAAATCTGGGATGTTTATGTATCTCTAACGGTACAACTGGTTTGCCCCAGTTTGTTTTGATACATAAAGCCTTTTCAGCCTTATGCATCATGCTACAGAATACAATATTGGAGCAAGCAAGCTGCATCTTAGGGTTGAAGTTGACATTTCATAAATTCCCATTGATTTAATTGGAACATTTACGCCCTTGAATCAGAGAGGTCTTCATTACATTTTCTCTCAATATGTTGGATTAAAAGTCCCAATTGAATCAACAGGCATTATTGGTTTGCTGCAGAATTGCATTCCATTAGCTGGATGAAAAAGGTCCATTGTTTTTAAACGTATGATTTTTAGATCATCTGTCAGGTTTGAAGCAAGAGTATTTATTATTAGCAACTAAGGCAATCCTCTGAGCTGGTGCTCCCCTCACAAATAATGAATTATTCAGTAATAGTGCCTGAACGTTATTCATATTTTACAATAATACTAACTGTTCCTGCCTGGCTTCACCTGTGCTGTGAACCCATGAGTGCCAGAAAGTTATTCAACAATGTCTTGGGAACCTGTGTGGCACTCAATGTTTATTTTTTTTATATATACTTTTCGGGAAACCCTGTCACGTTAATGAGGGAGGTGTTCCCTTATTGATATGAGATGGTTTGGCAATCCTGCCTATTCCTACCCGGTACTTGGGGTTGGATGGTAGAAGGAGCTGTCTTGCTCCTCTGCGTCACTCCTATTGCTCTCCCAACACAACCCTCTAGTCTTTAAAAGGTTTGAGTAGGCTCCTGCACTCTGTCTGCTTCAGATTGAAAAAACTGCCAGCAACTGCCTCAATGGATATTCGGGATGAATTCAGATGTTATGTCTTAACCCTTTAAGTGCCAGAGTTCACTATGGAAATGTCGTCCACTATTGGACAACCAACAAAATGGCACATTAAAAAATGTTGCTCGTGTGAAAAAAGAGGGACATCAAAATGTTGTCCACATCAAAAGGGCGATAACCTGATGTCACAGGCTTAACCACTGCACATTTCAAAAGTCAACCTTTTATTGATGCTGTGAACTTGTCACTATTGTCAAACGCTTTAAGAATACATTTATTTTAGTGAGTAATGCATTGTTATTTTGATACATGCACCTCTGCTGAATCATCTGTGGCCTTAAAACTGAATGCAAGAGCATACCCCTTTGGTTCATAGAGGGTTAAAGCCCTGACATGTATTTGAACAGTCCTCTTTGATAGCCACAAACACCAGCATTTATGTTATGCATAGTACACAATTATTTTCTTTACCTGTCATAAGGCAGCAGTGTGGGTGGATTGTAAGCTCTGTGAGCAAGCTGTGCACAGACAGGATTCTATACAGATACTGAAGATATATGGCTTCCAGCAGCATTGTGTAAGCACTCCTCACAGCGCCTGTAGCTATTAGTTCCCAATATTATTCCATATTAGTATAAAAAGAAAATCTGTCTCTGAGGTCCTAGATTAAAGGATGGAAATTTAAACAACTGAATAATGAGATCCATTTTGTTCAAAACCTTGGCCCTCTCACTGCTGTACAGCCTGAACACAGAGCTCTGGAAACTAACCCATGTACAGGAGTAGGTAGCTAGTTTCACTCCAAGGGTGACATTTGGACATCAAGCCCACATACGGGGTACATATTATGGTTAGGCTTTCTAAATAGGGTTTTAAAAGGTTAGGTCTATATCACTTACAACATGCTCTGTCATGCTACGGCATGCTTGGGCATCCCCGGTCAGCCATTGCAGTCCTCAACAGCTGAAGGGCCTCATGTTGGTCTACCACGTGCTAGAGCATCTCTTAGCACCATTGTTCCATTAGATGAAAACTGGTGTGCTGGTCTCTGTTAAGTTCGACAAAAGTACAGAACACCTCACTAGCATCTATGGGCTTAAATATTTTTACTTATTCCAGGTTATCTTCTTGGAGACAAAAATAAATAAGCAGTAAAGATACATGGTGGGTCGCATCCTAGTCTTATTCTGTGCCTTCACCCTTTGAGTGCCAGTGTGCTCTGGACCTCCTAGCATTCAAAGGGTTAAGAGAGTGGTTATGCATCTTAACCCTTAATTCGGTAAATAATTAGAATCGTACCTGTGTAACAGCTGGTCACTGCACAGCAACCCATTGTGGACCCCACTGGCTTTCAAAGGGTTAAGGAGAAACTATCATCAAAATAACATTACCCCTCAAATACTTACTAACATAGAGATAGGCAAAGGCATACTTTCATTAGACTGAATAAGTCCTGCATTATTGAGGAAAAACAACTTCTTCTGAAGGCACCAGTGGGCAATAGCGCAGACTTCTTGGAGAAAAAGTGCCTCTGGGGCTGCACTGTCTGTTCCTTCACCGCCTTAAGGCACAGGTGAACAGAACTTCTCTTGTAAGATCTGTGCAGCTGATGCCTGCCAAAGAAGTTGTTTTTCCTCAATAATATGGGACTTATTCAGCCTAATGAAAGTATGCCTTTACCTATCACTATATTAGTAAGTATTTGGGGGGGCAATGTTATTTTGATGACAGTTCTGCTTTAAGAAGGAAGTTATGCCTCTTAACCTTTTGTTCGTTGTATAATTAGAATCGTACCTGTATAACAGCTGATCAATGCACACTACTTTAGTAGACAAACATCGAGTTGATTTCCCTGTACATTCATATGTAATATAAAACGTGTTATAGATACCCAGGGATGGTTTATCGCACAAGCATGAGTGTAGGAATCACACATAAAACCACTGCTAGCGCATCCATCCGTGTATGTTAACACTTTGAGCGCAAGAGGGATATGCAACACATTTAATATGTTGCGTACCTCTCTCGCCCTCAAAAGGGTCAACAATGGCTTTATGTGCGATTCCTACACCCCCCGCCCCAGAAACCTATCTTGTCTTACTCTATGTTTATGCATAAAGACCCACCATGTATTGTTACAGCTTTTTTATAATGCTGCATCAATAATAGGTTCACTATTGAAATGTGCAGTGCTTAAGCCATAAAACATCAGAATGTCACCCTTTTGATGTGGGCAACATTCTGATGTCACCCATTTCATGCCGGCAACATTTTTAATGCAATGTTTTGTTGATTGCACAATAGTGGGTGACATTTCAATAGGATACCAAGTGCCAGAGGGGTGCAAAACGAATTGCTCTGCAATGCGATGTGTACCCCTCTGTCACTAAAGGGTTAAAGAAAGGTACAAATTCATCATGATTATATGTCATAAGGTAAACTGGTTGGATTTATTATTAAGAGGTTTTTTGTTTGTTTTTGTTTTAATATTTAAAAGAGGTCTCACTGGCATTTTCTGTTTTGTACAATATCCTAATGCTTTTGTCCCTGTTATATGTTATTGAATATTATTATTTCACTCTCATGCTTCCATTTCAAGCTGTTAAGATATTACTGCATAGGTTCCACAGATTAAGGATACTGTTTAATGGAGCCCCCTTTTTAGGTTGGAAGATACTAGTACAGATACTAGTACATTGGCTCCATTGAATCAGAGAGCTCTCTCTCACAAGAATGGTTTCTCACCACTAATTGTGTTAGTATGGGATAGGACTAGGGGTGAGGTCAAGAGAGAAGTGTGGGTATATCCATGGATGGGGATAAGGGTGCCTTGCCTAGTGGTGCCTGAGTCTTCCCTAACTAGTAAAGAACAGAAAACCCCTTCTTATTAGAATATATAAATCTTTGAAATATCAAAGCCCCTAAAATGTATTGTTAGAAATCTTTCCTATCCTAAAATACAGGATCATTTCTGTTGTGATGTTACACATCATACTATTTAGGATACATGGCATGATGTGTTTAATGTACACTATGGGCCTTATGTTCAAAATAAAATTAGATGGGGGTTATGCATTAAAGCATGATAAAGAGATGATAAAATGGCGATGACTTCTCCTGTTGACCACTTCTCCAGTTCCTATGTTATTCTATAGAGGCTATGCACTAGGATCTCCAAAGCTGAAGAAATCTTAGTGCATAGGCTCCATAGAATCCTATATAATAAAAAGCTAGCGATATTTGTTAGAAACCCCCATGCGTAGTAGAGACTGCCCAGAGTTCAGGCAGTCGGAACGCGGGCAGTCTGCACTGTGCATGACTGCATGTCGTGGATCAGTGAGGTGGCGTCAGTACTGTCACAGTGACTACTTTAGTCCCAGCGTCCTCTGACTGGGCGCTGATGGGGAACTGGGTCCGGGAGTGGCGCTCCGGCGTCACTACTCGCATCTCGCCGTGCCTGCGGCCTTACCTCGTCTGATGCCTCCCACAGCCGTCTGTGTCCTTTTGCCAAACAGTGCGGAGGTTCGTAATGCAGTTGATCGCAACACATCATCTGCATCACCTGCATCATCAGCATCATCTGCAGGTGCGCGTTTGTTTGAGTGACTCTAGTGCTCCTTATACCTGGGGTTACCTGAGACTCCTCCTTGCTACTTCCTGGGTGGATTTAAAGGGGCAAAGGACAGTCAGTCCAGTCGCCCTTAGCTTGGTGTCTGATGCAGTTGTTGATTTCTTTGGACCTCTCAGTGTATGACCTAGGCTTACCTAACCATACATCCTGGTGCTGACCTGTGGCTCTGTCTGACTATTCTTCCTGCATTATCCTTTGGCATAGTAGACACCCAATCTGTTGCAGACCTGTGGCTCTGGTGGACATCCCACTCTGGTATTGACCCCTGGCTAGTCCAACTCTAGGCTCTGGACAAATATCCATTCTGTTTCTCCTCAAGTGGTCTCTACCCACTATACTGGCTGCATGTGTGAGTCAGTAAGAGTCTCCCTTGTCCTTTTCCTTTAGGAGTACTCTGTTGCCACGCTCTTGTGGTTGTCTTACTCACTACTCAAAGACTACCAGTGGCAGTCTGCCTAGTCTCTTGCAGAGAGTTTTCCCCAAATGGCCTCCTATTTCTGGTAGGAAGCGCTGGCTTCTTCTGGTACCCTCTGCGCCTTGTTGTTATTTTAGTATATATATATATATATATATATATATATATATATATATATAGATAGATATATATATATATATTACTGTCACGGTTTATTATGACTCTCAGACACAAGTTTTAGGTAAAAAAAAATCAATTTTATTGAAATAATAAATGATAACTTAGGATGGCAATAACATACATATATATATATACAGAATATAGCACAGACAGAAGGCAGACTCTACCGGTCCTGTCAATATACCGGACAGGACAGTCTTTAGGCTCTACCGGCCTTGCCAATACCGGGTAAGGCAACCTGCAGATGGAATAGCATAACGGTTTTACCGGCCTTACCAAATTACCGGGCAAGGCAGCCTCAATAGATACACAATGTAGGCTCTACCGGTCCTGCCAATACCGGGTAAGGCAACCTCAGATGGAATGTGGCAAAAGGTTCTACCGGCCTTACCAATACCGGGCAGGGCAGCCCAGAGATAATAGCAGCAGTCAGATGGAACTGGCAAATTAGCAGAATCGTTAAGCAGCAAGGCTTTGGAGCAAACCAGCGTCCGCACGCTGGAAACAACACTGAATAGTATAGCCGTTAGGCTTAGCGAGCAAACCAGTGACCGCACACTGGAGTAACAAGCGAGTAGTATAGCCGCAAGGCTTAGGAGCAAACCAGCGTCCGCACGCTGGGACCAACACAAAATTGTATAGCCGATAGGCTTTGGAGCAAACCAGTGACCACACACTGGTGTAACAAGTGAGTTTGTATAGCCGCAAGGCTTAGGAGCAAACCAGCGTCCGCACGCTGGGGCCAACACAGATTTGTAGAGCTGATAGGCTTTGGAGCAAACCAGTGACCGCACACTGGTGTAACAAGTGAGTTTGTATAGCCGCAAGGCTTAGGAGCAAACCAGCGTCCGCACGCTGGGACCAACACAGATTTGTATAGCTGATAGGCTTTGGAGCAAACCAGTGACCGCACACTGGTGTAACAAGCGAGTTTGTATAGCCGCAAGGCTTAGGAGCAAACCAGCGTCCGCACGCTGGGACCAACACAGATTTGTATAGCTGAAAGGCTTTGGAGCAAACCAGTGACCGCACACTGGTGTAACAAGCGAGTTTGTATAGCCGCAAGGCTTAGGAGCAAACCAGCGTCCGCACGCTGGGACCAACACAGATTTGTATAGCTGATAGGCTTTGGAGCAAACCAGTGACCGCACACTGGTGTAACAAGCGAGTTTGTATAGCCGCAAGGCTTAGGAGCAAACCAGCGTCCGCACGCTGGGACCAACACGGAATTGTAGCAATGTCACCAACGCGACCAGGCAGAAGGTCGCCAGGATACTGAAGACAGGTGATGAGATGACAGGAACCAGCAACGATCAGTCAGGTCAGAAAACAGCAGAGAAGTTCAGCAGGAACTGCAACACCAGAGACTAGGCCGGAACCAGGACTGGAAGTACTTCAGCATGCAGGAAACACTGGAACAGTAGAGATCAGGAACTCAGGAACACATGAGATCAGGAACTCAGGAACACTGGAACAGAGGCCCAGCTATCACTAGCATAGTGATAGCAAGAAGGTCAGAAACAACACGAAAGGGCACTCAAAGGGTGCCCAATCCAGGTTTAAATAGTCAATAAGAGGCGGGCTATCTGCAGACAGCCAATAGAAGCCCCCTACTGGTGACAGACAAGTAACTGCAGCAAATCACGGGCACCGTGATAGTACCCCCCTTTCAAAGACCCCCTCTCCTAGAATAGGGTTTAGGTTTCTGCGGGTAATTGGCATGAAAGGCCCTAGATAACCTAGGTGCATGAAGGTCCGTACTATCCACCCATGATCGATCCTCAGGACCATACCCTTTCCAATGTACCAGGTACTGTACCCTTCCTCTAAGCCTACGGGAATCAATAATGCTCTGAACCTCGTACTCCTCCTGGCCCTCGACCTCAACAGGTCCTGGCACCACAGGTGTGGTAGTATAGCGATTGCAAACCAGAGGCTTAAGAAGGGACACATGGAACACATTATGGATACGCATGGATGCAGGTAGGTCTAGTGCATAGGAGACAGGGTTAATTTTGCGAATAACTCTGTATGGACCAATAAACCGAGGAGCCAACTTATTAGACGGAACCTGCAGCTTGAGATTTCTGGAGGAAAGCCATACTCTATCCCCAACCTGAAAGGAAACCGCTGGAAGCCTTCTGCGATTAGCATGGCGCTGATGACGCTGAAATGACTGACCAAGTGCCCTCTGAACTTGTGCCCATGTGGAACGGAGTTGCTCGATATGCTCATCCAGAGCTGGAATCTGTTGCGTCTGAAATGAGTCTGGAAGCAAACAGGGCTGGAACCCATAATTAATCAGAAACGGAGAGCTCCCAGATGAAGAATTGACCGCACAGTTCCTGGCGAACTCTGCCCAAGGCAACAAGTCGGACCAATTATCATGATGGTCAGTAACGAAACAACGGAGAAATTGTTCCAAGCCCTGATTAGCTCGTTCAGCGGCTCCATTGGTCTGGGGATGGTAGGCAGAGGAGAAGGACAGCTGTATGCCCATCTGTTGGCAAAATGCCCTCCAAAATCTAGACACAAACTGGCTCCCCCTGTCAGACACCAGTACCCTAGGCACTCCATGCAACCGGAATACTTCTCTGGCGAACACCATTGCCAATTCCTTCGCTGAAGGAAGACCACGGAGGGGCACGAAATGAGCCATTTTAGAAAACCTGTCCACCACCATGAATATAAAGGAGTACCCCTTCGACATAGGCAACTCTCCCATAAAATCAATGGAAACATGAGACCAGGGGCGTTCGCCATTAGGCACCGGTTGAAGCAAGCCCACAGGGAGATGTCTCGGGGTCTTAGCGCGGGCGCAGGTGGCACAGGCATTCGTAAATTCGGCACAATCGTTTCTCATGGAAGGCCACCAAAATAACTGAGAAAGGGACCATAACAATTGGTCTCTACCAATATGTCCCGCAGCCTTAGAGGAATGGTAGGTTTCGAGCAGCCTAGTACGAAATGATTCAGCGACAAAACATTTGCCCACTGGGGTTTCATGGGGAGCGGACCCCTGAGAGGCCAGGATCTCCTCCCCTAGAGGAGAAGTGATACTCGTGCGTATAGTAGCCAGTATTCTATCAGGTTGGATGATAGGAGCTGGTGCTTCCACTCTGTCACTGTCGGCCTCAAATTGTCTTGACAGTGCATCAGCCCTGATATTTTTTGACCCTGGTAAATATGATACAATTAAATTAAATCGAGACAGGAACAGTGCCCACCTGGCCTGACGAGAGGACAATCTCTTGGCCTCCGAGAGATAGGTCAGATTCTTATGATCTGTTAGGATTAAGACAGGATTCTTAGTACCTTCAAGCAAATGACGCCATTCCTTAAGAGCAAGGATAATGGCCAATAATTCTCTGTCACCTATCTCATAGTGGCTTTGAGTGACAGTCAACTTTTTAGAGAAAAACCCACAAGGTCTGAGAGTTCCACCTTTCTCGTGTCGCTGCGAAAGTACTGCCCCGACCCCAATATCTGAGGCATCAACCTCTAACGTAAATGGAAGTAAAGGATTGGGGTGGGATAACACAGGAGCCGCAGCAAATGCCAGCTTCAAATTCTCAAAGGCTTTCTCAGCAGATACCGGCCAACAAGAAGGATTAGCACCCTTGTGCGTAAGATCGGACAGAGGTTTGACAATGGAAGAAAAGTTCTTAATAAACCTCCTATAATAATTAGCGAAACCCAGGAAACGCTGTATGGCTTTAAGACCCTTGGGTTTTGGCCATTGTAGGACAGCTGACAACTTTTCTTTGTCCATTGCAATGCCATCATTGCCAATTATGAACCCCAAGAATGGCACACTGGTTCTATGAAACTCACATTTTTCCATTTTACAAAATAATTTGTTCTCACGGAGTCGTAGCAATACTGCGGATACATCTTTGATGTGCTGTGCCATGTTTTGGGAGTAAATCAGTATATCGTCGAGGTACACCACAACACATGTCTGTAACATATCTCTCAGAACATCATTTATCAGTTCCTGGAAAACTGCGGGTGCATTACACAGCCCAAAAGGCATTACTAGATACTCGTAGTGCCCAGCTCGAGTATTAAAGGCAGTTTTCCACTCATCACCTGCTCGAATGCGAACCAGATTGTAAGCGGCCCGTAGGTCCAACTTGGTAAATATCGAAGCGCCCTTAAGCCTGTCAAAAAGCTCGGTGATGAGTGGTATTGGGTATGCGTTTTTTGCCATTAGTTTATTCAAGCCCCGGTAGTCAATGCATGGTCTTAATTCGCCATTTTTCTTTTTTACAAAAAAGAACCCAGCCCCAGCTGGAGAGGTAGATTTACGTATGATCCCTCTAGCAAGGGCATCAGAAATGTAATCCTCCATAGCCTTATTTTCATCACAAGATAATGGATAAGTGCGTCCTTTCGGAGGTACTGCACCAGGCTGCAATTCAATGCAACAATCATAAGGTCTATGCTGGGGTAGCATACTAGCCTCTCCTTTGCTAAAAACATCGCCAAACTGTTGGTACACATCCGGCATAGCAGAGGAGGTGCACATGACCTTAATAGGCTGGATGACGCACTTGTCCATACAAAACTGGGACCAAGCAGCAATTTCACACTTTTTCCAATCGAATTGTGGGTTATGTAACTGTAACCACGGAAATCCCAATATCACCGCATGGTGCGGGGAATTAATCAGTTGAAACTGCTGCTCTTCTCTGTGAAGTGCCCCAATAGTCATAGACAATGGCATAGTTTCAAATATAACCTGAGGCGGTTCTAAGGGTCTACCATCAATCGCTTCAATAGTCAAGGGGTTTTCTCTTTCAATGCGTGGAACTCCGTGCAATTCAGCAAAGGTATTATCCATAAAATACCCTGCTGCACCGGAGTCAACCAAGGCCAAAACCTCCACAGAGCGTTGTGCCCAAGACAATACCACCTGTATGGTGGGTTTCATTATGCCCGACACTGGGGACGATTGTACACCACCTAGGGCCTGTCCCCCAAGATACCCTAGGTGTGTGCGTTTCCCGGACGTACCGGACAGGAATTTAGCAAGTGCCCTTTTTTACCGCAGTATAAACATAACCCTTGTTTTTGCGATATAGTCTCTCTGCCTTGGATAGTCTAGTGAAGCCTATTTCCATAGGTTCACTTGTTTCCCGTACTGGTTCACTAGACTTCAATGCCAAGGGAGGGATGGGTGGGCAAAACATGCTACTAGGCTCATTATTTTTTGACCGTAACTTACGATCTCTGGCAATTGATCTCTCACGTATTCTGGAGTCAATTATCATAACATACTCAATGTAATCATCTAGATCAATAGGTAGATCTTTAGCAGCGATTTCGTCTTTAATGTGGTCATTCAGGCCTTGAGAGAAGGCTGCCAATAATGCCTCGTTATTCCAACCTACCTCTGCTGCCAATGTGCGGAATTCGATGGCATAGTCGCCCACTGTACGCCTGCCCTGTTGTATCTCCATAAGGCGTTTGGCAGCAGAGGTGGTTCTACCAGGAGACTCAAACACTCTTCGAAAGGAACGCACAAATTCACTAAAGTTCTTAGTAATAGGTTTAGCATTCTCCCACAAGGGGTTAGCCCAAGCCAATGCTCTGCCAGTGAGCAGTGATATCGTGAACCCCACTTTACTACGATCATTGGGAAATGCGTGTGCCGTCAATTCCATAAAGATTTCGAGTTGATTGATGAACCCTCTGCAGAGACTAGGGTCACCATCATATCTTAGCGGCAAGGGTGCAGAAGCCGTTAACCCTTTAACAGTACCCCCTAGGGGTCTGGTATCACTTTCCGGTGTCTGACTTGGCGAGACCACCGGGCTAGAGCTAGATTGGTCAGCAGGTACCGTGCGTTCAAGGATCGTTTGAATTGCAACTGCCAACTGATCCAAACGTTGCTCGAGCACATCCATCCTCCAATGGATATTCTGTGCGTTACCTTCACCCTTGCTGTCTGAGGTCATGGCCCTTTCGTACTGTCACGGTTTATTATGACTCTCAGACACAAGTTTTAGGTAAAAAAAAATCAATTTTATTGAAATAATAAATGATAACTTAGGATGGCAATAACATACATATATATATATACAGAATATAGCACAGACAGAAGGCAGACTCTACCGGTCCTGTCAATATACCGGACAGGACAGTCTTTAGGCTCTACCGGCCTTGCCAATACCGGGTAAGGCAACCTGCAGATGGAATAGCATAACGGTTTTACCGGCCTTACCAAATTACCGGGCAAGGCAGCCTCAATAGATACACAATGTAGGCTCTACCGGCCCTGCCAATACCGGGTAAGGCAACCTCAGATGGAATGTGGCAAAAGGTTCTACCGGCCTTACCAATACCGGGCAGGGCAGCCCAGAGATAATAGCAGCAGTCAGATGGAACTGGCAAATTAGCAGAATCGTTAAGCAGCAAGGCTTTGGAGCAAACCAGCGTCCGCACGCTGGAAACAACACTGAATAGTATAGCCGTTAGGCTTAGCGAGCAAACCAGTGACCGCACACTGGAGTAACAAGCGAGTAGTATAGCCGCAAGGCTTAGGAGCAAACCAGCGTCCGCACGCTGGGACCAACACAAAATTGTATAGCCGATAGGCTTTGGAGCAAACCAGTGACCACACACTGGTGTAACAAGTGAGTTTGTATAGCCGCAAGGCTTAGGAGCAAACCAGCGTCCGCACGCTGGGGCCAACACAGATTTGTAGAGCTGATAGGCTTTGGAGCAAACCAGTGACCGCACACTGGTGTAACAAGTGAGTTTGTATAGCCGCAAGGCTTAGGAGCAAACCAGCGTCCGCACGCTGGGACCAACACAGATTTGTATAGCTGATAGGCTTTGGAGCAAACCAGTGACCGCACACTGGTGTAACAAGCGAGTTTGTATAGCCGCAAGGCTTAGGAGCAAACCAGCGTCCGCACGCTGGGACCAACACAGATTTGTATAGCTGAAAGGCTTTGGAGCAAACCAGTGACCGCACACTGGTGTAACAAGCGAGTTTGTATAGCCGCAAGGCTTAGGAGCAAACCAGCGTCCGCACGCTGGGACCAACACAGATTTGTATAGCTGATAGGCTTTGGAGCAAACCAGTGACCGCACACTGGTGTAACAAGCGAGTTTGTATAGCCGCAAGGCTTAGGAGCAAACCAGCGTCCGCACGCTGGGACCAACACGGAATTGTAGCAATGTCACCAACGCGACCAGGCAGAAGGTCGCCAGGATACTGAAGACAGGTGATGAGATGACAGGAACCAGCAACGATCAGTCAGGTCAGAAAACAGCAGAGAAGTTCAGCAGGAACTGCAACACCAGAGACTAGGCCGGAACCAGGACTGGAAGTACTTCAGCATGCAGGAAACACTGGAACAGTAGAGATCAGGAACTCAGGAACACATGAGATCAGGAACTCAGGAACACTGGAACAGAGGCCCAGCTATCACTAGCATAGTGATAGCAAGAAGGTCAGAAACAACACGAAAGGGCACTCAAAGGGTGCCCAATCCAGGTTTAAATAGTCAATAAGAGGCGGGCTATCTGCAGACAGCCAATAGAAGCCCCCTACTGGTGACAGACAAGTAACTGCAGCAAATCACGGGCACCGTGATAATTACCAGTCAATAAAGGTGGTTTTACTTTACAGTATTGACTCCTGGTGTATTTATTGTATCCATGACAAGTACGCAGAGCAGGACCGGAGCAGTGAAGTAGCGGCAGTACGCAGAGCAGGACTGGAGCAGTGAGATAGCGGCTGTACGCAGAGCAGGACCGGAGCAGTGAGGCTGCGGCAGTACACAGAGCAGGACTGGAGCAGTGACATATCACCCGGACCTTGGCCTGTGTACATGGGCTTTTACACTAGTAACATAGTCATTGGAGAAGTGATAAACTGGAGAAGTTATCTCCACTTTAGCACCTCTTTTCCACCGCTTAGTGAATCTTCCCCTTCATCACCACTTTATCACCTCTTTTTACACTTTAGTGAATGTCCTCCGACGACCAACTGGATTAGAGGGGAGAAATAAAAAAAAATCCTATTGATTTAATTAGGCTTTCAGCTGGTTGAATGTATTGGAGGCCTCTCTAACGTTCAGAGGCTTATAAACCTTATTGAAATCAATGGGAATTTGTATTCCCTCACTGTGGTTTCATTTGTTTCCCACAGAATTCCTCCACTTTCCTTTTGAGCATAGAGTCCTACATACAAGCATTAGATTAACATATATTACAGCTAATATTGCACCATGTTATGCTATAAAAGAGTACAGGTGTTTTGGCTACTACTCTCACTGTTCTATTTTAGAATGGGAACAGACTGTTTTATAATCTTATTTAATATATTTGTTATTTGATTTCAAATTTAGCCATATACTTCTTTGCCTTCAGCTCTTTTGCTGCATGAAATTCCAGGAATTATTTCAGTATCTTGTCCGCAATATCATTGAGTCATATACATCAGAGGAAAAAGAGAAAACAACGGACATTTATCTACCTACTTCCATCGATGTTGACCTGGGAGCTCTGCAGAGACTAAGAAAAGAGTAAGTAACAAATACATACATATCTTGTTAGTTATTCTTCACCTTGAAGTGGGACTTTCACTTGGTCACATATAGAGCATTTTGAAAGCAAATTTTGAATTTTAAACAATAGTTTAGGAGACATTTATTTTTATTTAGTTATTTGTCAGTTTCTACAATTTAGCCCCCAGGGAATACCAGGAAGGAAGGAGAGCAGTTTCTATTTGCCTGGCATACCTCCCCATACTGTCTAATTTTCATACACTGACAAGTTAAACTAAATACCTCAAAACTATTGTTTTAAATAAAAATGGCTAAATAGAGGTGATTGTGATTCAAAATCACCTATTTGTAACAAAGTGACATTTCATAGTAAAATAGTAATTTAGGTTGAAAAAAGACTTGCTTCCATCCAGTCCAACACCTTTCCTATTCCTGTTTACCATCGTTGATCCAAAAGAAAGCAAAAAAAACCCTCAATACAGCAATTTCAAATTCTGCCTTGAATGGGGGAAAAAATTCCTTCTTGATTCCATATGGCAATCAGATTTCTCCTTGGATCAACAAGCACTAACTGAATATTAATCCCAATACTAACGTACATAGCCCTCTATGTTCTGCACTTTTTAATAAGTATCCAGGCCCTTTTTAAGGGCATCTAATGTATTCGATAGCACCACCTCCTCAGGCAGCGAATTCCATATCTTTATTGTCCTTACCGTAAAGAAACCCTTCCGCTGCTGTAGATGAAATCTCCCTTCCTCAAATCTAAGCGGGTAGCCCCTTGTCCTTTGTACTATTCTTTTAATGAACAGGTCATTGGGGACCTCTTTGTATGAGCCCTGAACATATTTATATAGTGTTATCATATCCCGTCTAAGACAATGTTTCTCTAGTGTATACAAGTTTAACTTTTCTAGCCTTTATTCATAACTAAAACTTTCCATTCCCCTTCCTAGTTTTGTAGCCCTCCTCTGCACTTTCTCTAGTTCCATAATATCCTTTTTTCAGAAAGGGCGCCCAGAACTGAACAGCATATTCTAGGTGGGGTCTTACCATGGACCTGTAAAGAGGCATAATAATATCTTCCTCCCTTGAGTCAATACCCCTTTTAATACATGCCAATATCTTATTGGCCTTTGCAGCTGCCAGCTGGCACTGCACACTACTGCTAAGTCTATTGTCTACTATTACTCCCAAATCCTTTTCATTAGTAGATTTCCCCAGAGAAATGCCATTTAAACAATATGTTGCATTTTTATTATTATAACCAAAATGCATAACTTTACACTTGTCTATATTAAATCTCATTTGCCATTTGCCTGCCCAGTTACTCAATTTGTCCAAATCCTCTTGTAATGAAGACTAGTGATGATCGAGCACCCCGATGCTCGGGTGTTCGCGTGCTCTGGCCGAGCGCCCCCGGAGGCTCGAGTGCTTGGCCGAGCACCCGAGCCCCATTGAAGTCAATGGGAGGACTCGAGCATTACACCAGGCACCCCCTGCTCTGATGAGGGGAGGGTGCCTCGTTCATAGGAAAAGGTCAGAAAATTATGGAAACACCACAGAAATGGTTCAGGGACAGCATAGGGAGGATGTCTGGATGCATCTTGGACTCCAACGTCGCTGCTGGGAACGATGTTTCGCCCGTAGTACGCCATTTTTACAGACTGACCGTAAAACACACAAAAAGGAAGATAAGAACGACTTTAGGCGAAAAATTGTTACCAAACAGTATTTGCTGTATATTTACTTGTATATCATCTGCAAATTCTGCAAAAAATTTCATCGATTTTTCAGAACTGGGGCCATGATTAAGAGGGAAACGTGCGCAGCGTAAAGCAGGTGTTCAACGTGGTTATGGCCCGGGTAAGGTACAGCATTCAGGAACGGAGGCCGCAGCTACCACAGGTTTTACAACATGTCCGTTTGCCCTTGTTAAATCCAAAATTTATAGTCGGAACAGTGGGGTCTGATCCATTGAGTAAAAGTGACGAAGTGACTTAGTGGATGAAGCCAAGAACTACCTTCTGCTCTGTCGAACACCCCAGCCCTATTTAATTCAATGGGAGGACCTGAGGCACTCTGATACAACCTGTATATCACAAAATGGAGGGCCTCATTCACATTGTGGTACAATAGTTCAGGTAGTGGTCCAACACTCATAAAGCCTATGCACTAAGTAAAAGGGCTGCCAAAAATTAGACTGAAATGTCACTCCAATACACCCTTTATTACACATAAAGGAGGGCATCATACACACCCTTGAAAAATTAGGATTAATGGCCTGCTGGTGACCCTCTAAAACATTAGGGGCGAGGGCATGCCGCTAAGCTGACCATCTAAAACATTAGGAATGAGGGTCTGCTGCTGAGCCGATCATCTAAAACATTATGGGTGAGGGTCTGCTGCGGAGCTGACCATCCTAAACATTATATGCGAAGGCCCGCTAGTGAGCTGACGCTATAAAACATTATATGAGAGGGCCCGCTAGAGAGCTGACCCAATAAAACATTATATGAGAAGGCCCGCTGGTGAGCTGACCTATACAAAAATTGTCAAACAGGGCCCGCTGGTGAGCTGGCCCTATATAAAAATTATATCACAGGGCCCGCTGGTGAGCTGGCCCTATATAAAAATTATATCACAGGGTATATGGAAGAGGAGGAGGAGGATGAGAAGATTAAGAGTCAACCATATACCCGTTTTTTGGGTGGAAGGGGTGAATGGGAATATAGAGTATTCCCATCATTGTAAATAACATATCTAAAGTGACTTTATGTTCACCCGGGGCTTTCCTCCAGTGGAGTGGAGAAGTCAGGGGAAATCCAGGCCTTGTTCATTTTTATAAGTGTCAACCTATCAGTATTTTCGGTGGAAAGGCGGATACGCTTATCTGTTATGATGCCACCAGCAGCACTAAATACCCGCTCAGACAGAACGCTGGCGGCAGGGCAGGCCAGCACCTCCAAGGCGTAGAGTGCCAGTTCATACCACGTGTCCAGCTTGGACACCCAGTAGTTGTAAGGCACAGAGGGATCATTGAGGACGCTGACACGGTCTGCTACGTACTCCTTCACCATCTTCCAAAACTTTTCCCTCCTTGTGACACTAGGCTGCGCATCAGGGTGAGGGTGCTGGCGGGGTGTCATGAAGGTGTCCCACGCCTTGGAGAGTGTTGCCCTGCCTTTGTCGGAACTGCTGTGTGCTCCCCTTTTCTCCCCTTCTCGGTTGGCCAAGGTAGCACGTACTCTGCCGCCAGCGTTGTCAGATGGAAAATTTTGGAGCAATTTTTCGACAAGAACCTTCTGGTATTGCACCATTTTGCTTGTCCTCTCCACCGGAGGAATGAGAGATGAGAAATTCTCTTTGTAGCGGGGGTCCAGAAGGGTGAACACCCAGTAATCCGTGTTGTCTAAAATGCGTATAACGCGTGGGTCACGGGAAAGGCAGCCTAACATAAAGTCAGCCATGTGTGCCAGAGTACCAACAGGCAAGATTTCGCTGTCCTCACCAGGAGGATGACTCTCAATCTCCTCATCCTCTTCCTCCTCTTCTGCCCACCCACGCTGAAGAGATGGAAATAAAGTTCCATGGCTACCCTCTGTAGCGGAGGCAACCGTGTCTTCCTCCTCCTCCTCCTCCTCCTCCTCCGCCTCCTCCAATTGTCGCTGAGAAGACGAAGTGAGGGTGCTCTGACTATCACCTTGTGTAAGCTCTTCCTCCCCCATTTCCACCTCTTCCACATGCAAAGCGTCGGTTTTAATTGTGAGCAGCGAGCGTTTCAGTAGACACAGAAGTGGGATGGTTACACTGATAATAGCGTTATCGCCGCTCACCATCTGTGTCGATTCCTCAAAATTGCGTAAAACCTCACAGAGGTCTGACATCCATTCCCACTCCTCACTTCTGATTAGAGGAAGTTGAACGGAGAGGCGATGACCGTGTAACAGCTGGTACTCCACTACTGCCCTCTGCTGCTCACAAAGCCGGGCCAACATGTGGAAGGTGGAGTTCCAGCGCGTGCTCACGTCACACAGCAGCCGGTGAGCTGGCAATTGTAAGCGCTGCTGCAGCTTCAACAGGCCGGCTGAAGCTGTAGATGACTTACGGAAATGTGCACACACGCGGCGCACCTTGGTCAAGAGATCATGCAAATTGGGGTAGGTTTTTAGAAATCGCTGAACCACTAAATTAAATACATGCGCTAGGCATGGTACGTGTGTGAGCTTCCCGAGCTCCAAAGCCGCCACCAAGTTACGCCCATTATCACACACAACCATGCCTGGTTGCAGGTTGAGTGGCGAGAGCCACTGCTCGGTCTGGTGACTAATCCCCTGCAACAGCTCTGAGGCCGTGTGCTGTTTGTCCCCAAGGCAGATCAGCTTCAGCACGGCCTGTTGACGCTTCCCCACTGCAGTGCTACACTGCTTCCAGCTACCGGCTGATGGGTGAGTGGCACTGCGCGCAGAGAATTCGGAGGTGGAAACGGAGGAGGAGCAGGAGGAGCCAATAACGTAGGTGCTGGCGGAAACCCTGATGGAGGTAGGGCCCGCAATCCTCGGCGTGGGTAGCACCTGTGCCATCCCAGGGTCCGAGTCGCTCCCAGCCTCCACGACATTCACCCAGTGTGCCGTCAGGGAAATGTAGCGTCCCTGGCCACAAGCACTTGTCCATGTGTCAGTCGTTAAGTGGACCTTCCCAGTAACTGCGTTGGTCAGGGCACGGGTGATGTTAAGGGACACATGGTGGTGTAAGGCGGGGACGGCACACCGGGAAAAGTAGTGGCGGCTGGGGACTGCGTACCGAGGGACAGCTGCTGCCATCAGGCTGCGGAAGGACTCAGTGTCCACAAGCCTAAATGGCAGCATTTCGATGGCCAGTAATTTGGAAAGGTGTGAGGTTAGTGCTATGGCCTGTGGGTGGGTGGCTGGGTATTTTCGCTTGCGCTCAAATGCCTGGGGTAACGACATTTGGATGCTGCGCTGGGACAGGGAAGTGGATGTGGTCGCTGATGGTGCTTCAGATGGTACAGGTGCAGGGCGGGAGGTATGCGGGCCTGCGCCTTCGACAGGCGATTGGCCGGCACCGAAAACAGGGGAAGAGGAGGCAGTGGTGTGGCCTGCAGACACAGATTGGCGATCCGGGCGTTCCTCCCACTTATTACGGTGCTTGGATGCCATGTGCCGGATCATGCTGGTGGTGGTGAGGTTTCTAGTGTTCATGCCTCGGCTCATTCTGGTGTGGCACAGGTTGCAAACTACAATTTTTTTGTCGTCCGCACTTTCCTTAAAAAAACGCCATACCGCGGAACACCTAGCCCTTGGCAAGGGAGATTTACGCAAGGGGGTGCTCCGTGGAACATTTGCGGGCCGGTTTGGTGCGGTCCGCCTTCTTTCTTTAGCCACACCACTGCCTCTTCCAGCCTGTTGCGGTGCTGCAGATGGCTCACCCTCAGGACTGCTGTCATCGCTCGGCTCTCCACCTTCCCAGGTGGGGTCAGTCACCTCATCGTCCACCAAGTCCTCCTCCACTTCCTCACTCTGATCATCCTCCTCATTTCTTGATCCCACCACATCCTCAGTCATTGACAACTGTGTATCATCCTCCTCATTTCTTGATCCCACCACATCCTCAGTCATTGACAACTGTGTATCATCCTCCTCATCAAGGTCTTGAGACAGTAATTGTGGTTGATTTGATGGCAACTGTGTCTCATCATCATCATCCACTTCCTTTGACCTTAAATGCCGTTCCCCTCTGTCATCTTCTTGTGATTGGGTACCCTCTAGAGGTTGTGAATCAGGGCACAAGATCTCATGTTCCTCTGCAAGCGTGCTTGGAGAGAGGTTCAAATCAAGGATTGGTGATGAGACGAGCTCCTCACTATATCCCAGTGTGGGATCACTTCTTTGGCCAGACCCTCTATGGTGGGAGGAAGGATGATCAGGGTGAGGATTATGTTGACCAGACTCTTGGCTAGTGAGAGTGGACTTGGTGGAAGACAGGGTGGTGCTTAACCGACTGGAAGCAGTATCAGCTGAAATCCAACCGACCACCTGTTCGCAGTGGTCTGACCTCGAGAGTGATGTCCTGCGACGCCCTGTAAACTGAGACATGAAGCTAGGTATGGTGGATGTCTTTCTGTCTTGTGCTCTGTCACCAGGCACAGTTTCTACGCGTCCTGACCCGCGCCCTGAACTATCAGGATCACGTCCACTTCCCCGTCCCTTTTTACCCGCCTTCTTCATATTAAACGGAATATATGCCGGTAATCTGCGGCTAGGCACACGAAACAGAATGTGACGCTAATCTGCGGCTAGGCACACTAAACAATATGTGACGCTAATCTGCGGCTAGGCACACGAAACAGAATGTGACGCTAATCTGCGGCTAGGCACACGAAACAGAATGTGACGCTAATCTGCGGCTAGGCACACGAAACAATGTGACGCTAATCTGCGGCTAGGCACAGTGAACGGAATATGTGACGTTAATTTGTGAATTTGCACACTAAACAATATGTGACGCTAATCTGTGGCTAGGCACACGAAACAGAATGTGACGCTAATCTGCGGCTAGGCACAGTGAACGGAATATGTGACGTTAATTTGTGAATTTGCACACTAAACAATATGTGACGTTAATTTGTGAATTTGCACACTAAACAATATGTGACGCTAATCTGCGGCTAGGCACACTAAACAATATGTGACGCTAATCTGCGGCTAGACACACTAAACAATATGTGACGTTAATCTGCGGCTAGGCACACTAAACAATATGTGACGCTAATCTGCGGCTAGGCACACGAAACAGAATGTGACGCTAATCTGCGGCTAGGCACACGAAACAGAATGTGACGCTAGTCTGCGGCTAGGCACAGTGAACGGAATATGTGACGTTAATTTGTGAATTTGCACACTAAACAGAATGTGACAATAATCTATGGCTAGGCACACGTTTAAAATGGCCCTTTTTGTCGCTGCGTTGTAAAATAATTGGCCCTGTGCACCTAACAGAATATGTCACCTTGTCACTGCACTGTGAAATATTTGTCCCTGTGCACCTAGTACAATGTCACCTTATAAATATCCCCCCCCACAAAAAAAAAGAAATTGTGCCCCCCCAAACAAAATATAAATGCTGCCCCCACACACAACAGTCCTAAAAAGGACTTTTGGGTCTTGAAAGAGTTTCAACAAATTTATTCTCCCTACACTGACTTTCCCTGCCTGATCGCATCTCTCCCTGGCTAAGAATGAGCCGAACTCGCGCGTCGGGTGCTATACAGCACCCGATCACGGGTTCTGGCCAGCCAATCAGTGTAATGCCAGCAGCCAACATGGCTGCTGGCATTACACTGATGTCAGAGCCTCCCCGCACGTTTATTGGCTGCGCAGCAGCCGTGAAACGTGCGGGGAGGAGACCCGAACATGGCGGGCGAGCACATGCGGTACTCGTACGAGTACCGCCATGTGCCGAGCAGAGCGATGCTCGAGCCGAACCGAGCTTCGGCCGAGCATGCTCGCTCATCACTAATGAAGACACATCCAGTTCAGACTTTAGTACCTTACTTAATTTTGTGCCATCGGCAAACACTGATACATGGCTCCCTATGCCCTCTGGGAGATCATTAATAAACATATTAAAAAGAAGAGGACCCAGGACAGATTCCTGAGGTACTCCACTTATCATGTTTGTCCAACTGGAGAACTTCCCATTTACTACCACTCCTTGCATTCTACCTTTCAACCAGTTTCCAATCCATGCACAAACGTTTTCCCCTAAGCCTATTTCATTCAGTTTGTACATTTCCATATGTATGTCTTCTCTATTTAAGCACATCCAGCATAACCACCCAAAGGTTTATGTTGACAGTGGTAAACCATCCCACAATAAATCAGGTGATGTTGCTCTCATTGTGCCCTTTCTTTGTCCCAACAACACCGAAGACAGTGGGGAAGAAATAGAGGTGATAAAACGGAGATGACTTCTCCAGTGATATCAACTCTCTAATGCCTATGTTTTTCTATGGAGCCAATGCACTAAGATTTCTCCAGGTTTAGAATAACATAGGAATTGGAGAAGTGATATCACTGGAGACATTATCTCCTCTTTATCACCTTTTTATTACTCCTTATTGCATAACTCCAATGTGTCCCATGATCCTACACTGAAATATTAGCTTATGGTGGAGACTAATAGGATGCAGGGTGTAAGGATTCTTCTACAGACTGTCCACCATAAGAATATGCATGGCTCTTTGCAGGAAGAGTCAATTATTTTAATTGATTGGTAATAACTATGATCAATGGGGCGTCTTTGACCCACTATCACCACCACCACCACCAGTCACTTGTTTTGTGAGTTGCTAGTCCACCACCACAAAGAACAGTCTTTCCTCACAGTAGGACTGTCAATAACTAATTACATTTCTTGTAGAGTATAACCACCTTCCCTATCACCAGCTAAGAACTTAGGTCCTTAGCAGACTGCTAACATTTTTTTTAAATCTTGTGTTGCCATAGGACTCATCCTGCTAACATTTTTTTCAGAGCTTCCTTGCTGTAGGTCTCAGCCTATTACATTTTTTTTGCAAAGCTTATGTAGCCATAGGGTTCAGTCTGCTAATAGCTTTTACATTCAGCCATTTCAGCACTCAGCAGCAGTGGTATAGCAGAGGGAATTCTCACATCCATGGGGTAGTCAGTTGCTTCCACCTGGTGGAATGTACATGCTGCATATATAACCTCTTTACCCTCCAGGTAAAGATCTAGCTTAAAGACCTGTGTCCAGAAGGGTGTGGGCTTTGCACAGTCCCAGAAGCTATGACTGAGTGTCCACCTGGGAGCCATACCTTTGACTGAATGAAGAAACCATAGAATAGAATTTGTGCAGAGTTGCAGGAATTCTAGTGGGTGAGGAGCTTAAAGGCATATTAATGTTTCACAATACAAGCAGCTCCAATTAATCTTCATAGTATTTGGGCCATGGAGAGTGCTATTTAAATACTGTCAGAGTTGTAGTTCAAAAGTAATTGAATGATAAAGTATCCTCCTCCCTCCCCTATTACAGATGCAGCAAGACTGTCCAGATGGATCACAGAGAGGGACAATCTTCAATTAGCATAAGGGGAAGAACCTGTCAAGGGGGGTAGGGTTTTCATTGTTCTCACAGTAAGTAGATTGTTCCTCGCTGTGAGCTGTCTGGTCTCAAGACCAGATTCCACATCTGTGGGGAGTTGGCTTACACTAGATAAAAGGTGCAGGAGGGGGAAACTTTATCATTCACTTACTCTTGAACTACAACTCTGACAGTATTGAAATAACACTCTCTATGGCTCAAATACTATGAAGATGAATTAGAGCAGTTGTTATCCCTTTAAAGTTAATCTCAATGTTAAGTATGTTTCCTGAGCAAAACAAAGTGTTATGCCTAATATCCCATCGTTGGGCATCTGTCAGGGAGCATTGCATGGCTCTAAATCTGCAGCTATTCAATACATCAGATTCCAGTGAGTTCAAAAGTATGTTATAAATCACTGAAATGTGTCTGTGTTTTTTTGGTGTGGAGGAAGGCCCATTCAATAGGTGTGGTAGGGTGGAGTAGATTTTCTTTATTAGGATGGGAAAAGAAAAAGGGATTACTTTGTGTTTATCTCCAGTGCTGAATGGATGATGTCTAACTCTTCCTTAAGAGAATCAAGTGAATTAAGTTTGCCCTTACTAGTAAGATTGTGTGCCAGAAGTGTATCTTTATGCAGCCTGTGCCCAAAGGAGAGATAATCTAAACCCTATGAAAAGGCAGGGTTGTGAATCAAAAGTGTTAATGGGGTGGAATAGCTTAGTGATGATAAGGAAGCAAGGAGAATATCTTACGTCCTTAAAGTATTATGGAGTACTGGTCAATCCAGTTACCCTGGTCTAAATCTTGGGGGGAGCCATAGTAAGCCTTTCAAGGGCAAAGGAGATATAATGTTTTGAACAAGTCAGTGGAACAAAGTTGTTAGAAGCAAAGAACATAATGATCATTAATGGAAAACCCTAGGCATTTCACTTAAATCCAGGGAAGGTAAAGTTCAATGCTGGTGGTTTCCTCTTTTTGGTGTCATTTTCTGCCATCTCTCTCTGAGGTTGTAGTGATGGAAGTAGTTGTGTACCCACAGAACCGAATCCCATATCTGCACAGGTGCAAAACTAAGCTACTCACACACCTTTGCCACATCTAAGGTATTTTGAGCTATTTGTGTTTTCCTTTCATGTGTCATATACAGTTCAAAAGGATATCCCCACCTATATAAATTATTAATTATTATTATAATCCTTTTATATAGTGCCAACTTATTCTGCAGAGTTGTACATTAGGGGATAGACATATAGAAACAGATAACAGCACACATAGAAAGCAAAAAGGGTCAGAGGGCTCTGTTCATGACATCTTATCGTTTATAGGAATGTGGTATTTTTTGAGAGCTACTAAGAGGGGTTTCAAAGCCCATCTCATTTGCAGGGTAAAGGTGGATAGATTGTTGAAAAATTGGATTCAAATGTCATAAATTACTACAAGCATGTAAGAGGGCTTCAAAAAAGGATTACGATACTGCAACTTGATTGGTGCTTCACAGTAGCAAATTTATACTCATTAAGGAAGTAAACATCTAATAGTGAAACATTCATAAGGATAACTAAATTACCCTTAAATTACCACAGTTAGTGTCAGGGTCTCAAAATCTGAGCATGATCATAAATAAAATGTGAACTGACTTGTAATGTGAATATGAATTCCTAATAAGTAAAGTGATGAGTAATAGTAACAAGAGCCAAAAGAGATGATTTAAAATATTATATATATATTAGTTGAAGAGCCCGTTACATGGGCCACAGTTCCACCGCCAGCCGGTCACGGGGCAGTCATGCGCAGTAGAGACTGCCCGCGCCGCGGCTGACACAGAGCTGGACTCACCAAAGCAGCAGTCTCTACTGGGCTTTACTTTGTTGTTACACACGCTTTAGCGAATTATTATATAGGATATATATATATCTATATATATAATATATGTAAATCCCATGTGAAAGCATTCTCTCCATAAGTTCAATTTGCCCAGGTGCACAATCCCTTTGAATTTTGTACAACAAAAGAAGGATGGGACAGCACCCGTGGGACTTATTCAAAACTATTTATTGGACACAAGAATCAACAATTTGGTCAATGCTTCGATCCTAGTAGTCTTGATAAAGGTCCACTACTAGGACCAAAACATTAACCCAATTGTTGATTCTTGTGTCCCACGGGTGCTGCCCCATCCTTCTATTTGTTATATATGTCATATTAAACATATATATATATATATATATATCAAAAAATGCTCATGCTGGGAAACCTTTACCTCACTCTATACACAGGGAACGCCTATCTGGGATGCCACAATTACATCCGAAAAGCTAGCTGTAACCCTTAATTTGATGCCAAAAGAGTGGGGATCTCAAAAAAGAATCAGTGTGTGCATAAAAATAAAATAAAAAAAATTTAAAGTGAATGAATAAAATAAAGAAAAAAGTGTACACATTGAAATATCAGTGTCAAATACTAGTAGAAAAAGTAATGACAGTGAGGGACAAACACAAAAAGATTTGTCACTCACTCTAACCAGCAGGGAACTCCTATCTAGGATGCCATTAGTGCACCCTTAATTTGCTACAGCAAGAGTGGGGGTCTCAAAAAGAAACCAGCGTGTGCATGGAAGCTAAAAAAATGAGAAAAAAAATGTCCTTATCTGCCAAGATTGGGCAACCCATCAATTACAGAATCAGCTAAAGCCACAATCAGACAGTAAGAAAAATATTAATATAAGAGGAGAAATAATGTCTCAAACATGTCGGAGCATCCATTATAATTAAGGGTGACTCATAACGAAGTATTTCAGACACTGTTCAACATCTGCCAGACAGTGCTGTATAGTAAGCTAAAAAACGCCAAGGCACATTTCACGAACCAGCTTTTTCAAGGCTGTAAGCCTTGAATGTATTTATGTATTTATTTATACATTCAAACTTTGATGGGTTGATCAGGTCTGGATACTAATTGGTTTGCTTGAATTCAAATTGATCAGTACCTATGAGTTTACACTGATCTCCATAACAACCCATATAGACGGAATGAGACTCTGATTTAAAACCACGATTACTTTTTTAGGCTTCGATTCAATTGGGTCCAATGCCAAAAAACAGGCAACAGCATTTTGTCAAGAACAGTAAGCTATTCAGTTAACTATGCTATGAAAAAATACCTGTGGAAAAAAACATCGGCGTTTCCACCCATAGAAGATAAAAAACCCACCGCAAGATACAATTCAATTACATGCGTTAGCACTAAGATCCGTTAAGGGACCCACTTTATCGTGGGAATATCTGTAGCCAGTTTGTCTGGGAGCAGACTCCCTTAACAGATCTAAAAAGTGCCAACGCATGATTTGAAAGTAAAAAAAGTCCCACATCAATACATCTAAAGCACTGAAAAAAATGTGTCCAATGTTAGTAGAATTAACCCAATGAGTTCCAGTGGGGTATTATAATAACCTCACTGGCAATCACAGGAAATTAATCCGACTAAGTTACAAAAAAACAGCCACTGAAAACAAACACTTACCATTAATCCTGATGTCCAGCAGAGTCTTCAGCACCCTGGTCATCTACTGTCCATCTTCTTCTGTCTTCTCTCTTCCTTCTTCTTTCTTTGTCTTCTGTTCCGTCATTCCTGTGAAATAAAGGAAACAGACAAATTAAATGTGTGTTCAAACATAACTGTGGCATGTGTGCATAGTTTAACCCCTTGAGTGCCAGAGGGGTACACAACGCATTTCAGAGCAATGCATTGTGTACTTCTCTGGCACTCAAATGGTTAAACGATGCACAGATGTCAGAGTTAGACATATTGAGAATGCCAACACAATAAAATAATTGTCCCATTAATCCAATGGGAATTTAAAAATGTGCTCCCAAATAACACTGAACTTTAGTGCCCAAACGATATTGAAATCATGTACCCTTGATCATCTCTGCGGGGAAAGGTAAAGTGAGCAGACCCCCCCCCCCCTTAGTACTTGACGGGACGATGCCCTTTCCAGTGTGAGGGAATTTTGAACAGAGACTGCCTAGTTTATATGGGCAGTCTGTTCAAAATGACTCACCGCTATTGGCTGGGATGTGTGCCAATCAGCTTTGAGCGGGGGATTAACATGCTAGAACACCTGGAGGATTATGCACCCAGTTGAGATAAATGTATGATAAAGAGGTGATAAAGAAGAGACCACTTCTCCAGTTTTATGGATTCTTTGCATAGTATTGTGTTATTCTTTGGGGTCAATAAACTAAGATATGGCCTAGAAAAATAACAAAGGAATTGGATGTCCCCTCCATTTTATCACCTCTTTATTACACTTTAGTGCATCTCTACCCAGGTCTATCATAAATTGTTCATGACCACTAGATTAATTAATCCAGAAGTAAGTTTTGAGTTCTTATAATGTTTTACCCCTCTGCTATATGTACTGTTGACTACTTTTTTTAACCAGTATTTAATTATTTTGCGGATTTCATCTTATCCACTTCCACATATTATTTTGTTTCTTTTTAATAGCAATTGTTCTCTCTGTTAAGGTCACAAAGATGTAGTCTAGGTTCCTTTCTCTCTTCACAGTATGCAATTACACTGGGAGTCTTTCCAAACTCCTTTTGCCTTAAGCATCATCTATATTTTAATGGAGTTAAAGTTTAATATCTTTCCCTGGAGGCACACCTTATCTACATAATCCAATACCATTCTCCATCAGTCTCTCTCAAGTTTCTATCAATCAAAAACCTCATTAAACTAATAGCATCTATTAATCCTATCCCAAATATGCCTAAAACCATCATTCAGCTAAGCCAAGCTTAGCATTTGTTACACATTTTACCACAAACCAGTGTATAAGAGCAATTTTAGTTAACTTATATTATGCCTTATTAAATCCTTGAGAACACAAGGTACGTTTGAGAAAGCAATGCATATTCTAATGATCCTCAAGAGGTTAATGCTTTATGTATTATGTTTCCTAACTCCCTATAATTTCTAAGTTTTAAGGATCAGGAAACTTGCCTGTATTTGTTTTATTTTATTAATATTCTCTTTTTTTATTTCTTTCAAGGTTAATCAATGAAAACATGGAACATTATATTTTATCTGTAGCAAGCCAACCAAGTCTCTGGAAATGTGAGTATTAACATAGTAACAGTTTATGAGGTTGAAAAAAGACATCTGTCCACCAAGTTCTGTCCTTGCCATAACACCCTTGTTGATCCAGAATGAACACCCTTGTTTATTCTAATTGGATAAAACAATTGCTTCCTCACTCCAAAAGGCAGTCAAATATTGGATCAACACTTTATATGCTTTGAAAAAAATCATCATAATTCTCAGTATTTTTCTGAGCTAGAAAGGTATTCATTACTTTTGAAAGCAATTATAATATCTGCAATATCCACAACTTTATTGTTCACAATCTAAAACAAAACCCTGACTTTGTTTTAGTCAAAAAAGCCTTTCAGCTATTAGAGGGATAGTAATACTTCATTATTACTATCCCCCATGTTGTAGCCCTTAAAATTCTGAATTCAACGAGACCAGCGGTATCGCTTTCAAAGTTCCCTCTTTTTGCCTTTCCTCTGACGTCAGCGTTTTAGCTGAGAGCTGGGAAATCCTCTCAGTAAGCAAGCGGCATCTCTGCAGGAGTCCTGAGATCACATTATAGAAACAGAAATCCTTCACTAAAATGGTCTTCTACGTGTGCCTGGTTTGCAAGCACACGTGTAAGACCATTTTAGTGAAGGATTTCTGTTTCTATAACAAGATCTCAGCTCTGCTGCAGAGTTGCCGATGGTCCCGGGATTGGATTCCCCTTCACTCAGCTAGAACGCTGACGTCAGGGGAAAGACAAAAAGAGGGAACTTTGAAAGCGGATATCTCTCAAACTATAAAGGTTTGAGAGATGCCGCTGTTATCGTTGAATTCAGAATTTTAAGGGCTACAACATGGGGGACTTTAATAATGAAGTATCACTATCCCTTTAACACATTACCTCTTGTTTTTTGCTCAACTCTTTCAGCAAATAGTTTGTCAGAGTGTTTTTTTGTATTTATGTGGGATATAATTGTAAATGTGATATTACCCCTTAGAACTCTCTTCACTGGCTACTCTCTGTTTATAACTCAGATCCTCCAATCCCATTATCAGTTGTGTTGCATGTCTCTGCAGCTTTTAGAAATCAGTAATACATTTTTAAGAACTGGTGTTCAAAACTGTGTTTCATATTGTAGATGAGACCTTGCCAAGGATTTATATAGAGGGAGAATTATATTTGCATCCCATACACCTTTCTATGTAGACAAATACCCTATTTGCTCTTGCAGCAGCTGAGTGACACTGCACACTGCTGTGAAGTCTATCATCTATCAAGACTCCTAGCATGTTTTGGGTATATTTCTGACATTTGAAGGGTTAAAGTGACAGAGATATTACAAAATCACACCTGCTCAAGGTAGGGATTTAGGCCTCGATTCAATTAGTTGACCTAAGCCGGTATGGCAAATTGGAAAAAAAGTGTACATTGTTTTTCGGTTGTCCAGTCAACTGAAAGCACAAAGGACATTAAGCCACAGGAAAAAGCTAACGATTGGTGCCTGAGATACTTTCAAGCACCAATCTTTAGCTCATCTGTGTTACACTTACCTGTCAACCACCATCTTCCTTCTTCTTATTTCATATCTTCGTCACCGTTGCATCATGCCTGTGAAAAAATAAAAGTAGTAATATGAAATGTTGCGTGTCCAAACAGAACCCTGTCATCTATGTATAGTTTAACCCCTTGAGTGCCAGAGGTGTACGCAACACATTGCAGAGCAATGTGTATTAAAAAAAAATCTACTAATTCTTGGTATTAGCCCTAACATACATTATTTTGCTAACCCTTCTGTCAAAATTAAAATCAATAAAATCCTTTCTTCTACTTTATACTTAAAAAAATGGAACTAGACAAGGTTCTCCTTTATCCCCATTAATACTTACTTTAGTTATGGAAGATTTAGCTAATAGAATTCAATCTAATCACAGTATTAAAGGTATTCTAGTTATTATAAATTGTCATTTAGGTACATTTATCCCTTCTATTCTAGAAGAACTAAACAAATTTATTACGGATTCTAACTTTAAAGTTAATATCAATAGATCCTAAATATTGAACATTAACCCCTTAGGGACCAATGATGTGCCAGGACCGTCATGGCTGTCCTGCATTTAAGGAACAGTCACGGTCCTGACACATCATGGAATTTGCATGGATTCGGGAACCCCTGAATCCAATGACAAAAAAAAAGCCCCGTGGTTCTTAACTGCCAGGTGCATGGGTTAGCATTCCAGAGTCCCTTTTAGATGAATTAAAAGTATTGCACCTTTCCAAAGTTCATATCACTTGATCAGGTATCTGGGGCTCTCCCTCACTTCTAAATTTACATAACTTTTCAGGATGAATTTTGTGTCACTCAGAGAGACTATAAACAAAAAGAAAATTGCTAATTGGTCTAAAACACCCATTACTTGGATGAAGCAAATGCATTTAGGAAAAATGTTGATACTTCCTACAATCATTATTTCAGACATTAGCCATAACTTTATTGAGTTCCTATATACAATCAGTGTATCAGTCATTTACACCTTCATTTGGTCTCGCAAACCTACTAGACAGAGATTTGACAATATTTGATTTATAGCTTTACCAGCTCCAGTGATCAGTTGGGAACTACTATAATTAAATAATGCTCTTCATAAAGCTACTTTTTTTGCTTGGCGTAATCTGATTTCTGAAAATGCACATATTTCCACTTCTCTATCTCCTCTCAAATCTCTTAATCAATAATAAACATTTTCCTCCAGGACTTTACAAATTTTCTTTATTACTATGGAAGATATAATAAACTGTTGCTCTGTAATCTCATCGAGAAGGGGAATTTTCTTCTCTTCTCTACTCTTCAGTCACAATTGGATCTGTCTTTGTGGATCAAGACACTTATAAATCCATTTGTATAGCAAGACTTTACCCCAATAAATGCATTTCATGGTCTTATACGGTTATAATGACAGTACAGGATATTGTCCTTCTTCAAAAATCTTGAGAAAGGGACTTCAAACAAACTATATCATGTAGTGAATGGAAACAAATAGTGTGCTGCTGTAGAAATCTCTTTGTAAGGCAAACCAAACTGACTTTTCAAAATTTGATTTTCACACCACATAAAAACACAAGGGCAAACTGATAAGCAATACTCCACTCAAATGAAACAAAATAAAACATATATGTTAGAGCAAATATGTCAGACATGTGGCCTGCAATCACATGCAGCCCATGGATCGAAAAAACACAGCCAGCGGCTGACAGTGTAAGGCCCTCCATAGAGAGAAATGTTTTAAATACCTTGCAGACCAACATCAATGGGTCAAAATCCCCATTTCATAAATGGGATATTTTCACTCAGTGCTTTTTATTAATAGATTTGTTTTATAAATCATAATGCCAAAGTTACAACAGAAACATACAAGTGTACCAGATACTACAATGATAATTAAACACAGCAGACAGGACATTGTTCTAATTTGTCATATACACACTCAAATATATAACACTTTAGAAGTAGTAAAGAAAATGTTCTAAATTTAAACAAGGAAATGTTTGGATGATGGGACTTGCAGCAGTAGGTTAAAGGGATAGTAATACTTCGTTTTAACTTTATTTTATTTTGTAGGCATTCAAAAAACATGAAGAATGATATAAGTCTTATCTCTCAAACCTTTATGGTTTAAGAGATATTCACAAACAAAGTATCCCCCCCTGTTCAACCAGATCAGAAGGGAGGTGCCCAGGTAGACTGCAGAGAGGGACAATCTTCAATTAAGATAAGGGAAAAAGCTGAAAAACTTGTCAAGGGGGGAAGGGCTTTCATTGTTTTCATACAAAGAAAATTGTCCCCTTCTGTTATCTGTACTGTCATACAACCAGACTCACATCTGAGAAGAGATGGCTTACACTAGGTAAAAGGGGCAGGGTGGGGAACTTTGCTTGTGAATATCTCATAAACCATAAAGGTTTGAAAGATAAGACTTATATCATTCTTCATGTTTTTTAATGCCTACAAAATAAAATAAAGTTAAAACAAAGTATTACTATCCCTTTAAGTTCTGGGAATTTAAACATGGGAACAAACATTTACTGAATACTTTTGGCCTGCTTTTTTTCACTTGTCATGACTAGGATAATGAATATTAGTATGATTGTCAATTTAACTCTGTGTACAGCTGCCATTTGTTTGCACCTAGAACAGCAGTTACATGGTTCATAACTGAGGCCGAGCAAGCAGCCTCTTCAGAAGCTAGTTAGAGATCTTTTGGAGAGACAAATTGCAACATTGAAGGAGACAGATAATCCTGAGAGGGGTTGCTGCTCATTGAGCAAAAGGTTGCTGTCTATGAAGTACTGGGGGTGGAGTCTATACAAAGGAGGATCAAGTAGTAGCTAGATGGGTTTCAGTTAGACAAACCAAGTATGTTTGATTTGCTACATTGAGTGATAATGTTGCAGTGTTGTATAGGAATGCCTGCTGGAGGGGACTGTTTTATCTAATCACCGAGAAGACAGCCACCTCTAGCACCGATGGGATCCAGCATTCAGCAATTCCATAATTAGAGTATTCCATAATTAGGATGAAAGAATGGAATTAGAGTTGGGGCATGGACATGGAGATGGGGGGTATGTATTCTAATAAGAAGGTGCTCATGTTACAGCTTGATGAAAAGCAAACAAATCGTTCAAAGAATGCATATCTTAAATGGATAGTAATGTTTCACAATAAAATCAGTTCCAATTAATCTTCATAGTATTTGGGTTATGTAGAATGTTATTTCATTACTGTCAAAGTTGTAGTTCAATAGTAATTGAATGATAAAGTATCACCCTCCCTCACCTTTTACTGATGTAACACTACTCACCTCAGAGCAGCAAGGTGATGTCCAGGTGGATCGCAGAGAGGGACAATCTTCAATTAGCATAAGGGAAAAACCTGTCAAGAGGGGTAGGATTTTCCTTATGTTCACAGTAAGAAGACTATCCCGTGCTGTGAGCTGTCTGGTCTCAGGACCAGAATCTACATCTGAGGGGAGGTGGCTTACACTAGGTAAAAGGGGCAGGAGGTAGATGCTTTATCATTCAATTACTCTTGAACTACAGCTCTGACAGTATTGAAATAACTAGTAGAATAGCTAACTACAAATTAAACTTTGCTAGATAGTGGCCTCAAGCAATTCTGAAATGGTATACAATAGTCAGTTAAGGGAGCATTTGAGCAACAGTTATTTCAATTCTATCAGAGTTGTAGTTCAAGAGTAATTGAATGATAAAGTATCCCTCTCCTGCCCCTTTTACTGATGTATCACTGCTCAGCACAGAGCAGCAGGGAGTGTCCAGGTAGATTGCAGATAGGGACAATCTTCAATTAAGATAAGGGAAAAAGCTGAAAAACCTGTCAAGGGGGCAGGGTTTTCATTGTTCTCACAGTAAGAATATTGATCCTTGATGTGAGCTTTCTGGTCTATGGACTGGATTCCACATCTTAGGAGTGGGGGCTTACCCTAGGTAAAAGGGGCGAGAGGGGGAAACTTTATCATTCAATTACTCTTGAACTACAACGCTCGCAGTAATGAAATTACACTCTCTATGGCTCAAATACTATGAAGATTAATTGGAGCTGCTGTTTTTGTGAAACATTACTATTACTTTAACTAAAACATTCAACTTTAGAAGGTTATTTTTAAAAGGATAGTAATCCCCAAAATAAGGTATACTCAGTATGGTAGATTTTACAAAAATAAAGTGTTTGGAGTAAGTCCTATCTCTCAAACCTTTATGGTTTGAGAGATATTCACAGGTAGAATTCCCCCCTTCCTCATGTCAGCTGTAAAGTTGACAGAAGGAGATTTGAGTCGGGCGACTCAAGATGGCTCTTCAGCAGAGCAGAAATAGCAATCTTGGAAAAGAACTACTTAATTGGAAAGGTCTACAAAGTGTGTTTGCAAACCAGACACACTTTGTAGCCTGTTCCAATGAAGTAATTTTTTTTAAAGATCGCTATTTCGGCTCTGCTGAAGAGCTGCAGACTGGTCCCAGGACCGGGATCTCCTGCTGTCAGCAGAGCACTGACATCAGGAGAAGAGGAGGGAGGGGGAACTTTAGATGCAAATATCTCTCAAACCATAAAGGTCTGAGAGATAGGACTTTCTCCAAACACTTTATTTTTGTAAAATCTACCACACTGAATAAACTTTATTTCGGGCATTACTAACCCTTTAAATGTTAAAAGCAGCACTGAAGGCCATTCAATCAAAGATGGAAAGGTAGATGCTGGCCAAACCAAATAATTGGAAACCAAATCATTTGTCCATAAACGGACTATGACATTCCGCTCTCCCTCCTGTCTTGCTTCCTTAACAATTTTTAAGATGTGTCTTCTATCTCTGTGAACTGTAGCTCCAGGAAGACATCTGATTTCTTTGCAACCTTGGCTACTCTCCAAAGCCATGCCTATTAATATAGAGGCCCCCAATAATAGTTGCTTTGTCTCAAAGGAGTTTGCATTTCTTACCTTTGTCTTTTTTGTCAGCGGTTGCAGTCTGATTTACTCGTGAATTGGAAGCTGGTGACCCAGCATCATCTGCTTCAGGAGTTGTCCCAGTATTAAGTCAGTGTTGGGAAAGTGCAGCATATGAATTATGAAGAGGCACAGACTGTGGGACATACCTCTTGTCCACAACTCTTACCCTTCCAGAACCAACTGTAGTCCATCTGCCATTTCTTTGAACTCTCTGAGGCAGTGGCACTTGCTTCTTTTGCATCTGTGTGTATCTTAGAGACACCTTGTAGACTTCAAATTATAAACTTCCTGCTGTAAAACAGAAAATTACATTACATAAATTAGCATTAATATATACTACTGGAGAATAAATTAAGGAAGGAAATGAAATCCAATGCTGCTTAACAAAGAGGTTTACATGGAAAGTGAGGAATACGAAACAGGCTTTTGGATTATTTACACCAGACAGTCAGATGCATAATTTAAAAAATATAAACATTTCAACAGAATCTTGTCAGCTAACTGAAAATTATAAAAGTATTGCAAATGAGACAAAGAAAAATCCCAAACATTTCAAAAAGTATAAAAATGGCAAACAGAGTAAGGTTGATACTGGCCCCCTTAAAACTAGTTATTTTTTCCTGTATGTACAAAGGAAGGAACAATGCAGGCTTTGGGCAATGAAGGAGAAGCTGGACCCAAGGTTACTTAATTAACTTAGTTTGATAATAGAAATATCCTTATAGTTAATATTTATTTATTCACTCTCATCAGGCATAGTGCCTTCTGATTGGCTGAAAGTTGATGTACTATTATTGTTCAAAAAAGGAGGCACTGTCTAAACTGGGAAATTATAGATCTCTGTGGTAGACTTCCACAGTGGATAACATATTACAGGGATTACTAACCCTAGTATGCAGGATTTGGATTTAGAGGATAGGTGGAAAAGTGGCAGGTGAGCTTTAATATACAGTAGGTAAATATAATATTATATAATGTTATGTATGTGGGTTACATAAACAAACAAACATACTACATAAACACTAAATGTTAACTTAGATAAAAAAAATTAGGAGTACTAGTAGAAAATAGATTTCACAGCAGTGTGTAGTGTCAATCAACTGCTGCAAGAGCATACTATCATGTTAAAAAAATGGTATAGATTCTCTAGTAAGGCCTCATCTAGAATATGGAACACATATATGGGTACCACTTTTTTTAAAAAAGGCATTATTGAACTGAAAACAGCACAGAGATGTACAACAGAACTGATATGTTCTGACCATAAATAACAAATGTCTAATTTATCCTTGATGAATTGGAAAACCTGTCCTGGACCTTTCACCCACTACCGATTAAAAGGTCCAGAACATGTAGCTATGTTTCTTTTAAACACATAGTTACTAGTTGTCTTCTTAAAACACAATAACTCAAAAGAAACATACAATCAATCGCTTTTGTACAAAAAAAGGTTCCAAAACATCATGATAATTAACAAAAATATGTGTTTCAGGGCCCATAATTATTAAGTCAGATAGGACAATAATTTTTGATTTATTGTAGGTTTATAAGTCTTCCTATATTGTGCACTTCAATATGTCTTGGTCAAGCAGTACCAAAAAAAACATTGACCACATTTGACTCTATGCTAGTCTGGTGTGACCTTAATCTTCTTATCCTTGTTGTAACTATGAACGGAGTTACAGTTTGTCATCAACAGCACCCAGCAGATGAGATATTCTCGTCTTCACAGTTTGCATGTACATCCTTGAACCACTAAAATTCCTGTTGAGATACATATCAATAGCATTTTTTGTGGATTTTGCATTCTGATGTGTTACATGATTTAATTAAACAACATTCATAAAATTAATTCAGAGCAGGATAAGCAAAAAGTAATATTAACTACAGAGAATAGTTATTCACCATGAATTGATCAAATCCAAAAGGCATTTTGGAAATGCTGTATATCATTCATTTAGTGAGGCTGTAGAAATTGTAATATTTTGTCTGGCGCACATTCTCCTTTCCTGACAGAGCTACTGGTTGGACCAAACTGCACCATAAATCACATTCAGAGTATGCGCAGATCTGGTAGTACATGGGGAGATTCACTAAGCATTGATAAAGAGGAGATGATTTCTCTAGTTTATCACTTCTCCATTTCTAGTCTATGGAACCTTTGCAGTAAGATTTCTGTACAGTTCAGTCACTTGAAGCATGGCCTTTTGTTAATTTTTATTGTAGCATTTAGTTGTTATATCAGAAGTCTCAATCACAATCCATATAACGTGCAGACAGACTTATTCTGGGCCTGATTTAACAGTTTTAGTCACATTACCACACCCAGTACCTCTCTCTGTTCCCCATGGACCAAGAAAAAATGATTTACAGTATTTATTGGTAAGTAGCCCAACAATCATTATTAACAATCTTGCAACAACTTAGAACAGAAACAGGCATGACTAAAGCTATTGATGGATTAATACTCCCATCATCAAATTGTAGGTAAAAAACAAATATAGGTTGTAGGGTGCAAATGCAGATTAGAAGGAACATCGGCAATAAGAGGGTGATAAAGTTGTTGGGACCATGGCCTGGTGGCTCATTCCCTTCCCCTGCCCGAGACACAATCTACACCTTATCAAAATAAATAATGTAAAGTTTATATTGTTTTACTTTTCATTCAATATGGTGCCCATATTTAAAAAGGGATCAAAATCCCAGCCCGGAAATTACAGACCTGTAAGCTTGACATCTGTGGTAGGGAAACTGTTTGAAGGGTTGCTAAGGGAATATATTCAAGAATTAATCTTGAACAGGAATATCATTAGCAGGAGCCAACATGGCTTTGTGAAAGACAGGTCTTGTCAACCTAACTTGATTGCATTTTATGAAAAAGTGAGTAAAAATATAGATTTGGCAGCGGCGGTTGATGTGATCTATTTAGACTTTGCCAAGGCATTTGATACAGTTCCACACAAGAGGTTACCGTATAAATTAAATTAAATAGGTTTAGGGGCAAACGTCTGTGCGTGGATTGGAAATTGGCTGAAAGAATGCAAAGAGTGGTAGTAAATGAGAAGTTCTCCAATTGGACAAACTTGATAAGTGGAGTGCCTCAGGGATCTGTCCTGGGTCCTCTTCTTTTTAATTTGTTTATTAATGATCTCCCAGAGGGCATAGGGAGCCATGTATCAGTGTTTGCTGATGACACAAAATTAAGTAAGGTACTAAAGTCTGAACTGGATGTGTCTTCATTACAAGAGGATTTGGACAAATTGGGTAACTGGGCAGGCAAATGAGATTCAATATGGACAAGTGTAAAGTTATGCATTTTGGTTATAATAATAAAAATGCAACATATAGTTTAAATGGTGTTTTCTTGGAGAACTCTACTAATGAAAAGGATTTGGGAGTAATGGTAGACAATAGACTCAGCAGTAGCGTGCAGTGCCAGCTGGCAGCTGCAAAGGCCAATAAGATATTGGCATGTATTAAAAGGGGTATTGACTCATGGGAGGAATATATTATCACACCTCTTTACCCCACCTAGAATATGCCGTTCAATTCTGGCCTCCCTTTCTGAAAAAGGACAATATGGAACTAGAGAAAGTACAGAGGAGGGCTACAAAACTAGTAAGGGGAATGGAAAGTTTATGAAAGTTATGAAGAAAGGCTAGAAAGGTTAAACTTTTATACACTACAGAAACGTTGTTTTAGAGGGGATATGATAACAGTATATAAATATGTTCAGGGCCCATACAAAGGGCTCTCCAAAGACCTGTTCATTAACAGAACAGTACATAGGACAAGGGGCCTCCTGATTAGACTGGAGGAAAGGAGATTTCATCTACAACAGTGGAAGGGTTTCTTTACGGTAAAGACAATAAAGGTATGGAATTCACTGCCTGAGGAGGTGGTGCTTTCGAATACATTAGATGCCTTTAAAAAGGGCCTGGATACTTATTTAAAAGGGCAGAACATAGAGGGCTATGTACGTTAGTACTGGGATTAATATTTAGTTAATGCTTGTTGATCCAAGGAGAAATCTGACTGCCATTTGGAATCAAGAAGGAATTGTTTCCCCCCATTCAAGGCATAATTTGAAATTGCTGTATTGGGGGGGGCTTGTCTTCTTTTGGATCAACAATGGTAAACAGGAATAGGAAAAGGGTTGGACTAGATGGACGCAAGTCTTTTTTCAACCTAAATTACTATGTTACTATGTAATAATTAACAAGTTATTTTTTCATAATATTATGACTGCAGTATAACAAAGTACACAATCAGCATAGATGTTTTTGTTTTAATTTCTCTGTTTGTGGTTTTTCAAATCGTATTTCAGCTCTTTTTGGGAAGAAAACCATTTCTTTTACACTGACAGCAGAAGATAACGAAATCTCAAAATGTATGCAACAGGCTGGTCCACGTTCTAGCTCAGATGAAGAATTAAGAGATATTTTCACTATTTTGCCGATGCCCGACAATGAACTCTTAAAGGTAATTATTTTAATATTTATTGTAATTGTAGTATTCTGATGTGAAATAAATTTGCAAGTGGTGTTACAGAAGCAATTTTCTATTAATTTTAAAAGGTTTATTGAAATTTCCTTGAAGACTACAGTAATATTTTTAGGTGAAATCTAATGTTTTTTTATGGGATATATAAGCCAGCTTTTAGGGATGGATTATTACAAACCATTAAGCACAGATGATAATAGGATACAATGTGATATGTGTGCTTTGCAGATTTTCCTGGTATTTTTTTTTCAGTTTGCACTGCAGGTTGTTTATGTGAAAATGTACTTGCTATAGAAGATACAAAAATTCTGGTGCACATATGTTGCTTTTCATGTGGATGAAGGTCACACATTTGAACCATTATTTCACAAAAACACAAAAGGAGAGAAGTGCGGGAAATGCTGGAGCTGGTATCTAAGTCCAGTATTGATGGGATCTGGGACTCAGGCAAGCCTAAACAGATATTGGTGGTAGGGGATTCCATAATTAGGAAGACAGATATAGTAATCTGTTACCATGATTTCAACAATTGAACAGTTTGCCTACTCTCTGGTGTTTGGGTTCAACATGTAGCAGATTCTGTTGACAGATTGTTAGGAAGGGCTGAGCTATACCCAGCTGTCATGCTACATGTTGGGACCAATGATAAAGTCAGTGAGAAATAGGTTGTATTTTCTGACATACTACCTGTGCTACCTGCTACACCAGAAAGGCAATGAGGAAGCTACATGCATGATTAAAGACTTGGTGTAAGCAGTAAGGGTTTGGGATTCTAGAGCACTGAACTGTCTTTTCCCTTGGTGGACTCCCTATAGTAGATATAGATTGTACCTTAGTGGAAAGGTACTGTGCTGGGGTTAGGATGGTTAGAGGATACTTTAAACTAGGAAGAGGTGGGTGATACAACACATCTACACCAGTGTAAATTAGGAAATGGGATCAGAGAAGGGTCATGGAGGTGGAAAGGGGGGTATCGGCTAGTTTATCTAATAGAGTGTAATTCTTCAGAATGGTAGTATATAAAATTATCAAAAAAAATATTTGTGAATGTCTTGACACACAAGATAAATGCGCTACCTCCAAAGGCGCTCACGCACTGCCGAAAAGCACTGGAGGAAATCTCACTCCACAGCTGACTTCATACACTACAAATTCATTCTCCGTTCTTGTAGCTCTGCCTTTTACCTGGCCAAACAGTCATACTTTTCCTCTCTAATTTCTAATCTTTCTTCTAACCCGAAATGCCTTTTCTCAACCTTCAAATCTCTTCTACACCCATCAACACAAACACCTTCCACTAACTTCTCTTCCACGACCTTGCCACCTACTTCAAGGACAAGATCAACTGCATCAGACATGAAATCTCATCACTTCCTCTCCCACTCATCCAGCTTAGCCCTGTCACTTCTCCCACATACACATTAAGCTCCTTCTCACACGTGACTGAGGATGAAGTTTCCCTTCTGCTCACTCACTCAAACCTAACCACATGCCACCTTGACCCAATCACATCTCAGCTCACTCAAGATCTTTCTCCGCTACTAACTTCAACCCTTACTCACTTATTCAATCTCTCTCTGTCAACCGGCACCTTCCCATCCTCTTTCAAACATGCACTAATCACACCCATCCTAAAGAAACCCTCCCTGGACCCATACCTAATGTCAAACTACTGGCCCATTTCTCTAATCCTGTTCTCCTCCAAGCTCCTTCAGCATCTCAAATATAACTGGCTTACTACATTCCTCTGCTCCCATTCCCTGCTAAATCCCTTGCAATCTGGATTCCGCCCACATCACTGCACTGAAACTGCCCTCACTAAAGTGGCCAACGACTTGCTCTCCGCAAAATCAAAAGGCCACTGCTTCCTACTCATTCCCCTGGACCTCTCAGCTGCCTTTAACACAGTAGTTCACCCACTGTTCCTCCAAGCCCTCCACTCCCTAGGTCTCTGTGACACTACCCTCTCTTGGTTTTCATCATATCTCTCCAACCACTACTTCAGTGTTTCCTACTCTGGCTCCACTTCCCCACCCCTCCCACTGTCTGTCAGAGTGTCTCAAGGATCAGTCCTGGGTATCACGGTGCCGTGATTCTGTCTAGCGACATTGTTACTTCCGGGTTTACTCTAGATGCATTCTTATTGGTCCTGTGCTATGACTCCTCCCTGGGCCTTGTCTATATATACGCCCTCCTGTCACTATATCGGTGCCCTTTTGTGGTGTACTCGTATCTAGTGACTAGTAGTTCTTGTTTCCTGTTTCCGTGTATGACCCGGCTCGCCTGACTACGCTTAGTACCTGACGCTCCTGTGATCTGATTCCGTTGCTGACCTTGGACTGGCTGATTAACTCCTTGTGTACCGAGCTGGCTTGGCTGAGTATCTGATTCCGTTGCTGACTAGGACTGGCTGACTAACTCCTTGTGTACCGAACTGGAGTGGCTGAGTGTCTGATTCCGTTACTGACTAAGGACTGGCTGACTATCCGTTAACACTGATCTGGTTGGGCTAGTGTCTCGTGGTTCTCCTGACTGGCTGTAGTCCGTGTGTGCCGACCTGGTTGTGCTTCTAGCACAGTTGTTCACGGGACTAGCCTATTACCTACGTGTACCGACAGGGAGACACCAGTTGTGGACCGCTTACATTACGATCCTATCTTTCCCGCTCGCTTACCGCTCCTATAGTCTCCTGGAGCCTGTGTCAGTCCCTGCACTCACCAGTGTCTGTATTGCCGCCGGTAACCCTATATATCTGGGTCCAGTCTGTACCACACTATTGTCCACTTTGCCTCAGTTCACTCTATTGGCTTAGGGTCACTATATTGCCAGTATCTGGTGTCTGTTGCCTCCGTTAACCCTAGCGTGCTAGGGCTCTGTCACTGCCAGAATCCTGTCTGTGTTGCCTCCATTTACCCTAGCGTTCTAGGGTTCAGTCACTACCTAAGTCACAGCCGCGTTGCCTCCAATTAACCCTGGTGTGCTAGGGTCCAGTTGCTGCCAGAGTCCATTCAGTGTTGCCTCCGTTAAACCTAGTGTTCTAGGGCCTAGCCATTGCCAGAATACTGTATCTGTTGCCTCGATTAACCCTAGCGTTCTAGGGTTCAGTCACTGCCAGAGTCCTGTCCGTGTTGCCTCCGTTTACCCTACTCTCCTAGGGTCAGTCCTCTGCCAGTGTCTTGCCAGTGTTGCCTCTGTTAACCCTAGAAGTCTAGGGCCTAGTGTCCACTTGTACACTATTTGTGCTGCATCCGTTATCCCTAGTTCACTAGGGAAGTGCCCTTCAGTTACCCATCGCCTGTGTCACCTATTTCGGTGTGGGGCTGTCGAGGATATTCTTCTTCCTAAATTTTGCTGCGAATCTGCCTACAAGTCCAAGATCATCACACTTATTTTGCTTACTATTACTGTGTGTGTATTTTCACCCTGACCTGCATCAGATCTGGAAAGTACCTGGTACAGACCTCATCTGGACCTGAGTGGGGCTAGTGTGCATTATTTTTCAATAAAGCTTTTAAACTTACCTAACTGTCTGAGTGTTCTTTAACAGACAGTAACAAACCGTGACACTGGGCCCCTTGCTCTTTTCAATTTACACCGCTTCCCTTGGCAAACTAATAAACTCCTTTGGGTTTCATCATCATTTCTATGCTGATGACACTCAAATCTATCTTTCCTCCCCAGACCGCTTCCCTCCTGTCCCAGGTATCTGACTGTCTGTCTGCTGTGTCTTCCTGGATGTCCTCCCGTCAACTCAAACTCACCTTGGCAAAACCGAACCAATTATCTTCCCTCCATCTACAACCAGCCTTACCCCAGACATTACTCTCACTATTAACAACACTACCATCAATCCAACCCCTACAGCATGCTGCCTGGGAATCACATTTGACTCCGCCCTATCCTTCATTCCTTACATCCAGTCAATCTCCAACTCATCTTGCCTCCACCTCTGCAACATCTCTAGAATCTGATCCTTTATCACCCAAGACACTACTAAACTTCTATTCCAAACACACACATCATGTCCTGTCTTGACTATTGTAGCTCACTACTAATTGGCCTTCCTCTTGCCCAACTAACCCCACTACAGTCCATAATGAACTCTGCTGCAAGACTAATCTATCTCACTCATCTCTTCTCTAACACCACTCCCCTTTGCCAATCCCTACACTGGCTTCCAATAGCATATATAATTAAATTCAAAATTCTGGTGCTAACTCATAGAGCCCTAACCCCCCCCCCCCTATATTTCGTCTTTCATTTCCAAATACACTCCCACTCGCCATCTTCGCTCTGCACACAACCTTCTGCTTTCCACAGCTCTTATTACATCCTCCCACTCTCACCTACAGTACTTCTCCCGTGCTGCACCCGAGCTCTGGAATTCCCACCCCCGCCCCATCAGACTCTCCCCCAGCCTTCAGATCTTCAGAAACTCCCTGAAAACTCTCCTCTTCAGGGAAGCTTATCAACTTCCTCCATAAACATTATCACCAAGAACCACCCCTTCCCTGGATCACTGCACTCAACAGCACTTCATACTCCCACCCACTGACCTGCAGTTCATGTGGCAGGAGGCACTTACCCAATAGCACTCCTTCTGTGTCCAACCTACCTTCCTCTAGATTGTAAGCTGTCACGAGCAGGGCCCTCTGATCCTTCTGTTCTCCACATTTGATTTGTACTATCTAATACCTCTGTATGTCTATTCCCTATTGTACAGAGCTGCGGAATTAGTTAGGGCTATATAAATAAAGAATAAGAATAATAAAAGTCTATTATTGTGCTGAAAAGAGTGCGAAAAAAAACAAATTTAAAATATGATAAACTAAAATCAAAAGGAATGGGGCAGCTGCAGATATAAACTAACACTACCACTCTATGTGTTTTACAAAATCTAAAAAGAACTACAAAAAACAATATCCCAGTGCCCTACTACTAATAATATATTTATGTGAAAATTAGTAAGAAAATACTTATAAGTAAATGTGACCTATATATATATATATATATATATATATATATATATATATATATATATATATATATATATATAAAACAAAGTTGCTACCTCTGTTGTATCCAATGAGACTAATAATGTGGAAGAGAGACCCAAACAACAAAAATATACTTGGATTACAATTGTATATAATCACTCATATTACATTATACATATTCCCAAGGTACAAGTAATAGTCGGGTTAAGTTTAGTTGCCAAAGTCAAAGGGGAAAAATTATTCCCCAACTCTATGGCAGTAATCTAAAACCTGCAGAAAGGAAAACTAAATCAGAATTAACCAGTGAGTGCCTGGGTGGCAATACTTCAACCAAACAGTTTGTGTGAGACCCCCATCCACAATCTCAAAGGAATGTCACACAGTAACAAACCAGCTGCACAATAAAGAAGCTACAAATATTCTACAAACTATTTGCCTTTGTGTGTTGCTCTCGTACCTCGATCCAAGTACCCCAAACTAATGACAAAACTTAGAACGACTAAGGGCAACACACAATGCAATCCGCAGGCTATTTAAAGGTATATTAACACATATATTTATTTTACACCAGTATAAAAAACTCCAGTATTGCTGCATAAAGTAAAAAAATCCAATATTTATAAAAAAAAAAAAAAAAAAAAGAGCTTTCTTTGGATTAATGATTTCCATTAACATCTAGCTGGCTATAAACAAGTGAAAGAAACATCAGCTCATTTTCACATGTGGGACTAACTTGTAAATCATATGAGATATTCAAATCACTATATATTGTAATATATTTTAATAAATAGCGATTTTTAAGCAATACTGGATTTTTTTAATAGTCACAGGGTCTCTGCATTTTCACAGAACCCTTCATTAATATCTTCCCTTATAACAGGTTTTAAGGCATACTTTACATATAGGCAGCCCCCTTTTTATTAACCCTATCACTCTTTTAAAAGTCAACTCGAGAGTGAGAGAAGCCGCATCTCAGCCACTTACGCCATTTGAATTCCTTTGTACAGTGTTATCTTGGTCGGATTTACTCTATTCTTCTGAATGTTCTGTCATCCCCTACCCTCCCTATACTCAAACATGGGAATGTGAACAGGGGGTCCCCATCTCTCCTGAACAATGGGGTGGTATCTGGAAATCATATGCATCTTCCTTTACATCCTTCTGTATTTTAGAAGTTAATTCTAAGTTTCTGTATCATTGGTACTTTACTCCTGCAAGGCTGCCCAAGATCTCACCATTGAACAGTCCTGTGTGATGGAGTCCAGAATCGGGGAAATATTACTCTAGTATCGGATGCCCTTGTTCCATAAGGGCCTTGACCCCACCTCACATTCTCCCCTTATCTCAATTTGGGACTCTCTTGACATTAACAAGGTGGTTCCAGTTTTGACAAAGTGATTTGGAGAACAGTTGGACCATGTCCGCATCCAGAGTGCTCGATCCTCACCCTTATTCTTCCTTCTTCCTCCATCTCTCTTCCCTCTCACCCTCTACCCTATCTCCTCTACCGCAGAGAACCCTTGCTTTCCTCCTCCTTCATCTTTTCTCTCTGTTCATCTTTCCCTCTTCTGTTTTCCTCTTCTTCTCCCACTCCTTCTTCTTCCTTCGCTCTTGCTCTTGTTCCTATCATCTCCATAGTCTCTCTAATGCAAAAATACAAGGCATTTGCGGTATCTGACTTGTGTGAAATCTATACCATATTGTTTGTACCTAAAGTGTAGGTATATTTACCTCTTTTGTATCCTGTGTTTGACATTCATCTGCTTTGTTGTTGGGCTTGTAATGGTATTGCTCCTGCCTCAATAAAAATTAAATTATTAAAAAAAAAAAAATTAAAAGCAAATTTAAAAATTGCCAAAATCTATCAATGCATAGTTCAGTACGGTGATGGATAACGTAGTGGGCGGCTAATCAGGGAAAAAACAGGTGTAAGTGTGCACTAAAGTACCAGGCACATGGAAAGAGAAATAATATTCAGGAAAGCTGGACAAAAGAGGCAACACAAAGGAATACCCAGTGCAGGCAGCATATTCCAAAACACTATACAAAAATAGATCAATATATAAAAATATATAGACAATGTGGTCATGCTTCTATAATTTCACCTGAACGTCTGTGCTATATGCTGATTTTCAAATGCTTTTTTTTTAAACAAAATGAATAAAGCTGAAATGTTGTAGTCTGGGAGTCAGTGCCAGTCCCCACTGATTATAAGGCTCACATCACTTACAATAAATTTATAGACTGGCACTGATTCAACGTACAGATATGAACAGTGATTTTAAACATTTACTGTGATATTCAGTGATGTTTCCAACTGCTATTACTGTATTATAACTGCACTGAGATGATTATAGATCAAATGGGACTTCTACTTTCAGTCCTGACTTTTAAGTGTTTCATAGTCATCTCTTCTTGGGAGTGTGTGTGTGGGGGGGGGAGTTTCCATTGTACAAATGAAAACCAATAAGAGGTTACATTATTTGTTCACCTGCTATTTATAATCCTAATAACTTGGCTACTGATTTATAATTGTACTGTACCATGCCAGCTTGACAGGACAGATGGCAGACCCATGAGACAGAGGAGGGAATCCAGGAGTTTATTTGCCAGAAGTCTTTATGGACCACTGGGGAGCCAGAGGTTGGCAGATCATGCAACACCCAGAGCTGCTGTGGAGAGGTGCTAAAGAGCAAAACTGCTGAGCGTAGCTTGGGCGCAATGTTGACTGCAACTGCAATCCTGCTATGGCTACTAGCTGTAGGTAGAGTTGTCAAATTCAGGGTTGAATAGCAAGGACCTTTTGTGCTGGATCACGACCAGTGTGATTGCATAGATGGAGGAAGCAGGGAACAAAGAGACAAAAGGCATGTAGGCATGCATCAGAATATACAGGAATTTAAAAAAACAGCAACTTCCAAGGAAGTCATAGAAGAAACCAAAATGTCAGGATCCAAATCAGCAGGCAGAATCTTAGCTAGGAATGTAGAACAGGTCAGGGCAGGTGGGGAGCAGAAAGGAACAAGCCATGGTTACAATGGAAACAGAAAATAAGGCTCTAAGATACATTATAAACTCTCTGAAGGCAAACAACAGGACTAGTGAGGCTGCTTGATATAAGCCTTAGGGGTGTGTCCAGCAAGGCAATCAGGAGCAGAGGCAATTCCTGAGCAGGAGGGAGGGGAGCAGGCGTGTCCAGAGAAGCAGAGAGATCTGTAGGTAATAGTGGAACAGGATCTTTGGGAGTGATTCTCACACTGTGAGAGGTTATCAATGATTCATAAACAGGCTTGGGGCTTCTGGAGAGACATGTCATGTGTTTCATAGGCTCAAACCCCAGTGGGTTACCAGTGGAAAAAGAGATTAATCCGTAAGGTAAGCTAAGCCTGATTAAAAAGTTAGTATCTACCAAAAGTGGATTGTATGTCAATACATGTATGTTGGACTCAGAGTCTGTAAATATCTCATTTAAAGTCAATTCCTGGTCTGTTTTTATTCCTCTTCATATGACAGTCTAGGGGTGAGGAGCAAAAAGGACGGTTGGATGACCACCCTCTTATAATGAATTATGCCTCCACCATATTGAGGCAAACAGGGTTCACAGGACCAATCACAATTTGTATGTCCCGATCTCTCTGGACAGTTGGTGAGGAGGAGGAGGGTCAGGAGACCTTCCTAAGTCCTTCCCCACAAGTCCAGGAATGGTATAAACTGGAGATTAAAGTCCTGTTTTGTTTGTTTTGCTGGGGTGGGTGATAAATATATATTGATTATACCAAAGCTTCAGCATTTTTTTACATACTCATCACTGTGCAATGCATTAAATTTTGCAGAAACAGTACACAAAAAGTTAACACTCTCCCAGAAGATGGGGTATTTCAGGAAAGGGGTTAAACACCATTAAACGTGTGTGTTGCATTTTTATTATTATAATCAAAATGCATAACTTTACACTTGTCTGTACTGAATCTCATTTGCCATTTGCCTGCCCAGTTACCCAATTTTTCCAAATCTTGTTGTAATGAAGACACATCCAGTTCAGACTTTATTACCCTACTTAATTTTGTGTCATCAGCAAACACTGATACATGGCTCCCTATGCCCTCTGGGAGATCATTAATAAACAAATTAAAAAGAAGAGGATCCAGGACAGATCCCTGAGGTTCTCCACTTATCACGTTTATCCAACTGGAGAACTTGCCATTTACTACCACTCTTTGCATTCTATCTTTCAGCCAATTTCCAATCCACGCACAAACATTTACCCCTAAGCCTAGTTCATTCAATTTGTACAGTAACCTCTTGTGTGGAACTGTATCAAATGCTTTGGCAAAGTCTAAATAGATCACATCAACCGCTGCTCACAAATCTATATTTTTACTCCCTTTTTCATAAAATGCAATCAAGTTAGTTTGAAAAGACCTGTCTTTCACAAAAGCCATGTTGGCTCCTGCTAATGATATTCCTGTTCAAGATTAATTCTTGAATATATTCCTTTAGCAACCCTTCAAACAGTTTCCCTACCACAAATGTCAAGCTTACAGGTCTGTAATTTCCCGGCTGGGATTTTGATCCCTTTTTAAATTTGGGCACCACATCTGCTTTACGTCAATCCATGGGCACCATGCCTGAAATAAAAGAATCCCAAAACATTAAGGTGGACCCGTTACTTACATTAGTCTCAATAAATGTATTTATTTAATACAGGTTAATAGCTTCAGATATTTTTGATTTAGCAGTTGAGGAATCTAATCTAAGTAGAGCTTTGTTCTCTGACTTGATTAGTTAAAGCTGCATAATTAATTACTCAGATGTCCAGAATGTCACCACTCTCTACCTTATCACGCTGCTCAGTTTCCACCAGAATGCTGGAATTAATTAATGCAGAGTAATAACCTTGCATATCCTTTCAAAATGGACAATCCCATTGAGTGGAAGATTTAGATATGTGATAGGTCTTCTTTAACAGCCTATAAAACTGAGCAGGTTGCAGCTGTTATTCTAATTCAACCCTGCATTAACTATTTCAGTGCTGGGTTGTTTACCTTAGATGGGACACTGAATAATACCCAGTTAATTAGAAAATGTTTGCTGTTCCTACCATATGTCTACGCCAGGTTGGGCAAACTGCATTCCTCCACCTGCTGTTGGACTATAACTCCCACTGTCTGATTTTTAGTCATCTGAGGATAATGGGAATTGTAGTCCAACAACTGCAGGTTACCCATCCATATTATTTGCACAGGTAGCTGAAATGGCTTTTGGATGTTAACTTACATAAAATACATTCTAGATATTGTTCTTAAATATTTATTTCATTTTTGTAAAACTCTCCCTGTAAATCTTGGATTTGGCCCTGTTGGGTCATAAAACTATATTAAAAAGGAACTATCACAAACAAGTGATATTAGCGGGAGTTGTGGGAACAAAAAGCTGCAACGAGCGTTAGGCCGCAACATGGGCTTTTGTGACCTTGCTTATAGCAGTGTCTGCTGGCCAAGCAATAGGATCCCCATGGTACAACTGTGTGTGTACCACCCAGAACTCCTTTTGGCACCTAACAACACTTTTAGCTCCAATAATAGTATCAACCCCCTGGTCTTTAAACAGTGAAAATGCAAAAGTTATGTCATTAGATCACTTCTTATGATTTGGCAACTTTTTACTAAATGGAAGCTGTTTTATACTGGGCAAAATACTATGGCATAGCTCAAAGCATTGGTCTGCAGTGCTCTCCTCAGAACAATGTATCAGTGAAATGAATGCCATATAAAATGTTTCTGTGAGGCACTGACAGTTTTTCTGCATGCCACACAATGCACATTGACTTGAACTATGTGCTCATTGTTTGGAGGGCAGTACTGCTTTTCGGAGTTTCATGTTTTTATGGCGCTTCATATGGCCCCCAATGTCAGCATCACTGTAGATTGAGACAATAAAATAAGATTTCTATACCTGAAGTAGAAGAATATTTTAACAGAAAATATGAAGTATGTATTCTTCTGCTAGTTCGCATCTTTCATGCGTATGGTAAATCAAACAGATTGAGTCACAGTGACACATTTTATAAGTCCCCAAGGGTGGTCGGCAGTAAATAACAGTCTTGTACTAGCTTCTTTTCATACAGCCAGAGTTAATGTTTAGAACAGATCAATCTCATGGAAAATAAAATGTCTTCGAAATATCACTAGTTTTATTTTTTTATCTTTCTGGGCTTTCCATGAATGAATAGTTTATTCAGATTTGTAATATTTTTAACTTATGTGTCATTGAGGGATTAACCCTTTAAGGACCAAAGGGGTGTACAGCTGTTGTTTTGCTATATGTTTCAGAGCCCTCTCACGTATAAAGGGTTTTCTACATCAGTTGCAGCAATGAAATACTTAACTGTGTGAGATCCTGTATATGATATTTTCATTTTCAATGAATCATCATTGCTTTGTAGCAGTTCCTAAAATAACATGTCACTGAACCGTGCATAAACAGGACTGCTTAAGATGACATACACACATGCTTGCAGGGTCAGATTTACATTTCAGGTGCAACAAGTTAAGGTACCCTTAGCACCTTTACCTCTAACCATGGCCACACCCCAGTCTTCACAAGATCCCACCACCTGTCCTATCCACTGCTGTCTCAAGCACAGACATTACCCTAAGCCTATAACATGTTAGCACCTTGGCTGCTAGTTAGATCCCTAATGCACTGCAAATAGATGGATAACCCTCAGTTTCAAAGAGACTATGGCCCTAGAGCTCAAGCTCAAGAATGTGACTTCTGTACTCATTCACAAGCTAAAGATACAGAAAAGAAGAAAATTCCAGTAGACTCCTTTCCTGGTGAGACTTAACTTTAAATGTGACCAAAATGACCAAGCAAATAGAGATGTTTTGTTGTAAGGACCAGACTAAATCTCCATCTTGGAAACAGGGTAGTGTTATTTCTTTTGGTCAGAGTGGATTCAAATCTATAACACCTTCATATGCTTTTCCACTTGGGTTGAGATGAAAAGAAGGAAGATGCAACTCTTTGAGAAGCCTTCTCGAGTAGGCCACAAGGCTGTGATCTCTGTACTGGTTGAAGGAATCTTTGTCTTAGTCCTATTAAATAGCTGACAGATGGAAAGACATTTCCTTTAAAGTGGTGGCCAAACTGCTACAAATTCTTGTATACAATATTAGAGGGACTGATCGATCATCACTGTAGCAGCAGCACTTCCCCAGTAGAGAGACAATGGGACAGCAGTGTAGAGGACAGATTTATAGGCACCCTCCCATAAGTCTGTCATAGAGATTCATCATTAAAGGGATAGTAATACTTCGTTTTATCTTTATTTTATTTTGTAGGCATTAAAAAAACATGGAGAATGATATAAGTCTTATCTCTCAAACCTTTATGGTTTAAGAGATATTCACAAGCAAATTATCCCCCCCACTGTTCAGCCATATCAGAAGGGAGGTGCCCAGGTAGACTGCAGAGAGGGACAATCTTCAATTAAGATAAGGGAAAAAGCTGAAAAACTTGTCAAGGGGGGAAGGGCTTTCATTCTTTTCATACAAAGAAGATTGTCCCCTGCTGTTATCTGTCTGGTCTTACAACCAGATTCACATCTGAGAAGAGATGGCTTACACTAGGAAAAAGGGGCAGGAGGGGAAACTTTGCTTGTGAATATCTCTTAAACCATAAAGGTTTGAGACATAAGACTTATATCATTATTAGTGATGAGCGAGCACCCCAGTGCTCGGGTGTTCGGGTGCTCTGACCGAGCACCCCCGGAGGCTCGAGTGCTCGGCCGAGCACCCGAGCCCCATTGAAGTCAATGGGAGGACTCGAGCATTACACCAGGCACCCCCTGCTCTGATGAGGGGAGGGTGTCTGGTCCATAGGAAAAGGGCAGAAAATTATGGAAACACCACAGAAATGGTTCAGGGACAGCATAGGGAGGATGTCTGGATGCATCTTGGACTCCAACATCGCTGCTGGGAACGATCTTTCGCCCATGGTACGCCATTTTTACAGACTGACCGTAAAACACACAAAAAGGAAGATAAAAACGACTTTAGGCGAAAAATTGTTACCAAACAGTATTTGCTGTATATTTACTTGTATATCATCTGCAAATTCTCCCAAAAATGTCCTCGATTTTCTGAAGTGAGGCCATGATTAAGAGGGAAACGTGCGCAGAGGCAAATTCTCCCAAAAATTTCCTTGATTTTATTGAACTGAGGCCATGATTAAGAGGGAAACGTGCGCAAAGGCAAATTCTCCCAAAAATTTCCTCGATTTTTCTGAACTGGGGCCATGATTAAGAGGGAAACGTGCGCTGAGCCGACCATCTAAAACATTATGGGTGAGGGTCTGCTGCGGAGCTGACCATCCTAAACATTATATGCGAAGGCCCGCTAGTGAGCTGACGCTATAAAACATTATATGAGAGGGCCCGCTAGAGAGCTGACCCAATAAAACATTATATGAGAAGGCCCGCTGGTGAGCTGACCTATATAAAAATTGTCAAACAGGGCCCGCTGGTGAGCTGGCCCTATATAAAAATTATATCACAGGGCCCGCTGGTGAGCTGGCCCTATATAAAAATTATAGCACAGGGCATATGGAAGAGGAGGAGGAGGATGAGAAGATTAAGAGTCAACCATATACCCGTTTTTTGGGTGGAAGGGGTGAATGGGAATACAGAGTATTCCCATCATTGTAAATAACATATATAAAGTGAGTTTATGTTCCCCCGGGGCTTTCCTCCAGTGGAGTGGAGAAGTCAGGGGAAATCCAGGCCTTGTTCATTTTTATAAGTGTCAACCTATCAGCATTGTCGGTGGAAAGGCGGATACGCTTATCTGTTATGATGCCACCAGCAGCACTAAATACCCGCTCAGACAGAACGCTGGCGGCAGGGCAGGCCAGCACCTCCAAGGCGTAGAGTGCCAGTTCATACCACGTGTCCAGCTTGGACACCCAGTAGTTGTAAGGCACAGAGGGATCATTGAGGACGCTGACACGGTCTGCTACGTACTCCTTCACCATCTTCCAAAACTTTTCCCTCCTTGTGACACTAGGCTGCGCATCAGGGTGAGGGTGCTGGCGGGGTGTCATGAAGGTGTCCCACGCCTTGGAGAGTGTTGCCCTGCCTTTGTCGGAACTGCTGTGTGCTCCCCTTTTCTCCCCTTCTCGGTTGGCCAAGGTAGCACGTACTCTGCCGCCAGCGTTGTCAGATGGAAAATTTTGGAGCAATTTTTCAACAAGAACCTTCTGGTATTGCACCATTTTGCTTGTCCTCTCCACCGGAGGAATGAGAGATGAGAAATTCTCTTTGTAGCGGGGGTCCAGAAGGGTGAACACCCAGTAATCCGTGTTGTCTAAAATGCGTACAACGCGTGGGTCACGGGAAAGGCAGCCTAACATAAAGTCAGCCATGTGTGCCAGAGTACCAACAGTCAAGATTTCGCTGTCCTCACCAGGAGGATGACTCTCAATCTCCTCATCCTCTTCCTCCTCTTCTGCCCACCCACGCTGAAGAGATGGAACTAAAGTTCCATGGCTACCCTCTGTAGCGGAGGCAACCGTGTCTTCCTCCTCCTCCTCCTCCTCCTCCGCCTCCTCCAATTGTCGCTGAGAAGACGAAGTGAGGGTGCTCTGGCTATCACCTTGTGTAAGCTCTTCCTCCCGCATTTCCACCTCTTCCACATGCAAAGCGTCAGTTTTAATTGTGAGCAGCGAGCGTTTCAGTAGACACAGAAGTGGGATGGTTACACTGATAATAGCGTTATCGCCGCTCACCATCTGTGTCGATTCCTCAAAATTGCGTAAAACCTCGCAGATGTCTGACATCCATTCCCACTCCTCACTTCTGATTACAGGAAGTTGAACGGAGAGGCGACGACCGTGTAACAGCTGGTACTCCACTACTGCCCTCTGCTGCTCACAAAGCCGGGCCAACATGTGGAAGGTGGAGTTCCAGCGCGTGCTCACGTCACACAGCAGCCGGTGAGCTGGCAATTGTAAGCGCTGCTGCAGCTTCAACAGGCCGGCCGAAGCTGTAGATGACTTACGGAAATGTGCACACACGCGGCGCACCTTGGTCAAGAGATCATGCACATTGGGGTAGGTTTTTAGAAATCGCTGAACCACTAAATTAAATACATGCGCTAGGCATGGTACGTGTGTGAGCTTGCCGAGCTCCAAAGCCGCCACCAAGTTACGCCCATTATCACACACAACCATGCCTGGTTGCAGGTTGAGTGGCGAGAGCCACTGCTCGGTCTGGTGACTAATCCCCTGCAACAGCTCTGAGGCCGTGTGCTGTTTGTCCCCAAGGCAGATCAGCTTCAGCACGGCCTGTTGACGCTTCCCCACTGCAGTGCTACACTGCTTCCAGCTACTGGCTGATGGGGGAGTGGCGCTGCGTGTAGAGAATTCGGAGGTGGAAACGGAGGAGGAGGAGCCAATAACGTAGGTGCTGGCGGAAACCCTGATGGAGGTAGGGCCCGCAATCCTCGGCGTGGGTAGCACCCGTGCCATCCCAGGGTCCGAGTCGCTCCCAGCCTCCACGACATTCACCCAGTGTGCCGTCAGGGAAATGTAGCGTCCCTGGCCACAAGCACTTGTCCATGTGTCAGTCGTTAAGTGGACCTTCCCAGTAACTGCGTTGGTCAGGGCACGGGTGATGTTACGGGACACATGGTGGTGTAATGCGGGGATGGCACACCGGGAAAAGTAGTGGCGGCTGGGGACCGCGTACCGAGGGACAGCTGCTGCCATCAGGCTGCGGAAGGACTCAGTGTCCACAAGCCTAAATGGCAGCATTTCGATGGCCAGTAATTTGGAAAGGTGTGAGGTTAGTGCTATGGCCTGTGGGTGGGTGGCTGGGTATTTTCGCTTGCGCTCAAATGCCTGGGGTAACGACATTTGGACGCTGTGCTGGGACAGGGAAGTGGATGTGGTCGCTGATGGTGCTTCAGATGGTACAGGTGCAGGGCGGGAGGTATGCGGGCCTGCGCCTTCGACAGGCGATTGGCCGGCACCGAAAACAGGGGAAGAGGAGGCAGTGGTGTGGCCTGCAGACACAGATGGGCGATCCAGGTGTTCCTCCCACTTATTACGGTGCTTGGATGCCATGTGTCGGATCATGCTGGTGGTGGTGAGGTTTCTAGTGTTCATGCCTCGGCTCATTCTGGTGTGGCACAGGTTGCAAACTACAATTCTTTTGTCGTCCGCACTTTCCTTAAAAAAACGCCATACCGCGGAACACCTACCCTTTGGCAAGGGAGATTTACGCAAGGGGGTGCTCCGTGGAACATTTGCGGGCCGGTTTGGTGCGGTCCGCCTTCTTTCTGTAGCCACACCACTGCCTCTTCCAGCCTGTTGCGGTGCTGCAGATGGCTCACCCTCAGGACTGCTGTCATCGCTCGGCTCTCCACCTTCCCAGGTGGGGTCAGTCACCTCATCGTCCACCAAGTCCTCCTCCACTTCCTCACTCTGATCATCCTCCTCATGTCTTGATCCCACCACATACTCAGTCATTGACAACTGTATAACATTCTCCTCAACAAGGTCTTGAGACAGTAATAGTGGTTGATTTAATGGCAACTGTGTCTCATCATCATCATCATCATCCACTACTTCCTTTGACCTTAAATGCCGTTCACATCTGTCATCTTCTTGTGATTGGGTACCCTCTAGAGGTTGTGAATCAGGGCACAAGATGTCATGTTCCTCTGCAAGCGTGCTTGGAGAGAGGGTCAAATGAAGGATTGGTGATGAGACGAGCTCCTCACTATATCCCAGTGTGGGATCACTTCTTTGACCAGACCGTCTATGGTGGGAGGAAGGATGATCAGAGTGAGGATTATGTTGACCAGACTCTTGGCTACTGAGAGTGGACTTGGTGGAAGACAGGGTGGTGCTTAACCGACTGGAAGCAGTATCAGCTGACATCCAACCGACCACCTGTTCGCAGTGGTCGGACCTCGAGAGTGATGTCCTGCGACGCCCTGTAAAATTAGACATGAAGCTAGGTATGGTGGATGTCTTTCTTTCTTGTGCTCTGGCACCAGGCACAGTTTCTCCGCGTCCTGACCCGCGCCCTGAACTATCAGGATCACGTCCACTTCCCCGTCCCTTTTTACCCGCCTTCTTCATCTTACACGGAATATGTGACTTTGATATTTTAGTTTGAAAACTTAACAGTATTTCTTCCTATTCTGCAACTGTGCAGAGTACACAGAATAGGCTGCTAAACTGCGGTGACGCACACTGAATGGAATATGTGACTTTAATATTTGAGTTTGAAGACTTAACAGTATTTCTTCCTATTCTGCAACTGTGCAGAGTACACAGAATAGGCTGCTAAACTGCGGTGACGCACACTGAATGGAATATGTGACTTTGATATTTGAGTTTGAAGACTTAACAGTATTTCTTCCTATTCTGCAACTGTGCAGAGTACACAGAATAGGCTGCTAAACTGCGGTGACGCACACTGAATGGAATATGTGACTTTGATATTTTAGTTTGAAAACTTAACAGTATTTCTTCCTATTCTGCAACTGTGCAGAGTACACAGAATAGGCTGCTAAACTGCGGTGACGCACACTGAATGGAATATGTGACTTTGATATTTTAGTTTGAAAACTTAACAGTATTTCTTCCTATTCTGCAACTGTGCAGAGTACACAGAATAGGCTGCTAAACTGCGGTGACGCACACTGAATGGAATATGTGACTTTAATATTTGAGTTTGAAGACTTAACAGTATTTCTTCCTATTCTGCAACTGTGCAGAGTACACAGAATAGGCTGCTAAACTGCGGTGACGCACACTGAATGGAATATGTGACTTTGATATTTTAGTTTGAAAACTTAACAGTATTTCTTCCTATTCTGCAACTGTGCAGAGTACACAGAATAGGCTGCTAAACTGCGGTGACGCACACTGAATGGAATATGTGACTTTGATATTTGAGTTTGAAGACTTAACAGTATTTCTTCCTATTCTGCAACTGTGCACAGTACACAGAATGTGCTGCTAAACTGCGGCGAAGCACACTGAATGGAATATGTGACTTTGATATTTTAGTTTGAAGACTTAACAGTATTTCTTCCTATTCTGCAACTCTGCACAGTACACAGAATGTGCTGCTAAACTGCGGCGAAGCACACTGAATGGAATATGTGACTTTGATATTTTAGTTTGAAGACTTAACAGAATGTGCTCTAATCTGCAACTTTGCACACTAAACAGAATGTGCTCTAATCTGCAACTTTGCACACTAAACAGAATGTGCTCTAATCTGCAACTTTGCACACTAAACAGAATGTGCTCTAATCTGCAACTTTGCACACTAAACAGAATATATGAAATTTTTTTTGTTTTGTTTTTTTCCCCCCACACAAAATAACCTGCTGCCCCCACACACAGTAGTCCTAAAAAGGACTTTTGGTTCTTTTTTTTTTCACAATTTTGCTTTTTTTCTCCCTACACTGACTTTCCCTTCCTATCCTCATCTCTCCCTGGCTAAGACTGAGCCGAACTCGCTGGTCAGGTGCTATACAGCACCCGACCACGGGTTCTGGCCAGCCAATCAGTGTAATGCCAGCAGCCAACATGGCTGCTGGCATTACACTGATGTCAGAGCCTCCCTGCACGTTTATTGGCTGCGCAGCAGCCGCAAAACGTGCAGGGAGGAGACCCGAACATGGCGGGCGAGCACATGCGGTACTCGTACGAGTACCGCCATGTGCCGAGCAGAGCGATGCTCGAGCCGATCCGAGCATCGGCCGAGCATGCTCGCTCAACACTAATCATTATTCATGTTTTTTTAATGCCTACAAAATAAAATAAAGTTAAAACGAAGTATTACTATCCCTTTAAGAATGTTTTCTTTCTTTTCACTCCAAAGTTGCTAATATGATTTCAGCCATTGAAAATGTGTTTGGAGATGGTTATGCATCTCACTAATGTTTATTGTTACTTTATGCTTTATTGTTACATTTGAATGAGGAATCTCCCAACAGTTTTCATTCAGGAAGAAAAGTCCTACAATATTTTCTCATATAATTGTTACTGTACATTTAAAAAAGGATTGACAACAGATACAATATGATTCATGCACAATACTCACCTGTGTTTAACCCTTTAAGGGCCAGAGTGGTGCACAAATTTCAAAGTAATGCATTGCACACCTCTTTGGTCCTTAAAGGTTTATACTTGCTCCGGTAAGATCAGAGAGAATGGGCAATAAAATGAAAAGTACAAAATTAATTCCCTTTTGAACCCCCCTTCTCCCAAGTTAACTTTTTCAAAGGTGAACCACTCTAGTAATATTGATCCCAAACTTGTTTAACAGTAATGTGCAAAAGCTTTAGGCAGGTGTGATAAAATGCTGTCAAGTAAGAATGCTTTTAAAAATAGACATGTTAAGTTTATGTTTGTCAGAAGAAAATTTTAAATCAATCAATATTTGGGTTGGTATGACCACCCTTTGCTTTCTAAACAGCATCACTTCTTATAGGTACACTTGCACACAGTTTTTTAAGGAACTTGGCAGGTAGTTTGTTCCATACATCAGTATCCTATTGAAATGTCACCATCTATTTGGTAACCATTAAAATGGCACATTAAAAATGTCACCTGAATCAAAAGCACAACATCAGAATGTCGCCAGAATCAAGAGTGGCGTTCTGATGTCACACACTTAAAGGTCGCCAATTAGATGATGACATTTTGTAAGCTGGCAGAGACAGATGTAGGGAGACGAGTGGGAAGTTGCCACAGCTTACCTTCGTTCCAGCGCAACCACTTCAGTTCCGCTCGGCATTATTCCACACATCATCTGCAGGCTCGGTAATAGTAATTCAGCTTTTCAAAGCATCTTGGATAGGATGCAGACACGAGATCAACGTATAGGGGAGACCCAGAGTTGTGTTGTTGGTTCCTCAACCAAATTGGCATATATTTTGAGATGGTGCCACATTCCTTTCCAACTGAGCGCAGAAAAGTCGGCTTCCTTATCTCTCCTCACGGGCAAGGCATTGGCCTGGGCCAACCCTTTATGGTAAGTAGACAAACCTATTGTACATAATGTAACAGAGTTTGTGAGGTCATTTGTAAGTGTGTTTGACATTCCAGGCCACCTGTCTTGGCTTCCAAAAACCTATTGACCATTCGCCAGGGCGCTTGTACTGTGGCAGACTACGCCATTGAGTTTCGCACTCAGGCAGCCAACGTAGGCTGGAATAATGAGACCCTGGTAGCCGCTTTCTTCCAGGGGCTTAACGTTTGCATGAAGGATGAAATTGCAGCCTGTGATTTTCCTACCATACTGGATGACTTAATTTCTTTTGTATCTTAATAGATAGCAGACTCAGATCGACCCTCGTGTAGGGAGCGCCTGCGGAGAGCTCTGGGCAGACTATCTCTTCATAATACTGGCCCACCCTATCCTCCGTCGCCTCCCATGCTTCCTGGACTTGTCTCTGAAGGGAGCGAACCTATGCGTCCTCTAAGGAGAAGAGGGCCTTCAAGAGGAGGGAAGGACTGTGTCTGTACTGTGGCAAATCAGGACATATGCTGAGGTCCTGCCCAGTATGTCCGGGAAACACCCGCGCCAAAGATCTTACCGGGGAAATATCTTGGGTGGCATTTCTCATTCCCCAGCAAACTTTTCAGATAAGCCCATGTTGTGGGTGTGCATCTCTTGGGCTGACCAATCGGTCTCTGTCCCATCACTACTTGATACAGGTGCTGCGGGTTGCTTTATTGATACAGAATTTGCTGCCAGTAAAGAGATTCCGTTGCAGTCCCATTCTTGTCCACTGGCCGTGGAGGCTATTGATGGTAGACACCTGCTACCATCTCACATTACGCATGAAACCACTCTGTTAACTCTGAGGGTGGGAGCCCTTCACACCGAAACCCTGAAGTTTCAGGTAATTAACTCCCCACATTACGCCATCATGCTGGGGTTTCCGTGGTTGCAGATGCACAACCCTAGAATGGATTGGCACACGTGCGATATCTTGGCCTGGTCTCCTAAGTGTTATAAATCATGTCTCTCCTGTCCTGTGAGACTGACTAATGCGACAGCTCCAGCATTACCTGAGGAGTATTTACTATTCAATTAGGTGTTTAGTGAAAGTCAGGCATAGTGTTTAGTGAAAGTCAGTCAACACACAGGCCATTTGATTGATCTCTGGAGCTTATGCCTGGCACATCACCTCCTAGGGGTTGTGTCTATCCCCTGTTGGTAGAGGAGAATAGAGTCATGGAGGATTATGTTTCTGATGTGCTGGCCAGAGGCATCATCCATATGTCCTCATCCCCAGCAGGGGCCGGATTTTATTTTGTTAAAAAGAAGGACGGAGAGCTACGTCCATGTATTGATTTTCACGGGATTAACAAAATATTGGTTAAAGCTTATCCAATTCCCTTGATTACCAAACTCTTTGACTATGTCAAAGGGTCTAAGATTTTTACAAAACTCGATCTAAGAGCTGCTTATAATTTGGTTCGGATAAAGCAGGGCCACGAGTGGCTGACAGCTTTTAATAAACAAAATGGGCACTATGAGTATTTGGCAATGCCGTTTGGACTCTGCAATGCCCCAGCTGTCAATTATGTTCTAAGAGAACTCTTATAGTGCTGTGTTATGATGTATTTGGATGACATCTTGATTCATTCTCCCTCATTGGACACCCATCGGTCGGATGTATCCAAAGTATTGAGCCTATTAAGTAAGAACAACTTGTATTGTAAACTCGAAAAATGCGATTTCCACAAACCTCAAGTAACCTTTCTGGGTTACAAAATTTCTGCATCTGGGTTCGCTACAGACCCCCAGAAATTGTCCACTGTAGTGGAGTGGCCTCGTCCTGTGGGACTCAAAGCGATTCAGAGATTTCTGGGGTTTGCAAATTATTACCAGAAATTTATTAGAGATTTCTCCAATATTGTCAAACCTCTGACGGACATGACCTGTAAAGGTGCTAAGACCACTGAGTGGTCCCAGACGGCCATAATGGCATTCGAAAGACTGAAGGCAGCATTTGCTTCAGCCCCGATTCTGGTACACCCAAATCCCTCCCTGCCCTTTACCATGGAGGTGGACGCATCCAAGATTGTAGTGGGCGCCCTATTGTCCCAACGCTCAGCTCCTGGTAAGCTCTACGACCACGTGGCAATTTCTCAAGTAAATTGTCCAAAGCCAAGATGGTGTACCAAATAGTGGACAGAGAATAATTGGCCATTATTTTAGCCCTGAAGGAGTGGCGGCATCTCCTAGAGAGTACTACCTCTCTGATCCTGATACTTATGGATCACAAAAATCTAATTTATCTATCAGAAGTGAAGCGTTTGTCTTCTAGGCAAGCTAGATGGGCTCTATTCCTGTCCCGATTTAATTTTGTGGTCTCCTACCTCCCGGGCTCCACAAATTTAAAAGCAGGCGCGTTGTCTCGCCAGTTCTGCAGCCTTTGCAGAGAGGAGGTTCCACTGACCCCGATTATTCTGGCTGACCGGATACTTGCGACCATACGTACATGCATCATGTCTCCCCTGGGAGAGGAGATCCTGGCTGCCTAGGCCTTGGCTCAGGCCGAGAAGCCAGGAGGGAGGTGTTTTGTCCTGGCTCAGTTACGTATTAAACTATTGTAGACTTACCATACTTCCAAAAAAACAGGTCACATTGGTCAGGACCAGTTGATCTGGTCATTGTCTAGAGTATTCTGGTGGCCAAGTTTCAGATCTGATTGTTCTGCCTTTAATTTTGCTTGCACAACCTGTGCGCAGAATAAGACTCCTCGACACTTGCCAGTTGGCTTGCTGCAGCCTGTGGCTAATGGGGACCATCCATGGTCTCATTTATCAGTCGATTGTATGGTTGAACTTCCTAATTCCATGGCCTTCATTGTCATACTTATGATCGTGGATAAATTCTCGAAAATGTCTGCTCCCATTGTGTAGTGGACACCCAATCTGGTGCGGATCTGTGGCTCTGGCTGACTACCTGAACTGTGTATGACCTGGCTTGTCTGACTATCCAATCTGGTGCTGACCTGTGGCTCTGTCTGAGTACTCTCCTGTCTGCTCCTTGTGTATAGTAGACACCCAATCTGGTGCAGACCTGTGGCTCTGGCTGACTACCTGAACTGTGTATGACCCGGCTTGTCTGACTATCCAATCTAGTGCTGACCTGTGGTTCTGTCTGTCTATTCTGCTGTGAGTTTCTTTTCTTTTTTCATTGCTTTGCATATATTTTCTCCTTTTCATTCTAACTGCTTTTCATCATATTCTCATTTAATTTCAATATTATAAATTATATAGACTATAATGCATTTAAAGTTTAAAACTGTACATTTGTTATTGTTGTAAAATAAGTTCTTAGAGGCATAGTAGGTGGCCTTTTGTTTAGCTTGCTTGTCCTGTTTGTTTGTAATCAAGGTAATATATAGGCCCTGCGTAACTTGTACTGGTGGATGGGGAAAACCTTTAAAAGAGGCTGATGGAGATGTGTCCTCTTGGGTCTCCACCCACTCACTGCAAGCAAATTCTGTTTTAAAGCAGGTCAGTCTTACCATGAAGCTATTAGAGATTTTGTCTATGTTTAGGTGTTTTTAATAGGTGCTTTTACATAAAATGTTTTTTCTCACAAGTATTCATCAGGGGAAATTTTGAACTTAGATAGGGATGGCAATATGTAAAAGAAAGGACTAATTTGAAATGTACCCTGGCAGGGTAAGCAAGCTTAAATGTACTTTTGATAAACTATGCAACAAAATACTAATTTAAAAAAAATAATAATAATTAACACATTGGTAAAATATATGATATATACAGGGTTCACATTTGGGTAATCTGCATGGAGAAGGGCAGGTTTGTTTTTCTTGCTTTAAATATACAAAATACACCTGCTTGTCTATTCCACAGAGCTTTACAATCTAGTTATTTCAAAAGAACAATATAATATAATCAGGTTTCTCTTTTGTCTTATTTTCCTGTGCACTGACTGCTCTTACAGAGTTTTTTCTCATATTGTGCCATATATGTTATTGTATAACAGTCTGCCTTACATCATATATATCTTCATATATATTATATATCACCACTAATATTATGCAATAATTGTCTTAGTTTTGCACTATAAATGAGGTGGTGATTAAAGTGAAACTATACCAATATGTGGCTCTTAATGAGTTTAGAAGAAGGGCTTACTTAGGTAGGAGTACTTCATGCACCAATCAGTTCTATCTATTTATCGATTTTTATTTATTTATTTATTTATTTTGCACTAGTTGAAGCGCCCGTTACAAGAGCCACAGTGCCACTGCCACCTGGTCGTGGGGCAGTCATGCGCAGTAGAGACTGCCCATGCCACGGCTGATACAGAGCTGGACGCAGTACGCGCAGCAGTGTCTACTGCGCATGACAAGGCATTACACACTTTTTAGCGAATTATTATATAAGATAGTTACTACAGTTGCCTATAATTGCAGTGCACCATTTTAGGTCTGTATTTAGTTTTCACCTCTACACAATAAGCAATAGACTCAATGAGATTAGCCATAGAAAGAGAGCCCCATCCATGATTCTAATGGGCTTAAATAGATTAATACATGGCTTAAATGGACTATTAGACAAGCCTACATTCTTAAATCTCACCCAGCTTCATTTCGAACTATAGCCCATTCTACAAGTTCATGGCATACTCCATGGGCCTAGAAACACCAAACTTCTACAGATCAACTCTTCAAGGTAGCTATCTGGTCATCAGTTATACCATTAGAAACATTTTAACAGGTGAACTTTTTTACATCCGAAGATGCCTGCTTTGGTTGCAACATTTTGCATCCCACCCTGGGGAAACTTTGCCCCAGTTTCTTGGGTGCCATTTTTTTTTCTTGACCTTCTCTTCTTGCCTCTGTCTCTGCATTGATATATGTTGACCTAACTAGCTAGCTGTTGGAAGAGGTATATTGGGCAGAATGTAGGAGGAGTTTCATCACTGAGTGTCCTCCCACCTGAAGGAGGTATCTGTATCTTTCAATTGGACTAAGTAAAAAGGATTGATCTGAGGTAAAAAAAATTCCCTTACTTTTGTTAGGAATACATTTTTCGGAATGTGACTTTACTTACAGTGAAATATTTGAGAATTAAATCCATTTGCCACATTTTTATACTCTGGTTTTGCCCTGTAAGTTCATAAACCAAGGCATTTTAATTAATGTTTTTAATTGGATTCTGAATTGCTTTGAATTTTTTAAATTAAATGTACAGTTTAAGTCCAACATCATTATTAATAAGATTAGTGCTTCTGCTCCCTTTACAGTTTTGACCTTTCTGTTTAATGTATGCAATATGAAATTAGCTTCCTAAAGCAACAATGTATCAGAATAACTATCCTTAGCCTTGGAATTATTTTTAAAAATGATATATGTTATCATTTATTATTCTATTGCTAATATTAATAGCTGTTGTACTTGAATCTCAGGGCAATTTAAGCTAAAATTAATTCATTGATTTAGTTTTAATAGTGTAATTATGAAGTGATTCATTTTACCTTCTTTTGAAAGATTACAAGCTATGTTGACCTTGGAAACGACTGAACCTATAACCTGAAGTGACTGAGTCTTTGCTTTTGGAGAAAACCAAATGCACCATAGGACTGATGTGAATTCTGCGTATTTCCATTGACTTAAATGGGGAATGTAACCCTTTGAATGTTCTTTGCTTCATAATGCATTGGTTACCCCTTTGGAGCCCAAAAGCAGCGTAATCACCTTAAATGCTAGAGAAGATTTAATTATATTACTAATTATAGCATTGAGTTTACACTTCCACTATGGTGCAACTGATCTCCTCTAGAATTGCACCTCTTAGATTGATGAATAAAACTCACTGTGTTCACTGCACACAGTGGGTCATATTTAGTCAATTTAATCGGACAGATTATTCTAGGACAATTTCTAAATAAGTGTGGCAGCATGTTAAAGAAAAAATTACAAGCCAAGAGATGTGAGAGGCTCTGAGTATGAACAAAATCTGTGTTGCCTGTCGTACGGCTAGTCACCACTTAATAGCATCTCATTTTAGCTCTTTAGTGTCATTAAAGAGGATAAATGTTCACATACATATTAGACTAATCCCACCAAAAAGGGTGGTCCAGTTCCAAATGATGGGCAAGTCCCCTCTGCATGGGAACTACCAGCTCTCAGTGCCTAGGAAAACCAGCTGCACCTCACTGACAAGATCAAACAGAGATTTGGATGACTATACTAATAATAGAAAGAAAAGATAGTCTAAACCTAACAATTATAATAAAAATAGGAATAATAAAACTACACAAGTGAAAGATAAAAGAACGATTTCTTCTAATGTAAGTCCCTAATCTGCTTATCAAGTTGAAATAGATCATGTACCAAAATCTATATCTCCTATACAGACATAAACATCTGAAACAAATTCAGTAGTCTGTGGTGAGATAACTTCTAATACAGGTTCTGCTACAGGCACTATTACTTCTACACCTCTTCCATTGAAAAACACCTTTGAGATACTTATATCACATATAGATGATTCGGACAAGATTCTATCCAAATCACCCTCATCATATAATCAGTCCTGTTTTTTAGAGACAGGCAATTCCAACAAGGCAAAGGAGAAAAAGAAGAACTTATCCAGGGATTTGAAAATAGGCAAAAGAAAGTCCAACAAGGATGCAGAGGTGGAAAGGGAAGAAAACAAAAGACCCAAACAATAATTCTTCCTCATAGTAATATGGGCTCTATTTTTAACCTTTCAGATAGACCTATTATTCAGGATGAAATTAGAATATTGGAGAAAGTTTTAAAATCTGCCCCATCTAATGGTTCTGATGATTTTGAGTTCTTTTTAGATCTTAAGAGGTTTGTATGAGAACTATTTCTTCTTAGATTTATTAAGATGAAAGAACTTTTGAAAGATAAAGAGTCCATACACACTGTAGAGAATGTGGAGCATATTTACTATAAGAGCACACAGGATACTTCCAATATAGAGATTTTAGAATCTCTTTTGCGGGAAGGATCTGGAGAGGTAAGCCCAGAGGTGGAAGAAGTAGAAGAGACACCAAATATCAAACATACTTCTTTTAAGAAAAGATCTCAATTTTTTCCCACGCAACACAAGGGCCCCTATATAGAGACTATCTGCAAAATGGTAATGAATGAATATAGAGAGAAAGTTAAAGATAGAAAACCGAAGGGAAAGAAAGATAATATCACTGAACAAGAAAGACAAGCTCTAATTGCCCTGTCCAAAGATGCCTCTATTACCATCAGAGAGGCGGATAAAGGAGGCACAATTATTATACAAAACACAATGACTTATTTACAGGAGGCAGAAAGGCTGCTTAGTGATGCGGAGTCATACAGAAAACTAACTTATAATCCTTCTACTGTGTACAGTGATTTACTAAAGGAATTATTGGAAGGGGGCTTGAGCCAAGATGTACTTACTAAACAGGAATTTGATTTCCTTCATTTACAGTACCCGAAGGTAGCCTTCTTCTATCATATCCCAAAAATACATAAAGATCAGAGGAATCCTACGGGGAGACCGATTATAGCTGGCATCAACTCTTTTACTTCCAATCTGTCAGCTTATGTGTATGTTTTCCTCCAGGAGTATGTTGTGAAGCTAATGTCTTATATTCGAGATTCACAAGATGTTTTAATCAAATTAGCTCCCATAACTTGGAAAGAAAACTACACATGGGTAACTCTGGATGTTTCATCCCTGTACACATGTATTGATCATGTGTTAGGACTACAGGCAGTCCGTTACTTTCTTGAATTGGATCCACAAACGAACCTCGATCAAGTAGAGTTTTTATTGGAGTGTGCATCCTTTATATTATATCATAGCTTTTTCATATTTCAGGATAATTTCTATCTACAAATCAAGGGAATGACCACGGGCACCAGATTTGCCCCCTCGTATGCAAATTTATGGGCCTTTGAGAAGATTTAGCTGTGTGGCCCAGTAGCAGATGGGGGAGCAGTCTGGTGTTCTATGGCCGATATATTGACGATATCCTGATTATATGGGGAGGGTCAGGAGAAGATTTACAAGAACTAATCCATCACTTTAATTCTAATAATATGGGGTTGCATTTCTCTTCAACCATCCGGAAAGATAAGATTGAATTTCTGGATTTGATTCTTTCAGGGAATATAGATGAACCTATTATAAGTTCAATCTAAAGGAAGGAGGTCAGCCAGAATCAATATCTTAGTTGCCACCATCGCAAATGGATTAAGAACATACCTTTTGGACAATACCATCGACTTAGAAGAAACTGCAGCTCCTTGGAAGATTTTGAGTATGAAAGACCAATTCTTAGAAAGAGGATATCCAGCACACATTGTAGATGCGGCGAATCAGAGAGCATATGGTCTGGATAGATCTACATTACTCTCGGCCGCCACCAACAGACATAAAAAATATGAGAAAAGAATTCAAAAAAGTAGACAGCCGCCAGTAATAACTCAATATAATACTTTTTCTAACATGACGCAAAATATTATTTCAAAACACTGGAATATTCTGTTAGGTGACCCACTATTGGCAAATAGAATAAGTAAATCTAGTAAAGTAATATTTAGAAAAGCCCATACTATACTTGGATACGTGGCACCTAGTCGTCCAAAAAAAATCAGAAAAGATACATAATTCGGGCATCTTTGGGAGTATACCACCATTGGGTAATTTTAGATGTTCACATCCAAGATGTCTGAATTGTAAATATATGAGTAATAAATCAAATACTGTCAAGAGTTATGCTAATCAAAAAGAATTTGTCATATATGTGATCCAATGTGGGTGTGGAATCCAGTATATACGTCGAACTATGAGAAGTCTCAGAGAAAGGGTGTCACGGCCTCAGAAATACTGGATACTGTGAACACGGCACAGAAGCTAGAGTTCGGAGCTGGAGCACGCTGCTAGCGTGCAAAGTTGCCGTGGACTTGTCTGGTCCAGTGGCTAGAGAACGATGCCAGGGTGAGAAGCTAGGGCGCGTAGTCAGTTGCAAATCTCTCTTGCTGCGGCTGTAGCCGGTTAAAGTTGCTGGCCGCGAAGCCAGATGTCCGACCCCAGTTAAGCCAGGGCCCTGACCAGGATGAGAGATTGGAAAGCTGAGAAAGAATCAGACAATTGACCCCTAGGTGCAGACCTGAATACCAAAGCAGCAGAGACAGGACTGAACTAGAGATGTGCCTATACCCAACGGACTCCAACCACTGACAGGCTGGTTCTGTAGATGGGAAGGTGGAATGTTGTAGGATAGCCTAACGGCACACCTTGATGGTAATAGAGGTGCCTAGAGATTGTCACAGGGAAGTGACAACGTCATGGAACCCCTAGCAAAGAGAGAGAGAGAGAGAGAGGACAGTGACCGCAGATACTCCCACAACCCAGAAAAGGGTACAGACACCCTGAAAGCAGAGCAGGGAACCCGGGACCCACTGTACCCCCCAAGGGCGCCAGAGAACAGGAGGGAGGAGCACCCCCACACCCCTACTTACCCGGACAGGATCCCGGAGAGTGTCCACCAACAGCAGGGAGCCTGGAACGATGGAAGCTAGACCCACCCACTGAGGTCCCCTCCAGAGATCCCTACCAGTGGAAGGAAAGCAGGAGCACCAACCCACCTGGTGGCAGAACGCTGCCACAAACAACCCTGCCAACCTCCCAGGCCCAGAATGGGAAGGTGGCTGGGGGGCGACATGCAGCTGGAGAAATAAATAGTGAGGCAGCAGAAGCCGCCCCCACGGGCACTGAGCCGCGGGAGCCAAAGGCCACAGCACCCCAACTGGACACGCCGCTGAACAGCGACTTCTGAACTACAGCGGGACACGGCCGCTGAATAGGAGGCGCAACACAGCGGGACATGGCCACTGAACTGGAGGCAACACACAGCGGGACATGGCCGCTGAACAGGAGGCAACACACAGCGGGACACGGCCACTATACCAGAGGGAAGCTGGGGAGCGGACAAGCAGCAGTAGAACAAGGGACAGGAGAACCCTTACCGGAGACCAGACCCGCCGAGGGAGCAGGGAAGAGGCAAGCAGGAACGCTGAATGAACAGCCCAGGAACCGGATGGGAAACACTTCAGACGCCCAGGAACAGGACAAAAAATCAGGCACTGGAGAGGGCAGCCAAACAGGAAACCGGAAACCACAGCCCGCAGGGAAAAACAGACCTGAATAATCGGGCACCGCTGCAGAAGTCCCACAGAGCTAAAAAGGATCGCCAACCAATGGGGAGACATGACAAAAGGAAGGAGAACACAGACGTTTGATACATAAGAAATCACCTGATCACTCGGTACCTAGACATTTTAGAACTTGCGACATAGGAGGTCTGGAACATTTCAGTATCTGCGGTCTTGAGCATATTTCAGCCTCTGCACCTAACAGATATGGGAAATTATGTAAAAGAGAAGCTTATTGGATATATCAGCTTGAGACTTTGTCTCCGAGTGGTCTGAATGAGGAGCTGGAGGTTAGTAATTTTCTCTAGCTTCTATTCTTGACCCTAGATGTTGTCATCACTTATTATCCAATTTGATATAGTGATATAGGTGTAGAGTAATGGGGATTCTAGGATACACTTAATTTTTCCATTATTTATGGAAATAACCCAAGAAAAGATCAAGACTCCATGGAGATTATTATTACCTATCTGTCTGTATGTATGTATGTGTAATTTTTGTTCTCTATATATGTCTTATATGCATGTTTTGTATGCATTAACTCTCTTTCCTTGTATCATTACATATTCTTGTAATTGATGTATGTATTTTTGTGAGATGTAATTACAGTTTTTTATACTGTTTTTATGCTGTTATTATATTCATATGTATTTGTGAGATCGAATTGGGGCGTTTTTTTCTCCCTCGCTAGCACCACTTGTCCTAACTGGATGTTTTATTGAGACAGTACTTATGTGAACGGAGAGGTTTCCTAGCAACCCTGTCACTGAGGTTGGATTGGGATTACGCTAACGCCGGTGTGGTGTTGATATAGCAGTCTCCTAGTAGCCTTCAGATCGAGGTCTAATTTGGTTAACGCTAGCATCAGCGCAGTCTCTTAGCAATCTGAGTTTGAGGCTTGGTTTGAACTAGATCCGGAAGCAGACATGTGGTGGGTGCGGGGAACGCAGACAAGTTATGCTGTGATTGCGAATTGAACAAGAGGATGATATGTCTCTTAAAAATGGTATGTCCCATTTCCATATATATCATATATATATATATATCATTTATACTTTTTCCCCTGACGAAGTGAGCTGGTCTTACGAAACGCGTAGGGAAAGGCACTTTTATCCTGCTTTATAATAAAGTCTATATTATCCGTCGTTCGTTGGGGAGTGACTGTTTTAAGGCAATACACATTGGTTTCATCTGGTGAGTCTCCTTATTGTTATTTTGAAAGGGGCTTACACATATCAACAGTGTTACTCTTAGAGGATGCATATGTTCCTTTTGTAGGTTCTTATAAGGTGAAAGAGACTGTGATACATTGATGAGAAACTTCTCTGTGCACTTCACTGAGTACCCAAGGGGTGTTCAGTGCATTGTGAAGCAGTGTGTTGACTATCCGTCTGCCACTCAAAGGGTCTAATGGCAATTATGTTTTACGCCTCTGTGAGCAGGCATAGAAGAAAGCCTGGGGCTGCACTGTTCAGCCTTGGAAATATATTGCTTTCAGCCACAAACTTCACAGTTTCCCCATATCCTCTGTGGTGAGCGTTCAAGATCAAAGAAGAGTGCCTATGGGGACAGTATCTGTTTTTAACACTGCAGTATTGCACCTAATGTGCTTCTGAATATGAATCACCTTGTGATTAAACACATTTGTTCCCTATGCTTCAAGGCTATACAAATACTCAAAATGGGAAGGGCATATAAATAATTGGCACATGAAAACATGTAATTTACCAGTGGTTCAGAAAAGTAACTATCACTTTAAGTACAAATTCCTTCAAGGGATATATATATATATATATATATATATATATATATATATATCTTGTAGTGTTTATCCCACTGAGTAAAACGAGAGTACTCCAACTGCTGAATGGTGCTTTATTCAAAAGTTATCACAGCTAAAACTTTTTAGGTGCGGTGTCAGTGACCTAAAATTGTACAGTGGCGCTGTTGCCACACCATCCTATGGAGATTTATGGTCAACTGACCAGTGCTGTCCATAGGATGGTGTAGCAACAGCTCCACTGTACATATTCAGGTCACTGTGGCAATGCACCTAAAAAATTCAACTTTGAGCTGTAATAACTTTTAATAAAATACCTTTCAGCAGTGAGAGTACCCTCATTTTACTCAGGGGGATAAATCCTACAACATATTTTTTTCTACATTTTAAGTATTACTATCCCTTTCAGCCATTTTAACCCCTTGGATTCTAGTGCGGTCTTTAAATCATTGCTTGGCAATGCACAGGAGACCTCACTGACATATAAGGCTTGGATAATTGCTCAACCTCCAGTTGTTGCGAACTACACCTCCCATCATTCCCAAGCAGCTAGAGGTCCAGTAATTGACTACCCCTAATCTAAAGTGTTAATGAGGATATAAATGCTGACATGTGACACACTAAACCTTTATCATGACTATGGACAAATGTTGATTAATTTTATTTTATTATTTTTTTGTTACAACTACTTGTATAAGTTGAAAAACATTTGGGGTATGCAATGCACATTGGGGGGCAGTAAATAAAAGAACAACTAGACTGGTGCATTGTCATAATTGTATTAATGTGAGAGTCTCTGGTACATTCTTTGTAAAATAATTCTTTAATGATAACTGTATCCATATTTTTGAAACATTAATTTTCACAATATCATGGAGGAGGGGTGGCAAGACTGAATGTTAAAATAACAGCTGCCCTGAGAACAATGCCAAGTAAACTGTATATGTAATAGCAACCATGGTTTCAATAAGGAAAACATGCAAAGTCAATTTTAAAGAAAACAGAATATTTTCATCATTCTTGCTGCAACAAATAGCTTTAGAATTTGTTTTATGATGAAGCAGTGATTCTGAAATACATTCACAAAATGTTTTTATGCATAAGGTAGTGGCACAAAAAGCCTGATGCACAAAAAAGTGGAGAGAATTAGGGGCAAAAAGTACAACATTGGAAATAAATAAACATTTCAAAAATTCACATTGATTTAAATGGGGCTTTTAACTAATGAAAATTTCGGAGTAAAATCGTTTGCTGCATTTTTTGAAGAAGATTCCTGCACCTGGAAACTCCTCTACAATGTCCTCTTTTTTCTAACCACAAGAAATTCCTACAGGAACTTTGCCAGTTCCCTATAAATGGGGGATTTTGTTATATGTGGCACTGGCAATACCTGTGCAGTGGGACAAGGCTGGAGGTCAGTATATGTGGTTCTATGGCTACCAGTGCAGATAGTGTATCTTTCTTATGGCTGGTGGTCACAATGTTTGGCAGCTTGAGGCCCAACATCTGCTGCCAGACCACAGCTTTCATTATTCCCTCCCAACCACTGGCTGGCAGGGAACAATGGGAGTTATAGGCTGGATGCAGCTAGAGAGCCATAAGTTGCTCATCCTAGCTGTCAGGCAGCTGGACAAGGTCAGGTATGTGTGGTTCTGTAGCTATCATGGGGAAAGGCTGGTAGGTCAGTATATGTGGCTTAGTGGCTACTATGGGACAAGCTTGGGAGGTTAGTATGTTTGATGCTATGGCTTCCAGGGAAGTGGGAAAAGGCAGGGGTGTGGGGGGAATGTCAGGATTTGTAGTTGTTTGGCTACTGTAGGACAAGGCTAGGGCTCAGTATGTGTGGTTGTAGTTCAGTAGGAAAAGGTTGGAGGTCACGGTGGGGGGAATTGGACAACCTTAATGTAGTTGAGCTGAACTAGGAGTAGGAAATTTTAAAGAGAGAGAATTTTTCTGGAGAATGTTTTTTATGCCAGCCAGTCCAGCCTCCTAGGGAGCACCTCTGGGCTAATCAGCTCCTAAATAAAACTACCGTGGAAAATCATCAAATTCTGAAAGTTAAGCTATTACAATGCAGCTAGTTGGGGTTTTCAATGTTCTTTCTGCACCTTCCAAACCTTTAGGTTGTCATAGTTCTTGGATTTAACCTATCACAAATAAAATGCTATATTTTGCTGGCACAAAACTGTATGTGTTACGTGAATGAGTATGTACAGAAATCTTGATAACAAATAGAACCTGTCTCTTATTAATGTCATGACCACTATGGTGAAATATTAAACACTTTATAGTAAAGTGCCGCTTACTGACCTTGTGCCATTCTAGATAATTTAAACTCAGAAACTGCAATTCAAACACTTACTTTGCTCATCTATTGGGCTGTCACTAACATTATCTAGTAATTAGCTATATCATATGTTGACACTCACTTCACAACCTATTTATCCTTTCACATCTCTGCACATGCATAACTGAACTAGAACATTCATGGACACAGAGCCATACGAAGGGCTAAAGCACACACAACATTATTGGTTGAACTCTGTATGGATGGAGTTTCATAAATTCTGAATTTCCAAGTTGTCCATTGGGGATTTGCTGTTGGGGCTGTTCGGGAGTTGCTTTATTAAGGTCTCTAGTGGAAAAGTTTAATCATGAAATGTTTAGATAAAAGGAAACCTCTGATGTCCATTGCAGTCTCAAAGGATCAAAGTATTTATTACACAAAGTCTGCCAAATTGAACATTCACACATCAGGAAACAAATGTAATCCAGGATATTAGCTGCAATTGTCAGGGTCTCCACTAACTTTTTCTTGTCTGTTATCAATGAGAATACCTAATCCACAATAAATTGATATGGTTCCACCCACTTCACAGAGAGTGAATAATGGGGATTTGAAGCCCTCCACAATTATGTCATTGCTCCATCCTAAAAGCACACTGGATGATGAGGATGGGTAGAATTCAATTACACTAGATCCTTCCTCTAGATATTTTAGGCTTAGGACACCCTCATTATTAAGTGGAAAAAGACAAGAAGGGAAAAGAAAGCTGGTGTCCCTTGTGTGGAATCTCCTTAAACCAATACCACCATCAAACAGAGTTGGTATACTCACAAAATAAGTGGCTGAGAATTTATATACATAATCCATAGCAAAAACACTTCCAAATAATGATATTTCTTTCCCACTGGAACTCCCACAAATCAAAGCTTTAGGGCTGCTCCTCACAAACACAAACATCTTCCAAATGGCCAAACATGCAACAAAAGAAGAAAGATGGTTCAGTGGTGTAGTACCACAATATAACTCCAACAGAAAACACAATATTGCACTTACAGTTTCCGTAAGTCAGAGATGATACCCCAACATAACAGGCAATGCAAAGAAAATATCCTTGTCTCCACTCAGGGTTCTTGGTATTACAAAATAAAAATCTGCTCACATATTAAAAGTAAAATATTATATTAGATTTAATAAGAAATTATAAATATATAAAAATACAATAATGGTCCTCTGACGCATTTCATGGATTACATCAATGATTTATCAAAGCGATTGACCACAATTTAAGGCTAGCTTAACCTCTTGGTGCAACTGTTAAGACTGCATCCTCCACAGGCACACTTTGGAATTAATTCAATAGCAAATGATAAATGTATCACTGTTTTATCTCCAAATTCTCCCACTACAATATGATCACATAGAATTAAATGTAGCCCTGTGCCAGGAAACTGCCAAAAACTGCCACCTCAGTTCCTTAATATGAAGTAGTCACTTCCAGCTAAGGGTGCTGAAATAGAAATAGGACACAGCCTTTTGTTTCTCGTGGCACTTTAGTTAGTAGGCTTCCAGATTTAATTAATACTTTTACAAACTCATATGAGTAGAGATTTAGAGATAAATACATTTACGAATGAACAAAATCACTCTGGAGAGCAACAACACTGCATTATCCATGTAAACAGAATAAATGGTTTCCTATCCACAAAAACATAGGTAGGAAAAAATTCTATTCACATGAAGGAATGAAGAGACTTGTGGCCTGAGGAGATGGGTAGCTTGGTTATGATAAGTAATTTCAATGTACATTTCCCTCTTTGGCTTGCTGTGAGTACAACTTTTTCAATAAATATAATCTAATAAAGAAAAAACAAAACTATACCAGACAAGGGTCTGGATGCCATTGCAAAAGCCACTACGAAATAAGAAAGCTGTAGAGAGACATTATCATCTAACAATGGAGATGTTTCATATCCCTTTAAATATTCATAGCCAGCAACTCTCAAAATAATTTCTTAGGTGGTTTATGTATTTTTAAGTAGGCAGCTTTGCATGCGTTTTTGGAGACTCTCTTTGTTTATCCCAGCTCCTAAAAATGATTACAACAAAAGCACATAGTAGACTGATATTTATATGAAATGGGCAAGATAGGCTCTGCTAATGGTTTTATAAGTTTTTTACCGACTTGATAACAAATGTTGCTATCAGTTGCCACTTTATACATTTATTTGCAAAATATTTTAGAACCACAAACAAAAAAAACTGCTGACTCAGAGACGTTAATATTGGAATGGATCTGAGCCCTTTTCAATTTTTAGTTATAATGTCCCTTCAATTTAAAAACAACATGGTACACTGTAATATGCAGTGGCAGCCATGGTCTATGATATATAGAGTCTTCTGTAAAACAGAAGACACATTTCATGATCTATAATTTTGACTCCAGTGTATGTTATTTTTCTCCAGTACTCCCAGTGATGAATGTTCACACATTAATGGATTCAGTCCAATACATTTAAATCTTACAGCTTCATACAGATGTAGCATATGACATTGTTCTCCCAGTTTAATTCTGGATGCTTCAGGCTTTCCATAGAATTCAATGACATTCTTGGCAACAAATATAACAATGAATTCCAAATAATATATCCATCCAGGGAGTAAAATGTTGGCTGCTTCATCTGTATGAATGAACTGAGTAATGACTTGGAATGCTGCTCTGACACTGTAATAAAGAGATGTCAAGCTCAGTTCTGTGTCAGTGAGATAGGATGGGTATTATCACAGACTACAACTCAACAGACTCAGATTTACTGAACTCAAGTCAAATTAATCAACCTTGAGGCTTTAAATTTTAAATCAGAACTTGATTTAGTATCTTTATTTTGGTGTGTCTGCTTATATTTTCTATATATATTTACTCCTTTATGGTGGATATATCTTAATTGGCATCTCATTTATAGAATTATCCTTCAAATCAATAACAAAATTATTTATGTTCATGAATATTGTTAATGATCCAGACCGAGAACCCCATATAAAACATCACCATTGTCACGGAGCGCAAGAACGAGAACTGGACCAGTACTTTAGGTAACACAACTTTATTTAAGATACACATCATAATGAAATACTCAGCTAAACAAGAAGTACCCACAAATATCTTGGCAACGTAAGGAAGTTCGTAGCTGCTTCCGTGTGGTACTGTACAAGAACCCACAAGGCAATAAGGAGGAGATAGGCCACCACAGGTCTGCACCTGCACAGTAAATATAACCGGAAAGAAAATAACTATGCCACAGGTCCGCACCTGTGGGCACCAGTTATAAACGGTAGCAAAGGAGAAGTCGGCCAGAGCCACTGGTAAGCACCTGAAAGGTTATCTACTGAAGCTTTGGTATGCTGGGTAAGTAGTGGACAGAGCCCCAGGTAACACCAGAGTGGGTAGTCAGACAAACTGGGTCATTCATGGAACAGGTAGTCGACCAGAGCCGCAGGTCTGCACCAGATTGGTTATCAGACTAGCCAAGGTCATACACGGAGCGGGTAGTCAGACAGAGCCACAGGTCAGCACCAGAACGGATAGTCAGCCAGGCCATAGGTCATACACAGAAGAGGTAGTCTACTAGAACCGCAGGTCCAAACCAGAATGGATATCAGACTAAGCCGGGGTCATGCACGGAGCGGATAGTCAGACAGAGCCAGAGGTCGGCACCAGAACGGGTAGTCAGACAAACCATGTAATAACAACGCTAAGCCAAACTGCACTGGACAACACGAAAGGGCAACTGAGCACAGTGTCCAGGCAGCCGCCAGACAACTAACGCTGCTGGAGCCGCCAGACGGATAATGCGACTGGAGCCGCCGGAAGAAAGCTGCGGTCGGCTCAAGCAGCCTCCGCACAAGTACTGTAACAGTACCTCCCCTCAAAAACCCCTTCCCCGCGGGTTGGGGCATGGGCTGTCAGGAAAGTGGGAGTGAAAGCTACGAATCAGGATGGGGGCATGCACATCTTCAGAGGAGATCCATGAACGTTCCTCAGGGCCATAACCTTTCCAGTGCACCAAGTACTGTAATTTCCCCCTAAACTTCTGGGAATCAAATATGTTTTGTAATTCATACTCATCATGATCTCCCACCCTAATGGGGGCTGGGGGAACAGTAGCGGAAGTATACCGGTTACAGGTTAATGATTTGAGCAATGACACATGGAAGACATTATGAATGCGCATTGTAGCCGGGAGCTCCAGAGCATATGCCACAGGGTTGATTTTCCGAATGACCCGAAAGGGGCCAACAAAATGAGTGGCCAGTTTCCTACATAGCACCTGGAGATTGAGATTCCTGGATGACAGCCATACCCTATCTCCAGCCTGAAAGGTGGGTGCTGGTAATCACCTTCGGCCCGGCTGAAGTTCCAGCTCTGTGTACCGACTCGGATTGGATGACGTTCCTGCTCTGTGTACCGGCCCGGCTGACATTCCTGCTCTGTGCACCAACTCGGATTGGATGACATTCCTGCTCTGTGTACCGACCCGGCCTGGCTGACGTTCCTGCTCTGTGTACCGTTCTGGTCTCTACCCATCCGGTATCCGGTTGTGGGCCATACAGCAGTCTCTCTCTCTCTCTCTCTCTCTGTCCTTGGACAGATCCTCTGTTGCCTCCGTTGTTGCTCAGGCAGCCAGTTACTGTAACCCAATCGGTATTGTGCCTTGTGATATCATCCTGTGTTGCGTGTCCCGCTGTAGCACCATGGTACGCTTGACCTATCCTGCCCTAGCTGAGGTTGATCTTCCTGGGTGCCTCACGCTTTCTCCATCTGGCACTCGATTCTAGGTCTGAGCATTCGTTAACCCCTTGTGAGCTGGTGCCTGGCACATTGGGTACAGCTTGCAGTCACTGACTGGCGTTACTCCGTGCCTCCGTGGCAGTTCTCCTCTGGCAGCTCCGGAAGTCTGTCGCTGTCCAGGTCCCTCATTGCTGTTGCTGCCTTGGTCACCATTGTGTCACTCTCTGTGTAGAGAGTATAATAAGGGCCACTGCACTATTAAGGCCTACCCATCCTCCCGGCCTAATAGTAATCATTATCTGTATCTTTTGGACGAATTGTGCCTGACCTGTGTCAGTATAGTATTGTATATATATACTGGACCTGTGTGGGTACTGATAACTGAAACCTGTCCTGTGTCAGTACTGTATTGAATTGTATATTAATACTGGACCTGTGTGGGTGTTTTGTACTACTACCTATCCTGTGTCAATAATATACTGTTGCATACATACTGGACCCTCGAGGGTTATTCATTACGGTTTTCTTTAATAAAATTGCATTTTACCCAAACCTTCCATGTCTGAGTATCAATAAAATCGTTACAAAAGAAATAGCTTGTCTTTCAGCGAGGTCTGCGTCCATAAAGTATCCTGCCACCCCTGAATCAAGTAACGCAGTGGCAACTGTCGAGGAGTTGCTCCACGACAGGATAACTTTAAGGATAGGTTTACCCTTGACCACCTCTGGGGACTGGGAAATGCCACCCAAGATCTTTCCCCGACAGGATCTTAGGTGCGGGCGTTTCCCAGGCGCACCGGGCAAGACTTCAACAGATGACTGGGTCTACCACAATACAAGCAGAGACCTTCCCTCCGTCGGAAGGCTCTCTCCTCCCCTGAAAGGCGAGTTGCCCCCAATTGCATGGGCTCACTGCCGTCAGACAAGCCCAGGAGGCGTGGGAGGTGAGGGAGGAATGGGTGGGTATGTAAAGCTGGGAGCCAGTCAACATGGAGGCCTACACAGACGCCCCTTAAAAGATGTTCTCTCCCTGATCCTAGGTATCGATCAGTATAGTAAATGAAATTAACTCATCCAAGTCTCTGTGTATGTCACGAGCAGGGATCTCATCGTTGACCATGTCACAAAGGCCCTGGGAGAATGCTGCCACTAAAGCCTCATTGTTCCACCCAAACTCCACTGCCAGAGTACGGAATTCAATTGTGTACTCTGCTACAGTTCGGGTACCTTGTCGTATGGTCATAAGATGTTTGGAGGCAGAGGCTTTTTGACCAGGCATGTCAAAGACTTTATGAAGGAGTCCACAAATGCCAAAAAGTCATAAATGATGGGTTTGTCCATCTCCCACAACTGCGATCATTGCGAAACACTTGTGGTACCATCTCCATATGTATATACCCAATTGGTTTATGAACCCATGACACAGTGCTGGGTCCCCTTCATATCTCGGAGGCATAGGAGTGTGCCCTGAAAAACACCTGCATCAGGGTTGGCTGGTGTTACCGGTGCAGGGTTCCCAGCGGGAGAGGCCACCGGTTGTCCAACCGGGCGTTCAAGGTGAGCAGTTCGGTTTAACAGGGTTTGCAAGGCCATCATAATCTGATCAATACGTTGCTCTTGAACCTCCATCCTGGCTAGGAAGTCTTGGGTAGAAGGGTTACCAGTACTGTCTGTAGACATGGCCCTTTCGTACTGTCACGGAACACAAGAATGAGAACTGGACCAGTACTTTAGCTAACACAACTTTATTTAAGATACACAACATAATGAAATACTCAGCAAACAGTAAGTACACACAGATATCTTGGCAACGTCAGGAAGTTCATAGCTGTACAAGAACCCACGAGGCAATAAGGAGGAGATAGGCCACCACAGGTCCGCACCTGCACAGTAAACATAACCGGAGAGAAAATAACTATGCCACAGGTCCACACCTGAGGACACCAATTATAAACGGTAGCAAAGGAGAAGTCGTCCTGAGCCACTGGTAAGCACCTGAAAGTTTATCCACTGAAGCGTTGGTATGCTGGGTAAGTATTGGACAGAGCCCCAGGTAACACCAGAGTGGGTAGTCAGACAAACCGGGTCATACATGGAACAGGTAGTCGACCAGAGCCGCAGGTCTGCACCAGATTGGTTATCGGACTAGCCAAGGTCATACATGGAGCGGGTAATCAGACAGAACCACAGGTCAGCACCAGAATGGATAGTCAGCCAGGCCAGAGGTCATACACAGAGGAGGTAGTTTACCAGAACCACAGGTCCACACCAGAATAGATATCAGTCTAAGCCAGTGTCATGCACGGAGCGGATAGTCAGACAGAGCCAGAGGGTCACCACCAGAACGGGGAGTCAGACAAACCATGTAATAACAATGCTAAGCCAAACTGTACTGGACACCACCAAAGGGCAACTGAGCATAGTGTCCAGGCAGTATTTGAACTTTTGGCCCAGGAAGAGAAGGAGTCAACATCCGCCTAACTGCCCCTTTAAATGGAGAGGACGTCCATGCCCTTGGACGTCCGACCATTATGACGTCATAGTATCGTGGCAGAGGGGGAAGAGACCAGAGCCCAAGAAGCAGCTTAGCCGCTACAAGCTGAATGCAGCTGGAGCCGCCAGACAAATAACATGGCTGGAGCCGCCTGATAGATAATGCGGCTGGAGCCGCCGGAAGAAAGCTGCGGTTGGCTCGAGCAGCCACCGCACAATTACTGTAACAACCATGCATAGTTTGTTAGTTTTCCATTTAAGGATTCTAATGGAATGGTGCCCAAAGTCTTTAGTGGATATCATTAAAACCATTTTAATGATAGCTTTGTACATTTTGTTTATTTTTAGTCCCAACAACATTCTAGACTCTCAAAAAAAGATGTCAGTCAGTCTTTCCTGCAATGTAGCTCATTTTAGGTCAGTCATTGAGGTGTGCTACCTTAGCCGGATTTTCTTTTTTCATTTTATACTGTACCCAATTTACCTGTAGCACCCTCAATTTTTTTCCTTGTTATAGTGAGCAATTGTAGTACAAAGTCTGGCCAGTGCGTGTGGTTCATTCTTAAAAAAAAACAACATAAAATGAAGTTTACCTCCCAGAACAGAAATAAAATACCTTTGACAGTTGGGTTAACAAGAGGGTCATTTCTAGTTTTATACTTAGCTGTACTGTATGCCAGAGTTGTTTAAATTCTTTAATGGCTGTGAGTCTTGTTTTTAGATCATAGTTGCTCAAACCTGTCTCCAAAACTCCCTTCCCAACAGTACAGGTTTTCGGAATATTCACAATGAGCACAGGTGGCTCTGTTATTAGCAGAGGTGGGTCATTCAGAATGATTGTCCCACTGACTGATCCACATGTGATCATTTCAGGAGAGGAGGAGATCCTGAAATCATTCACTGGTGGTGAGTGGCTTGAGGAACAGCTTTGAATACCTATGTTTTCAGTCATGCTGGAAGGTTGTACACAATATAATAGGATCCAAGTGGTCAACCAGTAGAGCTATATAGGCCTCCTGTTGTTCTGCAGTCTTGTATGTTTGACACAATGCCAACATTTGATTAATTTGTTGTAACCATATTAATCCAAATACAATATATATGAATACTTTGGTATTTAGCAACATATTTTTTTATTTGGACTAACAGTTTATATATTTTAAGAACATTTTTCGAGAGATCAAGCAAGATACTTTCAAATCCAGTATGAAAGGCCAATGTATACCATAAACCTATGCCAATCTAAAGATCAAAAGCAAGTAATCTTTCCACAATCAATCTTTAGATTGGCATAGTTTTATGGTATAGACTGGCCTTTCATATTAGATTTGTTTATATGGTTTAGGTAGTATCTGCAGGGCTACTGGTTGGTCACTCGGGACAAGTCCTCTTTCTGGTCTACCCTATTGGGGTTGATATTTGGACGGAGGATCGCTCCGATGTGGCCATTCAGATTTAGAGGGCCCAAACCTTTTGAGAAAGCGGCGTCCTGCCACGAAAAGCGTAAAAGACAAAGCCCTTTTAAAATTTTGTGTATTGAGATATGATATCCTTTTTTTAATAAATTAAACTTTTTAAGAGAAGAAATGCTTCTGATTTTTATCTGCTCCTGCTGGTTGCTGCACTACAGATGCTGTTGACAGAGAGGATTCCTATCTGGGAGACTACAGACCTGAACGGAGACAGGTATAATTTACTCTGTAAGCCTTAAAGTCAGTTCTGCTGATAACACCACACTGACATGTTGCAAATGTGAGAAGTACTGCTCTCCTTTAGATTTCTTGATTATTTCAAAACAAAATTACACTATTAGGCGCTTTTTGTTTCTTTTCTTTTATATTATACAGTACATGTTTATGCTGTTGAGGAGAGCTTACTTAAAGGGATAGCAGCCAAGAATTATATCACTGGATGCACTGTGACTGGGTACAGTAATTTCTCCCAGTTGTGTGATTAGCTGGTCCTGGTATAAGCCAAGCACCAGCAACCTATTTTGTGAGGAGACACTCAGGGTGTTTTGGTGGAGGTCCATAATTGAATCCTGTTGAGGTGCACAGGGGCTTTTGTCTCCTTTTTGTTTCTACAGTTAGGTGTTTGTCCACTATGGCTCAGTTGAGAAGCCCCAGAATTACTCCAATTTTCTTTTAAACTAAAGGCAAGATACAGAGGGGCACTTCTAGAGTATGTCAACTGCATGATAGGTGAGTACAAATTAAAAAAACTATTTGATAGTGGTCATTTTCTGCCTGGATTAAGGGCCCTCTGCTGAAAATACAAGTTAATTAAAGCAATTCTACACCACAAGGGACAAATTCCCCAGATTCCCATTCATTTATCCACTTCCCTGCTAAGGACATGGCTGAAGACATCCTCAGCAGATACCCTAAAACTGCTAAGGATGTCTACAGCCCCATCCTCTCCAGTACAGCAGTGAAGATGGTTATTACCATGGACCTACTTAAGCAGAAGTCCCCTGTCCCTGATAGTCCTCCATCATTTCAAGAAACCAGTCACATTAATTACATCATCACTCACAATCTGGCTGGCGTAATGTTTACAATGGGTATTCCACTGAACCGCCAGGTAACTTTTTTAATGTACCAGTGGAGAAGGGCAGGCTCTTTAACAGGCTATATGTCAGATGTTTGCTTCGAATCATACAAGCATAACCTTGTTTGAAAGAGGTGACTCCCTTATTTCAAAGGAGCTTACATTTAAGGATGGCAGTGTTGGGTGATCACACTATCTCCAAACATTGTCAAACAAAGAAAAAAATACACACACAAGGTGGCTGGAGAACTAAAAGAATTCAAATTTTTTTTAGTTGGGAGTTGTTGTCCCCAACAGCCAGAAGAACCGTCAGTAGTTTTAAGTCACAATGAGGTATGCAATTACCTGCACTGTGACACGCTACCAAACAGAAAAAATCCACATCAGGCGCTAAATTTGCACCCATAGGAAGCAATGGCAAATAATGCCATTTGCAATTAAATTCCATGTTTTGGATAGTAACACATATTAAGGGACTCAGCTTTATCTGCAAAAATCTGCACCTCAAAAAGTTGTTATTGAGTCCCCAACGCATGTTAAAAACCACCGACATGGAAGTGAAGCATAAAAAAAAAAATCTGAAAAAATGCTAAGTGACCCATGGATGTATTGACATGTGGCCCTAAGCCCCATATCAATAAATTCTAAGTACTTACAAAATGTGTGTAAAAATTTGTAACCCTTTTCAGGGTACAGAATCGGCTTGGCTGACGTTCGTGCTCCATGTACCGACCGGCTGGTTTGAAGTTCCTGCTCCAGTTCAGTTCCTGCTCACTAGTCACTCCACTCTCGCTGTTGCTCACGCTCAGTGGTATTGCTAGAGCTCCAGTGGTCCGGTTCCGCATTGTAGTCCAGTCCTTGATCCATTATACAGTGTGCCCTGTGTGACCCTCCGGTTGATTCCGATTTGCACCACGATCGCTTGGTCTGTTTTTTGCCATTACTGAGGTTGGGTTCAGTTGGGTGCCTCAGGTTACCTCCACACTGCAGACCGAAGCATTCGTTAACCCCTTCAGGGGCGGTGCTGGGCATTTGTGAATGAGTCTGTAGTCTCAGTTGGGAGCATATTATCCTCTGCACTTAATATTGACTTACGCTTGTTTGTAGTCTCTGGTGGACGTTCACTCTGGCAGCCTTCCTCCTATGTTGCCTTAGCCAGATCCACGCTGGCTTAACCCGTTGCATACTTGTCAGGCGCTGTTGTGACTCTCTGCATAGAGAGTTGCATTGGGCCGTCCAACATTAAGGTCAACTCTGTCATTGGCCTAATATTCTTCTCTTGGTCATCTTTATACTGTATCAACTGTGATTTACCTGACCTGTGTCAGTACTGTATATTTGTTCTACATGCTGGACCTGTGTGGGCTAATCATGCAATTGTAACCTGTCCTGTGTCAGTTTACCATATTTCTGTATGCTGGACCCGTGAGGGTTACTGTTATTCATTGTGTGCAAATAAAATTGTGTTTTTACCAAGACTTTCCGTTTCTGAGTGTACTGAACCGTAACACACACTCACAGCATTGCATACCCTACTGGCACTCAAAGGATTGAACAGACGACTGTCCAGTGGGGTCTTCTGCATCCAGGTCTTCTTCAATTCTTCTGTAAGCTTCTTTCTTCTTCTTCTTCTTCATCTGCTATCTTCATCAGTTATATTCTTTCTTAATATGTGCTCCTCTTCATTCTTCTTCTTTAACCTTAGTATGGAACCTGAAAAAAAAAGAATAGTTATTAAAAGAAATCTAACATTAAACATACACTGCCACCACCAGCAGTAGGAAACAGCAGCAACAATCCCCCCACCCCCCGAAGCTGCACACTGAGGGAACTTTGAATAGGGACTGCCTTTTATATGGCCAGTCCCTGTTCAAACTAATTTCCACACTCCCATTGGCAGGGATGTGGTGTTACACAGGGCATGGAACATGCCTTGCAGAAACCCAACCTTCCAGCCATTCAGCTTCCATTACATTGAGTCATCCCTCCAGCTAGAAGCTACTTGATTGGGTGGTGGGGATACTGCAGGGCATAATCAATGTCTTGCATAAGCCCACATCCCAGTCAATAGGGGCATGGGGGTCAATTTTAACAGTGGCAGGTCATATAAAAGTCAGTCCCTGTTCAAATTTCCCTCAGTTGGCATTGGGCAATGGCCTGAAAGGTATGATGAGGGGGGATTGTTGCTATTGTTTCTTGCCTGCAGCGTATGTTTATTATTAGATTTCTTTTAATAACAAATCTTTTTTTTTTTTTTTCAGGTTCCACATTAAGGTTAAAGAAGAAGAATGAAGAGGAACACAGATGAAGAAACCAGATGAAGATAACAGATGAAGAAAATGAAAGACGAGGGTGACAGATGAAGGCGAAGATAGAAGCTTACAGAAGAATAAATGAAGACAAAAAGCAGGCTGCTTAAGACCCCGATGGAAATCAGGATGACAGGTAGGTGTTGTAACTGTTGGTAATAGAATAGTGTTAGGGCTAGTATTGGTACACTTTATTGTTGATGTTAGGATAGTGTAGGGCCAAGGGAAGGATTAGTTTTTGGGATGGTGACTGTTTTCAGAGTGTGTCAGACACAGAGAGTGAGATGGTTTATTTTGATCTTCCCATTTATCAGGCTATTTAGCATGAGTTATGGGACTAAAAAAAAACCACAGTGAACTTCGGGCCACAAGTAAGGTTCTGTGTCACCACACTCAGTTTTTCCTGTTGGAAGGGCAATTGGATTCCTACAGTAACTCTGTGTGTGCCATTTCCTATCCATTTTGTGCCCTAACAACAGTTTTACCGGAATTGGATCGAGCCCTAGATCTGACCCAGAGGCTCCAGGGGGGTTATGCACTAAGGCGTGATAAAGAGGTGCTAAGGTGGAAATCATTTCACCAAAGTTGGAGAAATTTGAGTGCATTGGCTCCATACAATAACATAGAAACAGGAGATCGTAGTACATAGGCTTTTTAAAATAACATAGGAATTGAAGAAGTGATATCACTGGAGAAGTTATCTCCACCTTATCACCTCTTTATCACACTTTAGTGCATCACCCCACCACCACCACCACAACCACCACATAAAATTACTGGGTGTCCAAGGAACAGAAGATGATTCTCTGTTTTAGTGAGTTCAGTGGTAACTCTTCCCACTTTCATGTCCATTCCTCCCACTGTTGCCCTTTTACTCCAAATTCATGGCTTATACCACCTATCTTCCTTCCAACCCTTCTCACCGCAATGAATTTCTACCAACTATATGAAACTGTAATAGTTTGGACACACCCATCATGCCCAGCCACCTTTTGTATGGGCCAGGGACAAGAAGGTTCCCAGGTATGTATATTGACTAAATTCATTCATTTTAGTGGATCAGTGTTTCATTAGTTAATTGGTGTTACTTAATTGGTGTTATTGTGAGTAGCATTATTATAAACATTCAGTCTCCCATCCCCCATACACACACCTCCAATGTGTTAAGAGCCTTGTAACAGACCTGTGGCCGTTACTACTGCCCAAAGTCAAGGACCAAAAGAACTGCCAATCTCTATATGTGAAAGGCCCGGCCTCAGTACCCAAATGCGGCCAGGCATTCAGAATTCCCCATCACCAATGTTGAAAAGTAGGCGGCTTTATGATTGGCTGCCTTCCATATTGCAATGTGTCTTCCACAGGAGGCGGTTTTCTGATTGGCCTCCTACCTCTCAATTTTAAATATAATGTGAATGTTTAAACCCTTAAGGACCGGCCACGTGCGCACGAGGCCGGCACTTAAGGACCACTGACTGTTTATTTTCTATTGTGCGGTCTGATTCAGGGTTCCCCGAGCGGCGTGCAGCCGCACGGGGAGCCCTGAATTCCATGACGTACATGTACATCCTTGGTCCTTTAGGGACCTACACCCCGTGACGTACATGAACGTCATGGGTTGTTAAGGTGTTAAATGTGTTGTAACAGACCTGCAGCCATTACCACAGTCCAGAGTTGAGAACTGTAAGTGCACCTGTAATACATGTAACAGATGCGTGTTTGGCCTACAATCTTACATGGGTCTGCAGGGGTTAAATTGTTGTATTTTTGCATGTTATCACCTTATGTTTTCCAAACTGTATCTGTCTCACTATCTGGTCCAGGTTTGATTAGGTGTTACTTACCTAATTCCTTCACCACTGTTGTGTATTCACCCACTGTTGTCTGTGTAATGAGATGTCTGGTGTTGTGGTTGTCTGTAAAACCTGCTTCCATTGTGCTATGTGTTAATTGTATTAATCTGATTGCATGTCACACACCCATTCCCCTACAATGTGGTTATTTAACCCTGTCTACTTCCACTAAAAGTCATTATTCATTTTCCAATAGAACCTGTGTGGTATGTTTTACGACAGGAATGGTTTAAATGGTCCTCTTTGACCCCCATTCCTATGAACTTTGCTCTACAAGACTGGCACATCTACCCTCCTGTAGCCACTTCAAGCAGAGGAAAAACTAGGACAACCCTGTGTCCTTAGCATCTGTTACAAGCCTGTTTGTTTGTTTTACTCTAACAGTATTTTCTATTACAGACAGTGGGTAAATCTAGGGGTGATGAAAGAATACATTTAGATCCTGGGTGGAGCTAGTGTAGGGTGGCCACTTTGTCTTTCTTCCTTACATGAACACTGCCAAAGAGAGCAGTAGAGAACCTCCCCACTTTAGTGCAGCTGCTCTGGAAGGGTCATGTGACATAAATAAAAGTCAGAATGCAACATATGCTTTCTCCAGTGCACAACAAAGTTCTAAATACTAGAACAATTGACTACTGTGATAGAAAGTAATGACTTCACTCAGTCATTCATGTCAATCCGTATCTCTTGTTTGATGTCAGGGAGTAGGACTCCGCTATTGCTCTAATGTTTGGAACTGTGCAGAGGCCACTTTCTTGTAGCCCAAAACAGGCATCACTTTCTATCCCAATTAATGTTCAAAACTTTTGATGTTGTTGTTCCCTCTTCTCAGTGATTTGGTGGAATAAAATCTTATATTTAGTAAAACATAAGAGAAAAAGTATTTACATTCAGGCCCATGCTTCCAATAAAATAATGGGTTTCAAATTGTACAAAAAAACACAAAATACAGACAAATTTCAATAAGTTAACCTTGAAATTGCATCCAGCAAAGAAAAGTTAAGAAATTCACAAAATTCTTCTGGAATATGCATAAAAATTGTTAGTAAATAAACAGAGAAATGCATGAAAATAACTTGTACATCTCAGTAAATCTTGTGAAAAATGCTAATTGACTCCTTGTTAAATAGAGGCAAATGTATATTGATACATTCATAAGCAACAATCAGGTATAGACAGAATGATTATTGTACTTTTTTTATGTATTTACTTTAACAATAAATACTGATTTTATTCCTACAGAAACGCCAGGAAATCATCACAGAGTTAGACCACAGTGGGAAGAACTTCCTCATTCTCTTTCCTGATGGATCAGGACAAGCTCTGTATCCAACAAGTCTAAAGATTTTTACAGTATGTGCCACTGATATACATGACACTTTAATTCTAATTAAGGCATAGAAGCCATTACAGCTGGATTCATGTTAAGTTGACAAAAGAGTTGGACAATGAGCTTTTCGCCATTCCATTCCAGCTGGTATGTATCCTGAATTTTGAAGCTCAGGATACATACGAAAAAAGGCAAAAAAAATAGTATTGCAAAAGTAGGGTGACCAGACCTCAACGTTAACTGGGGAAATAGGCATATTTCAGGACTGCTCTGAAATCAGAGAAGCCCTGCAGTATGCATTTTTCATTTGTGTCCCCGGTTAAAGGTGAGGTCTGGTCGCCCTATGCAAAAGGCCATTCTGATATTACATTGTAGCTAAATGGCCTTTGGAATGCATCCTTTGATGTTGTGGAGAGGCTTGCCCAGGCCCAGGCTCAACAGTACTGGGCTACCAAGCTTGAAAAAAGGGCCTATTCTGCTGTAAAAGCCTGTAACCACCATATGCCACCAATGTTTCCCCATATGCATCTAACCACCTCTTCTACACTCACCAAAGTCACCCTGAACCATCCATCGCCAGGCAGCTTGCATCTGATTGGTTAACTTTCCAAACACAAAATTTGAAACTGTTCAGTACTTTTTTCCACTTCATATATACAGGCTGAGTATCCCTTATCCAAAATTTTTGGGACCAGAAGTATTTTGGATTTAGGATTTTTTCAGATTTTGGAATATTTGCATATAAATAATGAGATATCTTGGGGATAGGACCTAAGTCTAAACACAAAATTAATTTATGTTTCTTATACACCTTATACACAGCCCGAAGGTAATTTTATACAATATTTTAATAATTTTGTGCATGAAACAAAGTTTGTGTACATTAAACCATCAGAAAGCAAAGGTGTCACTTTCTCATGTCGGCGCTCAAAAAGTTTCAGATTTTGTATTTTCAGATAAGGGATACTCAACCTGTATGTAGAAATTCCTTGTGTTACAAATTTTGTTGTACTTTTGCAATGTCAGAGCCTTATTTATAAAGTGCTCAACTGTGACTGATTAAAACACACTCACACACCTGTACAGTCCTGCAGAATTAAGTTTTCATAAGCATCCCTGACTGAAAGATATGTGGTTACCTTATGCTCAACAAGTCAGGAAAAAAATAGTACCTCTGAATGAAGAGATCTGAAAAAGGATATACTAGAACTAGAGAGGGTACAGTGAAGAGAAACAAAATTAATAAAGGGAATGGAGGACTTAAAGGGATAGTAATGTTTCATAATAAAAGCATCTCTAATTAATGATCGTAATATATGGACTTTGGAGAGTGTTATTTCAATTCTGTCAGAGTTGTAGTTCCAGAGTAATTCAATGACAAAGTGTCCCCCTCCCGCCCCTTTTACTGATGTCACACTGTTCAGCCAGAACAGAAGGGAGGTGCCCAGGTAGATTGCAGAGAGGGACAATCTTCAATTAAAATAAGGAAAAAACCTGAAAAGCTTGTCAAGGGGGGGCAGGGATTTCATTGTTTTCATAGGAATAAGAGTGTCCCCTGCTGTTATCTGTCTGGTCTATGGACTGCATTCCACATCTGAGAAGAGATTGTTTACACTAGGTAAAAGGGGCGGGAGGGGGGAACTTTGTTTGTGAATATCTCATAAACCATAAAGGTTTGAGAGATAAGACTTATATCATTCTTCATGTTTTTTTAATGCCTACAAAATAAAATAAAGTTAAAACAAAGTATTACTATCCCTTTAACGTATGAGGAACGACTAGACAAACTTAGTTTATTTACTCTAGAGAAAAGATGACTAAGTGGAGACCTTATCACATTGTACAAGTATATGAGAGGTCAATACAAGGATCTCTGCGGTGAGCTATTTATTGCAAGGTCTGATCAGGTGACCAGGAGACACCCCTTGAGATTAGAGAAAAGGAGGTTTAGACTTCAGCAGAGGAAGGTTTTTTTTACAGTAAGGTCTGTTAAATTGTGGAATTCATTGCTCAAGGAGGTGGTTATGGCAGATACAATAGACACATTTAAGAGAAGATTAGACACATTTCTTTCAAAAGGGAACATACAAAGTTTTACTGTTTATCATTAGGCAGATCAGGAAGGTCCGATAAGACTAACTTAATTGGTAGCAGAAAAGCTATAAAATTCTCAGTTACTGGGGTATGAGGAGAAGTTTGAACTTGATGGACTTGTGTCTTTATTCAACCTAATTTACCATGTTATGTTACTGTGTTACTATGTTAGATCAGTTTGGGACCAGAAGCCTGGCTACAAACTGATTTATCAGTGAGGCTCAAACTGCACCTAAGTGACACCTTCAACTCATTTGGAGAATGTACAAATCAACCAGCACAACTAATTTTCTGCACTCATACCTTGGCACAGGGATGTCCAAGTTCAGTCCTCAATGGCCATCAACAGGCCAGGATGTAAGGATTTCCCTGATTAAGCACATGTGAGTTAATTAGTGGTTCATTCATTTTGACTGACTCGCCTGTGCTTAATCAGGGGAATCCTTACATCCTGTTCTGTTGATGGCCCTTGAGGACTGAACTTGGATAGTCCTGCCTTAGCATAACAATAATACTACTGCACCCCCTTGACTACTGCTAACACTTTAAAACAAGCAAACCATGAATGTCACCTCTACAGCATACATATGAAGAAGGAAATGTTTTTCAACAAGTTTTTCAGTGGACTGTTAGCACTTGGAGAGAAACAAGTGCAGAGGAATGGAACCCCTGACACTCCCGTAGACTTCCACTGCACATAAATATGAGTTAGGCAGGTCCAGCACATAAAAAACATAGTCACATCCTGTGTTTATTTTAGAGCAGAATCATAATAGGACATTACCTATCCAATGTGCAGTAGTTGTCAAATCTGTCCTCAAGGATCCCTAACAGGTCATGTCTTTTATATTTCCTGCTTGTGCACAGATAAATTAATAACTGAGACTCTGATATGGATTTCTCTGCTTGTGCACATGTGAATTAAATACATGGCCTGTTAGGTACTTCCCCTGGGGAGAGGGTTGGAAACCACTGCACTAAGACATTAGGACATTAATCTGTCTTTTGTGCCATTCACAAGTAGGACAGATTTTTAGGACTCAGAATTGCTATAGCTCTACATGGGGTTAGTGGACACTGAACCAAAGTATATTAAGATATGCATAGCACTAAAATCAAAGCAGCCATGTAATGGGCATTTCTCATATGTCTCCACAATTAAGGTGAGGCCTTTCATATGTCTTCACAGTTAAAGGTGAGGCATTCTGATCTTCCCCCAAGATTAGGCTGACCAAATCTCACCTTTAACCGGGGACACATAGAAAATAGCCATTTTTCAGTACTTCACTGAAATTAATGCAGTCTTGCAGTATGCATTTCTCCTATGCGTCCCTAGTTAAAGGTGAGGTCTGGTCAGCCTACCCAAGATGTTCCTGACTCTAGCTCCTAAGAAGCACTAGTGCAGAATGTTAGACTTATGTAAGGAGATCCCATCATCACAGGTGAATAGGTGAATTCATTACAATGATTAAAGGGATAGTAATACTTTGTTTTAACTTTATTTTATTTTGTAGGCATTAAAAAACATGAAAAATGATATAAGTCTTATCTCTCAAACCTTTATGGTTTAAGAGATATTCACAAGCAAAGTGTCCCCCTCCCACCCCTTTTACTGATGTAACACTTCTCAGCCAGGGCAGAAGGGAGGTGCCCAGGTAGACTGCAGAGAGGGACAATCTTCAATTAAGATAAGGGAAAAACCTGAAAAGCTTGTCAAGGGGGGCAGGGATTTCATTGTTTTCATAGGAATAAGAGTGTCCCCTTCTGTTATCTGTCCAGTCTATGGACTGCATTCCACATCTGAGAAGAGATTGTTTACACTAGGTAAAAGGGGCGGGAGGGGGAAACTTTGCTTGTGAATATCTCATAAACCATAAAGGTTTGAGAGATAAGACTTATATCATTCTTCATGTTTTTTAATGCCTACAAAATAAAATAAAGTTAAAACGAAGTATTACTATCCTTTTAAGGGCAAAGACTGATCAAATAACCAGGGGTCACCCTTGGAGATTTATTTATTTATTTTGAAAATGTTTTACCATGAAGAATACATTGAGATTTCTTTCGTTTTCAAGCATGTCCTGGAGAGTTTACAGTAAAGGGTTTTGTATTTAAACAAGTATATATATGTATATGCACACATAAACATACATACGTGTTATCAGGGGAGTGGAGGTTATAGTTCATATGAAGAGCTAGAGTAAGCATACTGCTCAGGAACTCCGGTAGCTTTCCAGAGAAGTGGTTGTATACTAAGCCAGAAAGATGAAGGGCACATCTAGATATGAGTGTTAACAACATTTGTTCTTTAAAGGGATAGTAATACTTCGTTTTAACTTTATTTTATTTTGTAGGCATTAAAAAAACATGAAGAATGATATGTCTTATCTCTCAAACCTTTATGGTTTATGAGATATTCACAAGCAAAGTTCCCCTCCCCGCCCCTTTTTCCTAGTGTAAGCCATCTCTTCTCAGATGTGAGTCTGGTTGTATGACAGGACAGATAACAGAAGGGGACAATTTTCTTTGTATGAAAACAATGAAAGCCCTTCCCCCCTTGACAAGATTTTCAGCTTTTTCCCTTATCTTAATTGAAGATTGTCCCTCTCTGCAGTCTACCTGGGCATCTCCCTTCTGATCTGGTTGAACAGGGGGGTGATACTTTGTTTGTGAATATCTCTTAAACCATAAAGGTTTCAGAGATAAGACTTATATCATTCTTCATGTTTTTTTAATGCCTACAAAATAAAATAAAGTTAAAATGAAGTATTACTATCCCTTTAAGCATATCACAGTGATGGGTAGTGTAATTACATTGTAAGATAAAGTTCCATAATGAATTATACAGAGTCTCAAGTTTACCAAGATGGATTTGTGGCTCTGGAGCATATACTATGTCCCCATAGACTATGACTGACATTAACATCTGTTGTACGATACGTTTTCTTAGAAGGGAAGTTAAATAGGATTTGTTCCTAAACAGAGCACCTATTTTAGGTTAAAGTTTGGATGTTAATTTATCAATAAGGAGATTAAAAGGTAGGTTGGGGTAAAGCCACATACCAAGATTGTAGAAGTCCACCTGAGCAAAGTTGCTACTAGACTCTGTTACAATGAATAGGTAGGTATTTCAGAGATTATGCAGTTTTTGCTTTGTACCAAATAACATTGTGAGAACAGTTTGTTCTTTGCTATTCATCTTTCAACATCAGAGAAATCATGCTGCAATATGGCCTCAAGTTGTGATATGTTTGAGTTTTTAGCATTGATTATGGTGCATACCTGTGCACAGAAGATATTTTGCAAACCGTGGGCAGATTATTTATAAAAAGAGAAAATAGAAGAGGGCTAAGAATTGAGCCTTGGGGAACCCCAATTGTTATTTTGAGCGGAAGAGAATTATTGTCAGCACACATTGCGTTCTTTGTGATAAATAGAATCGGAACCAGTTTAGAGATTGATTACCCAATCCTGAAGTTTTGAGTTTGCTTATCAGAATATTATGGTCTACTGTATCAAAGGCCTTTGCAAAATCTAGTAAAATTGCTCCAGTGAGTTCACCATTTCCCATGACAGTCTGTATATCATTACATACTTTAGGAGGGATTAGATGAAAGGAGGTTTCGACTTCGACAGAGGGAGAGTTTTTTTACAGTAAGGTCTGTTAAATTGTGGTATTCCTTGCTCAAGGATGTGGTAATGGCAGATACATTGGATTCCTTTGAGAGAAGATTTGATACATTTATTTCAAGAGGGAACAAACCATGTTATACTGTTTATTAGTAGGTAAAACAGGAAGTTTAGATAAAGACAAACTTATCTGGCAGCAGAAAAGCTTATAAAATTCTCATATCTCTGGGTTACAAGACAAAGGTTGAACTTGATGGACTTGTGTATCTTTTCAACCTAATTTACTATGTGCCTATGTTACTATGTAAATGCACCACAGGGGAAAAATTAAAAATTCTCAAAGTGTCCCCTATGGAGCTATTGCACTGGTCCAGAATTAGATCACGTTTCTTTTGTACACAAAGACCTTACTCACTGATTGATCCACCTGTGAATATGAGGGTAAAACCGCACTGTTGGTTAAATAAGGATGTGGATGGCACAGCACTATGGCACTAATGGGGTTCTAAACTAAGAGAAGCTATATATATCACAGCTTCTTAGCCCTTCAGCCCTTAGCTGAGCTATCTATCCTCTGATCAGCTGTTTCAGGTAAATGCAGAAAGAAGAAAATAAAACAGCCACAAGGAGGATCTAAGTGTAGCAAGCTATGATTAATAAATAAAGTAAGGTAAAAGACAAATTTATTGTGACTATTAGTGATGATCGAGCACCCCGATGCTCAGGTGTTCGGGTGCTCTGGCCGAGCGCCCCCGGAGGCTCGAGTGCTCGGCCGAGCACCCGAGCCCCATTGAAGTCAATGGGAGGACTCGAGCATTACACCAGGCACCTCCTGCTCTGATGAGGGGAGGGTGCCTGGTTCATAGGAAAAGGTCAGAAAATGATGGAAACACCACAGAAATGGTTCAGGGACAGCATAGGGAGGATGTCTGGATGCATCTTGGACTCCAACGTCGCTGCTGGGAACGATGTTTCGCCCGTAGTACGCCATTTTTACAGACTGACCGTAAAACACACAAAAAGGAAGATAAAAACGATTTTAGGCGAAAAATTGTTACCAAACAGTATTTGCTGTATATTTACTTGTATATCATCTGCAAATTCTGCAAAAAATTTCATCGATTTTTCGGAACTGGGGCCATGATTAAGAGGGAAACGTGCGCAGCGTAAAGCAGGTGTTCAACGTGGTTATGGCCCGGGTAAGGTACAGCATTCAGGAACGGAGGCCGCAGCTACCACAGGTTTTACAACATGTCCGTTTGCCCTTGTTAAGTCCAAAATTTATAGTCGGAACAGTGGGGTCTGATCCATTGAGTAAAAGTGACGAAGTGACTTAGTGGATGAAGCCAAGAACTACCTTCTGCTCTGTCGAACACCCCAGCCCTATTTAATTCAATGGGAGGACCTGAGGCACTCCGATACAACCTGTATATCACAAAATGGAGGGCCTCATTCACATTGTGGTACAATAGTTCAGGTAGTGGTCCAACACTCATAAAGCCTATGCACTATGTGAAAGGGCTGCCAAAAATTAGACTGAAATGTCACTCCAATACACCCTTTATTACACATAAAGGAGGGCATCATACACACCCTTGAAAAATTAGGATTAATGGCCTGCTGGTGACCCTCTAAAACATTAGGGGCGAGGGCATGCCGCTAAGCTGACCATCTAAAACATTAGGAATGAGGGTCTGCTGCTGAGCCGACCATCTAAAACATTATGGGTGAGGGTCTGCTGCGGAGCTGACCATCCTAAACATTATATGCGAAGGCCCGCTAGTGAGCTGACGCTATAAAACATTATATGAGAGGGCCCGCTAGAGAGCTGACCCAATAAAACATTATATGAGAAGGCCCGCTGGTGAGCTGACCTATACAAAAATTGTCAAACAGGGCCCGCTGGTGAGCTGGCCCTATATAAAAATTATATCACAGGGCCCGCTGGTGAGCTGGCCCTATATAAAAATTATATCACAGGGCATATGGAAGAGGAGGAGGAGGATGAGAAGATTAAGAGTCAACCATATACCCGTGTTTTGGGTGGAAGGGGTGAATGGGAATACAGAGTATTCCCATCATTGTAAATAACATATCTAAAGTGACTTTATGTTCACCCGGGGCTTTCCTCCAGTGGAGTGGAGAAGTCAGGGGAAATCCAGGCCTTGTTCATTTTTATAAGTGTCAACCTATCAGCATTTTCGGTGGAAAGGCGGATACGCTTATCTGTTATGATGCCACCAGCAGCACTAAATACCCGCTCAGACAGAACGCTGGCGGCAGGGCAGGCCAGCACCTCCAAGGCGTAGAGTGCCAGTTCATACCACGTGTCCAGCTTGGACACCCAGTAGTTGTAAGGCACAGAGGGATCAGTGAGGACGCTGACACGGTCTGCTACGTACTCCTTCACCATCTTCCAAAACTTTTCCCTCCTTGTGACACTAAGCCGCGCATCAGGGTGAGGGTGCTGGCGGGGTGTCATGAAGGTGTCCCACGCCTTGGAGAGTGTTGCCCTGCCTTTGTCGGAACTGCTGTGTGCTCCCCTTTTCTCCCCTTCTCGGTTGGCCAAGGTAGCACGTACTCTGCCGCCAGCGTTGTCAGATGGAAAATTTTGGAGCAATTTTTCGACAAGAACCTTCTGGTATTGCACCATTTTGCTTGTCCTCTCCACCGGAGGAATGAGAGATGAGAAATTCTCTTTGTAGCGGGGGTCCAGAAGGGTGAACACCCAGTAATCCGTGTTGTCTAAAATGCGTATAACGCGTGGGTCACGGGAAAGGCAGCCTAACATAAAGTCAGCCATGTGTGCCAGAGTACCAACAGGCAAGATTTCGCTGTCCTCACCAGGAGGATGACTCTCAATCTCCTCATCCTCTTCCTCCTCTTCTGCCCACCCACGCTGAAGAGATGGAAATAAAGTTCCATGGCTACCCTCTGTAGCGGAGGCAACCGTGTCTTCCTCCTCCTCCTCCTCCTCCGCCTCCTCCAATTGTCGCTGAGAAGACGAAGTGAGGGTGCTCTGGCTATCACCTTGTGTAAGCTCTTCCTCCCCCATTTCCACCTCTTCCACATGCAAAGCGTCGGTTTTAATTGTGAGCAGCGAGCGTTTCAGTAGACACAGAAGTGGGATGGTTACACTGATAATAGCGTTATCGCCGCTCACCATCTGTGTCGATTCCTCAAAATTGCGTAAAACCTCACAGAGGTCTGACATCCATTCCCACTCCTCACTTCTGATTAGAGGAAGTTGAACGGAGAGGCGACGACCGTGTAACAGCTGGTACTCCACTACTGCCCTCTGCTGCTCACAAAGCCGGGCCAACATGTGGAAGGTGGAGTTCCAGCGCGTGCTCACGTCACACAGCAGCCGGTGAGCTGGCAATTTTAAGCGCTGCTGCAGCGTCAACAGGCCGGCTGAAGCTGTAGATGACTTACGGAAATGTGCACACACGCGGCGCACCTTCGTCAAGAGATCATGCAAATTGGGGTAGGTTTTTAGAAATCGCTGAACCACTAAATTAAATACATGCGCTAGGCATGGTACGTGTGTGAGCTTGCCGAGCTCCAAAGCCGCCACCAAGTTACGCCCATTATCACACACAACCATGCCTGGTTGCAGGTTGAGTGGCGAGAGCCACTGCTCGGTCTGGTGACTAATCCCCTGCAACAGCTCTGAGGCCGTGTGCTGTTTGTCCCCAAGGCAGATCAGCTTCAGCACGGCCTGTTGACGCTTCCCCACTGCAGTGCTACACTGCTTCCAGCTACCGGCTGATGGGTGAGTGGCGCTGCGCGCAGAGAATTCGGAGGTGGAAACGGAGGAGGAGGAGCCAATAACGTAGGTGCTGGCGGAAACCCTGATGGAGGTAGGGCCCGCAATCCTCGGCGTGGGTAGCACCTGTGCCATCCCAGGGTCCGAGTCGCTCCCAGCCTCCACGACATTCACCCAGTGTGCCGTCAGGGAAATGTAGCGTCCCTGGCCACAAGCACTTGTCCATGTGTCAGTCGTTAAGTGGACCTTCCCAGTAACTGCGTTGGTCAGGGCACGGGTGATGTTAAGGGACACATGGTGGTGTAAGGCGGGGACGGCACACCGGGAAAAGTAGTGGCGGCTGGGGACTGCGTACCGAAGGACAGCTGCTGCCATCAGGCTGCGGAAGGACTCAGTGTCCACAAGCCTAAATGGCAGCATTTCGATGGCCAGTAATTTGGAAAGGTGTGAGGTTAGTGCTATGGCCTGTGGGTGGGTGGCTGGGTGTTTTCGCTTGCGCTCAAATGCCTGGGGTAACGACATTTGGACGCTGCGCTGGGACAGGGAAGTGGATGTGGTCGCTGATGGTGCTTCAGATGGTACAGGTGCAGGGCGGGAGGTATGCGGGCCTGCGCCTTCGACAGGCGATTGGCCGGCACCGAAAACAGGGGAAGAGGAGGCAGTGGTGTGGCCTGCAGACACAGATTGGCGATCCGGGCGTTCCTCCCACTTATTACGGTGCTTGGATGCCATGTGTCGGATCATGCTGGTGGTGGTGAGGTTGCTAGTGTTCATGCCTCGGCTCATTCTGGTGTGGCACAGGTTGCAAACTACAATTCTTTTGTCGTCCGCACTTTCCTTAAAAAAACGCCATACCGCGGAACACCTAGCCCTTGGCAAGGGAGATTTACGCAAGGGGGTGCTCCGTGGAACATTTGCGGGCCGGTTTGGTGCGGTCCGCCTTCTTTCTTTAACCACACCACTGCCTCTTCCATCCTGTTGCGGTGCTGCAGATGGCTCACCCTCAGGACTGCTGTCATCGCTCGGCTTTCCACCTTCCCAGGTGGGGTCAGTGACCTCATCGTCCACCAAGTCCTCCTCCACTTCCTCACTCTGATCATCCTCCTCATTTCTTGATCCCACCACATCCTCAGTCATTGACAACTGTGTATCATCCTCCTCATCAAGGTCTTGAGACAGTAATTGTGGTTGATTTGATGGCAACTGTGTCTCATCATCATCATCCACTTCCTTTGACCTTAAATGCCGTTCCCCTCTGTCATCTTCTTGTGATTGGGTACCCTCTAGAGGTTGTGAATCAGGGCACAAGATCTCATGTTCCTCTGCAAGCGTGCTTGGAGAGAGGTTCAAATCAAGGATTGGTGATGAGACGAGCTCCTCACTATATCCCAGTGTGGGATCACTTCTTTGTCCAGACCCTCTATGGTGGGAGGAAGGATGATCAGGGTGAGGATTATGTTGACCAGACTCTTGGCTAGTGAGAGTGGACTTGGTGGAAGACAGGGTGGTGCTTAACCGACTGGAAGCAGTATCAGCTGAAATCCAACCGACCACCTGTTCGCAGTGGTCTGACCTCGAGAGTGATGTCCTGCGACGCCCTGTAAACTGAGACATGAAGCTAGGTATGGTGGTTGTCTTTCTTTCTTGTGCTCTGGCACCAGGCACAGTTTCTACGCGTCCTGACCCGCGCCATGAACTATCAGGATCACGTCCACTTCCCCGTCCCTTTTTACCCGCCTTCTTCATATTAAACGGAATATATGCCGGTAATCTGCGGCTAGGCACACGAAACAGAATGTGACGCTAATCTGCGGCTAGGCACACTAAACAATATGTGACGTTAATCTGCGGCTAGGCACACTAAACAATATGTGACGCTAATCTGCGGCTAGGCACACGAAACAGAATGTGACGCTAATCTGCGGCTAGGCACACGAAACAGAATGTGACGCTAATCTGCGGCTAGGCACAGTGAACGGAATATGTGACGTTAATTTGTGAATTTGCACACTAAACAGAATGTGACAATAATCTATGGCTAGGCACACGTTTAAAATGGCCCTTTTTGTTGCTGCGTTGTAAAATCATTGGCCCTGTGCACCTAACAGAATATGTCAGCTTGTCACTGCACTGTGAAATATTTGTCCCTGTGCACCTAGTACAATGTCACCTTAGAACATGTCCCCCCCCACAAAAAAATGAAATTCTGCCACCTCCAAAAAAAATTAAATGCTGCCCCCACACACAACAGTCCTAAAAAGGACTTTTGGGTCTTGAAAGAGTTTCAACAATTTTATTCTCCCTACACTGACTTTCCCTGCCTAAGCGCATCTCTCCCTGGCTAAGAATGAGCCGAACTCGCGCGTCGGGTGCTATACAGCACCCGATCACGGGTTTTGGCCAGCCAATCAGTGTAATGCCAGCAGCCAACATGGCTGCTGGCATTACACTGATGTCAGAGCCTCCCCGCACGTTTATTGGCTGCGCAGCAGCTGCGAAACGTGCGGGGAGGAGACCCGAACATGGCGGGCGAGCACATGCGGTACTCGTACGAGTACCGCCATGTGCCGAGCAGAGCGATGCTCGAGCCGAACCGAGCTTCGGCCGAGCATGCTCGCTCATCACTAGTGACTATAAAACAAACAATAAAGGGGTAAACAATTAAACCAACTAGATACAAATAAATATATAAACACATTTTTTTACTGGGTATCTAGATAATGCCAGGACAGGCACTTGAAAAAATGGGACAGATTAAGTCCCTAAAGTGAAAGGAGGCGAGTGCAAGAAATAGACAAGAAGGTGTCCACAGGCAGGTTGACTCTAAGGGGACTAGAGGAAGGACCAAGAAAGAAGAAAGGTGATCAAAACTAGTAGTGGTAGACTACAGGTGGAAGTATACCCCCATAGTGATTGCGCTTACAGTGTTGATGATTGGCACTCAGCATATAAGCAAATGTAAATATACTGCTCTCACCTGAGGCCTTAATATTAGTTAGAATATCACTGCGGCCTCCTCCACTCTCTGTATTGGTCAGCAGCTAAAATTTCATATGGACCAGTTGCTACTCTTGCTCCAACCAGACTTCCTTATTCTGAAGTGTTCTTTCCTTAGTCCCAGTACAACAGATCAATGTTTTTAGATCCATACCTCACCCCTTCATCCTGTCACCAGTGATATGGGCAACTTTCCCCAATTCTGCTCACTCCTACCATGAAATTCAGGTCGAAGTGGAAGCAGTGGAGCTATGATGCTCCCCTGTGTTGCCTTTTCATCTTCCAGTGATACTGAGGTCTGAGAATAAAAAAATTAAAGTAAAATGTGTGCCAGAGGGGTGTCCAATGCATTGACTCATCCCCACCCCCCTGATCCCCCTTATCCCACCTATGTCCCACATACACTATCTCTGACCCCTTCAGCCTGGTTCCTGCACACTGGTAGTCACAGATCCTCACATACTCTGACCCTCCAGGCTTGTTCCACTGCTGGCTTGTAGTCACATATCCTACACTGTCAGTATCCCAAAGCTACCCCCCAGCCTGGTTCTACTGCTCCCTGTCCCCACAGATCCATGCATACACGATCTTACCCCCTCAACCTTAGTACACTAGTAGTTATGGAATCGCTCCTGGTATACTCTACTGTAAGTTAACCCTTGTCAGTGGGATACCATTTTTTCCAGATGACATTAAATACTGAATACAATACAAAATTGCACAGTGTTGAAAAATATTAGTATCTCTGAAGTGACTATAGGACCACTTTCTGTAAGGAGCTGTATAGGCCTAAGAAGGCAAGCGACCCCTCATTACATACAGATGAAAATCTATTTTCCAAAATGGTTTGCCTTCTGACCTTTTCTTCTCATCTATAATGGTTATGAACATTTTAGTGCAGGAAGGTGTAGTGGGAAACCATACCTAAACAGATGGATAGCAAAACAGCTAAAAATGTGTCTGACCAGTAGGGTACAACTAATTCCCTAAGCCTCAGACACTAAAGGGGTTAAAGAGCTGTGTAATCAGTCTGCCATTTAATGTTCTTATTATTCTGTACTCTGAGTGCTATATTAAATCATTAACAATACTCACTGTTTATTGAGGGGCGATTCATCCCAAGGGCAGCAAATGTGGACCTCAAGTCCTCCAAGTGGGCTGCCAATTATGGCTACAAATTCTAAAGAGACGTTGCAAAATGGTAGATTAACACATTGCTTCTCACTCAGGGTATTAATCCTTTGAGTGCCAGAGGGGTGTACAGTGCATATCCCTATGGTACTGAAAGGGTTAAAGGAGGACAGCTGTTGTTTCTGCTCTTTAACAAAGACAGCAAATTGTTGTCTTGCTCTATAGGAAGCTATTGGGAGATCTCAACATCACAAGCCTCAAGTTGGTAATGTTGAGACTGTGTACTCTGACAGCCACATTAACATATAAATACAACCACATGCATAAGACAATGGGTCATTAAGCTCATTTCCATATGCAAATGAGGCATTGCTGATCTGTTTAGTGCAAAATCATAAACCTGTTGAAGGTATGGTGGATTCATTGTGATGACAGCAGTGGATTGGTGACGAAGACATCTCAGAGCATGATGTCAATATGCCTTCGACACACATTCACTACCATATAGCCTTCCTGCCTCCTTATCAGCCTTTAGTGCATCTCCCCCCCCCCACATATCTCATTAAATCAGGGATGCTTTAAAAGAAAAAAACACACACACACAGTCGATGGTTGCACTGATTCCTGTGTAGTCCTGCAGAATTTTATTTTCATAAGCGTCCCTGAAATAAAGAAATATGTTGTCTCCTAGTTGAAGCCGTTTGTGGCCGTTGCCTACTTTTTATCAGTCGAGCCTAACCTCACATCAGCCAAAAGGAATCATGAGCTGTGTCTCAGGAGTTCTCACAGTAGCAACACTTGGCAAGAGAAGCCTGGCCCCAGGGGCCGCTACTACCAGGGGGTACAGATATTACTCTATTGAGAGACAAGCATCCAATAATTTATGAAAAAAAAAACCAGCTTTTAACACACACATTTTATCATGTTGGTTGCCTTTGTTAAAATATTGTCACAAAATGTAAACTAGCATTTTATTCTGTGACAGATACAAGCAATTACATCTCTGTGAATCCTGTAAATATTCCTTCATATAAGATGTGCAGTGCTCACAGAAAATCTCATTGTGTCTAAAGTCACAGAAGGACGAGGTAGCAGATTATTTCAGGTCTAAATATATTTTACAGTTATGATTCCAATAGAAACATCTGTTGTACATACTGTACCAAGCTTAGTGTCACAATACATCTGACCTCGCTTGAGTGGGATTCTGAGATGCAGTGGTCCCAAAATGGTCTAAAACTCTGATGCAAATAGCAGTATCATTAAGCTAAATTATCACTACGGTTGCCAGACTATCCCTTTAACCCTTTAAGGACCAATGACATTATTGAATTCACGGGTCGAAGCCGCTCGGGGGACCCCTGATTTGAATGCCAAAAAAAAAATAAATAAATAAATGCCTATGGTCCTTAACTGCCGGCCGTGTGGCTTAAGGGGTTAAAAGAGGTCACATGAATAATGGTTGCTGCAGGCTTCAGTGGGTAATTATTAGGCTGCAGTGGTTCCCATGCATCAATGCAGCAGGCATTTTTCATGTGCGTCCTCTTTTAAAAGGATGGTCTGGCAACCCTAATTACATGTGACCCTTTAAACCCATTGAACCAGAAACAGATTTTATATTGGGTTGGAAATGGAAAACAATGATGTGTCTTCTTTCTTGTCACTCTAACATATAGTTGTGTGTACAAGCATATTCTATAACCTTAGTCTTCAAGCCTAGAGTTCAGGGACCACAAACACTCACCTGAGTTCAAGCAAGGAAATCCTCAAGTCCTGGCCCATTACTGGACCCAAATAACTAGGGATGAGAAAAACTATCACAGGCCATAGATCAATGGTCTCAAACATCATTCACCAAGGCCTGAGACAGTAGAAAATCTAGATATATACCAGATTGTACACAGAGGATGCTTACAGTAATGAGTGAGCCAAGTATTGCAATTCCTGTGACAAATCAATGATATCCCCAAACCCTGCACTGTGTTGGCCCAGAAGCTCTGTTTGAGAATCCAGCACTGAAATAACTGACAGTGTTTTTCAGCACCTCTTCAGGGACAACTATCAGACCAGGATTTGAAGATTTCTATGTCTGTGCACAGCTCAGTTAATTAGGGGCTCAGACATTTTGACTCACTCAACTGTGCCAAGCTCAGAAATTCTCAAGTCCTGGGCTGTTTATGGTCCCTGAGGACTAGGGCTGACAAGCACTGCACTAGTTTATCCTCCTATGCTCAGGAACTGATTATCTGTGATCTGGCACTGTTAACTGTTTGAAGACCATATGGCTGAAATACTATGAAATGTAGAAAACCTAGGAGAAACCAATTGCACCACAGGGACAAATAAAAATACCAGGTGATGTAAATCGAGCTTTTAACCCTTTGAATTAGAGAGGTCTCCAACACTTTTGAAGTAATATGTTGAAGACCTCTTTAGCATTCAAGGGATTAAACTCCCTTTAAAGGGATAGTAATTTTTCACAAAAACAGCAGCTCCAATTAATCTTCATAGTATTTGGGCCATGGAGAGTGTTATTTCATTACTGTCAGAGCTGTAGTTCAAGAGTAATTGAATGATAAAGTATCCCCCTCCAGCCCCTTTTACCAAGTGTGACTCACCTCCCCTCAGATGTGGAATCTGGTCTCTTGACCAGACAGATCACAGCAAGGGACAATCATCTTACTGTGAACATAAGGAAAATCCTGCCCTCCTTGACAGGTTTCTCAGGTTTTTCCTAATGATAATTGAAGATTGTCCCTCTCTGTGATCCATCAGGACAGTCTTGCTGCTCGTAGGTGAGCAGTATTACATCAGTAAAAGGGGTGGGAGGGGGAGACTTTATCATTCAATTACTCTTGAACTACAACTCTGACAGTATTAAAATAACAATCTATGGCCCAAATCTATGGCCCAAATACTATGAAGATTAATTGGATCTGTATTTATTGGCATCCATTACTATCCTTTTAAGAGAGGTAGGCAATTAATTACTTTGCAACACATTGAATGCCCCTCTGTTATTTGTCCCATAGGCCACAGCTGGTTTGTATCATAATTGCTCTAGTTTCTTGTAGTACATCAGCATCCCGATGTCCCAAGCTCCAATGAGTTACAAAAAGATTGCTGCTTAAGGTGCGTACTGGACGCATCTCTAACAACCTGGGATTAACTGATGACATATCCCACCATTCATAACCAACTAATAATAAATCCCCACTTATGTTCATTTGGGTAGAAAATCCAAATGACCGTTAACCTTTGAGTGCCAGAGATACCACCCTAACACTCAAAATGGTTAATAGACAATTCTGTGTGGACTGGATCTCCAAAATGAATCTTTAGTACTGCATGGCTCCAGAACCCCAAACTCCTCCTACTGATGGCTTCCTTGGAAGAGTTCAGTGGGAGGGGTTTGGGTCTTGGAGTCTTGCAAAGTGTGTGTCTCCATGATTTTATGCCTAGTATTAATTAAATATTTTGGGGAAGCAACCTACAAACAATTAACTCATAGGGGCCCTTAGGATTTTCTGACCAGATTAAGGAAATTGGATATATTATTAGGAGATAATATTCCTTTAAAGGCAAGTTGTTCTAATATTGTGTGTACTATTCAGCATTCTGGGGAAATTATTTTATTTTTTACTCCCTCACATCGTGGTCAAGTGGTTGTTAAATCATTTTTTGTTTATTTAGCCCTTTGAGTGCCAGATTGGTGTACATTGCATTGCTCTGCAATGTGTTGTTCACCCCTCTGGCATACCAAGGGATAATCACTTTGGATACCAGGGAGGCCTCTAACACATTGTGTCACAATAAATTGAAGCTCTCCTTAGCATCTAAGGGGTTAAGAAACAGAAGCTATAACCATTTAGATGCCAAAGTAAGTCCAACAAATTTCATTCCAAACTACTGGAGACCTTTCTAACACCTAAGCCTTTTAACTATTAGTAAGAATACATGACCATACTTACAGAGGGATTTTAAAGGTTTTTAATAACTTTTGATATTTTTTCAACATCCTATAGTGTGCTATGAGAAAGTTCTTTTAAGCCATTGGAGAGTCAACCGTCTGAACTGGTGGCTGCATATCTGTGAGGTCCCGTTGCGGGGAAAAACTGCATCAGTGTTCCCTGGTGGCTTATATAACCAGTGTCCAAAATCCTGGACCTGGTTTGACTCACGTTGTGAGTATATTATATCATTACATTTATATACCACAACATAGTATTTGTTAGTGCAGCTCTCCTCGCATTTTTTCCTGTGTTTGTTTCTTTAAGCCCGATCTGAGGATTGCAATGGACTGTTATATAGAGCTTAGTCTTTTTTTCGTTATCTGTGTGGAGGCAGAGTGAATATCCTCCAAGGCTTGTGTTGTCATTTGGGAGACCTTGGACATATTAGAAATGTAAGTGCAAATATCTATTTTGAAGATATCATTATAATCCTGTTCAAATATACTACATCATAAGTCTCTCCTCTTCCTTTTTGTATGTCTGGATAATTTCATTTTGAGCAGAAACCAACAGCATCTTAGGGGACACATATAAATAACCTTTTATTTAAATTCAGCTTTTAACCTCTTGAATGCTAGAGATGCTCCAAGATATGATGAATACTTCTCTAACATTCAAGACCTCCGTAACATTTAAGGGTTCAAAGCCCTATTTAAGTCATTAATGACCAGAGGGGGCAAGCCAGGCATTGCTCTGCAATGCATTACACATGCCTTTGGTACTTAAGGGGTTAACAAGATGTATTTGCTCCCAGTGGTATTAGTCAGCTTGCTGCACAATTTCTCCACTTCTTCTTAGTACATCAGTCTGATTAACAATTATTTCCATAATAATATGGTAGAACTGGTAGATAATACAGTAGAACTGTATCTTTAAATTTATATCTGTTTGGGTGAGTGTTTTTCTTCCTTGACTTCCAAGCAGCTATTCATCAGGCAATATAGGTATCTTGATCATCTGCTCCAGCTCTGTCCAATTCACCTTTATCATTTTGGAGGATGTTGAGCTGCAACCTCGGCTCCAAGCAGTTTTCATGAGTGATGGCCATGCAGCCTGCTACCATCAAAACGGAATGCTTTGGTAAGTTGAATGGGATATTAAAAAACAATTTAAACCAAGGTACTGGAAAAAAAAAGATGATGGTCTTATATCAGGGAGCACTGACTGGAGTAACTATCTTATCACTCTTTACTTTACCTTCGTGTCCCAGCAATCACAGTGCAGTATACTGGAGAGCCAGAAATATTAAGTGCTGATGAATTTTCTTAAGCTGAATGAACACAGAGGTCTTTGGAAGGTCACATCACAATCATAGGACAAAGGGAACAGAGTAAAACTTTGTGATAAAGGTACAGGCCTTCATAATACCAAAGGGATTTTTTTAAATTAACCCTTTACCCTTTGAATGCCAGGGAGGTATCCAACACATTGCATTGCAATGCATTGGATACCTATCTGGCACTCAATGGGTTAAGGACCAGATTTGCCCTGGAGACTCCAGTTTTGAAAGTGCATTACCGGGTCTCCAGGGGCAGTGGCTGAGTCTCTGAATGTGGTGAGTTTCCTCTGAAACTCTGCCCACTTCTGCTCCTTCCCACCCTGTTCCTCTCACTTCTCCTCCTTCCCCACCCAGTTCCTCCTACTTTCTGCCCACTTTAGTAATGCACCAAGCAAGCCCTGCCCCATTCATGAGTAAGTTCTGCCCCTTTTTGCCATGATTCGCACCAGTTATATCCCTCAGGGGCACCAGAGTAGTCTCCTCTGGGGACTCCAGAAGAAAAAGTTCCAGGTATGTTCCTCTGGTCCTTATCGGAACACTAACACCTAGAAATGAAATATTATTTAATTACAACTAACCCATTTTACAATGTATTATTATTGTGTTAGCTCCCTAAGCTATAACCCTGAACTTGATTTTTAACATGTGTAAACCATCCTATTCAAAGAACATTCATTTCATTTTGTTTGTGCTGTTTATAATGATACACAATAGCTACAGTTCATTAATTTGATATTAGTACACCCTATGCTTGTATTCAGAAAGGCTGTTATCCTATCCCAGCCCATTTAGAGGCAATCCAGGACAATCACTTATGAGACACCTATCAAGACACTATAGTAATGGGCAACCTGGAAAAAACAGGTAGTGCTGATCCCTAAAGGTTCATGGAAGCAGAGCCAGATCATGCACTATAAAAAAATAAATAAAAACCAAATAATAAACAAATAGATAATGTCCTGCTATACTAAAAACAATTAACCTCTCGGGAGCTGGAGGAGCACAGCACACCGCAAAGCAATGTGCTACACAACCCCGAGATCCCAAAGGAGTCACAATATCTACACTATATTTAAAAAAAAAAAATCCACAAAAGTGCAAAATTAATCTCCCAAAAATCCAAATAATTCCAATACAGCATTTAAACCGTAAGGTTGTATGGCTTTTAAATAAAATATTCACTTGGATTTTCTCTTGGATATACATTTAACCCTTTGACTGCCAACCTCATAATTTTCACATTGTTGGCAAAGTGGCCTGCAGGGTCAACCACATGAAGATTACTTGACTGCACATACAAACTTCTCCCTGCACAGAAGCTTCAGACTTGCTCTGCATGTATGGAAGGAGTTAACTTACTCTGCAGGGCAAGTTTTACCACTAAATATATGCATGATTTCTCCCATGAGTATGGAAGCAATCCTGTTTATAATAAAAATGTGCTTAATGCAGGATCACTTGATCCCACACTACAGGCAGTTCAAAACTATTTTTTTTTTATTCAGACCTTATCGGGCCCCTATTTATTTTTTAATTTTTAAGTCAGACCTTGTAAGGGGCATTGGGACCCCCCCCCCCCCCAAGATAGACAATTAGTGCTGAAACCAGGAAAGCGATAGCCACCTTACCTTACCGCATCTTCCTTATCTTTAACCCGGCATTCAGTGAACTTCTGGGTTAAGTAGGAGGACCTTCAAGACCCTGCAAGTGGCTCTTGAAGGTCCTCCTGCTAAACCCGATGTTCATAGAGTGCCGGTTTGAGTAGGAAGACAATCACCTTCCTGGTAGCAGCAGGATAGGTGATCATTGACCAGGGGAAATCGGGGGGGTCCTGATTCCCCCCCTATGAGGTCTGACTTCTAAAAATAAAATTGGAGTCTGATGAGATCTGACCAAAAAAAATAGGGATCTGATGAAGTCTTAGTTCTTAATAAAACAGGATATATATGAGTCTGTGTAAATTCCCCTCCCAACTTTGCCTCCACTGATGCCCAAAATACACAGTCTATTGGGCATTTGTGGGTGCTATGGAGACAGTGTTGTTTCCCTGCCCCCCAGCTTTGTTCCCCTGACCAGTGGTAAGTATTACTCTGCTCCACAGCAATAAACCTCATATTAGTGTTTATTTAAGCTTCATTTTATGTGTTTATAAATTAGTTTGTGTAAATAAATGTAACGACTGAGACCCGGTAGAAGGGATACCCACTAGTAGTCGCCCCTAACCAGACCTAAGAGTGAGGAAGGTCAGACTCCTCCAACAAGGGATAGAGGAGCAAGCTGCTGGGGAACGACGCTGGGGTGCGTAGCTTGCGAACGGTGGTTGCCAGAAGGGAGACGCACTGCGGCCACGGCCGAATAAAGGTGCTAGCCGCAAGGCTAGATTGGACCCCTTCGGTTGAGCCAAAGAGGTCCCGCGATGCCCCCCTCCTGACAATCTATACTACCGCTATCCCCAGGGAGAAAACAAACTCCAACAGGAACAGTACTCACTCAGATGGTCAGAAGGGCTAAGAGGAGGTCCCTCCACGAGTCCGAAGAATGGTCAGCAAAGCTGGGTCATACACAGGAGCAACAGGAACACCGCCGGAGCCGCAGGTACAGAGCGCAGACGGGCATCAACCAGGGCACACACGGAGGCCTACAGAAGACAGGAGATGACACAGGATCAGGACTGTCAGAAAACACAGAAGAAGAGCAGACTGCAAACTAACAGCACTGGAAGGCTAGAGGACGCTATAACAACGCGTCCATACAAAAAACTCACCCCCTAATAAGCAGTAGAGACAGGAAGGGGCAGGACTGGAGGTCCACACTAGGCACAGCAATGCGCATGCGCCCAGTATAGAAGGAGAGGGGAGAACGGCGCATGCGCTAGGTTAGCCGGAACCGGCTACTGCTCATGCGCACAAAGAGACACGGCCCAGAGAAGGGAAGACGCCGAACGTGGAACGCGCAAGATGCGGCGCGAACCCCACTGCAGGTACGACACTACCCCCAACCCAAAAGGCCCCAAAAGGCGGTGGAAACAACGACGCAGGACAGAGGCGTGAACGTCCCGAACAGGCACCCAAGAACGCTCCTCAGGATCGTAGCCCTTCCAGTTAACCAGATATTGCAGTCCACCCCGGACCCGGCGAGAATCCAAAATATCATCGATGACATACTCATCCTGTCCACGAATGGAAACAGGAACAGGAGCAGACACACGAGGATGTGGAAACCGAGCAGGAACCCACGGCTTAAGGCAGGATACGTGAAACACGGGGTGGATCCGTAGGGTACGAGGTAAGTCTAAACGGTAAACAACCAGGGATAGGCGTTGAAGGACTCGGAAGGGGCCTAAAAACCGAGGACCAAGCTTCATAGAAGGCTGCCAGAGATGAGTGTCGCAAGCAGATAACCACACCGGTCCCCAGGTCTAAAGGTAGGAGCCACAGAGCGTCTACGATTGGCGGATTCCTTCTGGCGCCTTTGAGCAGCCAGAAGGGAAGTCCGAAAAGACCGCCAATGATCCACTAAGGAACGAACACGTGATTCCGCCGATAATACAAGAGCAGCACCAGGAGCCAAGATAAGCACTCGCGGATTGTAACCGAAGGCGGCAAATAAAGGGAGAACAACCCAAGGAGGTCTGTAGAAGGGAATTGTACGACAGTTCAGCCAAAGGAAGGAGGGACACCCAATCGTCCTGTCGGTTGTTACAATGAGTACGAAGATAGGTCTCTAGTGATTGGTTCAGACGTTCGGTCTGACCGTTAGTCTGAGGATGGTACCCAGAAGAGAACTGTAACTGGATACCCAAACGAGAACAAAAAGCCCTCCAAAATCTAGAGATAAATTGGGACCCGCGATCAGATGTGATGTGTAAGGGAATGCCGTGGAGACGAACCACATGCTGCAAAAAGAGATCAACCAAGACCGAAGAAGAAGGCAACCGTGGTAAAGGGACAAAGTGACCTTGCTTCGTGAAGCGGTCAATGACCACCCAAATCACAGACATCCCAAAGGAAAGAGGAAGGTCCACAATGAAGTCCATGGCGATCTCGGTCCATGGTAAGGCAGGCACCGGAAGTGGCTGTAAGAGACCAAAGGGTCTACTGCGTGGACTCTTCATTCGGGCACAAATCGGGCAAGAAGAAAACGTAAGCCAATACATCAGCTCGGCAGCCCAACCACCAAAAGTGCCGGGTGCGAAGATCCTGAGTACGAGCACCGCCTGGGTGACCGGCTATAGCAGAGTGATGGGCCCAACGCAAGACCTCGGTCCGATACCGAGGGGGCACAAAAAGAGCTGAACCGACATGAGAAGACGAATCTGCAGGAGCAAGATGTTGGGGAGCAGTAACAGCCTGAAGGGTACCGAAGGAAATAGTGGCCAGGAGACAAGCAGGATGCAAGACAGTGTCAGGTACGGGGGGAGGAGACTGAAGTGACTCGGTGAGGCGGGACAGAGCGTCAGCCTTAGTGTTCTTGCTTCCTGGGATATAAGAGATTTTAAAATTGAACCTGGCAAAGAACAGGGACCAACGGGCCTGCCGGGCGTTCAGTCTTTTAGCGGAGGCCAGATAGGCGAGGTTTTGGTGGTCCGTGAGGATGGTTACAACATGTGGCGATCCCTCCAGGAGGTACCGCCATTCCTCAAGCGCCAACTTAATGGCCAGTAGTTCCGTATTGCCTGTGTCATAATTTCTTTCTGCTGTGGAAAAACGCCTGGAGAAGTAAGAGCAGGGATGAGACACCCCGGTCTTAGGGCAGCGCTGAGACAGGACTGCCCCGGCAGCTGTGTCAGAAGCGTCTACCTCCAGGGTAAAAGCACGGTGCGGATCTGGGTATCTGAGAACGGGGGCAAAGTAAAGGCTTTCTTCAATTGCTCAAAAGCACTAACTTCAGCCGGAGACCACTGACTAGGGACTGCGCCCTTCCGGGTGAGTAATACTATGGGGAGGATTATGCTGGAGAAGCCCCGTATAAATTTGCGGTAATAATTCGCAAAACCAATAAAGCGCTGGACTGCTTTCAGTGTTAGTGGTATAGGCCACTCGGTGACCGCAGAGACCTTGGTAGGGTTCATACTGATACCCGCGGAGGAAACCACGTAACCCAAAAATGGCAGAGAGGATTCCTCGAAGGAACATTTCTCAAGCTTGGTATTCAAATGGTTAACCCGGAGACGTTCCAAAACGGTGGAGACGTGAACCCTGTGTTCACTGAGTGTCCTGGAAAAGATCAGAATATCATCCAGATAGACCAATACAAAGGACAACAATAGGTCCCTAAACACGTCGTTGATAAATGCCTGGAACACCGCCGGGGCATTCCGGAGACCAAAAGGCACTACTAGGTACTCATAATGCCCAAACCTGGTGTTGAAGGCGGTCTTCCACTCCTCACCCTCACGCATCCGCACGAGGTTGTAAGCACCCCGCAGGTCTAGTTTGGTGAAGACCGTAGAACCCCGTAAACTGTCTAACAACTCGGGGATGAGCGGAAGAGGGTAACTATTCCTACGGGTAATGGCATTCAAGCCCCGGTAGTCAATACAGGGACGTAAAGAACCGTCCTTTTTGGAAACAAAGAAGAACCCCGCACCAGCAGGGGACGTGGAAGGACAGATAAATCCACGCGACAGGTTATCCTTAATGTATTCCTCCAGAGCAGCTGTCTCAGGGATGGACAGTGGATAAGTACAACCCCTGGGTGGCACAGACCCAAGGACTAGGTCAATGACACAATCGTAAGGGCGATGCGGAGGCAAGATACCTGCTCTAACTTTACAAAAGACGTCTGCGTAAGAACTATATGGTGCAGGTATAGAAACAGGAACGGAAGGGACACCAGTACTCTTCTCAAGTACAGTAGGTGCTACCACTGTGACGTCCGGGAAGGATATGGAACCCGAAGACCAACTGATAACCGGATTGTTCTTACACAACCAGGGGTACCCGAGGATGACAGGCGTAAGGGGGGAAGAGATGACATCAAAGACTACCATCTCAGGAGTATGATTAGCTACTTCCATGCGCAGAGGTATAGTAGTGGAGGTGATACGACCGGTACCAAGAGGGGATCCATCCACGGCTACTACCCGTAAAGGGGTATTCCGGTTTAAGAGAGGAATTCCCTGCCTCCTAGCAAATCCGGAATCCAGAAACAAACCAGCAGCCCCGGAGTCCACAAAGGCAGGCACTAGAAGAGAGGAAGAAGCCCAAGACAGAGAGACAAGAACAGTGAGGCTTTGGGTAGAGGGAACACGAACAGGGATATGGTTTAGCAGAAGACCTCTACCTGCGGAATCCTGGGGGTTTCCAGCCTTATTAGGACACAAACGAGCGATGTGTCCCATGGCCCCACAGTACAGGCAGAGACCCTGTCTTCGTCGCCTACTTTTTTCTTCCTCGGAGAGCCGAAACATCCGGCCGACCTACATGGGCTCAGGACCAGAATCGGAGTGTCCCACGGGAGACTGGAACCTAGGTGCTAAACGAACCGAAGGGCGAGACGTCTCTCGGACATGCGGTGCTCCAAAGAAGAGCATAGCGCTATAAGATCCTCCAAAGAAGGAGGGCTGGGACGTGTGGTCAATTCATCCTTTAGTCGGTCGTTTAGTCCACGACGGAAAGCCGCCTTTAAAGCACTGTCCCCCCAGTCGGTATCATAGGCATAGGTGCGAAATTCCACCGCATACTGACTCAAGGGGCAATGCCCTTGTTGTATATCGAGGATGGCAGCCTCCACCTGAGCCCGACGTCCAGGAACGTCAAACACAGACCTGAAGGCCGAGAGGAAGTCGTCGAGGTCATCCAAGATGGGCGACTGGCGATACAATAATGGAGACACCCAAGCCAGCGCCTGACCACGAAGCAAAGATACGATGAAGGTAATTCGGGTCTGATGCGTAGAAAACACCTCAGGCTGGCAACGGAAGTGCAGAAGGCACTGATTCAGGAAGCCTCTCATTTCTTTAGGATTACCATCGAAACATTCCGGCAGAGGCAGACGAGGAACTACGGACGTCATGGGAGGATCAGGAAGAACCGCAGGTCTGGAAACAGACAGTCTGGGGACTTCAAGGCTTTGCTGTAAATGCTGCAGCATATCAGAGATGGAGTCCAACTTACGGTCCAGGTTTTGAATCTGAGCAAAGTGATGTTCCAGTACTGCGCCTTGCTGTACCACCGCAGCAGACAGCTCCTTAGGGTCGGTAGCCATAGGAAGAGGGTGGCGTTGTTATAATGTAACGACTGAGACCCGGTAGAAGGGATACCCACTAGTTGCCGCCCCTAACCGGACCCAAGAGTGAGGAAGGTCAGACTCCTCCAACAAGGGATAGAGGAGCAAGCTGCTGGGGAATGACGCTGGGGTGCGTAGCTTGCGAACGGTGGTTGCCAGAAGGGAGACTCGCTGTGGCCACGGCCGAATAAAGGTGCTAGCCGCAAGGCTAGATTGGACCCCTTTGGTTGAGCCAAAGAGGTCCCGCGATGCCCCCTCCTGACAATCTATACTACCGCTATCCCCAGGAAGAAAACAAACTCCAACAGGAACAGTACTCACTCAGATGGTCAGAAGGGCTAAGAGGAGGTCCCTCCACGAGTCCGAAGAATGGTCAGCAAAGCTGGGTCATACACAGGAGCAACAGGAACACCGCCAGAGCCGCAGGTACAGAGCAGAGACGGGCATCAACCAGGACACACACGGAGGCCCACAGAAGACAGGAGATGACACAGGATAAGGACTGGCACAAAACACAGAAGAAGAGCAGACTGCAAACTAACAGCACTGGAAGGCTAGAGGACGCTATAACAACGCGTCCATACAAAAAACTCACCCCCTAATAAGCAGCAGAGACAGGAAGGGGCAGGACTGGAGGTCCACACTAGGCACAGCAATGCGCATGCGCCCGGTATAGAAGGAGAGGGGAGAACGGCGCATGCGCTAAGTTAGCCGGAACTGGCTACTGCTCATGCGCACAAAGAGACATGGCCCCGAGAAGGGAAGACGCCGAACGGGGAACGCGCAAGATGCGGCGCGAACCCCACTGCAGGTACGACAATAAAATACTTTTTTTTGTTCTAAATCATTTATTCATTTATTGAAAAAGCTTTCAGTATGTCACGATTAACCTAAAATGTTTTAGTTATGCCCTGCCCATCACTTTCTTCTCCAGCAACACTGCCTAAAATAAAAGTATCCCTCTTTGGCCATGAGAAATGTTGGGTGACATGACACTGAGTGATCCCACCATCCTTTTTTCCACTGTCTGACACCCTTCCCTCCCATGTTTGTAACCTTGCCTGCTGGTAGCCACATATTCACCACATACACTGTATGACCCTCCTCCCCTGACTTTACTGCCCTTGCATAGACGCATATCCCATATATACACTGTCTGCCCCCCAGACTGGTTCCACAGAACCCCACATACACTGTCTAACCTCTTCAGCCTGGTTCCACTGGTTGTCACAGAGTCCCATATACAGTGTGATTACCACCTCTCGGACAAGTTCCAGTCGTAGTCACACAGCTCCACATACACTGTCAACCCCCAGACTCATTCTACTGCCCCCCCCCAGTAGCCACAGATATACCATATACGTTGTCTAACCCCTCAGCCTGGTTCCACTGATAGCCACAAAATCACATATTATCTTTCTTTCACTCCAGGCTTGCTCCATTGCTAGCCAAAGAATCACACACATTGTCTGCTTCCCCAGTCTTGTTCCACTGGTAGCCATGCTCCTTACTAAAACTATGGTATATCAACCCATACCAATGCAGAATCATTTTATTAGGGTGACACTAAGTACTCTGTATTCCAGTGGTGTTGAATGATTTTAGTGTCTGTGAAGTGACTGAAGTGTAAAATACCTGGCTCCTCATAAGTTGCAGGTGGATGTCTACCTTTCAAAATGGTAAGCCTTGCTTCTTCATATCCCTAATGTTTTTGTCCATTTTATTGCAGGGAGATAATTTCAATAAAAATGTGGCATGTGTAGGTTATTGCTCCTGGCACCACATAGAGTGTGTCAACCCTTACAAATGGAGTACCATTTTTCTCAGGCTGGAAGTAGGTACTCAGTACAGTAGAAAGCCCCATGGCTATCAACGATTGTAGTACCTATGAAGTGGTGCAAATGTAAAAAATTAAACAATGTCATATAGTGCCACCTTATGGAAATACTTGTCACACCACCCTAGGGGTAGAAAGACATGCAATTCCTCATTTGATGTGTATAAGCGTCTAGTTTCCAAAATGGTATACCTTACTTAACATTCCAAAATGGTATGCCTTACTCCTTCATAGCTCTAATAGTTATAACCATATCAATGTAGGCAAGCAATTTCAAAAAAAGAAAGCAGGCATGAGTAGTTTTGTGCTTCTTGTATCCCCTGTGGCATGTCATCAGATACCAATGGGGAACCATTTCTTTTGGAAGTGCAGAAAATAAAGCATACAGTAGAACATTCCATAGTTTTAAAAGACCAGTACATTTGAAGGGATGAAAATGTAACAAAATGGCTATTTTTTTCCTTTAGTACCACCTTCATGAAACATTTGTTCTCATCATTGTAGCGTAGAAATTCAAGGGATCTCATTTTATTAAATGGGTTGTCTTCTTTCCAAAATGGCATGGTTTGTCTACATTTTCTTAATTTATGTAGTTGTTACAACCATTTTAGTACAGGCAAGTCTCATTTGAAAAAAACATAAGAAAAATGATAGATTGCAGATGGTGTAGTTTTGCACTTTTGGCACCCCTACAGTAGTTAATTTATACAATGGAGTGACATTTTTCTTGAAAGAGCAGTAGCTAATGAGACAGTAGTAAATCCCATCATTTTCAATTATTTAAGTATGCTTGAAGGGGTGGAAATGTAAAAACAAAAATGGCTAATTTTTCCTTTAGTGCCACTTTCAAGAAACAATGGTGCACATCCAGGATTGGGGTAGAAAGGCAAGTTACACCTCATTTGATGCAAAAGGATATCAGTTTTCAGTCAATATATGCTTTGAGGGATAATTACCCCACAACATCAAAATGTCAGGAGATACTTTTTTGGTTTGTTATTCTAAACTTGATTGAGATGTTGTACATTAATTTGTGATTTTAGCGTAGATTTCTGAATATAATAGGTGGGAAAAACAGTCAAGCCCCAGTCTTGAATACAATTCTAATGTCTTGAGCCTCTCTGTGCAGGGTATTGAGAGAGTGGTTCCCTCATTTATGTGTGGTGATGTGTCTCAAAAACTCCCAGAGGGAGGTCTTTTGGCTTTTTACACTCTGAAGCTCTGACTCTGAAGTTATTGTCAGTAACTGATTTGCCTATTTTTTTTAAGCCTTAACATTTTCTGTTTTGAGTTTGGATTACAACAATTTTACACACTTTTATTATTGTCATGGATTGTTGTTCATGTGTGTTAGTTTACATCACAAGGACATTTGTATTTTGGCAGAGCCGATCTGCAGAATAATAATACAAATTCTCCATATCTGTTCATAAGATAGCACTAAATGTGTCATCCAGCCACTTAGTGTGATTGATTGGGTGGTTACATAGACTGGCACTGTTTTCTTTATAACGGCCACCTGGTGCATTTTTCAAGTTTGACCTATGAATAAGCACCTTATGTGTGAAAAGTGTTAGATTATATATATATATATTTATTTTTCCAGTTTCCACATGTTTTTCTTTTGATGTTAACATTCAATAAATTGATTTTTTTAACCCTTTGAGTGGGGTTAACTTCAATGAAGATCTTGCCCTTGCACGACTGAGAATGACTTCTGGTGTACATATGTAAGCAAACCTACCAACATTTCAGATGTCCAAAGAGGGACACTTTATTTTTTTAGTGGTGTTGCTTGGGGTGTTGCTAGTGGGCAGGGCATTACCAAGAATTTTTAAGTTACTTCATTATCTATTGACAGTAATTTGCATCATTCATTAAATAATTTAAAACAAGACTAAAGTGTTTTATTTACACAGACTAAATTATAAATACACTAACAATAGAGGCACAGCATTGCCCATGGGGTTTAACCCTTTGAGTGGCATAGAGCTATCCAACATAATGATTAAAAAAGCTTTAGCTACCCCTCTTGCATTGAAAGGGTTAAGTGTTTGAGTGGCAAAGAGGTATCCGTATACACACACACACACACAGCCATTTTGCTACTGAAAGGGTTAAGTGTGTGAATGCTGTTTCACTACATAGATTCCATTGGTGGATAGTAGTAATGAATCCTGCTCACCTCTATACTCCTGCTGCTGCCTCCACCACGTGTGTCTCAATCTGTGTCCCTTCAGACACACACTGAGAGGCTTTGGGGAGTGTAGTGAAGACAGAAGAGGGGAGCTGTGGCTGATATATTAACATTGTCCATTAAGATAATTTGTGTAGATGGATATTGTTTACAAATGTAACCATTACAGTGCCAGAGTGTGAGAACACATTGCAGAGCAATGTGTTGCTTACTCCTTTGGTACTAAAAGGTTTGATGTGAGGCATAAGGAGAATGAGAATGTAGTGACCTGGTGGCTCCAAGAATGAGGTGTGTTTGTACTCATTCAGTGCTAGAGGAGTGAGCAAGGAATTCATTTACAATGTAAGTCATTAGACTAATAAAGAGTTAATGGTATCCTCAATGCTGAGATGTACAGGCAGATACTTATCCATCATGCAATACCAGGGAGGCATCTGATTGGCCCCTAATTTATTCTGCAACATGACAATGACCCCAAACATATAGCCAAAGTTATGAAGAACTAGTTTCAGTGTAAAGAAGAAGTACTGGAAGTGATGGTATGCCCCCCACAGAGCCCTGATCTCAACATCACTGAGTCTGTCTGGGATTACATGAAGAGAGAGAAGCAACTAAGGCTGCCTAAACCCAGAGGAACTGTGGTTAGTTCTCCAAGATGTTTGGAACAATCTACCTGCCGAGTTCCTTAAAAAACTGTGTTTAAATGTACGTAGAGAATTAATGCTGTTTTGAAGGCAAATGCTGGTTACACCAAATATTGATTTGATTTAGATTTTTCTTCTGTTCCCTCACTATGCAGTTTGTTAATTGACTATTAACATGTCTATTTTTGAACGCATTCTTACTTATCAGCATTCTTTCACACCCGACTAAAAACTTTGCACACTACTGTATGTGTATAAATATATATATATATATGACTAGTAGGTGCATGGCACAGCTTTGCCTGTAAGATGAACCTGTTTTGTTTTTTTATCACTCTGAGAGACAAAGAGGTACTCAGCATGTTGCATTCCATGTGGCACTCAAATTGTATTAAAAGTCATACATTGTGGTGGGGCCTCAGGACCCCTCCTGATGTTCCCCCAGCTATTGATCTCCCAGCCGATTTGTCCACTGCCTCCTCCTAAGCCTGGTGATAAAAAAAATTTAATGGGAAAGATCCTTGACCACATATCATAGAACGCTATTTGCGCATTGTTTTTTTGGGTTTTTTTGGTTGCCAGTTGTCCAGATTTATTACACTTTGGATATTTACAACGTAGGTGGCAGAATTGTAAACTGTGCCTTCAAAACCACCATCCCCAGTTTTTATTTTTACTGGTGGGGATAGTATCGAGCCCCCAGAGCAATAATGACTACAATTTGCCTCCTGCACTGCTTCTTTCACTAGCAACATTCCAGTACTCGCACTGATTGCCAATCATTCTCTTGACAACTTTGTTTGGACTATTAGGGACTCTTTTTTTCCTTATCTCATCACTCCATTTAAAGTCTCCTAAACCCCCTGTTGCCATTGATGATCCTTCTGAGTGCCCCACTCTGCATCAGCCTCGTCACGGGCAGTCTCTACCGCGCATGACTGCGTCGTTACACACGTTTTAGAGAATTATTATATAAAAAGGATTGCCCAAGAGGACTCTGGGCCATGGACAGCAGAACACTGAATCAACTGAAGCTGTAGCCATATGCGAACTTACCTCTGGTGTGACCTCTACTATAAATCCATCACATCATCATCAATTCATCCACTAACAGACTATTCATTTCATACCTTCCCGGACTATACTTCCTTTATTACCATTCCCATCTGAGATCCAGTATTGAGTAAATTCATTCCAGTACATAGGCGTGCGCACGGGGTGTGCCAGGTGTGCCTAGGCACACCCTAATCGGCCCCGTGCGCACCGGCTTTTCAGGCGTTAAATGGCCGTTTCCACATATTAATGCGGCTGTGGCACCGGCTTTATACCTTAGCCGCTTGCCACGGCTATCTGCTGCTGACTGCTGTGCTCAGGGAGACCAAGGGAGGCAGGACAAGCACTCGGGCTCAAATGCTGCAAAAGCCTGCATAAGCCTTCCCTCCTTCACTGCGGCGCTGAGAGGAAGTGATGTCACTTCCTTTCAGCTCTCGTTACACTGGGGAAAGGTGTCAGGGAGCGAACAGCGGGTGAGGAGGCTGCAGGTATTGGCACTGACTCGGCTGTATGATGCATGAGTGAGTGTGTTAATGTTTAATGTGTGTGCATGTGAAAGATAACTTAAACCTAATCATTTATTTAGCACACGCACATATACATATAATGCACGTGTGTGTTTGTGCTTTTGGGTGCGCACCCTAATGCAAATGGCTGTGCACGACTATGTTCCAGTATTACAAAACCGATCTGCAGGAGACGGTGTATACTGATTTGCATTTCACTATATGGTATATATTATATTGTTTCAATGAAAGGACACTCATTGCTAACAATATCTTTATTTAGATTGAACAGATAATATATATCTTATTCCATGTTTCATTGAACTATATAGCATAGTCTTCTCCTTAGTTTGTATTTTTATTAACCATATTTAAACTATATACTTCTCCTAGTTCTTTACACATCCTACCAACATTAGGATAGGTCCACTCTAACCTTTGAGGTAGAACCTACTGTTTTCTTACATTCTATTTTCCCTAATTTATGACATACTAGTTGAACAGCCCGTTACACGGGCCACAGTGTCACAGCTACCCGGTCGCGGGGCAGTCACGCGCAGTAGAGACTGCCCGCGCCACGGCTGATACAGAGCTGGACACTCCTTCGGAGCGCCCAGCTCTGTATCAGCCGCGGCGCGGGCAGTCTCTACTGCACAAGACTGCAGCACGCGCAGCAGTGTCTACTGCGCATGTCGCGGCGTTACACATGATTTAGCTGTTTGCAAACTATATTGATAGTATTTCACTTACCTATACATATGCTATTAAGATAATGGTATTTCACTGAACCCACAGGGTTATATATAAGGCATCCTGTGGGGGGGTCATGCTGGGGTGGCATCCAGCTGAGCGATATCTCATCTATTTACAATATTTAAAGGAACACTAACAACTCCCCTCACTTATCTTAATCTGGGCAGAAACTCTTAATGGCTGTTATGAATCAATCATGAGACAATTATTGCTCCAAATTAATCTTTATTTGGTACTGGGTATCCTACCTTTGTTTCTGGACTATGGGACCATAAACTACTCCCTCTGAAGTCTTCTCTAATGAATGAAAAACCTTAGTGGAAAGAGTATGGAATCTGGAAGTTCAACAACAATGAATCCAGTCCATTCCCACAGGCACTCCAAACATGACTTCATATTACCACTCAATGAACTTAATTGACCCTTTGAGTGCCAGAGGGGTATCCACTCAAAGGGTTAAACCTTCTTACAGGCACAACTATTAAGACTTTGAGAGCTAGTGAGTTAAAACTTTTACCCTTTGAGTGCCAGAGAGGTATGCAACGCATTGCTTTGCAATGCGTTGAGTACCACTCTGGCACTCAAAGAGTTAATTGGGAAACTTCTCCTTTACTATAGACCAAACTGCAGTTTATGCCTGGGGAGTTTCTTGCTCACTGTGTTTTGGGTAATATGCTTTCCTTTGGACTAACTAAGGGCTCGATCCAAATGTTTGAGTTAAAACCAACGTGAAGAAAAAACTGCCTTAGCAAGTTAACCAAGACTGGGTAACGTAAGATTCAAATCTTCCTTACCCAGAAAGGCTAACGAGCAACGACTAACAAAATACACGTTTACCTTAAACCTGTGTTGCATAGAAAATCTTACCTAAAAACACACAAAAACGTTACCTAGCGCCACAGCCAATCACAGCACCCCAAAGTATCAAGTTCAGTCAGAAAACCCAAAATAACCGACTCACCTTTGTCTGTGTTCCATGAGCTAGATCACAGGACACAGGAGTGGATGCAGTTTAACTCATGTTATGCCTAACTCTCTGTTTTGTTTTCCTCTACGGTGGTTTTCTACTCTGAGTTGTGTGTTGTTTGTCTAAAAGGTAAGTGTTAGATTTCAGGAGGAAAATGTTGCAATTTAACTCACATTATCCCTAACTCCAAGATTTTAATGGCTCTGGGCTCAGCTTTTACATTGTACTCAATGGGAGATATTTTTATCTTTTGGCGACAAGCGTTGTGTTTTCGAAACTGCTGTTATTTCTTACTTGTGGGAACATTTGTATTGCATGCTTGAGTTAAAAAACCACCGTCACCAGTTTTTTCTGCCAACGCCAACATTTGGAACGAGCCCAAGGGGTAAGCCACTGGATGGTTGAAGTGATGGGAGTTATAATCTCCAAAAACTGGAGAGCCAAAGGTTGCTTTAGGCCCTTCCCTACCTCAACAGCTTTCACCTTCTTTGAGAAAATAATTTCTAAGAAAAGCAAATTATTTTCTGGGCAAAACTATTGAACGGATGGTGCCCACTCATAAACATCTATAACATTACTGAATGAAGATATTCACAATACTAAAAGAAGGTCCATTAGGAATTGCTGGAGTACTTGTAGGATGCTTATTTTCAAAGTGAAAATTGGATTTTTGAAAAGCCTGGTTAATTCTCTCTGGGGTGCAGTATCGATGCAGAGATTGTCATAAACGTAACCCTTTTTCTTCTTATGATCCATGACTTTGAAATGCATATGAATTGTTTTCTGAATAACAACAAATAAGCAATAGGAGATAAAGAACGTATGAATCACTAAGTTGGAATAGAAAGCCATTTCCAAACTAACACTGCAAGGCTTCTCAATGACTTGAGATTTGTCCCAGAGGCACAAAGTGCCAATTGCACTTAATCGAATTCCACACAGCGCTAGTGGAATAAATTTAACCTGGCATATACTGTTCATGAGTGCTTTTTCACAATGGGTAGAGAATACAAATTGGACAATTAGGATTCCATAAGTACTAAGTAGGTAAAAAAGAGAGTTTTAAAACAAAATAAATATATGATAAAACAAAATAGACAAAGAACACAGGCTTTATTTGTATGTGATTTTCTGATGTCTACCCAAGGAGTTCAAATAACTTGTAGTTTTGGGGGATTCCCTGACAAGTGTGTAATACTTTTAATGGGAATCCATTTATCATCCACTGTATAAAGGGTATTTAGAATCTATTATGCACAGTGGGTAACAATCTACTTGAAGATCATTAGCTGCTAACAAAGAACTGGAGCAATTCCACAAATTATAGCGGATAAATAAAAATGCCCAAAACCCCAAATGATTTAAACAGGTTTTTCAACCCCTTGAATGCTAGAAAGGACTCCAACATGTTGTGAAGCAATGTACTGAAGACCTCTCTAGAAATCAAGAGTTAAAAGACCCATGTATGGCAGTTTACTCCTTCCAGCTAAATTTCATGAATAAGCCTAACTCATGTTAGATTGCTTACAACCAACCAGTAACCCTGCTCCATTGTTGGTGGAACTCTCCAAGACTGACATCCATTAGGGCAGAGATGCAGAACTGGGATCAATTTGCCTTCATAAACACATACCCCTGGCTCCTGAGATCTTCCCTTATCTCTCCAGATTATACATAACCCATAATAAATGTAATGCATCTGTGGTGCTGGCTGCCCACAGATGTATAACAGAAAAAAAGGGATGGCCCACCATCCCCACTTTTGACATGGTATTAGAAATGACATGGCCCTTCTACAGGATGGGTGTATTGATCTCTCGGGTAAATGGAAGCCTTGGGTCCCTCCATCACTGGTGGATACCCTAGATGGTTTATACTATCTGCTCAAAGGACATTGCTACGACTCCACTTGATGCACATCCTTTTCTCAGCCATGTGAATTTCTAATATGGGGTTTCCCTTTCTGTAATACTGTGCTGTGATCTGCTACATATACATGCATTGCTAATTACCTGCCCCCCCCCCACAGTGCCCCCTTTTCTTCTGTCTCACCCCCCCCCCTTTTACTAGTTGGAAAAATACCCATTTGATGGGAAAATGTATATGTCCCTAATAGTGCAGATGGTTTGCTCCAAAATTACTCCAGTTCTTTTGAGAACATCAGCTTCAGTGATTCTAGACTTTTTCATCAAAATTTTCTATGGAAGTGACCATTACTGATTAGGGAAATGTATTGGAGACATCTCTGGCATCCAAGATGTTAATATCCTGTACTTAATAAAGATTACATAGTAACACAGTAACTTAGGTTGAAAAAAAGATACCATTCCATTAAGTTGAACCTTTGCCTCATAATCTAGAGACATGATGATTATATAGCTTTCCTTCTGCCAAATAAGTTAGGCATTATCTGAACTTCCGGTGTTGCCGACTAATACACAGTATAAGCCTGTATGTTCCCTCTTGAAAGAAATGTATCTTATCAGCTCACAAATGTATTCATCTTATTGTCAAGACATTGTTATTTAACCCTTTAAGGACCAGAGGTGTGTACAACACTGTCCTTAGCAATGAGATACGCATTCCTCTGGTTAAAGGACAACAAATATTTAAAATAATTTTCATCTATTTATTAGTCACTTTTGCTCACCTCTGGGAGTAGGAGAATTAAAAGCTTATAGACTTCTGTGTACTGTACCCTATGAGAATCTCCTCTTCAGAGTTGGTGATACGAGCTCTGGAGAGACGGCTGATTATTCCTGTTGGTTGCTGTGCTGTCACATCGATTTAATGCTGCTACAAGCCAAGGTGGTAGCATTGGTAATTAACTAGTTTTATTATTTTCATGTTAATTGCTCTTTCATTTTATATACATATAATTTTGTAGTTTTTTTCGCCATTTTATCTATCATAACAGCTGTTTATGAGTTTTATAATAAAAGCTTCATTTTAATTGATTATAAACCATGGAGGTAACAGGTGTGCAACACATGAATACCAAAGAGATGAAAGCATTTATATTGTGAAGCCTTGAACTTGAGACCGGTGAGTTAATTAGTGAGGATAAGTAGATAGCAAACACATTAAACAAATTCTTTTTTACTGTATATACAAAGGAACCATCATAAACATAGTTACATAGTAACATTGTTGATTTGATTCAAGATATACAAGCCCATCCATTTCTCTTTTGTTACGCTAGAGCAGGGCTGTCCAAGTTCAATCCTCAAAGGCCACCAACAGGCCTGAATGTAAGGATTTCCCTGATTAATCCCTTAACGACCACTGACGTGCCAGGACCATCACAGCGGTCCAGCACTTAAGGACCAGTGACAGTCCTGGCATGTCATGGAGTTCAGGGCTCCCGGTGCGGCTGCACGCTGCTCCGGAAGTGCTGAACTGGAAGCAAAGGGGGAAAAAAAGCCCCGTGGTCCTCAAGTGCCGGTTGCGCTTGAGGACCTAAATACCTAAATCCTGGCCTGTTTGTGGCCCTTGAGGACTGAACTTGGACAGCCCTGCTAGAGGAAAGCAAAAAAAAAAAAAATTGAAGCCTGAAATAAAAAATTTCCTTACTTCAAAAGGGAATTGGATTTCTACCTGGATCAGTATCCATTGTTCACATGCATTTAGCAACCCATTCATTGTATGTGTGTGAGGTTAGAGAACAAAAGGATCCTTCTGGCAAGAGGCCTAGTAAAGTATGCTGCCACCATGCTTTAGTACGCACAGAATCTCAAACCCTGCCGAGTAAAGGTCATGTAACTTTCATTTCTCTATCTCTGTGTGTGTATAGATAGATATACATATATCATTTTTTTATTTCTATATACAGTGTATATATATATATATATATATATATATATATATATATATATATATATTTAAAAATGTCACATGACAAGATCCTGCATCCTTGCCCCACACACACTTCTGCATACTGCCTCTCTGATAGGTGTATATATGGAAGTCACATGACCTCTAATTTGCACGGTTTCTGATTTTAAGTCCCTTGCACCTGTGGGCTGGAAAAGGGCATAGTAAAGCATGTGGGTGCATGCTTTACTATGCTTCTTGCCAGAGGGACCCTTTTCTTCTCAAAATTTAGAGACATAAAATGAATGGCTTTTTAAATGCATGTGAGGCAAAGTATAGTGATCCAGGTAGAAATGTATTTTTTGTCAACACATTCCTTTCATGAACCTGTTCATTCCAGGGACCTCCTCTGACTTGGTTTATCGAGGTGTACCGTACGTTCAAGTAATGTCTGCATGGCCAGTGCCAACTGGTCCAGACGCTGCTCATGCACATCCATCCTCCAGTGGATGTTCTGTGAATTACCTTCACCTTTACTGTCTGAGGTCATGGCCCTTTCGTACTGTAACAGTTTGTTCAACACTCAGATACAGTGGGTTAGGATAAAACACAGTTTTATTAAAACAAACACAATGAGAATTACCCTTGACGGGCTTTAGCGTAACTCAGCAGAATAGACAGGTGCAATATAGGACTTAAGACTTATGCCTACACAGGCCCTGTATAATAGTAAGTGAGAGAGTTCATATACTGTCACAGGTCAGGCATGACAGGGTGAATACCCAGCACAGCATGGATTAAAGTCCCAATAGATATAGTCAGTCTCTGATGTGGTGAGTTCTCAGTAACGCCCAGTATGATGGAATAACAGCGATAAGGAGACTGTAGTGCAGAATGGAGACAGAGCACTATAGATCTGCCAGAGCAGAGCTGAGACTTATACCCCCTGCCGTAGTAGTAAATGGAGGCCACACAATACTCTGCAAGAGCTGTACGGAATAGAGCCAAGGGCACCCTGCCAGTGCAGTAACGGAGGCAACAGTACTCTGCACGAGCTGAACTGAATAGAGCCAAGGGCACCCTGTCGGTGCAGTAACGGAGGCAACAGTACTCTGCACGAGCTGAACACAATAGAGCCAAGGGCACCCTGTCAGTGCAGTAACAGAGGCAACAGTACTCTGCACGAGCTGAACTGAATAGAGCCAAGGGCACACTGTCGGTGCAGTAACGGAGGCAACAGTACTCTGCACAAGCTGAATGGAATAGAGCCAAGGGCACACTGTCAGTGCAGTAACAGAGGCAACAGTACTCTGCACGAGCTGAACTGAATAGAGCCAAGGGCACACTGTCGGTGCAGTAAAGGAGGCAACAGTACTCTGCACAAGCTGAATGGAATAGAGCCAAGGGCACCCTGCCGGTGCAGTAACGGAGGCAACAGTACTCTGCACAAGCTGAACGGAAACGCAACCAATGGCACACTGCCACAACAGTAACGGAGGCAACAGTAAGCTCTGCAAGAGTTAATGGAAGGCTCAACAATCGGTACACTGCCGTAGCAGTAACGGCGGCAACAGTAGCTCTGCAAGAGTTAACGGAAGGCTCAGCAATAGGTACACTGCCGTAGCAGTAACGGAGGCAACAGAAGCTCTGCAAGAGTTAACGGAAGGCTCAGCAATAGGTACACTGCCGTAGCAGTAACAGAGGCAACAGTAGCTCTGCAAGAGTTAACGGAAGGCTCAGTAATCGGTACACTGACGTAGCAGTAACGGAGGCAACAGTAGCTCTGCAAGAGTTAACGGAAGGCTCAGCAATAGGTACACTGCCGTAGCAGTAACGGAGGCAACAGTAGCTCTGCAAGAGTTAACGGAAGGCTCAGCAATAGGTACACTGACGTAGCAGTAACGGAGGCAAGAGTAGCTCTGCAAGAGTTAACGGAAGGCTCAGCAATAGGTACACTGCCGTAGCAGTAACGGAGGCAACAGTAGCTCTGCAAGAGTTAACGGAAGGCTCAGCAATAGGTACACTGCCGTAGCAGTAACGGAGGCAACAGTAGCTCTGCAAGAGTTAACGGAAGGCTCAGCAATAGGTACACTGCCGTAGCAGTAACAGAGGCAACAGTAGCTCTGCAAGAGTTAACGGAAGGCTCAGTAATCGGTACACTGACGTAGCAGTAACGGAGGCAACAGTAGCTCTGCAAGAGTTAATGGAAGGCTTGTGTCCTCCATCTCCAGTGTCTGAAAGCGAGTTCCCTGGATCTGTTTACAGAGAGCTTTTTGCCAGGCACTGTGAAACCAGGGATAGTGATACAATCTTGAAAAAAAAAAGATACTGGTAACATGTAGAAAAGGTTGCTTCCAGTCTATAAATTACAGACTTCAGAGCACTGTAGGAGAGTTTTACATATCACTATCCTCACTTTCAAAGTCACAGATCACAAAGCTCTCTAGAGATGTTAATCCTACTGCTAGGAATCTAAAAAAATCTAAAAAAAAATAAGTAAAGATGGAAAAAACGAAAATTATAGGAAATCTGACAACATATTACAGAATATATAAAGTATTAATCAAAGATTGCTATAATTTTAACCCCTTATGGGTCAGAGGCATGAGCAACACATTGCAAAAGCAATGTGTAGCACACCACTGGTCATGAGGGGGTTAACCTTTTTTTGTTGGTGGCACAGTGTAGCACATTATGCTAATTATTTTATGTATTGGGCAACGATTACCATACTGTAAGAGTTCACGCTTACCTTCTGGGAACCGGTTGCTCTGTGCCCCGTTCGGCAGCCAGTCCCCGTGGCGCTCCGGATGCAGCTTTCTGTGCTGGTGCGGTAGTCTGCATTGCTCTGGCTCCCTCTGCTGGCCGGCTGAGTCAGGCAGGCATCACTGGGGGATTCCTTGTGTGACGTGTGCAGCCTTAAAGTGACAGTGCTCCACCTTCCTGGGGTGGAGCTTAGAGTATTTAAACTGCCTGGACACTAACTCACTTGCCCTTTCGTGGTGTCCAGTGCAGTCGGCTAGTGTTTGTGTATATCTTGGCTTGTCTGACTACCCGTTCTGGTGCCATCCTTTGGTTTGTCTGACTACCTGCTGTGTGTATGACCCTGGCTTGGCTGACATTCCTTCTGGTGTGGACCTGCGGGTCTGGTACACTACCCGTTCTGTGTATGACCTTTGGCCTGGCTGACTATCCGTCTCTGGTGTGACCTGTGGCTTGTCCGACTACCCGCTCCGTGTATGACCTTGGCTAGTCCTAGACCTATTTGGTACGCCTCCGTGGGGTTCCTATTGGTCCGTTTACCCACCTTGGTGCAACCTGGGGTTGTCCACTGCGCACCCAGCATACAAACGCTCCAATGGATAACTGGTTGGGTACTCTTTCTCTAGTATCTTGTTGGTACAGGTGCAGACCTGTGTTATCCCCAGGTGTGGACCTGAGGCAGCTTCTCCATTCTGTCTTCTGGACCTCAGCTTGGTACCTCCATAGCAGTTCCGGCCTTCCTTACCTCTGCTATATTGTATTTTGTCATTGCTGTTGCCGATTCTTTCTGTACGTGCATAGCATAATAAGAGTGTTACCTACAGTACTGGTCTGCTTCTCGTTATTGATTCGGTGTCACATACACTGTATTATGAATTAATCTAGTCAGTACTCAGACATTGAGGGTTTTTCTAATAGTACAATCAATAATAAGTTTGCCCTCAAACAAAACTACTTAACATACAGTGCATAAAATATAAATATTTATACAACATGTTGTCAGATAAAGAGCTGCTAAATGGCATTTGCTAACTCTTTATTACCGCTTTAAAAAAGACTTAAGGCATTAATTATGTAGCCTGTTGTGAAAGGTCCTATACTAGGCTATGTTGACTTTCACTTTGCCTTGAATGAATGCACAAAAGTTTGGCATACTGCATCTTTAATGTATCCCCCACAGGAATGTAGAAAACATGCACAAAGGAAGGTCTGCTTTGTGGGATATGGGGCCCCATCTCCCAGAAGCACTGCTGGAGGTTGAGCTGATCATCCTAAGTATATGAATGGCCAACCCATGTGGGCACCAGCAGATGTTGGCTGGTGCTCACATGGGCCAGCAAACAGACACCCTCCCCTGCATCCTGAATGGACACATAGTAACATAGTAACATGGTAGATAAGGCTGAAAAAAGACATGCGTCCATCAAGTCCAGCCCATGCCAATAACACCCCTGTTGATCCAGAGGAAGGCAACAAAAAAGCCCTCTGGAGCAATTTCCAGTGTAGGTGTGTGTGTGTGTGTGTGTGAAATAGTTCCCCGGCTCAATATCCTATTTGCTTTGAAGCCATCTGTCATAACTGTCAATATTGTGCTAGATATGCATCCATTGCTTTTTTGAATGCAGTTACATTATCTGCAAGCACAACATCCCGAGGCAAAGAATTCCATAGCCTTGCCACCCTTACTGTAAAGAATCCCTGCCTGTGTTTTAGTCGAAAGCGCCTTTCCTCAAGTCTTAATGGATGACCTCTTGTTCTTAGCTCAGCTCTTTGCATAAATAATTCATTGGATAGTTCTTTGTATTGACCTTGAATGTATTTGTAAATGGTAATCATATCACCCCTTAGACATCTCTTTTCTAATGTAAACAAACCCAGTTTGGCTAGTCTGTCTTTGTAACTCAGATCCTCCAATCCCTTTATCAGTTTTGTTGCACGTCTCTGCACCTTTTCCAGTTCAGTAATGTCTTTTTTTTAGAACAGGCGCCCAAAATTGTACTCCATATTCTAGATGAGGCCTAACCAAGCATTTATACAGAGGTAGGATAATATTAGCATCCCTTGCTTCTACACCTCTTTTTATGCAGGCTAGTACTCTATTTGCTCTTGCAGCAGCTGAGTGACTCTGCACACTGCTGTGAAGACTGTTGTCTATCAGTACACCTAAATCTCTCTCTAATGAGGATTTCCCAAGTTGTTTCCCACAGGAGAAGTTGAGTGAAACAACACTGTTGCAGAGTACTAAAACAGTTGTCACCCATATCAACAAGCCCATATCTCTAATTATAAATAACAAGACAATTGCACTTCTAATAACATTCCTGCCATGGGTATATGGGGTGGGGGGGCATACTCCCTTACACCTGCATTTTTCTCAAGACCGGACTAACCACAGACATGATGTTTCCTCCCTGCAGACTAGGATTCTGTTACATTCCTTTACTTTCCTTTACTGAATTCATGTTGCCGACCCTTAGCTTGTATATCTGACCATCCAATATCTGACTTCCTGACCCTTGGAGTGTTTTTGACTATGCATCTGTCAGGCATCCGGCACCTGTTATTTAGCACCTATCTCCCTCTTCTAGCTACCCGTGCCTTCTGGGTATGTCCGAATCTGAGAGTTATTATTAAAAATAATTTAAAGTTAATAATTGGACTTCAATATTACCAAAGTACAGTAAGTGCTACCTGATGATATTTCCAGGGAGAAGATCATGACGTCACTCACCTCACTTCTGTAGTCGTCATTCTAGTACACACACTGGTCGCCAGTCCCACGTATCATCTCTGTGCATGCATGTGCAACACTCTGCGTTCATTTTGCATCACTTATTACTCAGTCATAAGTGACTTTGATGCATATTGGGTACAAATCATATTGTGCGTGCGCCTTCTCTTGCATCCCTTATGCATCACAGACATGATTCTTCTTCCCTCGTGACACAGGGATCTAACTTCAGTCACATATTTAACCTCAATGCTCAGTTTTTCTTGTGCTGCTGTACCTGCAGACTATAATTCTGTTCTGACCCTTAGCTTGCATATCCGACCATCCAACTTTTGACTTCCTGCCCTTTGGAGTGTATTTGACTATTATGCCTGTTTTAGGAACCCTGCACCAATTATTTAGCTCCTATATCCCTCTTTCAGCTACCCCTGCTTTCTGGGTTTCATTCCGGGTCATAACCTCTCACACACTGCAACACTGCACTTACTTCCCAGCCTTAATGATAATGCAAAAAGGGTGTTTGGGACTGTGAGCTTGTAGGGTTAGGGCTTCATTTTACATCTGCCACCTATCCAATCCTATTTTGCCCATGCTCTGCACAAAATGTGCTTAACTATTTGTTCCTATGGGCATCTGAGATGCAGCTTCTGAAATGGACTTTAGGACCTACAGTGATTTTGACTTAAGTCAAAGACCAGAAGTATTACCACTGTCAGTACCACCTCTAACAAAAGCACCTCCCGAAGTGTGATTTCCTAAACTCCCCAGAGCAAAAATGAGCAGGCTGATACTAGCAGTGAGTCTATTTTTGGTCCTGAAGAAAGTGAAGAGGAGGAGGGAAGTTTTCTGTATTCTAATCTGGCAGCAGAAGTGAGTCTTACTCCAACCTGTGCTCAAGTGGTTCACAGCCCTATTGATCATATGGAACTGGATTACGAGTCAGAGGGGACTGAGGAAGAGGAGGCACACAAACAAGTATCTACTACTTCTATGCCATTTCCTAATGCCACTGTTTCCTATGCATGTGTTCCTACCTCCACCACCAGTCCAACCACCTGTACTGCCATCCAGAAAAGCAGTAACTTGTCAATCTCACACTGAACTGTGACAGGCCTAGAAATGTAGAATGTGGAATTATTTTGAGACTCTGGGTGACAGGCGCACTGCAAGGTGCAAGTTGTATTGTAAGAAAGTGAGCCGGGGGGAAGTTTTGGGGCATCTCCCCAGTTCTGGTATCAACCGACATCTGCATTCACACCATAGTGCAGGTTTGCCTTGGGCGCAAACTGGCAGCACTGGTGGCAACAGCAATACCACAACAGCCACCAGCAGCAGCAGCCAGGGCAGAAGGCATGGAGAAAACTCTCCCTCCTATAAGAATCAGACCAGATCCCTGAAAGAGGTGCGGAAGGGACCTCAGCACAGCCCACCATTGTCCAAGCAACAGTCAAATAAGTTGACATGGCTGCTTAGGCAGCTGATCTCTGTGTAAATCTGGTATGAGTATGTCTGAATCTGAGAATTAATATTAAAAATAATTAGTAAATGGACTGCAATATTACCAAAGTACAGTAGGTACTACATGTCAGGCCAGGTCCTTGTTTCCAGGGAGGACATCATCACTTCACTCACCTCACTTCCGTAGACTTCCTTCCGGTACACACATTGGGTGCCAATCCCACACATCATCTCTGTGCGTGCATGTGCAACACTCTGGGTCCATCACTTATTACTTAATCATATGTGACTTTGATGCTTATTGGCATACCTGGGAACTCTCCGGATTTGCCCCGGAGACTCCGGTTCTGACAGAGCTTTACCGGGTCTCCGGGGCAGAGGCTGATTCCTCCGGATGTAGAGAGTTTCTATTGAAACTCTGCCACATCTGCATTTTCTCCCACTGTTCCTCCTTCCCCAGCCTTCTGTGTGACACCTTTAACCCTCTGAGTGCCAGAGTGGTAAGGAATGCATTTCTTTGCAATGCATTCCATACCACTCTGGCACTCAAAGTGTTAAGTCCCCCCCACACACACACACTTGCGGCAAGCCCCGCCCCTCGACACGATTAGCGTCATTTTTGTCACCCCCTGCTGAACAGAGGACTACCCTCTGGGTAGCCCTCAACTGGAAGTTCCCAGGTATGCTTATTGGGAATACATCATATTGTGCATGTTCCTTATCTTGCATACCTTGTGCATCACAGACGTGATGCTTTCTCCCTCATGACACAGGGATCTAACTCCAGTCACCTATTTAACCTCAATGCCTCTGTACCTGAAGACTAGCAATCTGTTCCATTCCTGAATACCTGTTTCTGACCCTTAGCTTGTATATCCGACCACCCAACGTCTGACTTCTGCACACACCATAGTGAAGCATTCCCTTGGGCACAAACTGACAGTTGGTGCCAAAAGAAATACCGCAGCAGCCACCACCAGCAGCAGCAGGAGCCAGGGCAGAGAGCATGGAGAAACCTTGGCTTCCTGTAAGAATTATACCAGATCCTTGAAAGAGGTGCAGTAAGTACCTCAGCACAGCTCACCCCTGAGGCTTTACATTCAGTGGGTATGTCCAAGCAACAGGTAAATATGTTGACATGGCTGTTAAAGCATATGATCACTGTGTAATTCTGGAAAGGGCCCATTGCCTTGAGGTTGTACAGAGACCTGCTAAACTTATGGCGAAAGACTGAAGGGCATGAGTTTGCAGAGACTCAATACAGTATGAATCAGGGACTGTGTTGTTGATGGACTACGCACGCCAGGGTTGGAAAACTGGCGTGATCGACACAATGTTGACAGGGAACTATGTCAAAGACTCTTTCTACCACCAGCATGGGTTCTCCTGCTAGTGGTCGTAGCATTGAATATATGTCGAAGCATCGAACGGAGTAATTGAACACAACGTGACAGGGCTGATAGACCCCACCTGATTAGTCAGAACATCAGGGCCAGATTTAAAGGTCCACCATAGACATAACATAGGGGAAAGTAGGCTGACCAGACATTGGTTGGCAGGAGTCCACGAGACATGTTTAAAGGGCTCCCATAACCTTAACATGGGAGAACATCAGTGGTTCTGGGACTGGTCAGTGAACAGCCTTCCCGTAGCCTCTGATAGGCCAAAGACTGATATGATGCGTGCAGTCAGGATTGGCCCCACTATCCTCGGCCCTGGTTTGGTCGAACCTTGAAGTGGAGAATTCAAAGGGCGTAAAAGATGTTCAAGCCCAAAGTGCGTTGTTGGAAGATGTGTATTCCAGCCCCTCTGACCATTGTATCCCGGCCCCCACCCTTTTGTTCCATTGTCTGTTCATCACTCATGCCTTTGTGAAGTTAATGTAAACATGTCTAACCATTGTACCATGCCTTGTTGTTTCATCACCATGTGTCTACCACTATTGTGTTCTCTGCCTGGCCTTTGGACCTTAATGTTGTTAACTGTGTATAAAAAGAGCTGTTCTGCCACAAATAAAGTGTGTTCGTTCTGGAACAAGGTGTCCTGTTTCTCTGTGCAAGAATGGTCTAAAGGGGCTTCTTTTGACCCCCATTCTAGGAGTAAGCTCTGGAGCAGTACTGGCATGGCTACACCTTCGTAGCTGACCTCAGAAGGGAGAAACCCGGCATGACGGCCTAGGTCTATCCGCAGACTTAGATTCCCGTTACAAGTATGTCTGAATCTGAAAGTGCATAGAAACCAAGAATGTGATGTCAGATAAGAACCATTCAGCCCATCTAGTTTGCATGTGTAGGTGTGTATCTGAGCAGAGTCGAAGTACAGACCATATTAATGTAAAAACTGCCAGCTGCTTGCCAGGACACTGAGGAATCTGTATCCATCTAATCAGCAGATGAGGGAGAAAGAAGCACTGCTTTTCTCTTTCTTATGGACCTCTGTGTTATGCATCTCACATCCATTACCCTTGCTGTGCCTGTTCCCTGGGATGGACAAAGGTTTTACCCAACAAAAGCAAAATATGTGAAAAAATGTCACGTCCCATCATCCTTTGAAATCCCTGTGAAAAGTGCTTTTCCTCTTTTTACCACTTTTTCATTTAACACTGGATAATATAATTACCCCCACATGAATAGTTTCCTTACCATGGTGACTCACCAGGATAAAAGGGGGTGCCATTTTAATGCATGTCAGCAGTCTTTGCTTCAGAAAGAGAACAGCTGACATTTTGACATTAGCTATTGTAGAGGGAGACTGTGACAGACAAAGAGGAGGGACTGGAGTTCCTTGATTTAAGGATCATTGGTGGTAGTTAGTTCTCTGAACAGGTGTGGTTACTGATATGTGACAGTGGCAGTCAGACAGGCAGGTGAGTCTAAAATAGAGCTAAAATGGTACTGCCTGATTGTCTGCTATGTTATCTCTGCTTGGTGCACTATCTAGCTACAACCACTTAACTAACACTTTAAGAGCCAGGGTTCTTAAAGGGTTAACTACCATGCCAGGTGGTCAACACTGTACCTCTGCAGGTCTGCATTAACTGTCCAAGCATATGTAGTTTATGCAGAGATACCATAAACCATTGGATCTGTTGGGTTTTTTGTCCACATTCAACAGCGAAGAGAGGCCCTTACAATACTACAGAGATGAGTCACATATTTTCAGTGCATTCTGGATCTTTTATTGAGTTTGGTGTTTGTACACTATTTGAATCTAACAAGCCAACATAGAGCTCAAAGGCCCAATCCTATTTAATAATTCGCTAAAATGTGCATAACGCCGTAGTCATGCGCAGTAGAGACTGCCACTGCCGCAGCTGATCGCTCTGTATCAGCCGTGGCACAGGCAGTCTCTACTGCACATGACTGCCCCGCGACCGGCTGCCAGTGGCACTGTGGCCCGTGTAACGGGCTCTTCAACTAGTATACACATAATAGCCCTCTGCCTGAAGATCTGCAGCATACAGCCTCTTTCCTTCTGTACAAGGATGTGTGCCCCTTAGTTACCACATTGGTGCAACAGTCCTACACGAGTAGCACAAGTAAGTACCAGAGAAGCTTCCACATTGTTAATGTTGTTAACCCTTTGTGTGCAACTGCACCATAGAGCACAAATAATAATTCTGCAAATTCTCATTGATTTGAATGGGGCTTGAAATGCTTTGCTTTCCTTTCTATTGGCAGTGATATATTTATCTGTCAGTACTTCCTAGGACCAGAGTGTACTAATGGTAGTGACAGGTGGCAGCCGACCTTGGTAACTTGATGTTTTATATATTCATGCAACCTCAGAGTCCTTCAAACGGTTGGCATTGAAGGTTTTATCTTGTTATGTTAGTTATGTTTTCATAATTATTATTTCCTTTAGGTAAGGTTATTTAATAAAACTGTGACCTTTCTGACCTGTTTACCTGTTGTGTGTGTACTTTCAGGTTGTGGGGTGTGAAGGTATCAAGAGCAGTGTACCATTTGTGTAGATGTCAGGTAAAAGCTCATAGAAATACAAATATACATCAATACAATTTTGAGCATCAGCTGGGCAAATGAAAAGTTTAGCCTTGTTTTCAATCTGTAAAGCACATGATTAAATTCTATGGGGAAATCTAAAGTCCAGTGATATACCTTTAACATGATAAAGGTCCAAAATAAGAAGAAACCCTTATTGTGCAAGTTGTTTTGGTTTTATTTTATTTGTTCTATCATTTCGATGCATAGACAGGCATATATGTTGCGCTGTATGTTTGAAAGTAATGGCATTGGCAAAGGACCATTGACAAGTGCTGGTAAGTCACTAGGTCATCTTAGGATGACTACCAAAAAAGTAGATCCCATGTTGCTAAAGTCTGGGCACTCCAGTTCCTTTTCCCTTAACCTACTACATTTGGTGGCCAAATTATAGAAGTGTTGATTTTTACTGTAAGGTACACAACATAGCTGTTAGCGTTAACATGGCTGCAGAATGCAATTAGTTACACAAAACGGCAGCAGTGGATCAGCAACAATACATGCGTATCTTGTTCTTGTCTGAATGTGGAGTAATGTCTTTCTTGTTTTTATAATGTATGATGCATGTCTCTGTATCTAGCATCTCAGCCTCAAATCGGGTAAGATCTCCTGCCTGTCCTTGACCTATCAGTCAAACTGTACTGTCACTGTCTATACATCCTACCCGCACTCACTACAATTGTCTGGAGAACTGGCTAGCACCAATACCCCTTAACCCTTTGAATGCCAGAGGGGTACGCAAGGCATTGCGCTGCAGTGTTAATTTTTACAGTAAAGCACAATGTAGTCCACTTAGGTTCAGAATCAGAAACTTGCAAATTGCATTAAAGGATAAAACACCAGCTTTCACCATATCACATGTATGCTTGTCCATCTTATTCTTGTCTATGTGGATGCAGGAGTGAGTTAAAGTGACAGTAATGTCTATTTGAAATGAGTTGCCTGAGTCTTCTGTATATTAAAAGGAAAATATTGTGCTATGTCTAAGAGCTTACTTTTTTGTAGTTCAAAAGTTATGAAGCACTAAAGATCCCCCGTCCGCCACTTTCTGGCCGCCTTCCACAGAATCTGCCATCAGGTTGTGTGACTCGGCGGCTGCAGTGAGGGATGAAGTTCAGTAAGTATAAGGGAAATTCTGCTCCCCTTGACAAAGGAGGGCAGGATTTTCTTTTGCTTACTGGTTTGTCCCTCGCTGCAGCCGTCCTGACCAGACTGCATCTTCTGAGTGAAGTGGGGAGAAGGGGCAGGTGGTGGATCATCAGTGCCTCATAGCTTTTTTAAGTTAGCGCTTAGACATAGCACAATATGTTCCTTTTAATATACAGAAGACTCGAGCAACTGATTTTAAATAGACATTACCATCACTTTAAGGTGTCATGTTTCACATTTGTGGCGAGAATTTTCAACCATCTCCATTTGTGAGAAGTATGCCTCACAAAGTGTATTTTCTGCATTCATTTGTATATATAAACAGTTTTAACCCTTTGAGTGCCAGAGAGGTATCCAATGTATTGCAGTGCAATAGCCTGGAAACTTCTCAGGCACTCAAAGGCTTAAACATTGCAGTCAGACACCAGTTTGTCTTACACCTCTACTTCACCACTTCCTTCACATTTTAACAGAAATGTAGCAAAAATATAAATGTATCAAGATAATTTCCCTTTAAATCATAAATTGTTATTAGCACTTGAGGCTGGAGCTGGTTACCACTGCACTACAATTTTCAATATTCTCAATTACATTCACTCAGAAAATCAATTTCCTTTAACAACATTCAAAATGATTTACATCCAGCTCTCCTCCATGATTTTGCTTAGGCCCGTCCCCATATTGGTTTACCTGATAGTTTATTATATATTTAATACATGCAACTTTTAGATATCAGCCTCTAGTTCAGAAAGACATGTTAGAGTCTACAGGAGACAACTGCTGTAAGCCTAGTTTATTATATATTTAATACAAGCTACTTTTAGATATCAGCCTCTAGTTCAGAAAGACATGTTAGAGTCTACAGGAGACAACTGCTGTAAGCCTAGTTTATTATATATTTAATACAAGCTACTTTTAGATATCAGCCTCTAGTTCAGAAAGACATGTTAGAGTCTACAGGAGACTTTTGTCAAGGACTGTCAGTCATCCAATGGCTTGGAATATAGATTTCATCTAGAATGACCTTGATGAAGTCATTGGTGCTTTATTATTATTTATTACTGCATCCTTTAACTTCCAGTTTCTCAGTGCAAAATGCAATCTTGAAATTTAAGAAATATATATGTTAATGGATGACATTTGTTGTATGTTATAAAGATATCTGACCAGTAAAACCCATGCAGCTCTGCAAAGTTGATCCTGTATAATTTATTTCCTTAAAATAGCATGAGGGGAGAATTGGGTAGGATAAGTGTACACCTATTCAGAATTATAAAACAACTAACTCTTCATCATGTGTTTCTTAAGCTCAAGGGTGTAATTTGTCAAAATGTGCAAAAAAATATATATTTAGGGTACAGTAGAATTTTACTTTCATAGGCACTTTTGCAAATAACTTTTAAGTGTCTCTCAAGTTTTGACTTAAACTTCTAATCCTGATTTCCTATCTTGATGTATTTTTTCTTAAATAATACCTGTCCATTTTCCTAATCTTCCCCTCAGTGGGAACCGTAATCTTGGAAGGTTCTAAATGATTATTCACATTATCAATTTACTCCACCCTTCTATTGGCAGCAGCCTAAACAGGTGGAAAGAGTGGATTTTCTGGACATTTGATTCATTATATAGGCTTTATCAGACAGGTCAGAGAACAAAGCTCTGAAGATATTGAATTGATGGAAATCCAAAAATCCTTAAGTATAGCCAGTTTGAATAAATTATCTAGAATAACAGCTGTGCAGGTAACAAGTTCATTATAAGAAACGTTTAAAGACTAAACCGGTTTTGATCCAGAGGCATATACACCTGTAGGCTGCAGCTTTAGTGCAGAAGGAGATGTCAGATATTGAATTACACAGATGATGATGCTATGGGGATCAGCTATACTAGAAACCTGTAATAATTACCCTGCTCAACAATGAAATTGCAAAGGCAGGAAGTTGATATGAAATCCAAACAAAAGTGCACATGCTATATCTGTGTGTAAGAAACAAACAAGTGATTAATGTTTGAGACAAAAACATGCACAAGAGAACATTGAAGTAGTGATTTTGCTCAACTCAGGAGGTGATACCATCAGCAGCATGACAAGACATGCTATCAGTAAGATGATCAATTGTTTGCTGGGGAATGTTAGTCTATGCAGCATCAGCTAGGACATGCAACCTCTACAGGAAGGATACAGAATAATTCCTGCAGATGTCGAGATCCATAAGGTCCCAAAAACATGCTTGATGGGGACAGGAGGATGCCCATGGTAACAAATATAATGTGTTGGGTGAGTAATGCTCTGCTGCAGTAGAGTGCCAAGAATGTTCAGGGGTAGTCCTCTAATGTACAACAAGGTATACAGACCAACTGGCCCTATATGATGTTGCACTCTGCACTTTCCCATGTTGGTAATAAGTATGCCTCTAGAGCATTGTCTGGGCATGGTGACTTCCTGAAACACAGACCTTTATTTCACTTTTTCATCCACATCAGTAGGGGTTGTCTCACCATGAGACAAATGTTGCACAAGCAGCAGTGACTGTTTTAGGTCAACACAGCTCTACTAATGACTCTCTGGGGGTCACCTTGGACCATGTTTGCTGTTGCAGAAGGGTCATGCAATGTCATTCACTTGGGTTGATAATCTTCATGAGCTGTGGTCTAGTATTGTGAGCACGTTGAAAAATCATTTTTCCTTGCTTCAGTTACCTGCTTCCTTCCCAGTTTCTGTCTGCTTCAGTATTCAACCACTGGGCTATTCCAGCATCTGCTTTAATTTCGCATTTTGCTCTCTGCACCATGAAGTTCTAGGAGATGCACTTAGGTGAGATAAAAGTGAGATCTCTCTACTCAGATAAACTCTGCAATGTATGTGCCATTTTATATAGCCTGTGCACTAACTATTGGTTTGTTCAACTTGAAAATGAGGCTCCACAGAATAACATAAGGATTGGAAAGTTTTTTCACTAGTTTTGCATATTTATCTCACCTTCATAACCCCCAGACTTGGTATCTTATTTTAAAGTAAAGCTGTTTGGGGCAGTACAATCATGAAAAAAGAACAAACATAAAAAAGAAAAGTGTACTAAGTGGAGCAATCAGGTAAAAGACAATATATTGCACACACGCTATAGACCAAAAACAGATCATTAAATGAGAATCTAAAATTAAAAATAATGTATTAGCCAAAAGGATAAGGCTATAGATGAAACAAAAACAAAATTAATCCTCTCTATTTATCCTAGGCAAAACAAAAAGAGAAGGATAATGATAAAAATACAATTAAGTAGATATATTCATACATAAAATGCAATACTAATGGGTATTGTAATGGGTGTCACAGATGGCAAAAGACCAATAATAAGATTCTGGTAGAGATGTACCCTTACTCTCAAGATGTCTTGATTCAGTCATTGTATAAATAGATGGTACCAACAAGGCCGAAGATTGTCCTGTACCCAAATAGAAGATGGATAGGCTGTTTTTCTCCAGTGCTGTGCAAAATGCAGGAGTCCCAGAGTCAAAGGTCTCACCATCCAGTGTTCAAGAGAAGTCTCAGTCACAATATAACATAGAGCACTTATGATGGGTTGTCACACAGCCAAAAAATCTCTTGCGGGGCCGCACAAAGAATAGTGCAGCTGTTCATTCTGCTGCTGTGCAATGTGCTGGAGCCCCATAGTCAGATACAGATAGGGCCCATTGGCATATAGTCACAGCTCAGTCTGAGAGTGATCAGGATACTCTGATGCTCACATCACAGAGTCTCCAAGTGAGCTGCACACAGATTCTCAAATCCTTGAAAAAGTTGCTGACACTGAGCCCCGAAATGCATTGGATTCCACTATTACAAGGAAGCACTGCAATCAAGACCACCATACTGCCAACTGTGACACTCATTACAATACCTATTAGTATTGCATATTTATGTACAAATATATCTACTTATTTGCATGTTTATCTTAACCATTCTCTTTTTTCTTTTGCATAGCCTATAGAGTGCATTTATTTTACATAGTATTTTGTTTCATCTATAGCCTTATCTGTTTGGCTAATAAATACTTCTCGTTTTAACCCTTTGAGAGCCAGAGGGGTATGCAATGCATTGCAGAGCAATGCTCGGTGGATCCCACTATAAAGAGTCTCAGTGCTAGTACAACTTGTTTAGATTTCTTATTTTAAAGTGACAGGATTAGCAAAAATAAGAAAAATTCATAGCATTTTAATATTTTTTAGCAAATATTTTTCCTAGCAAATATTTTCCAAAATAACACATGTAAACATGTATTCATTTAAATATCTTTTGCATGTCATTATCGCTTCCCATCAGAATCTTTCCATTTCACCAATGACTACATGTAAAGCAAAGGTTTCCTTGTAGTTGTAGAGGTATGTTTACTAAACATCACAGAAGGCAGTGTATACATTAGGTGGTTCATTTGATACAACATTGGATAAATCCTTCCTGGATTCATGAATGATGATGTTTTTACTCTAGCATAGCAAAAGCTTCTGCGTACTAAATGATAAATGAGTAAGCACAAGAATATTACTCAAAATATGTATGTTTAAAACACTCAACATATGCTTTGAAAATTATGATGTTTTCTGTAGTCTAAGAAACTCTTCCTCAAGTGATTTATTACTCAAATGAGAAAAAAATTATAGTGTTCACCCCTCCTTTTTGCATCAGTGATGTATATTAGAAAGCCATCTGGTCAATTTGTCAATAATATACTGAAATGAAAGACATCACATTACTTGAAGTTTAACATAGCACTGTATTCTGGTGTTAAACTACAGGGAGTACAGAGAATGCAGTTGCACCCCCATCTTCCACAGGGCCCAATACGTTCTAGTTATGCATCTGTGAAAATATTTTTTTATTTGGGGGCCCAAAAAGATTTTTGCACAGGGGCCCTCCAATGACTAGTTACACCACTGGGCCTAGATACCACTGTACAAAATAAATGGTATCACTCTTTTTTTCTCACAGATTCCTACTGAAGTATATGGTGAAATTTGGAGATAATATCCATTGATAATACTGATAACATGCAATGGAACCCTGGGCATATTTAATCTAATGTTATGTCTAGGTTCTTTGCCATTCAAGTGCCATTTTAATAAAGCAATTCTGAATTCAATTAATGTTGACTTACTAATGTTCTAGAATCTAATTTGCATGGAAACATTTACGCAGGACCATTCTAAATAATTAATAGAATTAGAAAAGGTTTCATTATACAGCTTCACATCATTCCCTAAGAAACATGCAATGCGTCAATGCGCTAAAAATAGAGTTGACTGGCAGCCGATACATACATTAAAGATATGCTAAAACACTGTGAGTTATATAAATAATAGACACACTGGTAATGATCTAAAGTGATGGAGATAAAAGAGAAAGCTAAAAGAAATGGCTGGTTGGCAATTCCTTTCTCTTTATAGTATATATACATTTAGAGTATTTATTATTCTGTATGTGTAAAGTCTTCCCATTAAAACAGATTCTTTCAGCCAGAGTAAATAAACCTATAAAATTCATTATTAGTTTTAAAAACAGCCTCCCTCTTTTGTTACCATGACCTTGCAGATATACGGACACTAAATAATCACATGGATGTTAGAGATGTCTCCAATGCATAGCTATCTTAATAATAGTTACTGTATTTGCTCAAATATAAGCTATATAAGGGAAAATCAATTATCCATCTAGCTCCACTTTACATTGCAAATTTCTTTCGTACTCAAAGAGTTATGTACTCTAATTACGCATATTGTGCAAAATATATATAATTTATTTAAGTAACAATATACTATATATGACATGTAATCAGAATGATATGAATAAGTGGACAACAAATGACTCAAAGATATTTCTTTTAATATGACTTAGTCATATACTAAGAGATGTCTAAGGGAATAGACACAATAAATCAATAACCAATATCACAAAGTACTATTACCCAGCATAAACAGGATTACACCTTACATATATGTATCCAGATGTATTTTGTAGCAATAATTGAACACAGCAGCATAAAAATGGTTAATTGATCCTTACAATTAATTATGATACAGTTGGCTGCATTGTATATGAATACATGCCCCAAAACCTTATAAAGATACTAATTATGGTCTAAGGGATTTTGTTATGTAATTTGGTTTTAACTTTAAACACAACACAGGTATCATAACAATTTCCTATACAAATATATCAAAATTTAGCAACTTATATGGAATCTAAAAAGTTCCCAGATTTAGATAAGTATAATTTAACTATTTATCTACTGTTTTCAATATTGCATATCTTTTGTATAAAATATATAAATTGCATTTATCTTATTGTCAATAATGGATTACACCAATGATATACTCAGAAATAAATCAAATAATATATATCTAGAAAGCATAGATAAAACTAATATATTTCATGTAACATATGCTAAATGACAATAGCAATCATGTTTTGTTACACCATAATAATATTACAAGGGTTAACCAAAGATTATATTATGGGTTCTATGGTTGTCCCACCCAAGATGGTGGCTTCTTTTGTTCTGTGAGAGAACTTTCTCAACAGAACAAAACTTAGGCCCATGCACTAAGACAACATATGAACAAAGAAATCCTCTGAAACACACAGCAAGATAAAAACAAAAGGAACATCTTTTCTGATAGCAGACTAAGGGTTAACAAAAGAATTCACCAGATCAAATATAAGCTCAATGAACTTTTTAGAAACACAAATAAATGGTTCTATATGTATTAATAATTAGATTTAAGACTAATACATAACGCTATTTTGATCTAACTGCTATCAAACTAACTCACAATTATCTGGATACATTTTATAATTAATTCTATTTAGTTCCCCAGAACAAACTACAGCCAATATAGCTTATTATAATAATTTTATTTATATAGCTTGTCCAGTTCTATATCTAGAAGAAATATTCTAAAATAATTTTTCACAAATATAGAGGAAAAATCTATAATTCTTAGGATATACAGAATTAATAGTAAAGAAAATATATAATTATCATACAACGTAAGGAGTGTTTCTCTTGGAATTCTTTGGCTCTGGTCAGATAGTTACTGATCACTTCAAGAAGTCAGCACCAAGACAGAGAGAGAGCTATCCAAAATCATCATCTTGTACCAAAGTGTCAACTCATAATTGTATCCCTAGATCTTCACATAAGATAGTGAGTATCTTCCATACATTGAGTCTAGAAATCCCCTATCAATATCCATAAGACTTCACTAAAATATTTCCATCCCCAACTCAAAATGAGATCATTTAAACACATACAGACAGAATTTCACAGACAATTCTGTTTTTTCTAAAAATAGATTAACCATTTCTTTCCAGTCCATTGCAGACTATCACGGTGCCTGTGATTGCTGCATTCATGTGTCTATTACCTGTAGGGGGCTCCCATTGGCTGTCTGCCTTCAGCCCGCCTCACATTGCCTTTTTAAACTCAGTCTGGGCACCCTCTGGTTGCCCTTTAGTGTTGTCTCTGACAGCAGCCTCCTTCACCTTGCTACTGTTACTATTTGGGCCTGTTGCTGTGTTCCTGAGTTGCTGAGTCATCCCGTTCCTGAGTTCCTGCCTGCTGTGTCAGTTCCAGTCCAGTTCCGGTTGTCATCGTGAGAGGTTGCTGTTCCTGCTGCCAGTCTTCTCTTGCAGTTCCTGATCCGGTTGACCATCTCTGCTGGTTCCTGTTCGTTTCCTGCTTTCCAGTTCCTGCACTTGTGGCGACATTGTCATCAGTCACCTCGGCTACAGTCGCTATCCTGCTGGTTCCCAGCGTGCGGACGCTGGTTGCTCCATTAGCCATGCGGCTATGCTCACAGCCTGTTGGTTCCAGCGTGCGGATGCTGATTTGCTCCATTAGCCTTGCGGCTACGCTCACAGCCTGTTGGTTCCAGCATGCGGATGCTGGTTTGCTCCATTGGCCTTGCGGCCTAAACACAAAACCGTTGGTTCCCAGCGTGCAGACGCTGGTTCGCTCCTTGGCCTTGTGGCCTATACGCTATCTGTTGGTTCCCAGCGTGTGGACGCTGGTTCGCTCCATTAGCCTTGCAGCTACATTTGACAGCCTGTTAGTCCCAGCGTGCGGACGCTGGTTCGCTCCTTGGCCTTGCGGCCTATACGCTATCTGTGGGTTCCCAGCGTGCGGACGCTGGTTCGCTCCATTAGCCTTGCGGCTACATTTGACAGCCTGTTGGTTCCAGCGTGCGGACGCTGGTTCGCTCCTTGGCCTTGCAGCCTATACTTGATATTGTTGGTTCCCAGCGTGCGGACGCTGGTTCGCTCCATTAGCCTTGCGGCTATACTTATCAGCCTGCTGGTACCAGTGTGCGGACACTGGTTTGTTCCTTGACCTGACGGCTTTATTAATACTACCCTGCTCCCTCCAGCGTTCGGATGCTGGTTTGCTCCACTACCTAGCGCTACATTATTTGTCTGTTGGTTACCAACACGCGGTCGTTGGTTTGCTCCATGACCTGTGGGTTTACTCAATATTATGTCTCATGTTTCCCAACGTAAGGGCACTGGTTTACTCCTTGTCTCTTGCTCTTGCACTTGAGGCTTCTCAGTGCCCTGTCCAGTCCTAGACATCTACCATTCTATGTACTGACCTGGTAGCCTTTATATTCGTCACTGTCTATTGACCATCTGACAGTGCCTGAGGTCATTGTGGTTGTCACCTTCCTTTTGGGCTGCCTTGCCCGGTATATTGGTAAGGCCGGTAGAACCTTTTATTATTTCATCTCAAGGTTGCCTTACCCGGTATTGGCAAGGCCTGTAGAGCCCACTACCTTGGTATTTCGTCTGGCTGCCTTGCCCGGTATATTGGTAAGGCCGGTAGAACCTTCTACTATTCCATCACAAGGTTGCCTTACCCAGTATTGGCAAGGTCGGTAGAGCCCACTACATCTATTCTATCAGGCTGCCTTGCCCGGTATATTGGCAAGGCCGGTAGAGCCTAGTCTTTGGTTTCCGTTAGGCTGCCTTGCCCGGTATTTGGCAGGGCCGGTAGAGCCACCTATTGGTATTCATCCAGGTTGCCTTGCCTGGTATATTGGCAAGGCTGGTAGAACCTGTATTGCTACTGTTATGGACATTTGCCTATTCTATGTATTGTCTGTATATGTATAAAACCCTAGGGGATTGTCTTAAACTTTTCAATAAAGTTGTGTTTTTACCTAACCTTACGTCTGAGAGTCTTAACAAACCATGACACAGACTCTCTGACAACTCCCCTTCCTCTATATTTTTTCCAGGCTTCTTCTTTCCCCCATTTAATTTCCCATAGCAGCCCTCTTCTGGATCCTCTATCCCTTTTCTTTTTCACATTGGCAACACTCTAAATAAGCCATTAGATATTTATCCCAATGTTATTCTTACAAACAGAGGTAAGTAAGGAGAGGAGAAAGAGAAAAGGGGGAAGAGTGTGATGGAGGGAGGTAAGGTGTGTCAGATAGGCATGGGGGATGGGAGGTATTAAGGGAGAAAGGCATACAGGAGGAGGGGCAGGCAAGAGAGGGGGCATGTGAGAGAGGCAAAAAAGGCAAGGTTGGGAGACAGAGGTAGGGGCAGAGCATAAGTCAGGCAAGGGGGGAAACTTAGTTTACAAATACAAAACAGCTGTACACTGTAGGAGAAATAACAGCTCAATTCACAAACACAAATGACTGTAGCAGAAGTGATCTTTTCTCTGTGCTTTGAGTAAAGTAGTGATTTTCAACTGTAGAAATAAACATATGTTTTTTCTTATGGAGCTGTTATTTTGTATTTGAATTATGATGGGCTGAGAATCAGTTGACAATGAGATAAGTGCACATTTTTGTAAGTCTCCATTCCAGGCATTAAATAAGTGTTACTACAGTATTTACATTGTACAAGTGGCCTGTGCCAACATACCACTTGTACAGGTTATTATCCTGATTCTCACACTTACCATACATCTTCTATATGTTAAGGGACAGTTTCATCACCTCTAACATCCAGGAACTGGAAGTCAGGTGTCAAGGGTGATCAATCTGTTCCATGACATAGAAGATATGTGGGAGACAATGGGAATTGAAGCTTGACCTATGCAATTGGTCTGCACAAGACACTTGTACAATGTAAAGACTGAGTTCCAATCCAAATACTGGTACTAGCACCATAAGCGCCATGAAAACCTAAAGCTCAGAGACTGTCCTGTGCAGCACTATACAAAGAACTGAGTCCTGTGCCCAGCAACCAAAACAGGAACTGCAGCTCCACGATCTTTTAGTGTAAGAAAATACTAAAGTGACTGTTTTGCCATTAAAAAAATAATTATAAGGTGACCTTAAAAATAAGGCAAGTTCATGTTTTCAGATTGAAGTTACTTAAAAAACATGGCTTTTATATTTGAGCACTTATGGTGCTCATTAGATGATCTAGCTAGAACACCAAAACCAATTTAAAAAAGACCAGGAAATTCTATCTCTCTCTAAGGCTTTATATAAATCTTTATTTACAAACTATGGCCCCTCATTGTCACCACTACACCGTAGCAGGCGGAGACCTGCAGTGGAGGGAGTGCTAAGGTGCGTAGCCTTGGGTTCAGAGCTCATGGTGCGGAGACTGTTAACAGCAAAGCCTTTCTGCGGCCTAGGCCGCCTATAGATGCTGACCGTGAAGCCAAATATCCTATCCCGGTTGAGCCGGCACCTAGACCAGTATGGCTCCCTAAAACAGTACAATCTCCCCTGCAGGGGGGAGTGAAGGCTAGAGAGCGCTGCTTTGGGAACGTAGGTAGAGAACTTTGGCCACAGATGGTAGCTGAAACTCCCCAGGACCAGAATCCTATATTCAGGCACTACAAACCCCAAAGTAAAGGGTACAGACCTGATCGAAGGAGGACTACCAGAAGTGTCAACACAGACGACGGGACACCTTGGATGTGAGAAGGAAAAAGTCTCAGTCAGAATAGCCGGTTCGGTACACAGGAAGTCGATCTGGAGGAGCAGGAGCAGAAATGAAGTCTAGGCAAGCCGGGTCAGTACACAGGATTTCAGACTGGAGGAACAGGAGCAGGGACAAAGTCTTGGCAATCCGAATCAGTACACTAGAATTCAGTCAGCAGAACATAGGAGGACAAAAGGAACGCTCAGGCAGGAATCCGGAGCACAAAGGAACACTGTGACAGTGCACCGGACTTCCGTAAAATGCACCTGTATATCTGTGCTATAGAGCAACATCACCGACACGTGACGCCACCATACCTGGAAGCACCAGGCCACTCTGGAGCGAGCACACGGTGACAGCCGGAAGCAGCAGAAGACCAGGTAGCCAGCAAGGTGCAGACCAAAGGCAAGCCGCAGTAGAACAAGGAGTGAGGTACATGACACTCATTTAGAATATATTACCTCTCATTATCAAGAACAGTTTTCTTTGAAATTATCATAAATTAACCTGATTTTCAACACAGTATATCACTTAGAGGTATTAATGCAGTAACCTGCAGAGATCAAAAAATTCAGTTTGGCTGAACTGGAAATTAAGGGGCAATTGTGTGTACTGGACAAACAATTAAATGGTACATTGTTTTACACACTGACAAAATAATAATTTTATTCCATTTTAGTAGATTGTGTTTTTTTTAATACTTAAAAGAGATACACTGTGTAAAGTTAAATGTGCTTAATGAACTTTAGCTAAATGGTACAATCTGGTCATTGACATGCACCTACAGATGTTTACACAAAGGTCAATATGTCATCCAGGAACTCTGAGATTATTTAGATTGCACTTCAGGGGAGGTCAGTGGTAGAAATGTTGTAGGTAGAGGTGCAGCTGCTTAAATTGGATTCTTCTAGGATGGCCAGCAAAATGTGTATTTATACAAATAAATAATCAGAAAGGTAAACTAAATGTAGTAACCAGTATAGGCACAATTAATTTGCATGGCAGATTGCCTAAAAGTTTTCTTAGAAGTTCTGAATGTACTAATATAATGGCAATATTTAAATCACCAATGCTTAGCTTTATGTTGTGTAGTGTAGGGGATATCATTTTCTACTTTCAAAGCTTTTTCCAGTTCAGCTTACTCAACTGAAATAAATTATAGTCTAAGGGCATCACAGATTAACTTGGTCTGTAGAAGAACTGAAGATATTTAAAGGGATAGTAATACCTAAAATGTAAAAAAAAATATGTTGTAGGGTTTATCCCCCTGAGTAAAACAAGAGTACTCCCACTGCTGAAAGATGTTTCATTCAAAAGTTATTAATTTTCAAAGTTGAATTTTTTTAGGTGCAATATCACAGTGGCCTGAAATTGTACAGTGGCGCTGTTGCTACACGATCCTATGGACAGCTCTGGTCTCAGGACCATAAATCTCCATAGGATGGTGTAGCAACAGCGCCACTGTAAAATTTCAGGCCACTGTGATATTGCACCTAAAAAATTCAACTTTGAAAATTAATAACTTTTGAATGAAACATCTTTCAGCAGTGGGAGTACTCTTGTTTTACTCAGGGGGATAAACCCTACAACATATTTTTTTTTACATTTTAGGTATTACTATCCCTTTAAGACAACAGGCCAAACCACTGAGCCTTGAATCACTTTCCTAGAAAGAAGATATTCATAGTATTCAAATATTAGTAAGATATATACAATATAAATAGTAATTATCCTATTTACATTCTCCATGGGCTACCCTTTACAAATGACATATGTGTAGGTAAGCGTATTCTACAACATCTTATATAGGCATAATTTGTTGATCCATAGCTGTATATCTCCCTTTGTTCCACTGGCCTCATCCTCCATTCTTATACAGCATCAAAAGAGAGCACAGAGTCTATCAGAGATTTGCTAAGTATATCATTATCGTCTGAAGTACACTGAGGTGGATAGGAGTTTGAAAATTCACAGTCATACTTAGAACACAGATTAAATAAGATTAGTTCTTGCCTATTAAAGGGATAGTAATGTTTCATAAAAACAGCAGCTCCAATTAATCTTCATAGTATTTGAGCCATAGAGAGTCAGAGTTATAGTTCAAGAGTAACTGAATAATAAAGTTTCCCCTCCCGCCCCATTTACCTAGTGTAAGCCACCTCCCCTTAGATGTGGAATCTGGTCTACAGACCAGACAGATCACAGCAAGGGTGAATTTTCTTATTGTGAGAACAATGAAAACCCTGCCCCCCCGACAGTTTTCTTAGGTTTTTCCCTTATGCTAATTGAAGATTGTACCTCTCTGAGATCCACCTGGACACCACCATGCTGCTCTGAGCTGAGCAGTGTTACATCAGTAAAAGGAGAGGGAGGGGGATATTTTATAATTCAATTACTCTTTAACTACAACTCTGACAGTATTGAAATAACACTCTCCATGGCCCAAATGCTATGAAGATTAATTGGAGCTGCTTTTATTATGAAACATTACTATCCCTTTATCTTGCCCTCCTTCTAAATTTATTCTACTGACTGTGGCACTCTTGTCAGTCCTTCCTTTTCCAATCAAATACCTTCAATTCCATTACCAAACAATGCACCTTATGAATCAGCTTCTAGGCTAAAATCCAAACAAGCTACATCTGCTGCTCCACTCAGCTAGATTTGTCTGACAAGATCGTCCTGTCCTAAACCCATGCTGCAAGGCTCTTGTAAGATATTTGCTTCAGATAAGCAACAGTTCTTCCTTCCAACAGCATTTCCCATTTACTGATTTCAGACTCACCGGCTTTTAGTTTTCAGCGTCAGACTTACGGGCTTTTAGTTTCCAGATTCACCAAAATCATTCTTGTCTACAGTGATTGATTAAATAGTTTAGGTAAGGGTACAGATGTAATCTCTTTTAATAATCATTAATGAAGTCAATCAGGACTAACCTGTCCACTTTCAATTTTAATATCAGTAAGACCTCATTCTGTAAACCAACTTGCATCCACTGCCTTAAAAGGACCCTGTATCATAGAAATAAGTAACTCTTAAATTTGTTTAATAAAAAAGAATTGCTTGGGAATTTCTAATTCATACATCAGTCAGATATGTCTATTAACTTTTTTGTTGTTGTTTTTTACATTTGAACTATACTGCTACCTATAATTGAATAGGAACATATAGATACCCTGAGAATATTTACATGGACATTTAGAATCATGGATGACTCACTTCTCTCTCTCTCTATTGTTAATCTAATCTCACTCAAACTAATGAAGTCTATTGTTTATTACGAAGTGGTGAGGACGAAATATAGACCTAAAAAGATGCACAGAAAATACAGGCAAATGCAGATATGATATAAAAATATAACATGGAGTGTGGAATCTAACCATATCTGATTTCTAGAAAATTAAATTAAATTAAGACATATTTATTTCTTGGTTATCCCTAGACAAGGGACCACTGGATGATCATAGCACCCCCTCATCCCATGTCAACACACCCTACCCATATTTGCCCCCCTTTTACACCACTGACAACACCCATTAAATAAATAGTTTGCTGTGGAATGCTCTTCCAAGTTGCTCTATAAGGTTATGTCCACATTATTCCTTCTACATTTTTAAAAAGGTGAGCACACACGCATCATACTGAAACATAGTGAGACACAGACATACACCCCACAGTAAGATATACACATACAGAAAGATAAACATACACACAGTTACGATACTCAGACACAAACATACACACTTCCCATACTGAGAATAGCCCACTTACATTGAAGCTGCTCCTTACTGCAGGCCACTTCTCCATCAACAGATGAGCAATTGTACAAAGCAAGAATATTGGTTAAACGGCACACACACACCTGTTTCAGCCTTAACCCTTTGAATGCCAGAGGAATATGGAATTTGCTTTGCAATGCATTCTGCAGCCCACTGGAACTGAAATGATGGGTGAATGCCACACAAACAAGCAGTGCACTTTCACCTTAACCCTTTGAGTGCCAGAGGGGCATGGAACGCATTGCAAAGCAATGCGGTCCGTACCCCTCTGGCATTCAAAGGGTTAAAAGCATGTACACAGAGCTCTTCACCCCTCCACATTTCCCCTTCTTCCCTTAGGTACTTTGCCTCATATGTCCAGTTCAGTGTATTTCTGTGCTTTTACTAATCCCTTTTAATTTTGCAGCTTTGCCTCTTTGCCTTTCATCTACTTCACAAAAAGAGTGTGGTGGATGTGCAAGAAAGAAGGGCTGAAAGGTTTGGATAAAGGCATCTAAATGGTGGGAGGAGGCAAGGAGAGGTGGAGGAGGTGGGGACAGGTGGTATTTGGTTGAGACATTAGTGGTCAAGGAAGTCCGGATCACCTCCAGGGGTGTGTGTCAATGGTAGCCTTAACCGTTTGAGTGCCAGAGGGGTACTCAATGCATTGCTGTGCAATGAGTACCCCTCTGGCACTCAAAGGGTTAAGCAGTGACACAGTCTCCCAATGTGAAGCAGCAACTTTATATGTATCCTGGCCCCCGTATGGCAACAGGATACACATAGAGGCCCGGGTTTGCACGGAGACAACACTGCAGTGCTTAACTGTTATGGGACATGGTATTGTCAAAGAGGCCTCACACTTGTGTGGGAGGACATGCAGACCCCCGCCCAGCTGGTGTTCACCCTGTACCTGGAGTTCACCCTGTACCTGGAGCAGTAAGCACTTGGACTGCTGCTTTCATTGTCCATATGGGCAAATGCACTGACTCGGAATCGTAATAAGGGTATGGCATCCACGTTGTGATGAAAGGAGCATGTCAGTACCTGAAATTGGGTCATTCAAACCACATAAAGGGGAATGTGAACAGGTCATAAGAACTGATAGAAATCATTGGTGCTTGAGGTCCTGAACATATTTGATACCCAGGTGGAGTATGACCCTAGACTGTTACTTTGGCACCCATAAACTGGGCAATGTTCTATAAATTAAGTATGCATGCTTATGGATTATGAAGTGAATTTATATATTATATCCCTTATGGGTCATAAATGACTTGGTTGTACTCTTGGTGGCATCAGGTGTATCATTCGAGCAGCTCTGTGTAACTTGCTTATCTTGAACTTATATGTAATTTATATTGAACTATTCCAAAATATATTTTAATCCCTGAATATCTTTGCTTATGGAACCTACAGTATAAACATTGATTACTGTAACAGTATGTTCATCCATTGAGTTATTTCCTTATGTTCAACAAAGTGACAGAGTAGTATGTTTCTCCATTCAGCTTTGAAAGAAGCATGTACTCCTGATTGTCATTTTGGGTGATTGCCGTAGGAACTCCAACATCGCGTTCCTGACTTTTTGGCTTTGCTTTGAATGGAGTCCTGATGCAATACATAGTGGAAGAGGAAATTGATCTGTCATCTGTGCCTTAGTTTTAGTATTTGGTTTGCATATATTGGCATCAATTGATTTTTAGATATATGGAGTTCAGTCACCTGTGTCAGGAACAGCAGGGAACATTCAGACCACATCTGCCATATTGTAGTCAGCACTGTGAGTCAGTATCCCTGGTTTTAACTCCCAATGAGAAGCAGTTTTGTAGGTACTCAAAAAAAGGGAAAGGAGCAGAACAACTGTGTGTTGAGCTGGAATAAGGCACTAACACAGCATTAGACAGAAAGCATTCTATGCTGAACCCTTTGAGTGCCAGAGAGGTGCGCAACACACTGCTTTGCAATGTGTTGCATACCTCACTAGCATTCAAAGGGTTAACCCTTTGCATGTGACAGGTTATAAAAAGAGAGATAGAAGAAAGGTGTATTGGAGGGGGAAGTGAGGCACACTGGGTAGCAAAGGGAGGTGCAGAAAGGACAGTTTGGGAGGAATTGCAGATGGTGGCGGTGCATGATACAGAAGGGAAGCGGAAGGCATGTAGGGAGTTCAGAAGGAGTGTGCACTTACGGTCCGGTGAAATGAGTCGGCCATGTTTATATTTTGAGCAAAGGGAAGTTGAGGGTGGGCCAAGTCCATGCAGAGATTTTGACAGGAGTGGCCAGGGACATTCGGGGGTATAGTTTTCCATCAATACATGTATTCTGGAATGTATAGTATTTTATTAAGATATCATACACAAAGATCCCTGTGTCTTTATTGTGGTAAACACAAATTGCATTGTTACTTAAACACTGCTTCCTATTAGGCCTCTTTAACATGGATGACAGAACTGTTGTAGATCCCTGCAGCAGTTCTGTTGGTTATGTTGTTAAACTTATCTCTCACCTGCATTCCATGAATGATCTGGATGCAAGAGATACAGGACTTACAGTTGGTCCACATGAGTGTCAACTAGTATTTTGGGCTGGCACCCACATGGGTCGGCCATTCAGCACAACCTCCAAAGCTGTTAATGTGAAAGGTCTACCTCTGACCCCTAGGCTACCATGCAGACATTGCTTAGTGTAACTTTACTGCCTTCTTAAAGCAAAGCAATAAAGTTGCAGAATGATAAACTTTGGTGTGTTCACATAAGGAGAAACGTGCCTTTATGAAATGCACCATAGTCCACAGTAGGAACTTTCACAATGAGCAACAGATTCATTGCAGCATTCCTGTGTTGGTATCACCAGTGTGAAAGGGGCACTGAACAGCAATTTTATAATTCATAGGCAACAAATCCAATGCAGCATCCCTGTGCTGGTATCACTAGTGTGAAGGGGGCTTAAGGGTGCCTAGCAGTACTGAATAGCAATTTTATAATGGCAATGACAGATCATGCAATAACTAATAGCTTTGATAACTGCCTTCAGTACTTAATGGAATGCTGGGAAGGAGGCCAAGTGCTTGCACATTCTAAACGTCAAGCAGATTGAATGGACATTACTTCTGTGGTGACCTAGGAGGAAGTTAAGAGCTAATCCTAATTTATCTTTATTAGTAATATGTGAGTGCCAGAAGGGTATGCAACACACTGAGAAGCAATGTTTTACACACCTCTCTGGCACTCAAAGGTTTAAAACATCAGATATTAAAACATGAAGAAAAGTACTGATATGTAGTACAAACATTTATTTATTGGTTTTATTATCCAACTAAATGAAAAAGGGGGATCACTGCTTTCTTGGAATTTCATATTAGGATAATTACAACATACGCCTCAATCAAGCCAGTTTTAAAGTCATATAGTATGACTCACCACTCCACAAGTGAGACAGCTGCCATAGTAGGACATATATGCAATTTAGATCATCAAACTTGGCCAATCAAACCCAAACCTAGGTAGCTGGTTTACCATGGACTGATCAATATATACAGAATTCTACACAAATTACAAGCTGAAACAACACGACATGATAGGAAACAGGTGTTTAGTTTCTCTTTTCATTGTATTGAGATTATATATATATGGCCTTTTTCTCTATAGGAATAACCCTATTAGCTTATCTGTTATTCCATAAACCCACTTTCTATAATTTGTTCCCACAGATTTTCTCTCCATGGATGATTCAGTAAATCTGTATAATATTTTCTTATTATTCCATATAACTTCTTTGTATAAGTCACAACCCTCCAAATCATACTGGACACTTTATGTATGAAAACGTATTGTAAAACTGTAATGCACATCTATTACATATTTTATTAGGATGCTTGTTTGCTATAGGGAGCTATGTTCCAGTGGAGCCTAACAGGTGTGCTACAGCACATTTATGTGTCTCAGCACTAAGCTTTAAGAATCGCATCTTATCAAATATTTCATTGTTATATTGTTTTTGAAACATGCACTTGTCACAAAAATTTAGATCTTTCAATTACCGTACTTGTGTCGTGGCTTAAAAAGAGATGTCATGTTATAAAATGGTTGCAATCCACTGGACTACTCCATGTATTTTGAATTGTTCATATGACTGTTGAATGCCTATTACAAGACACATTTAGGTCAGGGGCACACTCAGGATTTCCACAGTAGGGTTTCCAAAAAGTAAAATAAGCATGTAATGACAAAACTTCGAATTGAGTTATTTGTAATTCTTCAAACAAAACCTATTGCAGAACCCTGAGTAAAGACCTGGGGGGAGATGCACTAATGGTAGATTCTGTGGTGATGTGTGTCTGGCGACGTGTGGTGATCACATCACCTTGGTGATTGAGACACATATTGCCATATTCACTAAGAACTAGTGATGCAAGGACAGAGGTGGGGAATCACCTCATTAGCATGGAGTATTGTCGAAATGCTGGAGATGTGGAAGGGATGTCCTCACTTACACATTGCCAGAAATTCTACGACCCTGAAGTCTGAGAGCATTCTCTCTGGGAGCAGAGAGGATGTGCACCAACTTCAGCAACATAAACTCTTTCAGTGCCATAGGGATGTCGTACATCCTTGGCAATGGTTGGACAACATCCACAGGGCAGGCGTATGAAAGAAGCGTGATCAGCTGCTGCAATGTATTGCAAACCCCTATGGCACCCAATAGTGTCTTCCATAAAATAATTAAGTGGGGCTACAATGGAGCCCTGTCGAGGCAGAGCAACAAAAGGGACAGTTTAAAGAGCATTACTGAATGGTTGGTGAGTGACAGGGGAGGGTGGGAAGATGGTGAAGGGTGAGAAGGGGCAAGGGCAGGAAGGAGAATGTGGTGTACCGCTTAGCAAAGGCACATCCCCTCACATCGCCAGACACACTGTGCAAGCTGACAAGGTGAGTGGGTGGGAGCAGATGCTTTGTCAAGTGGGGTGACTGGCAAGGTGAGTGTAAGCAGAGATATTGGCTGGTTCTCATAAAAATCACAATCTTATAATACTGAAGAGTGATCTATCTCACACACTAGTGGACATTTCAGTGTCATGAACTCATGCTTATCTACCATTTTATCCATGTATTATGTATCTGATTAGTCAGCCCTTGACTTTTATTTCTGGCAACTGCAGAGATTTGCACTTTTATTTCTAACACATATTTTAAATATATTACTTTACTAAAGTGTGTTGATTATAGGTATTGTGCAAAATTTGCTTCTCCTTTCACATCCATAATTAGGGATCACTCTGGTGTCTTAAAGTGCATTTACAGTAACTCTTGCTTCTTGCCTATGGGGAGATTTTCTTTTAACCCTTTCAGTGCCACATGGGTGTTTAATGCACATCCTGATGGCACTAAAAAGGTTAAGGGAGGACAGCTGCTGTCTCTGCACTTTAGCAAAGACAGCAAACTATTGTCTGGCTCCATAGAGAGCTAAGGGGAGAGTCCAACATCGACAGCCTCAGGTAGGGGATGTTGCACTGTGAACTTCGACAGCAGAGGCTACTATCAGAGTTTAGTGTATGTGATGAATATAAACATACCTACAGAAATACTATAATGGCTCATTAACCTGCATTTACATATGGAAATGAGCCATTGTCGATGTGTTCAGTGTAAAATCATGAACTGTAGAAGGCATGGTTGATTCATGGCAATGATGGTGAATTGGTGGTGAATTGAAGAGGATATGATGGCTGAGACATGGTAGTGCATATTGGCAATGTGCTTTCATCACAGATCCAACACAGCATCCTCATCCTGAGCCCTTATCAAAGTGCATCTCAGTACAGGAGTGGACAACCTAGAGTGTTCCAGCTGTTGCTGGACTACAATTCTCATCATCCTTCGATGGTCAATAAACAAAATGTGCAGAAAAGCCCAAATACACAACAATTAACATTTGTTCATTACTGAGGTGCTAAAGTTTTGTCTTTCTTTAAACTGACAGGCAAAAGAGTTCAAGAGGGGTTTTGTGGGCAACAGAAAATTCCCCCCCTCCTTGGTTTGCCCTACACTTGTGTCAGATTTTACTCTAGATGTATGTCTAGTAATGAAGATCTATATGCTATTCTGAGGCTAGAAGTAATTGATTATCCTAGTAATTCTTTATCTGACTGAATGTGCCCTTCAAAATTGTTCTTTGTTATAATAACCAAGATCAGTACCCAACTTAACGCAAGGGGCTCATAATTATTTATCACCATAATACATGGATCTAGTTCTTTGTAGCAATAACAACGAATCTCTTGGGTGGCAATGTCTCTAGCATCCAAAGGGTGGAGGGCTTTCTTTAATCCTAAAACAGACACTATTACTCTGTTCATGTGTTTTTATTGTTATCATTTGTATCATTATAGATGTTATGTTTATATCTATTTTTTTCTACTTTTATAGCATTTCTTGTTTGATATCTTTTATAAGTATTGTGTACTTATTATACCTTGAGTTAAGTATACACATACAAATCCTCAGAGTATTCCAATTACCAGTCTTTATGTGAAGCTTTCTGTTCCGATAAAATATTCCTGTATCCTTTCTGCATTATCAGGAACTCACACACATTCTGAAATCAATGTCTATAACGCCTCTTCTTGGGATTCATTAGAGATAAGATACCAAGGTCTCCAGAGAGGCTGACCTTCACTAGTGCGTTGAAAATCTCCTCTTAGCCTTCAGTCATATTCCATCCTGGTAGATATGCTGTTTCTCTACTGTGCGTTGAAAGCAAGAAAAATGTCTAAGAAGAACAATAAGTACATTTCATGCTGCTTGATTATCTGCTTCTTTCTGCCAAGTTGAAGTTGCAGAGCATTTTTCTGTAGCACCTAAACTGAGACACGTATTTTTCAGTAAGGTCTTCTCTTTTTGCCTATCACATGCAACTCATAACAGCAACCTTTGCCTTTTATTTAGTGGCATTATAGTGGACGTGTCCCTTTCAGATACGTTTAGTTAATTTTATAGAGAATTTTAAAATATATTGTACTACTTATCTCTTTGTAACATAAATAGTTTTTATCCCTTTGAGTGCCATAGGGGTATGCAACACATTGCAGAGCAATGCGTTGAGTATCTCTCTGGAACTCAAAGGAGTAAGAAATAAAATGTAATTTTTTTTGGTGATTATGACAGTTAATTTGTGTGCTGTGTCAATATTATAACATCAATTTTGCATAATAACAGACACTGGAATTGAAGCTCTGTCCCTATAATCCTCTGGCCATACCAGCTGTGCAGGTTTTCAAGATAGCCTTGCATGTTAACAGATGGGTAGTCAGTGGCTCAGTCACCATGATTGTTCCAGCTGAGCTTTATCATTGGTATCCTTAAAGCCTGACCTATTGGTGTGCTCCCTAGGATCAGAGTTTAGAACCACTGGTCTAGTTGCATATGTCAAAAATCCTAACCTTTATACCACTTGTTCCAGTGGGTGGACAGTGGTGCAGTCTTTGAGCATTTCAAGGTGTTTCTGTCAATGTACTAAGAAAAGTGTAGCAGAAATAGTGTAACGGCATAATTTCCCTGTTTATGTTTTGGGGTTGGCATGCATGATTGCTGCAAGTCCTGTTGCTGGCAGAGTATGTCTGCTGGTATGCACTACAGCCTGGTCTCCAAGTTTTTTCATTCATGCTCCTATTAGTTCATATGTATTAGTTAATTAGGTAAAATACTTTTTTAAAAATCTCTGGCAGGCCCCATCTTGGGATCAAGTGGGTCGCATCTGGCCCATGGCTGCATGTTGGACACCCATGTACTATAGCATTCATACACTGCAATGGACATCCTCAGGCTTAGCCATTATGGTTGCACTCAACAAATTTGTACATTCACCCCAGTGCCCTGTGAATGAGTGTAAACCAGGAGTAGCCAATCAGGATCCTCAGCCAACTGCTTCACAAGGCTGAAATGAAATTTCTACAAATTCACATTCATTTAAATGGAGATTTGGACCACTTGAATGCTAGAGAGTTGTCCAATGCATTGAAGACCTTTCTAGCATTCAAGTGGTTCAGATCTCTTAATTGGAGGCGGTTCTCATTTCCTTCCTATTACACAGTTGGAATTGTACCTCTTTAGCTTGATGACTAAGGCCTCATGTGTCAGCTAAAGCAGCACCTGGCTTTTATTTTGTTCTTTGTTTTTTGCTTTTTTTTCAAGGGGGGGTTGTGCCTCATGAAGCAGGAACAACTCTCTGAACATGGAGCAAAATGTATTATCAGGAAAGTACTGAGCACTAACTTCATCTTTCCTCAGCTTCCTTCTTCTCTAGGTAGAACCACCGGTGTCTGAGGAAAACATAGACACTAGATGCAAATAGAAAGACAAACTTAAACTCAATTCAATATGTTACAATAACGTAAATTCAATAACAAAATAGACATAAGCTCTCCATAAACAGCAACAGCATCAAAGACACCTGGCCACAAAAATAATAATTTTAAACACTCTAAAAATTGTAATAACTTTTGAATGAGGCATATAGTAGTAATGTACATGGAAAAACAAACAATAAGCACTTATTGGCCCTTTAATGGAATAAAAGAAAAAGTAGAGGATGTTTGATTGTTGAAATTGAAGTTCTTGACATTATTATTCTTTTCTGCTATCAATGCATAGGATTAAATAATGGGATTGTTTCCATATATCTGTTCTTAGGCATCTTAGGCTGAATTCTATTACAGGTGCTAATTTTATCTCTGCTTTTATCTCCAGTTTTCCCCATAGACTTCAATAGGAAAATGTTTGATAAAACGAGAGGTAACATTTATCTCCTGTATTAGAATCTAGCCTCTTATCTCGTAAAATAATCATCATGCCATCAGTAGCCAAACATCTAAATGTGATCAAGAACAGGTATGTGATTACAAATAATGTCTAAGATCTTTGCAAGTAAAAAGACAGTTTAAAGATAATTGAATCGTTCAAGGGAAGCCAATTACCTTGCTAAATTGAATGAATTTATTTTCCATTTTCAGAGTCCATTCTAATAGAATTCCCAATAAAAATCAGTGCATTAAGTCAGAAGAGGAGGACTTAAAAACCGTATTTATCTACTTGTGCTTCTGTCAAGATAAGGCAGCCCCCTTAACATTAGTAGTGATAAAGATTCTGCCCCCATACACAATCTTTACAGAGAGGCTATATTTCCTGTGGTATGCGTTTTAACAATCATTACTATATGAGTCACTTGTCCATCACTTCTGTATACATAAGTAATATATGACTGATATTTGTAAAAGTTGGAGCTTACTCATATTCACAATATGCTATAAACAAATCATATAATCTAAAAGTAGATTATATATATATATATATATATATATATATATATATATATATATATATAGTGCTAGGATCGTCATGGGAAAACCCTAAGCAATCAGTGACGGTCCTGGCACGTCATGGATTTCAGGGCTCCCTGTGCGGCTGCACTCCATTTGAGGAACCTCGAATCGGATTGAGTAAAAGAAAAAATGCTCTGTGGTCCTTAATGCCGGCCGCATGTCCTTAAGGGGTTAACACTTGGTTTATTATTGTTTATATTCTGGGACATGGCTCTGGGGATGACATTTTATGACGTTAATCCCACAGATCTGCAATGTTTGCTCAGGCATTTTCTGTTAATCTACTGAGTATTTAACTGGTTTCTTTTTGTTCAGATAATTTGACGTTGAAGTATGAAATTGAAACAATGGACAGGAATACATGTGTGCTATGGACAGGAATACATGTGTGCTTGTGTGTGTGTGTGTGTGTGTGTGTGTGTGTGTGTGTGTGTGTGTGTGTGTGTGTGTGTGTGTGTGTGTTTTTTTAAACAAATAAATAAATATATATATTTCTCCCCCAACATATGAAAACATTTCTATTTGCAGTCTCTGCTGCCCACCCCCACACACAGACCTAGTAACATAGTTGATGAGGCTGGAAAAAGCCATGCGTCCATCAAGTCCAACCCATGCCTATACACCCCTGTTGATAAAAAAAAAACCCTATTGAAGCCATTTCCAATTAAGCCCCAAGTGAGTAAAAAAATTCCTTACTGACTCCAAATGGCAGTCAGACAGTTCCCTGGATCAACAACCTATCTGCATTGAAGCAATCTGTCATAATTCTCAGTATTGTTCTGTAATAGATATGCATCCATTGCTTTTTTGAAAGCAGTTACAGTATCTTCAAGTACAATGTCCCGAGGCAAAGAATTTCATAGCTTTACCACCCTTACTGTAAAAAAGCCCTGCCTTTAAGTCAAAAGCTCTTTTCCTCTAGTCTTAACCCTTTAAATGCCAGAGTGGTATGCAACGCATTGCTCTGTACTAAAAAGGTTAATGGATGACTTCTCATTCGTAGCTCAGCTCTTTGCGTAAATAATTAATTGGATAGTTCTTTATATTGACCTTGAATATATTTGTGAATGGTAATCATATCACTCATTAGACGTCTCTTCTCTAATGTAAACAAACCCAGTTTATAACTCAAATCCTCCAATACCTTTATTAGTTTTGTTGCACGTCTCTGCGCTTTTTCTATTTCATTAATGTCTTTTTTAAGAACTGGTTCCCAAAACTGTACTCCATATTCTAAATGAGGCCTTAACAAGGATTTATTTAGAGGTAGAATTGCTATTGCAGCAACTGAGTGACTATTTAGCTGAGCGAATCAAAGAATGTCAGCATCTTGGCCTTGACATGACACTTTATAAAGCTATCAGAGCTGCAGCTTGCTAGTCTTCTTACTAGAGCCACACACATAAGACAGGGAGTTGTTGTTACCAAGTGCAATAGCCTTAGGAGGAGACAAAGATTGCTTGCTAAACATGACTCCAAGTCCCCGCATGCATGCTTGAAAACAGAAGAATTTCTTGCACATTAGTGATTCACTAGCTGGATCGTATTTGACACTTGCTCCCGCATCAATGAGCCGGTGCCTGATAGATCTGTCAAATCCAATCACCAGATTCAGGTTGGCAGATCCCATAGAATTATTTGTGGAAAAAAACACATCCATACACATATTCATAATATGTGTGTGTTGCCTGTGTATAGCAGATTGATGAATTGGCCTAACTGATAAAAATATTCTTGTGGTTATTTTTGGGTTGATTTATTTATAGAATTTGTATTACAATTAGCATATGTAAACCAAATCCAAAAAACATCCATAACTTAAACCATAAAACTAAACATACACAACTGACATCATCAAGAAATTCTCTATAACATTATTTAAAAAGAGCTTGGGTATTGCAAGTATTTTTTGCATTACTTGCATCTCATTCTAATTGTGGTTTAGTTGTTTTATTGTAAAATGAAATGGATAATTGCCATGAGTAACTGGGGAATGTTACTCAGAAGCAGGAAAGTTGCTAGGTACTTGCTGAGGAAGATAGGTACTGGCTGAAGAAGACAAGAACTGGCTGAGGAGGCAAAATCCCTAGGTCTCATGTTTAAAGTCCTGGGTCTTGTTGTTAGGCATTTACTGTAACACTTGGGGTAGGGTAAAACTGGCTACTGGCTGACAAAAATAAATGCGTAAGTTGGCATCCAGTTGTCCTGCCAACTGAAACAGTGGATCACAGAAACTGACTTGTGGTCAAACATCTGTTGTGTGTTTTGAGTTCCCAAAACCCATGCTAAATAGTGTGAGTAATGGGAACATCAAAGGAAAAGGGCTAACATTTTGTGTCTGATGCACTGTCAAGCACTGAGTGTGAGCTCAACACTCAGTCACTCTACCAAAAACTAACCCTACATTACCCCTAACAGTGAAATGCAACAATACTACCCTTAACACTAGCCAAACACCCAGATCTGTGTTACACTTACCCGTCATCCACTGCCCATCTTCTTCTGTCATCTTCTATATTTATTCTTCTTCATTCTCTCCATCTTCTTATTTCTTCTCTTCTGTCTTATTTTCTTCCTTATTTCAAACATTTTCCTGTAAAAAAGAAAAAAACATGAAGCATTACATGTTGGCCAAAAACATAACATGGAAATACGTGCATTGTTTAATCCTTTGACTGCCAGATGGGTACGCAATGCAGTGCAGGGCAATGAGTTGTGTTCCTCTCTGGCAGTAAAAAGTAATGCACATATTTCAAGTCACCACATTATTTTCCCCTCAATCGAAAAAAAACTGCCCAAAAAATGAATCCTCGCTCTCAATAGTAAGTTGAAGGCTAATGCAAAAAATAGTGTTTTTATGGAAAAAATCATTGTCTCCGCCACTGTCAGCAGAGGTGATGGTAGGAGGAGAGACCGACAGCATCCCCCGCCTTGTTAACTTTCGGGCTCATGCCCGATCCAGTGTTTGGGAAATTTGAACAGAGAATGGCTTTTATATGGCTAGTCTCTTTTCAAAATGTTTTCCAGCCAACCATTGGCTTGGATGAGTGCATATGCACCTCCCAGAATATCAGCTTCTAGCGAGTTTTGTCACCCCCCCCCCCAAGAAGGTGATTGGCTAGGGGGTGCGTACACACACCTCCCAGCCAATGGTTGGCTGAAAACCATTTTTAACAGAGACTTGACCATTTAAAAGCCAGTCGCTGTTCAAATTTCCCATACACTGGATCGGCATTGGTCCAAAAGATAACAAGGGCGGTTGTTGTCTTTTCACCTTCTGCCGCCACCAACGACGACAGCGGTGAAGCCAACGACTTGGATTTTTTTTCCACAAAAACAATATTTTTCCCATTAGCCTTCAACTTACTTTTGAGAGCGAGGATTCATTTTCTAGCTAAATGTATTGGGACAGTTTTATTAGATTGAGGGGAAAATTGTGTGGCAACTTGAAATATGTGCATTACTTTAAACAATGCACATATTTCCATGTTATGTTTTTGGCAGCATGTAATGTTTCATGTTTTTTTCTATTTACAGGAAAATGTTTAAAACAAGGAAGAAAAGAAGACACAAGAGAAAAAGAAAGAAGATGGAGAGAATGAAGACGAAGGAAGTTAGAAGACCTCCCTGAACATCAGGATTACTCGTAAGTGTTTCTTGTGAGGTGCTGTTTTTTAACTTAGTTGGATTAAATTTGTGAGTGCCGTTGAGTTAAGCATACTCCACTGGCACTCATAAGGTTAATTCTACTAACATTTCACACATTTTGGGATTGCTTTGGATGTATTCATATGGGGCTTGGGGTGCCATATCAATATATTCACTGGTGACATAAAGTTTTGTTTAGGCTTTTTTTTACGTTCAGTTCCTGAGTCTGCACTTTTGAGATGCGTTAAGGGACTCTGCGCCCAGAAAAACTGGGTGCAGATTTTCACCCATTAAAGTTGATCCTTTAGTGCTAACGCATGGAATTGAATGGCATATTTCAATGTTTGGTTATGTATTTCAATGGCTGCAAACAGGCACAACCGTAGCGCCCGAGGTGCTTTTTTTTTTTTCTGGAATTTTTTCATAGCACAGATAATTGCATTTTTTACAGTGTTTGAAGAAATGTTTCTTTTTTTTATATCAGGGCAATTGGATCGAGGCCGTAATATCACTAATCTTCATACTAGTATCAGTGCAACCAGACTACACGCACAAATAATTCAAGCACTCTATCCCTGGGTGTTACTGTTAAGGAAACCTAGCCGCTCCCCTGCTTGGATGCCATTTGCTAGTATAGGGAATGCCATAGAAAACTGTATTCTGATTTTCTAACACACCTTTCTTATTCCATTGTGGTGTCTGCACTACAGGACAATTCTAGATCCCTGGGGTGGCTCCTACTTCAGTGAGAATGGGACACGGGAGAAACATTGGAGCTGGTGGGATTTAAGCCAGCATGTCCATGCCCCTCCGTTTCAGCCTATTACAATGAACTTTAATTCTTACATTGAAGTTAAAATTATTTCACAGAACAAAATCTACTTGACATTCTCAAGAAAGGAGAAGAAAATTACATTTAATGTTGGATCCAACTTAATGGTATGTCTTAATTTCCCACTGTTTCTGTACAGTACATAATGATTCAAGGGAGCTATGCACTAAGAGGTGATAAACCAGAGATAACTTCTCCAGCAATGTCAGTTTTCCAGTTCCTATGTTATTCTAAGGAGCCTATGCACTAAGATTTATCCAACTTTGGCGATCTGAGTACATAGGCTCTATAGAATAATATAGGAACTGGACAAGTGATATCACAGGAGAAGATATCTTTATCACCTCTTTATCACGCCTTAGTGCATCAAGTGCTTCAAGTTATAGTCCGTGAACTCTACACATTTTGGAGCCATAATTATGTTCAGAACTTGCATTTCTGTTTATATAGTTAACAGTGAATAACTAGAATAAGAAATAATGGATTTCAAAATCTGGTCCAGCATCTATCACGACCATCACTTGTTCAAAATAAAAGGAGTTTCCTGATTGACTAACCTGTTGTATTCTGAGAAATGCCATGAAATTGTGTGTGTCAGGTTCCATGTTTCTAGAACATTCTGCTGATGATCAACAAATCAATCTTCTTTGTGGCTTCCAAATCATTACTGGAGTATCTGTGCTAAAAGTTACAACAGAAATTGCATTAGAAAATCAATATCTATAGTGATGGAATTGAATAATGGCAAATCAGCAAGAGTAGGGAACAAAACACAAAACAAAACACAAAAGCTTCTGTACAAAAGCCGTTCTGTGAGCACTATATTCAAGAAACGTGGAGAAATTCAGGAACAAACCAACTGCACCATACAACTACAAATTCCCAAAATTGTTATTGATTTATTTTGGCCTTTTAACGCCTTAAATGTTAGAAAGGTCTCCAATGCATTGTGAAATTTGTCACATATGGTACTGTTGGTTTGAATCAGAAGTTCTTTATTTTCCTTTCTAACACAGGACCCGTAGTCTATAAGGGAATTATGTTCTGAAGAAAACTGGAGGAATTCTGGGGCCAACCAACTATCCTGTGGGCAAAGCAATGTGTTAGAGATCTCTCTAGCATTCAAGGGGTTAAAATGCCCATTTAAATCAATGAGAATTCGTATTTTCCCTTTATGGTTTGGCTGGTTTGCCCCAGAATTCCTCCAGTTTTCTTCTCCTCATATATCTCTAGATGTGATTGTAACCGCATTTTAAATATGAGCAATTAATAAATATTTATCAAACAATTTACAAGTAGATGATCAATAATAGCAAACCTGCAAAAATAACTTGTTTGTAATATATTTATTGTTCATACAAAAGTTAACCCTGCGGAGCAATGCGTTGTGTGCCCCTCTGGCACTCAAAGGGTTAATTGTGAGAATTAATGAACTTTTAAACCATTTTTGCACTTCTGAAATTACAAATATTAACAGTCATTGAAATTTTGGAGTGGTTTTAACCCTTTGAGTGCCAGAGGGGTACGCAACGCATTGCAAAGCAATGCGTTGCGTACCCCTCTGGCACTCAAAGGTTAAAAAAAATTGATCATAAATGTGCTATCAAATCTGTACCCTGTCTATGTGTTGCTGGGACATGTAACCAGCTTGTCACAGTTTAATCTAGACAGAAGGAAATATATTTGGTATCTGTTCCCTAGAGAACAAAATGGGGGATTAAAAACCTTAATACATTCTCTCTCCCAAACTGACAGACAACAACATAGTCTGTTAACTTGAAATAAGCAAAAAAAGTAAGTCAAAAAGTATAAATAACAATGGGTTAAATGGTGCAAAGTTACCAGTCCTCCAAAGGACTATTATGCTACTGCTAATAATTATATTTAAAAAAAAAATTTCTTTTGAACATAAGGAGCTATGAGAGGAGGAAATTATTAGTTCACTGGAAGATTTGAATTAGGAACATTTCTAAGAGAGCATTGGAAATCATGAATTAAATGAGGTTATAATAGATGAGAAAAGTAGTAGATCACTGGGAGACAGGAATGAGAAGAGATTAAAAGGTGGTGGAGGGTAGTAGATCATTGTTAAATAGTGGGTGGGTGATTATGGGAGTCTTTAGAAATGACTAGGGATGGGCAAAAGAATCCACCTACAAAACAAAACAACAGAAAAATGGCACTTTTTGCAGAAAGGCAAATTTTTCAGGAAAAATGCAGCGTCAAAAAAATGCAGCTTTGTGAATGATGAGAGGGAGAAAGTTATGGCCAAAAAAGCTGAAAGACAGCATAGTGAAAAGGAAGGCAGAAAAGGCTTTATACCAGCAGCAGGAGCAGCAACATCAACCAGAACATCCCATTCCCAACTTATTTCTGAACACGGAGTTGTTGCCATGTTCACATGGAAAATTTTGCAAAAACCACTTTGTTATCCGCTTTTTCATGGGAAAATACACTTTAAAATTAGCGGTTACAATTTTCTCATCTTTCATCCATCGGCCAAAATCTTTAGCCATTTTTTCAATGGTTAAAAAGTTTTCGCTCATTGATTTACATTGTTTTCGCACTTCCGCTATAAAAATGTTACGTTTTAGCTGAAGGCAGACACAATAGAAGCAGCTACAGAGCGAGATAGACGTGCTGTGCTGTTCTCTTGTGATATTTAGCAAAAATTGAGGAAGGAGAGGCTCATAGTGACTCCTATCACTATGAGCAGCAAAAAGAGGAACTTATTATGTGTCCACTGAGTCTGAGGAGGAGGAGTAAGTGACTAGCAGTACTGAACCAATGCTGTACAGTCCCCCTAAATGACCCCAAGGGATCTTGGGGAATTTAATAAGAAGGGAGGGAGAAAAGGGAATGGGAAGGAAGGGAGAAAAGGATAGTGAGAGCAGGACAGGTCAGCTGCCTGTGCCTGCTGCAAGATGTGCTGCCCCTACTGCCAGTGCCACCATTTCTGTAACTGCAGCCACTAGTGTTGTACCTGTTGCCAGACGTGCTGCCCCTGCTGACAGTGCCACCATTTCTGTAACTGCAGCCACTAGTGTTGTACCTTTTGCCAGTGCTGAACCTGCTGCTAGTACTGAACCTGCTGCCAGTGCTGAACCTGCTGCCACCAATACTTTGCCTGCTGCTAGTGTTTCTTTTAGTACTCAGGAGGGAAGGAGAAAATGATGCCAAGTGTGACAGCAAGGGACCCTAAATCACACTTGCCATTCCCATGCAGTCCTGCCAGTGCTAGTACTACTGCTACTAAGGTCCAGCAGCTTGTTAGCATTAGGAGTGAAGGAGGGGGTAATCAACAATATCCTCATATTATTAGTGACTGTGAGACTGAGGAGGAAGATTCTGCGGCTGAACTTCATGTGGTTGGTGTTAGTAGCAGTAATGGTCAAGCAGCTGGAGTGGCAGGGGAAACATTTGAGAGTGTCCAGACTAGCGGTCAAGGGAGCCCATACCATTCCTCTGGCTCTGGGAGTCCCCTTCCCTTCCCTTGAACATGATCCTTAAGAGGCCAGAACTGGTGTTGGGGGAAGAGAGCAGCCTGAGAATTAATACCACCACCACCAGCAGGAGCACAGATCAGCTGCCTGTGCCTGCTGCTACTTTTGCTAGTGCTAGTCTGCCTTCTTCTTCAGGTCAAAACGCAATGGCAAGTGTGACATTAGGGGACCCTCTGTCACATTGCTCCTTCAAGCAGCAGTGAGATGTCTGTAATAGAGCAGCAGCAGCAACAAGAGCATGTAGGTACTAGTGGTGGTGGTGATGATGATGCTGGAGAAGCTGGGGTGGGAGAGACATTGATAGCCTTTTTAGCAGAAACTGAGAAGGAATGGGAGACAGGAATGAGGATGGGCATCACCACCACCACCACTAGCAAGGACATCTTGGAATTAGAGGAATGTGCAACTGCTCAAATTCATTCTGATGCTGAGATGCAAGGGCAGCAGGATGCTGAGGAGCAGGTTAGTGTGCCACAGACCACAGTGGACACAGTGGGAATGGGGTCAACAAGTGATGCGGGACTAGGACAGGTTCCACTTGCCAGTAGTAGCAATACTCCTGATCCTAGTTGCAGTGCTGACTCTGAGGCAGTAGCAGCAACAGCAGCAACATTATCCGCTACCACAGACAATGAAGGGGAATGTGGAGGACAAGAAGAAAGAGGCTATTCTTCTGCACCTTTCCCCTTCCCTCTGAAGTCATCATGGGTGAGAGACTACTTTTCTGTTGGGGCAGGCACAGTACAGTCATCAGCAACGGCACTGTGCACAATTTGTAACAAGTCAGTGAAAAGAGGAAAGGAGGGAACATACCTTGGCACAAGCGCTCTCATATCACACATGAAAGACAGACACAATGACATTTACTCCAAACATGTTAAAGCCAAACACCCACCACAGAATCAAGCACCACTTTTGCTGTCTCTGACTCACCAGAAAGGCAACAAGAGGTGAGGCAGAGATCAAAGAGGAGGAAGAATAGAACAACCCAGGCAGAGACTGGAAGTTCCAGGACGAGTGAAACAACTAGCTCACCATCAGCTTCTAGGGTAACTACATATTCTGCTAATCCTCCTCGTTCATTACCTCCCCCGCCAAATGATAGCCACTCTGTTGCTGTTAGGATGTGGCAGTTCGTCTCTACCCATTGCACACTGTGTGGTGCACTGTCCACACATGCCATTGTGGTGGAGGAGAATCGCAATCAGTGCATCAAGCAGCATCTGAGGAGATTCCATCCTGCAGAATATGCTAAGATGGTGGCAGGGAGGGTTCATCATTACTATTAAACTGTCAGCAAGTTGTCATGTGTCCTTAACGGGTCTGGAAAAGGGGTACAGTGACAGCGGCAGTACTTGTTTTCGGGTGTCATGGTGTTTGGATACAGTTGTGCCCCCTGATGTTATTTACCACACACACGCACATTGCAGTTGCTGATGAGAGCCACAGTTCCTGCTTTCATGGGAAAAAAATATATTCTAATAACAACACACCCATGATTTTGGAGGAGGGGCAGGTGGAGAAGATTTAATGGCCAACTTCTTCTTTTCTCCACATAGACTGGGGGCTACTTATACTGCTGCTACTGCCTCAGGCACATCACTGGAGTCAGTCGAGGCAAGTGGAAACTTCATCATCCATCTTCAATGTTACTGCTATTGTTCATCCCAATCCCCTTCAGCTGTCTAATCATCCTGCTGCTTAAAGGGATAGTAATGTTTCATAATAAAAGCAGCTCTAATTAATCATCATAATATTTGGACTTTGGAGAGTGTTATTTCAATTCTGTCAGAGTTGTAGTTCAAGAGTAATTCAATGACAAAGTATCCCCCTCCTGCCCCTTTTACTGATGTCACACTGTTCAGCTAGAGCAGAAGGGAGGTGCCCAGGTAGACTGCAGAGAGGGACAATCTTCAATTAAGATAAGGGAAAAACCTGAAAAGCTTGTCAAGGGGGGCAGGGATTTCTTTGTTTTCATAGGAATAAGAGTGTGCCCTTCTGTTATCTGTCTGGTCTATGGACTGCATTCCACATCTGAGAAGAGATTGCTTACACACGGGAGGGGGAAAATTTGCTTGTGAATATCTCATAAACCATAAAGGTTTGAGAGATATGACTTATATCATTCTTCATGTTTTTTAATGCCTACAGAATAAAATAAAGTTAAAATGAAGTATTACTATCCCTTTAAATAACTCAGCAGCAGCAGTACGAACAACAGTTGCAACTCAGGAGGACATTTGACAGTGGCCACTGGCCAACATGACCTGCTGGTATTAGGCCAGTAAGGCATTTTTATTTTTTTCTCGGGGTTTTGTGTTTTGAAAAAAATAAATAAATAAAAGAAAAAAACTAGTCCTACAAAAAAATAAACAATTTTTTTGGGGGGGTTGTTGCTAACAAGCCTAAGTCCTACAAACCAATGTTTCCTTAGGGCTTGTGCCAAACTAACTTAAGTCCTACAAATCAATGTTTCCTTAGGGCTTGTGCCAAACTAGCTTAAGTCTTACAAATCAATGTTTCCTTAGGGCTTGTGCCAAACAAGCTTAAGTCCTACAATTCAATATTTCTTCAGGGATTGGGCCTCTAATAAGTCTAAGTCCAACAGAGACCTATAACAACAAATCAAAGAAATCATCCTCTACAAAATACTCTATCAAGTCAAGTATCAGTCCACCCCAGTGGCAGCTTATATCAGGGGGTTCCTGTCTCTGTCACTTTAAATACAAATGTCTTATTTTATTTTATTGATTTATTTTTTTATTAACTGTCCCCCCGATAGCAGTCAAGGAAGCCCCCCAAAACAAATTCCCTGTTCAAATGACTCATTCATTCACCAACACAGGCACCCTCCTCAGACCCCTTTATACCATGTCTTATGGTTTTTATTTTATTTTATTTAGGATTTCTTTTTTATTAAGAGACCCCCAATCCCAGTAAACAATCACCCAAAAATCATCCCCTGTTCAACTCATTCTTTCCCCACAGCCCACTAACACAGGCACCCTCATGCCCCTTTTATACTGTGCCTTTGGGAAATAAAATATTATTTCTAACGTGTTGTGTTTAACTTATATGTTGCGTTTAACTTATATGTTCCCACAGATTTCAATGGAAAAAAACGGAAAATCAGCACTTTCTGCTGGAAATTTTTCGCCAAACGGACAGTGCCATTTTTCGACAATTTCATTTTTAGGTGGAAAGTTTCGCCTATCCCTATTCAGGTGTCTCAGGGGTGGAAATCCAACATTTGTGGTGGTGGTAGTGGAGGCACATCTCTGTGGGACTTGCTCCCAGAGTTTGGGTTGGTAAATGATACACAGGAACATTGTGTAGCTCCTAGGAGTGCATTTGATATTGTTTTGGCATACTTGCTGGATAGCTACATTTGCGGCAGAAACAATGACCGCATGGACTACTGGCAAACAAAGCAATGTGTTTGGCCAGCAATAACATGAACATCCATGGAAATCTTTAGTTGCCATCCAGCAACTGTTGAGTATAAATGTTTATAGAAGTGGTAACGATGGACACGTAATAGGTAATGAGTAACATGGACCGAACTACAGGCAGCACAGAATCCAGTACTCCGTACTTGCACACCGCCAGACGCAGTAGATACCGGTAAGAGCGGCTGAAGCAGAGAGTGCTCAGCCCAACGGTCGGAAACGTAAGCAGGTTAGAGCTAGCTCAGTCAGCAGCATCAGCTGTGTCTCAGCCAGTCCGGTCAGCAACAGATGCGTGTAGTCAGCCAGTCCAGTCAGCAATGTAGCTGGTTCTCAGCCAGATCAGTCAGCAACTTAATGGATTCTCAGCCAGTCCAGTCGGCAACATAGCAGGTTCTCAGCCAGATCAGTCAGCAACGTAGCGGGTTCTCAGCCAGATCAGTCAGCAACGTAACTGGTTCTCAGCCAGATCAGTCAGCAACGTAACTGGTTCTCAGCCAGATCAGTCAGCAGCATAGCGGGTTTTCAGCCAGATCAGTCAGCAAGTAGCGGGTTCTCAACCAGATCAGTCAGCAATGGAATTGGAACAGATCAGGTTACACAGGAACGTTGTCAGGCAGGCCAGGTCATACACAAAGAGAGCAGCAGCAGGAACTAGCGCTATGTTCAGGTACACCACAAAAGGGTGTCTGACTACTGACATGACAGGGTATAAAAAGGGCTGGCCCTGGGTGGAGTCAAGTTCAAGGACCAATAAGAATGCTTCAGTCAAAACAAGGAAATGAGAATGTCGCCGCCCGCAACCAGGATCACGAGCACCATGATACCGATATAGGGACATGGGCCGACGAAATAGCTGAACGAACGACATTAATGGAACAAAATGATCAACCTAACGAAAAAAGAAAAGATAGAAAATTCAAGATCAGATGAACAGGTGCTGTAAAGGGATCGCCACCTCTCTCCACACACCAGCGAGATCACGAATTCCATGTTGATCTATAACATCGTCTCGTGCCAGGAGCCCAGGAATCCCACAATAAATCCCTAGTTGTCTACGATAATCCTTCAACCGACCGCTCTCCCCGGAAATCATCCAGGCCACCATAAGTAGGTGATCCTGCAGAACCAACAGGTGTGGACCTCCTTGGGGATCCGAAAGAAGAAGAGGGAAGGATGGAAGAAGAAGAGGATCCTGGAACGAAAAGTACAGAAGTTCCGGGAACCACTGTTGACTTGGCCACAGCCTTGCACAGCCTTGCAAGAGGGATCCGGAAGCCAGCTGTAATAATCCTTAAGTTGATGGTTGGTCCTGGAGGTAAACAGGTCTATCACAAGAGGACCCTGGATAACCAACAATTGCTGGAAGACAGATGCATGAAGTTTCCAGTCGCTGATATCCCTCCAATGTCAAGAGAACCAATCTGCCATCATGTTGGACACTCCTGGGAGGTACTCCACCTTGAGAGAAATGTTGAGATGAAAATAAAACCAAAATAAACTCTATATGGTCTAGCGCTCAAGAAGTAGTAATAAATATGTGCCTTATATAACATTCACCAGCTATACAATAGGTTTAATCCACATGTCTTAACCCTTCACTTATCTGATGCTACTCGTAGTCCCCAACTGGACTGCCTCTCATTGACCTCGATCATCACTTCTCGATTCGTTGGAGACAAATAGCAGCATTTTCTATACCTCCTTCCCACAATACCTTCACCACGATACCTCCTTGTGGTTTAAACCAGGACCTCTCGGTTGTTCCAAATGAGAATCCCGGCGTCTTCCTGCTCCTATCTCTCGTGACCTCCACTTCACAGGTATTCAGCTTATTGTATAGCTGGTGAATGTTACATTAGGCACATATTTATAACCCATACACAGTATAAGATGCGTAATACTCTTAAGATTTGAAATCTGTCAAAAGTATATCAAATATGCCTTTATGAAGATAGTTAATGTTTGTGCAGACATAACATTCTTCCTGGTTGTACCACGAATCCGGATCCTGGTTGTGATAAAGATATAATAATCCGGTGATTGTTATATTTCAATACATCTGCTCTGATCATTGCCTTTAAGGAACTTAGGCGATGCCGGATAAGCATTGAAGTTGAGAACGCTTAAGACATTCCGCATCTATATTTTTATATTTTTATTTTTATTTTTTACATTTTTTCATATACCGGTATATAGATAGGGAAAGTGGTTTGGGGCATTGTGTAGCATAGGATTAGGTAACATGTTATGTATTGTGTCAAATGAGATTTACTAGTGATAGTGTTGCTATAGTTCCGACTCTATTGGTACAGTGGCAACATTGTTTAAAGTTTATCTGTGGCATCTGAGCTTTTGTATGTACTCTTGGTGCCTTGGAGAGAGATCCCGGCAATTTTATTAGATACAGATGAGAATATTCCCTTTATGATGAGGGGGTGGGATACATCTGTTATTATCTATTCATGTATTATTGATGTTTTTATTAGTATTGCAATACGTAGAATTTGTAATATTTTTATGTGACATTAAAAGTGTCTAGACTATTTTTGGTTTACTCTGTTGCCTCTGTCTTTGCATGTGGTTGAGTCCCTACTACTATTTGAGAGCTAGACCATATAGAGTTTATTTTGTTTTTTGTTGAACCTTTTTGGAGTAGGGGTTTAGGTCAGGCAGCTGAGAGTAGATATACCTCTCATTTCCTTCTCACAGCGCCACCGTAGTTATATAAATGAAAATAAAACCGATAAATCTCTTACGCGGTTTCCATAAGCTCCCGAGACCTGGCTGTGCCCAAACAATTGATGTATTGGACCTCTAAAATATGAAGAAGAATGCAATAATTGGACTAGTCCCTGGCAAAACCGCGTAATGTGAATGAACCCACACTCAACTACAAGCAATTGATATGCAGACCAACCTCTGCTTTGGACCAAGGCCCCCCTGTGGACGCATCCGCATAATAAGCCCCACAAGCCCCAAAGGCTGGCATCCGACTCTAGTACAAAGTCCGGGTGAGGACCGAAAATGACCGTGCCATTCCATGCCTGCATGTGAATAAGTAACCATCTTAATTCTGCGTGAACGTCCGTAGTAAGAATGACAGAATGGTCATAAGAACCCACCCTCAGATGACGAGCTTTCAACCTCTGCATCAGCCGATAATGAAGGGGCCCCGGAAAAATCGCCTGAATGGACAAAGAGAGGAGACCCACAATACGCGCCAGAAGCCTTAGACGAAAGACCCGGCGAATCTCCTTTCGAATAGCCGGCTTCAGCAGCTTTGTGAAGCACCACGGAGCCGGGCTGAGACAGATAAAAGGCACGTGAACTGACACTCATGACCCTGCCACCAGAAACGCAGTAAAGGGTGACTCTCTAACGCCACAGGAACTGAAAGGTAAGCGTCTTTGAGATCCAGACGGGTAAACCAGTCGTCCTGGAGAAGAAGGTCCCGTAACATATCCCTTACATTTTGAAGCGCAGATAAACTACAAACACGTTTGGGCTTTGCAGATTGCTAACAGGGCGAAAATCTCCAGTTTTCTTCCGAACCAAAAAGATGTTGCTGAAAAATCCCCTGTTGTCTGGAGCGAACTGCACGGCGCCTTTGAAAAAAAGCGATTGAATCTCGGCATCTATCAATGCCACAGCGTCCCGGGAATTGATTGGTACATGAGGAAGAACTAACTGCACCGGAGGAGCCGTGAACTCTATGACGTAACCTCTGTCTGCAGGATCCAAGAATCTCTGGAGATCGCCTTCCAGTTCTGAAAGAAAAAATCTAGTCTATCTGCAGTGACGTACTGAGGAATCACACAGCCAAGAATATTTACCTGTATTTGGTCTGCCATGTCCACGGCCCCTCGCTCCTCTGGACCTGTCTGAACCTCTACTGAAGGTGGGTCGATACTGGGTCACTGGGAAGAAGGTCGCTGATGGTGGCTGCATTCTGAGGCCTGATGTCCAAAATCAGCTGGAGGCATGGCCTCTTTGGCAGCCAGCCCTGCCAAAAACACCTCTCGATGACAAAGGGCGAAACACTTGTCTCAGTGAAGACTGGGCTTTATTGAGGGTGGTAAACAGGCTGACATGCCTCTTCAATTCAGCGATAAACTGGTCACCAAACAGAAGCCCTGAAGCAGCCGGCCCTAATTCTTTAGCACTAAGATCTGCTAACTTGGAATCGATACAAAGTAAAGCTGCCTTTCTCCTTTCAGCATAGAGCGCAGTATTAGCATTTCCCAGAAGGCAGACAGCATGCAAGGCCCATTCACGAAACGCACAGGCACCCAGCTTAGAATCTTGAGACACGGGCTGATCAGCAAAGAACAACAGTCTAGTCAAAGGACCCAAAACATCAAGAAGCTTGTCCTGAGTAGACTTCAGACCCTTTTGGATGCCTTTGCATGAGTCACGGCTTGACCTTGACATAAACAACAACACGTTCGGGTCAAATTCAAGCATAAGCGCCACCTTGTCTGGCAATAATGGTCAAGGAAATTCAGCCCGAAGTCTACTCCGACCCTCGCTATCCAATGGCTTCCATATCCAGAAGTGTACAAACTTCGCTAAATGCTCAGACAGACTCCATTCCGATGAGTGAGGATGCTGAATGGTTCTAGGATCAAACAGTAGATTGCCCTGAGAATCGTACAAATCTTCCTCCCCCATCGGTGTATCTCAAACGGGGACATCAGCCACCTCATCAGCAGGCTCCACCACCGACTCCTTAACATAACAAGGATCCACCGAATGTTCAGGCCTCCAATCATTCTCTCCAACTGAGGCGTAATCATCTGTCGTCCATTCGTCCACATCTGCCAATGTTGGCGAGGCAGACAAATCGTCCTCCTCTGAAGACAACTTTCCTGGACAGGAAACTTCCAAGTCAGTACTCAGCCTTGGCCGCTTGAGGGGAGCCTTTCCAGCCCGACCACCTCCAGAGGAACAATATGACATTACATCAAAACACCCAACCATGAACGTAATAGCGTTTATAAACGTGTAAGCATATGTATATGTGACTGACAATTGTGGCTACGGCAAGGGAAAAAAAAAAACACAACATACACCCAGTGTGTAGCCAACCCTGGACGTCCGGATAACCACCTAACCCAGCTCAAGCGCAGGCTACACACGGTTGGAACTGAAGAATGGTAATGAAAGTAGGGGTAAACAAAGATGGCTGCCGTGGATCACGCCTATCGTGAGATCCAAGATGGCCGACTCGCATAGCGGTACCCACAGGACAAACTCCCGCGGACCACCCAAGAGAAACCAAACAAAGCTAAAACAAAGCGAGGCAAAGTAAGTCCGCCACCCCGCACTGGAGCCCCCACTGATGCAGTAAGTAAGCGACCCAGGCCACAGTGCCCGCGAAAACGGCAGACACCGCGACGGCCAGGTCCCAAACACCAAGCAAACAGCCCCTTTGAGAAATCCAGACACGGGAAGCAGCGCAACCCCAACAAACAAAATAAGTGTAGGAGAGGAAACCTAAACCTACAAAGGTAATAAAGGCTGCACCCAGCATGCCTAACCAACCCTTAAACTTGCATTCAGGACATAATAAACGGTGCAAAATAAAATAACACAGTAGAACAACACAGATAAACAATAAAATCCCCACAGTCAAAATTATGAGAACCAAAAACCTGACCTGTCCTGCTTGTGGAGCAGCAAAGAAAGAGGCAGGGTTAGGCCTTATATTACCTCTTCATTGACTGCTGATTGGTCAGTTTGTGGTTTCTGTTCTGTGCTGCTATGGAGTTTTAAGTAAAGAAAGCGATGCAAAATATGAAGCCTCCTGTCATGTGGTAAAATTATAATGGGAGATTTCTGCTATCTTGAAACTGACTGGAGCAATATCACTTCAGGCACAACAAAGGGAAATCATTTTTTAAGTATGATAAATGATAATTTTATGTCCCAACTAGCAGAGGAGCCAACTAGAAAAGAGGCCTGCTTGACCTAGTGCTCTCAAACAATTCCGACACGATAAACAATATACAAGTAAGGGAACATTTGGGAAGCAGTGACCACACTATGGTATCCTTTGAAATTTGTTATGAGAAACCCAATAGCAAGAGTTTAACTAAAACATTCAATTTTGAAAAGGCTAATTTTTCAAAACTAAAATAAATATTAAAGAATATTCAGTGGGATGTAATTTTCAAAGATACAAATGCACAAGAATCATGGAATGTATTTAAAATGCTCTTAGACAAATATACATGTCAATATATACCATTGGGGAATAAGCACAAGAGGAGTAAAGGGAAACCAGTGTGGCTTAATAATGCGGTTTGCAGAGAAATAAAAAACAGGCTTTTAAAGTGTTTAAGTCAAACAGGTCAGATGCATCATTTAAAAAATATAAAGAATGTAATAAAATCTGTAAACAAGCAATTAAGCTAGCTAAAATCGAAAATGAGAGAAATATTGCTAATGAGAGCAAGAAAAACCCTAAACAATTCTACAAGTATATTAATAATAAAAAAAGTTAAGGTTGATATTGGTCCTCTTAGGACTGAGGCAGGTGAATTGATTAGTGAGGATAAGGCTAAGGCTGACACCCTAAAAACATTCTTTGCTTCAGTATATACAAAGGAAGCAGCAATGACGGGCTATGGGCAAACAGACAAAACAATGGAATTTCCTCCATTATTAACATGGCTTACTGAGGACAAGGTCCAAAAGAGTCTGGAGAGGGTTATGGTGAATAAAGCACCCGGACCTGACGGTATACACCCAAGGGTACTTAAGGAACTTAGTTCAGTAATAGCAAAACCAATATACTTAATATTTATTGATTCACTTTCATCAGGCATAGTGCCCTGTGATTGAAGGAAAGCTGATGTAGTTCCATTGTTTAAAAAGGGAGCAAGATCCAAACCAGGAAACTATAGACGTATGAGTTTGACTTCCATAGTGGGTAAGATATTAGAAGGGTTACTAACTGACACTATTCAGAACTATGTGAAGATAAACAATATTAGTAGGAATCAGCATGGTTTCATGAAGAATAGATCATGTCAAACTAATTTACTTGCATTTTATGAAAGAGTAAGTAGTAATTTGGACAGGGGAATTGCTGTACATGTAGTGTACTTGGATTTTGAAAAAGCCTTTGAGACAGTGCCTCACAACAGGTTCTTGCATGAATTAAAAAGCTTCGGTTTGGGTGGTGTTATCTGTACATGGATTGAGAACAGGTTAAATGGTAGATGGGAGAGAGTTGTTGTAAATGGAACCTTTTCAAATTGGTCTAAAGTTATAAGTGAGGTTCAACAGGGTTCAGTCCTGCGCCCAATGCTTTTTAATTTGTTTATTAATGATCTAGAAGTGGGAATTGAAAGTTGCATCTCAATATTTGCTGATGACACTAAGATATGTAAGGAAATACTTACAGAGCTGGAAGTTTTTTCTCTGCAGAAGGATTTAGATAAACTGAGTGAATGGACAGAAAAGTGGCAGATGACATTTAATGTAGATAAATGTAAGGTTATGCATTTGGGCTGTAGAAACAAACCTGCTACATATACACTAAATGGGAAACAACTTGGGAAATCATCATTAGAGAAAGATTTAGGAGTGCTGATAGACTTCACAGCAGTGTGCAGAGTCACTCAGCTGCTGCAAGAGCAAATAGGGTATTAGCCTGCATAAAAATAGGTGTAGATGCAAAGGATGCTAATATTATCCTACCTCTGTATAAATCCTTGGTCAGGCCTCATCTAGAATATGGAGTACTATTTTGGCCACCAGTTCTTAAAAAAGTCATTGTTGAACTGGAAAAGGTGCAGAGACGTGCAACAAAACTGATAAAGGGATTGGAGGATCTGAGTTATAAAGAGAGATTAACCAAACTGGGTTTGTTTACATAAGAGAAGAGACGTCTAAGGGGTGATATGATTACCATTTACAAATTCAAGGTCAATACAAAGAGCTAGCCAATTAATTATTTATGCAAAGAGCTGAGCTAAGAACAAGAGGTCATCCATTAAGACTAGAGGAAACGCGCTTTCGACTAAAACAAAGGCAGGGATTCTTTACATTAAAGGAATAGTAATACTTACAAATGACTAATCCCCATATTGTAGGCATGCTAAAAAGAAATTTATTGCCCCCAGTGTCATCTTATGGTTTGAGAGATAATAGTTTGCAAAGTTCCCCCTCCTTCCACTTCCCCTGAAGTCAGAGTTGTAGCTGACTACAGGGGAAGCCTGCCGTACGACAGTCAGGCGGCTCTGCAGCAGAGCAGAGATTGCGTTAATAAAAAAGAATTCTTTCACTGAAATGGTCTTCTACGTGTGCTTGGTTTGCAAGCACACGTAGAAGACCGTTTCAATTAAAGATTTCTTTTTTACTAATGCGATCTCCGCTCTGCTGCAGAGCCGCTTGATGCACATAAGACCGGATATCCCTGCAGTCAGCTAGAACACTGACTACAGGGGAAGGGGGAGGGAGGGGAACTTTGCAAGCTATTATCTCTCAAACCATAAGAGTTTGAAAGATGACACGTGGGGCAATACATTTCAATTTAGCATGCCTACAATATGGGGATTAGTAATTTGTAAGTATTACTATCCCTTTAAGGACCGCAATGCTATGGAATTCTTTGCCTCGGCATGTTGTATTTGCAGATAATGCAACTGCTTTCAAAAAAGCAATGGAAGCCTATCTAGCACAGAACAATACTCAAAAGTATGACAGATGGCCTCAAAGCAGATAGGATGTTGATCCAGGGAAATATCTGACTGCCATTTGGGGTCATAACCACAAAAATGACCCTAGGTTGCTACAAACTATCAGGCAAAAATATTTATATCAGTTGACTCACCTGGCCCAAGGGCTGTGCGGATCCATGGCAGCCCTCCTCAACCTCACCATAGGCTTCTACAAACAGGAAGACAACTGGAGGAGAGCGCTCAACAGATCCGCAAAGTGTAGATACCAGTCAGTCAGCAAAAGTGATTAAAACATCAAATGTTTATTGAAAAAATATAAAAAAACACCAAAAAGATGAATAATACGGAGACAATGCGTGGCAAGTCAAGTAACATTACTCGCCTAACGCTTTTCGTGTAAAAGTACACTTAATCATAGGCCTTTTTTTGGCCACAAATGTGGGCACTAGAGCCTCAAACTTATTATTATTATTATTATATATACCCAATACAGGGCACACTATTTTTCACTAGGCTGGAGGATCGCAGGTTTATGGTCTGTTTCATGTTAGTACAGTAAAGAGCCTGCAGGAGCACACAGGCTGGATTGGGGAAAATACATTCTCTGGAGGGGAAGGCCAATTAACAAAGATCTGCAGTATTCAAGTCATAAATGAATGAATGAATGTGTTATATAACAACACATAATAACATCTATTCGAACAATTCTACCTTATCTAGGCTGACCATACCTCACCTTTAAAAAGGGACACATAGGAAACAGGCATATTTTAGGAGTGCACCAAAATCAAAGCAACCCTGTAGTATGCATTTTTCCTGTGTGTCCCGTTTTAAAGGTGAGGTATGGTCAGCCTAACCTTATCCCTGTTTTCGATTAATCTTGAACTGGGTATTTTTTTCTGCTTCACTCAAATTTCAGTAAGTGGAGTAATTTTGCAAGACTCACCTAGGAAACCTCTTATTGTTACTCAAAGAACTGGGTGACAAAACACATTTATTTGGGTCTCTGAGGTACACTGACTTATTACAATGTCTAGCATTCAGTATGAAACTATACTATACATGATACTGTAGGAAAGCTCCAGAATATTATCACTATTGTGTCCTGCGATGCAACAAATTGTGATGGGTTTAACAACACTTGTTTTTTATGAGTATTCTAAACTTTAGCGGATTATTTATACAGAAAATGTAATTTTTGCTTAAATATTTGCCTCTATTTTTTTATCATTACCAATATTAGTTGATTAATGTCACTCTTTCATTGCAATCAAAATTTTGTTTCCTTTTACAGTTAAAAGATCCTCAAAATGCCATGCTATTGAAGCATCAGATTGGTGAGGAAAAATACTACCTTTTATCAAAAAAGCATCAGATTTATAGCATCCTGAACAACATCAACAATTTAGTAAGGAACTTCAATAGTTCTCAGAGCAGAAGAGATAACATGCAAGACTGTGTTTATCAACTAAACAAGTCCCTAAATAATATTAGGAGGCTTACAGGAAAACAAAATAATTATCATAAAGCTCATGTGAACTCTTTTAAGGTATCACCAAAGCCCCAGAAATTACCGTCAGTCAACTTCGCCAAAACTAAGGAGGACTCTGTCACCTAGTCCCAAGTCTCAGCATGATCAGGAAAGTGAGCGGGAATCAGATGATAAAGCAACAAGATTAATGGTCAACACTACTAAGCACAAATCCACTGTATAAATATTGTATCCTCTATCCATTAAATACACTATGGAAATTCTGTCCAATAATATGTACTGTACTGTAATGAATTACTGTTTATTGACCAATGGTAATTGTCATTACATATTAGTCAATTATGGGCCATATACACAATACAAAAAGCAATTCTAGAGTAATGCAATGGAGACCTAACTAACATTCAGTGGCTTAAAAGCCCTGTTTATATTAAGGAAACTTTTTTGTCCTCTGTGTTGCAATTTGTGTGCTGTAAGGTTTTTCCATTTTTAAATTGTACATATGCTCCAACGTACCTGTAAAAGAACAAACCAAGACAAAACACACAAACTACAGGCAACTGCTTTGGCAATGCACACAATACAAAGAGTTAGGTTAAAGGAGCAGTAAACTTTTATTTATGAAAGCCTTTAGGTTATTGCACTTTTCCTTCTGAGTATAGCAATGTAATTCCCACCTCAGTCATTCAAATGTTATAACAGTTCAAAATATCAGGAAATGAGTGGCAGTGTGATTACTTCCTGAGAGTTCAAGCTGACAGCATGACTCAGCAGTTTCTATTCCATTCTGTTGAGAATGTAATGTAATGACTCCCTTCTACCGTGGAATGCAACCGAATTTAAATCTGGCCACTAGAAGGCACTGTTAATATGAAAACCAAGAGTTTAAAGGGACAGTAATACTTCAAAATTACTATCCCTTATATTGAAGCCCTTTAAAAACTTAATTAAATGCCACCAGCGGCATCTCTCAAACCTTTATGGTTTGCAATATAGCCGCTTTTAAACTTCGCTCTCCCCTGACGTCATTGTTCTTGCTGCAGCAGGAAAATCCGGTCCCAGGACTGGCGGAGGCTCTTCAGCAGAGCCGAGATCTCGTTATGGAAGACAAGATCTTCACTAAAACGGTTACAAAGCACACGTAGAAGACCTTTTTAGTGAAGGATCGGTTCTTCTCTAACAAGATCTGGCTCTGCTGAAGAGCCTCCGCTTGATTCAATGAATGGATTCCCCTGCTGCAGCAAGAACACTGACAGCAGGGGAGAGGCAGGGGAGAGCGAAGTTTAAAAGCGGCTATTTCGCAAACCATAAAGGTTTGAGAGATGCCGCTGGTGGCATTTAATTCAGTTTTTTAAGGGCTTCAATATAAGGGAGAGTAACTTTGAGGTATTACTATCCCTTTAAAGTGTAATAACCATTTGCATCTTTCAGCAGTAGGAGTGTTGTTGTTTTACTCAGCAGGAAAATTCCTTATTACTATACATAATATTTAATAAAAACGTTTACTAGATAATATGTGAGATACCTGTTAACTGCTTATATGCAATTTTCACTTTACCCTCTTATCATAATCATAATCATAATTACAACTACTGTTTAACCCCTTGGTTGAGAAACCTCTAAAGCACAATCTGTTGGTAAAGTCTCTAGCATCTGAAAGGTTAAAACTCTGAGGCTGATGCACTGTGAATAACAGGAGCCGTTCTGAGGCAAATAGTCTTCACCACAAGAGACAAAAATTCCCATTAAATTATAACCCCTTGAATGCTAGAGAACTCTCCAAGTGGTTAAAAGCACTATTTCCATCAATAAGAATTTTGGGAATGTTCATTCTTCGCCTACGGTGCAGTCAGTTTGTCCTAGAATGTCTCCTGAGGGAGCTTCACTAAGGTGTGATAAAGAGGGGATAAAAAGGAGATCATTTCCAGTGTTATAAACTCACCAAGTCCAATGTTATTCTGTGTTCTATAAACTAAGATCTTTCATGTTGAAGACATTTTAGTACATTGACTCCATAGAATAGCATAATGCATTGGAGAGTTTAGCACACTGGAGAAGCCATCTCTACTTTATCACCCCTTAAAAGGATAGTGATACTTAATATGAAAAAAATCTATATTGTAGGGCTTATCTTCCTTACTAAAACAGGGAACTCACGATGCAGAGAGATGTTTTATTCAAAGTTATGGCACCTCAAACTTTAATTTTTTGGTGAAGTATCTCAGTGGTCTGCAATTTTACAGTGGTGCTGTTGCTACCTAGGGACAGCTCTGGTCAGCTGACCATAAATCTCCATAAGATGGTGTAGCAAAAGCATCACTGTAAAATTTCAGGCCATTGAGTTACTGCAACTAAAGATTTAGTGTTTGCAGGGCTGGATTTTCCAATAGGCAGACTAGGCACCTGCCTAGAACTCCAAATTTTGATGGGCGCCTCAGATGTGCTGGCCACACCCATATTCTGAATTGTGGGTGGGGCCAGAGCAATCTATCCATGCAGTAGCTTATACACCCCTTTACAGGCTAGTATTTAACCCCTTGGATGCTAGTAATATCTACAATGCGTTGGAGATCTCTCTAGCAACCAAGGGGCTAAAGCTTTTATGTCCTTGCTTGTTCTAGGCCAAAGGTATATTCTGTGCCAGGAAACAGTGGATGAGACTGGTGGCATGGTCATGTGAGGAGAGGGGTGAGGCCATGGGTGGAGCTAAGGTGTGCCCAGATTGCCTTGCCTATGGGAGCCTGGAATGTAAATCTGGCCCTGAGTGTTTGAGCTGCAATAAATTTTGAATAAAACATGTCTTAGCAGTGGGAGTACCCTTGTTTTATTCATGGCTATAAGATTTACAATGTAATTTTTTTTTTTTTACACATCAAGGGTTACTGTACATTTAATCACACCTTAGTGCATATCCCCCAGTTCTATATAGTACATTAGATGGATTCATGAAATAAATGTTGCTTTCATTTGACTTTATTTGTGGATCAATTCATTGCACACCCCTCTGGCACTCAGAGGGTTAAAAGACACATTTAAATAATTGGGAAGTTTTACTTCTCTCATCTGGGGCAGTTGATTTGCTCCAGAATTGCTCTTGTTTTCTTTTTTTTGCATAATACCAAAATAACAAAGCACATTTTCAGACTAAGCATATACACTATAGTATCATAAACGTGTGTATGTATTTAGGAGAAGGAGCACTCAGGTCTTGTTCCCTTAAAGACTTTAATAAGAAATGACTCTGTCAACATTTCGGTGGGAAGTTTTTGGTTGGCTAGCCGTAGAAATGCTACTTTATGGTGACTTACGTAACTACTTTTTTGTCTGAAAATCAAAAACTTTTGAGCAAAAATGAAAGGCATCTCAGTGCACATCTCTAGAAATGCTTTTACGTTAACAAAGATGTATACATTTATAAATTGTTAATGTTAAAAGTGTGATGTCATTGTGTAACATTGCTAACATAAGTGTAGCAACAATAGTGAATTGGATTGTAAGCTCTTTGGGGTATGGTCCCCTTCCCAATGTATGATTCACTTTGCATTATTAGAAGGGGAAAAGTACAGCAATGATGCTTTTTAGTCAGATACTCTTATCCCTATCCTATAATTTTTGTTTTCGTATTGTACTGTTACTATTTCTGAAAACTGCTGTGTACATGTAAGCTGCTATATAAACATACATACATGCAGTACAGATCTAGGAAGTGCCCCAATGTGGGCCCTGGTGAAAATAATTTTGGAGCCCCAATTCACTCCAAATGACTGATAATCCCTAAACAATTTCTATTTTCATCATTCATTGGACTTCTAAAGTCATCTTGATCCCGGAGTATTGCAGTGGCTGGACCACAAGTAGCTTAGCCCATATGTAGCAAAATGATTATGCAGAACTCTGATTGTTACCAGTATTTTTCTTAGTTTTTTTCAGTATGACAGATTATAAATATACACTTAACTAAGGTTTGGAGATCTTGGTGCATAGGCGTTATAGAATAACATAGGAAATGGAGAAGTGATATCATTGGAGAAGTCATTTCCACTTTAACACCTCTTCATTATGCCTTTTTGAATCTCCCCCCTCCTTGGGGATTATGCACTAAGGAGTTATAAAGAGGTGATAAAGCAGAGAGGACTTCAATTCCTATGTTATTCTATGGAACCTATACACGAAGATTCCTCAAGTTGTAGACATCTTAGTGCATATGTTCTATAGAATAACATAGGAACTGGAGAAGCGATATGACTGACTAAGTTATCTCCTATTTATCACCTCTTTATAACACCTTAGTGCATCCCCCCCTTCCCCCCCGAAGCACACATGAAACAGACATCTATGACTTCCTAACATTTAAATTTAAGAAGAATTAAAATCAAGGTCCGCTAACATGGTTTAAGATCATTTCTTATACTGGAACTATGATGGACCTTTTTCTTGATGCCAGGACACTCAAAGTATCACATTGTTTTAAAGTTTTCTCAGATATGGGGGCTTGTTCAAGAGAGAAATAGAATGGACAGTTTCTAATACATTGAGAAGTAATTAAGCATGAGAGTGATGTCAGTCACACTCTTTAATACTCATGAGTTTGTTATTCACTGCTTAAAATCCTCCTTCCACCCCTTTATCTAACATCAGCCTCTTCTCTAGTGAAGGTGCTGAACAGTTGGTTGCAACAAAATATCTTTCTCTTTAAAGGAGTTTGTTTTCAAGAACTTGCCTTGGAATGTGTCCTTTGTGGAGTAGTCTAGTAATTTTGTTTTATTTTTGTATTGGAACTGTGTTGTAGTTTATAGCTGGATATTTAATATCATTATCTGAAAATGCTTACAGCATGCTAAAGAACTACTCGTAAGCCTTTTTTCTATAGTATATCTCTTTCCAAGTATAAAACTATTACATATAGGGACAGACTAAAATACACTACACCCAGGACTATGATGGACTCCTACCTAAATAAGGGCTACATTCTTTGGCAGGGGATTCCTATTTAAGTCTATGGAGACATTTGTAGATAAAACCAGTGATAAAGTTATCACCTGCAATTGAATCCAGCCCTAAGTCATGTTATCTAAATTAAGATCCACTTATTCCTATTAGAAGGAAAACAAGAGGGGATCATCTAGTGCATAAAAGAAGGCTCAATGTGACCTCCACCAAAACACCATTATACTCACAATATTCTTTACACAGTGGTCAAATAGCATATGGGGAATTCACACTATCCTCACTCAGTGGATACTCTGTAGAATGTAGATGCTGCTCTTCGAACAACCCAGAAAAGAACTCCAAGTTCCTTCAAGAAGCAAAAAGATAGCAAACACAATGTGCAAACAACAAGTTATGTAATTACTTAACTGTAATTATACCAGCTGATACTGGCGATTATCAGTCAATAGAAGTATCACGGTGCCCGTGATTGGTGCTGTTCAGTGTCAGTCACTTGCTGAGTATCATGATTGGCTATCTGTGATTAGCCCTCCTCACACAGCCTTTTTAAACCCAGGCTGAGCACTTCCAGGTTGCCCTTTCGTGGTGTTTCTGACTCCACTCTGCCTGACCTGCTTGTCAGGCTTCTGGGCTTGTTCCTGCTGTACTTGCTGATCCTGTGTTCCTGTGTTCCAGTGTTCCTGTATGCTAGTGTTCCTGTGTTCTAGAGTTCCAGTGTTCCTGTGTTCCAGCACCTCGCGGATTAATCTTACTGAGTTCCTGAATCTCCTGCTCCAGCCGTCGCTCTGGCGACATTGTTCTTCTCGCTGCTGATCATACTTTGTTGGTTTACTCCACTACACCTGGTTGCGATATACATTGTTGGTCCCAGCATGCGGACACTGGTTTACTCCACTAAACCTGGTTGCGATATACATTGTTGGTCCCGGCGTGCGGACGCTGGTTTACTCCACTAAACCTGGTTGCAATATACATTGTTGGTCTCAGCGTGCGGACGCTGGGTTACTCCACTAAACCTGGTGGCGATATACATTGTTGGTCCCAGCTTGCGGACGCTGGTTTACTCCACTAAGCCTGGTTGCGATATACATTGTTGGTCCCAGCGTGCGGACGCTGGTTTACTCCACTAAACCTGTTTGCTATATACATTGTTGGTCCCAGCGTGCGGACGCTGGTTTACTCCACTAAACTGGTTGCGAGATACATTATTGGCTCCAGCGTGCGGACGCTGGTTTGCTCCACTAAATCTGGTTGCAATATACGTTGTTGGTCCCAGAGTGCGGACGCTGGTTTACTCCACTAAACCTGGTTGCGATATACATTGTTGGTTCCAGCGTGCGGTCGCTGGTTTGCTCCATTAAACCTGGTGGCGCTATTACCATTAGTCCCAACGTGCGAACGTTGGTTTGCTCCTGAACATCCAGTACTGTGGTCAGTCGCTGTCCACTTCCTTGCAGTTGTCTGAGTATCCCTGGCAATAGACTCCTGCTGAGTAAGACCTCTATACTTATGCTCAATGCTGTCTTAGTCACCTTACAGCTGGTCTACTCGCTCAGGCTGCCCTGCCCGGTATTGGTGAGGCCGGTAGAACCTTGTAATTCACCATCTTTAAGGTTGCCTTACCCGGTATTGGCAGGGCCGGTAGAGCCTACATTCCGCATTCCGTGGGGGCTGCCTTGCCCGGTATTGGTAAGGCCGGTAGAACCGGTATATGTCATCTCACGGTTGCCTTACCCACTATAGGCAAGGCGGTAGAGCCTGTCATTTAAACTGCCACTTGGTTTGCCTTGCCCGGTATTTAGGCAAGGCTGGTAGAACCTATTATATGTTATATTACTGTTGTATTGTTATGTATGTTTACCCTACGGGGACTGCCTTTAACTGTTAATAAAGTTAAGTTATTTTACCAAACCTCAAGTCTGAGAGTCTTCAAATCTGTGACAGTACGAAAGGGCCATGACCTCAGACACTGAGAGTGACGGTAACGCACAGAATATCCATTGGAGGATGGATATGCACGAGCAACATTTGGATCAGCTACCGGTTGCTATCCAAACTATTCTTGAACGCACGGTACTTGCGGATAAGTCCGGTGCTAACCGGGTGGTCCCGCCAATTCCGACACCGGAGAATGAGTCTAAGCCCTCAGGGGCCGCAGTCAAAGGGTTAACGGCTTCTGCACCCTTGCCGCTGAGATATGACAGGGACCCTCAATTATGCAGAGGGTTTATTAATCAACTTGAAATATTTATGGAATTGACGGCACACGCATTTCCTAGTGATCGCAGCAAGGTTGGGTTCACGATATCCCTGCTGATTGGCAGAGCATTGGCCTGGGCCAACCCACTTTGGGAAAACGCTAAACCTTGTACAAAGAATTTCTGTGATTTTGTGCAATCCTTTCTGAGAGTATTTGAGCCTCCTGGTAGAACTACCTCTGCTGCTAAACGTCTCATGGAGATACAACAGGGCAGGCGCACAGTTGGCAATTATGCCATTGAATTCCGCACCTTGGCAGCAGAGGTAGGGTGGAATAACGAGGCCCTGTTGGCAGCCTTTGCTCAAGGATTGAGTGACCAGATTAAAGATGAGATTGCAGCAAAAGAGTTACCTACTGACCTAGACGATTATATCGAATACGTGATTCTAATTGACTCCAGAATACGTGAAAGATTAACCGCCCGAGAGCGACGAGTATGGTTAAAGAATAATGGGTCCAGTAGCATATTTTGCCCACCCAACCCTCCCTCTGCATCCAAACCTAGTGAACCTATTTCGGAACCAAGTGAACCTATGCAGGTGGGTTTCACTAGGTTAACTAAGGAGCAGAGAAGGTATCGCAAGACACACGGATTATGTCTGTACTGCGGTAAAGATGGTCACCTGTTAAGATCTTGTCCGGTACGTCCGGGAAACTAACACACCTAGGGTACCTTGGGGGACAGGCCCTAGGTGGTGTCCAATCGTCCCCATTGTTGGACACACTTAAACCCACCATACAGGTGGTATTGTCATGGGCACAACGCTTGGTTGAGGTTTTGGCCTTGGTTGATTCTGGTGCAGCTGGGTATTTTATGGACAATACCTTTGCTGAATTGCATGGGGTACCACGGATTCAGAGAGAAACCCCTCTTGCTATTGAAGCAATTGATGGCAGACCTTTGGAACCCGCCCAAGTTACTTTTGAAACGATGCCCTTGTCCATGACTATTGGGGCTCTTCACAAGGAAGAGCAGCAGTTCCAATTGATTAATTCTCCTCACCATGCCGTGATTTTGGGCTTTCCTTGGTTACAGTTGCACAACCCACAATTTGATTGGCAGAAATGTGAGATTGCTGCTTGGTCTCAGTTCTGTATGGATAAGTGTGTTACCCATCCTGTTAAGGTCTTGTGCACCTCCCCTTCACTACCTGATGCCTACCAGCAGTTTAGCGACGTTTTCAGTAAGGGAGAGGCTGGCACCCTACCTCAGCACAGACCATATGATTGTCGCATAGAACTGAGTCCTGGAGCAGTACCACCGAGGGGACGCACGTATCCATTGTCTTGTGAGGAGAACCAAGCTATGGAGGAATACATAGCAGATGCCCTCAGTAGAGGGATCATAAGGAAATCTACTTCTCCGGCCGGTGCCGGGTTCTTTTTTGTTAAGAAAAAAAGTGGCGAACTGCGACCTTGCATAGACTATCGTGGGCTGAATAAGCTGATGGCAAAAAATGCCTACCCAATACCACTCATCACCGAGCTGTTTGATAGACTTAAGGGGTCCTCGATTTTCACCAAATTGGACCTAAGGGCAGCCTACAATTTGATACTATCAGAGCCGGTGATGAGTGGAAAACTGCCTTCAATACGAGATCTGGGCATTATGAATACCTAGTCATGCCATTTGGTCTATGTAATGCTCCTGCAGTATTTCAAGAACTGATCAATGACGTTCTTAGAGATATGTTACAATCTTGTGTTGTAGTCTATCTTGACGACATACTTATCCACTCCAAAGACCTGTCACAACACATCAAGGATGTGTCTGAAGTCTTGCTGCGCTTACAAAAAAATAAATTATTCTGTAAACTGGAGACATGCGAGTTCCACAAAACCAGTGTACCATTTCTGGGGTTTATAATTGGCAAAGACGGCATTGCCATGGATAAAGAGAAATTGACGGCAGTCTTACAATGGCCTAAACCCAAGAGCCTCAAAGCCATCCAACGATTTCTGGGCTTCGTCAATTATTACAGGAAGTTTATTAAAAACTTCTCCTCTATCGTGAAACCTCTGTCTGACCTCACGCACAAGGGCGCTAACCCATCCCTCTGGCCGGTGGCTGCTGAAGAGGCCTTTGAGAAGTTGAAGGTAGCCTTTGCTGAAGCGCCTGTGTTGTCCCACCCTAATCCAATACTCCCCTTTACTTTGGAAGTTGATGCCTCAGATATTGGGGTCGGGGCGGTTCTCTCTCAGCGACAGGTTAAAGGCGGTACACTCAGACCCTGTGGATTCTTCTCAAAAAAACTGACTAGTGCTCAAAGTCATTACGAGATTGGTGATCGAGAATTACTGGCCATTATCCTCGCTCTCAAAGAATGGCGTCATTTACTTGAAGGCACAAAAAACCCCGTTTTGATCCTGACTGATCACAAGAATCTGACGTATCTTTCTGAGGCCAAGAGACTGTCTTCTCGCCAGGCCAGATGGGCACTGTTTCTATCCCGATTCAATTTCGTTGTATCATACAAAGAATGTTAGGGTTGATGCTCTGTCTAGACAATTTGAAGCAGAGGTTGACAGAGAAGAGGTACCAGCCCCTATCATTCAACCCTATCGAATATTGGCTACCATACATACTAGTATTACTTCACCACTAGGGGAGGAGATTTTGGCATCCCAAGCCTCTGCTCCTCATGAGACTCCAGTGGGCAAATGTTTTGTCGCTGAGCCATTCCGTACTCGATTACTTGAGACCTACCACTCCTCTAAGGCTGCGGGACATATTGGTAGGGATCAATTGTTCTGGTCTCTCTCTCAGCTATTTTGGTGGCCTTCTATGAGAGCAGATTGTGCCAATTTTACGAATGCCTGTGCCACCTGTGCCCGTGCCAAAACCCCTAGACATCTCCCTGTGGGCTTGCTTCAGCCGGTGCCTAATGGTGAACGCCCTTGGTCTCACGTCTCTATCGACTTTATGGGAGAATTGCCCAAGTCTAGAGGGTACTCCTTCATATTGATGGTGGTAGACAGGTTCTCTAAAATTGCACATTTCGTACCCCTCCGTGGCCTTCCTTCGGCCAAGGAACTGGCAAAGGTATTCGCTCGAGAAGTATTTCGGTTACATGGAGTACCCAGGGTGCTGATGTCTGACAGGGGGAGCCAGTTTGTGTCCAGATTCTGGAGGGCATTTTGCGAACAGATGGGCATACAGCTATCATTTTCCTCGGCATATCATCCCCAGACTAACGGGGCCGCTGAGAGGGCCAATCAAGGATTGGAATAGTTTCTGCGATGTTTTATGACTGACCATCATGATAATTGAGCCGACTTGTTGCCTTGGGCAGAGTTCGCCAGGAACTGCGCAGTTAATTCTTCCTCCGGGAGCTCTCCGTTTTTGATCAATTATGGGTTCCAACCCTGTCTGCTCCCGGATTCCTTTTAATCACAGCAGATTCCAGCTCTGGATGAGCATATAGAGCAACTCCGTTCCACATGGGCACAAGTTCAGAGGGCATTGGGCCAGTCTTTTCAGCGACATCAGCATCATGCCAATCGCAGAAGGCTACCAGCGGTTTCCTTCCGAGTCGGGGATAGAGTGTGGCTGTCCTCCAAGAATCTAAAGCTCAAGGTCCCATCTAATAAGCTGGCACCTCAGTTCATTGGTCCGTACAAGATCATTCGCAAAATTAACCCTGTTTCCTATGCCTTGGAATTACCTGCTTCTATGCGCATTCATAATGTATTCCATGTGTCTCTCCTTAAACCTCTGGTTTGTAACCGTTATACTACCACACCTGTGAGGCCAGGTCCTGTTGAAGTCGAGGGGCAGGAGAAGTATGAAGTACAAAACATTATTGATTCCCGCAGAGGTAGAGGAGGGGTACAGTATCTGGTGCATTGGAAAGGTTATGGTCCTGAGGATCGTTCCTGGGTAGACAGTAAGGACCTTCATGCACCCAAGTTACTACGAATATTTCATGCCAAATACCCTCAGAAGCCTTGACCCTACTCTGGGAGAGGGGGTCTTTGAAAGGGGGGTACTATCACGGTGCCCATGATTGGTGCTGTTCAGTGTCAGTCACTTGCTGAGTATCATGATTGGCTGTCTGTGATTAGCCCTCCTCACGCAGCCTTTTTAAACCCAGGCTGAGCACTTCCAGGTTGCCCTTTCGTGGTGTTTCTGACTCCACTCTGCCTGACCTGCTTGTCAGGCTTCTGGGCCTGTTCCTGCTGTACTTGCTGATCCTGTGTTCCAGTGTTCCAGTGTTCCTGTATGCTAGTGTTCCTGTGTTCCAGAGTTCCAGTGTTCCTGTGTTCCAGCACCTCGCAGGTTAATCTTACTGAGTTCCTGAATCTCCTGCTCCAGTTGTCGCTCTGGAGACATTGTTCTTCTCGCTGCTGATCGTACTTTGTTGGTTTACTCCACTAAACCTGGTTGCGATATACATTGTTGGTCCCAGCGTGCGGATGCTGGTTTACTCCACTAAACCTGGTTGCAATATACATTGTTGGTCTCAGCGTGCGGACGCTGGTTTACTCCACTAAACCTGGTTGCGATATACATTGTTGGTCTCAGCGTGCGGACGCTGGTTTACTCCTCTAAACTGGTTGCGAGATACATTATTGGCTCCAGCGTGCAGACGCTGGTTTGCTCCACTAAACCTGGTTGCGATATATGTTCTTGGTCCCAGCGTGCGGACGCTGGTTTACTCCACTAAACCTGGTTGCGATATACATTGTTGGTTCCAGCGTGCGGTCGCTGGTTTGCTCCATTAAACCTGGTGGTGCTATTACCATTAGTCCCAACGTGCGGACGTTGGTTTGCTCCTGAACATCCAGTACTGTGGTCAGTCGCTGTCCACTTCCTTGCAGTTGTCTGAGTATCCCTGGCAATAGACTCCTGCTGAGTAAGACCTCTATACTTATGCTCTATGCTGTCTTAGTCACCTTACAGCTGGTCTACTCGCTCAGGCTGCCCTGCCCGGTATTGGTGAGGCCGGTAGAACCTTGACGATACCATCCTGTAGGTTGCCTCACCCGGTATTGGCAGGGCCGGTAGAGCCTACTCCAGTACTCCTTTGGGCTGCCCTGCCCGGTAGAACCTTGTAATTCACCATCTTTAAGGTTGCCTTACCCGGTATTGGCAGGGCCGGTAGAGCCTACTCCAGTACTCCTTTGGGCTGCCCTGCCCGGTAGAACCTTGTAATTCACCATCTTTAAGGTTGCCTTACCCGGTATTGGCAGGGCCGGTAGAGCCTACATTCAGCATTCCGTGGGGGCTGCCTTGCCCGGTATTGGTAAGGCCGGTAGAACCAGTATATGTCATCTCACGGTTGCCTTACCCGGTATAGGCAAGGCCGGTAGAGCCTGTCATTTAAACTGTCACTTGGGTTGCCTTGCCCGGTATTTAGGCAAGGCCGGTAGAACCTATTATATGTTATATTACTATTGTATTGTTATGTATGTTTACCCTACGGGGACTGCCTTTAACTTTTAATAAAGTTAAGTTATTTTACCAAACCTTAAGTCTGAGAGTCTTCAAATCCGTGACAAGAAGGGATTTTTAGAAAGCATACTTAATCTGGATCCTCCACGAGAAGGCATTATAGACTATAGACCTAGGTTTATGTGTAGGAGGGCTGAACTATATATATATAAAAAAAACCTGTATATCTTCTTGTACAAATACAAAGATAGTTAAAGGGATAGTAATGTTTCACAATAAAATCAGCTCCAATTAATCTTAGTGTTTGGGCCATGGAGAGTGTTATTTCAATACTGTCAGAGTTGCAAGAGTACGTGAATGATAAAATATTTCCCTCCTGCCCCTTTTACTGATGTAACACTGCTCAGCTCAGAGCAGCAAGGTGGTGTCCAGATGGATTATAGAAAGGGACAATGTTCAGTTAACAAAAGGGAAAAACCTGTCAATAGGGGCAGGGTTTTCATTATTCTCACAGTAAGAATATTGCCCCTTGCATCTGATGGGAGATGGCTTACACTAGGTAAAAGGGGCGGGAGGGCGAAACTTTATAATTCAATTACTCTTGAACTACAGCTCTGACAGTAATGAAATAACACTCTCTATGGCTCAAATACTATGAATATTAATTAGAGCTGATGTTTATGTGAAACATTACTATCCCTTTAAGGATAACAATTTCTTACAGACTGTAGGTATCCACAAGTTTGGTTTGGTTAGATGGCCCTACATTTTTAACAAGGTTAGAAGTGTAAAATATAATTCTGCAGGTGAGGTGTTTAGAATTAATTATTTTCTGAAATACGCCTCTTCTAATGTAGCATATTTGTTTGATTGCTGTTGCGGGGCATAGAATGTAGGTTACACTACCCAACAACTTAGATCTAGGTTTGGACCAATCCGTTGTAATGTTAAATGCAGGTACATCCTGACATTGTCTCCTTACGCATAATAAAAATCCTGCTTGCCTTAACCCTTTGAGTGCCAGAGGGGTACTAAATGGCTTGCTCTTAGTACATTCTTCCTCTGAAGATTTAGGAGTCCATGGGGGGGAGATGCACTAAAGGTTGATGCTGTGGCGATATGATTTTCTTATTGTGTGTAAAGCACTTCCCCTTTTCTTTGTAAACACATCGCCATATGCAGTAAAATTTATGGATGCAAGGGGAAGAGAAGAGGTGTTTCCAAACTGCTTGCGATGTGGAAGGGATGGCCTCTCTTATGCATCAACAGCAGTAGACAACTCTGAAGTCTGAGAGCATTCTCTCTGCTTTCCCATTTGATCAGTAGGGGAGTGGAGAGGGTCCTTTCAGCACCGCAAGCAGTATAACGTCATTAACCCTTTAAGTGCCAAAGGATTGTGCATTGCACCCCCTTGTGGCACTCTAAGGTTTAGAAAAATACCACAACCAGTACACAATTATCCCCTCAGCTCTGAATTATTTTTCTTAGTCATTTAAGTTGTGCACTCTGAAAGGAACACGGCTGCCATCCGTGTGGGATTTGTGGCTACCAGCTGCTCCCCAGCCTTGTTCCCTTGCCTACTGGTAGCCACAAATGCCCATGGACACTGCCTGGGCAAGGGAACAAGGCTGGGGTGTCAGTCAGTGTATGTTGTGCTAACACATAATGGCGATGTTCCCCATTCTCCCCAACAATGATTATGTTTGAAACGCCGTCCCCACAATAATTGTGTTTTACATGCTGCCCCCCCCCCCAATGAATATGTTCGACATATTGCCACCCACAGTGAATATGATCAGCATGCTGACCCACAATGATTCTCCATTCGACATGCAGCTCCACAATACTTCCCCATTCTGGCATACTTTTTACAATACACACAATCGCTCCCATTGGCTTCCTTATTAAAAAAAATATATATATATATATATACACGCATAGTGTCCTTAATCCTGCACTATGCACCTTTTTTTATACTTATTTTGTTTAAAATAAAATCAGACCTTGCAGGGGGCATTAGGACTCTCTCCCTCCCCCAATAGGATAGGTGATAAACACGTAGACCAGGAAGGCAATCACCACTTTCCTCTAACTTCTCATCTTCAACCCAGCTTTCTACGAATGTCCAGATTGAATAGGAGGATCCCCAAGACTCACTCTCATTATGAGGATCCACCTCAATACCGGTTTGACTAACGTAAGCCTGTACAATTACAGCTATGTAAGTATATGATTTGTTCTTTACAGATTGTGGTTGCTATCTTTGCACAGTGTTTCTGTGCCACCTCCTTTATTTCCTCTTATTCCTTTTAGGATTTATCAGAAGAAAATGTCCAGTTTGCTTCTCTCTGTTTTAAGCCAAGACTCTAAAAGCTTATGTAATAATGTAATACCTAAGAATCCAAGAAAATATAGTCCATGATTTTAATAAACATGATAAAAATGCCAGTTCATTTACAACAGTCAGGAAATGTAAATCCTGGTGCATCCTTTTATGAGCAAAAAGCTGTTCTGATAATAGTTATATTCTGATTAATAATACAGTATTTCACAATGGGAACAGTGTGCAAAAAAAATACCTGAATAAATTAACCCCTTGGATGCTGAGAGGTTTACAATTCCTTTGTAAATCAGTGAATTGAAAACCTTTCAAGCATCAATGGGTTAAACTATTACACAGTAAGAAGTTAGTAAGAGTCCAGCACATATGAGCTTATAACCTAGAGGAAATCAACTGATATAATGCACAAACGGCCTTATGCTGATAGAAAAATATTTGTAATTCTGGAGCAAACTAACTGCACTAAAGGGGGGGACTATAAAATTCCCGTTGATTTAAATGGTGCTTTAAAGCCATTGTGAAGTGATGTTCTAGAGACCTCGTTAGCATTTAAGAGTTAAAAGCCCCATTTACATCAATGGAAATCTGGGGAATTTTTATTTTCCCCTATGGTGCAGTTAGTTTGCTCCAGAATTCCTCATCTTTTCTATATGTGTAAATGGCCACATTTACATAGGTCTCACTAGTGTTTTTCAAATTATCGAACAGATTTACATTGAAGTCTATGGAGACATTTGTAGACAGAATTTTGTAGATAGAACTCTTGGTTCTATGTTAATGTAGCAAGACAAAAAGCTAAAACATTTACTGACTAGATTTTGACTTAAAGGGATAGTAACACTTAATATGTAAAAACATATATATAGTGTTTATCCTACTGAGTAAAACAAGGGTACTCCTACTGCAGAGAGGTGTTGTATTCAAAAGTTATTGCAGCACGTCTCTGCAGAGGGAGTAGGATAAACCTTTTATATAAGACAAGATTCACATCGTTGTTCATATTTTTTTTAATGCCTACAATATTAAACGTAAAATTAACTATTACTATCCCTTTAATTTTTTTAGGTACAGTATCTTAATGGCCTTAAAGTGTTAGTAATGTCCAAAAAAAGTTTTTTGCATATAGAAGAGCTTAAAAAGCTGAGCTATATGCAAAAAAACGTATCTCTCAAACCGCTATGGTTTAAGAAATACAGGCATTTAAAGTTCACTATCTCTGCAGGAGATTCGTGTCGATCGACACGGTGGCGCTTGAGAAGTGCCGCAATCTCGTTACTTACAAGGAATCTCGTCATTGGAATGGTCTAAAATGTGTGCCTTTCAAGCACACGTTTTAGATCGTTCCAATGATGGGATTCCTTGTAAGTAACAAGATCGCGGCACTTCTCAAGCGCCACCGTGATGACCGACACGAATCTCCTGCTGACAGCTTTACAGGAGACAGCTAACTTTAAATGCCTGTATCTCTTAAACCATAGCGGTTTGAGAGATACTTTTTTCTGCATATAGCTCGGCTTTTTAAGCTCTTCTATATGCAAAAAACTTTTTTTTGGACATTACTAACACTTTAAATGTTACAGTGATGCTGTTGCTACACTATCCTATGGATAGATCTGGTCAGTTGACCATAAACTTCCATAGGATGGGGCAGCAACAGCTCTACTGGAACATTTCAGGCCATTGAGATACTTAAAAAATCAAGTATGAGCTGCAATAACATTTGAACAAAGCACCTCTCAGCAGTGGGAGTGCCCTTGTTTTATTGAGGATACACACTACAATATAAATATATATGGGTGTGTTACTAACCCTCTAACCTCTTAAAGCAGAACTACCACCCGACACAATCTTTAGCTTCACTAAGTCCCCATCTGGTGACTAGCTGCTTAGTAGCGCTAGTCGCCAGAATAATTACCTTATTTAATAGATTTTTGCTCTCTTCCCTGGCTGACAGGCAGGACAGAGCACAGACATCTTGCCATTGTGACGTCCGTGCCCCTGCGCTGTCAGTCCCAGTGGGGTCTAGTAGGGGTTGCTAGGAGCCATTTGGCTCCGACTGGGACTGACAGCGCAGGCGCGCAGACGTCACAATGGCAAGTTGTCCGCGCTCCGTCCTGCCTGTCAGCCGGGGAAGAGAGCAGAAATCTATTAAATAAGGTAATTATTTTGGCGACTAGCGCTACTAAGCAGCTAGTCGCCAGATGGGGTCTTAGTGAAGCTAAAGATTGTGTCGGGTGGTAGTTCCGCTTTAAAAAAATTACACTAATGTGCTACTTTAGTTATGACAATCATTTACTAAATTACTCAGATTTTGTTAGCTTGACCTTCAGAAATATAACATTTTATCTTTATTTTTTTCATATAGATGCAGTCTATATATCAAATGGGATTTTAGGAATACATTTTTTCTGTGCTATTAGCATATTTTAGTGGTTGCAGGGGAGAAGAAAATACAGTTTGAAATCGCTAATGCTTAATGGCACATTTTTAGACAGCTACACTCCTAGGAATCTCCTTCACACTGTATAAATGCACTATTTTAATGAGCTTGTCTGGGTCCATTACTGAAGTACTTAATATAAATGTAGATGTGGCTTTCAGACATCTGGACAGCAGGAACTAAATGCAATTATACAACTGCATAAAGCAGCTACAGGAAGCAAATCCCTAACAGGTGTATATATGTGGTATGTGCCTGGCTTATGTAAAGACGTTCTGCATTATTGTTTATTAACATTAGTGGTTGATGAAGTTTTTTTTATTCATGTATAATTTTTTATTGAGTTTCATAAAATCATTATGACATGCTTTTTCTGTAACTCAAACATGAGACAGACCTGAACTATTCCATATAAACTACTGAAATGTCAACCTGTGTATAGTAATGCTCAGATATGAACTCAGTTGTTCTAAGGGGAGTTTTTTTGTTCATTTTTCTATGGTCTAGTTACTTTATAATTTCAGTCACAAATTAGTACAGTTGTGGTTGTTTGTTTGTCCCCCTGAGTGTAGCGAATCTATTAGGTGACATCATGCTTTTTTTTCCCCTGAGTGTGGCTGACATTACCCAAGACATAGTGGCACTCTCTAAGGTATTTTTGGGGCTTGGGAGGCTTAGGGGCACTTACTTGAAAATCCAAAACTGGATCCGAAAGTGTCCCACTCTGTCCATGTTGGGTGACATCACAGTGTTGTAGCTAGACAAGGATATGGGGGTGGATTCCATGTCACAGCCCTCTATTCACTAAAAACTGGTATCTCTCTTTTCCAATAATGCCAGATGATCCATGAACTCTCCCCATTTACTACAATGGATTTAAGAGGAATGGGGGAGGTCAAAAAAGGAGCCCTATGTTAGCCTCCTAAAGGCTCACAAGTAGCATTTTTGGAAAAGGGAGATTTGCCCCCTTTCCAACAATGTAATTCTTCTTGTGGTCCACCTTGATCACATGGCATGACAAATGGGACAAAAAGAAATGGCTATATGAGGTATAAATGGGGATTTAAAGAGGCCACCTATCTTTGTCCTCTCTGCACATTTGGGTACAAAATTAACCTTGATTGGAAGAGGAGTCGCCTCTTTCAAACAAGAATGCACCTTAGGGTACCTGTACCAGGTGATCTCTTGATTACCTTGCAATAATTTAAAAAAAATATAAAAATTTTTGGGGGAGGGCAAAAAAACGCCAACCTTGCCCCCAAAGTTATTTGATTTGAAAGATGTCTTACTATTTTTCAAATGTGGGTGAGCAACCAACATTAGTATTTAGGGTACCTTTACTGAGAATGTGTGGTTAGAAATAGTAATAAAGACAGTCCCTATTTCACTTCCAGGCCCAAGAGAGAACAGTATACCATAATTTGAAATAGCTGGACCCCTCTTTCATATGACTGTAATCCTGAGAGTACTAATTTTGGCTCCAAGGCTTTACGTACCCATAAATCTATATATTTTGCCACGTGCTGTTTTGGGATCCATTCTGAGGATCTGGGATGCCTAATATTGACAGGGTCAAAAAGAGGATTACCCTGTTCATCTAGGATAGTATCTATATCACCAAACTCCTTGTCCCCCAGGTCCAAAACTGAGTCTTCACTAGACATAGAGTAGGATGGGTCTGAAGACTTGTTAGATTGAGAGTTTGATTTCCCGTCTGAGTCGTCTGAGGACGAGAGCACACGGAAAGAATCTGGTTTGGCTGTTTCTTAGATCGTTCCCTCGGTTTGCCATCCTCCAGGGCTGAGGTTCTGTTACGTGGGAGTGACCCACAATTCTTAGTGCCAGATTTACTGGGCAAGTCAATGTTAGAACTTTGAGGTTTTATTTCAGTGGGAAAATGTTTGATCTTCCATTTCCTCTTACCCTCAGTCTGGGGTTGAACTGTTTTATCAGACGTAATTAGTGGAAGAGTATTGGAAAGGGAAATGTTCTGTGGCTGATGATGGAAAATATCTGCTAGGGACTCCGCTAGGGAGTCAGTCATCTGCCCCATACAGGAGGATATGGCAGTGGATATAGTCTTATTCAGAGACTGGTCTAGAATATGTTGAATGTGCTGGTCCTCAGTTCCACTGCCATATTCTCTTGTGAGTCAGAGTAAATAGAGGCATCATCCCCTTCCAAAAAGTGTTGTGGAATTTTATTGCCCTTTGTGGTCCTTTGGGGAGATAATAATTTCCTTTGTGACATAATGGAGGAATGAAGAAATAAATATATATTGATATTGACCCAAAATTATATATAACAAACAATGTGGAGGTAATCCAAGGGTTAATGAAAGTGGGATAAAGGAAAATTCACCACAACTACACAATGAGAGGCAGAACAGCGGTAGAAAGCATCAGGCACCGAAGCAATCAGCTACGTAATTCGTGCATGCGCAGAATGGACTGAGCAATCAAATGCCCAAAAGCAAGATGGCCGCCACACCGGAGCACAAAGCAATCAGCACGAAAGGTAAAGTAAAGTGTATTACAGACTAGCGGAAAACCTAGACGAATAAGAAAGCCTCACATTGCTTAGATAAGAAACGAATAAGGTAGAAGACAAAACCTAAATACCCGTGTTGCAGTAAGCAACGCCAGAGAGGCAGGAACTAAGAGGAAAACCACAAGAATAGGGGAAGAATGTTGTATTCGGAGGATAAGGAATACAGGGTCAAGTTATAATGGTACAACTTCACAGCAGGGATAGAACAGTTAAGTTATAAGTATCATGACATATAATAATAGGAACACTATAAAGGGTCACCTTAAATAAATAGGTGGAAATATCAGTGAATGTAGAAAAAAAAAGAAAACTAGACAGTCATAGTAAACTTTACAGAATTCAAACTACATAAGGCAAGAGATATTACATATATACTTATCTGCTGCCAAGCAGCAAAGAAAGAAGTGATTCTACATGTTAAGAATGATATACACCTGGAGATTAAGGGAATTGGATACTGATATTTGAGGGTGGGGTTATGTTCATCAGGTTTGTTTTACTTTTTAAAAGTTTGTTTGAACTTTGCTGCTAAGAAGTAAAGTAAGAGATGATGCATAATATGAGCCTCCGGGTCTTGCCATAAAATTCTGTTTTGTTTTAAATCGAAACAATAAAAGTGAAGTCTTATGATCTAACTTGAGATAAGGCAAAAGATTCACACTGAAATGGTGTCTGATGTGTCAATGTAAATATAATAAATACTAGTTTTAAAGCCTGTTTACACGGCCCATCACTGGCGGCGCTGCAGTCATGTGCAGTACTGACTGCCCGAACGAGCTGCGGCTGATACGGAGCGGAGGGCTCCGAATTCAGACCATAGACCTCTCTGTGCACCTTCCGGTGTGCAGAGAGGACTCCGGTCTGAATTCGGAGCGCCCTGCTCCCTATCAGCCGTGGCACAGGCAGTCTGTGCTGCGCATGACTGCAGCGCGCGCAGCTGTCTCTACTGCACATGATGGCTTCTGACAAACATACTTAGCGAATTATAGTATAGGATTTAATAAATATATGGCACACATTTTGGGCATATTTTTCTTGTTTCTTTGCATAGTTAATGTATTAGACCTGCGGTGTATTCACATCAATTTCTGCTACTAGATCCATCATATTGTTTGGTTAGACTATTTATTTGTAAATGTCAGAATTTGATGCATACAATAATTTTGTTTACTTTTTGTATATTTAGTTAAGATCTGGTTCTTGCTGCTCTCCTGATTACACATGTATGCAACTATCAGAATACTATCGATAAACTAGCTTGAGCTTGCCAAGATTTTGTGTGTATTGTACATCTATATGTAATGCACAAAGATGAGGTCACTGTAGTAAAATAAATCTGTCTGATTTTTGTTATTCCACAGAAGCTTCTTTCACAAGTTGAAGAGATCTTACTTACTTTTAGCGCCTAGGCTCCATAGAGTAATAGAGGAAATTGAGAGTAGGCAAGACTTGATTTATATCTCAGGAGCCTCCTGGTAAGCTCCAGGCAAGCAACCCCCAAACTTTTCTGTGTTGCTGCCTCTCAATGTAATCCCCTTCTGCCCTGCACTGAAATAGTCCTTATTTGTAACATATACAAGTAGTGGACAAAAGTTTTGGAACGACACAAGTATTGGTCTTCCAAAGTTTGCTGCTTCAGTGTTCTTAAATATTATTGTCAGATGTTACTATGGTATACTGAAGTATAATTACAAGCATTTCATAAGTGTCAAAGGCTTTTATTGACAATTACATTAAGTTTTTGCAAAGAGACAGTATGTGCAGTGTTGTCCCTTCTTTTTCAAGACCTCTGCAATCCGTCTTGGCATGCTGTCAGTTAACTTCTGGGCCACATCCTGACTGACGGCAGCCCATTCTTGCATAATCAGTGCTGGAGTTTGTCAGAATTTGTGGGTTTTTGTTTGTCCACCCACCTCTTGAAGATTGACCACAAGTTCTCAATGGGATTAAGGTCTGGGGAGTTTCCTGGCCACGGACCCAACATTTCGATGTTTTGTTCCCCAAGCCACTTAATTTTTTAAACTTTTGCCTTATAGCAAGGTGCTCCATCATGCTGGAAACGGCACTGTTCATCACCCATCTGTTCTTGGATGGTTGGGAGAAGTTTCTCTTGAAGGATGTGTTGGTACCATTCTTTATTCATGGCTGTGTTCTTAGGCAAAATTATGAGTGAGCTCACTCCCTTGGCTGAGAAGCAACCCCACACATGAATGGTCTCAGGATGTTTTACTGTTGGCATGACACAGGATTGATGGTAGCGCTCACCTTGTCTTCTCTGGATAATCTTTTTTCCGGATGCCCCAAACAATCCAGAAAGGGGTTTCATCAGAGAAAATGACTTTACCCCAGTCCTTAGCAGTCCAATTCTTGTACCTTTTGCAGAATATCAGTCTGTCCCTGATGTTTTTCCTGGAGAGAAGTGGCTTGTTTGCTGCCCTTCTTGACACCAAGCCATCCTCCAAAAGTCTTCGCCTCACTGTGCATGCAGATGCACTCCAACCTGCCTGCTGCTATTCCTGAGCAAGCTCTGCACTGGTGACGCCCCAATCCCACAGCTGAATCAACTTTAGGAGACGGTCCTGGCGCTTGCTGGATTTTCTTGGGCGCCCTGATGCATTCTTCACAACAATTGAACTTCTCTCCTTGAAGTTCTTGATGATCCGATAAATGGTTGATTTAGGTGCAATCTTACTAGCAGCAATATCCTTGCCTGTGAAGCCCTTTTTGTGCAAAGCAATGATGACAGTGTGTATTTCCTTGCAGTTAACCATGGTTAAGAGAGGAAGAACAATGATTTCAAGCACCACCCTCCTTTTAAAGCTTCCAGTCTGTTATTCTAACTCAGTCAGCATAACAGAGTGATCTCTAGCCTTGTCCACATCAACACTCTCACCTGTGTTAATGAGAGAATCATTGACATGATGTCAGCTGGTCCTTTTTGGGCAGGGCTGAAATGTAGTGGAAATGTTTTTTTGATTTCCATGGCAAAGAGTGACTTTGCAATTGATTGCAATTCATTTGTTCAGTCTTCATAACATTCTGGAGTATATGCAAATTGCCATCATCTAAACTGAGGCAGCAGACTTTGTAAAAATTAATAATTGTGTCATTCTCAAAACTATCGCTTACATAAACTAGCAATAACTTAAAATACTATAAAAATGGACATTACATTAATATCTAAACAAGTTAGTCAACTAGAATCATCTGTTTGGTGCAGGGGATTGGGGATGTGCTGGTTGGACCCACAAAGTGGGGTGGTTGGCATTGTGACCATGCTCTGTCTAATGGGAAATCCATCCCAGACTGTAAGTAAGAAATCTTACACATTCGCTTATTGGTAACCACATGCATTAAGTTGAACTGTACAAACAAAGCCCTACCTATGCTGATTTCAAGCTTATATCCCCGTCTAAAGTACATTAGAGAGGGAATCATTTTGATCAGTCATAATGGATGCATCTCTACATTGTTAGATGACCTCTCTATCTTGTTTTTTGTTTTTTTAATTGCTTAGAAAACACAACTTTCAGTAACTAGGAGAGAATCTATTTCCTCTTGATTAAAAAAGGCATTATATTGCATGCATCAGTGTAGCAAGGTGGCTCCTTTACAGATTTAGGACAGGATTACATTTCAGCCAAATGTGCATCAAGCTATTCCATTGCCACTCACATGAGGATTTGCTCTCCTGAATAAGCTTTATTTCCATCCTGAAATGGTGCTGTTGGGACATCTGCACGAGAATCTAGAGAGCAGAAAATTGCTCCCAAATGTCCCTTTGAGTCATCAAATAGTGTGATCCTGCAAATTCAGCATTTGTTATAGAAACTACAAAACAACTGAGGTGAATCAGTTATGTTTTGTGTGTTCGAATCCCTTGCTTGCCTGCATGGGTTGAATATACAAGGAAGTCAAATGTGTGGCAACATATGGTGTAGTTAATTAGTGACCACCCTACAGATGAGCTCTGCAAGGTGTCTATTGCACATTTTTATTTTTAGCACTATTGAGAGCCACAAAGGTTTAACAACATATTACAAAGCAAGACTGATTCTATTTGTAGCATTGACACTGCAATTGAGACATCAGACTTCAGTACATGCAAATGCATTACTGTATCTGATCTTAAAGTGATAGTAATACTTCGTTTTATGTTTATTTTATTTTGTAGGCATTAAAAAAACATGAAGAACGATATAAGTCTTATCTCTCAAAACCTTTATGGTTTAAGAGATATTCACAAGCAAAGTTTCCCCCTCCCGCCCCTTTTACCTAGTGTAAGCAATCTCTTCTCAGATGTGGAACCTGGTTGTAAGACAGAAGGGGACAATCTCCTTTGTAAGAAAACAATGAAAGCCCTTCCCCCCTTGACCAGTTTTTCAGGTTTTCCCTTATCTTAATTGAAGATTGTCCCTCTCTGCAATCTACCTGGACACCTCCCTTCTGCTCTGGCTGAACAGTGTTACATCAGTAAAAGGGGTGGGAGGGGGATACTTTGTCATTGAATTACTCTAGAACTACAACTCTGACAGAATTGAAATAACACTCTCCAAGGTCCAAATACTATGATGATTAATTAGAGTTGCTTTTATTATGAAACATTACTATCCCTTTAAAACTAAACTTTGAAGCAGAAAAGAGACTAAGGTTCATGTTCTAAGAAAATGGTGCAAATCTGAAGCAAACCAGTTGCACTATAAGAAGCAATAAAAATATTTTATTGCCTTAAATTAGGATTTTAACCTGCATTAAAGACCACTCTAGCCTTCAAGGAGATAGACCCATTTCATTCAGTGGAAATGTTCAGAATGATTACTTCTTCCTTGTGATGCATTTTGTTGCACTCCAGCATTGCAGCATCATTCCTTAGCATGCACCTCAGTGAAAGTCTTGATCAACTTCAATGCAATTGCTGAACTGTCTGCTTCACATTATGTTCATCCCCAAAGTGTGCTCCAGAAGATGCTGAACTGCAGGAATGTGATAGCTCAAATCTCAAAAACCTTGTTGTGCATTTTTTGGGGAAATTTCTTACCAATGAGCATTTCAGTTTGAACGTAATCCAGATCTTAGTCAGACAAAAATAAAAAAAAACCACTGAACTGCAAATTAGATATAGATATTAATTTTGTAGCTGCTAAGAATATTATGGGCAAGTTCCTTAGCAAACCCTCCAAAACTGCTAAGACCATTGCCCATGAGGTCCACAGCAGTAAGAGGCATCTGGGTGGATCTGGACACCACATTTATTTGCTTACAGGGTCCTCCTATTATGAATCTCTTCAGCCCAGTAGGTGATCTGGCGGGGTCTAATGATGTAATTGCGCACAAGTGAAGATACCAGCAAAGGTCCTGAAGCCCAATAGTGGCTTTTAAGAATGTAGGTTAGAGCACAGAGTTTGGGGTTGAGCTCTAATAGCGCTCATGTCTCAGCTCCACTGCAGCCTACATATATTTATATATAATATAGATACCAGGTACCCCTAACACACAAACACAGACACACACAACACACTAATATTATATATATCTACACACAATATACACACAAACACTACACGTAAAATGCTATACGACAAATGCGAAGCACAATAGACACAGCACTATACTATACTCCAAACGCTATATGTACAACGCACAACTATATGCGCCAAATGAAAATATTATACTCCATACGTCAAACGCTATACATGATACAGCAAACACAATATGCAAAACGCCCCAAATATTGTAAGCTATATGCTAAATGCCACACGCTACATGCAAACCTCAATATGCCATATGGAAACAGCTATACGTCAAATGCTATACGCCAAAAGCGATGCAAAATTCGCCAAACGCTTTACGGAATTCATCAAACAGTATATGCCAAAAGATATGCGCAATTGCCCAAACCCTATACATAATTCGTCAAACATATATGCAACACAACAAACACCAAATCCTATACACAATTTGCAATTCACCAAATGCTATACCCAATTTGCCAAACGCACCACGCAGTTCGCTAAAAGATATACACCAAACGCTATATGCTATTTACAAGTCGCTGAACGCAATATGCAATTTGCTAACTGCTATATGCATTTTGGCAATGCAATTTTCCAAATGCAATACGCAATTCGCCAAACGCTATACACCAAACGTTATACACAATACACCAAATGCTATTTGCCAAAAGCTATACGCAATTAATATAACACTAAAAGGGATAAGAACTGATAATTGAACAAGCCACTCAATAAAGCAATTATTGTTTTATTAACCGAACTGGCATCGCCGTGCCAAAATTGATAGATTTTGAGGGATTTGAGGGATATAGGGATTAATGTGGTAGAGACCTCCACAAGGAGGCAGGACACACTGATGAAACTCCATCACATTCTGCCCTATATAGCCCTCCCAACAGCCAGCTAGTTCGATGTATGTGTAGCAAAGCTGGGAGGAAGTAAGAACAGAACGAGTCAAGAAAAGGCAGGGTACCCAAACCCAAGATAATGAGAGTTCTCATGGTAGGATGCCCTGCATCCCTAAATTTGGGTAAGAGAAAAGGATTTATAGATAAGTAAAAAAAAAAAAATTCTCTTTTCTTCCAGGTCTCTAGAGTAGCACACATAACAGACAGAGAGAGAACTCCACCTCCAACATAGGACAGGCAAAAGATTATATGAATTTATAAAAATAACTTCCACCCTCAACAGTTTTTTTCCTGTATTCCTTGACAGTTTTATTTGAGGAGCTTGCTGGGTACCTTTATTGGCTCCATCCAAGTCTTTTTAATGTGGGCAGTGCTGGAGGGGCATATTTTCCCTGTATCACCCTTCTTTGTATTGAGGACCCCACTGGGTCTCACTGCTTGTAATGGCACACTCCAGCGGGTAGTGTGTTCAGCATCCTGGTCCTGTAATCTTTATAGGAAGAGGTAGCCCCAGGTTTTGACTTTTAGGACCTTTTTAGGACACTTATGCGTTCCAAGCTCCAACAGTCACTCTTTCTTTATATGCTGGAGGAAGTGGGTACCCCTCCAAAGGCTGCTGTTATGGAATCATCATTTGGGCTATATTAGCCTTCTGTTTTTGGTGGCATCTCCAGCAGCCTTTCCCCCTGGATAGACAACAGTTAACCAGGATGGCTCAAGACTATCTTTGGTTTATACAGTAAGTCAGAGATAATTGATTTCTTGTGATTATATGTATGCCTCCCTTTTACAGTTTATTTTATTTAAATTATATTCTGATTTCTCGAGATGGATAATCTAGGAACATCTCTTTGTCTTTGCAAGAAAACCCTGGAAGAAGAATACCACAACAGTACTTGTTGGATATAAAATCCTAATTTTCAACCCAGACTTTTGCTCTTCAGGGGCTAGGACTTTTGGCTATGGTGTCTATGATTAATCCATTTACCTTCATTGATACTAAGAAAATGGAAGGTCTATGTGTGCGGAGGAAGAAGAGTTTGGCCTATCTTTTTCAGTAGTAACCAGATCTCTTGAATCCGCTTATTAGGCCTAAGCTACTACAGATTCAAATGACTGAAGAGGAGGGATATAAGGAAGATATCTTTCTCTTAATTGCAGAGGGTGTGAATTATGTGTTTATGTAAAGAAATAGAAAAAATAGAAGGGGCACCAATAGTGCTTTATCACAAATAAAATGAGTAATAAATAACAAAGTATATTGCACTCATTTCTTTGTGGCTGAGATTCCAGTATAAATCGGTCCCCAACAAAACAGGCAGGCGGAGATCACAAACCTGTCTCTGCTCAGGGACTCTTCCAAAATCCAAACAATTCAAATATTAGAATAATGCTGCTCCTTCATCAAGATTAAAAATATTTCTTAGAATATTTAAACACCACAGACCATTACGCATTTCATGGCTTTTTCAAATGTATGGTGTATGGCTTAAGCCGAGAAACTCTTAATGGTCTGTGGTGTTTTATATATTTTAATAGATTTTATATTTTTTATATTTGATGGAGGAGCAGCGTTATTTAAAAAAAAAAAACATGGTTTTTACTCAGTGAGGTGTCATTTCTGTGAAGAGGATCAGCCAGATTTATCTGTCTTAACCCGCTGAGTGCCATAGAGACACACACATTTTCTTATAGATATTTCCTTTTCTTCTGTGTCCCCTTCACGGCAATATAATCAATGGGTAATGTCTCCTCCTCATCGGCTGATGTAGGACGAACCAAAAAACTAATTAAGGATGCCCAACCTCCCTTTTGTCACTCAACTTTTGTCAGAGCTAAAAAATATAACACAAATACATTAGTTAAGGACAGGGGGTGCCGTGAAAGGGACACAGAAGAGAAAGAAATGTCGGTAGGAAAAATTTCTCCTCTTTTTCTGTGTCATATTCACGGAAGTATAATCAATGGGATATACCAAAGCCCCAAAAAACAAGGGAGGGGAAAATTAGGATCAAGAAACTAGTATCCAAGGACACAGCTGCCCTACTGTGTCTGGGCAACACTTCTACATGTATAATAAGGTACATGTAACTAGAATACATTTAAATATATATGAAGATCTCACCATTTCTTAGACAAAGCTGCTTTCACGACCTTCCTGCAAAATTTAGCTGTCATTGATGTCTGAACTTCTAGACAATAGTGTTTAATGAAGGTTGATATAGAGGACCAAGCAGCAGCTTTACAAATTTCTTCTGTAGTTGCAGAATTCGTTGATGCAGTCTGCTATCCTGCGCGCAATAGATGCTTTTGATGCCTGGGAACCTTTGAATTTGCAATAAAAATTTTCGAATAGTGCTTCTGATTTTCTAAATAAAGGTGTATGTTTTAAGTATTCTTGAACACACCTCAAGAGATCCAATTTATGAAGGTGTTCCTCCTCATTCTTTGGATTAGAAAAAAAGGCAGGAAGGATTATCTCCTGGTTGAGATGAAGAGATGAAATGACTTTTGATCTAAAGTCCTTCTTTGTTCTAAGTACTATTTTATCTTGATGGAATATCAAGCATGGTTCTTTTGATGAGAGGGCCTGGAACTCTCTCACTCTTCGGGTCGAAGTAATGGCAACTAAGAAGGCAGTTTTTAGTGTCAGGAACTTTGTATGAATTTCCTGTAAAGGCTCAAACTTATGAGAAGATGCTAGTTGATTAAGAACCAAAGAAAGATCCATCCCATGGAGGTACGATGTCTTTGATTCTAGGCCTAATCTTTTCCACCGCTCTTAAATCTTTTGACTAATTCATCTTCTGCAACTGGTTTTGCCAGACAAGCTGAAATGGCCGACACCTGAACCCTTAAGGATGAAGGCCTCAGTCCTTTTTCATCATCTTCTTGCAGGAAACTTAAAATTTGTGCAGATGAAATGGTGAGTCTGTCAATCTTCCTATCAGAACACCATTTTGAGAATATTTTCCATACTCTGTTGTAAACAGCAGAGGTGGAAGGTTTTCTTGCAGATAGAATGGTGTTAGTCACAGAATCTGTTAAACCTCTGAGTCTCAGGGAATTCCTTTCAGCCTCCAGGCTGTTACTCTCAAAAATTCCAGATTGTTGTGCTTTACAGGACCCTGGACCAACAGATCCAGTCTGAGAGGTAGAGGCCAAGATCTGTCTGTGGACATGTTTACTAGTTCCGGATACCAAAGCCTCCTGGGCCAGTCCGGGGCTATGAGAACAATATTTATCTTTTCTTGTCTGATCTTCTTTAACACTTTCAGAGTCATGGCTATTGGCGGGAATATATATGCCAGCTTGAATTCCCATTTTTGTGTCATGGCATTCGCTGCCAGCGCCTAGTGATGTCTGGTTCTTGAGAAAAACGCCTGGCACTTTGTATTTTCTGCTGATGCCATCAGATCTACAGCTGGTTGTCCCCATCTTAGGGCAATTTGGTTGAATACTTCCTTTTTTAGTACCCACTCGCCTGGATCCAGACTTGTTCGATAATCTGCTTGAAGATTCTGACTCCCCAGAATGTGAATTGCTGATATTGATTTTAAGTTATTTTCTGCCCACAGAAGGATTTTGCTTGCCTCCACGTTTAGTAATCGACTCTTGATTCTTTATATACAAGACGGTTGTCATGCTGTCTGATATCACTTGTACATGCTTGTCCTTGATGAATGTCTTGAATTTCTTTAGGCAGAGAAAGACAGCTCTTAGTTCCAGGATGTTTATGTGGTGGAGTACCTGTTCCCTCCTGAACCACAGGCCCTGGGCTGATTTGTTGTTTAATTGTCCTCCCCGTCCCTTGAGACTCACATTCGTCGTAATTTTTCCCATTCTAGTTTTTTTTATAGTTGATCCCTTGGCAAGATTTCTGGGAATTGTCCACCAGGCTAGATTTTTTCTTACTTTTGGATGCATGGAAATCTTTTGACTTATATCTGCTGGATTTTTGTTCCAATGAGATAGGAACCACCTCTGAAGAGGCCTCATATGGAACTTTGTCCAAGGTGTCACTTGTACTGCCGATACCATAAATCCCAGAATGGTCATGTGTTATTGTGCAGTGAGAATCTTCAGTCTTCTGAACTGCTCTACTTTCGTAGTGATCATTTTTATCCTGTTGGGAGACAGAGATATCATACTTTTGGCCGTATCTATTGATAAACCCAGAAACTGTAACTGCTGGGTTGGTATCAACTGACTCTTTTGATAACTGATCAACCATCCTAATTCCTGTAGATGATTGATTGTTGCAATCTTCTGTTGGTCTGTCTGGATCCTTGATGCTGATATTAGCAAAAGGTCATCTAGATATGGCACTATCTTGATTCCTTTCTTCCTCAATGGTTCGAGGGCTATTGCTAGGATTTTGGAAAAAATCCTGGGCGCCAATGTTAGCCCAGATGGTAGCACTTTGAACTGCCAATGATGTTCCTTTCTGGAATCCCTGTTGAATCCGTATATGGTAGTATGCGTCTTGCAGATCTATAGTCAGAAGATGTGTGTCCGGAAGGAAAACTTGAATTATGGATGCCACTGTTTCCATCTTCAAGGACTGATGTATTATGAGGGCATTTAATTCTTTTAGGTCCAGAATTGGACGGTATCCTCCTGTAGTCGTGGGGATTATGAATATTACCGGGTACCAGCCTTTTTTCTTTTCCTGTAATGGTACAGCTTCTATGACATCCTTGATGAACAAGTCATGTATAGCCTTTTCTAGTTCTAAGGCTTTTACTGGATTCTCCGGAGGTTTTGATGTTCTGAATCTGTTTCTTTGGGGTCTGAGCATGAAGTCCAGTGGGCACCCTGCCTCTAATATTCGATGTGTCCAACAGTCCAGGCTGGTTAACCTTTTCCATGAAGATACATACAGTTTCAGATGACCCCCCCACACACACTGGAACTGGAGACAGGATCCGCTGGTCTTCAAGGAAATTCTTTTTTAAATTGTTTTTTGCAACACCCTTCCTTTCTGAAGGGTGCCTTGGATGATTGAGCTGACATCTGCTTTCTAGTGTCATAACATCTAGAGGACTGGAACTTTCTTTCATTACAAAATGAATGCCTCCTATTCCTTAGGGATGAATACACCGGGGATGATCTGTCTGGAGGGAGAAAGGAGCTTTTTCCACCTGTTACCTTTTTGATAATCTTGTCCAGTCGTTCACCAAACAGAAGAGATCCTGTAAAGGGTGGGGAAACTAGCTTGCTCTTGGATGCGGCATCAGCTCCCCATGTTCTCAGCCAGAGAGATCTTCTTGCTGTAACTGAGAGTGATGATGTTCTGGCAGCCAACCTGATGGAATCTATGGATTCTTCACAGGAAAATCCTACTGCTTCCTTGATGGTAGCCACCTCCTTTAGCAATTTTTATCTTGACACCGAAGACTCAATATGATACTTCAACTCAGATAGCCATATTCTGGTAGATCTAGCAATACAGGCTAATGCTGTTGCTATACTCATACTTTGACCCACCAAGGAAAACAGTTTCTTTAAGGCACCTTCAATTCTCCTGTCCATGGCATCTTTAAGGAAGGACCCGTCTTCCATAGAGACAGTTGTTCTCCTTGCAATCTGTGCTATAGAGGTATCAATTTTAGGTGGAGAAACCCAAGTAGCTGTTTCTTCTTCCTTAAACGGGTACATCTTCTGTACTCTCTTGCATGTTGTTATTCTTCTATCTCCCTTAGACCATTCTGATTTTATTAGGTCTGAGACTGAATGATGCACAGGGAAGGTAGGTATCTCCTTCTTAGTACCTAGAAAGGCTGTATCTAAAATCCCCTGTGGCTTAGACTCATCAAATAATCCTAAAGACTTCCTCATCAGCTTAAAGGGATAGTAATACCTAAAATGTAAAAAAAAATATGTTGTAGGGTTTATCCCCCTGAGTAAAACAAGAGTACTCCCACTGCTGAAAGATGTTTCATTCAAAAGTTATTAATTTTCAAAGTTGAATTTTTTAGGTGCAATATCACAGTGGCCTGAAATTGTACAGTGGCGCTGTTGCTACACCATCCTATGGAGATTTATGGTCCTGAGACCAGAGCTGTCCATAGGATCGTGTAGCAACAGCGCCACTGTACAATTTCAGGCCACTGTGATATTGCACCTAAAAAATTCTACTTTGAAAATTAATAACTTTTGAATGAAACATCTTTCAGCAGTGGGAGTACTCTTGTTTTACTCGGGGGGATAAACCCTACAACATATTTTTTTTTACATTTTAGGTATTACTATCCCTTTAAGGAATGAGTCAAAGGTACCCTCATCCTCATTCTGAACCTCTCCTTCCTATGAGGATTGGAAGAAAATTTCCATAAGGTTTTCTTCTTCAATTACTTGGGCCCTTGATTATGTACCTTATTCAGGATCCTCAAATCTCTGTTTCTTCCTGGGTTGAGATTGCATTGCAAGGTTTCTTACATTGAGGCTTTCATCCAGGTGAGAAATTCTTGGAACTGACTAAGAACTTCAGTAATAACATTTTTCTTAAGGCATTCAGAACAAAATTTAGCATCAGTTGATATCTTATTTTCACATCCTGCACAATTCTTAGTTTTATGACTGGTCTCTTTATTTTTAACTTCAGGGGCAACTTTCTGTTTATTAGTTTTGGGTGTAGCAATGGAAGTATGAATAAAATATAACTTTTAATACAAATTTTTAAAACAAGAAAAGGTCCTATAAGATTTTGGCTACATGTACCCCCCCAGCATAGTCAGAGAACATAGACACACATGCTGTATTTCTTCCTATACTGGGCGTGCGTTCCAGCTTGGAACGCAGAGGCCCAACCGAAAGATTTCAATTTAGAAAGGCATAAATTCAAGGAACTCACCCTCACCATCAAAATTGCTGCCTGTGCGCTACTGTGGAGGCTAGCTGCATGCTCCCGATATGTATTTCCATGTCCCGTTATCCGGACTGCAAGTTGCAAACACACCCGGTCCCTTGATCCTTGACAGGGCTAGAATGCTGCAGATAGCCAGAAGCGCGTCACCGGAAGCCTGCTGATCACATCCGAGAATATGATAACTCTACCGGGAGATATTTCTCTTTGCCAGGCAGGCTATTAAGCCAAACTTGGTCCTCGGGAGGAATGGACACTCCCGGAGGGGACGGCAATGAATGCGGCCTCATTTTTAAGGTAGGATAAATTTCATAGCTGGATATAAACTAATTTAATAATTAATCTAATAGTAACTCCAAACAGAGCCACTACACTCCCACACCAGCTGAGTGTAGGGCCAAAAAGACTGATGAAAGGGAGGTTGGGCATCCTTAAGTAGTTTTTTGATTAGTCTTACATCAGCTGATGAGGAGGAGACATTACCCATTGATTATATTGCCGTGAATGGGACACAGAAGAAAGTACTATTTTTAGCAGAATTCGTTTTTCCATTATTCCATCCAGACTATAGAGATTGTACCCCAAAGCAAAATCAGCCCAGTGCTCTAAAAACCCAAAGCCCTCCTTCTTACAACAAGACTTCAGCCATGCATTAAGCTCCCTAATCTCCAGCTGTCTCTCTGGTGTAGCGTATGGCACAGGTAGTATCTCTGAGAATAGTACCTTGGAGATCCATTTCCTAATCATACTCCCTAAATCTTTAAAATTACCTTTTAGGACTCTCCATCTTCCTCTTACTTTGTCATTGGTACCAATATGCACCAAGACAGCTGGATCCTCTCCAGCCCTCCAAATAATCTGTCCACCCTGTCTGCAACATGCCGAACTCGGGCACCAGGGAGACAGCAAACTATTCAGTTGCTGTGATAAGAGCCACAGATTACCCTATCTGTTCTCCTAATAATAGAGTCTTCTACCACCACAACCTGCCTAGGCTTCTCTTCTGGATCACCTCTATGCTGGAGGAGCTGTTGTCCCAGCTGATAGAGAGAACAGTTTTCTCCAGCAATTCCACTTCTGAGTCTGCCTCCCCAACATTTTCACTTAAAGGAATAGTGATACTTTATATGTAAAAAAATATATGTTATAGTGTTTATCCCCCCCGAGTAAAGAAAAGGGTACTCTCAATCCTGAAAGGTGTTTTATTCAAAAGTTATTACAGCTCAAAGTTGAATTTTTTTAGGTGCAATATCACAGTGGCCTGAAATTGTACAGTGACACTGTTGTTACACCATCCTATGGACATATCTTGTCCATAGACCATAAATCTCCATAGAATGGTGTAGCAACAGCACCACTGTACAATTTCAGGGCACTGTGATATTGCACCTAAAAAATTCAACTTTGAGTGTAATAACTTTTGAATAAAACACCTTTCAGCAGTGGGAGTACTCTTGTTTTACTCAGGGGGATAAACCCTACAACATATATATATATTTTTTTACATTTTAAGTATTACTATCCCTTTAAATGAGCAAATTTATTGGGATGGAAACATTCAGGACTGGCTGCCCTCCTTCCTCATCCCTCCAGCATTGCAACCACATCTGTCACTCAACTATGTGCCTGGTTCCCTTCTGGCTTATCTCCTCTCCCTTTGCTAGGTGACTCAGCTAAACTCTGCTCAGTAATCAAAAGATTGCTCTCAAGTTTGCCCATATCTCTCAGTGTTGCAATATGCCTTTCCAGATCTCCAGTCTGAGCTTTGAAAGAGGCCGCTTGCTCACACTTACCACAGCAATATGGACCCTGGAACTGATGCTCCAAGCATGCATACATATGACAAGATGTGCACTGAGTGAGATCTCCAAGCTTGCTCTTCATGTATGGTGCGAATGTATGCCCTTAAAAATTCAAACAATTAATTTACCTTTGTTTCTCTAACTCTGTGTTGCACTAACTGCTGTGATGCACCAACTGGCCACTAATCCTATATAATAATTCTCTAAGTTGTGTGTAACGCCCGACATACGTAGTAGACACTGCTGCGCGTGCGGCAGTCATGCGCAGTACAGACTGCCCGCGCCGCGGCTGATACAGAGCTGGGCGCTCCGAAGGAGCGTCCAGCTCTGTATCAGCAGTGGTGCGGGCAGTCTCTGCTGCGCGTGACTGCCCCGCGACCGGCTGCCAGAGGCACTGTGGCCCGTGTAACGGGCTGTTCAACTAGTAAAAAAATAAAGCACTTTTGAATGAAGCACCCTTACTGTGTTCCCCTGGGCAATTCCCTGTGTTTGAATCCCCTGCTGTTTAAATTCACAACACTTACCACACTTTAGGACTTATACACTGATGCACAATCCACACGTTCAAGTATTCACTGTCTTCTGCCTAATAAAGCAGAAAACCAGCAATTAACCACTCCCACCACACCAGATTGAAATCAACCCCTTGTGCAAATGCAGGGGAGGGAGAAAAAAGGGTTTTGATTTTTAACCTCTCCCTTAACACACTACACCACACATAAAAATACTTATTCAATTTCTGCAGCAAATATCCCAAGTTTAGCTTTCAGTTCACAGACCACTGATCAAAACTGGGCAGCAGACTTTTCATCAAAGAGCACACTTTAGTCTATGCCCTTTGAAGGGAACTTCTTATTCGGGAAGGAGTTAGACGCATTACTTCATTCCTTATCTGAAGAAAGAAAATTCCTTCCGCAAGAGATAAGGATCTACTCCCAGATGCAGATTTTTTTCTCCATTCACTGGTTATAGGAAGCCACCTAAAGAGAAAGGGCAACTAGTAGACTTTTTTTTTTTATTTTTCTAACAGTAGCAGATGCCGCAAAAAGACACCTTGTAGAAAGCTGCAATTCTGACACAAAGCCTTTTTTTCCATTAGGAGGCAGACTGTCATTTTCTGCATTAGTGGAATAAGGTTAACTTTGTCTTTTGGGTACTGAACATCATTCAAGAAGGTTACAGAATTCACCTTTCCTCCCCTACCCACATCCATTATTACCAAAGTTCCTCATGCTACTCATTCTCGCTTCCCCCCCATTCAGCTGTTCAAGAACTAATCCTTTCTAGCTTCAGATCCAGAAGCCTTCCAAGAGAAAGGGACATATGCTGCCCTCTTCCTTGTACCCAAATGTTCAGGGGCATTTAGTCTAGTAGCAGATTTGACCTTTCTAAATCACTTCATATCCAAATAATTCAAAATAGAAGGAAGCCAATCAGCAGTAAATATTCTGTGATGGTGACCTTAGAACTTTAGGATGTCTATTATCATCATGTGCCCGTTCACCCATGAATAGTAGATGTTCCTTTGAATAGCTATTAAAAACGGTCCATTTATGCATCATTTCCAATTCACATCTCTGCCTTTCAGTCTTTCATTTGTGCCAAGTGTCTTCACAGACTTCATATTAGCAGTAGCTGCCTACCTACGGGAATGGATCGTTGCTTTAGTTCCACACCTAGAAGACTGACTCCATCCAGCTGGTTATAAAGACTCTTCACACCCTAGAATGGCAAGTAAACCACATCAACCCAGACCTCCTTCCATCTGGAAGAAGAGATTTCTTTGTTTGATCATAAACTCGGAAAACTTTTTTCCAGAAGACGGAATATTGCAGATTATCTCTCATATTCAGCTTCTGACACTAGTAGATCTACCTCTAAGAAAACTTATGTCCTGAGCCTCATGACAGCGACTACAGATACAGTACCTTGAGCCAGATTCCACACAAGACGTTTGCAGCATCTAATCCCATCCTTATGGAACTGGCATCCAGCACTTCTTCACACTTAAACGTGCATCACACATCTGTTCCAGTTATTCTTGGCATGATGGAACAGGATTAACCTTTCCAAAGGCCTTTCCTGGAAGGGTAATTATGACCACAGATACTAGCAGGACAGGATGGGAAACTGATCAAAGACAGATCTTTTCCAGGTTACCAGATACAATCAGAGAGAAAGCTTAATTTCATCCATATGAAACGGCTTGCAGCACAGTCTGTGATCGGGAGCCAGGCAGTAATAATTTCACCGGACATTACAGCAGTGTTATATCTATTTCATCAAGGAGATACAAGGAGCCTTCTTCTACTTCTCTGGGCTGGCAGATTGAGCAGGAGAGATATACCAGGATGAAATGTCACTACATCAGGGGTTCTTCCTTTCTTTGGTGTAGAAACTGGAGATGCCTCAGTGAGATCTGATGGCAACCAGAGAAAATGCAAAGGTTCCAATGTTCTTCTATCTGTTTCCCCAAGACCATGCAACAGCAGTGGATGTTCTCATTTAAGTCTGATCTTTTAACCTTGCTTATATCTTTCCTCCTCTGAGGGTCATTCCAGTTGCTCTGAAGAAGATCATATAGGACAAAATGACTGTGATTCTTATTTATCCCTATTGGAGAGGATGGCTTGCCCTGCTGAACACCTTGTCAGTACAGGATCCAAAATTGCTTCCCAAGAGGAAAGACCTCTTACATCAAGGCCCAGTCCTGTAATCCTCAACAGTCAACCTCAACCCGACTGTTGTTTCCCAGCTTTTGAAGGCCCAAGGAGTATTGGAAGAAGATATTAAGCTACTTCAGAAGACTCATAAGAATAGTACTTATTCATCACAGAACAGGAGTTGGACAATGTTTTGCCTCTAATGCAAGGAACCTAATTTAGAGCTTTCATCTCCTTCTGTCCCTAATATTTTAGACTTCCTGTCTGAAGGATTTGCAAAGGCACTAAGCACTAGTTATCTAAGAGGACAAATAGAGGCCTTGAGTAGTTTCCTAGAGCAACTTTTGCAGAGCATCAGCTTATTCCGAGATTTCTCAGATCTGCTGTCTGCATCAGACCACAAATCCCTCCATCTGTTCCTCCATGGGACCTTAACATAGTACTTGTGGCTCTACTGTTGAATCCATTTGATCCCTTACAGTTCTGCACTCTCATGTTTTTATCCACAAATACAGCATTTTGATTGCCCCTACTTCTGCAAGAAGAATGGGAGTGCTCCAGGCTCCATTTATTCCACATCCATCCATCATATTTAAACAAGAATAATTTCTCTACAGTTGTCTCCTGAATTCATAAGGTCTTATGATCTCATCCACTTTCCAAAGGAATCGAGAGATAGGTCTACAATCATTATTTCCAGATCCTCAATCAGATAATGAGAAAGACTTGTATTATCTAGATTTCAAGTGATGTCTTCAGATTTATCTGTGGAGAACCCAACCGTTTCTAAAAACCTCATTGTTTTGCGAAAATTCTTTGGTGCCTCTAAAGAATCCAATGCTTCTAAATCAACCATCGCCAGATGAGTTTATTTAGCAATCAGAAAAAGCACAAGATTTAGAACAATGTTCAATCACAAATGTTCATTCTATCGTAGCTATTGTGGAATCATAGCCTGTGAAGGCAGAAGCTTCAGCAGAGAAGATTTGCAGAGGCGCAACTTGAAAAGTGTCCACACCTTCAGAAAACACTGCCCTTTAGACTTACAGGCTTCAAGAAAGACTGCTTTTGGCCACAAAGTCATTCAAGCAGTTTTATATATGGGATATACACCCTGAGCAGGTAGCCTGTCATGGAATGAAGAATGTTTATATTAAGGTTTTTATCATTTTTGGCTTGTTAGCTTTGAGAAAGATGTAGTAAACCGTGTAACCCATAAGCGTTCAAGCCCTTTGTCTATATGTATACATTTTAAGTGCATTTTCTTATGATTTGTACAAAAAAAAAAAAAAAGAGCCTTCTCCTGTGAATGCTGTGGTACACCTGAGAACACCCCAGTTATTGAAGGTAGGCACGAACGGGTATATGCTCTCAATATGCCTGTATGTTAGACTGACTGATATCAGCAACCCAACCATTCTAATGTGTGACTATTCATTTACTCACTTGTATTTAGTCATACTCTGACATTGTTGCACCATTAGGCACACCTCTTCTTTTGGAGATATTTGTGCCACTTTGAGGAGCATGCATGTTGGAAAGAGAGCAGCCTAAACAGCCAAAATATCCAGTGATCCTGCTACTGGCGGCAGTGATTAACACCAGATGCCCATTTGCTGGTCTTGACATATGTTATTGACCAGTCACTACAATTGTGAGTGCGCACCCGTAGGGGGTTTGGTGGTTGTCCAAGATTGATTTAATTGATACACACAGGGGCACCCTTTGTTTGTTGTCCCCTTTTTTCTTTCTACACAGAGTTGAAGAGCCTCTGAACGAGCACCCAAATGCCGGGATCCAGAAGCTGGTGAGAGATTGCCATGCCGTTTTCTACACCCTGAATGTGAACAGCTGAGAGAACTTGCATGTGAGAATCATTTGAACCTTGGCCCATGCGTCCACACTCCTGGTCCCTCCCTCGAAGTCGATTTAAGCGACAGATTGAATCTGCATCAGAGATCCTTGGAGAGACCACAGACAGGCAGTGCAAGGGTTAACAACCCTACCGATGCCAAAGGCGGAATAAAAGCGCCGCAGAAGCAATAAGGAAGATGTTACTTGCAACCAAGTCAGCCCTGGAGTGCACTATTGGCAATAAGGTCCACATACAAGATGACTGCCAGATAAAGAGGGACATACTTACAGGACCTATACACTCCTTAAATCCTTTCTTCAGTATTCAGACTCCTATTTAGAAATAGATAATCATTATAGAAGATAGGAGGGAAACTGGCTATGGGCATAAGCCACCCTCCATAGATCCAGTTCTGAAAGTTCTGTGCACTGGTTAATCCTTTAAAAGGAAGCCAGGAATAGGAGTTTGCCTAATGGGGGATTATACAGACCCAGGAAAAATAAAAAAAAAAGTCTAGCTAAGAGAGCTTTGCCCTGCTTCCATACCTTGGGAAAGCACTTTCCAAATGGGGTAGAGTGAAGTAGTGCAAGATGTGGATCTCCGCCTCAGAGAGCTCTTTTAACAAGTGCCCTATGGTACCTGCACCACCATAGGATGAAAGAGAAAATATGTATCAATAAAAAGATTTTCATTCAGGAAAAAAAAATGTCCGATACTCCCGAGGACACTAAAAAAAACCAAAACAAATAGTTGGCTGTTGGGAGGACGATATAGGGAAGGAGTTTCATTATTGAGTGCCCAGCCACCAGGAGGCAGTCTTCACACCACACTGATCCTTACATCGCTAAATTAATGCAAGAGGGAAGAAAAGTAGTTGCTAATATGAACTGGAGGGGATCTCAGGCTACTTCAAGGGGAACTACCACCCCAACACAATGTACTCTCTAGGTCTTTGTCTTCCTAGCGTTATTAGCAATCCATAGTTAGTTTTCACCAAAAAAGAGTTGTAAGAGCACAGTCTTTATACTAAATCTCTACCTGATGACGTGTTGCCTCTTGAGTCCGTTCTGCACATGACCGCTACGGAGCCACTTGGCTCCATTGTACCTCCCTCCATCTTGCCCATCACTCGTACGTCATTGTCCCTGTGACCTGCTGCTCTCCGGGCATCAAGCGTGGTCAGGTCATTTCAGCGTAGTGGAAACAGACCGGTGGTTTATATATTGCGAGTGCTTCACATGCACCACTCCCACTAGGCTGAAATGACCTGACCACGCTTAATGCCAGGAGCGCAGCAGGTCACGTGGTGCTGAGGACAATGACGTACAAGTGATGGGCAAGACAGAGGTACAATGGAGCCAAGTGGCTCCATAGCAGTCATGCATAGAACGGATTCAAGGGGCAAGACGTCGTCAGGTAGAGATTTAGTATAAAGATTGTGCTCTTACAACGCTTTTTTGGAGAAAACCAACTATGGATTGCTAATAACGCTAGGAAGACAAAGACTTAGAGAGTACATTGTGTTGTAGTGGTAGTTCCCCTTTCAGTCCACCCCCAAGAAAGTCTCCCTTTTCAGCAAGGTATGGCATGGATTTGGTTAATACCAGGTATTCACATAATCACTTGGTATATTCATATACACAAATGTGTAGATAATTTTATACACATTTTGTATTATTTTTACAGTTAGGAGATAGGGGCTCTAAAATAGAAACCCCCTCTCCCCCAAGCTCCATCGTCAGCAGTATCCTTGTTAGAAAGGAGAGTCTCCCATTTCCAACAACGGCATGCATGAAGGGGTTAATATGGGATCATCTGGTATAAACGTATACATCTAGTGTATGTTAGGAGTACCCCTGTCCAAACAGGAGAGTCCAACCGTTTATGGCAGGGACAGTCAATTGTTGGACCTACAGCTGGAAAGAGTAAACCATCATCATTCCCAATCAGCTAACGATTGGCTGGGGATGATGATAGTCTTAGTCCCTAACAGCTGAAAGCCCAGCTATGGACTACCACTGGTTTATGGTCTTTCAAGCCTCTCATTAAATGATATATCCTATATAATTAAAGGCCAGAAAGTTTGTCACAATGCAGTCATGCTCAGTAAAGACTGCCCGCGTTTGGCCAGTCTCTACTGCGCATGATTGCATCGCATGAGTGAGTCGGCGCAATCGCGTGGAGCAGTGAGGTAACAGCAATACGCAGAGCATCTCTGGGTAATGTTAAACCTTTCAATGCCAGAGGGGTACGCAACGCATTGCTTTGCAATGCATTGCGTACCCCTCTGGCACTCAAAGGGTTAAGAGGCCAGTCCTGCTCTGCGTATTGCCATTAAATCACTGCTCTATGGCCCGTGCACACAGGCTTTTACACTAGTATAATATATTTCAATCATAATTCATATTTACTTGGCATTAACTCACAACAAAGTAGGAGGCAAGACCTTTATTTTATTAAAAAAGATATACTAAAACAAGGATTTTCAATTGATTTAAACATTTGATAACTATGTACATTTATTTGTACCTAAAATTTTCAAACTGTACACAAAGGAACAAGGTTACATTTTGCAATCAATCTAACCCATTAATTTGCATTCACTATTTTAGAATATGGTTTATATAAGGACAGAATGAAACAACGTTCCCCATAATATATATATCTTTAGGATTATATTGTTCCTGTACAAGGTGTTAAAACATTTTTGATATGTACAGTAATCAATAGCATTGACCTTTTTAAGCCCAGAAGAACTAAGCATTAAGCAGCAGAGCCCTTATGCCATCAAAAAGGTTACGTTATGAAAATCTATTATAAAAAGAGTTCAAATATACATATGTTACACTGCACTAGACCAGGTCTAACAACATGGGGCTCTTCAGATTTTGTTGGACTACAACTCCCACGGTCGCTCCAGCTGCTGCTGAACAGGCGGTCCATCATCCATTGGCCAGCTGAGGTTAATGACATTTGTTCACCGACATCAGCTTGAGAGCCACTGTCAGGTGTCGTAGTTCAACAATAGCTGAAGGGCCATATGTTGTCCAGTCCTACTGCACTAGATTATGCCTGCTAGACAATCTCTATTATTAATTAAGAGGAAAAACAAAAAAGTGAGTAACTTCATTGATAAATTACATTCATGATAATTTCATTGTAATTTATAACTTCTCCCTTTCTCCCCTTAAAGGGATAGTAACACATATGTTAAAAACATATATTATAGGGTATACCTCCTGACTAAAACAAGGGTACTCTAACTGCTGAGTGGCATTTTACTGAAAATGTATTGCAGCTTGAGCAATTTCTCAATGGCCTGAAATTTTACAGTGGTACTGTAGCCACGCCATCCTATGATCAGCTCTGGTCAGTCGACTATGAACGTTCATAGGATGGTATAGCACCACTGAGATACTGCATAAAAAAATGAAGTTTGAGCTGCATTTAACTATTTAATAAAACAGCTCTCAGCAGTTAAAGTACTCTTGTTTTACCCTGGAGTGTAAACCCTACAATATTTATTTTTTACATACTGTTACTATCCCTTTAAAAAAAATAAATCAATTTGAATTTAAATGCAAAATACAAAAATCTCAAACTAAGCAACAGAAGATTAGTTTACTGCCCATTGTGAAAACGAGAGGGTTAAATCTTGTCAGTTATTTCAAACCATAGCAAACCAAGCAGATTTAAGCATACTGACAAGCATCTTGTATAGAGGTGCCTGTATATAACACAGAGTAACGCCCCAAGGGACACAGACTGAAATATTAGCTGTGGAGGAAAAAGTTACTGTTGATCAATGCAGCATATTAGTAACATCAATAGCTAAAAGGGAGAATATATACCAAGATATTGTAGAAAAGAAAAAAAAAAAAAAAAATCCAACATGTATTGCCAAGGCCTTGTGAGCAAAGAAATAAAGAGGAGACATTATTATGTAAACTAACTCTACCTTAGGGGAAACTCAAGAATGCTAGTATCTACAATGCAAAACATCACTATTCATTGTAGCCCTGTGTAACTTCCAATGGACTAAAAACACTACTTAAATCAATGGGAATTTTGGTGATATTTATTCTTATTATTTCCCTGCGGTACAGCTGGTTTGATCCAGAATTGCTCTTTTCTTTGTGAATATTGCTCCAAATGTATTGTAAACTCACAAATCACAATCTCACATCAGTGCCAAAAGCGGTTGTCCTTTCTGGAAACAGAACGAAGTAGAAACATAACTGTGTGATTAGGCATTTTGTCAACGTTTTGTCTTTCACACTGACTTCCGTGGTGTTGCTTGGCAACCTCTTAGCACTGTTATCTGTGAGAGGAATGAGTATCTGACAAAGGCCCTTTTGTTGTGTGTTTAAACCGCTATAGGGACAGCCCTCATTATGAAAAAGTGTTAGTCAAAACAATTGTTCAGTGTTGGTAAAATATGCAATAATCAGAAATCTCCCAAACCTTAAAGGGATAGTAATACTTAAAATGTAAAAAAATATATGTTGTAGGGTTTATCCCACTAAGAAAAACCAAGAGTATTCCCACAGATGAGAGATATTTTATAAAAAAATTATAACAGCTTAAACTTAAATTTTTTAGGCGCAATATCACAGTGGCCTGAAAATTTACAGTGGCGCTCTTGCTACACCATCCTATGGACTGCTCTGGTCTGTAGACCATAAATTTCCATAGGATGGTGCAGCAACAGCGTCACTGAAAATTTACAGGCCACTGTGATATTGCACCAGTTTGAACTGTTATTTTTTTTTTTTTACAAAATATCTCTCAGCATTGGGAGTAGCCTTGTTTTATTCAGGGACATAAACCCTCCAGCATATATTTTTTTACATCTTAAGTATTACTATCCCTTTAAGACCTGGCACTCAACAGGTTAATAGAACTTTTTTAACCCCTTGAATGCTAGAAGTCTCCAATGCCTCTCCAGCATTCAAGGAATTAAAAGCTCAATTTATTTTAATAGGAATTTTTAATTGTCCCCTAAGGTGCAGCTGGTTTACTCCAGAATAACTCCAGTTTTTATCAATATGGATCTAAGGGCTGTATTCAGGAATAATTCTAAGCAGTTCTGAACCAAACAAACTTGGACATAGGCCATAGTTCCATGTGTAGCTCATATGCAACATGTTGTCAGTATGGACAGTGTGCTTCACATATTATCTTAGAGCTTTCCTTTGCATCTAAAAGCCTTCCACAGTGTAAAATCACTTTGGTATGAATGGTTTTCTTTTCAGAAGGATGAACATTTCTTTCTTTAGACAGGAGTATATGTGTCTAACAGCCATCAGACAGTAGGGTAGTGCATCAGTCCCTTCTTTACTTCTGAAGTTTCTTCAGTACCACAAAAACCAGGGATAGGGTTTAACATTCAGTTATTTAGATAAAGACAGCAATAAATTCACCTGAAAAGAGAGGAAAGCAAGTAAATGCTAAAAGTCTGCAAATGGCTTCATAAATAATGTTTGTTTGATAAAGTTTAAATATATTGTTTTTAAAAGAGGACTGAAGCATTTATATATATAACGAACCTATATACATTTCAATAAAGACTTGCGAGTGCCCATTATTAGCACTCTAGAGTTGCCTTCATGGATGAACCTTTATACTGCAACTCAACAAATGCACCAATCAAGGCAGGATTTTCATCACAGTGTCCCCATGCTAAGGTGTCTCTTAGAGGCCTTATCCTTGACCACGTCCAAATACCCATTCCTTACATCTCCAGCTAGATACTAATGAAGTACCCTTAGCTGGTAACACAAACAGTAACTTTATTACTTCTAAAACAGGATTGAAGTAATTATATAACTACCACACGTATAAATATTTTTATAAAGACCTGTGACAATTTTTTACTGCTTTGTCTATATTTACCTTTAGATGGACCTTGTAAACTATGTGAAAAGCAAGGCAAAATTAACATCTGTGACCTCTTGCCAAGGCACCCCTTAGCACTGACCATGGCCAAACCTCTAATCCTCATATAACCCCTCCTCCCAAATTCACTGCTACAATAATATATAAATTGAGGTCAGCTCATAAAATATGAATGGAATATCATGGCATACTGCATCATAAGTTGCGCCCGTCTACCTCCAAATATATTTGAAGAGAATAGTATACAAATATACAAAATAAACTGTGCACTTTCATGGTCTAATCATAAAATCATATAGATAAGCATAGATTCAGTTAAACAAAATAGACTCATACCACTACTGTTGTATTCGTGTTCTAAAATGTATTGGGCCATCTCATTGCATATACAGTACATAATTTATTTTCAGTTGTGTTTTTTTTTTGTTTTTTTTTTGGGTCTCCTACTTTTCTTCTCCTCCTCAATACTTCCAGAGATCTCAAAGATGGCTGAGAGAAGCAACACAAGTGTGCATGGAGGGAATACAAATGGAGCAGACACTCATTTTCAACTGACCAGCTGCCTGTCTGCGGTCACCAAGCAAGCCTTGAATTGAGGAAGAAAACAACCAGGAGAGCCCCAAAGGAAAACACTTTAAATCTTATGTCAGTCAGATGTAGTCATAAAACCATACTCACATATTGTGTATAACCGGCTTCAATATGATTCAGCTGGCATATAAGCCAGTGGGGGATCCAAGTGACGGTCCTCCCCACAACAGGACCACATTAAGGTGCACAGGATAATCCACAAAGTAAAGGAAAAAAGCTGGCAGACATTAACCCCTTATGACCAGTGGTCTAGGGAAGTGACCTTCCCTTAAGGACTACTTTGAACTTTGTCTGCTTGCTGGCACACGTGACTGGTACCGGCGCACTGAACGTGGGTCTGAGAGAGGGACTGATCCAGGCTTGGAGCAGTCAATTTCAGACCCCGTTTGTGCTTACAGTGTCCCCCGCAGAAGCGCTGTATGCACAAAGTACGTTATGTGCCAGGACTGTCACCGGTCCTTAAGGGAAACAAACGGTGACTGTCATTTAGGGGTTAACAAAATCAAAATTAGATGTTTATTCACTCAAAACAATTAAAACCACTGACCACTTCATCAGAAGAGAATGAATCCATATCTAGATATAATTTCTCTTCTGATGGAGTGGTCCGTGGTACTAAGAAAAAGGTTAAGAGTAGGTTTTTAATAGTTATTTTGTGAACATCTGACTGATTTTAGTAAGGTCTGCCAAACATTTTTTTCCCCTTTAGTTTGTGGATTATCCTGTGCACCTTCGTGTGGTCCTATTGTGGGGAGGGACGGTACTTGTATCCCCCAATAGCTTATATATCAGCTGAATCATATTGAAGCTGGTTACACACAAATTAAAGGAGTATTGTTTTAGGACTACATCTGACTGACATAAGATTTATTTTCCATTGGGGCGCTCCTCCTGTTTGTTGTCTTTCTGTGTTGCTTCCAGTGATCCGTTTTGGGATAACTTTGGAGTGATTGAGCAAGCTGACATCCATAGATCTGTGGGGGGGCAGTGTCCATATCCCCACATGCTTCACTTGCTACTCCGAGTTTCTGAGTAGCATTTTAGAATGTGAGCAAATTTCTTTTTTCAGCTGAGTATTCCCCTTCATACATCGAATTTACTATGCTATAAGATTATCCCACTTGTCTTTATTTTTCTTTTAAGCTTTGTATTGAGGTGGTATAGTTCTGAACACTGAAGTGTTGCACTGATTATCGTGAATAAAGACAGATCATTGCCTCCATATGCACACTGCTTATTTGGTTTTTACCTTACAGACTTAGGGGGTTGTATGTTCAACAAATGAAATGCACTAAAGTGGAGAACAAAACAATCCAGTTGATTTAAATAGGCACTTGAGGTCCTTCAATGGTAGAGAGGTCTCCAGTGCATGCTGTAACAATATGTTTGAGTCCTCTCTAGCATTCAAGGAGTTGAAAGACAAATTTAAGTCAATGGAAATTATTTCTAAACCTACAACCATAGAAATCAAGTGTCACTGTTCCAAAAGGACAATTCTTTGTGACTCAGAGTGGAAGTGGATTAGTGATCTTCATTTGTGAAGTTAAGTACTTGTATGATTCACACTCTACAGCAGGGGTAGTCAATAGCTGGACCCCTAGGTGTTGGGGACTATAGCTCCCATCATCCACAGCCAGCCAATTAACCACCACTGTCCTACAAGCTATTTCAGGATGTGTCTGTAGTAGTTTTATCTTTACCCACATGAGTAAAGTTAGTTTTAACACACAAAATTAGCTTTTCAAGACTCTAAGCCAAGTTGTCTGTTTAGTCTAGATGGCTTATTTTAGACCAGTGGTTCCCAACATTAACATCAGGAGCAACAAATAGGCCACATCTTTAGAATTTGTGCACAGGAAACGTAATTAAATGAGTGAGCCTCTGATTAACTCACCTGTGACCAAGCAGGGAAATCCTAAAGACACAATGTACAATTCAATAAGCTAAAAGAGGTGCAATTCTGGAGCAAATCAGCTCCACCATGGGGAAGGAAAATTCCCAATAAATGAAATGCTGTCACTACAAAGAAATGCACTGAAACCTCTTCCAAATTTGGTGTTAAACGTTCCATTAAAATAATAATTGGGAAGTTGGCGAATTTTCACTTCTCCCCTCTGGTGAAGTTGGTTTTCTCCACAACTGCACCTATGACCTTGTTAGCGGTCCCTGAGAATCAGATTGGGAAACCCTGCTTTAGACATTTTGGAAGGATTATCTATACACTATTTTCTGCACTATGCTGGGTATTTTATTGGTTACTTGTGATCATCTTGTGCACAGGAGCACATTTCCAGAGGATTCTCACTAGTAGATGTTTTGGAAGATTCCCCACAGCAATGCATTTATGATTACACTAGTTGAAGAGCCCATGTACACGGGCCACAGTGCCACCCAGCAACGGCCGTGGTGCAGTCATGCACAATAGAGATGCGCCACAGCTGATATGGAGCGGGGAGCTCCGAATTTAGACCGTAGTTGGTGCGCAGAGAGGACTACGGTATGAATTTGGAGCCCCGCGCTGTTATCAGCCGCGGCGCGGGCTGTCTGTAGTGCACATGACTGCAGCGTGCGCAGCCGTCTCTACTGCGCATGACGGCTTCTGACAAACACATTTAGCAAATTTTTATATAGGATTGGGACTTTAAGCACAAGCGTTGCATAAGCCTATTTTCCATATATTATTATGTATGCATATAAGATATCTGCATATAAACAAAAAACCTCAACCCGAGAGGTCTCCAATGAACTGCTTAGCTATAGACTCAAAGGGTTTATCCCCTTAACGGTCATGGCACGTCATGGGTTGTTTTGCGTTAACGACCAGGACGTGCCAGGACCGTCTTGGAATTCCGGGCTCCCCTTGCGGCTGCACGCCGTTTGGGGAGCCCAGAACCGGATACAAAAATTGCCCGTGGTCTTTAAGTGCCGGCCGGTCCTTAAGGGGTTAAATAAGCTGCCTTGAAAAGTGTTACACAAAAGAATAAACTGGCCAAATTAGTATATACAATGGACATTGCAGTGACATAACATGTTCACCATAAACCAAGAAAAGGGCAGTTTTGCGCTACAGTGTGATAAACTCTCCAAATCCAGTGTTATTCTGTGGGGCTAAGGTCTGTCCAGCTTGAGAGGTCCTTAGTGCTTGTGCTTGTGCTTTATAAAATAACAAAGGAATTGGTGATGCAGATTTGATTCTTTGTAAATGTTTTCACCTTTTATAACCCTTTGAGTGCCAGAGAGGTATCAAATAATCAGATAATCTCTGGTATGCCAAGTGTTATGGACCATAAAGATATGCAAATACATTGCATGACAATGCATCTGCACAACACCCTGATCCTTAATGGGTTAATCGCATTATGCCAATTTGAGCATCTTTACTTAGTAATATGATGGTTTTATACCAAGTTAAGTGCTACTACATTAAGTGAAACGTGTTCGATTAATAAAACAAAGAGTGTGTGCATCTTTTATATTTAGATTCACACTCTCCGCTCTATAATGCATGATTTGTGTGGGCCGGTGCATTACGTGCATGAGCTCACACATCTATCATGACTGCTCTTCTAGAAAATTCAGTTGAAGCGGCTATTTATTGTACCTGTTCCATTGAAGGGCAAGCAATTATCTGCAAATCCTCACTGCTGAATTCTTCCTTCAGCAGCATATGAATCTTCTGAAATACTTGCTGAATGTTATTCTGAAACAAAAACATAAAAAGAAAATTAGTACACTGGCTATACTTAAATAAAAATAACCATAGCTGGGAACTCTCTGGGTTTGCCCTGGAGACTATGGTTTTTGTAGTCGATTACAGGGTCTCTGAGGTACAGGTGGAGACTTTCTATTTCTGCTGCTCCTTTCCAGACTGTTCCTCCCACTCCTGCCCACTTCTCCTTCCCCAGCCTATTTCTCCTACTTTTTCCACGTCAGTTAAGCCCTGCCCCTCACTCGTGATTAAGCCTGTCCCCTGTTTGAGACAAATCACTCCATTTATTAACTACAGAGCAAGTGGTTTTTAATTAAACTTTCGTTTTCTTTTGCTGCCATCAGATGATGCGGTTCTTATCACCTACTATTGAGAGAGCCACAGTCTGGAGCTCAAGTCCTCCTGTCAAGTTCATAAAAAAAAGGTTGTTTCAAATATCTTATATTCTATATACACACAACTGTACATTTTCTTCATTATAACAAGTTTATTGCTCCTTTAACATACAATAGATTTACATACAACTGTACACAAATGGTTTATTAAAAGAGGATTTTAGTCTTACCTCTTAAATCCTTTTCTCTTAGTCAATACAGGTTACCGGTAACTCCAGGTAGGCAATCCGCCCCAATTCTAGAATTGTATGCAGGGGATGGAGCCTATCTTCCCTCCTTGGATGCAGCTAGCCAACCAGCTCCAGAAAGATCTGAGACAGTATGACTAGACAGTAGAAGGGAAAGAAGACTCCTGTGAGCATGACCCCGAAGGACCCACACAGTCTGCCACAGGAGAGCCAAGCATGGTCCCTTGACAGGGTGGGAGACCAGTAACCTGCATGGACTAAGAGAAAAGGATTTAACAGGTAAGACTAAAATCCTCTTTTCTCTGTCGTCCAATACAGGTTACTGGTAACTCTGGATGTCAAACCATTGAGTTTCCCAGAGGCAGGAAGTAAGGGAAGGACCAGGCGCAAGGCCCCCAAAGTCATCAGATCAGAGATAGCCCAACAAAACAAATTAAGTGTCAACGGACACTGAACAGGGGTAACAACACCCCAAACGGTTACACAGCACACTGGACTAGAGCCAACAGGGCTCAAAAGTGAAGGAAGCACCATGAACCGAAGATACTAGACAGGCAAGACTTCCTCCAGGATCTTCCTCCCAAAGCTGGCATTAGCCGATGCCAGCACAGCAACTCGGTAATGCTTCAATAAGGTGTGCACAGACAACCAAGTGGCAGCCTTGCACAACTGATCAGCAGAGGCCTGATTCTTGTAAGCCAAAGAAACCCCAATAAATCTAGTAGAATGAGCCGTGACCCGAAAGGGAGCAGGCTTCTTCCTTAGCTCGTAGGCCTTACGAATAGTGGACTTGATCCAAGACGCAATAGTCACTTTGGATGCAGGTCTTCCTGCCCTAGGACCCACAGGAATGATGAACACCGCATCAGATTGCCTGACAGACTCAGTGTGACGTACATAAAACTTGAGACAACACACTTCGTGTAACAAGTGGAGATCCCTCTCCTTGTCAGAGGTGGAGTCAGGGCAGAAAGAGGGCACCACAATCTCCTGATTGATGTGGAACTCCAAAACCACCTTCGGGAGAAAATCCTGAGAGGTGTGAAGCACCACCTTGTCCTTGTGAAACACCAAATAGGGTGGTTTACAAAACAGAGCCTGTAACTCTGCAACACGACGGACAGACACAATCGCCAGGAGAAAAGCCATTTTTCACGTGAACAGGTGTAGAGGAATAGTAGCCAAACACTCAAATGGAGGGTGCTGAAGAACACCCAAAACCAAGTTAAGATCCCATGAAGCAGCAGGGATTTTGAAGGCAGGATGAGTATGAGCAACGCCCTGTAAGAAAACCTTGACATCAGGAAGGATGGCAATGCCCCTCTGAAAGAATACAATGAAAGCAGACATCTGCACTTTAAGGGAACGCAAACTGAGGCCGTTATCCACACCATCCTGCAAAAAACCCAGGACCATAGGCAGATCAAATTCCTGAGACAGGTCCTTGTCAGCACACAAAGATAGGAAGGTCGACCAGACACGATGGTAGATCTTGGAAGAAACAGGTTTGCGGGCACTGAGCATAGTAGCCACCACACCAGAAGGAAAACCCTTCTTCCTCAATATTGAGGATTCAATTTCCAAGCCATCAAGGCTAGACTAGGAACATCCTCCTTCCACAGGTAACCCTGTAAAAGAAGATCTGGACGGCAAGGGAGCCGGAATGGCTCCGCCACTGACAGATCCAGAAGCTCCAGAAACCAAGCCTGGTGAGTCCATTACGGAGCAATCTGAATGACTGGACAATGCTCCAGTCGTAATTTCCGTAACACCCTGTGCAACATGGGGAGGGGATGAAAGCTGTAGGCTACAGGGAATAACCAAGGAATGGACATTGCATCCAACGCCAGAGCTAGAGGGTCCCTCCATCAAGAGTAGAACCTCGGAACCTTCCTTTTGTGTCTTGTCGCTATCAGGTCGATGTAAGGAAGACCCCACTTCTGAACAATGAGGGTGAACACCTCTGGGTGCAGTTCCCACTGTCCGCTGTCCACGGTGTGTCAACTGAGGAAGTCTGCCATGACTTGTCTACGCCAGGAATGTGCACTGGGGATATGGCAGAAACGTGTTCTTCTGCCCAGGACAAAATAGACTTGACCTCTAACCAAGCAGCGAATCTTCTTGTTCCGCCCTGCTTGTTGATGCAAGCCATGGCTGTGGCGTTGTCAGACTGTACAGTCTTGCAGCTGAAATGTCCAATGACGAAGGGCATGAAATATCGCCTGAAGTTTCAACACGTTGATGGGAAGGAGAGATTCTTTCAGAGACCACTGACCTGTGCAATCAGGCAACCCAGGAAAGCTCCCCATCCGGAAAGGCTGGCAACCGTCATCACCATGGTCCAGAAGGAAACTAGGAAGGACTTGCCCTTCAGCAGATTGGAGAGGTCGAGCCACCAGGACAAACTCAGTTCCACATGAAGAGGAAGGGACACCGATGTCTTCAGAAGGTCCGGCCGACCTCTGCACACCTGGATCACAACCGCTGGAGTTCCCTGGTGTGTGCCATGGCAAACGGTACCACCTCAATGGTGGAAATGAATTTCCCTATGAGAGATGACAGCTTCTTGACTGGAACTGGATCTTGAGCCAGTATCGCAGAAACCCTGTGGGCGATCTGGTGAGCCACCTCGTCCGTAAGAAACACCAAGTTCTTCTGGGTATCGAAGAGGAGGCCCAGGAAAACGAAACTCTGGGATGGGACAAGGTCTGATTTGTCCAAATTGATGATCTACCCTTGATGGGTGAGAGCATGAATGCATTGCTGAACCTGCTGATGAAGTTCCACAGAAGATGATTTCAGAAGCAGGTCGTCCATGTATGGAGTAACTCTGATGACGTCTCGGTGGAGGATGGACACTAAAGCTCCCAGGACACGGTTGAAGACCTGAGGAGCTGTCGTCAGACCAAATAGATGAGCTGAAAACTGAAAATTTCACTGGTCACAGGCAAACTGGAGGTACTGCTGGCTCTCTGGATGAATGGCAATGTGTAAGTAAGCGTCCTGATGATCCAGAGATGCAAGGAACTCCCCCAGGGACATGGCAGCAATCGCCATCCATAGAGACTCCTGGTGAGAATGAGTACAGGTCACAAAGGAATTGAGATCCTTCAAGTCCAAAATGGGATGACAACCGCCATCCTTCTTGGAGACCACAAAGAGGTTTGAGTAAAAACCCATACCTCTGTCCTGAACTGGAACTAGCTCCAGATCTTCCTTGTCCAGAAGTGCCTGAACCGCGGCATTGAAAAGATGGAGTTTCTCTGTGCCCTGAGGCGTATCAGAAGGAAGAAAGCGAAAAGGGGGAAGAGAGACGAAAGGGATCCTGTACCCTTCTGTCACAACCTGCAAAACCCATGGGTCCGACACTGAATCCTCCCAAACGCTGTGATAGTGACGCAGGTGACCACCCACAGCAGTGTGGACCCGGGTTCGGCAAGTCATGCCAAAGAAGGCTTGGAAGCCTTGGGCTTGGAGGAGACGTTGTGCTTCCATTGTTGTTTGGGCTTGAAGGAGGTACGCGGAGCTGACGGAACTGTCTGGTTCGCCGGACGTGTCTCATTCTGAAAGGAACGAAAATACCGGTTACGCTTAAGCGGTGTTTTCTTCCTAGGAACTAAGGGTAGGAGTGTACTCTTACCCCCTGTAGCCTCACTGATCAGATCCTCGAGATCTGGCCTAAACAAAGAAGTGCCTTGAAAAGGCAATGAGAGCAATGCTTTCTTAGAAGCAGTATCAGCAGACCAGATTTTGAGCCAAAGAGCCTGTCTAGCAACCACAGACATGGTGGAAACCCTAGCCACCAAACGGATGCATCAAATAGGGCATCAGAAACATAGTGCTGTGCCTCAGAAATGTTGGCAAGGAGGCGCAACTATTCCGAATTAGGAGCACCCTGACCTGTGCAGAGGGGCACTGTGGGACATGTGGACCTGCAGCACTCAAAGGGTTGCTCACCTTTCCTGCAGATCTTCTGTCTTCAGATTACCATGTTTAAAGAAGAAGCCTCAGTGGGCGACTCCTGAGGAAAGAACTTGTAGCCAAGATTCCCCCCCAGGGCTTAAGGTCCACAAAAAGCACCTGGTCACTGAGCTAGCAACATCTAAGGCATTGTCAGTTATGGTAATCCGCCTAATGGTGGTATTCCATATCTAACAGAAAAATAAAAAAACTTCTAAAGCTATAGCAGAACTGTTCTCTTGCCTGTGTTATCTTCACCAAGGAACAAATCTTTCTGGGGCTGATTAGCTAGCTGGAGCCAAGGAGGGAAGGTAGGCTCCACCCCCTGCATACAATTCTAGAATTGTTCCTGTCTACTTAAATGGGCGGATCGCCTACCTGGAGTTACCAGTAACCTGTATTGGATGACAGAGAAAAGATGTTTTATTACACTTACTATAATTTTTTATGTCATATGACAACTCTATACTAGGAAATACTGTGATTTTTTTTTTTTTTTTAATAATAAAGGATTGTTGAAGTTCTGAGTGCGCCTAATGATTGCTAAACAATCAAGCAGGAAGCTGTAGCAAATCTACTCAGATATTTGTTCATCTCAAACGCTTCACTGTTTTTTTTTTTTTGTTTTTTTTATCAATTTGTTATATAAAATGAGAAGATTGCACACATCATAATGAACAATGGTTGTAAATGCTAAATATTTAACCAAACAGAACTTATTTTAGAAATTTACTTTGCCTTTGACATCTCAGTGGATCTTAATTTCTCTACTAACCATGAGTGTCAGAGTGGTACCCAACATATTGTTATGCAATGCATTGTGCACTCCTGGCACTCAAAGTATTAAGGACCCTTTGATTTAAAGGGATAGTAATGTTTCAAAATAAAAGCAGGTCCAATTACTCTTCATAGTATTTGGGCCATGGAGCGTGTTATTTCAACTCTGTCAGAGTTTGCAGTTCAAGAGTAATTGAATGATAAAGTATCCCCCTCCCGCCCTTTTTACCTAATGTAAGCCAACTGCCCTCACATGTGGAATCTGGTCTTGAGACCAGGCAGCTCACAGCAAGGGCATATGTGACATATTGAAAACCTTGCCCCCCTTGACAGGTTTTTCAGGTTGTTCCCTTATGCTCACTGAAGATTGTCCCTCTCTGCGATGCATCCAGACAGTCTTGCTGCTCTGAAGTAAGCAGTGTTACACCAGTAAAAGGGATGGGAGTGGGATATTTTATCATTAAATTACTCTTGAACCACAACTGACAGTATTGAAATAACACTATCCATGGCCCAAATATTATGAAGATTAATTGAAGCAGCTTTTATTTTGAAACATTACTATCCCTTTAACCCCTTAACGACCAGACGATTGTCACTGTGACATGACTGAATGACTGCGGAGCATTTTTTTTTTTTTTTTTCTGGTTCCAGACTCCCCGAACGCCGTACAGCCTCAGGGGGAGCCCGGAACTCGTTCAGTCAGATCGACCCCTTGAGGGTCGTTAAGGGGTTAAATGGGTCTTTAAATGTCTTGAATGCTAGGGAGGTCTCCAAGAGGAATTTGCAGAAGTTTTCATTTGTCCTGTATGGTGCAGTTTGTTTTCCCACAATAGCCCTAACAGTATGTCATAAATATACTGGGATTTACCAAGCAGTGAAATCAGATGTGCAGCTAATTCAAGCATAACGTCTTCTTACTGCCACTCCCGGGTGTTTGGCCTCAGACGAACATTTTGTTTGAATGATGCTTCCTAATATATTATATATAGTATTAATTCTATGTCATCATTTCAATCCCCACTGGGATCTTTTTCAAGACAACAACAGTGCTCCCAACACCCTATAAATACCCAGTGGTCTATGCATAGTGAAACACTCCGCAAACTCAGAAGACCGGAAACCCTGCAATATAATGTATGTGGGAAACTGCAATTAACCTGCATGGGTATCAGTTAGCTATCAGTTGCTCATGGTCCAGATGGGTAACTGTGCTGAAGCAGTACCCTAATGCAGCATATCACACTATGACTTACTATGTGATGAAATGAGCATGCTAGCACTTGAAAATGGGTCATTTAAACCAAAGTGGGTGCAATGTTAGCGGGTCACAAGCTTGATAGGACATATCTAACCTTGGGCGCCCACACATATTTGATACCAAGGAGAAGTGTGACCCTAGACTGTGTCCTTGGCACCCACATACAGGGTAAAATACTGTAAAAGTCTATAAATTCAAGTCTGCACTGAGTACATATATCATTTCTTGGTCATAAACATGTAGTAACATACGAGAGGGACTGAATAATCTTTATTGCTGTCATTATAAAAGTTATTCTTCTATGCTGATCAGATTAAAGACATCAAAATAGTATCCAGACTGTTGTCTTGCTACTTGTTTTCTTGCAGCTGTAATACTTTAAGTAGATTCCATTGTACTAGGTTTATTCATTTAGTTCTTTCTTTGTGCAAAAACAGTATCAGACCAGCGTGTTTCCGCCATTCATCTTGATAATAAGCATTAACTCTAACTCCTGATTGTTTATCTGTATAACTGCCTTGGCAACTTCAGCATCACACACTTGATTGGATGGCCTTGCAATGAATGGAGTCCCGATGTACAACATAGTAAAAAAGCAATTTGATTTATCATCCATCCCATGGTCTATGTAGGTTCTATTATTATGGTATTAATCGTTCCTTTTAGGTTTGTGGAGTCCAGTTACAGTAGACTTCGAATCATGTGTACAAATGCTTGCGGTTGAGGAAATAAGAAAACTGAACATATTACAAGAATAACTAGTGAAGATGTGGACTTAGTGGGGATTACAGAGACCTGGTGTAATAAAAAAAAAATGACTGGGATATAGTAATACCAGGGTCCTCTCTATTTAGAAAAAGACAGAAAAGGAGGAGGGGTTGCCATTTATGTCAAACACAGCTTAAAGGTTAATCTTATATAGGTTATAGAGGAGAACACAGAGACTGTTTGGATAACTTTAGAAAGTGGGAATAAATTGGTCACTCATACAGGTGTGATCTATAGATCCTCTGGACAAGCAGCGTAGTTAGATCAATTGCTGGTCAAAGAAGTAACTAAGATGACAGTGAAAGGTGAGGTTATTATCATGGGGGATTTTAATCTTTCTGATGTGGACTGGAAAAACCAAGCAGCAGGTTTAGTCAGGAGTAGAGATATCCTAAATTCCGCTGTCTGGAAGAGGCACAGGAATGAGAACTCTCTTCTCCAGTAATAACTGTACCACTTCCCTGAACACCTGCAGCTTTAACTGGTCCCTGGACAGGAAAAATCTGTAAGGAGGAAGGGACTTGAACCCTACTCCTTACCTTTCAGAAATTACCCACAAAACCCACTGGTCCGCAAGAGAATCTGCTCATGTGCTTTGGAATTGTCTAAGACGTCCGCCAACAGGGGCCAACAGACCAGTATTCTGCGAGTCATGTGGGATCTGGCTTGCCAGACCCAGGCCTTGCAGCAGCTTGCTTGGACTGCCACTGCTGTTTGGGCTTGGCAGGGGGTGCTGGGTAAAGGCCACCAAGGCTTGTGGCCTTTGCGCGTCCGTTTGGCGAGGATGAAAAAGACGCAGTTTCCTCTCCATAATAGGGTGAGGACATTTGAGCTAACAGGGTGCTTTTGCCCCCAGTAGCATCACTGATGATCTGCTTCAGCTCAGGACCAAAAAGAGATTTGCCCTGAAAGGGCATGGAAACCAGTGACTTCTTGGAAGACTAGTCCACAGAACAAATCTTAAGCCACAAAGTGCATTGTGCAGTAACAGAGAAGGCCGAGGCCTTGGCCAACAATCTGACCTCCTCAAACATGGGATCAGAGACATATGTATTGGCCTCTGACATGTTGGCTAGAATAGCCAAAAGATCCTTCTTGGGGGCACCCACAAGAACAGCATCCATAAGTTGTTCACCCCACTGCAACTGCCCTGTTGACCCACGCAGATGCAAAAATAGGCCTCAATGAAACTCCAGTGGCAGCAAAGTTGGACCAAAGGATAGTAACAAGCTTATTATCACATCTTTAAGACCCTCTGCCTCTGTTAACAGCAGAGCAGTGGACTTGGATAGCCTGCAAATAAGGGGATCCAAACAAGGAGAGACCCACTGCGCCAAAGCTGTCTCTGAAAAGGGCTACAGCTTAGAGAATCTCTTAGAGACAGACAACATCTTATCAGGTGTTTTCCACTCATCCAGAAGAATCTGATACAGAGTGGCATTAGGGGGAAAGAAAGTAGATACTGGAAACTGGAACCAGTGATTAAGTAACAACAAGTGGTACATCCAGTGAATTTAAAACATCCTGCCTTGTTTTGTGGTAACCAGGTGGTGTAATTGTTTTGGTAACAATGTCTGGAATCTGTTTTGATGACTAAGTCCCTAAGGTTCTGTCCTCATCTATAACTGAGCAAAGGGGTGTTTTTGAAATTATTATGTAATGTTCTGCGAGATGATAAAATGTTCCAGTTTTTGGAAATTGATCATTTTGTTTGTTGACTAGCTGTATTGTATGCAGAAACAAATACCAGTCTGTCCGTGTCTTTGTTTTTTTTGTGGATAGTTCAACAAATACATTTGGAGTCTTTTCTGTCTATTGTGTTACAATGCCTTGGATACCTCTCTGGCGCTCAAATGGTTAATGGATAACATTTTCATAAGTACTAATTTTGGAGAATAAGTACCAAAAAAGCTGAGTGAAAAAGAAAAAAAATAAAGAATTTATTCAGGATAGAATGGTTTTTAGCCCCAGGGAACAAGAATTGATCTCCAATACTCACCCTGACAGGCTTGAAGAGAATAAATTCTGTATCTTTGTTAGCCAGGTACAATGACATGCTGCGGAGTGTTCCCGGCAGTTTGGTTTTTATGGTCTTGTAAGTGGAAGACACTAGGTCATTAATCTTCACTGGAGAACAAGAAGGATAAAGGGAGAAAGTTATAAGAATTACAGTTGTGGAAACAGCAGCCCTATCTGTACAAAGGTTACTGGATTATCTGTGATTGGTAAGGGGTCAGGGAAGGTGGGAGCTTTTTTTTCCCTTCAGGTACAATAATGGGCTTGTATTTTACGCATGCCAACAACAACAAAAAAAACCTACAAACTAGAGTAAAATATTTTTTTTTTGAGCTCTTGCTTTTGATAGTATCCCTTTAAGACTGAAATGAATCAAGGTGAGAAAGGCTGTGCCACAAGGGAATCGCACCATACTATTTTGAATAATGAGTTTGACTATTATTTATCAATGGCCACATCATATCTGGCAATTGCTTATTCATCAATAATGGTCAGATAGACTGTCAATTTCTATCCACCAGAACAAAATAAATACAATGGGGCAAAAGAAATCAGGCACATGCTGTATGTGTGTGCATCACCAGAATGCCAATGTTTTAATCATATTTTGCATGTAAGGTAGAGAAATTTGATGGCTGCAGTGAAGCACTGGCAAAGAGTACCGTATCTAATATGCTGCTATTGCCGACCTATTACTGCACTCTAAATGTCACACAAAGCAAGGATAAGCAGTATCAATTGCAGTATCTGATAAATGAAAAATCATTGGATTCTTTAGGCCTAGAAACACAAACAAAATGTAGAATATTACTCAGAAACCTTAGGTGTACTGTCTCTATTAACCACTTGGGTGCTAGTGCGGTCTCCAACATATTGCTTTGCAATGCATTAGTAACATTTCTAATAACAAATTTGTTAAAAAATATTTACAAAAGCTGATGCTTCCCTTTTCCACTATTACAACCAATCACAAACCTGGCTGGGCCCATGGCTGCTGTGATAGGCTGTACTTTGGACCTCCTTGATTGGCCATAGTTTTCAATGCAGTAACCTAAAAAAAAAAAAAAAAAAAAAAAGAATAGGAGAGAAAATGGTCAGAATGCAATTATACAGAACAGTGCAATAAATATCTTTAGGTGAAAGCTAAATATGTGAAGTGTTACTAATCCAAAAGTAATATAAAGGGTCATATAGTTCTAATTTATACAACCTTATTTAGGAAATGTTTTACCATTAATATACAGGGGTGTCCTCAGAATGTATTTATTTATTGGTGGGGGGGGGGCAAAGCCATAATTTGGGCTTTAGCCCCTCCACTCCCTCCATAAACACACTACAGAGACACCAGTTCATTAAACAAACATAGCATGTCAGGTGATTGCTAGATCACCCAATATGTACACCACTAATCCTCTGACTACCAACCCTAACGCACTTAGGGTTCAGGCTTCATTTGAGATTTTAGGAAAGACCGCTTCCTAAACATCAAGCTCTTCAATAGTGGCTGTGATGCTTTTTTAGATTAAATAGACATTGAGGGAGGAGCAAACTACAAAATCTGGAGAGTGAAAAGTCCACAAGAAAGTAACCACTACAAGAAAATGAAGGGATGGAAAGTAATTCAAAATGGAAGGTAAGAGGGTACTCCCCTGACATTATTATTTGTATTTATTTTTTCAGTAGCTGGCTACTGTTGACTTGATAATTTTCTTTCAGTCAATTTTGATTTTGCTCTCACTAGATGATCGTCACTTCCAATGTTAAAACTATTTAAGATTGAGCAATCCGTGAATATCGTTTTATAATTTGCAAGTATGAAGTCGATTTCACTTGTATTACCATTAGGGCTTTGCTAGGTGTATTTTTCCTGTAGAATTAATTCATGGTATATATAAATTAAGTTATGCAAATTGATCAGTTGGTTGCCTCTGTCGTCTCTTTTTCCACTAACATGTGGTCCAATCAATTTTTCACCATTTTTGATCTTAACAATTCTCGCATTGAAATCTCCCATTACAAATGTGTAATGGTAATTGCCCCTTTTGTGGAGGCATAATAAATCATCATAAAATTCTTCAACTTCATCATCACTGTGGCTACTTGTAGGGGCATAAACTTTAATGATTTGAAGAACATAGATACTGTTTAGTTTGATAGCATAGGATGCAATTCTTTCAGAAATACTTTTACAAGTCTGTCATACTTTTGTTAATCAAGAATCTGATTCCTACAAATCACCCATTATTGGTTCCTTTATAGTAAATCCAGTGTCCATCTTCCAGTTTGACTAAATATGTCTTTTCTACGAGTCTCAGAAATGCCAATAATGTCCCAATTGATGTTATTTTGTTCTTTTACTAGTTCCTGTAAGGATTAAACTGTGCTCCTAGATTGAATGATAAGCATTCCAATGTCTAAAGTCTAATAGAACCTGGTAATTTTTAGCATCCTCTGCAATGGAGCTGTCTTCCTGCTGCCGTAGGAAGTAGTTCATAAGCCTCTGGGAATGAGGGCCATTGTTTTTGTTTTGAAGTCATGCTGAGGGAAAGGACCATAATCTGCCATGCTGGTCCAGTGCAGTTTGGCAGATTTTGGAAAATCATAAGCGTTTTGAGTTAGCACTGACTAATTGCTTCAGTGTGCTGCAAGACCTTCAAGACACATACATTTCAACTCAAAATGAAAAAGTTATTGAGACTATCGTAGACAATTCCCATGCCCTAGCGCCTACTGTAAAACAAGAAAAAACAACCAGAATATCAAAAGAAACAGTTGCCATGATGATAATGCGATGAGAAATTAAGCAAAATGGTAATATTATAAACAAGGTAGAATATGTAGAATTGTGCAAGACCATAATGAAGTGCATAAAAGAAGAAACACGCAAGTTCAATGTTGAGCTCATCAAAAGAACACTGAAAGATAATCAAAGGGCTAAAGAATGCAAAATAAAAGCTGGCTACACATAAAAGCTAAATGTTTGCATTAAAGCTTGAAGATGGTACAACAGCAGAAAGTGAACAACAAATACTAAAATGAGTGGAAGAATTATATTCAGATCTTTATAAAGATGAAAAACAACAATGGAATGCAGTGCCAGAAGTTTTGGTAGAAGAAGTAGACGCTGCAATAAAAATCAATGATAAATGGCAAAGCAGATGAACCTGATAAAGTTGCTACTGAAATGTTCAAAGAAGGAGGTTAACCCTTATTCAAAGCCCTAGCTAAACAATTTTCAAAATGCCTACTACTCTGCAAAGTGCCTGAAACATCGAAAAATGCAGAAGTCATCCTACTGCACAAAAAAGGAAAAGTCAGATCTAAAAAACTACCAGCCAACAAGCCTATTGCCAGTGGTCTGCAAGATTTTCACAAAGGTGCTATAAAGAAGAATGGACACAATACTTACTGTGGCATAACCTAAAGAGCAAGCAGGCTTCAGAAGCAGTTTCAGTAAAGGGACCATATTCAGACAGTGCAACAAGTTATACAGTGACATAATAAAAGCAGCCTTCATAATACATACTCTTTTTCTGTATTTCAGCTCTCTAGATCCAACTGTACTGCTTAAAATCAGATACAAACAAAATGTAACCAGTGTATAATTAGTTCAGCACCAGGTTAAACCTGACACTCTCAGACACAACAAAACACAGATCAATTTTACCCTGGTGATCCAATATATAAAATGAATGGAAGATACAAATTACATGCCCATTTCTTTAAAGGGATAGTAATACTTCGTTTTATCTTTATTTTATTTTGTAGGCATTAAAAAAACCCATGAAGAACGACATAAGTCTCATCTCTCAAACCTTTATGGTTTAAGAGATATTCACAAACAAAGTATCCCCCCCTGTTCAGCCAGATCAGAAGGGAGGTGCCCAGGTAGACTGCAGAGAGGGACAATCTTCAATTAAGATAAGGGAAAAAGCTGAAAAACTTGTCAAGGGCTTTCATTGTTTTCATACAAAGAAGACTGTCCCCTGCTGTTATCTGTCTGGTCTTACAACCAGATTCACATCTGAGAAGAGATGGCTTACACTAGGAAAAAGGGGCGGGAGGGGGAAACTTTGCTTGTGAATATCTCTTAAAGGGATAGTAATACCTAAAATGTAAAAAAAAATATGTTGTAGGGTTTATCCCCCTGAGTAAAACAAGAGTACTCCCACTGCTGAAAGATGTTTCATTCAAAAGTTATTAATTTTCAAAGTTGAATTTTTTAGGTGCAATATCACAGTGGCCTGAAATTGTACAGTGGCGCTGTTGCTACACGATCCTATGGACAGCTCTGGTCTCAGGACCATAAATCTCCATAGGATGGTGTAGCAACAGCGCCACTGTAAAATTTCAGGCCACTGTGATATTGCACCTAAAAAATTCAACTTTGAAAATTAATAACTTTTGAATGAAACATCTTTCAGCAGTGGGAGTACTCTTGTTTTACTCGGGGGGATAAACCCTACAACATATTTTTTTTTTACATTTTAGGTATTACTATCCCTTTAAGAGATATTCACAAGCAAAGTTTCCCCCTCCCGCCCCTTTTTCCTAGTGTAAGCCATCTCTTCTCAGATGTGAATCTGGTTGTAAGACCAGACAGATAACAGCAGGGGACAGTCTTCTTTGTATGAAAACAATGAAAGCCCTTCCCCCTTGACAAGTTTTTCAGCTTTTTCCCTTATCTTAATTGAAGATTGTCCCTCTCTGCAGTCTACCTGGGCACCTCCCTTCTGATCTGGCTGAACAGGGGGGGATACTTTGTTTGTGAATATCTCTTAAACCATAAAGGTTTGAGAGATGAGACTTATGTCGTTCTTCATGGGTTTTTTTAATGCCTACAAAATAAAATAAAGATAAAACGAAGTATTACTATCCCTTTAAAGATGAATGTCTAATAAGTTGATTGATGGAAATTACAATTCATAAAGCTATACTTGTAATACTACTGCATCTGACACTGCTGTCCTCCAAATTGGTTAATCCACATGCATTGAGTGTTCAGATAGTAATGGCCAGGGACAGCTCACGCCACCAGCGGACCTCCAACAGGATTCAATATTCTCTCAAATATAAGGGGAATAGTCGGGATTATCATGCACAGAGATGACTAATATACTTCCACCTTTATGTGTACTTACACTCAAAGAACAATATATTCTGCTCTCCCCCTTTTCTTAAACTGTAGACATAGATTCGGAGGTAAACAGAATTGGTGACTGAATATGCCTCAATCAATAAAATAAACCGCATATATAAAATTATATATATCTTGCAAATTTATAAATAGATACAACTTGTAATAAAACAGAAAAAATGAATAAATAAATTAAAAATGGGAAAACCCAGTAGCCTAAAGATGGACTGTCCTCCAAACACCAAGCTGGTAAATTACCCAGCTGATGCAATAAGAGTACAGTCTGACTTCCCCTTCAGTTCCCAGTCTACACAGAGTTAGTATACACAGTAGCCCCTAAGTAATTTTCCCCCTTCCCGCCCCTTTCCATCATGTCATTCAAAGCTCATAGACATCCGAAAGCCGTTCGATTGACCGGACAGATCCCAATGAGGTACAATATTGTGTGCGTTTCAGTATAAAGAAAAACCCTCCACCCCTTTACAAAGGAGGCCAGGTTTTCCTTATACCAACAATATTATCCCTCACTGCGATCCATCAGACAGGCTGTTGCATCTCAGGGAGCTGTGAATGACTGCTTTACTCACACTGACTGTATTTTGTTTATGTCTGGTGATCTGTGACTGCACAAGTTAAAAACAACCCTCATCTGAATGAGGAGACTCTGCTCTTCTAAACAAGGGTTGGTGAAAGGAGAGGCCCAGAGATCAGTGTTAAGAACGCCTTCCTCCCACTCCTCTTATACTGTATTAGAATGTTGGCTGATCATATCATCATCTAACAATATACAAGTGTATCTCCGTTTGAAAAAAGGAGATTCTTCACTTTCAAACAAGAATACTAGTACAAGAGTACTAGAACTGAAGAATTCCCACAAGGTAAGCCTCAGTCTACTTCACTGCTGTACTGCAGAGGACGTGGCTGTTCGTAGCATTTGCAATAAAGTAGTTAAATCAGTAAGAATTTTTATGGTGCAGGTGGTTTTGCTCCAGAATTGTACCTCTTTAACTTGCTGAATATGATCAATATGGTTTTTCAATCCCTTTAACAAATAATTTAAGCTTACTGAAAATATTTAGTGTCTGTATATAAAAAAAAAAACAACAAAATAAAAAATAGCTTTTCAAAAGTACTCGTTTACAGTTCTAAACCTTTGAGTTGCAGTGATATGTCCCATGCATTGCAATTCACTATGCATTTCTATAGTTCTCAAAAGGTTAAGGTCTACTGATCTTAAAGACAGCAAAATTACAGTGATGGAGTGTGTGCTAAAGACAATTTTAAGATGCATGCTGCCCCCTGGTGCATACTAGAGACAAAGCAGCATAGGATTTTACTCCAAACACTTCAAGTATCATTGGACACATCAAGTGGAGATTGTATTGTGCAGTGTGTCAAGACTTTAAGCATTGTGGTTTAGTCTAAATGACTGAACAACAATGTAACATATCTATACTCAGGGAAGTATAACCTTAGAATATGCAGAATATCAAGGGGCTGCTTACAGACTTTAGAGACCCCCATCATAGAATAATGTAGAGGTATAAATGGACATTAAATATTCAGGTCAGTGGGTGTTATAACTGTACAAAAATGCATGACCTCAACAAAAATCAAGTTCCATAGCTTAGAACTCTGCTATGCTCTCTCCCAGCACCCTGCAAATCTACAAGACCTGCAGAGGTGGGTGACATCAGCACATTGCTCAATTCTTCTGGGAGAGAAAGTAGCATTGCTATCCTCTCCACTTTTGCTCTGGGTCTGCAATTCACCAACAACAGGATTGAATACAGAGGACATAAATGTCCCATAAGCTCTGAGGAAGAGTGGACTTCTAATACATCGATTCGTTTGGTGAAGGAGTAAAAAAAAAAAAAAATGTTTTCTAACTTCCATACCAATCTGCAACCCTCCTACTACTGCTGGACCCCCATTACCCTTAGCAGGCCAATGGCCAGCAAAGAACGATTGGAATTATAGTACAAAAATAGCTGGAGTGTTGCAGATTGCTCTCCCCAGGCATATACTGATCCAGGGATGGCCAATGAGAGGCTCTCCGGCGGCTGCCGGACTAAAATTTGGGGATGGTGGCAGTTCTAGTATGGAAGCAGCTGGAGGGCCTCACATTGCTCACCGCTGCACTAAGCCACAAGTGATCATATTTTTAATACTGATGCACCCTTTATTGTCAAAATTATAACACTCCATGCCTGTGTTTATAAAAATATGCAATATATGTGACTTTTAAGGCAATCTACAGAACTTATCACAGCCCAGATCCTTCCCTCCCTCGCCCCTTTTCCTTCACAGCACACTGTAGTACAAGGAACATTATAGAATATCTGTGATATATTTAATTCTTTGAGTGACAGAGGAGTGTCCAGGTGTCTGGCGCTCCTCATGTTCAAAAGGTTATCATTAAAATGTATATCTTGTACTTTATATATAAGGTACTTTTCAATCTGATGTTGACTTTACAAAGACACACACACACACACACACACACACACAATAAAGAAGACCACTATACTCAGCAGTAATAAACAATAGACCATCACAGAGATTTGTTTCTTTGGCAAAATGCAACCCTCCATATTTTGTTGGAAAACAGCTCCCAAATATTCTCTATATTAAGATTTTGGGAACTGTAATCTGGACAGCCACAGGATTGCACTCCAAATAACACTTTTATAGTTATTTACATTTAAAATTCTACAGACAGAGATGCAGCCCAGTCAGGTAGGAGACTGATAAACAGTATGGCATTGTTGTGTTTACAAGCATTGATAAGGATTATGTGTACAAAACACATTTGATTGATGAAGTATATCTGCTTCTTGTGTATGTTCATTCTAAGCTACAGCTTTTAGTGTGTGTCAAATAAAACAAATAGTATTCACTTTGCAAAATCTGGGAAGAAAAGGAACAAACAGGTTTATCATAGAGATTCATAGAGCAATGTTGGAAAATATGGGACATATACCTTTGCCAAGAAATCTTCTAATGGTTCAACAAAAATCTTGCTCTGCTGCTGTATAAACTGCTCGCAAGCTGCTTTGAGATGTCGGTCAACATCCTTCTTGGAGTCAATGTAATGTTCTTTGATTTCAGGAGTTCCCTTAAATGAAAAGAGCAGACATATAGCAAGGAACCACCAACATGACAGGACTTAGCCCTGTGAGTTTAAGCAGGGTGCCTACGAATCACTACAGCAAAATGCAAGTCTTGATAGGTTTAAGTAAGGAGTATCCATATTTTTTTTATCCATCAAGAGCCAGTCAAAAAAAAGCTATGGATTAAAGGACAGTAATATATAATGAAACATCATTAAAATACAAGTATACTCAGACACAAAATGAGAGATGATGCAGGCTACTGTGTGCAATCCATAGCTAGGTTAACCAGCTCCCTGACATTTTACTTACAAAAGGAAACAAACAGCATCACATTTTTGGCTCATGGTTACAGACCAGGAAATTATTCTTATAAGTCACAGGGGACCAAATGGATGTTTAATTCATAGTGAGGTTAGTTTGCCTATATCAAAGAGTCACAAATTACCCCAGGGCCCTAATTTGTGCACTCCTGGTTTAAAGGAACAGCAAGTCCAGTTTACAAAAGGGCATGTTGCACTGAGCATGACTGTACATGATAAAGTTAAAATCACATACAGAGTCATTCACTCGATTCCTTCTGAAGTGTTGATGAAAGCTCTCCTCACTTCTGGCTTGATAGACAACACAAACAATAGTATTACAGACGTGATCTGGGAGTAAGACTGTCCTGGCTCAGACCTCATCAGCCTGGGGCTGATCAAGAAGGAAGGGAGAAGGATCTTCACCCAAACCTTTAGGATTTGGCTTGGAAATTGGATGAGCAACTGAGCAATATGCCCTTTAAACGTAGCCCGTTTTAAACAGTGTTTTACTGTTCTTTTAAGGAATTACCTGACTGAGCACTGATGAGTGAATGATTGAATAACTCCCCTGTGCTCAATTAGTCCATAAAGGGATAGTAATGTTTCATAATAAAAGCAGCTCTAATTAATCATCATAGTGTTTGGACTTTGGAGAGTGTTATTTCAATTCCGTCAGAGTTGTAGTTCAAGAGTAATTCAATGACAAAGTATCCCCCTCCCACCCACCTTACTGATGTAACACTGCTCAGCCAGAGCAGAAGGGAGGTGCCCAGGTAGATTGCAGAGTGGGACAATCTTCAAGATAAGGGAAAAACATGAAAAGCTTGTCAAGGGGGCAGGGCTTTCATTGTTCTCATAGGAAGAAGATTGTCCCCTGTTGTTATCTGTCTGGTCTATGGACTGCATTCCACATCTGAGAAGATATGACTTACACTAGGTAAAAGGGGCGGGAGGGGAAACTTTCCTTGTGAATATCTCTCAAACCATAACGGTTTGAGAGATAAGACTTATATTGTTCTTCATGCTTTTTTAATACCTACAAAATAAAATAAAGATACAACTAAGTATTACTATGGCTTTAAAGGCAATGCATCTCCAAAGAACACATTTAATTTAACTCCTTGGATAAATTACTTCTCTAAAGCATTGTGAAGCAATGCAATGGAGACATCTCTAGCACCCAAGGAGTTAAAACAAAAAATTTCCACATGTGCCTTTAAGTAATGCAGCATGCCACAGTATGTGACTTTCCCAATAGCCACTGCACCAAACAAACATTACCTCTTTCCATAACTGATACATCTGTGGACATGTACTTATCACCATACAGCTGCTGAGGCTCTGGTATTAATGTATTTTACTTCAGTTGAATTCACCGGGGGAGTGGTATGACACCAAAATAGCAAGTGAACCAATCTTGCACAAGCACAGGGAGCAATATGCATAGCTTGGAATGCTCCAGTTTTGCCCCGGAGACTCCAGTTTTGACTCTGAATTATCAGGTCTCCGGGGAAGAGTCTGATTCTCTGGATGTGGGGGGTTCCTGATGAAACTCTGCCCACATCTGCTGCTCCCATCGAGTTCCTCCCACTCCTCTTCTCCTTCTTCCCCAGGCTAGTCTAGCTATTTTTTAAGTCCCACCCCCTGCACTCACAATTAAGTCCCGCCCCTTTTACATAACAAATCGCATATTTCTCTCACCGTATACACACGACACGACTCCGGGGAGCACAGACCTAGAAGTTCCCTGGTATGGCAATATGGTACTCATCCAAAAAATGCATCTGAGCTGCAACAGGTAGAGCAACTTGCAGTTGATCCTTAAACTGCAAAAGGCACAAACTGACATACTGCATTGTTGATTTTCACCAGCAATGCTCCACTTTAGCTCTCTAAATATGGTACCAGATGTTTTAGTGTACCTTAAGTATCATTAAAGGCCTCCTGTGTTATCTCATGCAATGAGAAAGCTTGTCCTTACCTGTAAGAGGAACTCTAGGATGGCATTGTTGCTGTTTAACCTGAAGAATCGTGGAACAGTCCGAGGGTGAAGAATTTTAAATGCAGCCTCTGTAACGCAAAGAGGAAGTGGAAAGCAAATCAATAAATCTCCAATTCCACACTAGTCTAATGGCCTCAGGATTTCATCATGGCACAGTCTGATTATCAAAGGGCTTTCAAATTATAGAGCAATGCTTTGATCATCCCCTGTCACTCTGAGGGATACATTTAGTACAACCTGACCTATAACATCATATTTCATAGCATTTAATACTTCATGTAAGACAAACCTAAAAAAGTAATGAAGAACAAAGATTGGTCAAAGGAAAAAAAAAGAAAAAACACATTGCAGAGCTTTCCCAGGCGATAACAAAAATACAAATAATTTTCCACTGGGAAACATGGGGTCATGGGTAACCTTCCCTCCACCAGGAGACAGGCACTTAGAGTTAATAAGACCAATTACTCTGCTCCTTGCTGCAACAGCCATCTCTTCCTCACTGTAATTATGATGAAGAGACACAGCAGAGAACATAGCTCCAAAAAGATCAAAAGACTCAAAGAGGGGCATTTCATTTTATGTGAAGGTAATGGGGTCAGGACTGGTGGGGAGAGAAGGTTTGGACCTTCCTAACCTATTCACACCTCTTTGTGTAGCTCCATAAAGGATTTAGAGCAAGATCAAAGTATTTTATTTGCAAAGAAGATATAAACACACATACAGAAGTTTAAACAAACATAATGGGAGATTTACTACTGTAGAGCAAAGTCATACACTTCTATGTACACCACAAAGTCTGAGCTACAGGGTTAAAAAAAAAGCAAAGGGGTTTAGGACTGAAAACTTTACCACACACGTCTGAGGTCAGGGAACATCTTATTGGTTGAGGTCTTCAAACAACCCACTGCTGTCCTATCAATCAAAAGTGCAAAGGGACTGGACACCTTGATGTTGGACTACAGCTCCCATTATCCTCAGCTAACCACTGGCTAGATGAGGATCTTCGGAAACAACGTCCATCAACAGCGGTTGTTATCATGCGCTAAACTATAGCAGTCTGGTTTAAAACTCCCTTCATCACCTGGCTGAGGAGAATGGAAACTGTTCTACAGCTGGAGAGCTCCAGCTTCTATATGCCTGAGCTACAACACCATCTTCTAGCCATCGCAGATAAACTTCCAACATGTTAGATCTAGTTAGTATTCTGAAGTAAGTAGCACATTAAAATAGGATTTTTGTGTTTTTTATCTTATCCTTTTCTTTTTAGTCCATATGGAACACAGGTCTCATGTGGCTGAGTCCCTATGGTGCCTGTGTTACAAATTGGAAGTAAGAGGAAATGATATTACACATATCACAAACACAGAGTAGAAAGCCAACATGCAGAGTATTGCAGGTAAACATCAAATAAACCTGTTGTAACATCTGGCAGATGAGAGTCTGTATTGTCTGCTCCCTAAGCCACCCATGGCAAATACCTTTGGTTTTTTTTAGGTCCAGGGAAATTTCCTTAATGGTGAATTCAGTATGAAAAGGTGCAATCTGTTCACGCATGATCAGAAGGTGTTTGATAAGGAACAGCTGTCCATCAACCTGGGTCTGAATTGAAAAAAAAATACATCATGTCAGTAAATGGAGCATATCTCATTAAAGGAACACACATTTTATTAAAAATATATGTGCTATAGGGCTTTTCCTACCAAGTAAAACAGAGATATAGCCCCAGCTGCCAGAAGTCTAATTCAAAAACCAAATCAATGAAGCTCTCCTATAGAGTATAGAGTGTATTATGGACACCAGATGGTTCTGTTTTTATAGCCAATACCCTCAAGCAGTGGTAGAACCCATATTTTGCTCAGCAGAAAATAAAGCTATAACTTATACTTTTCAGGGACGTAGCTGTATTTACAGTTCCTTTAAGATAAAATATTTGTTACAAAAGAACAAGCAGAAGTCCTTCAGTACACACTTGTGCAGCAAATATCTCCGGATTGATACATTCTGATATTTATCTGAGTTATATGTAGGCCATTGATGACCTGTCAGATCTAGAGTTCTTTATAAAAAAGAAAAAGACAATTCTTTCCCATTTCAGTCAAAAGGAATGTGAGGAATTTATTGAATCCCTACTGCAGTGTTGGTTTGCCCCAGAATCGATCCTCTTCTGCTTAAGGCCCATAAAATGGATCTGTCAGCTTAAGAAAATTTTAGTTTGTTTTAAAGGGGAACTACCACCCCGCAGTAACTTAACATGCATTCATTCTTCATCTGGCGACTAGCTGCCAAGTGGCTCCAAAAGGGACTGACAGCGCAGGCGCACGGACATCACTGTGACGAGATGTCCGTGCTTCCTGCTCCTGTGAGCATCGGTAAAACAGCAAAATCTTTGGAACCAGGTAATATTTCTGGCGACTAGCACTACTAAGCAGCTCGTTGCCAGATGAAGAATGAATGCATGTTAAGTTATTGCGGGGTGGTAGTTCCCCTTTAAAGAGAATTAAAGGAACAGTATACCCCCAAAGTAAAACTAGCTAACAGTTTGGCTATGTGTCTCTGACGAACCCTACCATGGCCTGGCAGCTCAGGGGACAATATTTAGCTAACCACATGGGCTATCCAGCACTTTATAAATGAAGACTCGGGCAGAAGCATGATTCACTTCCATCCTTTAATGGGAGACTTGCGACAGAGTACCTAGGACTAACGTCTCGAGTTCCTACAGCCAGTACTCTTGCTCTGAGCTGAAATACGGTGGGTTTGGTTTTCTACTATTTTGTCATGATTTGAAATAGAATGTACAATTTAAGGTGCTCTTCATTAAATTATTGGTCGTTAAATCCTTCAAGGCTAATGATGTCTCAAACAAATTAAGAAGATGATTCTAGCATTCATGGGGTGAAGCACAACAAAAATACAATTCATATATTTAATTTATTAAAAAAAAAAAACAAAAAACAAAAAAAAAAAAAACACAACTATAGTCATAACCCGCTGATATTTTTGAATGATTACTTTTTCCTTACTTTATAATAAAATATTCTAGGATGTGGAAGGTTCACTAGCATTGAACCCAACCACTACAACATTCTGCTACAGCCGACCAGATTCACAACAATATGTCAAAGAAAACAGAAGATCAGTTTAACAGTGTGTAGGTAGTTGTTCTTGGCGACTCAAAATGTTATTCTTTATTAGTTAATGTTCATAAAAATAATGTATACTTTTTATTAAATCGGTTGCTTATTAAAAGAACAGATGGATTTATGAATCGTCAAATTTCAGCAAAGTAAAACAATACAATAAAACACCCATGAGCTTGGTTCAAATCCCTGTAGCAAATGTTGCTTACAGATATTCTCTACTTTGTTCAGTTTACCCTGGAGCTAGCTATGCTGGCTTAAATTCAACATCTCACTTACTCCAAACTTGTATCTATTAACAAATTAAGTTTAAAAAGCTAGGCCAAAGATGGGCAACGTGAGTCCCTCCAGCTGCTACCAGACTACAACGCCTATCATCCCCTGCTAGTTAGTGGCTAGAGTTGATGGTTGTAGTCTGGCAGTAGCCCAATGGCACAAGGCAAATAACTAGGGCCCTAGTAGTGTAATAATCATAAGACTGCAGTTATTCAAGAACTTACTTACATTGATTTAACCCTTTTTGGTGACAGAGAAATGCATTGGACACCTCTCTGGAATTCAAAAAGTTAAATATATTGTTTTGATCATATGATGCTAGTAATCCCAACCATTTATCTGACCTTGTTTTTGGCAATGGCATCAGACGCTCCCAGCAGTGACTGAATACACGCAGACAAGGTTTCCTGGGATAACCCTTGAAACACGGTCCTCTGGGGGGGAGAGAAAAAACAGCTTGAAGTTTATGGAGTTGGAGAAGGCTACATAAGTGTGAATTCATAACAATCAGAATTAAAGAGCGAATAAGCAAGAGCGTCTGCATTATAAAGCCTTTAATAACATAAATCCATAAACGGTAGCTAAACTATGAGATACTGGAGTAATTCTGGGGCAACTCAACAGCACCACAGCAAAGAAATTAACCCTTTGAGTGCCAGAGGGGTACGCAACGTAATAGAGGGGTATTGCTTTGCAATGCGTTGCGTACCCCTCTGGCACTCAAAGGGTTAAAATCCCCACAAACTTAATGCTGCTTTTAACACCTTAAAAGAGAGCGAGATCTCAAATGCTTTACTTCACAATGCCTTGGAGAACCCTCTAGCATTCAAGTGATAAAAAGCCCCATTTTAAATGAATGGGAATTGTTATTTCTCCCCCACAGTGTAGTTGGTTAGTTTCGGAACCACTCCAGTGGTCCTTAGTACATCAGCTGTAGTGTTCTCAAATAATTATCTTAATACAAAATGCACTCTTCAAAATCTAGATTATACATTTTGTATTTATAAATAAAATTGTTAAGGAAGGAAAATGGTCATACACACTGTAGTTACAGAAGATGGCATACATTATAACCTTGATAATATCACGAATTCCAAGAGTGGTCATAAAAAGCACTTGTCAGCAAGTGATCACTGGGAGAGGGATTTTTTTAGCACCTCTTCATTTGTAAAGGGAGATGTTACTACTAATACAGTCCATGTTGAAGCCTGGTTGCTGATGTTCAGTGTGCGAGCATTAATAACTGTTGAATAAAACAGTTTTACTCAGCTGGAAGAGTCCTACATCATATTATTTTCATAAATTTTATTTGACACCTATACGTTAACTAAAAATGACTGTACTATGCATGGAATAAAATGTTAACCACTTGGATGCTGAAGGAGATTTCAGCACCTATTTTGAAGAATCCAAGGGGTAAAGGACAGCAGAGTACAGAAAAAATATAAACAGATGACACATCAGTGCTACAAGAAAAAAAAAAACAAAAAAAACTATATCTATGGGGGAAAGTAGCTCTCAAATTAGTAAGACCTCCCAAGGTCATGTATGTAGATAATTAGATATATAAAAACAGGAACGGGAAAATAACAAACAGCTTGGAATCCCAACGCCCTAAAAGGTCACAAGAGTTTTCAAAATCTTCTGCATATTATCTTAGTCATTTGTATTCAATTCCTGCACTACCATCCCTGCTACCTGGCATGTGCCCTTTCACAGTGTGGAAGTTTGCACTGAAATGGACTTGTTGGACTGTGAGGAAAAGAGGAGAATAGGCAGAGTAAAATGACATGTAAATGGTTAGGAGCTCAATGTGAAAAGCAGATCTTGAATGAAAACAACAGTTTATCAATGACAAGTAGGAATATGCGCAGAAAGTTATTTAGAAGGGTGAGGAAAGTGTCCAGGTAGTAAGTTCTTGAAAGCTGGAGAAGGCAGGCTTATAACCAGGGATGGATGTTGTATAACCATTTGTGTGCAATATTCCATGTATCTACCTTTCTTTGTCTCAAACTTTGTTTCCAGTAAATTGTACATATAAAAAGGTTCTGCTGTGCCACGCCTAGCTTGAAACAGAGATCTGTCCGGTATACTGATCATTGTTCACAGTATGCTTATTATTATTAACCCTAAATTAAGCCAGTGTGGACATTAAATTAAAATAAAAAATAAGTAAATAATAATAATTCTACAGCAGTTATAGCAACAAGGTTGGGATCACAACAACTCAGAAGCTGGAGGCTCGGACCACAAAAGGTAAGAGACTTTTTTGAAATGCCGGTCTAATCTGAGTTTCCTGGGAGGGATGGGTTGAAGAGATCTTTTACGGTTAATGAACAGTAAGGAGGACTTAGTGTTGATCGTGTTGAGGGCTTGGATAGGAGCTGAGAGGGCTAGCTGGAGCACAGCTGGAACAGAATGATGGGGGAAGGAATATGATTCTACTACACAGAGATACTGGAGTAGAAAAGTGAGGAATGTGGAAGTTTGCATTGAAATGGACTTGTTGGACAGTAGGGAAAACGGGAATAGGAAGAGTAAAATGGCATTTAAAGGGATAGGAGCTGGATGTTAAAAAGCAGAGTTAGGATGAAAATAACAGTCTATCTCAAGGACAGGATAAGATACGAATGTACTCAGAAAGTTACTTAGAATGGTGGAAGAAGTGACCAAGTTTTAGAAGTAAGTGTGCTTATATTCATGGATGGGTATTGTGCTCACAATATTCCATATTTTATATATATATATATATATATATATATATATATATATATATATATATATATATATATATATATATATATATATATATATATATATATATATATATATATATATATATATATACACATATACACACACACACATACATACATACATACACACACACATATATAATATTCATATAGTATTCCAATTCAAACATACAAAATCCATAAATAGTCCATAGAGATATTAGTTCCTTTTGAAACGGTCTTTATCCCTCTCCTCAATGCTCAATCCGATCTGCAAGTGTGCCAACTTGCGAACTGCATAATCACTCTAGAAATATGTAAAAGAAGGGAGAGCAGAGAGAAAGAAAAGGGAGACTGATCTAAGTGCAGTATCCAACGCTTTATTATACAAAAAATGTATACCTTTTAAAAAGTCCCCTTCAGGGGTCCCTTTCGGGATACAGATCTCCTCTTGTCCTCTCTAAGTGTCCTTCATGCTTGTTCTCCACTCGTTTCCCTCCGGTGACGTGACTCTGAAGGGTTGGTGGTTGCTAGTGTGTTCAATCTCGATCTCAATGGGAACCGGAGCCAATCCAACTCAGGATCTTGTGTCTCTACTGTCTGTATAAAATCCGATTTGCGTCTCTATGTAATGGGCTTTCGATTCTTATAGATTCTGCGAGTAGATCCCCCTGAAGGATACTTTTTAAAGGGTATTTTTTTTTTTTGCATAATAAAGCGTTGGATACTGCACATAGATTATGATAATAATGATAATAATAATAATAATAATAATATCAAAATATTTTACCAGGAAGGATACATTAAGATTGTCTCTCGTTTTCAATTCAAGTGTGTCCTGGCAGTATAGATATTATTACCCAATTTAGTGGTACTCATTTTATCTACCTTAGAAGAACGAAAGGCTGAGTCAGGCCTGCTGGGACTAGAACCTGTGACCCTGCAGATTCTACAGCTGGCGCCTTAACCAACTGAGCCATCTCACCAGCAGTCTCCCTCTTCTTTCTCTCTGCTCTCTCTTCTTTTACAGATATGTACATTTGTCTTAAACTTTGCTTCCGGTAAATTGAATTTCACAATGTGTTGCATTCCCAAGAAGTCAATCAGCAGCTGAGGAAAGGTGTTGCACTTACATCAATACACCTGTAAAGCTTTGATAAACACACCAGCGTCCTCCTGACTGTAGGGTACCACATCCCATGGAGGTCAGCAGGAGAGACTGTACTCTGTGGTCTTACACTCAAAGATTCTGAGGAACCTAAAATGGAGAGAAAGAATCATCATCTAGAGATCTGCATTATTGCTTAAAATGTATTGACAAACAAAAAGTACATATACAAATACCTTTAATAGCACTGTACATGTATTTAAAAACTTCTTACTGACTGAAAGGTGTCTAAAGCAATGCACTCAGAGGGCTATAGGAAAAACTGTGTTGGAAAGCAAATTGTTTGAATATGAAAATGTATAACTGTAAAGCAGGTATGATTTACAGTTCAAGCACCCCTAGGAAAGGCATCTTAAGTGCCCTTAGCCACATCCATGGCTCTACTCCACCTCCTCCCATTATTGCCAAGTATAGAAAACATAGTAAAGTAGTTGATGAGGTTGGGGAAAAAAAAAAAAAAAAAAAAAAAAAAAAAAAAAAAAAAAAAAGACATGCATCCATCATGTACAGGCCATGCCAAATCACCCCTTAACCTAGAAGGTTCAAGAGGGAAAAATCTATGTAACAAAAGAATGGTAACTAGAAAGGATATTAACCCTTTGAGTGCCAGGGAGGTGTGAAACACGATCTGCAATGCTTTGCATACCCCTTTGGCACTCAAGAAGTTAAGAAGTACCTACACCAGCAATACTGCCTGGATGACTTATCTGGAAATCGTCAATCAGCGAAAACATGTTGACTCTGTAATGTTTTCTGAATCTGTGAAGCAACTGCCACATTGCCACCTTGCAATACACGCTGCTTTGGTGGAACACACTGTTATCTTAAGCCTGGTTGGCAAATAGTTGACTTGATCAAGGTGGTCACTGTCACCTCAGCAGCCACTTGGCCCTTATATGGACTATCAGGAATAAGGAACAGCATATCAGACTTGTGAAAGAATACAGTGGAATTAAGGTATTTTTCGAGACGCCCTACTACATCTGGACAGTACTTTCTCACCTCACATTGAGATCTGAACTTTGATGGAATTAGGTCAAAGACTTGGTTCAGTCCCGGGAAAAGGCCAAAATCATCAGATGGCAAAAAGGACAAGAACACAACCCATGTTCTTCACACCACCTGAAGAGCAATAGACCAGAGCCTATAATAGAATAAAATCAGCTTACTAGCTTTAAGATTAGTGACTACAATGGATCAGAGAAGCACTTCTTTCTCACAATATCCACTTCAAGAGCCATACCATCAAAACTAACCTCACCATGTCTGAATGACATAGTGGACCCTGAGAGAGGTCTGGATGCCACGGCTTGGCTACAACCAGGGAGATCAAGTCTGTAAACAAAGCCCTACAAGGCCAATGGATCGAAATCAAAATGAAGTAAGCTCAGTCTATTTTGATCTTCCTCAACACCCTGGGGATCAAGAAAATACAAAGGCCCCAGGGAACAGCTGTGGAATCACCACAGAATCAAATCCTATGGATCACAGGACTGGAAACAAAACTGAAGAACCTTGTGATTCAGTCAAGGCACCATAAGGTCCACAACCACCAGACCTCACTTCCAAATTTTGGAAACAGAAAAGGACTGCATTAGTTCCCACTCCCCAGGATCCAGGCTACATCAACTGAGATAGTAGGGCACTGCGTTGTGTTGCAAAGCAACTGGGACAAGTGCTGAAGAGCTAGACAAACCGCTAGAAGTTTCACCACATTGGTCCAGCCATGGGAGCAAGCTTTCCATCAAAGACCCTGGGCCTCCTGTTAACTGAAGGTTGCTCACCAACCTGACAGGCTCCACTATGGCAAATGGATGACCAAATCCACCAGAGCAGATCCACCTATGTATGGGGAGAAAGGTCATATGACAAATGACACTGGCCAGTGGAAGGGGCCACCTGAGAAATGGAGCATAAGTACCGCTTCTAATGCCAAAACCTTTGTAAAGTCTTGTACTGGTGCTGATGGATGAGCAAGGGCCTGAGAAACAGGTGAATTGATTAGTGAGGATAAGGCTATGGCTGACACCTTAAACACATTCTTTTCTTCTGTATATACAAAGGAAGCAAGAAAGACAGGCTATGGTGCAAACAGACAAAACCACAGAATTTCCTCCATCACGTACATGGCTTACTGAGGAAAAAGTCCAAAAGAGACTGGAAAATGTTACAGTGAATAAAGAACTTCACCCTGATGGTATACATACAAGGGTACTTAAAGTACTTAGTTCAGTAATAGCAAGACCGTTATATTTAATATTTATTGATTCACTTTCATTAGGCATAGTGCCCTGTGATTGGAGGAAAGTTGATGTAGTACCATTGCTTAAAAAGGGGGCAAGATCCAATCCAGAAAATTACAGACCTGAAAGCTTGACTTCCACAGTGGGTAAGATATTAGAAAGGTTACTAACTGACGGTATTCAAAACTATGTGAAGACAAACAATATTAGGCAGAGCCAGAGTGGTTTTATTAAGAATAGATCATGTCAAACTAATTTACTTGCATTTTACGAAAAAGTAAGTAGTAATCTGGACAAGGGAATTGCTGTTGATGTAGTATACTTGGATTTCACAAAAGCCTTTGATACAGTGCCTCACAACAGGTTACTGCATAAATTAAAAGGCTTTGGTTTGGGAGGTGATATCTGTACATGAACTGAGAACTGGTTAAATGATAGATGGCACAGAGTTGTTGTAAATGCAATGTTTTCAAGCTGGTCTAAAATTGTAAATGGGATGTCACAGTGAACAGTCCTGGGCCTAATGATTTTTTAATTTGTTTATTAAGTGGGAATTTTAAGTAGTGTCTCAATCTTTGCTGATGGCACTAGCTGTGCAGAGCTGGATGTAATTTTCTCTGAAAAGAGGATTTTAGTCTTACCTGCTAAATCCTTTTCTCTTAGTCCATATAGGTTACTGGTAACTTTGGGAAGGCGACCACCCCTTTAAGAAGGCAGGAACAATTCTTGAAAAGAAGTGCAGGGTGGAGCCTTCCTCCTCTCCTAGCTGCTGCCCAGCCAACCCCCTCCAGTAATATTTGAGAAGCTAACTAATGACTAGGTAGCAAGAAGGGAAACAAAGACTCCTGTGAGCATGAATCCGAAAGGACTCCCACATTCGGTCACAGGAGAACCAAGCATGGTCCCTTTACAGGGTGGGAGACCAGTAACCTATATGGACTACGAGAAAAGGATTTAACAGGTAAGACTAAAATCTACTTTTCTCTGTCATCCAATATAGGTTACTGGTAACTTTGCTATGTCCAAACATTGAGTTTCCCAGAGGTGGGAATGAAGGCAAGGACCAGTTGCAGGTTCCCAAAGTCACCAGAGCATATATGAACCATCAGATCATAAAATAGCCCTACAAATAGCAATAAAGCGTAAACGGGCACAAAACTGGGGTATAACACACCAGGATCTTTAACACAGCACACAGAACTAGAGCCAACCAAGCTCAACAGTTAAGGAGTACTGAAGAGACAAGGAAGACCCTAGATAGGCAAGACTGCCTCCAAGATCTTCCTACCAAAGCTGGCATCGACCGATGCCAGGAGATCAACACAGTAGTGTTTAGAGAAGGTGTGCAAAGACAACCAAGTGGCACCCTTGCACAGTTGATCAGCTGAGGGCTGGTTCTTACAGGCCCAAAGGCCCCAATAGACCTGATGGAATGAGCCGTGACACGAAATGGAACAGGTGTGTTCCGCAATTCGTAAGCCCTACGACCTTGGATGCCGGTCTACCTGCCCTGGTACCCTCAGGAATGATGAAAAATGCGTCAGACTGACGAACAGACTCAGAGCTGTGCACATAGAACTTAAGCCAGTGCACCACATCCAACAAGTGAAGTTCCCTTTCCTTGTCAAATCTAGGGTCAGGACAGAAAGAGGGCACCATGATTTCCTCATTAATGTGGATCTCAGAGACCACCTTCAGGAGGAACTCCTGAGAAGTGCGAAGAACTACCTTATCCTTGCGAAACACCGAAAAGGGTGGTTCACAAGACAAAGCATGCAACTCAGCGACTAGACAAACAGACGCTATCACCAGGAGGAAAGCCATCTTCCAAGTCAGCAGATGTAGAGGAATAGTAGCCAAAGACTCAAATGGAGTGTGTTGAAGGTCGCCCAAAACCAAGTTAAGATCCCACTGAGGAGCAGGATTCTTAAAGGCAGGACGAGCATGAGCCACACCCTGAAAGAAAACTCTGGCATCTGGGCCTGGGAGTCATTGCCCTTACGTGGAGTTTCTGATATTGTCTCTTGTGCTCCATTGTGACCTGTGCCCTCCTGAGAATCCACTGTGTATGACTCCGGCTTCTCGGACTATCCACATCGGTTCTGATCTGTGGCTCTGGCTGGCTTACTAGCTCCGTGTAGTCCCCAGTCTGACCTCTGGCTCTTGCTGCCTATCGCTCTGTCTAGTCCCTGGCTTGTCTTACCTGTGGCTCTGGCTGACTACTGGCTCTATACTCTCCCTGTTGCCTCTGGTCACATGACCCAGGGTGGAGACTTGTGCCTCAGTTACCATTCCCTCTGGTGTTCCACCCGCACCACGGTCCTAGTCTCCGGTATCTCGCAGTAGTACAGTGCGCAGCATCTTGTGTTCTGGGGTTGTGTGGTCTATACTATTATTACTGTACTTATTAATAAAGGTGAATTTATATTTTATATTCGTGTCTGTCCTTATTTGCCTGATTACCGTGACATTCTTAGGTTCATGAAACACATCAGAAGGGTCCTTGGGAGTCTCAGAGACCAGAGAAATGTTCAGTGTAGCGAGTACTGCCCTGATTAGGCCCTCAACAGAGGAATCAGGGTCAGCTTCAAAAGGGCCCCAAAGAACTAGGAGAACATTCACCCTCATCTGAGTCCACCAACAGTTCCTTTTCAGAGGAGTCTGATACATCTGGTACCCCTGCGGCTTAGGTAGGGAAGACCTGATAGAAGTAGGGGGCTGCCAGGACTGGAAGACCCCTTGTAATTGGGATGGAAGGAGTTGCAAGGTAGACCTCAGGTCTCTAGTAGTGTCCTTAAACTCTTGCATCCACAGAGGCTCTAGTGCATGGCTGGAGGTCCCTGGGGGAGACGCAGGGGCAGCAGTGCATGAGGGGCATAAATGACCTGAGTATTCTCTAGGCAGCCCTGAATGACCTGAGGAGCAGTGCGCAATGGGGGTCACAGACACCCCAGTATCCTTAGTCTTAGGCCTAGCCCCAAGTTCCAATGGAGTTGACATCCTCACAGGGTCAAAACATCTGAAAGTATAAGGTATATCCAAAAACAGTGTCTAAGATTAAGTATTTCACCCCAGAAATAGCGAAAATGCACTTATCTGGCAGGTGAAGGGTTAATCTGCCCAGGAGAGAAGAGTCCAAGCCCTGCATAGGATACTCATGAAGGGAAGCAGAAAATGGCGTCCACGACAAGAGCCAATAAGAAACGAGTGCGCAAAGTAATTGATTATGGGAAATGTAGTTCTCCCTTTAAAAGTACCCCAAACAGTGCCTGAAGCCCCCTGAGCCCCCCAAAACACTCAGAATGTTAACCGGTTGATAGAACAAGGGCAGACAAACAGCTGTTGTTGAGTGATTGCAGAGATATGTCCCACATGGAGCATGGCGTCTATGCGGTAAAGCGGAACTCAAACTGAAGATTTCAAAAAGTGTGTGAACAGTGCAAAAGGCATCCGCAAACACAAAAAAGATGGAACACTGGACCCAGTAGGGAAAGTGTAATAAACCCCTCAAAAATGTCCAAACCAGCAGTTAAAGGGCAAATGTACCACAGAAGCCCAGTTGCTCCAAACCCCACAGGCATACAGAAAAAGCCAATGAGTGCAGGAGTATGCAGTTCGGAACACCAAAGGAGACCCCTGTGCGAAGGGTCACTGTGGGACATGTGGACCTCAGCACTCAAAGGGTTGCTCACCTTTTTAGCAGGTTTTTTGTCCAGGGAAAAAACATGCTACACAAGCTTTTCCCTCTAAGGGTTGACAGGTTCACAACAGCATCTGGAAACTGATCTACCCATCTTGGGAATGTCAGTAATGGTAATCCTCCTAATGGTTGGTATTATTCCATATCTAACAGAAAAATAATAAATAAGCTAAAACTATAGCAGAACTGTTCTCATGCCTTGCTTAATCAAGGAACAGATCTTACTGGGGGGGGGGGGGTTGGCTGGGCACCAGCTGGGAGAGGAGGAAGGCTCCACCCTGCGCTTCTTTTCAAGAATTGCTCCTGCCTACTTAAAGGGGCGGTTGCCTTCCCAAAGTTACCAGTAACCTATACTGGAAGACAGAGAAAAAGGATTTAGATAAACTGAGTGAATGGGTATAAAAGTGACAGATGATACAGTAAGGACAGTAAAGCTATAGAATTATTTGGATGTTGTGCTTGCAGATACTGTAACTGCTTTCAAAAAAGTAATGGATACCTATCTAGAACAGAACAATATTTAAAATTATGACAGCTGGCTTCAAAGCAGATTGTTGATCCAGGGAACTGACTGCCATGGCTTCAAAAAAAAAAAAAAAAAAATGTTCCATCCTCTGAATCAACAGACGTGAATTGGCATGGGATGGACTTGATGGATACATGTCTTTTTTCAACCTCATCAACAATGTTACTCTGTTACTATGTAGACAAGCATGAACAAAGTCTTGCCCTTGGCTTCTGTTAGCCACCCAGGCAGACTTGGACGTATGAGTGTAATGGTTTTGACTCAAACAGGAAGGATGATCCTTGATTTATTTCGAGTAGTAGCAGGGTAAATTAAAAAAATGAGATTTCTATAGGAAGAAACATACTCTTAAGTACGGGCTGGGTAAAAGAGGACTCTAATAACCTTATCTAATTCAAAGCCAAAGAGCCGCTTGCCCATGAAAGATAAAGTTAGACTTTTGGAAGACTGATCAGTTGACCAGATCTTCAGCTACAAATTGCAGTGAGCTGCCACAGACAAAGCACACAACTTAGTGACAAAACAATCATATCCAAGGTTGCTTAGATTTGTGAATCCTTGAGATCATATGCATTATGTGTTCCCTTGCCAAATCCAAACTGACTGCATGATGCTGGGGACTGCACCAAACATCCATAGCTTGCTCCACCCAAGCCTCAGCCAAAGCTGGAAGCAGCACAGACCCTGTAGCCATAAAGTACATTTTGAGGAGAGAATCCAGGTGTTTATGCGCATGGGCCTAAAATGATACTGCATTAACCATCAGTACACAGCTGTGCATGTTTGGACAGGCAATAGATAAGAGGGTCAACCTTTGATAGGGTGCCCCAAATGTTTAGACAAACAGTCTCCTATCTGTAGACCTTCATTCCTCCACAATAATCTGATTTAGAAAATCATAAGACGAAAAACAGATAGAATCCCTTCTCAGCGTCTAAAAGATGCCCTTAGTGGACTCCCCAGAGGGACACTCAGATTTTAAATGTCTCCAACACTGCCAGAAAAAAATCCTTCCACAGAGTCCATTGGATCTTCCTCCAGGGGAACCTCAGGGATGAGGGACAAAGCATCTTCATTTCCACTATCCCACCCTCTTCTAGGCTGGAATCAACCCCTGGAGCAACAAATTCACTCTCTGCAGAACACAGGGCACCTCTTCTGATTTAAATTATCCAAGGTTCTCTTGACAGAAGAAGGTAAACTGGCAAGAGACTGGAGCCAGTGCCTTGGCAAATGCAGGCTCCCTTCCTTTCCCAGAATCTAGGAAACTGGATTGTCAGTTTAAAAAAAAAAAAAAAAAAGTGGCGCTGTATATCTTCAGTCGTTCAGAGTGGCAGCCCAATAAAGAGGCTATCCCTCAACTTTAAGGTCTCAGCAGTCCAAGTCCCATCTGGAGCCACAGGGAATGCGAAAAACAGCAGCTGTGAAAATAATGAACTTTGTGGTGAAAAAGCAAACATGTAGGAGTGTTCTACAGCAACTCTTGGCCCCCAATAGCATGGTTAATGACATCATCCAGTTCTGGGTCAAAGAGCTGTTTGCCCACAAACAGAGACAGATAAGGGATTTTTTAGAAGACTGGCCAGCAGACCAAAACTGAAGACTTTCCAGTGAATTTCACAGTATCTAAGGCTGCCTCTCACTAAAATATACATTGGCTTCCAGAATCTTACAAATGGAGAGGAAAATATACACTTTGGGAGTGTCAGAGTGAACATCTCCCATCAACTGGCCATGGCTCTTATCACTGAAAAGATAATCTAGACATTTATTCACTGAACTCTGAATGGCGCTGCATTTACAACTGGAAAACTGTGTGCTTAGAAAGCCTAGAAATAGGGGGATCGATCTGGTAGAGTGGCCGACTGAAATGCAGAAGGAGAAAATGGATACGGAAGACAAGAGAGTCTGGAGATTCATAGACTCTTATCCAGTGTCTTCCATTCCTGAAGAACAACCTGATCAAGGACATTATAAGGAGGGAAGAAAACCTTATCTCCTTTTGGTCACTTAAAAAATATAGAGAGAGAAGAACCAGAATACGAGGCCTAATCTTCTCTAACGCAGCCTGAATACAACACTCTAGCAAGCCCCCAGGGTCTTCGTCAAAGAATCAATCCCTAGGGCACAGGGAGGAATACTCTGCATCCTCCTACCCAGTTCTTCAAATTCTCCTCCTGCGCTGGAAGAAAAACCCTCCCCAACGGAATAGACCCTTACTTTATGGGGAGCAGGGTGACCCTTGGCGCACGGGCCAAGAACCTCCCTGATGGACTCAAGAATACGTCCATAGTGGAAATGAGGGTCTTAACCCATGCAGGGTCCTGTTCCGCAGAAAAAATTATTGGTGTTGTCCCCAGGACAAAAGGAGTATAAATTATCAGTTTGAACCTTAGGAAGGCTAAGTCTGACAATATGAGCACAGGACTCCTGCAGAGACTGCTCTGGTTCCAGTGGTCTTGGGCTTCCCAATGTCCCCTTTGTCTGACATAATATATAGACCGACACAGAAAAACAGCAAAGAAAAAAGGCAGAAGAGATGGCAAAAAATGTTAAGTTCTTGTTGAGAAAAGTAAAAAAAGATCTGAAGTGAGAATCCAACAGCCAAATGGCAAGCCTACAAGTTCAAGTGCCTCATGGGTGAGTCCCAGAAAGGAAAAGGACCTATTGTTCCTTGACCATCCTGATCTTCAGGATCACCCTGGGGATGAGAGGTAAAACACAAAGGATGGGTGAAAAACTCCACATAATGGATACTGCATCCATTGCAAAGGCTGGAGGATCCCTCATTCGAGCACAGAATGTGAGAACCTTCCTGTTCTCCCTGGTTGCCATTAGGTTTATCTCTGGGACCCACCCCAGTGTTGAACAGGTAGAATGCATCCATATGGAGCTCCCAGACTCCACGTCATGATGACTGTGAGTCTACCAGTAGGTTTACCACTCCTGAAATGTAAACATCTAAGGTGGCTGGAACGTAAGCTTCCTCTGAAATGACAAAATCCTTCACCTCTCACCATGCTTTCTTGTTGCGGGTCCCCACCCCGGGTATTGATGTACATCACTGCCATGGAGTTGTCTGATTGAACTTGTTGGAGTCCCCGGGAGTTCCTGGGACCAGTGGAAGAAAACCAAACAAACTGCTCTGAGGTCCAGAATTTGGACTGACAATAGCCTCTCCTCCGCTGTCCACCTGTTCTGGAAATAAAATATATGTGCTTTCCTTGGAAGAAAGGAAGGCTTGGTGGAAATCTGTGACAACAGGGTGCTCTTTCCACCAGTAGCATCAATAAAGATCTGTTTCAGGTCAGGCAAAAAGAGGGTCTTACCCTGCCAAGGCAAGGTCACCAGTGACTTGTTAGAGGATTGGTCCGCAAACCAGATCTTGAGCCATAGGGTGCAATGAGCAGAAACAGAAAATGGGGAGGATTTTTCTGAAAATCTGGCCACATCAAACAGAGCCTCAGTAATGTAGGTACTGGCTTCCATGATGTTGGCCACAAAAACCAGCATGTCCTCCTTAGGGACTTCGACACGCATCGTTTCTGACAGCTGCTCCCCCAACACAGCAACGGCACTATTTACCAACTTGGAGGCAAAAATAGGACTCTGCTGCAAAACCAGTCTTGATTAAGGAGTCAAGTCTCTTATCAGCCTGGTCCTTGAGCCCCGCAGCATCCTCCAGGGGAAAGGCAGCGTTCTTCACCAAATGTAAGATTGGGGGGGGGGGGGGGGGGACACAAACCCACTTCACCAGAGCCTCAGCCTTTATGGACTTGTTTATTAAGGAAAAGGCTCTTATCAGGAGTTTTCCACTCATTCATACAGATCTGATCAAAAATGTTAATGGGGGGGGGAGGACGACAGGGAAATCCTTCTTGCATCTCTAGAAAATGTCCAGAGAGGAAGATCCCACACCTGCGGTGTCCGTGAAGCAACCTGAAGGATCTCCAACACTGCCTTGATGAGCCCTTCCTCATCATCCTCCGAGTCCAGTTCTTCCTCAAAGGACACCCCAATAACCCGAGTATGCCCCTTGAATATATTTGAGGCATGGAGGAAAGGAGTGTGTTAACCGTTGCAGGCTCTTATTCAGTGGTGGAGGTGCCTGGGCCACAGAATAGAGGGGCATAGATAGCCAGAGTATTCCCTTGGAAGCTCAGTGTGGCATGAGGAACAGTGGGTAAGGGGAGAAAGGTAAGCCCCTAGATCCTTAGCCTTGGATTTCCCCATATGACCCACAGAAACAGACATGTCTGAGGGAGAGCATGTAAATCAAGTTGAACTAGATTAAATGTGCCCAGCTTAAAACAAAGAACTCCTTTTTTTGGTCCTTCTGGGGTATCTAGTATGCAAAGGGTTAAACAGGAGAAGGGAGCAAGGAGAACTGTAGTCTTCTCCCTTGATTGTTGCCTAGCAATGCCTGTTACTCTGCCTACAGGATGTAGCGGCTCCAAGGACAATCAAAAATTGGACAACAGAGCATGAAGAGACAAAGAGATAGTTTTCTCCCATAGAAATCAAAGATGGCCACACACACACACACACACACATATATATATATACATACATATACACACACATACACACACACACATACACATACACACATATGTATAAAAGTGATAAGCACTACATATATTTCGGTGAAACACAAAACCCCATATACATGTATGTATAAATAAAAAAGGTAGAGCACAGTACCAGGAGAAGATTTCTGGATCTGGAGGAAGATCCACGGGTTTGGTGGGCCAAACAAGTTGATAGGAAGTCTGTAGTACCAAGAAGCTAATGGATGTAGCAGGCCCAAGGTACAGGTAATGAGAGAAGAGGTGTCAGAAGGCATGCAAAGGTCAAGGCAGGCTGAGTAGTTGCATGGTCAGTAGGAAGGCAAATGTTCAGGGCAGGCTGAGTTATTACATGATCATAAGAAAAGCCAGTGGTCGGGCAGGCAGAGTTGTTGCGTGGTCAGAAGGGTGGCCAAAGGTCAGTGCAGGCTGAGTTGAGCAAACTCCAGAGGCAAGCAAAGTCAGGGCAGACCGAATGAAGATTGGGCCAGAGAGTAAGCCGAAGTCAAATACAAGGAAATCAGTCAGACAATAGCAAGAGCTTGCTGTATACATTAAACAGAACTCCAGAATAACGGAGCATTGGATCCAGGAAAAGCGCTCTTTATATAGTGGTGCCAGTATTCAGAATGAGGTTCAGATATCGAGTGTGTCAGGATGTCAGCCCCGGGGAAGCCAGCAAGGGGTGTCACATGCTCCCGGTCAGCCAATAGGACCATTCAAGGTACCGACATTAATGCATTTTTGTCAATAAATTAGGTTATTAATTTTTATTTCTCATTTTACATTATAGCAGTCTAGTATTCCCTCAATTACTTTGTCACCCTAGAATGTTTTTTCACGTATACTGCTTAAATTCTAAACAAGTGCAACCGAGGAAAATAAAAGCTGTAAAAATCTGTTATTGTCGTGTTTGTTGTTCTCAAGAGTGAATTAAGCAGCAGCCAGAGATGTACGTTTTATCAAGACAACATTTTCAAATGTCATTACTATGGAAACGGCACATCAGACGTGTCTGATAGAAGTTATATTTTCAGGAGATAATAGTAGGTGTTGCTTTGTAGAAAAGACCTTTTATCTCCAAAGGGACAGCACGCCAAGAACGGCATAGAAACTAAAATCATTGTATACCCATAATCCTTTGCACATCAGAAAGCTACTGAACAAGTGAACATAGCAAGAATGAAGAACAAACTGCTCCTGTCATTGTTTGTTATATGGTAAGTACCTTTAAATGTTTCTTGTTTAATACTGGGTGCCAGAGGTTTGCAATGCATCACTGAAGCACTTAAAAAGGGACAGAATCTTCATTATTCTAACATTAAACTCTACCCCAGCTGACTTTCAGCCAAATCATGCCAGATTGATGGCCTAGTGCCATTTTATCTGGCACTATATGAGACTAGCAGAGCAACACATATTTATAGAATATGCACCTTCTACACCCACTTCAACATACTTACTTAAAATTACCCTGTAAAATGTAATAAGTGTGGTGCAACAGACTGTACAGAAAGGGCAATGAGCACAATACAAAAAGAGGGGCTGCACATCGATAATTAAGATACTGTTGGAATCAAAAATTTAAAATATTCAAAGACTATATAGAGAAAAACAAAACACCTACCACTTTTAATGAGGTTATCAGAGTCTGGATCCTCTAGGTGGACATCAGAGAAAGAAGCCTCTGCAGACTGCAATTTACTTTGTTCCTCTTTCAGACTCTGTGCAATTTGCTAAGAACAACAGATGGCTGCATATCAAAATCAGCAGTATAGGAGATCAGTAGGGTTAAACAGTTTTACCAGAGGCAGAAAAAGACAATGTGTCATGAATACAAATATATATTCTAATATACAGCAGGGTTAGTCAATTGTTGTACTTCCAGCTGTTGGGGACTACAAATCCAATTATGTATATGATTAGCAAAGAAACTCCACTCCAGTTCAGGAAAAATAAACAAATACATAGTAACAGTTGATGAGGCTGAAAAAAAGACATGCGCCCATCAAGTACAGCCAATGTAAATCACCCCTGTTGATCCAGAGAAACGAGAAAAAACATTGAAGGCATTTCCAATTAAGCACCAAGTAGGTAAAAAAATTCCTTCCTGACTCCAAATAGCAGTCAGATAGTTCCATGTATCAACAACCTATCTGCACTGAAACCAACAGTCATAATTCTCAATATTGATCTGTGCTAGAGAGGTATCCAAATAGTTTTGAAAGCAGTTACAGTATCTGCAAGCATAACATCAAGAGGCAAGGAATTCCATAGCTTTACCACCCTTACTGTAAAGGCAAAAGCCCCTTTATTGTAAGGAGTTTTGGTTCCGCCTTCATTCCACTCTCTCTCTCTCTCATTTTTGTTTTAAAAATCACCCTCTCTCTCATTTTTGTTTGAAAATTCTGTCCGTTATTATTTGTCAGAAAATACTTATGCATACAGTTTAGTATTTGATTATTATCAATGCTATTCTTCTTTGACTAATATGTTTGTTTCCTCATATATTCCCAAGCTCCCTGTCCTTATAGGTTTGGTAATCTTATTTGGCACACAAATGTTTCTAGAATATATTTGTTTTACATATTTATAATTTATTATATTTGAGGTGTAGACCACATTGCTTGCCTTCCATTTGTTTGTAGTCACAACACAGAAGCTAAATGTCCATTTGTGTGGAACAGATGCTATGCATTCCATTGTTAGGTTATCAAGTTGGAAGGCAGTTTTTACATCGGAGGAGATTTCTGGTTACAGGAGACTTTGGGTAGGATATAAATGGAACATTGAGAATTTGGTTATGTTTAGGAGTGTCTAAGTCTACCTTACTTGTTTACCCCACCACTGTCTATGTGCTACATTTTTTTTTAATTGCAGAGGAATTAAAAAAAAAAAAATTATTATAATCATATATATATATATATATATATATATAATTTTTATTATTTCTTGAACTGGAGCAGAGTTATTTTGCTACAACATGTATATGCTTGCTTATATGGTTTGTAATCAGCTGTAACACACAAGACACACACTAAAATTCTAACTCTTTGTTACAACACACAAACTGCAAATACTGGGTTCCCGAGAGGTGTGTAACACTTTGCCAATGGATTGTGTTTGCATTGCAAGCAAAATGTTAGACAGCCTTTTCAAGCAGTGTTTCTGTACAACAGAAATAGGCTTAGTGATGGGATTACGTTGAAGGGCTAGCTGTACCTCCATCATCTCTAGCTTGTCTGGATATGCAAGATCACCGGGTGCAGGCTTGTATCCCAAGATATCAGTCTGGATGTATATGTGTGTCCTATAGACAAGCCTCTCCTGCACGTCTTCCAACATCTGTTTCACCAGAGCAGAAAAGGCACCAAGATATTCCACTGGGGGATAACAGGGAAAGAGGAAACAAATTGTATAAAACCCAGTAGTGAAAAAGGCACATTTTTCTGTACTAGGAACAATGAAATAAATAAAATAATAAGAATACTTAAAAGGGCCATACACAGGAAGGCAAAGGGGAGAATTGTTGATTTGCTCCAGCACTACTCCTATTGTATCTTAGTACATATGGCTGTGGGTAAGGAAGAGTAAATTCTGATTATAGAAAAGAAACTGCTGAGTAACATAGGGCTAAACCCAATGTTAAAGTAGGCTTCAGTCAAAAGGTATTACAAGACAAACTGTTAGCAACAGTATTGCTTTGTGTCCTGTCAGTTACTTTTTTTTTTATCGTGCTCTGTGGGACAGTCAAGAGTCTCTTCTTATAGCTCTCCCCAGACTGTGCAATTCAAACGTTCAAGGTGCTCAACTAGCAACAAGCTTGCTAGGGTATATAGCAGGCTCCATACATCCTATCAAGGGTACAATCTCTTTCAGCTCTGCCACACACTGAGAAGAAACATTTGGAAGCACTTCAAACTGATTCTGCAAGATATGATGACAGTCCAACCAAAAACTGCCAGTCGAACTCCAGAAGTAGATTTAGGCCTCCTTGAGACTTGTCAGTGAGAGGCAGCTGTTCTCAATAGATGCCTGTGAGCAAGGGGCTCACGTCTTGATTACTTCATAATCCTTAGTGTGTACAAGACCAAGAGCTATTTGCACATGAAAATTAAAGGTCAGAGATGCTCAACAAAAAGTCTAGCAGGCTCTATAGGACCTTATCCTACTCAGGATGCAATCTATTACACCTGTCCATAGAATGTGATTGTAATTGCTCCACTTCTTTATGATATTCTGAACTGTATTTACTATTGAATTAATCAATGCCACAGACAGTAGGGGTATTCTTGTTGTAGTCAGCAGGAAAAGTCCTACAATATATGTTTGCCTAACATAACTCTTCACTGGTTAACTCATTCTCTTAACAGGTAAATACTCAAAGTTGTATTCACCGAAACAAAAATTACCATTATTCTGTACATGGTCTTCAAGCATCTCAATTTTAAGGATCCCACAAAGCTCGGCTAAGGTTTCCAAATGGACAACGTGAATGATCAATGGTCTGAGGACGTCATAAAGAGACAGACACAGCTTCTCTAGTAGCTCACTACAATGGAAAATTGTAAGTAAACAAACATGATTGAAAGAGTCCAAAAAAAGTGTTTTAACCCACTGAATAACAGACATTGCCAAAATTGCTTCTGCACTATTTTGGTCAAGAGGTAAGCAGATATATAGGTTAAAAGGCATCAATATTTGTATTTCTGGATTGTGCTCTCTCACTCTGTGCCACAAACCACTTCATTAGCGGTGCTCTACAGATTACAATAATAAAATTATGAACACCCCTGAACTACAACCATATTAAATCAAACCATAGATGTGCAATTATTGAGAAATCCAACTGCACGACAGGGAGACACATGAAAATTTACATTTATTTAAAAGGGGCTTTTAACAGCTTTTGCATGTTGAAGAGTAATACTTAAATTAAAAAAAAAAAAAAAAAAAAAAAAGAAGAAGAAGAAGTTGTAGGGTTTACCCCCCCCTGAGTAAAACAAAGCTACTCCCACTGCGGAGAGGTTTTTTTATTCAAAAGTTATTGCAGCTCAAGCTTGAATTTTTCAGGTGCCGTATCACAGTGGCCTGAAATCGTACAGTGGTGCTGTTTATTCAGCATCCTATGGATATTTGTGGTCAACCAACCACAGCTATCCATAAGATGGTGTAGCAACAGCGCCACTGTACAATTTCAGGCCACTGTGATACGGCACATACAAAATTCAAATTTGAGCTGCAGTACTTTTTGAATAAAAAAAAAACCTCTCTGCAGTAAGAGTAGCTTTGTTTTACTCAAGGGGGTAAATTATATATTTTTTTACATTTTAAGTATAACTATCCCTTTAAATCGCAATGCACTAAACACCTCTCTAGCATTAATGTAGTTAAACCATGATTTGCATCAATGGAAGTTTTTAGAATTTTTAATTCAATCCTATGGTGCAGATGGTTTGTTAAGGAATCGAACTTCTTTAGTTTGATGAATGCGGACCTTTGAGTCTACATAATGAACAGGCTGGTCTCACCAACTTTTGCAGTTATGGAGAAATGTGCAAGCTCTTCCAACTATTTTGCTCCTAGTGCAGCATACCTAGTTAATATCTGCTATCTAGGAAAGGCAATTGCTGTATGATATGCATAGGTAATATATGAACACTACAGGCTGTATTTAGCTAAAAAGGAGCAATTCTGGAGCAAAGCAACTGCACCACATGAATCAACTACAAATTCTCCAAATCCTCAATAACTTAAATAGGGCTTTCAAATCCCTGAAAGTGGTTGCTAAGGCACTTCACAGCAATCCATTGGAGACCTCTTATAACCCCTTCTCTTTTACATCTATAGGAAAAGTCATTTATCCCCAAGTATGCAGTTGGTTTGGTCCAAATTTCCTCTTCTTTAGCTTCCGGTCTACAACAACATATGAGGATATGCTAGATACGCAAACTGTATTGTATCTTAAAGAGATAGTATTGTCAGGATAAAAGTTAAGAGGGATTATTCATTATCCTTTTTTATAATGAACGGTACCTTTGTAAATGTCCATACCGTTGTATTCTTCAATATTGTCCCTCGTTGCAATCTGCCTGGTCAATTGACCAGTTTTCAGATCTGAGGAGACTCTGTGTGATGTAGGGAAAAAGGGGCAGGAGGGGAAAACTTTGAAATAAAAATACAAGAAGAATACGATATGGACATTTACAAAGGTACCGTTCATTATATAAAAAAGGATAATGAACATTCAATCAACTTTATATCCTAACATTAGTATCTCTTTAAATGTACTGCAGTGTTCCAACAGATCAAAATAAGAAATAATCCATGGCACATACAAAGCAAAAACATATTATTTCACAAAGATTTTTTTCCTTCTTTTCTTCTTCATATATAGCTTTTAGTTCACAGAGTCTAAACCAGTGGTTCCCAAATCAGCCAATAACCACTCCCCCAGCAGTAGAGGTTTTCAGAATATATTTTTCTTAACAAAATAAAAATTAAGCCATCATCGAGTCAATATAGCCATAACCGTTCTTTATAACTTTGAATGTCAGCGTTGTCTGAAAATGAAAATAAATAAATAAAAATGTTGTGGGGATATTCCTGTCGAGTAAAACGAGGGTACTCCCACTGCTAGTTGTTATATATTAATAATTTATTATTAATATACATATATTTATTTATTTGGGGGAGGGTTCATATTAAACTATTAGCAACAGTTCCACCTGGTGTCCAGACAGAATCAACTGCATTATATAGGATACAGTTCTCCATAGAATACAGTAACAATGGTTGCACCACTTTGTGAACATTAGCTGTAACAACTTTTGAATAAAGTAACTACCAACAATGGGACTGCCCTAATTTTAGTTAGCAGGAAAAGCCCTACACGATTTTTTGTTTGTTTGCTTTTTTTTTTTTTTTTTTTTTTTTAATAAATAAACAGTTTACTGATCCTTGCAAATAAGGAACAAACTCCTTGTAACAACTTAGGTTCATTTGAAAGTGAAAGAGCATTCAGAGTAACTTATATGTAATGATAGACATTTTTTAATTTCAAATAATAGTTCAGGAGATATTTATTTTTATTTAGTTGTCCGTTAATGCAAGCTAGACAGTATTGGGTGGCACAGAAATGTACAGATACTAACATTCTATACTGCTTTCCCTGCCAACTGCCACCTTCTTCATCCCTTCTACTTTTATTGGCAACTATAGAAAGGGTGCTCATAGCTAAGACACTTTTCTAATGTCAAAAAGTATGACTGCTTTAACCCTTTAAGTTCCAGAGAATGTGGGACTGAGGGAAGTAGACTATCAGGATTTGGCTCATGGCTGTGTCAGCCATGATTGTCTAACTTCCATAAAACGAAAAATAAAAGTGAAATACACAAAGCTATTATTTTAATTACCGTAATAACAAAAATGCTAACATATAGGTGATTTTGAAAGTTGTTATAACATGTGTTACTTTCAGTCCTAAAGTGCCAACATAAAACAAATGGATCGCAAGAGAAAACACTTCCTAACAAAAGATGGGACACCATATCAGACTTATAAAGTAAGATCCAGAGGGGTGATAACCTGTGTTACATGGTACCAGACAACAGACACCTCTAAGAACAAAATATACAAATTTACCACATACTCCAGTTTTGGTGTTGGTTTGGTGAAAAATTCATTGTAAAGCTGGTGTTCATCCTGGCATACATGGACCATGAATGCACAGCCACTCCGCACCTGAATGGAGACAATATATAATCATAAGATATACTGCACAATAGGTTAACCCCCTGGTACCAGAGGAGTGAAATGAAGTGAAGTGAACAGGGTATTTTAAGTAAAGGGCACTAGAGTTCTAATAAATATGACAGGAATATATATATATATCAAGTCATTAAAGCATAACATTGATTCTCAAACATCGTTTGAGAAGGCCCCTGTGAGGAAGGCCCCTGTGAGGGCCGAAACATCGACTTTTTTGATTCAATAAAAATATTTTAAAAATTTAATAAGTCCCTGGAGTGCTCCTACCAGTTAGTCTTTGGACTACAGGACATTTATACATTATTGTATTGTGAGGTAACACCCGGGCATTAAATACATTAGTTTTTTTTCATAGAGTGCCCACCTCTACTTTGTTCTATATATATATATCTATCTATAGCTATATATATATATATATATATATATATATATCTATATCTATATATATCTCTATATATATATATATATATTTATCTATATCTCTATCTATATATATTTATCTATATCTCTATCTATATATATTTATCTCTATATCTATATATTTATCTATATCTATATCTATATATATATATATATACATACATACATATATACATACATACATACATACATACATACACACACACACATACATACCTGGGAACTTTCAGTTGAGGGCTGTTCAGCAGGGGGTAACAAAAATGACGCTAATTGCGTCAAAAAGGGGAGGGGCTTAACTCGAGTGTTGGGGGAATTTAACCCTTTGAGTGCCAGAGTGGTACAGAATGCTTTGCAAAGCAATGCATTCCTTACCACTCTGGCACTCGAGGGTTAAAGGTGACACACAGAAGGCTGGGGACGGAGGCACAACGGGAGAAAAAGCAGATGTGGCAGAGTTTCAATAGAAACTCTTCACATCCGGAGGAATCAGCCTCTGCCCCGGAGACCCGGTAAAGCTGTCAGAACCGGAGTCTCCGGGGCAAATCCGGAGAGTTCCCAGGTATGTATAAATCAAAAAAATCAAATATATGTCTATAATACACAAACCACCTGTCCAGGAGGTAAATCAATACAAGTTAAAGCACAAAAGACGCATGTAACTCACGGTGATGTGTAACACACTGCACATCATTCATGTCCTTAAAAGTTTAATACGCAGACGGACAGAAAGGACAGACCCATATGAAGTAAGAAAGCTCAAGTAACTTAGAGATACAAGCAAAATATACCAAATAGAAAGAAAAACAGTGATGCATATGAGTGTAATAAGTCGGCATCTTTGTAAATGTTAAGAGAAATATAAATATGTATAATATTCTCATGCAGAGGAGAAACTGCTCTGAAATTTTGGGATGGGTTGGCTTTATGGGTGAAGGCAATAACACTGAGGTAGGTGCATAATTTGTACAATAAGTGTCTACTTCATGCGACAGAAATTGAGCCATTTCCCCCATGTAAGCCAGTGTCAACCTTCATGATAACAGGCCTGAACTGTGGAACTTGAAAAAGAAGAGGCGGCAAACTATGTTGAAGATGATGACAAAAGCACTAACCTCTTTACTGCGATAGGCTGAGATATGCCACCATGTCAAAGTCTGGAAAACCTTAGTAAATACTAATTTAGTAGTAAATACTAAAAATATGTTACAGCCCAATTCATTGTTTTGCCTATAGTTAAGGTACGCAGATGAATGCCACTCTCATTCAAGTATCTTTGAGCCAGAGCCAGCATCAAGTGGCAATATAAGTGAACACACGAAGAGAATGAACCTCCCCAACAATCGAAGACATGTGATTAATCAGAAATATTGGCTTCCTTCATACAGCAGTCAGGTATATCTGTATTTTGCATGATCTCTGTGTTTCCGGAGTATATTTCTACTGACGTCTGCTTCTAGATCACACACCCCAGACAATGGGCTTCAAATAGCACAAAATCTCATAAGCGTCAGTAATCTTTATCAGATTGTAAGCAAAAACAATTAGTGGTAGACAACAAGAGAAAGCAAATGTAAGCAAAATAGATTACTGACATCTACTTGGGTAAGTCCTTATAATAATAATAAAAAAAAAAAAAAACACGTATTCCTAGGTTATATTTCCCCTGTAAGCACAACTACAAGGTCCTAGTTCACAGCTTGGTAAGATTCAGTAATGCCCTGCTTAATCCTGAACAATAGTCCATTTTGAAGGCCTCAACAAAGAAAGGTGATGAACAAGTTGGATTATTTTTTTTCCAGTACATAGTGAGGCCCATTTTATGGCAAACCTAGGCCTCTTCTGAAGAGTTATCCATCTAGGTGTGCAGGCACTGGCAAATAAAGGAGAAAATTAACTATACACATCTGCTTTTGATCGTTTCACGAACTACAAAGTTATAGAAATAATCTAAGAAAAACAGTGGATTTCTAAGGAATTGTCTGCAAATATATTTGGAATGCATTTTCATGTTTGTGAGATTTCCATACCAACAAAAAGAATGTTAACACATCTTGACCCATTTTCACTTTCAGAACTTTGGCATTCCATAGGCCTATGCAGAAATAAAGTGAGACAATTTTGTGACAAACCAACTGCACCACAAGAAAAAAAAAATTACAGAATTCCAGTAGTAGTAACCTTTTTTAATGTATGGTGTTTCGTGTTCAGTACTCCCACTGCTGAGAGATGTATATTTACAGAGTTATTACTGTTTAAACGTGTGTTGTTGTTTTTTTTACCACAGTGCCCTCTAGTAGTCAAATTCTAATTAGTTATTCTGTTACTGTCGAATGGAGAGGAAAGTCAGTTACTTACAGTTCTCCATAGAATGTGATAGAAATTGCCATGTCATTTCCTATCAGAACAATCAGGAAGTTAACACGCAGTAAATTTACTTCCTGGTTATTTGAACTGTTATAATATGTTTGAATAAAACAACTGACAGTGGTGGGAATGACCTTGTTTTACTCAGCAGAAAAGTCCTATAACATGTAGGTTTTCATAAAAAGTTTACTGCTCCTTTAAAAGGATTAATACCTTCAATGATAGAGAAGTCTCCATTGCATTGCTCTGCAGAGCACTGGAGATGTCTAGAATATTCATCATGTTAAAATCCCCATTTACATCAATAGGCATTTTTATTTGTTCACTATTGTGAAGTCCGTTTGCCCCAGAATTGCTCTGTATGCTCTCATTCCCTACTTTTGTAGCGCTGACCTTCTGAGGCCTTTGCCAGTGCTGTCTTACCAAAGCACAGTGATCCCGGTTGTTCTGGCTGGTCAAATCTGTGATTGTGGAAGTGATGCTGGGACTCAGCAAGTTCTCTCGCTGATCCAAGTAGCACTGGTGGATCTCCCCAAGCAGCTGCTGGTACCTTAAAATAAAACAGTTATATAAAAATCAGTGGAGCTTTTATTTATTTTTTTTTTAATTTTTCAACACTTATATAGATGTGACATTTGCAGTTAGGGAAGCAGTGTAATTTAGCACTCTGCTAGTCTTCACCTTTTCACTTTTATGTTTATAGATATTCTTTATTTGTTTGTTTGTTTTACATGCTGTTCTTTGACAAAATGCACTGCAATTTGTTGGAGATGTCTCCGACAGTTAAGGGGCTAAAAAGAAGCTATTTTGAGCAGTAAACATTATACACACACACACACACACACACACACACACACTACTTACTCAGGTATCTTCTCAGATCTCTGTTCGATTTGCTCAATTAGTGCCTACATTTAAAAAAAGAAAAAAAAAAAAAAAAAAAAAAGTCAAGTCAATCGACAGTTCATATTAGAATTAATAAAGGGGAATGATAACCAAATTATAAGCCATTTTTTCATAGGATAACAGATTAACTCACCAAGGCCCATCACACATCAGTCAGACTGATCTAGCTAAATCTTTTCATCCTTATGGCTGCAGTTCCCTGTACATAGTCATAGTAGGAGTACTGTGTGGGACTAGAAGGTTGGTAGTGGAAAATCCCTAAGAGTTACAAGGCAGTCATCTCTCAGTATGCACAGATATAATGCAGACCTTTTACAGAAACAGAGAAGATGTCCTGTTGATCCCAAAGGAGGTCTGATTACCTTCTCTGAAAAAGAGCCAAATTAGATAGTAATAGAATCAGCATTGGTATGCCTTCCCTTGAAATATTAATTTCAGCCCTGGCTGCACCAAACATTCTATTTGGGGACATATAATTGTCTAGTGATGTAGACAGACACACTGACATGTTGATGCTCATTGCATGTCTATCCCAGGGGCGATGTTGGGCCCAAAATCATTTTTGGGACAGCAGGACTAAAATGAATCCATTAAGGGAAGGAACATGAGCAGCGATCCCCTTACTATCTATGTATACAGTGATTTCTTCTAAAGTCTTCCTCACAGCAAACAAAAGGCTTCAGTTGTACAGAATCTCCCATAATGGTCATTAGTCTTCACTTTGTAAACTGAAACAGTTAGGATTGGAATACAAGAGAAATCAAACGCAAGTAACATATTACATAGATATAATTGACTGAAATTATGACAGCTACCTAGGTAAGTCCTTTTGCTAAACAATTTAAGAGCCATTTATTACTAGAGCAGGGGTGGTCTGCCTGAGGCCCTCCAGCTCTTGAGAACTACAGTCCTTTCATAATTTACCAGCTTCGGACTAGCCAGGGATGGCAAAATTTGTATCCTTAAACAGCTGGAGGGACTCTGGTTGTACATTCCTGTCATGGGGCATAGTTCCCTTTAATTCTCATAGCACTTTTCATGAGCGATGTCTACGTTGCATTCCAAAGCAACGTATTTGAGAACTCTCAAATATTCAGGGGATGTATAATGTCCAAGAAAGGCTTATTTGTATTCGTCAACAATAACAAAATAGCTAATAAGTATTACTGCCATATACATTACAGTCAACAGTTTATCATACTACCAGCAATGTAAGTGTTAACTCGAAGGCCTGTAAGTGAGGCGTTAAATAGGTGCAATTCCGAAATATACTGACTTGTCCACAGGGGAGAAAAAAAAAAAAAAAAAAACTAAAATTTCCATTGACTGTTAACCCCTTAAATACTAGAACAAGGTCTCCAAGATATCAGTTAAAAGGGGTTTTATCCAGAATGGCTTCTCTTTAGTTCACAGCATGAATATTAAAAATGATACTCTCTCTTTAAAACAAATAGGTTCCGACTCTTAAATATCATGTACCCCAAGCCACTATTTGTAAAAATAATTTCATAGCTTCACAAACCTCAAAATGATAAAGGCCAGACAGAAATTCTATAGTTAAGTGTAAACAAAGGTTTTCTGTTATGACATTTTTATTTTGGTCAGAAGTGAACCGTTATATCGGTAGTACCGTCAAACCCTGCTAGTTTCATACAAAAATGGCTGGGCAGATTCAGCTTATCAAATGGCTTAAACAAAAAACTAAAATACTTCCCTATTTTGGAGGCATGAGAACCTTTAATCAGACCTGCAGTCCAAACTAGCATATGGATTCTCACCAAAACTTGCATGGTGAGGGGCTCTGATGAACTACTATGTGCTTTTTCAGAACCAGGAGATATTAGCATGTAAATTATTAAAACTAAAAACCAACAAAACACACACTCACACACGAGAATTTATGGCCATAATGTAACTGGTGCTTGAGAGCTTGCAGAGGGTTTAGGTGGACATGTATTCACTGCAGTGGGAGTACATTATTGTTTGTGGCCAGTCATTTTGATTGTATAATACTTCAGTCATTTGGTTGCATTGAGCATTTACTATGTTCCTCATATACATATGGCATATAAGTGTGTAATATGATGACAACCGTTGCGCGACTCAGGGTTAAAAGAATAAAAGTATGAGTGTCAGCAAGTATACTAGAGGTGTTAGAGGGACGTGGAATGTACTAATTAATGGAAGAGGAGGTGAGAGCTGCATTTTTAAATGGTAGGCCATCTTCCTTAAATCTTTGAGTGCCAGAAAGGTATCCAGCATATTAGACACTCATCTGGCACTCAAACTGTTAATATAAGTGAACTATAATTGTGGCATGGCAGTAATGTCAGTGTGAGACAGAGATAACAGGAAAAGGATAAGTAAATAAATCCCTTCTACGCTGCTTTTGCAACCTCTATGTTTTATGCAGACATGAAGGCAATGGAGGAGCCATTCACTGATCCCCTACTTTGTCTATGTATGCCTCATACTGACTTTAATAAGTATGCTGAGCCTCAGAGTCCAAAAGGGAGGGCGGAAGTAAGGGTTCATCTGTTTTATGGCCAGGTCAAGTATTGCTGCAGATTAGAAATTAAAATAGTTACACACACAATTTAGGAAGAGGAAGCAGAGTCCTGTCCAGCTTCTTCTCTGGCCTGCTCCTACTGAGCTTGTTGCAAGGGGAGCCTGTAGGACACAGAGCACCTAAAGGGAGTGAAGGTTGGTGGGGAGATGCTTTTAAAGGGATAGTAATACTTAAAATGTAAAAAAAAAAAATATATATGTTGTAGGGTTTAGCCCCCTGAGTAAAACAAGAGTACTCCCACTGCTGAAAGGAGTTTCATTCAAAAGTTATTAATTTTCAAAGTTGAATTTTTAGGTGCAATATCACAGTGGCCTGAAATTGTACAGTGGCACTGTTGCTACACCATCCTATGGAGATTTATGGTCCCAGGACCAGAGCTGTCCATAGGATCGTGTAGCAACAGCGCCACTGTACAATTTCAGGCCACTGTGATATTACACCTAAAAAATTCAACTTTGAAAATTAATAACTTTTGAATGAAACACCTTTCAGCAGTGGGAGTACTCCTGTTTTATTCAGGGGGATAAAACCCTACAACATATTTACTTTTACATTTTAAGTATTACTATCCCTTTAAAACTAAAAGTAACAGTGAAGGGGATTGCTTACACCTACCCCTATGTGTACTTCCAGCTTCTTTCTCCATCTGGTCACAGCTTCTCACCTTCACACATGCTGCCTTCTGCTGGTCTGTGTTTATCAGACAACTTCATTATAGAGGCTCCACAGAATTGCTTTTACAGTAATATTTTAACCCTCTGAGTGCCAGAGAGGTATTGATACCTCTTTGGCACTCAAAGGGTTAAAGAACAGCTGGCCCACATGTTAGTCCTGAGTACTCTGCACTCATCATCAGAGCATGGCAGGAGAACACGAAGGCCAGCTCTCCTTAGCATGGTGTCAGCAAAGGCAGTGCTGTGGAGCCTGTATATCAGAGGTGTGTGATAAAGATAGGCCGGCTGCGGCACATTCACCCTACAAACAGTACAGAATGTGTGTACGTTCCCTACCTTTGGCCCTGTCCCTAACATTCCCTATCTTCTGGATGCCACACTATACTCCTGGCTAGGGTGGAGGCCTCCACTCCCCAGGATCTTGGGTTTTGCCCTTTACTGTTTACGGCTTCTGCTCACTGTACTGGTGCGGACTGTGAAAGTTAACATGGGGATTTCCCTCTTCTCTAGGGGTACGAGGCATCCTCAAGGGCTGTGTGTGTTTGCCTTAAGTGAAAGCAATGGAGAAGACTATGGGCTTTTGTTTTTTGAGTTGTGTTGTTTTTTTGAGCCGGCCATTCATTCATTTATCGATTTTGATGGGAGCAACCCAGGGACTTCACATCCCTGTCCACTTCTGTCAAAATCATGCCCCGCTGTATATTGTACAGAGAAAGTAAGAAATAAATATATCTCTGGTCCAGACGGATGCAGCAATGGACAAACTCCAGTAAGCAAAGGAAAATCCTGCTCTCCTCCTTCATTTAAGGGGGGCAGGGTCTTCCTTATACTTACAGACTTACTGACTGCATCCATCCGGTCCCGGGACTGGATTTTAGATTCAGTGGGAGGTGGCCAGAAGGAGAGGGCAAGGGAACTTTCTACATTGAACTACACAAACGTAAGTAGCTAAACACACCGCCATGTAATAAATATACTACAAAGAAGACTCAGCAATCTGTTTTATTACAAACATTACAATTACTCACAGAGTTCATTTTTACAAATAGCACCTCCTTAGATCCATGTATTTTACTATGCGCCGGTCAGCACACTGAAAATCTTATGCATCGTTCTGTAAATAAAAGATTTCCTATGTGTAATTTTAGTGGACAGAACTTTGAAAATAGCCACATAGCTATTTTCACTACTTAACAGGTCCCACTGTGCAGTGAGGTACATTAGCACTCTGCAGTATGGGGCAAAACAACATTTTAAATATGAGATTAATGGAGAAACAAAGAAAAGTGATGGAGAATACTTACCCTGACCTTCGGTGCTGCGGCTCTAAACTTAACATAAAATAAGGTGAAGGCATTGTCTGAACTGGATGCATTTGATGTATCCTGATAAAATAAAACCACAAAATTAAATAATTTACTAAATATACTAGTCTTTACTGTTAATTTAGTTTGTGGCACAGATTTACAAAAGTGAGATAATTTCTATGTATATAACATGAATAAATTAAAATAAGGAAATGCATGCTTTGTATAAAAGATTATTCTAAATTTGCAGTTTATAATATTTTTATTTAAAAAAGTAGATTTTTTTATTTTTATATTTTAATAATAATCCAACATACATATGCCCATAGTCCTAAACGATATACACCAGTGGTTCTTAAACCTATTCTCAGGTCCTACTAATAAACCAGTGGGTTGGAGTATTTCCCTTCTTGAGCAAAGGTGGGATACTTAGAGATTCATTCATTTTAACTCGCTTGTACACAACTGGGGTATACTACAAAGACGGCCTGTTAGAGATCCTTGAGGACTGGTGTGGGAACCACCGGTATACAGCAATTTTTCTGTTCAACACCTTAAGGACCAGAGTGATGTGCAACTCATTGAACGTGGGTAAGTTTGCATTGCATTCTAAGGGCCTTATGTGGAAAGCTAATACAGGTGTTTTACTGGAGTAATTCAGTTTGTTCCACACATACAAATCCCCATTGATTTAAATGGGACATTTACATTTTAAATACCAGATAGGTCACCAATGCATTGCTCTGAAGGTGAAAAAACTAAGCCTTCTTCGTACCTTGTTACTAGTATAGCATACCCAGCTGGTGCCCAGGCCATCTGGAAAGGACTTTATTAGGGTTTTACAGAGCTCACTAAGAAATATACATGTTTACTTTGTTTTTAACACCTATGCCTGCAAGTGTTACTTCCTTTTATTTCATTTACACCAGTGATTCCCAAACTGGTTGTTGGGGCATGTGGCACTTCCATGTGGGGAGTGGCGATTCATTTCAACCCCAATCTCTGATTTTCTAATACAAATTAAAGTAGCCATTTTGTCAAAAAACTCACAGTCTGTTGTGTCCAGAGACCACTGAAGGTTTCTTGCTACAGTAGGCAGATGAGGACTTTTGTGTCTCTCCCATAATTTTTCCCTGTACCCCCAACCCCTTATTCCAGGAAACAGAGAAACGAGAAGACTAGAATCCAATGAGATGACCTAAAGAGCAGTTCATCATTGTAGAAGATCTCAAAACGACTTTGTGTGATAGCGAAAAAAGACAATGAACTTTGACTGACTGTAGTTCCAAAAATCTGTACCAAGAACTACTCTCTAACACAGACACTGAAAGTGCAGCTATCCCCTACACCTCAGAGGGCTAGGTAGCCAGCCAGGTTAGGTTGCTTATGTTGTCGGGCCAGACTATGAGAAGTGTATGTTTGACGGAGTCTACAGTCCTAGAGCAAAAGGACTGCATAGGGAAGAAATAAAAATTTCTGGTGATTTAAATGGGGATTTTAATCCCTTACACTTTTGAAATGTGATTGAGACTTCCAGTATTCAAATGGTTAATAGCCACATTTGACTCAATGAAAATCTTAGGGATCTCCTACAATTGGTTTGCCTCAGAAATACACCTTTTACATTGTGGCATCATAGTTTGGTGAATATCAAAATGGGGGGGGGGGGGGGGGGAGTAAACATGTAGTATACTCTTAAGCTTAGTTGCATCCTTCCATTTCTCTTCATGAGAACAATATCTGTATTTATGTATTGTGCACTCAGAACAGCCTCACTACTCCCTGACCATAGGGTTAAATAGGTTCCTTGGTTCCTTTTTGTAAAACTAAGACTGTTGGTAACAAAAGGTTTGGTCCCCACATGCATTAAAATGCCCCCCTTGGCTAATTCAAAATGGCAATATATCAGTAATTCCTAGTCCTAATGGACCACACAAACTAGGACTTCAAGATTTTCCTACTTGAGCACAGGTAAGAATCCATATGAAAGCCACCGATTAACTCACCTGTTTTCATGCGAGAAAATGCTTAAAGGGATAGTAATACTTCATTTTAACTTTATTTTATTTTGTAGGCATTAAAAAAACATGAAGAATGATATAAGTCTTATCTCTCAAACCTTTATGGTTTATGAGATATTCACAAGCAAAGTTTCCCCCTCCCGCCCCTTTTACCTACTGTAAACAATCTCTTCTCAGATGTGGAATGCAGTCCATAGACTGGACAGATAACAGAAGGGGACACTCTTATTCCTATGAAAACAATGAAATCCCTGCCCCCCTTGACAAGCTTTTCAGGTTTTTCCCTTATCTTAATTGAAGATTGTCCCTCTCTGCAGTCTACCTGGGCACCTCCCCTCTGCCCTGGCTGAGAAGTGTTACATCAGTAAAAGGGGCTGGTGGGGGATACTTTGCTTGTGAATATCTCTTAAACCATAAAGGTTTGAGAAATAAGACTTAAATCATTCTTCATGTTTTTTTAATGCCTACAAAATAAAATAAAGTTAAAATGAAGTATTACTATCCCTTTAAGTCCTGCCCTGTTAGTGGTCTCTGAGGACAGATTTAAGATTCATAGGACTTCAGTAATTAAATATATCACATCAAGTACATCAAATAGCTTGCACTATTCGACATATAACTTCCTGATCAATCATGTTTTTCTTACCCAATTAGAGTCTCAAATACAATAAATCAAACATGCATCCTCAGTCTAAAACCTACCCTTTTAATCAGCTGGTTGGTGAGGTTCTGTAGTGTGCTCACAGTGTAAGACTTCATAAGGTGCATAGCTTTAGAAAGACATTGTTTAAACTTTGGCAGATACACGGGATAATCCTTAAAATTAGGCTGAATGGAGAAAAAAAAAAAAAAAGGACAGGATTAAATGTATAAATTATAAAAGACCTGCCATTCTTGCAATATGACTCACAAGATTTCTTCAAAGTTTGAGCAACAATGCATCCCTCCAACTATTTTTGGACTACAATAAAATTAAGCCAGTCATTGGTCATCTGAGGAGCGATGAGGTGAGTTGTAGCCTAACAACAACTGAAGGCCCACAGGTTGTCCCTCCTGATTTAATTAGTTAGAGAGATATAATGATAAACAAAAAGCAGACAGGTACCAGAGAAAGGGGGGGACAAGCATAAGTTGTAGGCCATATACGATTGGCGGATGTCCTAAAAGACCACAAGAGATTCATTGTTAATGAGAATTACTGCAAAAAAGTTAACTCTCTGCACCTCATGAAAGTTGCAGCATGATGCATCCATGGACATCTGACACTGTTTTCAATCAATCATTCATGTGAATTACAGCCAAACAGTTTTGGGCAACTAGTTGCAACAAATTGTTTGCAGCAAGTGTCAGAGACTTTGTCCTGTTGGAGAGTAGAGGGTTACATTTTTAGAAACTAGAAAGGGCTTTCTAAAAATCCTTTTTAAATCCTTGTGTGTGAAAGACATTTTTAGACACAATAGGCCTCTTTACCTCAATGGGAGTGTAAATATTTTGAGAACAGTTTTATGGTTACTGATGACTCTTTTGTAGACGTACTGTCTAGAGAATCACCTCTAATCTTATGTGAAATCTCAGACATAGGATTATAGGGTGACATGTTTATATGAAATATGTTGACTGTGTGACCATCTCACTTGGGAGAAAATACAGGCCCAGGTGTCCTATGTAAAATTTTAAAATAGTATTAGAGAACTATGTGCAGGACTAATGGAGACAGTGTTTTGAGGAATTCCCAAGTATCAGATAATATATGCATGACCTCATATTGAAAATCGGTAAATGAGTAGCCAATTGGAAAAATGCAGATAACATACTCTGACATCACCGTATAATGAGATGGCTTTTTATCCTATCAGAGGAGGTTGGGCTGAGTTGTGTTTTTTTTTTTATTTTTTTTTTTTATAAGAAACTTTTACTTTAAAAGGTACGGTTTTTGTACAGAGAGGCTCTGGATTTTCCTGTAAGAAACACACTTTGATTGTCTGGTAACTATATTTTTCTTTATTTTAATTCTGCAAAATTTCAGAATCATAAATATTTCCTTTATATTTGAGGAAAATAGTTTATATAATTTTGCTAAATATTGTTCTGGCCAGCTATATTAGCAAAACATATCATAAGCTATATTTGGCTTTAGTTTATTCTGGAATTAATCAGAATTAATTACATAATTGCGAATTTTATCCAGATAATTGTATAAATAGTTGATAGCAGTTGGATCTATATAGCCTTGTGTAGATATTAGATAATATCATTATTGATACTTATAGAATAATATATTGTGTTTCTGGAAAGGTTATTTTAGCTAATATTTGATCTAGGGAATTCTTTGAATTATTTTATTAACCCAGAACTGTTTTTTTCTATTTTTGTGTGTGTTTCTAGGGATTTCTTTGTTGATGTGTTTTTGGGCCTCATTTTTGTACAGTAGGAAGCTTATTTAAACTTTTCACTAGACAAAAGGAGCTGCCATCTTGGGTGGGGCATCCTTATACTTATTTCTATGGATTAACCCTTGGAGTACACTATAGATGTTCTAAAAGATTGCTATTGTAATGTTTATGGTATATGTTGCATGAAGTTTTGTGATACTTTATAGACCTATATTATTAGATCCATTTGGTATAATCTATCATTGACAATAATAAATGCAATTTATATGTTTTATCCAGAAGGTAAGCAATGTTGAAATCAGGTGATAATTAAATTATATTTATCTAAATCTGGGATTTTATTCCAGATATAATTTAGAAAAACTATATATTTTTTTTATATATTTTATATATATATATATATATATATATATATATATATATATATATATATATATATATATATATATATATATATATATATATTTTATATATATATATATTAGTATATGGTACAAGGATATTGTCATAGGACTTGGTTTAATATTAAAACTTACTCACACGACAACATCACCTTAATTAGCATAGTTTATACAGTTTTTGAGGCAGAGGTATTCATATATGCTGCTGCTAACTGTATTTTAATTAATTGTAAGGATCAATTAACCTTTTCTATGCTGTTGGGTTCAATTATTGTTATTTAATACTTCTGGATATGCCTATGTACGATTAACCCTGTCTGCGCTGATCATACTGTGTTGTGATATTTGTTGTTGAGTTATTGTACATCTATTTCAATTGGTGTTCACTCCTTTATACCATTGTTGATTACACTTTATGTATAGTATATTTTACTTAAATAAATTATATATAGTTTTTGCACAAATATGCATAATTGATTATTTTAAATAAATTCTTTACTGTGAAGTAGCATGTCAATACCTAGTATTGTGTAATGTTCTCAAATTAATTTAATATTATTATTTTATCTATTTATGTGAAGATATACAACCTAATTGGGTCTCCTGTTTAACACTTATCTGAATAATCTTTGACGTAATTCATCCCTAAACAGAGGTGAGCAACCAATGACTTTACAGCTGATGGACAACTCCTTCCATCATTTTCAGCTTGCTGTTGACTAGGGGCAAATGTTGGGAGTTGTACTCATCAACAGGTTGCCAACTGGCACTCAAAAATCTATCAAAAAATTTGATAGAATTTGGGTTTAATTAAATTAGGAGATGCAATTCCGCCAACACAAGTCAGCATGGACCTTTGTGCTTGTTCTGCGGGAATTTAATTGTCAGCTTTTTCTGCTGAAAATTAGACTTTTAGGATTTTTTTTTTCTACACAGCAAAATGTACACTGATCTAACAGTAGTACAGCTAGTCCTGGTGCCAAAGCACTTAGGTATACTATCACAGCCAATGGATATGAAATTGAATGCACAAACCAGTTCCTTTTGATGAAATTTCATCAGAACTTATTGTGGATGCGGTTATACACATATGTATATTCCCCATAGACACTCAGCAAAACTGCCCAGTGCAATGCAGAATACATACACCATGAAAGCATCAGGGTCTCCTTTCAGACCCGCATTCTGCTCCTTTGATGATTTGCCAGGGCTCAAAATGCAGCCCCAGCTTAATCAGCAGGGCAGTTGCCATGAGATCAGATCTGCCCATAGTGCAACTATCCCATGATAGCATCCCTTTAAGAGTATTGCAAATTATTTTATTTGCTGGTCAATCTAGTCGCAAACACAAATACTGTAACACCATTGCCCCTTTTGTGCTATAGTATTATGAAATTAGACTGACAGACTATGTGCAGTAAAAAGAACAGATTCTTCAAATTGTTATATTATGGCTAAGTGTCAAATAGTTAATTATACTAAAAATATACTTGAATAATTCTCAGTCCAGCTCATGGAGAATACTAGAACCTTTTGAACCCTCTCTAGTGTACTAGAAAGCTTCACACATAGAACAGACAATACAATGGCGCTTGCCACTACTGGATAAATATAATCAGTATTAACCCTTTGAGTGCCAGAGGGGTATGCAATGCATACTTCTCTGGCACTCAAAGGGTAAAAATAAAATATATACCATATGTACTTTCATACACAGATTTTACATATATCTACATAATAATCTCTCAGATAATCCTCATTTCTATAACTACATCGGATTTGAAAGATAGCTTATCATTATATACGTGTATCCAGATGTGTTATGTTGTTACAGATTACACAGTGTGTTACGTTAGTGTCTTCCATGCACTTTTTGGCTTCCCCCAAATGAATGATGTGAATTTAGACTTCTAATTTCTCTTCACATGGATAAATGATAGATAATAATTATGAATGAAGATGTCCCCAAAGAATCCTCCGGATGATGCTGTGGCAAATAACACCAGCACTGAAGATTACTTTTTGGCCGCTGTTATGGTTTATCTGTGGTGAGCAATAAGCGGCCCTGAGGCCCCAGGTGGCCCTCAGAGGCCTCCCGCTGTGGCCTCTACCACATCATCACACACCTTATATTCAACTAAAAGCCATAAATTACCTTTCATTTGCCTCAGAGTATATACCTACCTTTAGACATATTGTTCCACTTTAACCACTACACAAGTCTTGCAGTGTGTTGGATACCTCTATAGCATCCAAGAGCTCACTTTTTTTTTTTTTTTTTTTTTTTTTTTTTTTTTTTTATATATAAAAACACAATTTATTTTAACCATGTGGCCCTTGGGTAGACTCGAGGTAGCATATGCAGCCCCTGGCGGGAGTCTTAGTGTGTGGAAGGGACTAATTATTATATATATTTTATAATATATCATTTATATAAAACAGATTTACAATGCAAATAGAATGGATATAAAGCGCTACATATATATTTACTGAAGTGCACATATAAAATATGATTTTCATACCAGTGATACAGAAGGAATGTGTCTTTATTGATCAAGACCATCAATAGGGACTTATTTTCTACTACCAGCTACATAAACCATCTGAAGGCAGTAAGGAAAGAATGGAGCACTGTATAAGCTACAACAGCGCCAAGACATATAATAACATTTTAATTACTGGTGTCACTATTTGCCACATAATCATGATCTAGTGGCTTCTTTCATCTTTGGCAGCATCTTCATTCACAATCACTCTCTATAATTATCCATGTGGATGGGAAATACAAAGGTGAAATGTCATTATTCATCTACAGGAAACCTAAGAATGTATGGAAGAAACCAACAGATCACACTGTGTAATCTGTAACAACTGCAGTGTAAACCATCATATTTATCTGTATACTGATTTATTATTTGTTCTGAATTTCAACATTTATTTATTTAGATTTTGATATAGAACAGTACGATATCCTTCAAATCCAAAGTGAGACCTAGTGAAGCAAAACTATTAGAAACCATCATCCTCATCAAAATGGTAGTATTGCTCATACAGACACAAAAATGAGGATTATCTGTATAGCAGAAAAGGTATTAAGATAAACAAACATATGCATATCTGATAAAAAAAATTAAAGGACATGTGGTGTACACCATTGTACTGGCTGTTCCGTGTGTGAAGTGTTCTAGTACAAAACAGGTTCTGGGATGATTCACCTTCTCGGCAGAGAATAATGTAAGTATTTTTTTTAGTATAATTAATTGTGACATATAGCCATGATATTAAATTGAGGAAATTAGTCTTTTTACAGCAGGTGAACTGTCAGTCTGATTTCTTAATTTTATGACACATAAGCGGCACTGGTGTTTTTGGGTGTTAAGACCATATAGTGGAAGTGTTTAAACTCTATTACATTCGGAGTTGCCAAAATTGTTTAAATTGAAGACAAGTTTTATGATCAACAAAATCTAGCAAGTGCAAATTTTCCTTATTTAGTAGTAAACAATCATTTAAAAACCCAATCAACCCAATACTCCATTCATTACTATTTTGCTTACAAAAATGAATTAGTACTCACATGTGATGAAATATAAGATATACAATCATCCAGTTTTGCTAGCATAGGTATGAATCCTTCACTATTCACCGATAACGTAGGAGAATTTAATTTCTAAAACAAAAAAACAGAGGTATTTGAGATGTATATATTATATAAATAAAAATATATAAAAGAAGAAGTCTGCATGTCTGCCACTCACACCCAGGGACGGCAGTAAGGTAGAGTCATTCAAATCTCCTCCACACTGCCTGTTCAGGAGATACTGGGGTGTGTGATTTTGACAGGAGACCGAAGAGAGGGACAGACAGACAGGCACACAAACATTCTTTGAATACAATGGATCTGTTGGGGGAAGGGGGGGGGAATGAGGGAACCAGCAAACCTTTGATCTGAGAAGTGTATCATGCGTAGATACAGGGTCTTCAGCAGGGCCGGATTTACAATAAGGCAGAGCAGGCAGCTGCCTACAAGCGCACCCCACAGAGGGGTACGTGTCATTGTGATAGTCTAATTAAAAAAAACCAAAAAAACTGCCAGCCTTTTGATCCATGTCTGGGTGGACTAAGGGGGGGGATGCATGCTGGGCTGCTGTGCTGTGAGCCTGTGTGACATGATGACTCCTAAAACTGAGAGATAAGAGCTGCACCGAGATGGCAGTGTCAACAAGGATCCACTGCACATTACATTTAGTTGAGCTCTCACTTGAATCACGCCACCCGGAAGTTCAGGAACAGAAAAGACAGTACTGCCCCTCCTCCGGCCTCCTTCCAGACACACAGTGCAGCCTACAGGGAGCCGCAGCCCTGCCCACCACGGTCCCAGATGAGCAACGTGACCGTGTGAATGACGTGACGTGCTGAGCAGTGAGCAGCAAGTTGTAGCCAACATGGTCGGCATTGGCCCCACGCTATTTAACCCCCTTGACTGAGGTAAGCCAGCCGGCTGTGCACCGCCCGGGTATGAATGGGTTACTTGGTATCCATAATGGCCATGTTGTTTGTGTGGAATTGGAAATAAATAAATCCCCTCCTCTAACTCAGATCCCAGATTCCCATTACAATTTCAAGATTCAAATGACATTTTAAGTGGCTCATGGAGGCAATGTGAGGGCAATAAGGAGATGATTGGGGCAAGTTGGAGCTGATGGTGGGGCAGTGTGAGGGCAATGTTGAGATGATGGGGGCAAGTTGGAGCTGATGGAGGGCAATGTGGAGCTGATGGGGGGCAATGTGGAGATGAGGCAATGTGAGGGAAATATGGAGCTGATGGGGGGCAATGTGGAGATTAGGAGCATTGTGGAGGTTTCCAATGGAGATGGCCAATGGGGGGGGGCCTTCAGATTACTGTGCCTACAGGCTCCTGAGATGTAAATCCAGCCCTGGTCTACAGGGATCCTATCCCTGGATAGGCAGCTTGTGGGGTGGTCCAGAAAAATTTAAAATGAATAACAGAAATAAACTGGATGGTCTACTCTAGTGCTGTTTTAAAGTTTCTCATTGATCCTACCCAGTTGGAGGGCAGAAAATACCCAATTTAATGCCAGGGTGGGGCACTGAAGAAAAACAAATAACCAATATAAAAATCCTAAGGAGCTTTAGTTTCAAATGCAATAAGTGGTTCAAAGTGTTTCACACACAGTCAGATCTCTCTCTATATATGGGGGGGGGGGGGGAGAGGGGGAGAGGGGGAGAGAGAGAGAGAGAGAGAGAGAGAGAGAGAGAGAGAGAGAGAGAGAGAGAGAGAGAGAGAGAGAGAGAGAGAGAGAGAGAGAGAGAGAGAGAGAGAGAGAGAGAGAGAGAGAGAGAGAGAGAGAGAGAGAGAAAAAGTGTGTGTAAATGTAGTAAAATGCCTCTGTGCAACTACTTTAAATATATACACAGCTAAACTGCTGTACGTAAAAGGACATCTTTCTGTTAAAGAAATTAAAAGTCACTTATAACAAGAGCCAAGTTCACACTTGAGCAGTCTAGCAGTCAACGGAGGGGAGCTGCACTAAGATGAAAGAAATCATGGCATGGAGGGAAATCTCTCCAGTTCCTATGTTATTCTATACAGCCTCCTTTTCATATTGGAGAGATCTTAATGATTTCTGTTAACAGAGCAGCACAGGGTTTGTAAAGATTTTTCTGACAAGTGTGACATCCATTGTCAGATTTCCAATTGCTGCAAACTAGAACTCATTTGTAGTCCAACAGCTGTAGGTCAGACAATTAACTTTCAAGTTTTTATTACACACACACACACACACACACACACACACACACACACACACACACAAACACACACACAAACAAACAAACAAACACACACAAACAAACACAAACACACACAAACAAACACAAACACACACAAACACACACAAACACAAACACAAAATCTTTGGGTGCCCTAATTTATTATCAACTAATACTCACGGTATTTATATTTTCCAGTTCATTAAAATATGAAAGCTTCTGCTGGATATTTTCTGCTAGCTCCACAAGCTCAGACTGTAAGGAAATAAGAAAATAGGTTAGCAGCCAGGATTTACCCAGGGTGAATTGCCCCTTCAGAATAATTAGTTTTGTTTCATTTTTATAGAACATATAACTCTGTTATTGAAGGAATGTAATATGGATAACAATTATAACTGCACCTACAAATGCATGTTTGAGCAAATCCGTTGTCAGAAATGGGAGCATCCATGTTTTACTCAGCACTAACCCTTTCAATGCGTTGCGTATCCCTCTATTTCCTTAACAGAGGTCTGGGGAAGTGACCTTCCCTTAAGGACCACTTTGATCGTTGTCAGAGCACCGGCACATGTGACTGATGACATGTACCGGAGCACCGAATGGGGGTCTGAAAGAGACTGCTCCAGTCTTGAAGCGGTCATTTTCAGACCTCGCTAGTGCTTACAGCTCTCCCACAGGAGCACTGTAAGCACAAAATTTGTGACGTGCCAGGACCATTATTGGTCCTTCGGGGGGGGGGGGGGGTTGTTCTCACACGTGTGCCAGTTTACTTATTCATTCATTCATTCTGGGCTTCAGCGTTCTCTGCTGGTCTGGCAATAGACCACTACGCATGCTTATAGAGATCAGCAAGGCAAAAAACGGATCGCTTTATTGTGCAATATACTATTGATTTACATAAAGCTCGGCACTTGAATCTGCTGCATTCCCAGTGCTGTACAACACACTGGAAACACGCACAACACATGGGAATCGGCATAACTCCCAGTGCTGTGCAATAATACTACAGTAACGTGGCTGACTAGGCTGAGAATTATCTATATCGTGCTGAGCTAAAACAGTATATGTTACTTTTTTGAAGGTAGCTACATTATCTTCCAACACAGCCTCCAGAGGCAAGGAGTTCCACATCCTAACTGTCCTTAGTATATAGAATACTTGCCTTTGTTTTAAATTAATCGTGCCTTTCCTTTACAATTAAAGGATGCCCCCTTGGTTTTTTTTTCCCTCCGCTTTTTGAGTAAAAAGTGTTCCTCAATGTGTTTGTATAGGGTCTTGAATATGTTTGTAAATGGTAATCACATCACCCCTTAGACACTTTTTCTCTAATGTAAACAAACCTAGTTTCACTAGTCTCTATTTATAGCTAGTCTTCAAATGCCTTCATCAGTTTTGATACAAGGCTGTACTTTTTTACAGTTCAATATATATTTTTAAAAGCAGGTGCACAAAAACACACTTCCATATTACACAAGGTCTTACCAAGAATTTATAAAGTAGGATTTTGCTACTTAGTGATAAGTCCTTTCCTCAGTCCACTGATTACAGTGGGGGAAACTCCCATCTTTTTTTCTTGTGGCTGGATTTTGGCCCTAGTCCTACTTTGCTATTTGTAAATTAAAGGCAGGATAAGTCCAACGTGAGTCTCCTTCACCAAACACTTTTTATTATTTGTATTGAAGTGCCCTGTCTCCTTGTTGATTGACATTAACCACATGGACCGAAAAAAAAAAAAAAAAAAAAAAAAAAAAAAGTGCAAGTAGCACAATTTATTTATTTTAATATGCAAAATCATTCACGTTATTAACTCTCTCAGATTCTACTGTGTGGTTTCAGAGAGTACCACAGGCATAGGTCCCGGAGGTAATCTAGATATTCATGGACTACATTTCCTATCTCCCTCAGGAAACCATTGGCTGGGTGAGGATGATGAGAGTTGTAGTCCAACAGCAACTTAAGAGCTGCTGGTTTCCCTTCTCTGGCATAGGGAATGTTTTAATGTGGATCTACCACTTTAAGTAAAGTTGCCCTGCAATAATTAGGCAGGTGGCGGCTAGCTTTAGAATAGTTATTTTACCTCTGAAAAGTAGCAGCTTATAAAGTAATCCTTAATCTTCCGAGACCAGAAGCCAGGCATCAGCACAGACATCTTGTCTGTGTGCCTGAGCTGCCAGTCCAGGTCGCCCTACAGAAGCATTGCACTGGCCCGAATGGCACCGGACGGGACTGACAGCGTATGCGCGCAGACTGCACTAACTTGGACGTCAGTCTCGGAAGATTAATGATTAATTTACAAGCAGCTACTTTTGAGAGGTAAAATACCTATTATTAAGCTAGTTGCCACCTGTCTAACTATTACAGGGCGAGTTTACTTAATGTGGTAGTTCTGCTTTAAGGTTCCCACAAGGGCCCGCTAATTGCATAATTAGTGTGTGACATAGCTGTCTGAACCACTACCATTAGTGAGATCAGTGTAGATTATCAAGTATTATACCATTAGATGCTCAAGGCTTGCAACAAAACTTGTGGGTTTTATCCCTCTCAGCAAGAAAAAGGCAAAACAGTTACTTGTCAACTTAGTAAATTACCAAGAAAGGAAGAGTTTTATATTGGTAGACAAGAATGAGGTTTCTAATCAACAGTACTGCACAGTTGTAGACAACTTCTGGCTTTCCAGCTATTGGAGACTCTCATAAAATTAAGACAACCAATACTTATTGTGGATGATGGAAATTGTAATCCCAGCACATGAAGAGATGAATGTTTCCTACCGCTGATATAGAACCACACTTTTATTGACAGATCAGGAAAATACATACCTGTTCCTTAAGTAGCTGTTCACAGGCTTCATGCAGTGTGCCAGTTTTTGTTGACACAAAAAGGTATTGCTTTTGAAGAGACTCTAAATGCTCCAGAGCCGTGTTTACATCTTTTAGCAGAGCATCGCACTGATCCCGAAATCCACACAAGTAGTCCCTCATGTCTCTAAGAAAAGGGAGGAGAAATTAGTAAGAAAAAAAAATAACTTAAAATTGTTGTGGCTAATGTACTAGGAGGACCTGGACTAATTCTGGAGAAACACAATTGCATCAGGGCAAAAAACAAAGTATCTTGCATTCATTGGGTTAAAGGCAATACTAAAAGCCTCTTTAAGTATGTTTTCAGTGTAACAGTTATTTATCGTTTTTAACCATGTGACTGCCAGAAAGATGCACTAAATGATCTATGGAACTGAAATGGTTACTGTCCAGTTCCTATACTGAGGTACAAGTGTTTTTTTTTTTGTCTTTGCCAATTTTCAAATATTTTGCAATGAGATGTTAAATTTATTCTTGACAGAATTTACATATATAAAGTTTGGCAAAAACTCAACATTGCCTCCAGTAACAGATGAACATCAAACAAATAAACATTGATTTGTAAACCACATATGTATTGACTCCATTTAATTCAGTGGTTCAGCTTTCAATAGGACTTCTCCCTTTTGGAATCCATAGCAATTATCAGACAACAGTTTACATTAATCATATTGTACTAAAAGAGGTTGGCTATACATCTGATACAGTAAGTGAAAAGAAAGAAAGGATTGCCCTTAGCTACAGTAATGTAAGAAAGTTAATCATCAATAGCATGTTGGCAGTAGAGTATGATCAAGAGACCGGTCACATGATTTAAAGAAGTGGAAGAATAGAAAGCAAAGATAAAGTAAAAAAAGTAAGAAACAAGAGAAGGATAGGAAGAAAATGGGGAGAGGGTGACGCTGCAAGGTCCCGAAAGTCAAGTTGGGTCGCAAGGTCCCGAAAGTCAAGTTGGGTCACAAGATCCGGTAGCGGAGCATGAAAATGTTTTCAGGGAGGGAGTAGAGGCTCCTATATAGTGCTGAAAGTCTCCGAGGCAACAGACAGATTGTGCATCCTTTCCATTTACAAGGTGGTATCTCCTTAGGACCTCCACTGAGTTAATAATGGCACTGTACTAGATTTCCTGTGTTATGGAATTAAAGCTCTAGCTGAGTTAACAAAAATGTAAAGAAGCCTGTGCCGGAGCACTGACATCCATGGAGTCGACAAGGAGCCACAGTCTGAAAAGGAAAAGGAGAAAAAGGAATAGAAATACCTAGGAGTCGGTATATTGTGCTCTGTTTTTATGTGAATGAATTGCTGGGCCAACCTCCAGGTAAGGATTCCACTGAGAGAGCCCAACAAAGCCACAATAATGCATGACCCCCACCAATAAAGTAGCAAGAATTGCGAAAAGGTTTTAATATTGATATTTCAAATAGGTTTTTAAAAGGAATTGAAAATGTTACTATTGTACCTGTATTTTGCACCCTCTTCATAATCCATTTTGGTCTGCAACTGCTCAAAGAAAGAGAAGAACTGAAACAGAAAAGAAAAACAAAAATGTACAAATTAGGACTCTCTTGTATACCAGAATAGCAAATATAGTAAAATTTGGTTAACTGTTCACATAGAGAGGCTGTTGTACTTAAAGACCTAGGGAGGCGGGAGATGCATTAAAGTCAGATAAATTATCCAATCCCCATGTTATTTTAAGGAGCCTCCTTTTCAAGTAGGAGACATAGCAAAAGTACCTTATAAATTAAATGATATACCTTTAAACAACAACACGTACTAACAAGCAGCATTTCTGAAATGCATTTATGTAAAATCCCTAAAGTCACATGAAAAATAGTGTGCGGCTAGAAGCCGCATTAACCATGTCTCCCTGTTTAAAATGGAGACATGAGAATATCGCGCTGCATAAAAGCGCGAGGTTTTCAAGTTACCTCTTTAAAGGAGCAGTAAACTTAAAAAATTACTTACATTATTTAAGTCGATTAAATGATGGTATGTTTAGTGGTTTGTTTCTTTTTTCTGAAACATTTTTGGTTAAGGAGTAATTCTCTTAATAAATTTTGTAATTTTTTTTTTTTTTATTCACGAGCTCCCCCTAGTGGCATCATTTAGGTTAGTGAACTCACGTCATCGACTTGGATAGATTGGCAGAAGGTTCAAACTTCCTGAGGTGTTTTGAAATCAGCTGTTGGTGGCTCATGCTGAGGACGAGGTGTGTTGAGTGCCTGCTAGAGAACGAGCAGGCTATGTGAACGAGGACCAGCTGTAGAGTTACATCAGCAGAGCCAGACAGCTTGGCTGTTTCTGACAGCTAATTTAATTTGAGTGAAGGAATAAGAGAATAATATTTGAAGGTTTGTTTGAAAGATATAGGTAATTTACAGATATTTATTGGTTAAAGCTGGGAGTGGAAATTCGTTTTTTACACTTTATTTAACTGAATAAAAAAAAAATCCACATTTGGTAGAGTGGAGGAGAATATGTAGTCTGCAGCACTATTAACCCTGAGTGCTAGAGAAGTAAGCAATGCATTGCAATGTAACGCACTGCTTACCAATCTTGCACTCAAAGGGTTGAATTTATGAATAAAGACATGTTTCAATTACCACTGTTATGATGTATCTGCATTTATACTCTTTAATCAGAAATAAACAACAGGTAATTAAAAATGTATTTTTTAAACCTACATGTGCCAAGTCCTAAACGTGACTTTAGGTCACTGCATAAGCTGTTGGAATGCAGTGGCTGAAATAACTTTTTTTTTTTCTTTTCATCTAAAAAAGCCCAAAAATTGTGTCAGATCTGTGCACTTTGCTGTCAATGCATGATCTGTTTGCATGCGTTGTTCGCAATTAGTATATATATAATACTAATTTCAATTGTGCACGGTTTTCTGTCCCCTATGCAAAGCGAGTCAGCCATGGTTTTTTTTTTTTTTAAGAAGAGGCTAAATTGAGGACAGGCAAGCATGCCTGAATGTCAAACTCTTTGCAGAAAAGGCTCCCTGACCACTCCTGTAAAAATCACAACCCACTGTATTTTTTACATAGGCAGTATGGTGGAGATATCCATATTTCCTCCTTACTTTCTTCCCAGGGTGTGTGTCAGGCAGCTCTATTGCAATACAACAAGCTGATACCTTACAACTCAGGCCTTTAATAAACAATACTGCATTAGCATTTCTCAGACAACTTTTACCACTGCTATGCTAAGAGGAGTAAGGAAGCCTTCCAAAAGGCAACACTGGGAGACTCCCACCATGAGGTATGTATATCACACACACACGCACGCTGTCCTGCTTCATTCCTACCCTAACCGTTAGAAGTGGGCAGGATAGAGGAAAGCCTTCTCACATCATCAGTGATCATGTCACTGGTGAAGTGAAGAGGCTTCCCCCGATCCCAGCCAGTCCTACTTAGATTTCTTATAACTGGTTTATAAAATTCCACAAGGACACACATAGGGTAAAGGTTTAACTCCCTTCCTCTGGAAACAGAAGAATATTGTTTTCATAAATGTTATCTACTGGGGGGAGGTGAGCACCTGGGTTTTCCAATACTTATTTTTTTATGGGAAGAATAAGGGAGTGACATGATGTCAGACATTCTTTAGGGTCCTTTTCTGAACATAAGACCAAGTATTATTAAATGGGCAGATGGTCTTTGAAATATTAATTCATGCAACTTTTAGTCTCTTAGTACCATCTTCTGGTGTAAAACTTGTTTTCAGAAAGTTTGGTAAATTTAAAAGTTATCTTTTGGTTTAAACAATCAAAAAGCTCTCTAAAAACTTAGTCCAACCTTGACTTTTAATTCTAAGGAGGTATCCTGTCAAAAGACTGAAAGGTGACGCCCTTAGACAAGAATTTGCTTATGATAAAAGCAATATACAGTGAGAATATTAATATATATATATATATATATATATATATATATATATTATTTTTTTTTTTTTTTTTTTTTTTTTTTATTTATTTATTTAGTCATACTGGTATTCACCAATGCTTTAATTGGCACTGATTACTATTCTATATATTACATATTTTAAGCGGAACTTTCACATGATTACAAAAGCTCTGCAGAGCATAGTTAAATTAGTGATATAGAGAGGTTCATGCTTAAAAATAAAACAAATTCCTTCATTAACGAAACAAGTCACCTTTTAACCAGGCAGGCACCAGCAAAGGATCTTACAGGAAGCGCTCTCTGTGCCTGAGCTGTAGGTCCCTTCCCGTACCATATGGTTCAGAGGCAGTCAACCACCAAACCTGGATTTGAAGCGGACGGACAGTGCAGACGCAGAGATGCCGGCTCTGCAAGATGTCTGCGCTGTTCCCCGGTGCCTGCCTAGTTAAAAGGTGATTTTTTTTCCTTAATGAAGGAATTTGTTTTATTTTTAAGCATAAACCTGTCTATATTTTTTTGCATAAATATGCTTAATTGATTTTAAATCAATTTATTTACTGTGAAGCAATGTTTCAGATCTAGTTCGTGAAATCTCAAATTAATTTTACTATTTATTATTATATATTTTAATGCAAGGTGTACCACTTATAGTGGGTCTCCTGTAGTCTATTCTTGGCTGTATTGCTAGCAGAAGCAGGTATACGGTTCCTTGCATATTCCTCAACAAGCTGTCAAAGCCCGAACGCAGTACCACCATGGCACTCTGAGGGTTAAATACAAACACAGCCTGGGCATGGCATAGTATATCCTGAGGAAAGAGACACTGCTCAGAAACGCGTTGATTTTTATAAAGATTTTTCAAACTATAGTTTGAGTTGAGTTGAGTCTGCTGTCTGTACTTTATTACACTGGAGTCCGATCAGAGGCGGATCATCATTTCCCCTGGTGTGATTGTCTGGTTTTTGGGAATACGAACTGGTGGAAAACACACGAGTTGTTTATTTGGTACTGGATTGTTTAAATCCTTATAAGAGCGTCAATATCAAGAGCGCCCTTTCCTATATATTTTCTTTTTGATGGTGTTTTTCTTCTCTTTGTTTAAGAGTGAAGGAGGAATCGGCTGTGTCATCTGTGTGGAGGCAGTGAAATATCCTCCACAAGTGCATGTGCTACTAGGAGTTTTCAATTTTAAATGTGAGTACCAAATTATTAACCCTTTGAGTGCCAGAGGAGTACTCAACGCATTGCAAAGCAATGATGCCTATGAGGCATCCCCTCTTCTTTTCTTTTTTGGACATGGCATGGCTCTGGAATAAATTATGTAAATCATGTCACTGCCGTGAAAGCTCTGTCACTTACTTGCTGGGAGGTTTCAATTCTATCATTTTCCATACCCAGCATGGAAAAGCCTCGGAGAAGGACATCCTCTGTAGATTCTGGGACAGCTGCAGACAGTGGAACTGGTAATGGCCTTGATGTCAGGCTGCATAAATCCTCAATTGGAAGCTGGGGGAGAAAACAAAACAAACAAAAAAAAAAAAAAAACAGCATGTATTTGTAAAACAATAAGGTGATTTATCAGTGGCTTTACCCATTAGTAAGAAATTATAACTCCTCAGTCTACAGAGTTCCTTTATGAAAGGTCAAATTAAAAAACGTTAATATTCTAGCATATTTCCTATTCTCTGATTTATCAGTGACAAGCTGTAAACGTATACGGTTTGTTACTGAAGAGATAATATCACCTAAAAATGAATAGGAGTCCCTTTTAACTATTGCATTCTCCTAGCCAGCATTTGTGAAAATAATTTCTTAGAGGAATAAACCTCAAACATATTAACATGCTTACCTATTCATCTGGAGGCAGTTCTAAATGACCGTTTGACCCGTCTTTGTTTATACAAGTGATAATGGCAACGTAAGACATGATATAGGTAAATAAATAGAGTTTCCGTTAATGGGTTCCAATCTCAAAAATATATGATCACCATTTAAGGATTTATCAATTATTTTGAGAGGCCTGATAAGAATGTCCAAAAGCAGTCACTTTTACTGTTTGTTTTGAAAGATTTTAGAACTTTCTCATCAAACAAAAACAATTAACCCCTTAAGGACCCATGATGAGTCAGGACCGTCGTGGGTAAACTTGTGCTAAAGGGGATCTATCGCCCCTACACACGTTGGGCTAAATAGCTCGCTTATGTAGTGACTAGCTGGTGTAAGGTTTTCATTTTTTTTTTTTTTTTTTAAACACCAAATCTAATCCAGTAAATATTGCCCTGTGCCCTACTTCCGCACAGACTGCAGTTACCAGCTCTGCACAGCAGTCTGTCACTCTGCCTCTGCTCCCCTCCCTCTATCCAGCCTCCTCTGATGACGGAGGCTTTCTGCCTGTAAACTTGGGAGGTCTCATAACCGCAGTCCGTCCAGAAGTAGGCCACAGGGCAATATTTACTGGACTATTAATTTATGCTAAACTACACAGCTACAGTAATTATGGTAAACATCCCCTAAAAGGTGCAAGTACACTGCCTGTCCAGTGATAGACTAGACAAACCTACTGTGCATTAGCCCCTTGCCAGAGAGGTGTGCAATGTAATACACACACACACACACACACACACACACACACACACACACACACACACACACACACACACACACACACACACACACACACACACACACACACACAACCCTGAGGCTGATGAACTACAGAAAACTGGTGTAGTTCTGGAGCAAACCAACTGCCCCATAAGTGACAAATACAAAATTACACAATTTCCATTAATTAAATGGGACTTCTAACCTCTGAATAATACAAATGGTCTCCAAGGCTTTGTTTTGTACTGTGTTGAAGGTATATATACAATTCAGTTGACTGCAGGTCTTAATTTAAAATCAGTTGGATTATTTATTTCTTCCCTATGATGCAGCTGGTTTACCCCACTTTTTCAGAGTATATCAGTATATCTCTCTCAAAAACCCAAACTTGTGTAGTTCTGGAACAAACAAAGTACATTATAGGGGACAAATAAAATATCATATAATATGCCCAATTATTTAAATAGAGTACATTCAATGCTAGATGTCTCAAACACTTTGCAAATCACTGCATTGGAGACCTCTCTATCAGACAAATAAATAATGCTAGGTATCTCAGAACCTAATGTTAGAACTTAAATATGGCCACATAGGTGATATTTATGTTTATTTACTTTGGAGGTGGTCAACCTATTTGTACACCACATGATTGTGGCACATTCGTGTGTCTAAAGGGAACTGAATAGGGAAGACGGTTGCGGTGAAATAAAGTCAGAATTGCATTCTTTTGTACAGATTATATAAACCAAATGAGGCAATGGATATTTCAAGTTACACCTCTACTGTTCTGAAAATGTTAACATATATGCTACAAACATTTACATCCTGCAATGCTAAACAGCAACCCTAGTGGCCACTTTCAGGAAAATAAAGCAGTTGCCATCTCACCAAGGACTGGATTGTATTATAGGTGGTAAATGTGATCAATGGTTTCATCAATATCTTACCAAAGTCTATAAAGGGATAGTAATACTTTGTTTTAACTTTATTTTATTTTGTAGGCATTAAAAAACATGAAGAATGATATAAGTCTTATCTCTCAAACCTTTATGGTTTATGAGATATTCACAAGCAAAGTTCCCCTCCCCGCCCCTTTTACCTAGTGTAAGCCATCTCTTCTCAAATGTGAGTCTGGTTGTATGACAGGACAGATAACAGAAGGGGACAATTTTCTTTGTATGAAAACAATGAAAGCCCTTCCCCCCTTGACAAGTTTTTCAGCTTTTTCCCTTATCTTAATTGAAGATTGTCCCTCTCTGCAGTCTACCTGGGCATCTCCCTTCTGATCTGGTTGAACAGGGAAGGGATACTTTGTTTGTGAATATCTCTTAAACCATAAAGGTTTCAGAGATAAGACTTATATCATTCTTTATTTTATTTTGTAGGCATTAAGAAAACATGAAGTTAAAACGAAGTATTACTATCCCTATAAGGAAAGGTGGCCATTAAATCAGCAATAAAATTGCCAACTATAACTGAAACCATCCCTAAATCTGTTCATGATTTGTTCCTGAATAATTGTGGTGAACCTTTGAGTTCTCAGAGATGTCCAAAAGAGAGAATCTGAAAGGTTAAAGAGATAGTAATATCAAAATATAACTATACATATGATTGGTTAATGTAATTTTGTATAATGCATAGAAACTTTTCCATTGTCTGCACCCCTGTATTGCTCTTATAAATCGATGCAAACGTTTCCAGCTCCCACCCCTTTCCATCACGTCATTCAAAGTTCACCGAGATCCGAATGTTGGTCCAAATAGATCATAATAAGGGACAATATTGTTGGTATAAGGAAAACCCTGCCCCCAACACAATGTTGTCTCTCACTGTGAACCGCCCGGTCAAGACACCAGCTTTAATATGTCACTGAACTCTGAAAGACGTGATGGAAAGATTTCAGGAAGGGGAAAACTTTTGACTCGATTTGCAAGAACAATACAAAGGTACATACATTGCAAAGATACTAGGCATTAAAAAAAAACATTATATTGAACAACCCTATGTATTCTGACATTACTATCTCTTTAAAGTAATTTTCCATATCCTTCCAAGAAAACTCATTTTTAGCCCAGTTCAATATTTGCTTCATATACTGGAACAGAGTAACGTGGCATGTTATGCAGAGCTTAACAAGTCTCCACCCTCATTACTGAAGAATTAAATAATGCACTACTACATAAAAATAAAAAGCCACATTATCTTCCATTTAGGCACTCACATAACATAGTTATTATTTTGCTTTCTTGGCAATATTGTAATACAGTGAAAAGAATGTGATGTGCATTGATTGCCAAGCATCACATCGCTTGCACTGTTCAAGTCCTATGGGTGTTATCTTCTTTCTCACATTAAGATTTTTTTGACTGGAGGTAGCATTTTTCAGCTAATGTATGTGAATGTGTCCTTGTTAGAATAAATACATACACAAGATCTTATTCTTTTGCTTTCTTGGCAAAATGGTAAAACTAAATTATGTGTTAGACCACCACTTGTGTTGACAAACAATTTAAATTTTAAGTGGAACATATTTTCTGAGGGGCTGAATGGAAGGTGTGAGACTATAATTCGTGTATAGAAATGCAGAATCACAAGTTACAGAGTAAATATACAATGCCTTCATTATGACATAACGAGTCATCTTTTCATGGCAACAATATGCCTCAGATCACAACCTATGTGCTGTAAATGTATAGCTTTATTTATTGCTTGTCACGCTAGTACGGATACAATACAGATGTCATCATAAAAGAAACTCATTATGAATGCAGAAAGACAAGCAACTAGATAATCACAAACTAAAAGTTTGGATAATATAGTTTGGATAATATAATATCATCAATGACACGCCCGCCAGGTTGATAATTATATTGACAATAGTTAAAACATACAGTATATTATATGTGTATGTTGCTTCTTACAGACAGCTTGTCATTACAGTATAAAGACATTAATGATTGAGTAGTCTCAGCACCCTGACACAGTAACTTAGTAAGAAATAAGTATGATAATAAGAATCATTGGTTTCCCCATGGGCAAATTTGGATCAGCCCACAGCAAATCTTATCCCACATCTTGGCTGTCAATGTGTCCTGAGGTCTCCTACCTCCGCAGGCACAGGCATATTTTCGACTGCTGCCTTCAATGCTAACACCGATTCCATCTGCTTTTCTGTCAGCGGTGCTAGAGGGTCAGATCCATGGTCCCACCGCGCCAGCCTCTCCCGGATCTCCTGTTCCCCCAACCCCGCCATCACCCCTCACACCATGGACTAAAGCAGCCACCACAGCAATAGTAGCAGAGATCCGCTTCCGGGATCCTGAAACCTGGCAACACTGCCAAAAGGCGGGGTCAACGCGACCCGGAAGTGCTAGAGAACAGCTGACGGCTCTGGGAGGAGGTGCTGTCTGTCTTAATTTACATAAGGAAGACTACAGCCTATTGGTAGGATGGTTTCGTCCACGCAGTTATTAGCTTGATTAATTAGAATAGGGAGTGAAGTAGTGAAAGCCAATAAAGTGAGAGGAATCAGAACGCTTCTGTTTTGGAGGTGGCTAATAGGGAGGGACCGTGGCAAGACGTGAAAGAGATAGCGGGTGCAGGGCTCATGACGTATGAGTGAGAGTGGATATTTTACATAGCGGCTTCTATGATTTCAAGTATTTTCTAGTTCGAGTAGGAAGGCTTTCCTTGGCAAGAAGAGTTTTTATAGGTGTCTAGCCCTTTGAGTGTCAGAGAGGTGCGGAATTGTAATCATACCTGGGAACTTCTAGTTGAGGGCTACCCGGAGGGTAGCCCTCTGTTCAGCAGTGGGTGACAAAAATGACGCTAATCGCGTCAAAAAGGGGTGGGGCTTGCCGCGAGTGTGTGTGGGGGGACTTAACCCTTTGAGTGCCAGAGTGGTAGGAATGCATTGCAAAGCAATGCATTCCTTACCACTTTGGCACTCAGAGGGTTAATGGTGTCACACAGAAGGCTGGGGACGGAGGAACAGCAGGAGAAAAAGCGGATGTGGTAGAGTTTCAATAGAAACTCTCCACATCCGGAGGAATCAGCCTCTGCCCCGGAGACCCGGTAAATCTCTGTCAGAACCGGAGTCTCCGGGGCAAATCCGGAGAGTTCCCTGGTATGATTGTAATGCGTTGTGTACCCCTCGGGCACTCTTAAGATTTTTCAGTGTTTTGAGCCTACATACTATGTGCTTGATGCGTTATGAGCTTCAGGTATTAGTATTGCTTTTTTATGGTTTTAAGTGCTTTTTAGGTTCGAATAATGTATATAATATGCTAGAATGGCCACTTTAACGGTTGTATGAGATTTTCGGATGGTATATACGGGAGAGGGCTTGCCTGGGGGTAGGAGGGGTAATTACCAGTGTACCACTGTTTCACTCAACCTCCCTCTTGCTGCTATAAATGGAGCTACACTGCTGATACCAAAGAGCTACAATCCAAATGGAGCTACACTAGTAACATAACCAATTTCCCTTATACGGTCTGTTTTCAACTCTAAGTTCTGTGGTAAGCTCTGTAGTATCACAAATGTAGCACCATGTTAATTGTAAGCTACATGTCACGTGCTTAACAACATGAATGGTAATTTCAATCCTTTGATTGCCAGAGTGGTATCTAACATTCATTTGAAATGTTTGATACCCCTCTGGAACTCATAGGGCTAAAATGAACAGTGGGTGAGATGGGACGGTAATGGAAATGGGCCACTTGACTGTATTTGCCCCCAGTCCATAAGTTGTCAGCCCTCCCCTGGCACTTATACTATGAACAGTTAGTGACGCTCTGTATTGTGCCTGTGCTATGGAAAACAGTCCATGAAAATAACTTTGGAATGCTAGCAAATATGGTGGAGTGATCCGACATGAATTTTAGTGACCTGTTTTTCTTTTTCGGAACCGTAAAATTATTGTTTATGACCACAACGCACACCCCTTTTTTGTGTCCTTTGATAGAGTAGAATACATAGACTATATGTGTGTTTATATGATAAGTGTATATTTTTTCATTTGGGGCCTGTTGGAGGGTAAGTCATATTGAATGGTAGATAAGTCTCTAGCATCTAAAGGGGAACTATCACCCCTATACAGGTTTCTCATAATGAACTTTGTATAGCAATTAGCTTGGACAGTTGTAATTTCTTATAAAATTCGTAGTATGCGCTCCAGCTTGCATGCAGACATCCTCAGTCATTGGAGGAGGTTGGATCGATATGCTACGTGGGAGGGGAGCAGAGAAAGATTGTCAGACTGCGGTGCAGAGCTGTAACCACAGTTTGTCCTGAAGTAAGGACCTGGATCTCTTTTAAATCTTTAAATTTAGCCATACTCTAGATTTTATAAGGAATTAAAACTGTTCTAGCTGATTGCTATATGAAGTTAATTATGAGACAAACTTATATAGGGGTGATCCCCCTCTAAGGGTAAGAGTTAAGTAACTTTATTTCTCCCATTACAATATTTATTTAAAAATAAAATGTTAACATATTTCCAAAGTGTACCTCTGTGAGACACAAATCACTGTTCCTTTTTCCTACCCAGATGTCCCCCCTTTCTTTTTTTTTTTGTATGTGTATCACATTGCTCCACAGCAGTAAAACTCACATTGTTTAAACTTCAGTATACTTGTTAATAAAATGGCTTGGCCTTGTTCTAAATCACTTATTGAGTTACAAAATGGTGGCAGTAGGTCATGAAATAACCTAAAAATTCTGGGCAATGCCCCACATACCAGCAATGCTCTGGCAACACTGCCTAAAACAAGTGTCCCCTCTTTGGCTATGTGAAATGTTGGGAGGTATGGGTTAGCACTTTGAACAACTTATCCTCCTACATATGTAATGCTAATGTGCTGGTTTTCCAACAAAGTAGCTTGGGGATAGGCCTCTTTAAGGGACTGCTATAATCTACAAAAGAAATCTTCTGATCCGGCCCCCAGGGAATGTGTCCGCTCTGGCTCACAATGGCGAGTTTGTTTCAGCTAGTTTGACAAACTGATATGTGTTTTCTGTCTGGTAGTTCACAGGGGAGACTTCTTCAGCTGTAATTAGCAGTGCCCTCTAGTGTTCAAATTCCAATGTGAAAATACAGATTTAAACTGTAATAAATCTGGAAATTTGCATCTCTCAGCAGTGGGAGTATTCTTTTACTTAAAGGGATAGTAATACTTCATTTTAACTTTATTTTGTAGGCATTAAAAAAACATGAAGAATGATATAAGTCTTATCTCTGAAACCTTTATGGTTTAAGAGATATTCACAAACAAAGTATCCCCCCCTGTTCAACCAGATCAGAAGGGAGATGCCCAGGTAGACTGCAGAGAAGGACAATCTTCAATTAAGATAATGGAAAAAGCTGAAAAACTTGTCAAGGGGGGAAGGGCTTTCATTGTTTTCATACAAAGAAAATTGTCCCCTTCTGTTATCTGTACTGTCATACAACCAGACTCACATCTGAGAAGAGATGGCTTACACTAGGTAAAAGGGGCGGGGAGGGGAACTTTGCTTGTGAATATCTCATAAACCATAAAGGTTTGAGAGATAACTTGTATCATTCTTCATGTTTCTTTAATGCCTACAAAATAAAATAAAGTTAAAACGAAGTATTACTATCCCTTTAAAAGAAAAAAGCTCTGTGTGTATGTAACTTATTTTTCACAACAAGTTTCCTGCTTCTTTAACCCTTTGAGTGCCAGAGGCTTAAGCAACAGTGCTTTCAATGCTTTGCGTGTGCCTTTGGCACTCAAAGGACTAACGTGTCTTGTGCTGTATATAAACTGACAAAGACACTGGCTGCAGGCCTTCCCTGTCTGTCTGCAGGAGACCACAGTAAGCAGTCACACACCATCTCAGGTCTTCTACAAGTGTAGAGAGTCACTGATTTGGCTGACTGCACTTTTGTTTTACTAACCCATTGTGGTCCAGAGGATCATATGGCCAATTGTATAGGGTCACTGTTTGCTGTGACTGTGTGCTTCTGTTCATGTGACCTTGAAAAGGGACCATGTTGAAAGTGATAGCATGGTCCATTTATTTCTACTGAGAACTGGTTAATTCTGCTCACATTAGAGCAGTGGTTCACAACTCCGGTCCTCGGGACCCACTAACAGGCCAGGACTTAGGGATTTCTCTGCTAGAGCACAGGTGTGGTGATCAGAGGCTCAGTCACATTGATTAACTCACCTGTGCTCTAACAAGGAAATCATCAAATCCTGGCCTGTTAGTGGGTCCCAAAGACCGGAGTTGAGAACCACTGCATTAGATGTTTACTGGTGAGCCTCTTCTATGTGCACTCTGTAACCTAGTGTCACTGCTTCCTGATTGGACACCTGTGAACAAGCAAAGATATCTTGAAATCCTACACTGTTGGTGTGTCCTGAGGACGAACACTGAAAAACACTGATGTAGAAAGTTTTGACTTGTCCGCTCATCTTAGAACAGTCCTACAGATGAAAACTGGGGCTTAAAGGGATAGTAATACTTAAAATGTAAAACAAGGGAACGCCCACTGCTGAAAGGTGTTTTATTCAAAAGTTATTACAGTTCAAACTTGAACTTTTTAGGTGCAATATCACAGTGGTCTGAAACTGTACAGTGGCACTGTTGCTACGCCATCCTATGGAAAGCTCTGGTCAGTTGACCATAAATCTCCATAGGATGGTGTGGCAACAGTGCCACTGTACAGTTTCAGACCACTGTTACTGCACCTAAAATAAAACACCTTTCAGCAGTGGGAGTTCCCTTGTTTTACTCAGAGGAATACACCCTGCAACAATTTTTTTCCTGCCCCACACAATAGTTGATAGAAGCCTTTTTTGGTCTGCACAGTTCACTCCTAGGATTTTCCCGAGTCTGCTTCCATAGGGCCTGACTTAGTAAAGCATGTCTGTCTTTTAACCCTTTGAGTGCCTGAGGGGTGGGGAACACATTGAGACTCAATGTATTTCATGCCACTTTGGCATTCAAAGGCGTAAGGGTTCTGCATCCTGGATTCTATGTTATTCTGGGAGCCTAAGTTTTAGAAGCGGATTAATTTTGAAGGAATTAAGGCTAAAATATATCAAGCCATGGATGGGTCCATGTGCAAGGAAAATCTGAATTTCGTTGCATGTTAGCCACCCTCCTATGCCTAAATAGATGCAGCAAATATGGCTGTTGTTTATTTGGCAATGGTGATGGCCTGGGACAATTTGAAGGCTAAGACTGAATCCTAGGTATCAAAGAAGAGCGAGTGTAGAGGGTCGGCTGTAGAGTACATTATTTGTGAAAGTAGCCTACACACTGTCAGGACTTGCTGTATTGAATGCTGTGTAAATATGCCAGCTGTAAGACCAGCTAATATATACTGGTGGAGCCAGTAAACATGCAGGATGCCCTGAAAAGTGGTACTATAGGCAGTGGGGGATGTGAAGGCTGGTGGACTATGTTGGACTGTCACTAGAGAGTGTAGGCCTCTCACAACTGGAAATACACAGTTCCCCAGAATGCACACACACACTAAAGAGAACTAGGCATACACAGGATTCCTGAAACTAAAGATGGCTAGGAGAAATTTGGTCTAGTACCTTAGAACCAGAGTGGTAGCAACAGAAGGCTGATGCAGTCTGCTGCTCGGAATGGAGTCAAGTTGAAACCAGGAGGCAAACAAAAGGATGAGGCAGTTGGATGATCGAGAGAAGCCAAGTCGAAACCAGCCATAAAACAAAGAGATGAGATGGTCAAGGAGAAGCAGAATAGAAACCAGAAAAATCAATCTGACTAAGCATCGAAATGGAAGGATGGGAAGAGAGAATGGTCTAGCAGGCAGAGTCAACAATGGATAGACAAGACATATCAAACAGGAAACTGGATACACAAGAATGCAGTCTGCGTGCCAGAAGAAGCAGATTTAAATAGAAAGGTCCAGGACTGACAGAATTATAGACCAATGGTGTCATGGCCAGATGTGCAAATTACGTTCACCAGCTTCATACTGGGGGATAGAATTAGTGGATCTATCTTCCAGCTTCAAGCTGGCAGCTACCATTATAATTGATGGGGCTGAACACATGTATACACTGTATGCACATTCGTCTCTCTCACTCCTCTCTCTCTCTCTGTCTTCTCTCTCTCTTTTTCTCCTCTTTCTCTTTCTTTTCTCTCTCTTTTCCCCCCTCATTTACAAAAATACACATGCACCGTCTCATGCATTCATACATCTCCTCTCTGAGGTGGCCAAATATTCCTTTAAAGCACAGTCACTTCTAAAAACACACACCCTGTAGGATTGTACTGATTCCTGTGCAGTTCAGCAGAATGCTGTTTTCTTAAGTGTCCCTGATTAAAAGCGATATGTGGTCACCTTAAAGGGATAGTAATACTTCATTTTAACTTTATTTTATTTTGTAGGCATTAAAAAAACATGAAGAATGATATAAGTCTTATCTCTGAAACCTTTATGGTTTAAGAGATATTCACAAACAAAGTATCCCCCCCCCTGTTCAACCAGATCAGAAGGGAGATGCCCAGGTAGACTGCAGAGAGGGACAATCTTCAATTAAGATAATGGAAAAAGCTGAAAAACTTGTCAAGGGGGGAAGGGCTTTCATTGTTTTCATACAAAGAAAATTGTCCCCTTCTGTTATCTGTACTGTCATACAACCAGACTCACATCTGAGAAGAGATGGCTTACACTAGGTAAAAGGGGCGGGGAGGGGAACTTTGATTGTGAATATCTCATAAACCATAAAGGTTTGAGAGATAAGACTTATATCATTCTTCATGTTTTTTTAATGCCTACAAAATAAAATAAAGTTAAAACGAAGTATTACTATCCCTTTAAAGGGGAACTTTCACCTCCTCATGTTCATGGTTGTATCCCTTCCTTTGTGTCCCCTGTGTACATTGCTGTGTTTCTTTTTGCCTAAAAATATGTTTAAATGAAGCAAAAAGATACTTGAATTTTGTACCTGATGACGTTAGCAGCCGCGCACCGTATGGTGCAGAAGACACTCCCACAGGGCTTGGCAGTGAATCGTCCATCCAGCACAGCCTCAGCTCCTTTCACTTGCCCCAGCATCCTCCGATGATGGAGGCGTTCTGTTAGTAAGCTGGAGAGAGATCTCATTGGCAGAGATTGATATCTAGCCAATGAGATCTCTCCAGCTTACTAACAGAACGCCTCCGTCATCGGAGGATGCTGGGGCAAGTGAAAGCTGTGCTGGATGGACGATTCACTGCCAAGCCCTGTGGGAGTGTCTTCTGCACCATACGGTGCGCAGCTGTGCGGCTGCTAACGTCATCAGGTACAAAATTCAAGTATCTTTTTGCTTCATTTAAACATATTTTTAGGCAAAAACAAACACAGCAATGTACAAAGGGGACACAAAGGAAGGGATACAACCATGAACATGAGGAGGAGAAAGTTCCCCTTTAACACTTGTTATTTGTCGTACAGGTAAACACACACTACCTCCCTCTGTCTCATCCACACTGTCTCTCATATACATTCAAACACACTGTCCAATTCCGCCCACATTATATGTTTCTGTTCTGACCATTGGTAGTTTTAGCATTAACTCCATGGGTAACAAGTGCGGCTTACTGGCCTGTGGAGCATTCCTGGGAACAAGAGGAAGTGATTTATCAGCCCAGAATGAGTTTATTTTGGATCTAATCGATTTTATACTATCTAATAATTATTTTATTTTTGATCGGAAATTTTATAAACAATGTTGGGGCATGGCCATGGGTTACACATGTGTCCTGACCTAAGCATGCCTTCACCTCGGCTGGTGGAAGCAGCACGAGGTGATGAGCATGTGTGGTTTCGAGGAGCACGTAGCTCTATGGCTACGTTACATTGATGACCTTTATGGTTTGGGAGATATTCAGAAGTAAAGTTTCCCCTTGAGTGATGTCATTGCTCCACCCTTCAGATTTGGAATCCGGTCCCCCGACCGACAGTGCCTCTCCAGAAGTGCTGAGATCATGATCTTTAAAAAGAATTTCTTAATTGGAATGGTCTACAAAGGTTTGGGAGATAAGACATATAATTTTTCATGTTTCTTTAAGGGCTACAATATAAAATAAAATTATTTTCAAGTATTACAATCCCTTTAAGGAGGATGGTTGTGTAAAAACAATGACATATCTTAAAGAGACCTCATGCTACACTTTGATAGTTATCACCCACCTATGCTAAAACGTGGTATACCAGGGGACAGTTTTTGCGTTTGAAGCGTAACAGTACAAAACTTGAAGATTGCAAGGTGCAAGCAAAAGACTTGATTGACAGATTTATCTCCCGAGGGTACCCTAAAAAGCACCTATGGAGGTGTTATAAAAAGGCATTGTCAAGCAATAGAGATGAATTGATCTATGGATCTCAAAAGATTACGGAGAACAAGCATGTTCGGTTTATAGCTATTTATGGCAAACAATAATCTAATCTAAGAGGGGCTTTGAAAAAAATATTTGTACCTTTTGACATTTAACAATACACTAAAAAATATTGTGGGAGAGTCTCCCTCATTGGTGGCCAAGCGATCAAGAAATTTGCGTGATCGGTTGGTTCACTCTGAGTATAGGAGACCTCCATAGACAGGTTGGTTAAATAAAACTAACACATGTGGAATGTTCCGTTATGGAAAGTGTAAAAAGCATGTAAGTATATTGAAACGGAATTCATTTTTTAATGTTGAAAGGACAAAAAGATATCAAATAAGGCATTTTTTAAACTGTAATCTGATAAGGATATATATATATATATATATATATATATATATATATATATATATATTATGATGTCTGTGTGATTATATATACATTTATGGGGAAGACCATAAGACAGCTGAGCAGGAGAATCCTTGAACATGTCTGTGATATACAAAATAGGAGGTTTGAGAGTCCCGTTGCAAGACATTTTTGGTACAAACATGGGGGATCTCCTGAGGGACTGACTGCGAAGGGGATTATACAAATGAATAAAAATTTGAAGAGGGGTGATGTAGATAAAAGGTTGCTCCAGATAGAAAGTAGATGGATATTTTATTTAGGATGAATGGGTCCTCATGGGTTAAATGAAGAATTAAAATATAACATGTTCCTGTAGTCTCCTGAGGAGAGGCTGCAGTAATGTGAGGTTAAATTGTGAATGGCATCCTTTATTGTCTTGATTAGAATATGTGTATGAGCCATGTTTGACTGAAGCACCAGTCTGAACTTTTGATGTGGTCCCTTTAAGAGCAATTGCCTGAGGTGCTAGGATTGGTTACCTATTTTTTGAAGCTATGGGGAGTTGTTAAATAGTAGGAAGTGCTTTACACATGGCACTTGTATTGGAGATTTTCATCTTGAAGAGGCCACGGACGTGTAGTGGCGAAATGCGTTGATGGACACCATTGTGACCTGATAAAGTGGAATGACCAGCAGCCTATAAGCAAGATGTTTGTTTAAGACATGTAAGCGTGTATTGGCAATAGTGACCAAAAAGATTAGTAAGATACCAACACTGATTAAGTGGAAGCTTTGTCACGTAAGTCTGCTATGGATCAAACGGGAGGTGACATGAAGACAATGGATATCATTGTTTTATATTTATCCCGCAATTACTCTGTTAATATTGCCAGAAGTATTCTGTAGGACTGATCCTGAGATGTTGCAGTTACATTAAGTACTTCCCACATGTCATACGATTATATGCAACAATGTTGGCACAAATATCACTTTGCTACTAAGTACACACTTCTGCCTTGCTTGAGACTAACCCTTGCATGACTGGATATAATGCTGCTTTTGGCGTTTTCTATGTGATTACTGTTATGCGGCTGGATCCAAGAACTTTGAGGGTGCAACTGATGATTACATTTAGGATCAATTTACATTTTTCAGAAATCATATTGAAAGATCTTTGATGATTTGACCGTTTCTATTTTTGCTATTTAGCATCTTTACTAATAATAGAGTTTCTGTACCTCGAGGTCTGGATCTACTGTAGGATAGAATATGTAGGCACATATAGCAGGTCTCTGTATTATTGGTAGTTGTTTTTAGGGGAATTTTCATGGGGGGTAGGGGGTAATTCCTTGGGGAATTGCTGTGGGTTTTGAGATATATGTAATGTATTGATCTTGATGCACTATTATGATTTTGATATATATCAATAAATTTATTTTTATATTGGTTAGTGAGTGCCTGTGTGAGACAACCTTCTTTCTTTTGGATATGATTACTTAATGAGTGGTCTCATTGGCACCCCATGTGAGATTCACATGAACTAACCGTTTGCACAATGCTCTTTGAGTGCTTGCTATGGTTCTAGTAAACTGAAACAGATCCATTGCTGTGAGGAGGAGCATGTTCTGACATGTGAATGTAAAGGGATAGTAACATTTATTATGTAAACAAATAAATATTGTACAGCTCATCCTCCCGAGTAAAGTGAGTATTCCCACTGCTGAGAGTCAAGTTATTTCAGCTCAAACTTGTATTTTTTTTTTTTTTGTTACAGTATTTCAGTGTTCTGAAAATGTACAGTGGTGCTTTTGCTACACCATCCAAAGGACTGATCTGGTCGGTTGACCATAAACCTCCATAGGGTGGTGTAGCAACAGCTCCACTGCAACATTTCAGGCCAATGAGATAAAAAGTTCACATTGGAGCTGCAATAACTTCTGAATAAAACACCTTTTAGCAGTGGGAGTACCCTCGTTTTACTCTCAGGAAGAGAAACCCTCAGTGGGCAGGACCTAGCACACTGGTCATATATTGCCTACTACTTCTTTAAAAGGATAGTAATGTTTCATAAAAAAAGCAGCTCTAATTAATCTTCATACTATTTGGGTCATGGACAGCATTATTTCAATACTGTCAAAGTTATAGTTAAAGAGTAATTGAATTATAAAGTATCCCCCTCCCACCTCTTATACTGGTGTAAGACTGCTCACCTCAGAGCAGCAAAATTGTCCAGATGGATCACAGAGGGGGACAATTTTCAGTGAGCATAAGGAAAAACCTGTCAAGGGAGGCAGGATTTTCCTTATGTGCACAGTAAGAAGATTGTCCCTTGCTGTGAGCTCTCCGCTCAAGTGACTAGATTCCAGATCTGAGGGGAGGTGGCTTACACTAGGTAAAAGGGGCAGGAGGGGGTATTTTATCATTAAATTACTCTTGAACTACAACTCTGACAGTATTGAAATAACTCTCTCCATGGCACAAATACTGTGAATATTAATTGGAGCGCTTATTTTGTGAAACATTACTATCACTTTAATACCAGCTGCTTATAAAGGGTGCATACTGCAGAGCAAACATGGGAACCACTTTGTAGACAGGTGCATCTTTTGGTGTACAGCTTTTATCAAACCGCAAATCCCATATTGTTCAGATGTATGATAATTGCTGTAGTGCAAAAGCAGCTGGAGAGTCACAGGCTGCTCACTCTTGTTATAGCACATGGTTCCTGTGCAGCCCTGCAGCATGCATCTTCCATAACTGACCAGTACTAAAGGGATAAGATAATGCCTGTGTCTGTATTTGTGTTTGACCTTTAGCAATGATAGAAAATGCAGACTGGCTGTGCTGTTTGAAAATTTTGAAATGTTTTGGAGACCACCGCCAAAATCTTTGGGAGCTACTCATGATACCATAGATCGATTATGGACTTCAGAGTTGAACAACAGTGATAAGAAATGTCCAGCTGGCTCATATACAGCATACTCTTGGTTCAATGGTTTCTGATCACATTGTTCTCCCGTGATAATCATCTGTCAATTTCACAAGAGCAAGCAAATGTTACAGTGGTGGTTAAAAGTTTCAAACCTTATATTTTTTAACGTTATTTATTTTTAAAGCGGAACTATCAACATCATAACATTGCCCCTCAATCCATTACTAATACAGTGATAGGTAAAGCCATACTTCTATTATGCTGAATAAGTCCACATAGGAAATTTTTAATGCAGTTTTCAAAATGCCAACTTAAATTAAAGGGATAGTAATACTTTATTATTACTATCCCCCATATTGTACATATTTGCCAAATAAATTAATAGCCCCCAGGTTCATTTCTCAAACCTCTATGGTTTGAGAGATAACCGAAGGCAAAGTTCCCCCTCCCTCCCCCTTCCCTGAAGTCAGCATTGTGCTGACTGCAGGGATATCCGGTCTGAGTTTCATCATGCGGCTCTGCAAACCAAGCACATGGAGAAGACCGTTTCAGTGAAATAATTATTTTTCACTAACGCGATCTCTGCTCCGCTGCAGAGCCGCAAGCCTGTCATATGACAGACTTCCCCCTGCAGTCAGTACAACGCTGACTTCAGGGAAGGGGGAGGGAGGGGGAAATGTTGCCTTTGGTTATCTCTCAAACCATAAAGGTTTGAGAGATGAACCTGGGGGCTATTAAATTATTTTACAACTATCTACAAGATGGGGGATAGTAATAATAAAGTATTACTATCCCTTTAAGGTGAAACGTCTACTATAATTTATATGGGGTTGTTTAGTCCTCCATTGGGCATGCTCCTATTCCCTGTGCTCCCTGGATGGAAATGGAACCAAGAGCAGACTTTTGCAGGAACTGCGTCTGCTAGAAGATATCTTTCAGGAATTTACTTGGCCATTTCCTCTCTTTTGTCTTTCTACATAGGAAACTGAAGAAGATCGTATATAGGTCTTGTGAGAGTGCCTCTCTGTCTGTCTAGCAGCCACATTCTGAGGTCTGTGGCGTTTTGTGTACATTTGGCACTCTGGTTCCTTCCCAGCAACACTTTTTGTTGCCCCCCCCCCCCCAACTCTCCAGTTGCCCTGTTGTGATTTCTGCCTATATTGTTACTTTTTCTATTTTTTACTTGTATTCCTTTTTAAGATGGGTACAAATTCCCATGAGGCCTGTTTTTTTTCCCCCAGGTCTCAAGGACAGAAAAGGGTATTCTGTGCTTCTCCTCTTCCTTTTTTCTGCAGTTTAGTGGCCCTGCTGATATATGACCAGTCTGCTGAGGCACTTTACTGGTACGTTATGTCCCTTTTGTTCTGTGGCCCCTACACAGTAAATTCCAGGCACCTCTTCCATTGAGCAGAATCCTTCATGGGTTAAACCCCTTTTCTCTTATGCCCCATGTGGAACACAGAAACTATGGGGAGGAGGGCTGAGTACTTAAAGGGATAGTAATGGGTTGAAATAATATTGTAGATAATGCAAAAAGAAATAGATGGGTGCAAGTCTTATCTCTCAAACCTTTATGGTTTGAGAGAGAGAACGTTTTAAAATTCCCCTCTCCCAAGAGATTCGACTTGGCCAACTCGAAGTGGCTCTTCGGCAGAGCCGAGATACCGAAATCTAGAAAGAACTACTTCATTGGAGCAGTTTCCAAAGTGTGCCTGAAGGCACACTTTGTAGACCATTCCAGTCTGGTAATTCTTTTTATATTTCAGTATCTCGGCTCTGCTGAAGAGCTGCAGGAAGGTCCCTGGACCAGGATCTCCTGCTGTCAGCTAGACGCTGATGTCAGGAAAAGGGGAAGGAGAGGAGAACTTTAAAATGTTCTATCTCAGATTTAAAAATGACCTGCTTACAGGAGGATGTAAGGGCAAAGCTTCTCTTAGTTAGCCGCCTTTTAAATCTTATGACATTATGGTGCTGTATAATCCCCTATTAGGTGGGCTCCTAATCCTAGCCTCCTTTGATAGTATTGACCAGTGCACAGGCTTTCAGGACCTGCATCTGCTGAGGATGGCTTTCTTTATCCTATCCTTTCCTTTTTTCCTCATGGCTTCTCTGACGCTTACCTGTAGTATAGAAGTCTGAAGAATGAAGCGACTGAATTATCTCTCCTGAATGCACAGGTCCTGTGAGTATGTCTCTATTTCTGTGTCTGGCTAGCACATTTCTTTGTGATTTGGAAACCTGACTTGTACTCTATTTCATGGGCTTGCTTGAACAGCATATCAATGAAAGATGAGGCTTCTCTGTTCCTATCCTTTGTTGTACCAATGGGAGTTTAACCTCTGCACTGCCTGTCTGTCATTCTTTGCTGTTTCAACCTGATAATTGTGCATACAGACTTATTTCTTTACTTTTATCAACTGTTGCTGAATTTATTAGTTTTTCTAAACTTTTTACTTTTTTTGTGTCTCTGTGCTTTTAGGAATGGGCATGCACGGCAGCCATATTGGATAGAAGAAAACAGTTATCTGGGACTTCTCTTGCCTCCTTGTGTTTTGGAGGCTATAACTGGACTGGAAGAGGTTATAACTTTACACACAGGTTACTGGAGCCCATTGGGACTAGACTAATATTGAGGGGCACTTTTAAGTGATAAGCTAGAGAGCCAATGCTCAATTTTTAAATCTGTTAAACTACATTTCCCAGCAGCACATTCTTCTCAGGCTTTTTGGCAATGGAAAAGTTGGTCCTAGATTGACCCTGTTCCATTTTGGATTCTTCTCACTACACAGTCTCTCCCTCCTGCTTACCACATTAACACCTTGTAGTCAGATAAGTACTTTTAACCCTTTGAGTGCCAGTTGCTTACTCAATGCATTGCAAAGCAATAAAAGTTATAAGAGTTTTTATATTCTGCTGCATTTACTGTAGGAGAACTACTGACGATGTCAGAGCCAAGGGTGACATGGGCAAGGCTAAGTCTGCTAAGGGGTTCTTTTAACCCATTGCGCCTCATGCCAGACTGATTTTCCCAGGAACATTTCTGGTACTCTAGGTCCCTCTTGCTCTCACTTGTTGAAAAGGGCCTGCATAGTTTAAGGCCCTAATTTCCTCAGTCAGTTCTTTCCACTCATTTATTCAAGGGATATTAAGTTATTGGTCCATGGGATATCCTGCACCCCGAAAAAGGAGCTTGAGCCATATTATAAAGGACAATATCCCCATTATTGGGGATTCCCTCCGCTGAGGACTGGGAAACTGATTTAGACTACCTAGATTCGTCCTTCTCGCTTGGGGACTCTTAGGAGAAAGACACCAGTTCTTCTGAGGGTCTTTTTCCTAGACATTTGTGGTATCGGAGGCTTCCAATTCTAGCTCCTCTTAGCCTTATGTTTTCAAGAGATCCAAGAAAGAGGTTGCCTTTTTTCCTCTTCCCCATTCCTTAGACCAGTTATTACTGGAATAATCAAATATGCCTGACAGAAGGTTATTCCTTAATCGGTTTATAGCTCTTCTGCACCCTTTTTCTACTAAGGCTTTAGCCCAGTGGGCTGTACCCCCTGAGGTAGATCCAACAAATTAAAGTCTGGCTAGGAATACAGCTTTCTCTGTCATCCAATATAGGTTACTGGTAACTTTAGGTAGGTGATCAGCCCCTTTAAGTAGGCAGGAGCAATTCTGAGAAGTGAATGCAGGGGTGGAGCCTACCTTCCCTCCTTGGCTGCAGCTAGCCAACCAACTCCAGTAATATTTGTTCCTTGGTGAAGACACAAGGCAAGAGAACAGTTCTGCTATAGTTTTAGCTCTGTTAGATATGGGATACCACCATTAGGTGGATTAATATCACTGACAATTCCCATCACCCAAATGTGGATAGCTCAGTTTACCAGGTGCTTTTGTGAAACCGAAGCCCTGGGGGGGAAATCTTGGCTGCAAGTTCCTTCCCCAGGAGTTGCCCACTGAGGCTTCTTCTTGATACATGGTAATCTGAAGACAGAAGGTCTGCAGGAAAGGTGAGCAACCCTTTGAGTGCTAAGGTCCACATGTCCCACGTTGCCCCTCCGCACAGGGGTCTCCTTTCGAGTTCCTACTGCACACTCCTGCACTCATTGGGTTTATCTGTATGGTTGTTGGGTGTTTGAAGCAAGTTTCTGTGGTAACTTAACCCTGTGGTTGCTGGTCTAGCATCTTTTGGGGGGTTTTGGGCACTTTCCCTACTGGGTTCAGTGTTTATTGGGTCTTATGACATATTTTAGTGATGTTTGGTGCAAATTTACTTCACAGTTATAACTTTGCAAAAACTGCGTTTGTGCGCTTTTACCGCATAGACGCCATTGCTCCATTCACTTCTATGGGACTTTCCATTTTGGGACATATCTCTGCAACAGCTCAAAGCAGCGACTTTAGAGACCGCTCATCTTAATGGTCTGGCCTTGCTCTACTATCCGGTCAATGTTTAGTGTGTGTTGGGGACTCGGGGGCTTCGGGCACTGCTGGGGTACTTTTTCTGGGAAAACTACATTTTTCCATGAGCAACTGCATCGCAAGCTCGTTCCTGATTGGCTCCCGTTGCAGCAGACATTTTGTGCTTTCCCTGCAAGAGTACCCTACGCTGGGCCTGGACTCTCCTCAGCAGATTAACCCTTCGCCTGCCAGATAAGTGTATTTTTGGTGTTAATGAGGCAAAATTTTAATCATACACACTGTATTTGGGTATTTACTTATATCTTGAACGTTTTGATTCTGTGAGAATGTCTGTTTCTTTGGAGCTTGGGGCTAGGACTGAGGACACTGGGGTCTCCGCTTCCCCCTTTGCACACTGATCCTCATGTCAATCAGGGTTGCCTAGAGAGTTCTCAGGTTATTTATGCCCATTATGTTCTGTTGTCCCTGAGCATTCCCCAGGGGCCTCCAGCCATGCATTAGAGCCAGTTTGGGTGCAAGAGTTTAAGGCTGCTACTAGAGACCTCCAGTCTACAGCTCAACTCTTTCCATCCCAGTTACAGGGGGTCATCCGCTCCTGGCAGACCCCTACTTCTGTCAGTTCTTCCATACTGAAACTGCAGGGAGTACCTGACGTATCCGATTCCTCTGATGAGGAACTGTTGGTGGATTCTGATGCTGAGGAATGTTCTGCAGTGTTCTCCTCTCAGTACTTTGGAGACCCCCCTTTGAGGCTGACCCTGATCAGAGCCGTATTAAACATCCTAAACGTTCCTTTGGTTCAAGAGGTTTCTTTGGACCCCTCTGATGTATTTCAGGAGCCCAAACGGCCCCATACTTGTTTTACACCTCTCCCCACTCTGGACCGGTTAGTGTCTGATGAGTGGTAGTCTCCCAACAGAATGTCTTCTGTCTCTGAGAAGTTTGCAAAGCTTTATCCCATTTTCTGATGTGGCGTTAGCTCAGTGGGTTCATCTCCCCAAGGTGGATGCCCCTGTTTCTAGGACTTTCAGGTCCACTGCTTTGCCAGCTGCTGATGCCTCTGCTGTTACAGATTGAACTGACGAGAAACTTGAGGCCTCCCTCAAGTCCATTTTTGCCACCGTGGGTACTTCCCTATGTCCAGCATTTGCTGCGGCCTGAGTAAATAGGGCCATTGCAGTTTGGACTGAACAGCTCACACTTGCTGTTCGTCAGGGAGCTCCTACTCCTGATATGTTGTGGCTACTTGCTAACATTTTTAAAGCCCAGCATTAGGTCTCTGCTGCTTGGTTTGATGCCAAAGTTGGTGGCAAGGGTTTCCACCATGCCTGTGGCTGCCAGACGAGCTCCTTGGCTCAAGATCTGGTCTACTGACACTGCTTCTCAGGAAGCATTGCTTGCCCCTTCCGGGTGCATCTCTGTTTGGGCCAGATCTTAAGGATCTGATTAGTGAGGCCACAGGGGGTAAGAGTACCCTCCTGCTTATGGTTTCCAGGAAGCAGACTCTTTTCAATCATAACCGGCTTTTTTGTGCTTCCAGACTGAGGCAAATCTGGTGAACCAGATGGTACCCCAAGCTCCTCATTCCTCCTCCAAGCCCAGACCACAAAGGAAGCCTAAGTCCTCCTCCTAGCCCAAGGCTTTTGAACCTTCTTCAACATGACTCGCCGAACCCAGGTCCCCACTTGGCTGTGGGTGGCCATCCGTGCCACTACCACAACGTCTGGAAGGACTCAGTGGTGGACCTGTGGGTTTTGCAGGTGGTGGTGGAATGGTACAGGTTCCTTTTCGCCTCTTCCTCCCTACAGGTTTTGCCCTTCCCTTTCTCCAGTCTGCTGAAGGGGAATCCCTTCCTGGTGTCCTTCCGGACCACTGTGACAACTGATGCCAGCCTGTCCAGCTGGGGAGCTGTACTAGGTCACCTGAATGCTCAGGGTCGGTCGTCTGCAGAGGAATCTCTCCTTCCTATCATGTTGGAGCTTCAGGTGATTTTTCACGCCCTTCACCACTGGAAAAGGCGCCTGGAGGATTGTCCGGGTCCAGTCTGACAATGCCATGTCGGTGGCTTACATCAACATGCAAGGCAGAACAAGAAGTCTTGCAGCTTGGTTAGTGGTCCGGGCTATCTTGTCCTGGGCTGACTAACATGTTTCTTCCATAGCCACAGTTCACATTGCCAGCGTAGACAACGACATGGCAGACTTCCTCAGTGAACAGCAGAGAGTGGGAACTGCAACCAGAGGTGTTCAAACTCATTATTCAGAGGTGAGGTCTTTCATGCATTGACCTGATGGCGACAAGACACAACCAGAAGATTCCAACGTTCTGTTCTCGCTGGAGGGATCCTTTAGCTCTAGCAGTGGATGCCATGTCCATTCCTTGGTTATTTCATCTGGCTTACATCTTTCCTCCCATCCCCATGTTGCACAGGGTGATAAGGAAACGGAGACTGGAGCGATGCCCAGTCATTCTGATTGCTCCTTACTGGCCTCGGCAGGCTTGGTTTCCGGAACTTCTGGACCTATCAGTGGCGGAGCCTTCCAGCTCCCTTGCTGTCCAGATCTGCTTCTTCAGGGTAACCTGCGGAAGGAGGATGTCCTTCATCCAGCCTTGACTGCTTGGAAATTGAATCCTCACTACTGTGGAAGAAAGGGTTTTCTTCTGATGTGGTGGCAACTATGCTTAGTGCACGCAGGCCTGTTTCCTCTAGGGTTTACTATCGAGTCTGGTCTACCTTCTCTAATGGTGTGCTGATAAGGACCTATGTCCAGATTTTGATTTTCCTCGGTCCTGGCCTTCCTACAGGAAGGTGTGGACAAGGGCCTCCGTTCAAGTTCCCTTAAGGTTCAGACATCTGCTCTCTGTTTTTTGTTCAGTTGTTTAGGTTTTCTTCCAGGGAGTTGCTCAAACTCATCCTATATTTCAGTCTCCCACTCCTTAGTGGGATCTTAACTTGGTTTAGGGAGTCCTTCAGCACCTTCCCTTTGAGTCTTTGGCTACTATTCCTCTATGTCTGCTGACGTGGTACATGGCTTTTCTCCTGGCGATCCTGTCTGTTTGCCGTGTCGCAGAGTTGCATGTTCTGTCTTGTAAACCACCCCTTTTCATGTTTCACTAGGACATGGCGGTGCTTCCGACTTCGCGGGAGTTTCTCCTGAAGGTGGTTTCTGAGTTCCTCCTTAATCAGGAGATTGTGGTTCCTTCTTTCTGCCCTGGCCCTTCCTCTTACAAGGGGAAGGATCTCCAATTGTTAGCTGTGGTGCGTTGTCTCAGGTTTTGTGTGCATCGCACTCAGTCCATTCGATGGTCTGATATGCTGTTTGTCATTCCTGAGGGTCCCAGGGCAGGGAGACCTGCATCCAAATGACCCTTGTGTCTTGGATTCAGTCCACTGTTTATAAGGTTCACAAACTGAGGAAGAGCCTGTTTCCTTTCAGGTCACGGCCCCTTCCACTAGATCTATTGTGGCATACTGGGCTTCCAAGAATCAGCCCTTAGCTGATCGGTTGTGCAAGGCCTCCACTTGGTCATCTGTGCACTCCTTTACAAAGCACTACTGATGCCAGTTTTGGGAGACAGTCTTGTGCTGTGTAACAGTTCCTGGGGTCTTTTTACCCCTGTTCAGTGTCCATTGACACTTCATTTGTTATTGTTGGGCTATCTCTGATCTGATGGTTCATATATGCTCTGGGGGCCCTGTGTCTGGTCCTTGCCTTCCTTCCCACCCTGGGAAACTCAATGGTTGGACTTCCCAAAGTTACCAGTAACCTTATTGGAAGACCGAGAAAAGAGGATTTTAGTCTTACCTGTTACATCCTTTTCTCTTAGTCCATATAGGTTACTGGTCTCCCACCCTGTCAAGGGACTATGCTTGGGTCTCCTGTGGCAGAACGTGGGGTTCCTTTCGGGTTCATGCTCACCGGTGTCGTCTTTACCTGCTCACTACCTAGTCAATAGTTAGTGTCTCAAATCTTACAGGAGCTGGTTGGCTAGCAGCAGCCAAGGAGGGAAGGTAGGTTCCACCCCTGCATTCACTTCTCAGAACTGTTCCTGCCTACTTAAAGGGGCTGATCGACTACTCAAAATTACCTGTAACCTATATGGACTAAGAGAAAAGGATTTAACAGGTAAGAGTAAAATCCTGTTTTGCCTCTGGTGGATGCCACATCTTTTAAACAAGTGGACACTCTATCATTCTTTTTGGAAGGCAGATTTTGCTGCTTTATGTCCTACACTTGCTGCTGTATGGGCATTTTCAGTTTTCTGCTCTTCTCTATGGTCTGACTACAGCTCCCCAGGTCTTCAGTCGCGTCCTGGGTGCATTAGTGACTGTCCTCCACTGGGCTTCTGAAGGCCCCCCTTTCTGGACCTCCTTCATCAGCAAGTCAAGGACTGCATTCATGCACTGACCCATCACGGATGGATCCTCAACATGGACAAGTTGGACCTTGTACCATCTCAAAGACTAGTCTTCCTGGGTCTCCTCTTCGACACCAAACAGGGTATGGTGTTTCTCACGGACAAGGTGGCTCACCTTGTCTGCTGTTCTGGCTTATGATCCAGTTCCAGCCAAGAAGCTGACCTCCCTAGTGGGAAAGTTCATTTCCACCATAGAAGCGGTTCCATTTGCCATGGTTCACACCAGAGAACTTGAGGTTTGTGATCCATGTGTGCAGGGGTCAGCTGGATCTGTTGCAGTTATCTGTGTTTCTTCCCCTTCAAGTGGCGCTGAGTCTGTTGTGGTGGCTCAAGCTCTCCAGTCTGCTGAAGGGCAGTCCCTTCCTGATATTCTTCTGGACTACTGTGGCAATGGATGCCAGCCTCTCCAGCTGAGGAATGTTTCTGGGTCACAGCAATGCCCAGGGTCAGTGGTCTCCAGAGGAATCTCTCCTTCCTATCCATGTGTTGGAGCTTTGGGTGATATTTCATGCTGTTCACCACTGGAAGTGCCACCTGGAGGGATGCCCAGTCAGAGGCTGTGGCTTACATCAAGAAGCAAGGAGGTACAAGAAGTCTCACAGCTTGGTTGGGAGGTTAAAGCTATTTTAACCTGGGCAGAAGAACATGTTCCAGCCATATCTGCAGTTCATATTGCCGGCCTGGACAACGTGCTGGCAGACATTCTAAGTCGACACACGGTGTACAGCGGAGAGTGGGAACTGAATCAAGAAGTCTTCAACCGCATTGTTCAGAAGTGGGGCCTTCCTTGCATCGATCTGATGGCGATGAGGCACAATCGGAAGGTTCTGTTCTGCTCTCGCTGGAGGGACCCTCTAGCTCTGGAAGTGGATGCCTTGTCGATCCCATGGCACTTCCCTTTGGCATACATCTTTCCTCCCATTCCTGTGCTACACAGGGTGTTGTGGAAGCTGCGTCTAGAGGGATCTCCAGTCATTCTGATTGCTCCATATTGACCTCGTCAAGCTTGGTTTCTGGAGCTCCTGGATCTCTCCATAGCGGAGCCCTTTCGGCTTCCCCATTGTCCGGATCTTCTTCTGCAGGGGTACTGTCGCGGTTTTTGAAGACTCTCAGACTTAAGGTTTGGTAAAATAACTTAACTTTATTAAAAGTTAAAGGCAGTCCCCGTATGGTAAATATACATAAAAATACAACAGTAATAGAACATACAATAGGTTCTACCAGCCTTGCCTAAATACCGGGCAAGGCAACCCAAGTGACAGTTTTAATGACAAGCTCTACCGGCCTTGCCTATACCGGGTAAAGCAACCGTGAGATGACGTATACCGGTTCTACCGGCCTTACCAATACCGGGCAAGGCAGCCCAATGGAATGCTGAATGTAGGCTCTACCAGCCCTGCCAATACCGGGTAAGGCAACCTTAAAGATGGTGAATTACAAGGTTCTACCGGCCTTACCAATACCGGGCAGGGCAGCCCAAAGGAGTACTGCAGTAGGCTCTACCGGCCCTGCCACTACCGGATGAGGCAACCTACAGGATGGTATCGTCAAGGTTCTACCGGCCTCACCAATACCGGGCAGGGCAGCCTGAGCAAGTAGACCAGCTGTCAGGTGACTAAGACAGCAGAGAGCATAAGTATAGAGGTCTTAATCAGCAGAAGTCTATTGCCAGGGATAATCAGACAATTGCAAGTAAGTGGACAGCGACTGACCACAGTACTGGATGTACAGGAGCAAACCAACGTCCGCACGTTGGGACTAATGGTAAATAGCGCCACCAGGTTTAATGGAGCAAACCAGCGACTGCACGCTGGGACCAACAATGTATATCGCAACCAGGTTTAGTGGAGCAAACCAGTGTTCGCATGCTGTAACCAACAATGTATCTCGCAACCAGTTTAGTGGAGTAAACCAGCGCCCGCACGCTGGAACCAACAATGTATACTGCAACCAGGTTTAGTGGAGTAAACCAGCGTCCGCACGCTGGAACCAACAATGTATATTGTAACCAGGTTTAGTGGAGCAAACCAGCGTCCGCACGCTGGAACCAGCCATGTGTATGCAATAACAAGGAGAACAATGTCGCTGGAGCGACAGCTGGAGCGCGAGACTCAGGAACTCGTACAGGTTAACCCGCACGGTGCTGGAGCACAGGAACCCCGGCATGCAGGCACACAGGAACGTTGGAACACCGGAACGTTAGCATACAGGAGCACTGGAACGCTGGGGCACCGGAACATTAACGTACAGGAACACTGGAAACAGGCCCAGAGATCTGACAAGCAGGTCAGGCAGAGTGGAGTCAGAAACACCACGAAAGGGCAACCTGGAAGTGCTCAACCTGGGTTTAAAAAGGCTGTGTGAGGAGGGCTAAAAACAGCCAGCCAATCATGAATACTCAGCAAGTGACAGGCAGAGAACAGCACGAATCACGGGCACCATGATAGGTACCTATGGAAGGAGGATGTGGACAGTCTAGGTTTGATGGCATGGAAACTGAATCTTCAGTACTAAAGAAGAAGGGTTTTTCTTCGGATGTAGAACACTATGCTTAGTGTCCGCAAACCTGTTTCCTCTAAGGCATACCACAGAGTCTGGTCTTCCTTCCTCTCCTGGTGCACCGATAATGATCTTTCCCTGGAATTTGATCTGCCAACAGTCTTGTCTTTCCTACAGGATGGCATGGACAAGGCCCTCAGCTTGAGTTCCCTTAAGGTTCAGCCTTCTGCTCTCTCTGTTTTCTTTCAGAGACGCATTGCTATCCTTCCTGACATCAAGGTGTTCTTTCAGGGTGTAGCTCATGCTTTTCAATATCCTGCTCCTCAGTGGGATCTTAACTTGGTCTTGGCCATCCTTCAGCGTCCTCCATTTGAGTCATTGGCTACTATTACTCTGTGTATGCTGACTTGGAAAATGACTTTTCTCCTGGTGCCGTGTTGCGGAGTTGCATGCCCTATCTTGTAAACCACCCTTTTTGGTGTTTCACAAAGACAAGGCGGTTCTTCGCACTTCTCAGGAGTTTCTCCCGAAGGTGGTCTCTGACTTCCACATTAATCAGGAAATCATGCAAAACAAAGAACAAAACAGGAGGCGCCAAATAGTGCCCTATCAAAACTGGTATAGTCTCAATAGATAAGAAATAGTAATACACTCACATGTATAAATCGCTATGTAAACAATACACAGCAATATCGCATACAGGGAAATCTTACCGTCCCTGTTCGGTATCTCCAAGATCTCTCCAATAATACGGATTCCAACGTAATGGGGATAAATCCACCGTAGTGAAGATACAAGGATACTCGTCCTTCTCCAAAACCTCAATAATACATCCAAAATATATAAATAAAAATATAAAATATACTCCAAAATACTCGTCCGGTAAAAAAATATATAATTTAATAGAATCAATAATCTTGCTAATAAACGTTTCGCTGCGCTTCGCGCTGCTTCATTAGTAATAGCAAGTTTAACAAACTTGCTATTACTGATGAAGCAGCGCGAAGCGCAGCAAAACGTTTATTAGCAAGATTATTGATTCTATTATATATTTTTTTACCGGATGAGTATTTTGGAGCATATTTTATATTTTTTGTTTTTTTATATATTTTGAATGTATTATTGAGGTTTTGGATAAGGACGAGTATCCTTGTATCTTCACTACGGTGGATTTATCCCCATTACGTTGCAATCATCCGTATTATTGGAGAGATCTTGGAGATACCGAACAGGGACGGTAAGATTTCCCTGTATGCGATATTGCTGTGTATTGTTTACATAGCGATTTATACATGTGAGTGTATTACTATTTCTTATCTATTAAGACTATACCAGTTTTGATAGGGCACTATTTGGCGCCTCCTGTTTTGTTCTTTGTTTTGCATGTCTGGCCCTTCGTGAGTGGAGGATTATTTGGGGAGCAGCCGAAGATCGTGTCTTTTAGCTGTATGAGGGACAGCTTTATCAATCCCTAGGCTCATTTTGCTGGTTTGCACATAAGTTTTTTTCCAGCAGAGTCGTACATGAGTATCACTTTAAAGGTGGTGGTGAGGTGCAATCATCTTCTTGCAGACGATATCACACGAGGAAGCGCCTCTGTTTCTTCTTCTTTTCCCTAATCAGTAAATCATGGTGCCCTCGTTCTGTCTTGACCCTACATCTGACAAGGAGAGGGATCTTCACTTGCTGGATGTGGTACGATGTCAAGTTCTATGTGCACCGCACTGAGTCTATTCGCCAGTCTGACGCCCTATTCATCCTTCATGAGGGTCTCAGGGCAGGGAGACTGGCCTCGGCTGATGCTAGCTTTAGAAGGAAAATCCTGGAGGCAGTCTTGCCTGCCTAGGTTCTCCTTTCATCTTTTCAGTACTCCTTCACTTTTGAGCCCAGTTGGGCTCTAGTTCAGTGTGCTGTGCTACAGTTCCGGGTGTGTTTATACTCTAGTTTTGTGTCCGTTGACACTTTGTTGTTATTGTTGGCTGTGTATGATCTGATGGTTCATATCTGCTCTGGTGACTTTGGGGGCCCTGCGCCTGGTCCTTGCCTACTTCCCGCCTCTGGGAAACTCAATGGTTGGACACCCCAATGTTACTAGTAACCTATATTGGACGACAGAGAAAAGAGGATTTTAGTCTTACCTGTTAAATCCTTTTATCTTAGTCCATATAGGTTACTGGTCTCCCACCCTGTCAAGGGACCATGCTTGGCTCTCCTGTGACCGAACGTGAGAGTCCTTTCGGGTTCATGCTTACAGGAGTCTTCTTTTCCCTTCTTACTACAGTCACTAGTTAGTGTCTCAAATCTTACTGGAGGGGAGTGGCTAGATGCAGCTAAGGAGAGGAGGTAGGCTCCACCCAGCATTCTCTTCAAGAATTGTTCTTGTCTACTTAAAGGGGTGGTCACCTACCCAAAGTTACCAGTTAGACTAAAATCCTCTTTTTGCAGCTCGATGAACTAATTGTAGCTAGTTTTCATGACCTTTTAAGATAATTAGTTATAGTCTAGAGCATACTTTCTTTTGTTTTTCCGCATTCTGCTTAGTCAATGTAATATTGCACCTATAAAAGGCTCATGGAGATGTGCACTGCCTAGAGTCATTGTGTCACTTTCCTTGTTGATCCAAGTATCTTTAACAATCAACTTCTCAATACATAGAGGTTGTTGGCTCCTGTTTGAGTATCTGTGGAAGCTGAGAATGACAGTTTTTGGAATAGTCCGCAGCATCTCAACATCCCAGACACAGAGGCAGGGAGGAGTGAACACAGATCAACAGAATCGCTCAAGTTAACCGGTCAATCTATAAGGGAAGATGCCTTTTCTAAATGCGAATAGTTAATAAGCTTGAGTGATTCCTACGAGCAGCCGAGTCTCCATAAGTCTAGTTTGAGTGACAAGATTCTGTATTGAGTAAGTTACTGGTGAATTCCTGATCATAATATGAATTGTAACAATAAACTGCTCAATACATAGAGGTTGTTGGCTCCTGTCTGTGTGTGAGGAAGCTTATAATGACAGCTTATATGAAACTGCTTCAGCATCTCAGCAGTGTACATGCAAAATGCTTAGAATATGCTTTGTTTGCTGTCAACAGTGTCTGACTTAGGCTTGCTCCTAACTTTTTTTTCTGCTGCCTGTCATATCATCTTCTATTTTGCAAAGATTCTGTTTGCGGATTTGGATCCCGAACTTTTGGTTTCTTATAAGCTTTCCTTGGTAGTTTCTGCTTTTACAGTTCCTGCAACTGTACCATGCTGTTTCCATTGATAAGAAAATAGTCATCCTGGTCGAGAACTGGCCCTAACAGTTCTTGGTATTCGACCTTGCAGTCAACAACTTTGCCCATAGCTAGTACCCATAGACCTTGCAGACGCAATTGCTCATTCTACACAACCCAGCTACACACTCTAGCACAGTGGTTCTCAATGCCTGTCCTCAGGACCCACTAACAGGCCAGGATTTGATGATTTTCTTGTTAGAGCACAGGTGAGTTAATCAATGTGAATGAGCCTCTGATCATCACACCTGTGCTCTAGCAAAGAAATTCGTAAGTCCTGGCCTGTTAGTGGGTCCTGAGGGCAGGACTTGAGAACCACTGCTCTAGCAGATCTCTGTAACAGCTTTTGGAGTATGCTTGATCTGCTAGCATTGATCTGCTTAGTTTTCCTCTTGTGTCTTACAGGTCTGTCTTCTTTCCTGTCAGAGACAGATTTAAAGTGAGAAAGCAGACCCCCAATGATCCTGTTTTCCTACTACCTGATTTGTCTGCTTCTCTGGATACATCTGCTTAACTTTTTCCTGCTCTGGCATTGCCCCTCTGCTTCTGATTACTTTTGCTGGACAAACCTCAGAAATCTAGATCAAGAATCCTCACTAGCATCGCAGGGCACATGCAAAAATCTGTCACACTTTTTGACAGAACAGAAGGCAGACCCAGGAGATAGAGAAGGAAAACTAGACGATTACTTACAGGGATAGTAATACTTTGTTTTATCTTTATTTTATTTTGTAGGCATTAAAAAAACATAAAGAATGATATGTCTTATCTCTCAAACATTTATGGTTTGAGAGATATTCAAAAGCAAAGTTTCCCCTCCCGCCCTTTTTACCTAGTATAAGCCATCTCTTCTCAGATGTGGAATGCAGTCCATAGACCAGACAGATAACAGCAGGGGACAATCTTCTTCCTATGAGAACAATGAAAGCCCTGCCCCCTTGACAAGTTTTTCAGGTTTTTCCCTTATCTTAATTGAAGATTGCCCCTCTTTGCAATCCACCTGGGCACCTCCCTTCTGCTCCGGCTGAGCAGTGTTACATCAGTAAAATGGGTGGGAGGGGGATACTTTGCCATTGAATTACTCTTGAACTACAACTCTGACGGAATTGAAATAACACTCTCCAAAGTCCAAATATTATGATGATTAATTAGAGCTGCTTTTATTATGAAATATTACTATCCCTTTAAGTGGTGGTGCTGGATTGTGGAGAAGCCACAGTTTGGCAAAAGAAGCAAACTACAAAGCTGCTGCACAGAGCCGTGTTTTGTGTAGCTTAGCAGCAGTCAACTGCAAGTGCCACTTGCTCCTTGATGGAAGTAGTGGGCACAAGCTAGTCAGTCACTATTAAAAGGAAGCAAAACTCTGGGATGCTAGTCAGTTTAAAAACTTTGCAAGCACACTGCAATGCTAGGGAGACTGCATGATATAAACCTTAGGGGGGGTGTCCAACAAGTCCAGAAGCAGAGATACTTCAAGAGCAGGAGGGTGTGGAGCAGGTGTGTCCAGAAAAAAGACTGAACAGCAAGTAATAGCAGAACAGGATCTCTGGGAGTGAGCTGTTGCAAAAACGTGAGTGATCAAAATATTAATTACATAGATTCTTTAGAGAGCACTGAACTCTGGTGGCTTGGAGGGAAGAAAGGCAGATGTAATTGGATCTGTCATTCTAAGACAAAATTAGTTTGTTTTACAGGGAGTTAAACTCTGCTTGTATTGTCAAGTTCTGTGCTTTGCCTTTGTTTGAATTTGAACCACCTTTCACACCATTGCTGCTGTAGACTTTAGCCCTGTTGCTACTGGTGCTTGAGACTTTTAAGAGCTGGGCCTTGAGCTGAGTCTTCCCCAGTTATTCAATTTTGTTTGTTACTAGGTCAGATTTTGTTGCAGTTCGTCCTTGGCGTGTGTATTCTTTGGATTGTCTTCCTGGTTTACGGACTATGGATTCTGCTTATCTCTGATACCCCTTGAGTGACTAGTCTGCTGCTTGGCTCCTTTTACATAGACAGGTACATTCATGCCTGGGAGATATATTGTACTCACTATCCTACCGTGTTCTCTGTTCACTGTCCGACCCAGGCTACTGGCGCTACTTATTGTGTTTACCTGCTCGCACCCTATTAACTTTGACTTTTGTCTTGGTGGCCACTGGCCGACTCTGTTCGACAGTGTATTTCCACTGCAGAGCAAGTTAAAACCAGGAGTGTTGCATCTCTCAGTGTTTCAGGGGGTTTGATTATAGCTGGTTTCCTAGCGTTGGTGTCGGATTTTGCAGGGATGAGTAGTTATTATCCTCCTGATTGACCAGTTACCTCGTATTGGTTAAACCTATATGGCTTTGGGTACCAGTGGTGTGTGTGAGCCATATGGTTGCTTATTGATCACTAGGTGGCGGTAGTGACCCACTCTGTAGTATCTGTGGGGATTATGAGAGTTTGTTGATCCTAGTCATACCGCGGAACAGTATCCATAACACTAGTCATATTAGTCGTACTTGCTTCGGCTTCCAGTCGTTGATTATTTCTCTTGCCTCTTTGTCGGATACTTTGACTACCAGTCATAGAATTTTTGACTGGGTTATATTGACTTCTAGTTATAGCTCGCTTAGGGGTATCCTCATTGTTATATGCACCCTGTGTTCTCCCTATACTCGGGGAAGGGGATTTGTTTGGAGTTTCTGTCATCTGCATAGAGATACTCGCGCCTGGGGGTCTGAGTATACAGTACAGCCTAGTTCCATCCTGGTCAGGGTCCCAGCTCAACTGGGATTGTACATCTGGCTTTGTGGCCAGCACTTTTAATCTGGCCTTGGCTGCAGCAAGAGATTAGGTTGGCAGTCACCGTTCCCAAGCATCGCACACTAGCCTCTGTCTCAGACCACCTAGGTTCTCCTAACACTGTATATTTCACTGTCCATTTTTCTGTAAAATGTTGTTTTTGAGACCGGAACCTTTTTGCTGATGGCACAGTGTGACACTATATGCCAATTCCCTGTACAGTATACTAATTTGTTTTGTCAGAGGCAAAAAGCATTGTTCACTGTGTTGATTGAAATGGCCCCTCCGCCTAGATTCTTCATAGTACAGTGTATGGTTAATAACAGCCCAGAACAAACTAACTAGATTCAGGTGCCACAACAAACAAAGCTCAATTTCTCAAAATTATTTATATTTCAAACGAATGGCTAGAAATGTATCAGCAGTTTTTAATTTACTGAAAATTAGCTAAACATATCTTAAAGTGGAACTATAACTCTGCCCATTCATATATAATCCTGGACAATTAATGGGGGCTCTGGAAAAGACAGGAATTTCTGCTCCTTCAGAACAAGCAAGACTAGAATAGGCCTCAGAAAACCAATAAATAATTTTTACAGATTCTAGTAGGGTATGCAAGTGTATATATAACCCCTAGAGTTTTAGATGTTATTGTTCCTTCAGATCTGACCAACTCTGCAGTACTGTTAATATTAGATTCCCCTACTATGAAATCAAAAATATCTAGATCCATTATCTTGTTTGTAAAACAATAAGCACAATGTATAGTCAGTTTAACAAGATGCATTTAATGACACTAAAAGCTGTGTAGGTAATGTCCACTATAAGACACAAGATCAGCAACAAGTTTCTTCTTTCTAGTTTTTGTTTCATATCTGTTAACCCTCTGAGTGCCCGAGGGGAGTGCAATACTAAAAAATTAAACAGAACACAGCTACAAAAATCTGTTTCTTTAAGCTGGTCACAAATCCAAAAATTTTGGTAGGAAATAACCAGCAGTATGATCATTTAGCTTTAAAGGGATAGTAATTTTTAGGTAGTGTAGTAAGATCACATCTTCTATACCCATTTGTATAATGATGTGTAACTTTATAACCGTGCATAACTTTGCCATTTTCCCTTTATTCTATAATAAAGTTTCCCCTTCCTGCCCATTTTACATAAGTCAAGCAGCCTCTTCTCAGATATGGAATCCGGTCATTGGACCAGACAGATCACAGCGAGGGACAGTCCTCTCTCTATCAGTATAAGGAAAATCCTGCCCCTTTGACAAAGAAGGGCAGGTTTTTCCTTATGCTGATAGAAGATTGTCTCTTGTTGCAATCTGTCCAGACTGGCTTGCTGAAGATTTGTAATGTATGTAAAAGGGGCGGGAGGGGGACACTTTATTATAGAAGAAAAAGTTATGCATGGTTATAAATCTACACATAGTTATACAAATATATATATATATATATATATATATATATATATATATATATAAAAAAAATTTGATTTTACTGTACTACCAATCCATTACTATCCCTTTAAGACAATGACCCAATAGCAATCAGATCAGGATCTTTAAAATAGGATTTTAGTCTTACCTGTTACATCCTTTTCACTTAGTCCGTACAGGTTACTGGTACACTGGGAGGTGATCTGCCCCTTTAAATAGGCAGGAACATTCTCTAAATGTATGCAGGGGGCGGAGCCTCCCCTACCTCTTAGGCTGCACCTCAGTCAGCACAAGCCAGAATGATTTGAGACACTAACACTGACCAGAGATAGGAGAGAAGCAGAAGACCCCTATGAGCATGCCCCAAAGGACTCCCATAGCATGCCACAGAAGAGCCAAGCATGGTCTCTTGACAGGGTGGGAGACCAGTAACCTGTATGGACTAAGTGAAAAGGATTTAACAGGTAAGACTAAAATCCTATTTTCACTGTCGTCCAATACAGGTTACTGGTACACTGGGATGTCCAAACATTGAGTTTCCCAGAGGCGGGAAGAAGGCAAGGACCAGGCGCAAGGCCCCCAGAGTCACCAAAACCTCTATGAACCAACCGGTCATAGATCCCAACAATCAGAAGTGTCAATGGACACCAACTAGGGGTAAGAACAGACCCCAAACAAAACACAGCAAACTGAACCAGAGCCAACAGGGCTCAACAGTAAGGAAGCGCTGAGAACCTCAGAAGAAGAAGATCCTAGACAGGCAAAACTGCCTCCAGGACCTTCCTCCCAAAGCTGGCATCAGCCGAGGCCAGCACATCCACACGGTAGTGCTTTGAAAACGTGTGCACAGAGGACCAAGTGGCCGCCCGGCACAGCTGATCAGCAGACGCTTGATTCTTATAGGCCCAAGAGGCCCCAATTGATCTGGTAGAATGAGCAGTGACCCGAAAGGGCACATGCCTATTCCGCAATTTGTAAGCCTTACGAATAGTAGATTTTATCCAAGATGCAATGGTCACCTTGGATGCCGGTCTCCCTTCCCTAGGCCCCTCAGGAATGACAAACAGAGAGTCAGACTTCCTGATAGACTCAGTGCGATGAACATAAAATTTGAGAACAACGCACTACATCCAACAAATGAAGATCCCTCTCCTTGTCAGAGGAAGGGTTAGGGCAGAAAGAGGGCACCACAATCTCCTGATTGATGTGAAATTCGGAGACAACCTTAGGCAAAAATTCCTTGGACGTGCGAAGCACTGCCTTATCCTTGTGGAACACCAGATAAGGAGGTTTACAAGACAAAGCTTGTAATTCTGCCACCCAGAGAACTGAAACAATAGCCAAAAGGAAGGCCATTTTCCAGGTCAAAAGGCGTAAAGGAATAGTAGCCAAGGACTCAAAGGGGGGTCGTTGGAGAGCCCCCGGAACTAGATTAAGGTCCCACTGAGGAGCCGGACTCTTGAAAGCGGGCTGAACATGAGCCACACCTTGGAAGAAAACTTTGACGTCAGGAATAACGGCAATGTGCTCCTGGAAAAAGACAGAGAGCGCTGAAGTCTGAACCTTGAGAGAACTCAGACTGAGTCCCTTATCAACACCGTCCTGTAAAAAGGCCAGGACAGTAGGAAGATGAAAATCATGCGATAGATCCTTATCAGCACACCATGCAACAAAAGTTGACCAGACTCGGTGATAGATCTTAGAAGACACAGGCTTACGAGCAAGAAGCATCGTAGACACCACAGAAGAGGAAAAACCCTTTTTCTTCAAAATTGAGGATTCAACCTCCAAGCCATCAAATGAAGACGATGAACATCCTCCTTCCACAGGTAACCTTGTAGCAGAAGATCTGGACGAGAGGGAAGCGGAAAGGGCTCCGCTACAGACATTGCCATCAGATCCGGATACCAGGACTGACAAGGCCAATTCGGAGCGATTAGAATAACTGGACAACGCTCCATCTTCAGCTTCTGGATGACTCTGATCAACAGTGGAAGAGGAGGGAAGATGTAGGCTAGGGAGAATTCCCAAGGGATGGACAAGGTGTCCACTGCCAGGGCCAGTGGATCCCTCCACCGAGAGCAGAACACTGAAACCTTCCTGTTGTGCCTGGTTGCCATCAGATCCACTACAGGAACCCCCCACATCTGGGTTAGAAGGTGAAACACCTCTGGATGAAGAGCCCACTCTCCTCTGTCGACTGTGTGACGACTGAGAAAGTCTGCCATGACGTTGTCTACGTCTGGAATGTGTACCGCTGATATGACGGGAACATGAGCTTCCACCCAAGACAAAATGGCCTTGACCTCTAACCATGCAGCGAGACTTCTTGTTCCGCCTTGCCTGTTGATGTAGGCCACTGCGGTGGCGTTGTCGGACTCTACTCTGACTGGACAACCCTCCAGTTGAGATTCCCAATGTCTTAGGGCAAGGAAGATCGCGCGCAGTTCCAGAATGTTGATGGAGAGGAGAGATTCCTCCAATCCCCACTTCCCCTGGGCACTGAAGCGACCCAACACTGCCCCCCATCCCAGGAGGCTGGCATCCGTCGTGACCGTGGTCCAATAAGGGATCTGGAAGGATCTCCCTTTCAGGAGATGAGACAGATCCAACCACCATTCCAAGCTCAACTCGACATGAGGAGGTAGAGAGACGGACAGCTGCAGATGGTCTGGACGATTTCTGCACGTCTGGATCAAGAACCTCTGAAGTTCCCTGGTGTGTGCCATAGCAAATGGCACCGCCTCTATTGTGGAAATGAATTTCCCCACCAGAGAAGTCAATTTCGGCACTGGAATCCGCTCGAGAGCCAGAATCTTTGATACTCGGAGAGCAATCAGATGAGCCACCTCTTCTGGTAGAAACACCATGCACAGCTGAGTGTTGAACAGGAGACCCAGGAAGAGTATCTGCTGAGATGGAACCAAGTCTGACTTGTCTTTTTAGCCAAAGAGCCCGTCTAGCCACCACAGAAGAAGTGGAGGCCCTCGCCATCATGCGGACTGCGTCAAAAGCAGCGTCAGAAACATAGTTCTGAGCTTCAGAAATATTAGCCAGGAGTTGCAACTGCTCTGACACTGGCGCATCTTGGCGAACCGCCACAGTAAGCTGTTCAGTCCAGACCGCAATGGCCCGGTTAACCCACGCCACAGCAAAGGTTGGACGCATGGCAGTACCAATAGAGGCAAAAATAGACTTAAGACAAGTCTCTAACCTTTTGTCAGTCCAATCCTGTAAATCAGAAGCATCAGAGACAACCTAGAAACTGGAGCATCCACCTTAGGAGGATGAACCCATTTAGCCAGTTCAGTCTCAGGAAAAGGATAAAGTTTGGCAAACTTTTTTGAGACTGAAGAGGACTTATCAGGATTTTTCCACGCATCAGAGACTAAGCGTTCAAGAGTAGGATTAGTAGGAAAACATGTAACAGCCTTAGAAGGTTTCTGAAACACGTCCGTTGGGTCAAGAGTAGATTCCTGACACAAGGGAAGATTGAGGGTGGTCAGCACAGCCCTGATCAAACTCTCAGCAGAGAGTTCAGGATCACATTCAAAAGGGTCCCCAATGGATCTGGTAGACTCAATAACTGTGCCATCCTCAACATCAGAATCCTGCAACAATTCTTCTTCAGAAGAATCAGAGACATCAGGAGCTCCCTGTGGCTTGGGCAGTATGTATAACTCACCATTTCATTTTATAATAATAAAAATAAACTAAAAATCACAAATGTCCCTTTTTAGGGGGTACTGTCCCCTTGTGACAAAAATCCCTGTGTCCCTCTTTGCCTCCTTAGTGACCCTTTTTTAGGTGATCAGACTATGTGGTGTTTATAGAAGTGTATCACATTGCTCAACATCAATTAAACTCAATATTTAACACCTTAACCACCAAGGCCTTGCTAGTGCATTCATCTGTGAACTTGACTTAAGGGCCGATGACGGTTCTGGCACGTCATGGATTTTAGCCTACAGCGCTCCTGCGGGAATGCTGTGAGCACTACTGGAGTTTGGAACTGACCACTCCTAGACCGGAACGGTCAATATCAGACCTTCGTTCAGCAAGTCAGAACACATAATGAGTCTTGTGTGCCGGATCACTGAATGAAATCAAAGTTGTCCTTAAGGCGAGTCCACTCCCCAGGACTGCCATCGTTAAGGGGTTAAACTTCGGTATATGTGTTGCGTAAATAAAATCCTTTGGTCTTGCTCTAAATCATTTAATTAGTAACACAAAGAGGTAGCAGTAGGTCATCAAGTGGTCATACCTGTTCTACCCCTAATTTTGCTCCCAGCACCTACAATTCAGTTAAAAGTGCCCTCCATTTTGGCTTTCCCCTATGGGGGGGATGTGTGTTCTCTGCTTCTCTCTTCCTCACAATCACAATGAGGAAGAGAGCGGCAGAGAAAAAGGCAATGTATATTTTACATTGCGTTTGTCATTTGGCTCCCTCCGCACCTGTAGTAGTGATCACATGTTTGGAGTCACCAGGGAAAGACTAAAATGGACTGATTTGGTCCTGGAGCAGTCAGTTACAGCATCCCCAGCATGATCACAGACTCCCTGAGGTGTGCTGCGATCATGAAGTCTTTGAAGTGCCAGGATAGTCATCTGTTCTTAACCCAGTTGAGGTGCCAGGACCATCACAAGTGTCAGTAGTTAAAGAACGGTGCAGACGGGCTGTGATCATGCAGGAAGTCTAAAACTGACCGCTCCAAGACAGGTGAGCAGTCAGTTTCAGCCTCACTTTCAGAAAGCCGGTACATGGGATCGCACACATGTGCCAACTCGCCGAATGTAGTCCTTTATGTTAAAAATACTGCCTGATGCTTAAGGACAGATTCCTGTGACAGTCTGGGCACATCACCCTTCACTAAGGGGTTAAAGAGGTTCAAGGGTTGGAGTGCTAGGGTTCCACTGGGATTCTGTTTAAAACTACTGTGTTCTGCCATAGTAAGCAGCACTGCTTTTGAACACTGTAAAGCTTTTAGTTTATGAGCCTTATGAATAAAAGAGGAACACATGTATCACAGGGGAGAAATAAAACGTATCAAACATCCAATTAATTTAACCTAAGGAACAGAAGGGTATGCACACTCCTCTCATCACTAACAGATTAAATTAGACTTGTAACCCCTTGAATGCCAAGTGAGGTCTCCAGAATATTGCCAATGTATATGTTTTTTTAAACTAATAGAAACTCAAGCCAGGACGGGTTTCGTGCACACATATTTTAATACAAGCCTCTTTGAGTATGAATAACAATGTGCCACAATGTGTAAAAAATACAATCAAGGCAAAGAATATACAATGAGACAAAATTTAGGAAAAAAAAAAAACCAAAGCTTCACACTTAAAATGTACAATAAATACAGAAAATTCTAATGAATGTCATAAACACTATGTACATATACTGGACCTTTTCCTATGTATAGGTCTGACGATTCTTGCACATACCCAGATTCTTGTTTTGGAAAAAGGTTTCCACAAGAACCAGCTGAGACCAAATTTAATACGCAATATGTGCTATTTTGATTTTTAAATTAAAAAAAATATATACGTTTGCGAGAGATTCTAAAGAAAGCTATCCTGATACAGCAACAGAAAGCAACCTGTAGGTCTTCAGCTGTTGTTGGACTACAACTTCCCTCCCCCTCCTGGTAGACAGGAGTTGTAGTTCAAAACACCCGGACAGCCACAGGTTACACACTCCAGGGATACTGTGTGCAAATGTATTCAAGTCTGTAAATACATTATGTATTTTTAGAAAGGGAGTGTCAAATATGCTAAAAGGGCACTAGGATGTATAAACTGTCTGGTATATTCACCGGGGCATATGTATAAAGATAAAAGTGGAACAATTCTAGGCAAACCAGCTGCACTGCAATGCAATGAGTTACGTACCCCTATGGCAGTCAAAGGGTTTAGAACCAGAGTGGTGTGCATCACATGGAAAATGTATGCAAAGTACAATTTTCCTTAGTTACATGTTTGTTTGTTTTCTTTAACCCTTTGATTGCAAAGCAATGCACTGGAGACAATCATTCAATGGGTGAAAGCAGAACTCCAATAATTAAACATATGGCGACTATCTTCATAATAGTTCTATTACCTCTCAGAAGTACCCAGTTCAGAAGTTATCCTTAATCTTCGGAGACTGACGGCCAGGTTAGTGCTGTCTGCGCTGTCAGTCCCTTCCGGTGCCCTTCAGCACGGTACAGTGCAAAGCCTCTTAGAGGAGTCCGGGACTGACAGCACAGACGTCTCCAAGACAAGATGTCTGCGCTGATGTCCGGCTTCTTTAGAATCTGGCACTTCTTAGAGGTAATAGATGTATTATGAAGCTAGTCGCATATGCTTAATTATTGGAGGGTGACCTTCTAGAAGGTGAAAGTTCCGCTTTAAAACCCCTTTTAAATCATTGTGGCTTTTTATTTGTTCCCTATGGTGCAGTTAGTTTACCCTAGAGAACTGGAGACCTTGCTAATATTTAATGCGTTAAAAACACCATAAAATGTGTTGGCTTACCCATAACTGCTCCACTTTTTCATTGATAAATATGCTAGATCTTTTCGTACATGTCATTATTTAATAATAACAGGTTTGTGTTGCTTTATATATATATATATATATATATATATATAAAAAAATGCACTTCAAACGTCTCATCTCATATAGTTAAAATAAAACAAATCTCATTCTGGAAACTAAAAATAGGTTTCTTTCATGAAAACACCTTTAACAGCTCAACACCATGTTAGCAGTGTCAGGATAATGCAAAGTGTCATGTGCACAAACAGTATAAACGTATCATGCATCAGATCATTGCACCAGAAACATCACTTTGTAATAAACGTGTCAACAGTGTATGGAATGTACTGTAGTATTCCAAACTATTGATTATATAGTACCAGACGGACTATCAAAAAATGTATCTAAATTTGGGGGTTTTGCCCAATAGATTAAAAAAAAAATGTATACACTACACAAAGAAGACATTTGTAAGGTTTCCATACAAGGCCTCTCTGTAAAATCTTCTGGTGCATTAGTTGTTCAGTATGCAACAAATCAAATCTACTTGTGGTCAAGAAACGTGTACATTTTTAAATAGGTAATCAAAACAGCAGTACATAGGTTATCCATATAAATAAATATTTTCTCTGAAAATAAATGCAATAAATATGCATTTAGATTGTAAGCTACACAGAGCATGACGGGGCAACATGCAGCCCTCCAGCTGTTGTTGAACTCCATGTCACCCTCATCTTCAGCCAGCCAATAATGATGGGGAGTTGCAGTCCAATAACAGCTGGAGGGCTGCAGGTTGCCCATTCTTGCTGTAAAGGCAGGGCTTCTGCTCTCCCTGTTACTTATTTGCTGCACTTTCACTTATACCCAATATTTTAATCCTCTGAGTGCCAGAGGGGTACGGAACACATTGCACTGCGTACCTCTCTGGCACTCAAAAGGTTACACTTATGAAGTGCTGCATACTTTGTTAGTGCTATATAAATAAAATTATACATATGTACATGTAACAATTAATGTCATTTACTGCACTTTTGTCCTGCCACAAAAGCTAGGGTTGCTTGAGGTAAAACAACTCTTGCACCTTAGATACCCTGCGCAGGCAGAGTAGCATATGGAGAGTCATACTACATATATGAAAGTGCCAATACATCAGGAATTAGAGAGTTGTTTTTGTTTTTTTTGTTTTAAGCAAATTCTCACTGTTGAGTGATGCTTCACTCAAAACATTATTACAGCCCACAGCTGCATATTTAGCAAAAGGGTCCATAAGGTCTTTTTTCAGTCGGTGCATTTTATGCTAGCAATATTGCTGTGTACAGAGAGCTCTGATCAGTGTTTGAAGCTCTCCATAGACATTTAAAAAAAGTTAAAATACTGCACCCGTCCTCTCCCTATATATGCAATTTTACACTATATTATTATCTTTTAAATGAAGTATCTCCCAGCAGAGAAGTGACCCTTTGTATTTAGCTGGGAAAGCTATACAAGACATGGGGGATTATGCACTAAGGTGTGATAAAGAGGAGATGACTTCTCCAGTGGTATCACTTCTCCAGTTCCTGTGTTATTCTATAGACCCTATGCAAAGCTGGATAAATATTAATGTACTGGCTCCATAGATTAACATCGTACTTGGAAAAGTGATATCACTGGAGAAAATCTCCACTTTATCACACCTTAGTGCACAACCCCCACTATCTATGAATAGTCTCCCTTTGAATTGCAGTATTACCTAATTCAAATATCACTTGGTAGTTTGTCAACACATTAGCCCCTTGGGTGCCATAGAGGTTACAATGCGTTGACACCTATGGCTCCCGAGGGGTTAACCCTTTGAGTGTCAGAGGGGTAAGAAACGCATTGCCTCTGGCGCTCAAAGTGTTAAATACATTTTAATGTGGTTGGGGTCCTTTTGTTGAGATTTTATTTACAAATTGAAATAGACAGCTTTAAAAAGGTGAAAAAATATGCCATAGACACATACTGATTTCACTTTACAAGTACAAAAAATATAATCTGAAAGGGTTCTTTAGACGATGTAACAATCAATATCTCTTTCTTCCCCAAGTAGGTCTACAGTACTGTTTAGAGAGTACTGTAGATCAGAATTCAGGTTTACACGGATCTAAAATGTGAGCTTCTGAGCAAAGATCAATGTGGCCAGAGAGCCATGATAGTTACCATTAATTCCTCCAGGAACATGTTAGTCAGCTTCATACATCCTTCTAATGAAATTCATAACACCTTGAGGACCAGAGGGCAGTTCAAAACATTGTAAAGTAAAGTGTTGCACACCCTTTTAGTCCTCAAGGCATTAACCCTTTGAGTGCCAGAGGGGTACTTGCAATGCATTGCGTACCCCTCTGGCGCTCAAAGGGTTAAGTAAGTTTGTAACAGTCTCGTAGCTGAACTTTAAATGGTTCACGACACTGGAAACTGCTAGGCAGGTAGGACTGAATTCGACATCCTCTCACAAGTTCAGTTTCTTTAGCTGTTCATAGGTTATAAAGAACTGCAGTATTGTGTTAAGGAAGACTTAGGTCAAAATATGGTTTAAAGTGCTGTACTTATAAGCTAAATTGGTACAATTAAGTAACAAGCCAAATACACCATCCTGGAGAAATAAGAATCCCCAATGATTTCAATGGGACTTGCAACCACATGAATGCTAGATAGATCTTCATCACTCTAAGAAAGGGATACTTATTTCAAGGGAATAAAATACACATTTAAATCAATGGGAATTTTTACTTTTCCCCTACAGTGTATTACAGTTAATGTTCTCCATAATTTCTTCACTTCTTAGTATACCAGCCTCAACATATATTAAAGGAAAAAGTACCCCCCCAATAAAACTATATATACGCCAAAGGATAGGATGCCCACTATTTATCAGTGGTAATAAAAGGTTTCAGAGCTAAACCTTAGCCAGCCTTTCACCCGATCCCTCAGAGATTTCAGATTTCACTTAGCCAGCCACTCATACAATACCGCGGAGATATCATGAAGATCTGGTGACAGTGGCTCCTTCTTTGAATTCTGATCAAATATTGGTAACACAATGCGGAGGCACAAACTTCCTCCCTACTTAAACCTGCATCGCTACTGACCACATACAAATGTGACATTTCATATTGAGTATGTGTATAGTTACTGAGGGAGTTTTATAAAAGCGGAGCTTAGCGGAAATATGTGTTAAAATGGCTGTAACAGTGTGTTCATTAGTTATAAACGTGAGAATGTCAATTTAAGAGGACTGAACGCCGTGTAGTAAGTTTTTTTTGTAAAATGGAGTTATGACTTTTGTAAAAAGTTGTGCAGGGAATCTATAAAGAAATGTTGCTATTTGTGACAAAATTATCTCCAGATTCTTAAAGCCAGGTATATGCTATCCTTAAGCATTCCAGGCATTAAAATATAACACCATATTTATAAAAACGCCTTTAATCATTTATAAATCAGACCTGCCATTATATTCACTTGCAATGCCATAAGGACTGTTTTTTAAAAGGTAAGAATGTTTTTTTGTAAATCTCCCTCAGCGTCCTTAAAATAAAATATTAAATACGTGTGTGTGGGTTTTTTTTTTTTTTGTTTTTTTTTTTTACAGTTCCTTTTAAATATAAAGCATCACTTTATGGTTGCCATTTCACTATACAGGTTGTTTAATGATCGGTAACTGAAATTCTGTAGTAATAATTTTTGTTTCAACCTCAAAAAGGATACAATGATGTTCCAAGGGCCCAGTCGTAACCAGTTCGGCCAAAACCCTTTGTACAAGGCTAGAAACCCTTCATTCCTCCATGTCTACAGGAAAAGAAAGTTATCAGATTGAAAAGCACAGATAATTATACATTTAGGTTTTTTATTTTGCATGTGCAGGCATACTAATAGAAGTAATGCTATTAATTCTCTTATATATGCATACATAGAGGTATTATTTACAGTGGACAAATGTAAGAGTAGTAAACACCAACATTTACATGAACATTTTTAAAATGCATATAACTGCTTTAACCTCAAAGGCCAAATGAGTGTGCAACACACTGTTTTGCAATGTGTTGCATACACCTGGTTTTTAAGGAGTTACATTACAGCTGTCAGTGTTTTATACTGGATTTTAGATTCATTGCTTTGTTTATGAACTTTAGCATCCAAAGGGTTCTGTCTATAATTATAATTAGTATTGTTATCTTCTAGTGTAGATGATTAATACTTCTTAATCCTATATAATAATTCGCTAAAATGTGTGTAATGACGCAGTACAGACTGCCTGTGACGAGGCTGATACAGAAAGGGATGCTACAAAGGAGCGTCCAGCTCTGTATCAGCCGCGGCGCGGGCAGTCTCTACTGTGCGTGACTGCCCCGCGACCGGCTGGCAGTGGCACGTGTAACGGGCTCTTCAACTAGTTACAGATAAAAAACCATGTTATTTTCCTGCTGATTAAAAGGGACAGTAATGTCCCATAAAAACATGTTATAGTTTTATAGAGCCTTCGAAAATAAGCAGAATGGTGTAAACCCTATCTCTCAAACCGCTATGGTTTGAGAGATATAGGGATTCAAAGTTCTCCCCTTCTCCTGATGTCAGCTGTAAAGCTGACAGCAGGAGAATCGAGTCGTACGACTCGAGGAGGCTCTGCAGCAGAGCTGAGATTGCGTTATCTATAAAGAATTAATTCATTGGAAAGATCTACAAAGTGTGCCTGGTTTGCAAGTACACTTTGTAGACATTTCCAATGAATTAATTCTTTATAGATAATGCGATCTCGAGCCGCCTTCTGGTCCCCGGACCGGAATCTCCTGCTGTCAGCTAGACGCTGACGTCAGGAGAAGGAGAGGGGTGAACTTTCAATGCCGATATCTCTCAAACCATAGCGGTTTGAGAGATAGGGTTTGCACCATTCTGCTTATTTTCTAAGGCTCTATAAAACTATAAAAAGTTTTATGGGACATTACAGTCCCTTTAAAACAAAAAGGTAATCTTACTGTTGGGAGATTTTTCATTCAAATGTATTACAGCTCATACTTTTGTTTTTAAATTAAAATACAATTTTCAATTGTGCTCGCAGGTGGTGCTGTTCTCATTTATGTACAGGCTGTCATTAATCCAAGCTCTCCCATAAAGTGCATTATATAAAAAAAAAATTCTTTCTAGACTCAAATTGATACTGTTGCTTAAAAAAAAACAAAAAAAATAACTTTTGTCTGTAAGAACTTTTAAATTAAAAATCTCCTAACAGTGAGAGTAGTCTTGTTTTACTAAGCATGAAAAGTCCTAGAATGTTTTTTTATAATGTCCACACAGGTGGCCAATAGCCTTTGTGGTCAGATTCCAGGACTCAGGAATGTTCCCACTGAAATATTTTTTTTTAGGAAAGAAGGAAGACCAGTGGGAGGAGTCCTAGAGTTTGGCTAGGAAGAATCAGGCCCACATCCGTGGACATAATATCCAGTACTAATTAACCCCTTAAGGACCGGTGGTGGCCATAGCACATAACATACATTTTACTTACAGAGCTTCTCTGGGAGCGCTGTAAGTTAAATGGGGGACTGAAATTGACCCCTCCAAGACTGGAGCTGTCTCTCTCAGTCCCCAACTCGGTGTCTCGATACATGCAACAGGTCACATGTACCGGCGAGTCAGAAACACCAAAGTGGGCCTTAAGGGAAGGTTACTTCCCAAGACCCTGGCCCTTAAAGGGATAGTAATGTTAGAAATAAACTAGATCGCTGAGTCTTCTTTATAAACAACTAGTTGAAGAGCCCGTGTACACGGGCAACAGTGCCGGCCAGTCGCGGTGCAATCATGCGCAGTACAGATTGCCCGTGACGCGGCTGATACGGAGCGGGGCACTCCAAATTCAGACCGCGGTCCTCTCTGCGCACCCTTCGGTGTGCAGAGAGGACCATGGTCTGAATTTGGAGTTCCCCGCGCCGTAGCAGTCGCGTCACGGGCAGTCTATACTGAGCATGACTGCAGCACGCGCAGCAGTCTCTTCTGCTCATGACTGCGTTGTTACAAACTTTTAGCAAATTATTATATAGGAGGATGTAACACAATGTGCTATGTTTAGCACCTTACTTTTCTGTTGTTCATAAGATATTAAATGTAGAAAGAACCCCTGCCCCCCCCCCCCCCTTCTGATCACGTCACTCTGAATCTGCAGTCTGGTCCGGACGGATGCAGAGAGGGGCAAACTTCATCAAAGGGGGCAGAGTTTTCCTTATACTTACTTACTCAAGTTTGTCCCTCGCTGCGTCCGTCCGGTCCCGGGACCAGGCTGCAGATTCAGTGGGAGGCAGCCAGAAGGGGGATCCTTCTACATTTAATATCTTATGAACTACAGAAAAGTAAGCTGCTAAAAATAGCGTATTGTGTTACATTTATTATAAAGACTCAGAGATTTTATTTCAAACATTACTATCCCTTTAAGGGGTTAAAGATTACTTTTGGCGAACAAGGTATGAATTAGAACCACAGTACTCAGATTAAGGTGAGACTATTAAGTGCTAGCTTTTCATTAAGAAAGAAAGAGAAGAAGAAAAAAAAAAAAAAACGTTTGTAAACTTATGGTTAAATCCATTTCTCTTAGTCCATGGGGTAAAGTTTCCTTCTCCAGAGGGCAGGGCACTTCGAAAAAGGTAGGGCCTTTGAGGAGAACATTCCCTTCTAATTGTACCCTCGCCCTGAATGGGCTTTTGTCTTTGTTAAAGTGGTAGTTAACACCACAAACACATTAGATCCCTGTTGGGCTTGTCTGTTCATTATATTTATTATTGTCATGCTTTTTAATTAGATATATGAATGAATATGTTTATTTATATAGCACCACAAGTGTACGCAGTGCTTTTCAATTTAAGACTTTATACAATGCAGGGTTATAAGTGCTTTGTAAAGTGAAACATTGGGTGCGAGGTCCCTGCCAAAAGCCTACAATCTAAAGTGGTAATGGGAGACATACAGAGTACATAAGGGTCAAGTGCTGAATACAGTGCTATTGTTGTGATGAGGATAGGGGACACAAGTAAAGTAAATAATTTATAAGAGCGTTCATTATACAACATCAGTGCCTTCTAAGCATGTTCAGGTTATACCCAGGAGGTGCATTTTCAAGCGAGACTTTAAAACCATCAGAGAGGTGCAGGAGAAGGATTGAGTGCTGGACAGGCAAGAACACTACTTTCTAGTGGGTGCCAAGTAAATGCAAGCATATAGAAGGACCACAGCAGTCAAAGGGTTAACTTACCGGTCTTCTGTCTTCAGACTTCCATTATCAATACAGAACCTCAGAAGTTCAGTAATAAGGTACAAATTCCACAGTGAAATGGTCCAGAAATACACCTGTGAATCAGGCAATCCAGCTCCTCTCCTGGCAAACCAGTTAATGGGAGCCCACCTAATGGGGGATTCCACAAAACACTAAGATCAGTACCAGCTTGCCTTTTACCCTGCTGAGGCAGGTTATTTAAACTGAGGGGCAGGGGTAAAGCTGGAAGGTAAGAAGGATGTCTCCACCTCGAAGGCCCTACCTTTTTGCATGTGTCCTGCCCTCAGGAGGAAGGAGGGAACCCCATGGTGCCTGTGTTCCACAATGGAAAGAGAAAGACCGTTTGATAGCACAGTACATCCTATTGTGATAACTGTTCATACACATACCTGCAATAAGCAGTCCACAGTACCCTTGTAACCTGAAGGCGACCCATTACATATTGATCTTTGGTTCATCATTCGTGTTCTAACAACATCAACAGGATTTGATGCCAGAGCTCCTGCCAATCCACAAGTGAAACTGGACCTAAATGAAAGCAGATGTCACAATACTGATGTGCAAGTTTCAAAGTACACTTGAGAAAAAAAATGAGAATCAGAGTAATTTTTATAGTCACAAGACTGATGTAAACATAATACCTTTCCACCTTTTCAGTTCCTGAGGCTTGGGGAAGTTTTTGTACCCTGCTGGTCAGACACATTTTCAGCATTTTTTGCTATCCATCTATTTAGGTATGATTCCCATTGGTATCTTTCTAGTTATGCAAGTAAAAATATATTGTTTTTTTGCAGAACTAATTCAGCTGTTTCATGGGGCCTCACAAGAAAAGAGGATTTTAGTCTTACCTGTTAAATCTTTTTCTCTTAATGCATATGACATTCAGGTACCATGGGGAGCCGACAGCTCCTCCCAGTAGACTAGAACAATTATAAAAGAAGTCCAGGGGTGGAGCTCCCCCATTCATATCAGGCTACCTTAGCCCCTCCCCGCCAGATAGATTTGAGCCAATAAACCTACCAACTAAGATAGCAAGAGTGAAGAAGAGAAAAACGCCTGTGAGAGGTGAATTCAAAAGGACTCCCACGTCCAGCCACAGGAGACCCCGCACAGTCCCTTTCATTGGGTGGGAGACTTGTATGTCCTGTGGAATAAGAAGGATTTAACAGGCAAGCCTAAAATCCTCTTTTCTCTGTCATCCAATATGACATACAGGTACCATGGGTATGTACCAACATTGAGCTCCCAAGGGTGGGAAGAGAATTAAAGGACCAAGCGCCAGTCCCCATGATACCAGAGTTCCCATGGACGATCCAGGACACGGAGCAGCCCAAACTAACTGTCAAAGGACACTAAATAATATTATGCGGCAAACAAGAGCCAACAGAGTTCAAACAGTTAAAGAGCTATAAGGCACAAAAAATTAAAGTCTTAGACAGGCAAAACTGCCTCCAGGACTTTCCTGCCAAAGCTGGCTTCACCTGAAGCCAGAACATCAACACTGTAGTATTTGGCAAAAGTGTGCACAGAAGACCAAGCTGTTCAGCAGAGGCCCGATTCTCGTAGGCCCAGGAGGCTCCAACAGACTTGGTGGAGTGTGCTTGTAACGGTTTTTCAGACACTCAGACCAGTGGTAAAATAAAACACAGTTTATTTAAAAGAAAATTAAGGCAAACGATCGCCCTCTACAGGCAACACAGAATAATAGCAAAATAATGACAGCTATGCCCCCACAGGCCCAGTATACAGAATAAGAGTATCACATATACTGTCTCAGGACAGGCACATCGTAGAGACACATATAAGGGTTAAATGCATAGATGGACAGTCTCTGTTGTGGAGTTTGGCACGCCCAAGGTGTTAATTGGGAGAAGTGTAGCTGGAATCACAGTTAGAGTACGGAGAGGGAATGCCGCTAGGCCCTGTGTGACCAGAGGTAATATCAGCAGAACAGTACCCAGAATAGCCCCCATGGGCGTAACCAAGGATATGACTGAATCTGCAAGTGCCTGAGTAGTTAGCCCCCACGGGCGTCACCATGGTACAGCCTGAACTGCAAGAGCTGCTAATAGCCCCCACGGGCGTACAAACAGAGACCAGAGGTTGTGAGCAAATAGCCCCCACGGGCGTAACCTAAATCAACCTGCAAGAGCTTTGAGCCAGTAGCCCCCACGGGCGTAACAACGGACCATCATATGCTGCAACGGAGAAGCCAATAGCCTTCCACCCTTAACGGTATTAGCTAGTGCCTTCAGCCCCAAAGGCGTTAACGTATGAGCCAGAGCCAAATGGCACCCTACCGGAATCGTTACCGAACAGCACTACTCTGCAATTAGGTAGAATGAGCCGCCGACCAACCAGAGCATAAGTGGCCGACTCAGCAGATGAAGTGCAAAGAGGCTAGGCTCTAAACCAGAGAGAGGAGGCTCAGCAAATGGTAATGTGGCACAGCTAGGGTTAAAATGCAGCTTTACGGATCGGAGGCTCAGCGAAGTACTATAGCTCTGCAAGTAATACGGAGGCTCTTTGGACAGCAGCACAGCTCTGCAATCAAGCAATACTCAGCACTAGGATCAAGCAACACCGGACAGGAGCAGGTCACACGGCCAGGCTGGTCAGCGGCAGAAGTCAGAATGTCTCTACGGCGACAACCGGGAAAGAGAGCAGGAACTAGCAGGTCACCGAAGCAGTCCGTTACTGGTCACGTAGCAGGAAGTCAGCCAAGCCGGGTCGGATCACGGAGAGGGTACTTAGACAAGCCGGGTCAATCACGAACAGGAACGTCAGCCAAGCCGGGTTGGATCAAGGAGCGGGTTCTCGGACAAGCTGGGTCAATCACGAGCAGGAACACAGGAACGTAGTCAAGACTGGCCAATTCGGTACACGGGAAACCAGAACACAGGAACTCAGCAACAGCAACACTGGCTCTGAAACACCACTAAAGGGCACCAGACAGGTGTCACAGCCAGGCATAAAAAGGTCACCAGGGGCAGGCCAAACCAGTATAGCAAATCAGCATACACCACAAGAGAGAGTGACAGGAGAGGATCACAGGCACTGTGATAGTGCTGTAGTACGGAAGGAAACAGGTTTTACGCTGAGCGCATAAGCCTTGGGGATGGCAGACTTAATCCAAGATGCAATAGTCACCTTGGAGGAAGCCAAACCAGTCCTGGGACCCTCAGGGATGACAAACAGAGCATCCATCTTACAAATGGACTCAGTACGGTGCACATAGAACTTGAGGCGAGGCAATGCACTGCATCTAATGAGTGGAGATCCCACTCCTTATCAGATTTAGGGTCAGGAAAAAAAGGAAGGCACAACAATCTCCTGACTGATGTGGAACTCAGAGACCACCTTAGGAAGAAATTCCTGGGAGGTACAGAGAACAGCCTTATCCTTGTGAAACAACAGAAAAGGCAGTTTGCAGGACGAAACCTGCAAATCTGTGGACAGATATCACAGCCAAAAGAAAAGCCATCTTCCACGTCAGAAGATGTAGAGGAATGGTAGCCAAAGACTCAAAGGGAGGCCACTGCAGCACTCCCATACAAAGTTAAGGGCCCACTGGGGAGTGGGAGCCTTGTAGGCAGGGAAAGCATGAGCAACACCCTGAAAGAAGGACCTTGTTCAAGGAACTAAGTCTAAGGCCCCTGTTCACACCATCCTGCAAAAAGGACAAGATGGACATAAGATCAAACTCCCAAGAATAGAAAGTAGACCAAACCCTATGGTAGACCTTAGAGGACACAGGCTTCCTGGCTTGGATCATGATGGAGACCACCTCAGGAGAGAAGCCCTTCCTCCTTAAGATGGAGGCTTCCACAGCCATGCCGTCAAAGCCAGACTGTCCACATCCTCTCTCCAGAGGTAACTCTGGAGTAGGAGGACATCTGGTCTTCGTGGCAGAGGAAACAAGTCCTGAGCAGACAGCGCCTACAGCTCTGAAAACCAAGGTTGCCTGGTATATTGAGGGGCAATCAGTATGACGGACGCACCGGGATGTGAGGAAGAGGAGGAAAAATGTAGGCTCGAAGAAAAAGCCAAGGAATGGACAAGGCGTCCACTGCAAACACCAGAGGATCCCCTCAACGAGAGCAAAACAGGGGAATGTTCCTGTTGTCCCTTGTAGCCATCAAGTCTATGTATAGACAACCCCATTTCTGGACTAACAAATCAAAGATCTTAGGAAGAAGCTCTCATTCCCTGCTGTCCCCTGAGGAAGTCCGCCAGAAAGTTGTTTACGCCTAGAATGTGCATGGCGGAGATGGCAGGAATGTGTTCTTCTGCCCAAGCTAAAATAGCCTTGACCTCTAACCAAGCGGAAGTGCTTCTTGTGTCTCGTTACCTGTTGATGTAAAGCCACGGCCGTGGCTTTGTCTGACTGGACGTGAATTGGACAGTCCCTCAGTGGAGAGGACCAGTAGACCAGAGCAGGATGAATTGCTCTGAGCTCTAGAATGTTGATGGATAGGAGGGTCCCTTCGCATTCCATCGTCCCTGAACCCCCAGGTGACCCAGGACAGCTCCCCATCCATAAAGGCTGGCGTCCATCGTCGCCAGAGTCCAATACTGGACAACAAAGGATTTCCCTTTCCTCAAGTTGGAGCTCACCAACCACCAGAGGAGGTCCTGCCTCACTTCCAGGGGAAGACAGACTAGACGATCCAGGAGTTCCGGATTCCCCGGGTAAGCCCTGATAGTGAACATCTGAAGGTCCCTGGTGTTTTTCCAGCCATGGAACCGCTTCCATGGTAGATACCATCATGCTCTGGCAGGTGTTGATCCGGAGACCCAGGAAAACCAAATTCTGAGAAGGAACTGGAGCAGAAGTGTCCATGTTCAGAATCCATCCAAGCTGGAGGAGGATCTGGGCACATTCTTGGATCTGGCGGTCCAGGAGGTGCCTGGAAGGAGCCTTCAGCAGAAGGCTGTACATGTACGGAGTCAACCAAATCCCCTTGTTGTGCAGGAAGACAATCAAGGTGCCCCAGAATCACGTTCAAACACCTGAGGAGCAGTGGTAAGCCCTAAGGGAAGGGCGGTGAACTGAAAGTGTCCCAGAGTGAACTGTTCACTGTCTTCTAACCACGTTCATGGAACAAAATCTATCTGGTGGGGAGGGGCTAAGGTAGCCTGATATGGAGGAGGGGAAGGCTCCATCCATGCACTTCTTTCAGAATTGTTCCAGCCTACTGGGAGGATCTGTCGCCTCCCCATGGTATCTGTATGTCATATTGGACTACAGCTAAACACATTTTGTACTTGACAAGCTATGATGTCATAAATTCAAAAAAGTAGAAAAAAAATTACATGTTTTGTCAGTATCAAACTATATATCAAAAACATTTATGTTGGTTGTGAAAATGTAATTATTTGTAAAACTCTGATTCCAGAGTTCACCACCACCAAATATTTATTATTTTACCAGTATGCATGACCTACACAGACCTCTAATTAACAGAAGAGAAAGAAAAAAAGATACATTCAACTTTATGAACTAAAATGACATTTCATTGGTTATAGCTCAATAACTATATGAAAGCATACATTTCCCAAGTAGATCCCCCTCAAATGTGGGAGTCATTTGCCTTTCTACTCCTAGCCTAGTGTGAACAAATGTTTCCAGAAGGTGGTACTTATAAGTCAAGGGCTGAGGGGAAACAGAAGACTGAAAATGCACAGAAAGCAAAAATCTGCGCCCTAAAATAACTTAGGCTAAGTCCTTTCTGAAACCCATCCTGAAGAAATGTCAAAAGTGTTAGAAGATTAAATGGATGTGACCTTGACCCCTGATGTTTGCGCCACTTGTAAAAGAAGTACTATAACTAGGATATGCCTTTGATGAAACAGGCTTTTGGGCCTTTATCACAGAAGTGATGCCAGACACAGAGAAACTTTTCTTTCACAGAATTATTAGGACTTCAAGAACGAAGACATCAAAGCTAACTACTCCACATCTGGGTGACACAGAGGACCCAGAGTTAGAGGTCTGGAACGAGTGTAAGACAAAGTAGTTTGGGAAAGAACACGCCTGATGAGGCCAGCAAACAGCAATCAGGGTTACATGTGTTCTGGCCTTCCTTACCACTCATGGAATCATATGAAAGGAGGAAACAAATGCCAGAGGAAACTACCATGTAAAGCCCAAACACTTTCACAGAGAGAGTATCTTGAGGCCTTTTAACAGGACAGAGGAACCTTGCAGTTCCACCAAGATGCTATTAGGTTCACAGCCAGGAGACCCCACAGCTGAACTATGGATTAGAACACTGCCCAGTTGAGTTCCCAATTTCCTGGAACCATACATTAACAGCTGAGAAAGACCACCAAAATGTTTTCTACTCCTTGAGTATGGCACATGAGCCTTTGCCAAAAAGAGATAATTAGCCAAACTTCCAACCACACGGCTGCACGCACCAGAAGTCATAGCTGTCGCACTGTCAGACTGAATCTGCACTAGCAGATACTGGAGAGACTGGGACCAACTCAAGATGTGCAATGGTCAGCCCAAAGTCAGAGGGAACACCTGAAGCCACAAACACAGATCCAGCTGGCGAGCCATGACTTGAAAAAGATGACACTTTAGTTTGTACCAATTCCAGAAAATCTCCAGCTTCAGTTCCCAAGAATGGAATTGGGCAAAGGGAACTGCCGACAAGGTAGAGACCAGACACCAAAAAGCACCTTCATGTACTCCCTTACTGACAATGACTGGTGGAGTAAGGCATGAGGCACCAACCAGGACAAAGATCAAATCTTGCCTTCAGGCGGAAAGACCCATTCGTAAAATGTGATGAATCTCATGCAAAGAAAGAACAGGAGAAAGAACCTCACACAACCGTGTGGCTCCAATATGGAGACAAGTCAAACGAAAGTTACAGAGATTCCCCTGAGGGAACCTTTAGCAAAAGGTCATCCAGATAGGGAGTAAAAGATATCCCCAGAGAATGAATGGGGCCAGACAAAGCTGCCAAGAAAACACATGGAGAGGACACCAGACCAAAGAGAAGGGCAGTGAAGTGAAATTGACGGTCTAGAAAGGAAAAAATAAAGGAAGCCCCAATGATCTGCATGATTGGGAATATGCAGATAAGCTTCCTTTATGACTCGTGTAGCCAAATACTCTGATGGACACACAGCCGAGAAGATGGAGAACAAAGGACCCACCTTGAACAGGGTGTGTGTACAAAGGAGTTGGGATGCTTTAAATCCAGAATAGGACACCAGCCTTTGTCCTTTTTGGAAACTGTGGAAAGGCTGGAATAGAATACTATGCATCTTTCTTAAGAAAGAACAGGTACTAAAATCAGCCTCACCAGGGAAGAAATTGTCTAATAAGTGGCTCCACATCAGGTCGCGGGGGACCCTGAACGTAAAGGAGACACAAGAAGAAAGGAATTTGAATCTATGTTATACCCTTCCAAAATCACCAGTAAAACCCATTGGTTCACCACTTAGAAAGGATGGATGAAACAGCTCTGAATGCAGGAAAGAGTATTATACAGAAGAAATAATGGCTTTAACCCATGAAGGCTCCTGTTCTGAAGAGGGGCGAAGGAGTTGCTATGCAGGAGTGACAGAAAAAGAGGGACATAAAGTACCATTAAAGTCCTTAGGAAGACAAGACTGACATAAGAAACAGAGTTAATGGGGAAACCCCTGGTGGTCCTGGGCTTGCCCATGTTTCACCTGAGCTCAGAACAGCCAGAAGACCCCCAAATAAAGAACAAAAAAATAAATAGAAAGTACTTATCTGCACGTTAGGAAAGAGATTTTAGTCCCGGAAAGAGCTGAAAGATGTAGATGCTTTGTCACATGTAGAAAGGAAATTGAGAACCTCTTCTTTGAGGTCCAGAAAATAAGGGTGTCATGAGAAAATCAGTTTTCCCTCCAAATTGCTTGACAGTATGGTGCAGTGGTTCTTCAGCAGTTGCAACTGTTCACTGCCTCCACTGCAGGAGGACTCCTTGAGGGTAAAAAAACACCCAAATCTCTGCGCTAAATACAACATGTACAGTATTGAAAGGTAGAAATGAACATAAATAAAAAATTAATAGAAACAGTAAAACCTGATAGGGGTAGCAAAGTCCTAATAATCGTCCTCCTTTCTTGGTGCTGCTATGTTCCTATTGATCCCTGGTAGCCGGATCCTCTCACCACATACAAAAAAATAAAAAAAAGAACAAGCGCACACAAAATAAGTGCAGACTGTATATTCCTTCGTATCAGACACCTTCACCATGTGCAATATTCTTGGTTCCACCTCCTTCACAGTGGGAATCCCCTTCAATGGTGAGCTTAACAGATATACACTCGCCTTTACCAGAGGCGAACCAGCCTCTTGGTGTGAGAGCCTTCACTGGATAACCCCCAGTGTTGGTGCTAAATCTCCGTCTCCTTCTCTGAGCCCCTTTAGTCTTTATTCCATACAGTTCCAGAGAGCCCTAATTAGAGGGCAGTTAATTATTGGAGTAGTCCAGTAAAGGAAGAAGTGGACAGTGAAGAGACGTTGAAGGAGGTGACGTCCAAACGGTGCAGATGCTGTTATCACCTATTACACTGATCAGGACAAAGAGAGGGACACATGATCTTCTGATTAACATGGAAAACAGATTCACCTTTGGGAACAAATACAAAACGAGATGGCAGAACCACCTTATCTGCATGAAAAATCAGAAAAGAAACCTTACAAGACAAGGCGTGAAATTTGGCCACTTGTCAAAAAGAAACAATTACTAGAAGAAACACGTTTTTAAGGTCAAGAAGTGCAGAGACACAGAAGCCAATGGCTCAAAACCATCCCTCCGAACCACTCGTAGAACCGGATTCAGATCCCATGGAGGCAAAGGATCTCCACTGCATGGTCCACACCCTAACCTGTACATCTGGCAACAGAGCTCTTGATGGAGTTAAGCCAAAGACCCGTAGGGAAGCAAAACGGATTTACGGGCCTTAAGCATAGTCACAGTGACTGGCCCTGAGAAGTCCTTCCTCCTCAGGCAATTGGCTCCAAGCCAACCTTGCCAGGTCAGGATGACACAATGGACTCTGAGAAAGACGATCTGGAAGAAGTAGAGGGAGATACCACAACTTGTCTACCTCCAGGGATGCACAATCAGAATGACATGTGTTTCGTCCATTTTTATCATACTCCACATTTGGGGATTGAGGGAAGAGGGGATAATACATAGGCCAGGGCAACCCCCAACAGCTGCAGATATATGGACATCGGGGCCTTGCTAATCACTTTTGAATCCATGAGGTCTACTATCCAAAGACCCCACTTCTGTAACATGGACTCAAAAACTGACTGATTTAACTCCCATTCCCTGGGATCCAGGAGGTTTTGTCTGAGATCACAGACTTCTACAATGTCCACTCGTGGGACATGAATTGCCAATATCACTGGAGAGGATCAACTGAACCTTTGCAGCTGCATTTCTGGTTCCTTCTTGTCAACTGTGGCTTTGTTGGACTGGACTAGAATCTGTCATCTGTGAAGCAATCGGGACCGCTGTAGAATGGCTAGGTGGATTGCCCAAAGTTCAAACATGCTGGAAAGCCTGCTCTGGGAGCTGGACCAAAGACCCTGGGTCACCCACTGATTGCATGTCACGCAATCTGACAGACTGGCATCCATTATCACCACAAACCCCTCAAATAGCAAAGGGTTTCCGTAAAGTCAGATGATCTTTCCTTTACAAAGATGGCAGACTCAGTTTGGACTGGAGAGCTAGACATATCACCCAGGACAGATGACACGGACACTTGAAACACTTCCTCAGTATGCCCAACTGTAGGGACTCTCTTATGAAACTGGGTGTAAGGTACTGCTTTCAGGGCTGAGACCATCATCTCCAATAACTTCATGAAATACTGCACCAGCAGTGACAGACTCAAGAATCTGAGATATATGTCTGGTCAAAATCTGGACTTTGTCCTCTGGGAGGAAGACCTGTTCCTGATGGGTGCTGAATCTCATGCAGAGGAAAACTAGATATTGCAAGAGGACCATGGAGGACTTCTTGAGGTTGAGCACCCACAAGTGCAGGTTCAAAACAAGCAACTGGGTATGAAGGAGCAGATGAAGTTAATCTTAGGAAGAGGCTTTCAGCAGAAAATTGTCTAAACGGAGGTAAGTTAGCTCCCCTGTGGGGAGGGGGGAGGGTCATTGAAACCTAGTAACCCTCTGGTACCACCCAAAGATCCCATGGTCCATTACCAAAATGAGCACAGTCACCCCCTATCAGAAGAGTCAGACTAAGGGAAGCTCATCAGAAAGGGGCTTCTTGGCTGCCCATGCAGTCTTGGAAAAGGCAGAGACAACCCCTTAACAGGCAGTAATAGACCAGGGCTCAGCGAGTCATGCAAAGGTTGGCTCATCAAGTCCATCTGGGCTTTGCGGGGGTGGGGCCATTTGGGAGACCTGAGGGGCATGGGTACGATGCATCCAGAATTAGCAAAAAGGCGGGGTGAAGACTCGTCAAAGGACAAGGAAGAATCCATTCCTTCTTCCTCTGAATTCAATTCCTCATCAGATGATGCCCCAATATCCTGGTTATGTTCCCTAAATACGGGATCAATCTGCCTGATGTTGTGCATAGGTCTCCAGGAATGGAGGACACCCTCAATAGAAGAAGGAAGATAACCAATGGAGAACATCAGCGTTTTAAGCTGGCTCTTGTTCAGTACTGGATGGCCCCAGGGGTGAAGTGGGGTCCAAAGTACTGGAGGGAAATAGGGAAATATTCCCTTGGAAGCCCAGATTTGCATGAGGAACAGTGAGACAGAGGGGAAATGGAAGCGCCCCCCCCCATATGCCCCTTAGGGTCAAACATCTAGAAACTAGTTAAAAGTAACAGAAGTCTATTGCAAAGACCCCAGAAAGCAATGGGTTAAACTGGGAGGGAGGGCACTAGAGTCAGCCTCTGCATAGTATAAGCAGTTGAGAAGTAAGATGGCAGTCAAACAGGGCTCCCAACCAATCAGAGGAAAGCCCGGGAAAAAGGGCATTCTAAGCAATGTTGTCTTTCTCCATTGCTGTTACTTAGCAACGAGTGGCTCTTCAGTCCCAGAGTGATTCTCATGGACAGTCATAATCCTGTTCATGTGATAGAGCATGACCAGAGAAAAAAAAGCCAACTCTCACCCTTCTAGCATGAATGGGAGCAGAGATATGTCCCACAGAAGTTTTTCCCATTAGAGGTTATGCAGTAAAGATGGTCACACTGTTAGAGGGGCCATGAAAATAAATAAATAAATAAAATAAATAATCTAACTTTCCCAAAATAAACTAAAACTTTCCAAAGAACCTGCACCAGCAAGGGAGAAATAATAAATGTTACATTAGTTCTGGTGACTCTAGAAGCAGGAAATAACCAATGAAATAACTATAAAGGCACTCAAGTAATGAACAAGATAAAATTTTGAAGAAAAAGACTAATGCAGCCATCTCTGCTACACAGGCATGTGAGAGAAGAGAGTTTGATATAAGAAGGAGTGCCTACTTACCACACAGAGTGTGGAAATCAGCATAGTAGGACATAAAAATGGACCATGTCATTCAAAGGGGTACTCATCACTCTTCTGATTTCAGGATCCCTCTGAATGGGGCGAATCTCAGAGGCTGAGCCATGAGGAATAGACTTATCATAAAGTCAACCTCCACAGGGAAATGGTCCAAAGAAACTCCTCTGAACTGGGCAACCCAACTCCAGAGAAGTGATGGGGAGGCACCTAATGGAGATTTTACAGCCCCATATCGAAGAAGAAAATAAAATAACCTGAAAACTAGCAGAACTGCCACTGCACCTGAATCTGATGATCAGGAGGTTGAGCTGGAGGATGAGGAGGGAGTCTCCACCCCAAAGACCCTGTTTTTTTTTTTGCTTTGTTTTTTAAGTGCCCTGACCTCCTGGAGGAGAAAGCTCAACCCCACGGTACCAGTGTTCCATGCAAAATGTAAGAGAAAGGTGCCTGACTGGCCTTGCACTTTATTTTTCAGCCACACCACATTATACAGCACTGCATGGTAACATTATTCATTGCTTTTGTGATTTGGTGCAAGAACATTTGTTCCATCTTTACATGGGTTTATTACTCTTTTTTTTTTACAGGCACTAACTAAATGACAATAATAGCTTATTTTCAAGTTTACAAGGCAAGAGTATTTTAATATCAGTACATACAAGAAATGAGTATAGACGGTGTCTCCCATCAGACCAGACAAGATCAGGTGCTTTTTGGTGATATCATATACAGGTAATTCCACTCCAACCACAATAGCTGCTCTCTGTGCAGTGAGGGACACCCCCTGAAGTAAAACAGAACAGAGATATAAATTATACCAAGATATATTTTATCAAATAATTACCTATTTTTAAGGAGAAATATATACTAGGAACAAGTGGCTGCTAATGTGTTTAATGTACATAGGTAGGTGTCCTTCACACCAGCAGTTACACTATATATCACTCACGTAACCTTGCTTTTTTGTTGTGCTGTGATTCTCCTGGGAGCAAGACTTGGATACACAGATACAAACAAGAAACGGATGCACTCTCTGTGTAGTGCATCCGTTTCTTGTTTGTATCTATCTCTATATATCTATATATATTTTTTTTGCATTCTATCAGCAGTTTTCTGTATACAGTTGATCTCCGTTGAAGAATGCCATTAGTTCATACCCCCTCACAACTAACAATAGGATTCAATTGAAAGGAATGACATGTGACAGTCTCTAGTCTATCAGAATGTAAATGCACAACAAGCAGTAGACTAGAACAGACCAATTGCAAATAATTATAAATATATATATATGGAGATTTTAGTACCATGGGGTTGAGATCCCCCTATCGGGCAAAGCACATTACAGATGACAGGGCCTTTGGGGTGGAGATTCCCTCCTCCTAATCGAGGTCAAACCCCCCACACACACACACCTATACCTACAAACTCCCAGGATTCATGTGACAAATGAGCCACAATAAGGAAAATAAAAGGGTAAAAGAAAATCTCCCAGGACTATGACCCTATGAGGTCTCCTCTGCCCTGGAAAGCAACACAGGAAAGTTTTTTTTTCCTCCTGTGTTCCATAAGGACTAAAGAGAAAGGGATTTAACAGGTAAGAACACTAAAATCCTACTTTCTCTTACCCAGTATGAAACACTGGTACCATGGGGGATATATCAAACTAAGATTCATAGGGAGAGAAAGGAGAACCTCTCACACATCCCCATGATACCAGAGTTCCCTAGGACTATTCAGGATCTGAATAACCTGAAAAGAAGTGTCAACAGACACAGAAATAGCACAGCACACCAAACAGGCGCCAACAAGGCTAAAAAAAAACAACAAAAAAAAAAAACGAAACTACTGAACAACTGACAGTAGGAAATGGAAAAAATAGATAGGCAGGACTGCCTGAAGGAAGATTTGGACAAAGCTGGCAGCGTTTACATTTTCCATGTAGTGTAGTGTAGTGTAGTTTGTGTGTGTTAATTGTAGCCCCTGCATCTCCTTGTAGATATTTTGACAGGAGTGGCCAGGGGGTGGTTAGACTAATGGAACAGGCAGTATAGAGGAGATTACCGTCACCCCTGGGTATAGACACTGAAAGTATGGTAATACCCTGTCAGGACTTTAACCCTTTCAGTGCCAGAGGGGTACACACGCATTGGTTTGCAATGCATTGTGTACCCCTCTGGCACTGAAAGGGTTAAGTTCCTCACATGGCACAAACGCATCTTCATTGGAAGAGGTCCTGCAAGGGAGGCACAGCAGCAGAGGAAGCTGCTGACAATTCAAGCATGCCACACACTGCCTTCGGATGGGGTGGGGTTCGTGTTGATTATAGAGGTGTAGGTTCATGAAGTTCTCCACTTCTCAGGAGGCAAAGCGGCATGGGAGGCGGCAAAGGGGAGTGGAAGGTGATCAGTGGAATGGTAGGAGAAGCGATGGGGAGGGAGAGTGTAGAGGGAGGAGGTGTGTAATGTGATGGAAGAGTGGGCATGAGTGCTTAAACCAATGGGACAAGCAGTATAGAAGAGTTTTGCATAACTCCTCCTTACTGCTGCCTCATGTGTGTTTGACCTGAGGCAGACATGAATTAAGTCACAAATAAATAAATGTAATCTGTTGTTTGAAGAACACCTACATAGGTAATTTATCTTGTTAAACAAATTAAAAGTCACTTATTCCTATGGAATATTTCCCCTTTAAAGGAGCAGCAAACTAAACAAAATATATATTGTAGGACTTTTCCTGTTCAGTAAAATAATGGTACTCCCACTGCTGACAGACACATATTCTTAGCGTTATTACAGTTTAAACCATGGTTTTGTACATTAACAGTGCCCTCTAGTGGTCAAATTCCAATTCCTGCTAAAAGAGGATTTTAGTCTTACTTGTTAGATCCTTTTCTCTTAGTCCATACAGGTTACTGGTAACTTTGGGTAGCTGATCTGCCCCTTTAATTAGCCAGGAACAATTATAGAATTGCATGCAGGGGGTGGAGCCTACCTTCCAAAAATTGAAGAACATCCTAGACAGGCAAGACTGCCTCCAGGATCTTCCTCCAAAAGCAGGCTTCAGCTGACGCCAGCACATCAACACAGTAGTGCTTCGAAAAGGTGTGCACAGATGACCAAGTGGCAGCCTTGCACAACGGATCAGCGGAGGCCTGATTCTTCTAAGCCCAAGAAGCCCCAATAGATCTAGTAGAATGAGCCGTGACCCGAAAGGGAACAAGCTTCTTCCTCAGCTCGTAAGCCTTACAAATAGTAGTGCAGGTCTTCCTGCCCTGGGACCCTCAGGAATGACGAACAGAGCGTTAGATTGCCTGATAGACTCAGTGCGATGGACATAACACTTGAGACAATGGACCACATCTAACAAGTGGAGATCCCTCTCCTTGTCAGAGGTAGGGTCAGGGCAGAAAGAAGGCACCACAATCTCCTGATTGATGATGAACTCAGAAACCACCTTCGGGAGAAACTCCTGAGAAGTGCAAAGCACCACTTGGTCCTTGTGAAACACCAAAAAGGGTGGTTTACAGGACAGAGCATGTAACTCTGCAACATGGTGAACAGCCACGATCACCAGGAGAAAGGCCATTTTCCATGTCAACAGGTGTAGAGAAATAGTAGCCAAGGACTCAAAGGGAGGGCGCTGAAGAACGCCCAAAACCAAGTTAAAATCCCACGAAGGAGCGGGATTCTTAAAGACAGGATGAGTATGAGCAACTCCCTGAAAGAAAACCTTGACATCAGGCAGATTGGTAATGTGCCTCTGAAGAAAACAGAGAGCGCAGAAGTCTGAACCTTAAGGGAACTCAAACTGAGGCCCTTGTCCACACCGGCCTGCAAAAAAGGCCAGGACTGTAGGCAGATCAAATTCCTGAGACAGGTCCCTATCAGCACACCAAGATAGAAAGGTGTCACGGTTTTATTGAACACTCATACAATTGGGTAGGATAAAATAGAAAAGCTTTATTAGGCAAAATAAAGAGCACAAGGCCCATCACGGGTCCAAACGCTACAAACGACAGTAATACAGTTTGATACAGGACAGGGCATACAAAATAGCAATACAATAGTGAGGCTCTACCGGCCTTACCGAATACCGGGTAAGGCAGCCTGATATCTGGTGCAACAAGGAACTGAGGAGGCTCTACCGGCCTTACCGAATACCGGGTAAGGCAGCCTGATATCTGGTGCAACAAGGAACTGAGGAGGCTCTACCGGCCTTACCGAATACCGGGTAAGGCAGCCTGATATCTGGTGCAACAAGGAACTGAGGAGGCTCTACTGGCCTTACCGAATACCGGGTAAGGCAGCCTGATATCTGGTGCAACAAGGAACTGAGGAGGCTCTACCGGGTCACAGGCTGAGCGTATAGTGGGAAGGCAACGGTAACCGCTTAGTGACTGGATAGCACTGACTGGGTGTGCTTAACAGAGGCCACAGATAGTCACAGGCTGAGCGTATAGTGGGAAGGCAACAGTAGCCGCTTAGTGACCGGATATCACTGACTGGGTGTGCTTAACGGAGGTCACAGATAGTCACAGGCTGAGAGTAGCGCGACCAGAGGCAACAAATCAGAGAGAACTGACAATAATAGCAAGGGCAACAAGATAGTGTAAGTCAGTTAATGCTTGGATCAGTACACAGAGAGCGGAAGACAGCCAAAGCCTGGATCGGTACACAGAAAGCGGTTGTTAGCCAAAGCCTGTGTCGGTACATGGAGAGCGGTAGTCAGCCAAAGCCTGGATCGGTACACAGGAGCAGAACAGGAGCAAGGTCAGATGGAAACCGGATCAACACTGAACAGGAGCACTGAATAACGTAAGGTCAGGAACACCACGAAAAGGCACCGGCCTAGTGACTGGAGGGTGTATATAAAGGCTAGCCCTGGGAGGGGCTAGCCAGCTAGCACCAATAAAAGACAGCAAAGCACAAACCCGGAAGTCAGAATGTTGCACAAGAATCACGGGCACCGTGATAAAAGGTCGACCAGACACGATGGTAGGCTTTAAAAGAAACAGGTTTGCAGATACTGAGCATAGTAGCCACCACACCAGAAGAAAAGCCCTTCTTCTTCAATATTGAGGCTTCAATTTCCAATCCGTCAAAGCTAGCCGATGAACATCCTCCTTCCACGGGTAACCCTGTAGAAGAAGGTCCAGACGGCAAGGGAGCCGGAATGGCTCTGCCACTAACAGATGCAGAAACTCCTGGAACCAAGCCTGTCGAGGTCAGTATGGAGCAATCAGAATGACTGGACAGAGCTCCAGTCTCAATTTCTGCAACACCCTGTGCAACATGGGGAGGGGAGGAAAGATGTAAGCCAGAGGAAATAACCAAGGAATGGACATGGCATCCACCGTTATAGCTAGAGGATCCCTCCAGCGAGAGCAGAACCTCGGAACCTTCCGGTTGTGTCTTGTCGCCATCAGGTCGATGCAAGGAAGACCCCACTTTTGAACAATGAGGGTGAAAACCTCTAGGTGCAGTTCCCACTCACCGCTGTCCACTGTATGTTGACTGAGGAAGTCCTCCATGATGTTGTCTACGCCAGGGATTTGCACTGCAGATATGGCAGAAACGTGCTCTTCCGCCCAGGACAAAAAATAGCCTTGACCTCTAACCAAGCAGCGAGACTTCTTGTTCCATCCTGCTTGTTGATGTAAGCCACGGCCGTGGTGTTATCAGACTGTACCCGGACTGGGCAGTCTTCCAGTTGAGGTGTCCAGTGACGAAATGCATGAAACATCACCCGAAGCTTCAACACGTTGATGGGAAGGAGACATTCCTCCGGAGACCACCGACCCTGAGCACTCAGGCGACCCAGGACTGCTCCCCAGCTGGAGAGGCTGGCATCCGTTGTCACCGTGGACTTGCCCCTCAGCAGACTGGAAAGGTCAAGCCACCATGACAAACTCAGTTCCACATGAAGAGGGAGGGACACTGACACCTCTGGAGTGCCCTGGTGTAAGCCATGGCAAATGGGACCTCTTCTATGGTGGAGATGAATTTCCCAACTAGAGAGAACAGCTTCTTGGCTGGAACTGGATCGTGAGCCAGAACAGTAGAAACCCTGTGGGCGATCTGGTGAGCCACCTCGTCCGTGAGAAACACCATGCTCTGCTGAGTGTCGAAGAGAAGACCCAGGAAGACCAGATGCTAGGATGGGACAAGATCCGACTTGTCCATGTTGATGATCCACCCGTGATGGGTGAGAGCATGAATGTAGTCCTGAAACTGCTGATGAAGAAGTTCCGCAGAGGGGGCTTTCTTAAGCAGGTCATCCATGTATGGAGTAACTCTGATGCTGTCCTAGTGGAGGACAGACACTAAAGCTCCCAGGACACGGTTGAAGACTTGAGGAGCTGTAGTCAGACCAAAGGGAAGAACTGAAAACTGAAAGTGCCCTTGGTTGCAGGCAAATCTGAGCTACTGCCGGCTCTCTGGATGAATGGCGATGTGTAGATACGTGTCCGGAAGATCCAGAGAGGCAAGGAATTCCCCCGGGGACATAGAAGCAATCAGAGTCCATAGGGACTGCTGGTGATAATGAGTCCTGATCACAAAGGAATTCCTTCACATCCAAAATTGGACAACAACCGCCGTCCTTCTTGGAAACTACAAAGAGGTTTGAGTAAAAACCCATACCTCTGTCCTTAACTGGAACAGGTTCTAGAACATCCTTGTCCAGAAGGGCCTGGATAGCGCCATTGAACAGACGGCGTTTCTCTGCGCCCTGGGGCTTATGAGAACGCAAAAAGCAAAAGGGAGGAAGAGAGACGAAAGGGATCCTGTACCCTTCCGCCACCATCTGTAAAACCCATGGGACCGCCATTGAATCCTCCCAGACGCTGTGGTAATGATGCACATGGCCACCCAAAGCATAGTGGGGATCTGGGTTCGGCGAGTCATGCCGAAGGAGGCTTGGAAGCCTTGGGCTTAGAGGAAACCTCGGGCTTCCATTGCTGTTTGGGCTTGGAGGAGGCACGCGGAGCTGAGGGAACCACCTGGTTCGCAGGACATGTCTCAGTCTGGAAGGAAAGAAAAAAACGATTACGCTTGAGAGGCGTTTTCCTCCTGGGGACCAAAGGCAGAAGGGTACTTTTACCCCCAGTGGCTTCACTAATCAGATCCTTGAGATCTGGTCCAAACAATGAACTGCCTTGAAAAGGCAAGGAGAGCAAGGCTTTCTTGGAAGCAGTGTCAGCAGACCAGATCTTGAACCAACAAGCCCATCTGGCAACCACAGATATGGTGGAAATCCTAGCCACCAAACTGATGGCATCAAATAAGGCAGCAGAAACATAGTGCAGGAGCTCATAAATGTTGGCAAGAAGCCGCAACATATCTGAAGTAGGAGCACCTTGACGGACAACCAGGGTGAGCTGTTCAGTCCAGACTGCAATGGCTCGGTTAACACATGCCACAGCAAATGCTGGACGCATGGCATTACCAGCAGTGGCAAAAATGGACTTGAGGGAGACCTCACGTTTCTTGTCAGTCCAGTCTTTCACAGCTGACGCATGAGAAACTGACAAGGCAGTAGACCTAGATAGCCTGGAGATAGGAGCATCCACTTTGGGGGGGATGAACCCACTGAGCAAGTGCCACCTCAGAGAAGGAGTAAAGCTTGGCAAATTTCTTGGAAACAGAAGGTTTCCTGTCTGGAGATTTATACTCATCAGACACATGGCTGTCAAGAGGGAGGTTAGGTGGAAAACAAGTAAGGGGCTTCTTAGGCTCCTAAAACACATCAGAGGGATCTGAAGAAACCTCCTGAACTAAGGGAATGTTTAGGGTAGTCAAGACAGCCCTGATCAGGCCCTCAGCCAAGGGCTCAGGATCAGCCTCAAAGGGGTCCCCAAAAAACTGAGGGGAGCCCACCGCAGAACATTCCTCAACATCTGAATCCACCAACAGTTCCTCCTCAGAGGAATCTGATGCATCAGGTACTCCCTGTGGTTTTGGCAGGGAAGATCTGACTAAAGAAGGAGTCCGCCATGAATGGAAAACCCCCTGTAACTGGGATGGAAAGAGTTGCAATGTAGACCGAAGGTCCCTAGTAGCAGCCTTGAACTCTTGCACTCAAACTGGCTCTAATGCATGGCTGAAGATCCTTGGTAGAGACTCAGGGACATCAGAACATGCTGGGCATAAATGACCTGAGAATTCTCTAGGTAACCCTGAATGACATGAGGAGCAATGCGCAATAGGGGACACAGAGACCCCCAACGTCCTTAGTCTTAGGCCTGGCCCCAAGCTCCAACAAATTAGACAAGGAATCGCCCAAATACAGTGTGTAAGATTAAAATTTCACCCCAGAAAATCGCTAAAATACACTTATCTGGCAGGCGAAGGGTTAATCTGCAGAGGAGAGAAGGCGAGTCCAAGTCCTGCATAGGATACTCATTCTGGAAAAGGCAAAAAATGGCTGCCGCTGCGTGAGCCAATCAGAAATGAGCGCGCGAAGCAAGCGCTCATGGGAAATGTAGTTTTCCCAGAAAAAGTACCCCAACAGTGCCCGAAGCCCCCTGAGCCCCCAACACACTTAAAACATTAACCAGCTGATAGAGCAAGGGCAGTCAATTAGTGAGCCATCTCTGAAGTCGCTACGTTGAGCGGTTGCAGAGATATGTTCCAAACTGTACAGTCCCATAGAAGTGAATGGAGCAATGGCGTCTATGCGGTAAAGTGCGCAACTCAAATTTTAGCAAAGTTAAAACAGTAAAATAAAAGTACATGAAACTTCACTAGGACATGTTAGAAGACCCAAAAAACACTGAACCCAGTTGGGAAAGTGTCCATAACCTTCCCAAAGATGCAAAACCAGCAGCTAAAGTGTTAAGTTACCACATAAACCTGCCCCAAAACACCCAACACACATACAGATAAACCCAATGAGTGCAGGAGTGTGCAATAGGAACTCCAAAGGAAAAACCCCTGTACGGAGGGGCACTGTGGGACATGTGGACCTGCAGCACTCAAAGGGTTGCTCACCTTTCCTGCAGATTTTCTGTCTTCAGACTACAATGTATTAAGAAGAAGCCTCGGTGGGCAACTCCTGAGGAAAGAACTTGGACCCAAGATTTTACCCCAAGGGCTTAAGGTCAACAAAAGCACCTGGATACAGAGCTATCCACATCTAAGGGCATTGTCACTTATGGTAATCCACCTAATGGTGGTATTCCATTTCTAACAGGAACATAAACATTTTTATAAAACTACAGCAGAACTGTTCTCTTGCCTGTGTCTTCTCCAAGGAACAAATCTTACTGGAGCTGGTTGGCTAGCTGCAGCCAAGGAGGGAAGTAGGCTCCACCCCCTGCATACAATTCTAGAATTGTTCCTGCCAAATTAAAGGGGGGAACGCCTACCCAAAGTTACCAGTAACCTGTATTGGATGACAGAGAAATTCTATTTGAAAGGAAAGTCAGTGACAAACGGTTCTTCACAGAATGTGAATAGAAATTGCAGTGTCATGCTGTCAGAACTTTCAGGAAGTAAACGCTCTATAAATTAACTTCCTGGTTATTTTAAGTGTGATCATCTCCCCCCTCCCCCCCAAAAAAAAACAAAAAACAAAAAAACAACAACTGACTGTGGTGGGAGTAAAAAGGGTCAGTGTAGGACCACATCTTCCCATGCACAAAAGACTAGGAAATACAGGCTTATGGGTAATATTGTTCTAATGCAAAAAAAACAAAAAAAAAAAACCAAAACAAATGGTGCAGCGGTCCTCCAGCCGTCGCTCAAGCGTTCCCTTGATATTGGGGGTGGGGGGATCTCTTGGGGCACCACTATGCAGTGCACAAAGACAGAAGAACAGTAAGCCCCTTTATACCCACAGGAATCCAACCGGTGGCATTAGAAGTCCGATATACTCATTTATGTTCTAAGCTTATATGGCTACCACATGTGCCCTTTCTTAAAGGATCCCCCCCCCCCCCCAAAAAAAAAAAAAAATGCATTAAGAACTAAAAAAAAGATTAAAATGAACTAAGGTAAAAGAACATCAAGGTTAAAAATGAATTATAAGTGCTATAGAATATGTATAAAAAATAGTGTATCTACAGGATAAACATTAAAGGGTTAAAAGTAACAGCAAGATTCCTTTCAATGAAAGAGGACCGAAAAGTAAAGAGAAGTGAAACAATGTAGATAAAGGAACAGAGAAGTCCCTAAAATTATAAAGTGCAAGTCCAGTCAAAGCACCAGAGATAATGGAAATGTGGCTGCCAAACAGGCATGGTCATGAGACCTGTGGGCTTAAAATGAATAAAAGCTTGTTCGCCTTAGTCTTCAGTCTTCTATGTTCCATACAAATGTCTGCTCAAACCAGCTAAGCAGAAACTGAGAGGAAAGGGCTGATAAAGCAAGCCATCCTCTAACAGACTCAGGTCTCTTAAGTCTGTGCTATGGTTCAAACCAACAAAGTGATAGGAGCTAGCCTAATGGGGGCTTAGTTACACAGTCTCATCCTAGCAGAAAATGAAGGGGAGAAAAAAAAAAAAAAAAAAAGCTAAGACAATCTTTGCCATGAGTCCACTGCTTAGAATGTCACTTTTAAAACTGGCTTAGTCTGGTGGTGGATACTGAAGCACCTCCATAGAGCTTTTTAAGGAAAAGTGGCATGCCCTCCTGCAGGAGGATACTTTACCCCATGGTTCCTGTGTTCCACATATAACATAAAAGAAAAGAGTATAATAAAATATACCACATCAGTTGCTCATAGTTTGTATGTTAAAGCAGACCAATCACTTTAAGAACAATTTTGCCTATTAACTTACAATAAAAAGTTTACTAGGCACGGTTTTACTTTTTTCTCTCTCTTTCTTTTTTAATTTTAGAAGTTGAACTTTGTTGATCTTTAACAAGGTCCCTCTGAAGTTGGGCATTTGCAGAAACACCATTATTTGTTACAATACAGAAAAGTGTCTTTAGTTTTGTTTTGTTTTTTGAGGCAGTTTAAAAAACTTAATTTACTAAAACCTTTAAATGCCAGAGGGTGTCAGGTTCCCCTTCCTGGCACTCAAAGTGTTCATAACTGTCACCTGTCAGAGGTAATAAACTATGAGAAAGTTTGAAGGAGGAGGGAATAAAAGAGAGCAGTTACACTCTGTTGGGGATATATAACGCTGTAAAACTGTTATGTACAGTTTATTTCTGGAACTATAATGAATCAATGTACTCACACTGGATTTCAAAATCTAACTTCTCACTTTTGATGTTATTGGATGTCTTTTTACATGTCTTTGTATTGAATTTATTTTTCAATAAAGCTTTTGAGAAAAAAAAAAAAAAAAGTAGTTACACTTAAATACAAATTAAACTTCGCTCCATCCTCTCCCAATTCTATCCTTCTCCCTCCCTTGCCCCTAAAGCAATGCTCTGGAGACCCCTCTGGCATGTAAAGGAATAAGCTGCTTTCGTGCTAATATAATATCTGGTTTGTCAATAGATTTGAAGTTTGTCTCTTCTGATATGACTTAGCAGAAAGCTTTGAAGACCTGTGTTATATTTTCTATCAGAGTTAGCGCAGGTAGACATATCATTGGGATGTAGTGCAATCAGCTAATTCACTTAACCCTCCCCGCTCTAAAATACTCACCAGCCGATTTGGGTACAACAGAGGGAGAGTATGGGGGAAGCGGACATGGATAATGGGGCAGGGTGCGAAGGGGAAACGCACACATACTTTGCATCTGAGTATAATTTTGCTTCTTTTACACTTGTTCAGAGTATGTCTTTGAAACACGTACTCTCTCTGATGGGTGACAGTTACTAACCCTATGAGTGTCATAGAGAGAGATGACCCATGCCCCACCTTGGCTAATCAATGACATTTTTTATTGCTATTATTATTGAAACACCTACTGGTGTTTCTGCTCATACTCTACTTCAGACTGACCATTCAAAAGGTCAACCAAGTTCAACTTGTAAAAATAAAAAAATATATATAAAGAAAATGGTGCATCTTAATAGGCAAATGTGTTTTTAAAGTGATAGGTCTTCTTTAAAGTAAACTATTTTCAAAAGTAAATTCTGTGTACATTTAAGTGGAAACTACATCACACAGATAAGTGGTTCTTAATTTGTTTAGAAGAAGGACTTACCTGGTAGGTGCCCTTTGAATGGCATGCATTTATATCTATATACTACTTTAATTGCTTTTGATCTCTTTTAGTCCATACCAGAGTTCTTTATGAGCTATTCAGATCTACTGAATCCCACTGTTGGTTGTGAGACAACGTAAGCAGAATTTAACAGAGATCACTATATGTCTGCCAATATAATGCAAAATATATGCTCTTTGGACACCTAACTAGGCAAATTAATCTGTTAAATTAAGAATTATACTTTAGTATACCCCTTTAATAAAAGCCTGTGGTAAGACATCAAAAGAGAGAGTTGTTACATGAAAAACCATTAATTAAACTTGCCTTCCACAGGCCTCTGGTCCCTTCCTGCTGGTAAATATTGATGAAGTTTCCGATCATTCCTCCCTGGATCATGCTGCCTTGGGCTTGCATTCTAATCTTTAGGATGGTGAAAATGGAACAAAAATGTTATTATTCAAACTATATGTAAAGAATAAAAACATACTTTCCTTAAAGAGGAAGAAAATACTTAAATATTTGATGGTGCCCCTAGAGCTACAGGAACCAAGTTCCTACAGATCGAAACACTTCTGTTTTCCTCCATTTTACCTTGCAGATAGGGGGACTCTACAAGGCTGGTTGATATCAACCACTCTGTCTGCTGTCACTGGATATGGTTCTCCTCTCTGTTGAACTCTACAGATGTCCTATGTTGATGAATCCACCAATAATAGGCTTCTACAGAGAGGAGTGTAATCTCATGCCAAAGTGAGTTGATGATGTCAACCAGATTTGCAGATCCCATGAACTGCAAGGTAATCTGGAGGAAAACAGAGATGTTTTGAGATATGGGAACTCCGTTTTTTTATATTAAGTGTCACTATCCCTTTAACCCTTTCAGTGCAAGAAGTGTGCCCAACATTGCTTCACAATGATTTGGACATCCCTCTTTTACTCAAAGGGTTAAAATCAACATGCCAATAAAATGCAGACTAACAAGCCAACAAACACACATGTAATTCAAAGTATTAGCATGAGTTTCACCCCAAAGTTGTCAGCTTTTCTGTACATCTGACTAGCTTGCATATCTATCTCTGTGTTAACTATGGGGGGGCACAGCATTTACTGTATGGATAATAATAGCTAGGGAAGTACTCCTGTTCATTCATAAATACATGGCACACACACCCAGCACTCAAAAGTGTTAAACCACTATACAAATTAATGATTCTAGGGCACTAATCAGTTTATTTTCTCTGCTTCTCTTGCAAGTGCACATTTCAACTGCATACAATATAGTAATTCAGTTTTACAAATAAATGTAACAGAATTGCAGCCATAAACCAGAATTGTTTCAATTATTATGATCCTTATACATGTTTTCCAAGATATTATGAAAGTGTTCAGGCGATTCATTAATGTCAAGATGTTATTTTGGAATACAGAAAACTATGTTCTAACATTTCAGCCTGCCTGCCAGCCACCTCTATGTACACTTCTATTTTAAGAACCAGGGAACAGTATGATGTTCTATAACAGGGGTAGCCTGCCCGCAAGAGCTACCAACAGTGCATGTTTTCAAGATATCACTGGATGAACAAAGGTAGACTAATCAGTGGCTCAGCCTCAGTCACTGTCATTGAACTAAGTGTGCTCATTCAAGGATAGCCAAAACCCATGCACCGATGGTAGCTCTTGAGGACCAGGGTTACTGCATTTTTTTTGGAGCAGTGCAATGAACATACTTCAGCTACTTGATACAAATCAAAGCAAACACCAGAATCGTCCTCAAAAAATAAACAGTGCTATAAACAAGACAGTGTTTTTAGTCATTGGAGATTTCACTAGCATTGAAAGGTTTCAATCAATGTCAAAATGGGGCTAGGTTCCAAATGGTGACAGACAGCCTTGCAATTCAGCACAGTTTAAGCTTCCCATTTACTTATCTCTGATCCCGTGTTGATCCTCTTGCATCAGGTGACATGGAGAAGGTTTGATAGGGGCTGACCACATGAGCATCAGTCATATTATTGGCTGCTGCCCAAGTAGGCCATCCCATGTGAACATTCTGCACATCGGGCTAATAGACTGCTGTACAGATCAGGCATGCTGCATCTTGCATGTGTTCTGTTCTGAATGCACTGATGTTGCTGCATGTTGTGTTCTGGTGTGCTCTGCCCAAGAACATTCACTCACATAAACAATCATATAGCTTCAATGGCACAATACCCTTTATTATTTAAACCCATGTGAACCTAGCATAAGGGCTTGACAGAGGATTTTAGTCTTACCTGTTAAATCCTTTTCTCTTAGTCCATATAGGACATTGGTAATTTTGGGTAGGCGATCCTCCCCTTTAAGTAGGCAGGAACAATTCTAGAAGCAAATGCAGGGTGGAGCCTATCTTCCCTCCTTGGCTGCAGCTAGCCAATCAGCTCCAGTAAGATTTGAGACACTAACTATTGACTTCACTAGATAGCAATAAGAGACAGAAGACTCCTGTGAGCATGAACCCGAAGGACCCCCACATTCTGCCACAGGAGAGCCAAGCATGGTCCCTTGACAGGGTGGGAGACCAGTAATCTATATGGACTAAGAGAAAAGGATTTAACAGGTAAGACTAAAATCCTCTTTTCTCTGTCGTCCAATACAGGTTACTGGTAACTTTGGGATGTCCAACCACTGAGTTTCCCAGGGGCGGGAAGTAAGGCAAAGACCAGGCGCAGGGCCCCCAAAGTCACCAGAGCATATATGAACCATTAGATCAGATATGGCCCAACAATAACAAATGAAGTGTCAACAGACACTGAACAGGGGTAACAACACTCCAGAAACTGTTACACAGCACACTGAACTAGAGCCAGCAGGGCTCAAAAGTGAGGGATCACGGAAAACCGAAGAAGATTCTAAACAGGCAAGACTGCCACCAGAATCTTCCTCCCAAAGATGGCATCAGCCGATGCCAGCACATCAACACTGTAGTGCATCGAAAAAGTGTGCACAGACGACCAAGTGGCAGCCTTGAACAACTGATCAGCTGAGGCCTGATTCTTGTAAGCCCAAGAAGCCCCAATAGATCTAGTAGAATGAGCCGTGACCCGAAAGGGAACAGGCTTCATCCTTAGTTCGTAAGCCTTACAAATAGTGGACTTAATCCAAGACACAATGGTCACACTTTGGATGCAGGTCTCCCTGCCCTGGGACTCCCAGGAATGACGAACAGTGCGTTAGACTGTCGATGCACATAAAACTTGAGACAACGCACCACATCTAACAAGTGGTGATTCCTCTCCTTGTCAGAGGTAGGGTCAGGGCAGAAGAAAGGCACCACAATCTCCTGATTAATGTGGAACTCAGAAACCACCTTCGGGAGAAACTCCTGCGAAGTGCGAAGTACCGCCTTGTCTTGTGAAACACCAAAAAGGGTCGTCTACAAGACAGAGCTTGCAACTCCTCAACACGGCGAACTGACACGATCGCCAGGAGAAAAGCTGTCTTCCACGTCAGCAGGCGTAAAGGAATAGTAGCCAAGGACTCAAAGGGAGGGCGCTGAAGGATGCCCAAAACCAAGTTAGGATCCCACGGAGGAGTGGGAAGTCTTAAAAACAGGATGAGTATGAGCAACGTCCTGGAAGAAAACCTTGACATCAGGAAGAACAGCAATGCACCACTGAAAGAAAACAGAGAGCGTAGATGTCTGAACCTTAAGGGAACTCAAACGGAGGCCCTTATCCACACCTTCCTGCAGGAAGGCCAGGACCGTAGGAAGATCGAAATCCTGAGATAGGCCCCTATCAGCACACTAAGAGAGAAAAGTCAACCAGACTCGATGGTAGGCCTTAGAGGAAACATGTTTGCATTCACCAAGCATAGTAGCCACCACACCGGAAGAAAAAACCTTCTTCCTCAGTATTGAAGATTCAAATTCCAAGCCGTCAAAGCTAGACGATGGACATCCTCCTTTCACAGGTAACACTGTAGAAGAAGATCCAGACAGAAAGGGAGCCAGAATGGTTCCGCCACAAATAGATCCAGAAGCTCTGGAAACAAAGCCTGTCGAGGCCAGTAAGGAGCAATCAGAATGATTGGACAGCGCTCCAGTCTCAGTTTCCTTAACACCCTGGTCAACATGGGAATGGGAGGAAAGATGTAAGCCAGAGGAAATAACCATGGAATAGACATGGCATCCACTGCTACAGCTAGATGATCCCTCCAGCGAGAGACGAACGTCAATTGTGTCTTTTCGCCATCAGGTCGATGCATGGAAGACTCCACCTCTGAACAATGAGATCGAACACCTCTGGAATGCAGTTCCCACCCTCCACTGTCCACTGTGTGTTGACCAAGGAAGTCTGCCAGGACGTTATCTACACCGGGAAAGTGAACTGTGGATATGGCAGGAACATGTTCTTCTGTCTAGAACAAAATAGCCTTGACCGCTAACCAAGATGCAAGACTTCTTGTTCCTCCTTGCTTGTTGATGTAAGCCACTGCCGTGGCGTTGTCGGACTGGACCTGGACCAAGCAGACCTCCAGCTGGTGCGTCCAGTGGTGAAGAGCATGAAATATCGCCCGAAGCTCCAAAACACTGATGGGAAGGAGAGATTCCTCCGGAGACCACCGTCCCTGAGCATTCAGGTGACCCAAAACTGTACCCCAGCCAGATAGGCTAGCATCTGTCGTCACAGTGGTCCAGAAGGACACCAGGAAGGGCTTGCCCTTCAGCAGATTGGAGAGGTTGCGCCACCACAACAGACTCTGTTCCACATGAAGAGGGAGGGACACAAACATCTTAAGGAGGTCTGGCTGACCCCTGCACACCTGGATCAAAAACCTCTGGAGTTCCCTGGTGTGAGCCATGGCAAACGGGACTGCTTCTATGGTGGGAATGAACTTCCCCAGTAGAGAGGACCACTTCTTGGCTGGAACTGGATCAGGAGCCAAAACAGTGGACATCCTGTGGGCCATCTGGTGAGCCACCTTGTCTGTGAGAAACACCATGCTCTGCTGAGTGTTGAAGAGAAGGCCCTGGAAGACCAGTCGCTGGGATGGGACAAGATCTGACTTGTCCATGTTGAGGATCCACCAGTGATGGGCAAGTGCATGAATGCAGTCCTAAACCTGCTGATGAAGGCGTTCCGGAGAAGGGTCTTATAGAAACAGGTCGTCCATGTATGGAGTGACTCTGATGCCGTTCCGATGGAGGACGGACACTAAGACTTCCAGGACACGATTGAAGACTTGAGGAGCTGTAGTCAGACCAAAGGGAAGAGCAGAAAACTGAAAATGCCCTTGGTCACATGCAAATCTGAGGTACCGCCAGCTCTCTGGATGAGTGGCGATGTGCAGGTACGCATCCTGAAGATCCAGAGAAGCAAGCAATTCCCCAGGGGACATGGTAGCAATCACCATCCTTAGAGACTCCTAGTGATAATGAGTCTTAAAATAAAAACTAAAAGAACCAGTGCACTCTTATTCATGTATATCTTAGTACACCCCAGCATTCAAAACACCCAAAACGATAACTGGTGGTGCTACAGGTACAATACAATAGAAAAAATATAGAAAAAGAAACCTGCAAAATTAGCACTCTTCCAATAATAGCGAGAAGGGGTATGAGGGTGCATCCCTAGGAAACTGTATAAAACATAACCTTTAATTCCATCATACATTAAAACATCCGTACGATAAGTAATGATGGATCCATATATCTCTATTGAGAACTATGCAATATCATGCAAATAATCTGATATTAAGATGAAATCTGTACCCTAACTGAAATGTTACCGGGGCACATTCCGGATTGCCATTAGAGACTATCTATTCGATCCTATGTGTTAATAATTCACATTGCATGTAAGAATATAAATATACAGAAGAGTACCCTCTATCCAAAAATATCTAGAGTCTGTACCCTAACTCAAATGTTACCGGGGCATAATCCGGATTGCCAAGGGTTACTAACTAAAGAAATGTATCTAATATTCTCAACCTCTGAAAGGCTAATGAAAAATTCCCAATGTAGATGCATAGAAGATATAAAAAAAATTATCGTATAGAGGAGAGAAGGTCTCCAATTCAACACACATGCAAAAAGGATAAAGATTCCTTATTGCAAAACGCAAAAAAGTTATAAAAGCAAAAAACAATCTCTAAAATCAAGACTGACGCGCGTTTCGCATCAAAGCTTTATCAAAGTCAGTGCAAACAAAAGAAACCCGAACACCATTTTGCGGTCACTTTTAAATTAAACAAGGTTCCACCTCCAATTGGGCATTGGTCAGATAAATTCTGACGTTAAGTCTCAACGGTTAATGTCAGCATATCGTAAATAATACTATCTCAAAACTGTATCACCTTCTCATCCCCGCGACAAATAATCTACCGCATTACTCAGTGATCACTGCTAGATAGTTGCAAAGGGCCACGATCGATGTGTATTTGCTCAAAAAAATCATTCAATATAGATAATAAAGCCTACTGAAAAATTAACCACTGAAGCCTATCTGTGACAAAGAAATTCCAAAAAGTGGCAATAGATACATAAACGTGGGGCATACTGGAATGTCATAAAGAGATAATGGGAAACCCTTAAATCAGCCCAAGCATCATAATGTAATTAACCTTTGAATCTCCATAGGGATAAATTCGATCACATTAGCACAAAATAATCCGATGGATTACAGGATTAACCCAGGCTATCCTGCCGTCTATAAACAATAATATGAGACAGCTACGTACGTCAAGTACCTTTTCACACTCTTATATGTTATACTTAACGAACCCTTAAATCTCAATCTGCACACTTCTATCACTTTGACACAAAGCAATCAGATAGACCGCAGGATTGATATAAAACTATCCTGCCATCTATAAACATTAGTATAAGATAGCTATATACATCATGTACCTTATCATAATCCTGCATATTGTGCTCATTAACACAAACTGTTTCTCATAGGTGTAATATCAAGACACCATTAATATAGTCTGAACATTTATATGTACAACCCCAATTTTAGTATCAAATTTAGTCAATACAATTAAAGGTGTACTTGTAACAAAAAATCCTCATTGAGCCCATTTGGATACAATGTATTTAGTTCAAATATCCATCTGTTTTCACTTTGTAATAAAAGTCTATCTAGATCGCCACCTCTAATGCCAAGCTTAATTTGTTGCAAACCCCAAGCTCTCAAGACTTCTGGTTTGCTCTGATGAAACTGTAAAAAATGTTTAGCCACTGGAGGAACTATTTTATCAGTGATAGAGCTATCCTTACTGGCATTACGTATGCTATAAACATGTTCTCTTATTCTATGCGATAGTTTTCGTATTGTCTTCCCTATGTATCTATCGCATAGAATAAGAGAACATGTTTATAGCATACGTAATGCCAGTAAGGATAGCTCTATCACTGATAAAATAGTTCCTCCAGTGGCTAAACATTTTTTACAGTTTCATCAGAGCAAACCAGAAGTCTTGAGAGCTTGGGGTTTGCAACAAATTAAGCTTGGCATTAGAGGTGGCGATCTAGATAGACTTTTATTACAAAGTGAAAACAGATGGATATTTGAACTAAATACATTGTATCCTAATGGGCTCAATGAGGATTTTTTGTTACAAGTACACCTTTAATTGTATTGACTAAATTTGATACTAAAATTGGGGTTGTACATATAAATGTTCAGACTATATTAATGGTGTCTTGATATTACATCTATGAGAAACAGTTTGTGTTAATGAGCACAATATGCAGGATTATGATAAGGTACATGATGTATATAGCTATCTTATACTAATGTTTATAGATGGCAGGATAGTTTTATATCAATCCTGCGGTCTATCTGATTGCTTTGTGTCAAAGTGATAGAATTGCGCAGATTGAGATTTAAGGGTTCGTTAAGTATAACATATAAGAGTGTGATAAGGTACTTGACGTACGTAGCTGTCTTATATTATTGTTTATAGACGGCAGGATAGCCTGGGTTAATCCTGTAATCCATCGGATTATTTTGTGCTAATGTGATCGAATTTATTCCGATGGAGATTCAAAGGTTAATTACATTATGATGCTTGGGCTGATTTAAGGGTTTCCCATTTTCTCTTTATGACATTCCAGTATGCCCCACGTTTATGTATCTATTGCCACTGTTTGGAATTTCTTTGTCACAGATAGGCTTCAGTGGTTAATTTTTCAGTAGGCTTTATTATCTATATTGAATGATTTTTTTGAGCAAATACACATCGATCGTGGCCCTTTGCAACTATCTAGCAGTGATCACTGAGTAATGCGGTAGATTATTTGTCACAGGGATGAGAAGGTGATACAGTTTTGAGATAGTATTATTTACGATATGCTGACATTAACCGTTGAGACTTAACGTCAGAATTTATCTGACCAATGCCCAATTGGAGGTGGAACCTTGTTTAATTTAAAAGTGACCGCAAAATGGTGTTCGGGTTTCTTTTGTTTGCACTGACTTTGATAAAGCTTTGATGCGAAACGCGCGTCAGTCTTGATTTTAGAGATTGTTTTTTGCGTTTTGCAATAAGGAATCTTTATCCTTTTTGCATGTGTGTTGAATTGGAGACCTTCTCTCCTCTATACGATAATTTTTTTTATATCTTCTATGCATCTACATTGGGAATTTTTCATTAGCCTTTCAGAGGTTGAGAATATTAGATACATTTCTTTAGTTAGTAACCCTTGGCAATCCGGATTATGCCCCGGTAACATTTGAGTTAGGGTACAGACTCTAGATATTTTTGGATAGAGGGTACTCTTCTGTATATTTATATTCTTACATGCAATGTGAATTATTAACACATAGGATCGAATAGATAGTCTCTAATGGCAATCCGGAATGTGCCCCGGTAACATTTCAGTTAGGGTACAGATTTCATCTTAATATCAGATTATTTGCATGATATTGCATAGTTCTCAATAGAGATATATGGATCCATCATTACTTATCGTACGGATGTTTTAATGTATGATGGAATTAAAGGTTATGTTTTATACAGTTTCCTACGGATGCACCCTCATACCCCTTCTCGATATTATTGGAAGAGTGCTAGTTTTGCAGGTTTCTTTTTCTATATTTTTTCTCTGATAATGAGTCTTAACCACAAAGGAATTGAGATCCTTCAGGTCCAAAATTGGATGACAGCCATCGTGCTTCTTGGAAACCACAAACAGGTTTTAGTAAAAACTCAAACCCGTCCTGAACGGGAACTGGGTCCAGAACCTCCTTGTCCAGAAGGGCCTGGATGGCGCAGTTGAACAGACGGCGTTTCTCTACGCCCTGAGGAGTGTGAGAAGGGAAAAAACGGAATGGAGGAAGAGAGACGAAAGGGATCCTTTACACTTCCACCACCACCTGTAAAACCCACGGGTCCGCCACTGAATCCTCCCAGAGGCTGTGGTAGTGACGCAGACGGCCACCCACAACAGAGTGGGGACCTGGGTTAGGCGAGTCATGCCAAAGGAGGCTTGGAAGCCTTGGGCTTGGAGGAAACCTTGGGCTTCCATTGCTGTTTGGGCTTGGAGGAGGCAAGCGGAGCTGAGGGAACTGCCTGATTCGCCGGACGTGTCTCAGTCAGGAAGGAATGAAAAAGCTGATTCCACTTGATGGGTGTCTTCTTCCTGGAAACCATAGGCAGGAGGGTACTCTTGCCTCCTGTGGCCTCACTAATCAGATCCTTAAGTTCTGGCCCAAACAGAGAAGTGCCCTGAAAGGGCAAGGAGAACAATGCTTTCTAAGAAGCAGTGTCAGCAGACCAGATCTTGAGCCAAAGAGTTCGTCTGGCAACCACAGACATGGTGGAAACCCTTGCCACCAAACAGATGGCATGAAACAAAGCAGCAGATACATAGTTCTGGGCTTCAGAAATGTTGGCAAGTAGCCGCAACATATCAGAAGTAGGTGCTCCTTGATGAACAGCAAGTGTGAGCTGTTCAGTTCAAACCGCAATGGCCCTATTCACCCAGGCTGCAGCACACGCTGGGTGTAGGGAAGTACCAGTGGTGGCAAAAATGGACTTGGGGGAGGCCTCAAGTTTCTTGTTAGTCCAGTCTTTAAGAGCGGGAGCATCAGCAACTGGCAAAGCAGTGGACTTAGCCTAGAAACAGGGGCATTCACCAGCTTGGCAAACTTCTTGGAGACAGAAGGTTTTCTGTCCGGAGACTTCCACTCATCACACTAAACGGTCAAGAGTGGGGTTAGGTAGAAAACAAGTATGGGGCCTTTTAAGCACCTGAAACGCATCAAAGGGGTCTAAAGAAACCTCTTCAACCAAGGGAATGTTTAGGGTGCTTAAAACGGCCCTGATCAGGACCTCAGCCGATGGATCAGGATCCACCTCAAAAGGGTCCCCAAAGAACTGAGGGGAGATCACTGCAGAATATTCCTCATCGTCAGAATCCACCAACAGTAACTCTTCAGAGGAATCTGATACATCAGGTACTACCTGCGGTTTCAGCAGGGAAGATCTGACAGAAGTAGGGATCTGCCAGGAGTGGAAGACCCCCTGTAACTGGGATGGAAAGAGTTGTAATTTAGACCGGAGGTCTCTAGTAGCAACCTTAAACTCTTGCATCCAAACTGGCTCTAATACATGGCTGGAGATCCCTGGGGGAGACTCAGGGACGGCAGAACATGCTGTCACGTCTGGAGCCGTTCTGCCGCTCGATCAAGGCTTACCTTTTTGCTCCGTCGGGCCGCTGCATCATGCCTAGCAACGGGTCAGCTGACTCCTCATTGCTAGGCACGCCGCTTCGTCTCTTCTGGTTATCGGCTTCAAAGTGAGGCTGCTCCCGGTTTCGGACACGTTAGTATAGCATCCTTTGTTCTGGCAGCTTGTGTTAGTAGCCAGTATTTCTGCCTGATTCCAGTGTATGACCCAGCCCAGTGTTTCCTGACTCCTGTGTATGACCCAGCCTGTTTATGATTACTTTTTTGCCTCAGCCCAACATTGATTGATTCAAGTGTATGACCCAGCCTGTCTTCTGCCTCAGCCCAGTATTGCCTGACTCCTGTGTATGACCCGGCCAGTCTGTTACCTTCCTTCTGTCTCAGCCTTGTACTCCTTGGATCTCCTGTTTCTGCCAGTTTCAGCGAGTACCCAGTTTGTTTCCTGCTGGAGTTTGTTTTTCCCTGGGGATCGGGTAGTATAGTTTGTCTATTAGGGGTTATCGCAAATCTAGCTTCACGGCTAGCATCTTTATACGGCTAAGCTGCAGCACAACTTCTTATAGACAACCACAGTACCCTAGCATCGCACCCCAGCTTGTTGCTCTCCGGTTTCTTGTTGGAGGAGTCTGACCTTCATCCTTCATTTCTTCTCAGGGTACTCCCTTCAGCATAGTCCATCTAAGTGACACATGCTGGGCATAAATGGTCTGAGAATTCTCTAGGTAACCCTGATTGACATGAGGAGCAATGTGCAATGGGGGATGCAGAGATCACAGCGTCCTTAGTCTTAGGCCTAGCCCCAAAGCTCCAACGGATTAAACATTCTCAGTGTCAAAACGTCCAAGTATAAGGTATCACCCAAATACAGTGTGTATGATTAAAAGTTCACCCTAGAAATCGCTAAAATACACTTATCTGGCAGGCGAAGGGTTAATCTGCACGGGAGAGGAGTGTCCAAGCCCTGCGTAGGATACTCGTTCAGGGAAACCACAAAATGGCTGCTGCGACGGGAGCCAATCAGGAATGAGCGCGCAAAGCAAGCACTCATGGGAAATGTAGTTTTCCCAGAAAAAGTACCCCAACAGTGCCTGAAGCCCCCTGAGCTCCCCAATACACACCAAACATTGACCAGATAACAGAGCAAGGGCAGACAATTAAAATGAGCCATCTCTGAAGTAATGCACCAGACATTACTAAAACATTTCACTAGACGCAATAAACACTGAACCCAATAGGGAAACAGAAGGGTTAAGTTACCACAGAAACTTGCTCCAAAACACCCAATAGACATACAGATAAACCCAATGAGTGCAGGAGTGTTCAATAAGAACTCCAAAGGAAAAACCCCTGTGCGGAGGGGCAACGTGCGACATGTGGACCTCAGCACTCAAAGGGTTGCTCACCTTTCCTGCAGATCTTCTGTCTTCAGATTACCATGTATCAAGAAGAAGCCTCAGTGAGCAACACCTGAGGAAAGAACTTGTCACCAAGATTTTCCCCTCAGGGCTTAAGGTCCACCAAAGCACCTGGAAACTGAGCTAGCCACATCTAAGGGCATTGTCACTGATGGTAATCCACCTAATGGTGGTATTCCATATCTAACATAAAAATAAAAAATTAGCAAAAACTATAGCAGAACTGTTTTCTTGCCTGTATTTTCATCCAAGGAACAAATCTTACTGGAGCTGATTGGCTAGCTGCAGCCAAGGAGGGAAGGCTGGCTCCACCCCTGCATTCACTTCTAGAATTGTTCCTGCATACTTAAAGGGGTGGATCACTTACCCAAAGTTACTAGTAACCTATATCGGACAACATAAAATTTTACTTCTCTGAACAAATGAGGTGCATTTTGGCGTATAATTTTGTATAAAAGTTATTTTCAGTTATTCTCCCTCCATCCCTTGCTCTCAATATAAAAAGCTCAACAAAATCACTCTGAAAACTTTGCTATCCCAATGAAATCCATACAACAAATTTGAAGGTGCATTAATGCACTATTGAACCAAGGCTGAAGCAGGTTCCATTACCCCGATATATACTTCTAGTATTAAACATATGTTGAAAAGTAAAAAAAAAAAAGTGGTGCAATAATGGGTCGAACTTACTGCACCAAAAGGAAGAAACTGAATTTCCCATGGATTTAAATGGGTCGTTGTAAAGGGCCGTAGACCGTTACTTGGGATGTTGTGTGGAACGTATGGATATCCAACACTACTTAAAAGACTGAATTCACCCTACCAGCAGAACTGTAAGAAGCCGCCATGATTTTAAATGTCGGCTGGCTCCCGATTGGCTGATCAGAGTTAAAGGGCCGCCATCGACTTAACATGGAGAAAAGTAGGCCCCTCTCTGACTGGCCACAAGTTTAAAAGGACTGGACTATGGGCTTGCTGGATTGTTGAAAGCCTGTAATACATCCGACAGCCAGCGGGTGTCTTTGTCAGAAAGACTCGACATCATGTTGAGCATTATGTTTCTTGGGAAGTAGGCAGCTACCTGATTGGCCAAAGCCCTGGGTGACAAGTTTAAAGGTCTCCCATAGAGTTAACATTGGGGAAAGTAGGCGGCCCAGGGATTGGTCAATTAGCTGCCCGCCCAACAGTACTGGTAGGCTAAGATGGTTATGACACTCTTGACCAGGATTGGTCAGCCATTTCCAGGCTTCTGATAGGCCAGGGGTTGAAGCGGAATAATCAAACAAACTAAAAAGATGCTTCAACCCCCTGGCCATTGTGTAAAATGTGTATTCGAGCCCCTCAGCCTTTTATCCCAGTGTTTACACCTCATCAGTCCCTTTGTCTAAATAATGTGATCATGTCTGGACCTTTGTATTATGTATGCACCCTTTGTCATTGTCTTTTGTATGCTTTGTTAGGTATTAAGTTGTGATGTGATTAACGTTGTATAAAAGAGCTGAAATTTGCCAAATAAAGTGTGTTAATCTGGAACTTCATCTATGTCCTGTCTCTTTGTCGCTGGGAGGTATCAAGAGTCTCTTTTTGACCCCCATCCTAGGAGAATGACCGGCGAGCCTACCTGCTTGTAGTCCACCTCATGAGAGAAAAACCCGGCACGACGGCCTAAGTCCATGCGCGGACTTAGGTATCCGTTACAGTCGTATAACCCTTTGAATGCTAAAGAGGTCTATAATGCATTACTAAGCATTCAAATGGGCTTCCAAGCCCTCATTAACCCCTTAACGACCTCTCACACTTTTTTCACCCGCAGTGAATTCTGGGATGGCAGAGCGACATTTAGGCACGCTGCCATTCCAGAATTCCATGATGTGCCAGAACCATCAAAGGTCCTTAACATCCAGACTGGTGTGACGGTCCTGGCACAACATGTGACTCTAAGGTGTTAAAGGGATAGTAATGTTTCATAATAAAAGCAGCTCTAATTAATCATCATAGTATTTGGGCCATGGAGAGTGTTATTTCAATACTGTCAGAGTTGTAGTTCAAGAGTAATTGAATGATAAAGTATCCCCCTCCTGCCCCTTTTACTGATATAACACTGCTCACCTCAGAGCAGTAGGGAGTGTCCAGGTAGATTGCAGAGAGGGACAATCTTCAATTAAGATAAGGGAAAAAGCTGAAAAACCTGTCAAGGGGGGCAGGGTTTTCATTGTTCTCACAGTAAGAATTTTGACCCTTGATATGAGCTGTCTGGTCTATGGACTGGATTCCACTGAGGAGTGGGGGCTTACACTAGGTAAAAGGGGCAGGAGGAGGAAACTTTATCATTCAATTACTCTTGAACTACAACTCTCACAGTCTTGAAATAACACTATCTATGGCTCAAATACTATGAAGATTAATTGGAGCTGTTTTTGTGAAATGTTACTATCCCTTTAAAGTCAAAGGAGATTTGGAGCAATTTCTAGTTGTCCTCTTTTTATGTTCCAATAAAGCTGTTTACATGAACAAGCCCTCTAACATGTTCACCATCCAGTCTGTATTTGAGAGTATGTAGAAAAAACAAGCATAATATATTAATACATCAGCAGAAACAAAGTTATTTTACGGAGAAAACAATTGATTATGTCTGTGCCCCAATGCACACTAATAAAGAGAGTTGGTGAAATTGTGGGGCAAACCAACTGCACCATAGAGGAAAAAAGGGGATTTTTGCATACATACTGATAAATCATTTTCTCTTAGCCAAGAGGAACAGGAGCCATGGGTTAAAGTCCCCTGCTCCATGATGGCAATGCACTTAACGCTTTGAGAGCACGAGGGCTCTGCAATGTATTTTGAAACCCTCTGGCACTCAAAGGGTTAAACAAAAAAAGGTCTTTGAGGCGGAGAGTCTCGCCCCAGCCCACTTTAGCCCTGCAGAGCATGCTCTGTTTTAATGTACTGCAAAACCAAAAGAAAAGAAGCAGAAGTTGAAAAAGAAAGGGAATTCGATGAACAAGAGGGGACCCCCTACCTGGAACTCAAACTAGTGGGTTTTTCTCCAGTAGGGAAGTCTTGTGTTCTACATGGACCATGACAAAAGGATTTGATCAGTAAGAACACAAATCTCCCTTTTTCTCTTATGCCCTTTGTGGAACACAAGAACCTTGGGGATATACCAAAGCATCCACCGATATTACCAGGGAAGGAAAGTAGAAAAAAACCCTCAAACAAAGCATTTGTAACAGAAATGAACTGGTACAACATAAACCTCAGATATTAACAGACACAAGTACACAAGAACAGGCACAAACAGGTTACTGGCCAAAATGATATCAAGAAGGAAACCTACACAGGAAAGTAGCCCGTAGGGCCTTCCATCCAAAACTGGCTTCAGCCGAAGCCAGCACATTAATACAGTAGAGCTTGCAAATAAATATAAAGAGAAAGCTATGAGTAAAAAGAATGGGGCATTCACTGAATGATAAAGTGATCTCCAAAGCTCTAAAAAGGTTAAACTACTTTTTTGTCCAACTTTTCTACATATACAGTTTTCAGTTAAGTTTGCAAATGTATTTCTAGCAGACTGTTCCATTTCAATATGACAAAGCAGAAAAAGAAAATAAAACAGTACCTTCAGAACATCTGTTGGGTTAGCAATGCAGGAAGAAACCACCCCAGACAGGATGCCACAAAACACATTGAGCACTAAAGTTTCATCTGGAACAGAGATAATCCACACTGTATTACACATGTAAAGGCAATATTCACTGCACTGATCAAAAATACTGTGGGTAAAGAAGCATCTTGAGTAACCCATTGTATGCCCAACACATTGCTTTGACACATTTGGTGCTCAAAGGGTTAAACAAAAGACTACTTGCCATACAGAATGTCAGATAGACTTACCCTATAAGGACTGTGTGCAATACCTGAAACAAACCAACTGCAACTCAAATTCCTATTAATTTAATGGGGGTTTCTACTCCTTGAATACTAGGTCTCCAAAGCATTGCTGTATAATGTGCTGGAAACCTCTGCAGCATTCAAGGGGTTACAAATGTCCAATAATTGGAAAGGTTTTATTTTTTCCTATGGTGCAGTTGGTTTGGTCCAAAGCCGTGCCACTTTCACTCATTGACTGCCACCCTAAATTTGGTGGCACCACAAAGGAAGGCATAAGAAGAGTAATAGAACTCAGTGTGATAGGTATACCATCCTAGGGGAAGAGGGCTTATTTATGCGATGTAATACTGCTATTCAAGACTAGTGTGTTTACGTCACATGTTTCACCATGTGACATCATGCACTTTGTCCACAGCCAACCAACATCTACATACTCCTCCTGGAGCCAGTGTTACAGTGAGGTTCAGGAGGAGAAACTTCAAAGATCTTTAATTAGAGACATGCAGTCCCAGCAGTTGAACTTGTGCAGTATAAACATACATTTTATTACTCTGGCCATGATTTTTTTTTTACATGACAAGTGGAGTTGAACTTCATAACCCCTGGGATGCTACAAAGGATGTAACATGTCTCTAGCGCATAAGGAATTAATGGGAAATAAGCACCGATTACGAAAATAGGATTTTCGTCTTACCTGTTAAATCCTTTTCACTTAGTCCATACAGGTTACTGGTACACTGGGAGGTGATCTGCCCCTTTAAGTAGGCAGGAACATTCTCTAAATGTATGCGGGGTTGGAGCCTCCCCTCCCTCTTAGGCTTCACCTCAGTCAGCACAAGCCAGAATGATTTGAGACACTAACACTGACCAGAGATAGAAGAGAAGAAGAAGACCCCTGTGAGCATGCCCCAAAGGACACCCACAGAATGCCACAGGAGAGCCAAGCATGGTCTCTTGACAGGGTGGGAGACCAGTAACCTGTATGGACTAAGTGAAAAGGATTTAACAGGTAAGACTAAAATCCTATTTTCACTGTCGTCCAATACAGGTTACTGGTACACTGGGATGTCCAAACATTGAGTTTCCCAGAGGCGGGAAGAAGGCAAGGACCAGGCGCAAGGCCCCCAGAGTCACCAAAACCTCTATGAACCAACCGGTCATAGATCCCAACAATCAGAAGTGTCAATGGACACCAACTAGGGGTAAGAACAGACCCCAAACAAAACACAGCACACTGAACCAGAGCCAACAGGGCTCAACAGTAAGGAAGCGCTGAGAACCTCAGAAGAAGAAGATCCTAGACAGGCAAAACTGCCTCCAGGACCTTCCTCCCAAAGCTGGCATCAGCCGAGGCCAGCACATCCACACAGTAGTGCTTCGAAAATGTGTGCACAGAAGACCAAGTGGCCGCCCGGCACAGCTGATCAGCAGACGCTTGATTTTTATAGGCCCAAGAGGCCCCAATTGATCTGGTAGAATGAGCAGTGACCCGAAAGGGCACATGCCTATTCCGCAATTCGTAAGCCTTACGAATAGTAGCTTTTATCCAAGATGCAATGGTCACCTTGGATGCCGGTCTCCCTGCCCTAGGCCCCTCAGGAATGACAAACAGAGAGTCAGACTTCCTGATAGACTCAGTGCGATGAACATAAAATTTGAGAACAACGCACTACATCCAACAAATGAAGATCCCTCTCCTTGTCAGAGGAAGGGTTAGGGCAGAAAGAGGGCACCACAATCTCCTGATTGATGTGAAATTCGGAGACAACCTTAGGTAAAAACTCCTTGGAAGTGCGAAGCACAGCCTTATCCTTATGGAACACCAGATAAGGTGGTTTACAAAACAAGGCTTGTAATTCTGCCACCCGGCGAACTGATACAATAGCCAAAAGGCGCAAAGGAATAGTAGCCAAGGACTCAAAGGGGTGTCGTTGGAGAACCCCCAAAACTAGATTGAGATCCCACTGAGGAGCCGGACTCCTGAAAGCGGGACGAACATGAGCCACACCTTGGAAGAAAACTTTGACGTTAGGAATAACGGCAATGCGCTCCTGGAAAAAGACAGAGAGCGCTGAAGTCTGAACCTTGACAGAACTCAGACTGAGTCCCTTATCAACATCGTCCTGTAAAAAGGTCAGGACAGTAGGAATATGAAAGTCGTGGGATAGATCCCTATCAGCACACCATGCTACAAAGGTCACCAGACTCGGTGATAGATCCTAGAAGACACAGGTTTACGAGCACGTAGCATCGTAGACACCACAGCAGGGGAAAAACCCTTTTTCTTCAAAATTGAGGATTCAACCTCCAAGCCATCAAATGAAGACTATGAACATCCTCCTTCCACAGATAGCCTTGAAGCAGAAGATCTGGACGAGAGGGAAGCGGAAAGGGCTCCGCCACAGATATTGCCATCAGATCCGGATACCAGGACTGACGAGGCCAATTCGGAGCGATTAGGATAACTGGACAACGCTCCACCTTCAGCTTCTGGATGACTCTCATCAACAGTGGAAGAGGAGGGAAGATGTAAGCTAGGGAGAATTCCCAAGGAATTGACAAGGCGTCCACTGCCAGGGCCAGTGGATCCCTCCACCGAGAGCAGAACACTGAAACCTTCCTGTTATGTCTGGTTGCCATCAGATCCACCACAGGAACCCCCCACATCTGAGTGAGAAGGTGAAACACCTCTGGATGAAGAGCCCACTCTCCGCTGTCGACAGTGTGACGCCTGAGAAAGTCTGCCATGACGTTGTCTACGCCTGGAATGTGAACCGCTGAAATGACGGGAACATGAGCTTCCGCCCAAGACAAAATGGCCTTGACCTCTAACCAGGCGGCGAGACTTCTTGTTCCACCTTGCTTGTTGATGTAAGCCACTGCGGTGGAGTTGTCGGACTCTACGCTGACTGGACAACCCTCCAGTTGAGATTCCCAATGTCTTAGGGCAAGGAAGATCGCACGCAGTTCCAGAATGTTGATGGAGAGGAGAGATTCCTCCAATCCCCACTTCCCCTGGGCACTGAAGCGACCCAACACCGCCCCCATCTCAGGAGGCTGGCATCCGTCGTGACCGTGGTCCAATAAGGGATCTGGAAGGATCTCCCTTTCAGGAGATGAGAAAGATCCAACCACCATTCCAAGCTCAACTCGACATGAGGAGGAAGAGAGACAGACAGCTGCAGATGGTCTGGACGATTCCTGCACGTCTGGATCACAAACCTTTGAAGTTCCCTGGTGTGTGCCATAGCGAACGGCACCGCCTCTATCGTGTAAATGAATTTCCCCACCAGAGAAGTCAATTTCGGGACTGGAATCCGCTTGAGAGCCAGAATCTTTCTGCCGGGGAGGTGGCTCATCAGATTTCTCTCCGGGTAGCAAACACCATGCACCGCTGGGTGTCGAACAGGAGACCCAGGAAGATTATCTGCTGAGATGGGACCAAGTCTGACTTGTCCAGATTCACAATCCATCCATGGCGAGTGAGTATCTGAATGCAAGCCTGAACCTGCTGGTGAAGGATCTCCGCTGATGTAGCTTTCAAGAGTAAATCGTCCATGTATGGAGTCACTCTGATGCCATCCCGATGGATTACCGCTATCAATGCTCCCAAGACTCGCTGAAAAACCTGTGGAGCTGTCGTCAGCCCATAGGGAAGAGCCGAAAACTGAAAATGACCTCTGTGGCAGGCAAACCTGAGATACCGCCTGCTCTCCAGATGGATAGGGATGTGCAGATATGCATCCTGAAGATCCAGGGAAGCAAGGAATTCCCCCGGAGACATAGCAGCTATCACAGTGCGCAGAGATTCCTGTCGATAGTGGGTACTCACAACAAAGGAGTTGAGATCTTTGAGGTCCAAAATAGGACGAGCTCCACCGTCCTTTTTAGCCACAATGAACAGGTTGGAATAAAATCCTGAACCTGTGTCTTCTTGAGAAACTGGTTCCAGGACTTCTTTGTCCAAAAGATCCTGAATAGAGTCGTCGAATAGACGCCTTTTTGTGGGGTCCTGAGAAGGACGAGTAAAATGGAAGCGAAAGGGAGGAAGGGAAAAGAAAGGGATCCTGTATCCCTCTGACACCACCTGAAGAACCCAAGGGTCCGCCACTGAAACCTCCCAAACCCGGCGAAAGAGGTGAAGCCGCCCACCTACAGCCGGATGCGGACCCGGGTTCGCCGAGTCACGCCGAAGCAGCCTTGGAAGCCTTGGCCTTGGGGGCAACTTTGGGCTTCCAGGACTGTTTGGGCTTGGAGGAGGCACGCTGAGCAGGCGGAACCGCCTGGGACGTGGGGCGTGTCTCAGTTTGGAAGGAACGAAAGGACCGATAGTGTTTAGCTGGGAATTTCTTCTTAAAGACTGGGGGTAGAAGAGTACTTTTACCTCCAGTAGCCTCGCTAATCAATTCCTTTAGCTCGGATCCAAACAGGGAAGTCCCTTGGAAGGCCAAAAAAAGCAAAACTTTCTTGGAAGCGGTGTCCGCAGACCAAATTTTTAGCCAAAGAGCGCGTCTAGCCACCACAGAAGAAGTGGAGGCCCTCGACATCATGCGAACTGCGTCAAAAGCGGCGTCAGAAACATAATTCTGAGCTTCAGAAATATTAGCAAGGAGTTGCAGCTGCTCTGACACTGGCGTATCTTGGCGGACCGCTACAGTAAGCTGTTCAGTCCAGACCGCAATGGCCCGGTTAACCCACGCCACAGCGAAAGTTGGACGCACGGCCGTACCAATAGAGGCAAAAATAGACTTAAGACAAGTCTCTAACTTTTTGTCAGTCCAATCCTGTAAAGCAGAAGCATCAGATACAGCCAGAGCAGTGGATTTAGACAACCTAGAAACCAGAGCATCCACCTTAGGAGGATGAACCCATTTAGCCAATTCAGTCTCAGGAAAAGGATAAAGTTTGGCAAACTTTTTTGAGACTGAAGAGGACTTATCAGGATTTTTCCACGCATCAGAAACTAAGCGTTCAAGAGTAGGATTAGTAGGAAAACAGGTAACAGCCTTTGAAGGTTTCTGAAACACGTCCGTTGGGTCAAGAGTAGATTCCTGACACAAGGGAAGATTGTGGGTGGTCAAAACAGCCCTGATCAAACCCTCAGCAGAGAGTTCAGGATCACATTCAAAAGGGTCCCCAACCGATCTGGTAGACTCAATAACTGTACCATCCTCAACATCAGAATCCTGCAACAATTCTTCCTCAGAAGAATCAGAGACATCAGGAGCTCACTGTGGCTTGGGCAGGGAGGTCCTGACAGTGGAGGGGGTCTGCCATACTTGAAGAGCCCCCTCAAGCTGAGAGGGAAAGAGCTGAAGAGTGGATCTGAGATCCCTAGTTGCAGCCTTGAACTCTTTCACCCATGTTGGCTCAATAATCTGACAGGAAGGCCCTGGGTTGCTGCCATGACCTTCTGCACAAGTTGGGCATAAATGACCAGAAAATTCTCTAGGTAGCCCTGAGTGACAGGAGGAGCAAAACGCAATGGGGGAAACAGATACCCCAGCCTCCTTTGTCTTTGGTCTAGTCCCAGGCTCAAGTGGAGCAGACATGCTCACAGCGTCAGATATACCCCACAGAAGAGATCACCCAGTTAAAGTGTGAAAGATTAAATATTCACCCCAGAAACATTTAAAACTAAACTTATCTGGCAAGCGAAGGGTTAATCAGCAGAGGAGAGGGAGAAGGTCCGGTCCCTGCGTAGTATACTCGATGAGAAGAACTCACAAAACGGCTGCCGCAACAGGAGCCAATCAGAAAAAGGGTGCGAACCGAGAGCTCATGGGAAGCGTAGTTTTTCTCACCAAGTACCCCAAAACAGTGCCCGAAGCCCCCTGAGTCCCCCAACACACTCAAACGTACAACCGGATGATAGAGCAAGGGAAGACAAATAAAATGAGCCGTCTCTGAAGTTGCTATGTGAAGCGGTTCCAGAGATACGTCCCACACAGTGTAAGCCCATAGGGAGTAAAGGAGCAATGGCGTCTATGCGAGAAAAGCTGGCTTAAAGGCGCGGAACATTATTTCTAATAACATTTTCTCTTAAAGTAAAAGTTCCATAATACATAGCAAACACATGTTCCAGGTAAGCAAACATTACCCAGCCAAGGCAAAAGTTGAAAATGCCCATAAAATTGGAAAACCCAGCAGACAAAAAGGGTTAAATCCCACATAAACTGCTCCAAAACTCAGACATACACACATACATTGCATTTGCAAGATATAGAAAAACACCCAATGAGTGCTGGAGTGCACAATGAGGACTCCCAAGAACAAGCCCAATGAAGGGACACTGAGGGACAAGTGGACCTTCGGCACTCAAAGGGTGGCTCACCTTTTCTGCAGGACTTCTGTCTTCAGATTACCAAGAGAAGTAAAGAATTACCACAGAGGATAATCCCCAGGGAAGTACTTGAAATCAAGTTGTTCCCTCATCAGGGCAAAAGGTCCACCAGAAGTACCCTGGAAGCTGTGCTATCCACTTTAAAGAGAGCATTTGACAGCCTTGGTAACCCGCCTAATGGTGGTATTCCATATTTGTAAAAATAACAAAGAAACTAAAATTTGAAGAGAGCTGTTCTCCGCCTGGTGTGAACACACCGAGGAACAAATCATTCTGGCTTGTGCTGACTGAGGTGCAGCCTAAGAGGGAGGGGAGGCTCCACCCCTGCATACATTTAGAGAATGTTCCTGCCTACTTAAAGGGGCGGATCACCTCCCAGTGTACCAGTAACCTGTATTGGACGACAGTGAAATATATATTTATTTAGAAAATGTATATATACATTATATATACACACATACATACACAACAAACACACACAGTACTGTGCAAAAGTTTTAAGCAGGTGAGAAAAAATGCTGTAAAGTAAGACTGCTTTCAAAAATCGACATGTTAATAGTTTATGTTTATCAAAATAAAAAAATTTTAATTAAATCAATATTTGGTGTGAACACCCTTTGCCTTCAAAACAGCATCAATTCTTCTGGGTACACTTGCACAAAGTCAGGGATTTTGTAGGCATATAGTCAGGTGTATGATTAAACAATTATACCAAACAGGTGCTAATGATCATCAATTTAATATGTAGTTTGAAACACAATCATTAACTGAAGCAGCTGTGTAGGAAGAATAAAACTGGGTGAGGAACAGCCAAACACAGCTAACAAGGTGAAGTTTCTCAAGATAGTTTAATGTCAAAATCATACACCACAGCAAGACTTAGCACAGCAACAAGACACAATGTATTTATACTGCCTCAGCAAGGTCTTTCCCATGCAGAAATTTCAAGGTAGACAAGGGGTTTCCAGATGTGCTGTGCAAGAGCTTTTGAAGAAGTGCAAAGAAACAGGCAACGTTGAGGACCACAGACTAGTGATGAGCGAGCGTGCTCGGCCGATGCTCGGATCGGCTCGAGCATCGCTCTGCTCGGCACATGGCGGTACTCGTCGAGTACCGCCATGTGCTCTCCCGCCATGTTCGGGTGGCGGGGATCTGTGCCGGAAGAGGCACAGATCCGAAGACGCTCCGCTGGACCACCAGGGACTGGAGGTACGGGGGCATTGCGGAGAAGAAGGGGGCATTGCGGAGATGAAGGGGGACATTGTGGAAGAGGGGCATAGACTCTATGCCCCTCTTCCACAATGTCCCCCTTCATCTCCGCTATGCCCGTCTTCCACAATGTCCCCCTTCATCTCCGCTATGCCCCTCTTCCACAATGTGCCCCTTCATCTCCGCTATGCCCCTCTTCCACAATGTCCCCCTTCATCTCCTCTATGGCATAGAGGAGATGAAGGGGGACATTGTGGAAGAGGGGCATAGCGGAGATGAAGGGGCACATTGTGGAAGAGGGGCATAGCGGAGATGAAGGGGCACATTGTGGAAGAGGGGCATAGCGGAGATGAAGGGGGACATTGCGGAGATGAAGGGGGCATTCGGAGATGAAGGGGGCATAGCGGAGATGAAGGGGGCATAGCGGAGATGAAGGGGGCATTGACCAGGCACCCTCCCCTCATCAGAGCAGGGGGTGCCTGGTGTCGCCCCATTCATTTCAATGGGGCTCGGGTGCTCGGCCGAGCACTCGAGCCTCAGGGGGTGCTCGGTCAGAGCACCCGAGCATCGGGGTGCTCGCTCAACACTACCACAGACGCATCGTTCGGCCAAGGAAACTTGGCGCAGCAGATGAAAGACATGTCATGCTTACTTTGCTTTGAAATCAGAAAATGTCCAGCAGTGCCATCAGCTCAGAATTGGCAGAAAACAGTGGGACTCTGGTACACCCATCTACTGTACGGAGAAATCTGGTCAGAAGTGTTCTTCATGGAAGAGTTGTGGCCTAAAAGCCATACCTCTGATATGGAAACAAGGCCAAGCAACTCAACTATGCTGAGAAGTACAGGCAGATACTATCCATCATGCAATACTATCATGGAGGCATCTGATTTATTCTGCAGCATGACAACAACCCCAAACATACAGCCAAAGTCATTAAGAATTATCTTAAGCGTAAAGAAGAACAAGGAGTATGGTATGGCCCCCACCGAGCCCTGATCTCAGCATCATGAAGTCTGTCTGGGATTACATGAAGAGAGAGAAGCAACTGAGGTTGCCTATATCCACAGAAGAACTGTGGTTAGTTCTCCAAGATGTTTGGAACAACCTACTTACAGAGTTCCTTAAAAAACTGCGTGCAAGTGTACCTAGAAGAATTGATGCCATTTTGAAGGCAAAGGGTGGTCACACCAAATATTGATTTGATTTAGATTTTTTTTCTGTTCACTCACTATGCATTTTGTTAATTGATAAAAAAAGGAGAAATTTTTCTTACTGATATTTCCTTTTCTTCTGTGTTCCTTCATGGCGGTAGAGACTAATGGGGATTATATCAGTGCCCCTCAGCTGGTATAGGACCAAACGAAAAATATAAAAAGGAAGCCTCCTGCTTCCTCCAGAAGTCATCTATTGTCATAGTTGAAAAAAATAACATAGAAAAGGTTAATGGGCAGGGAGTGCCATGAAGGGACACAGAAGAAAAGGAAATATCGGTAAGAAAAATTTCTCCCTTTCTTCTGTGTCCCTATCCATGGCGATAGAGACTAATGGGACATATCAAAGCAGCAAAACACATGGGTGGGAATAAAATAAGGTGTCCTTTGAAGAACAACAAGGAAATGCATAAATATACATATAACCATGTGCCTGCCCTTTCACATGATTATGATAAAAACAGAACATAAGAGAGGAAAGGCTTAAAGGAAGGTCTTACTGATCCTGAGTGGACTGCCTCCTCCCAAATTTTGCCTCTGAAGAGGCATGTATATCAATTTTATAATGTCTAATGAATGTAGATACTGATGACCAAGTAGCAGCTCTGCAAATTTCCTCTGGAGATGCAGAGGCTCTTGATGCGTAGGAAGTAGCACCCGCCCTGGCAGAATGAGATTTGAGTATTTTCGAAGGATCTTTTCCTGCTTCCAGGTAGGCCATCCTATGCACTGGGTTATCCATCTTGCCAAAGATGATTTTGAGGCTGGTGAGCCTTTGGATTTACCCTGAAAATGCACGACCAAGGAGTTCCTAAAATCCTGGGTTCTACTGAGACAGATTGAGACATATCTTACTAGATCCAGCTTGTGAAGTTTCTGCTCCTGGTCTCCCTTAGGATTTGGACATAAGGATGGCAGAATGATGTCCTGATTAAGATGAAAATCAGATACCACCTTAGATCTAAAGGTGGGCTTGGTTCTTAATACTATCTTATCTTGGTGGAAAACTGTATAGGGTGGTTTAGCTGAAAGCGCCTGAATCTCTGATACTCTTCTGGCAGAAGTTATCACAGTTCGAAAAGCTGTCTTTAAGATCAACATTTTCAAAGGGATATCTTCCAGTGGTTCAAACCTGCGGGCTGAGGATAAATGATCCAGCACCATGTTCAGGTCCCAGCGAGGAATAACTTCTAATCCTAGGTATAACCTTGGTTATAGCTTTTAGATATCTTTTGACCAAATACTCTTCTGCAAATTGTCTAGCCAATAATGCTGATACTGCTGAAAGATGCACATTTAGAGAAGATGGAAGAAATCCCTTTTCAAATCCTTGTTGTAGAAAACTCAAAATGTGAGTGGTCCTGATGGATGATCTTTCTATGCTTTGTGTTTTGCACCATTCTGAGAAAGTTTTCCATACTCTGAAGTATATTTTTGAGGTGGAAGACTTTCTGCCTGAAATAATTGTAGTTATAACAGAGTCTGACAGGCCTCTTGATCTTAAAGAATTCCTTTCAGTCTCTAGGCCATCAACTTCAAAAAAGCTGGATTCTGTTGTAGAACTGGGCCCTGGTGGAGGAGGTCTGGCCTGATTGGGAGGGACCATGGATTCTCTATGGCTAGGTTGATCAGCTCTGAGAACCATATTCCTCTGGGCCATTCCGGGGTGATCATGATGATATTCACTTTCTCCTGCCTGATTTTCCTTAACACCCTCTGGATCATGGGTACTGGAGAAATATAAATGCTAGGGGAAAGTTCCATGATTGTGTCATGGCATCTATCCCCTGGGCTCTTGGGTGTTTTGTCCTGCCATTAGGTCTATGACTGGCCTCCCCCATCTCCTGATGATTTGATTGCAGACACCCTTGTTGAGTGACCACTCCCCTGGGTCCACTCTGTTTCGGCTTAGATAGTCTGTCTGGACTATGTGAATGGCTGAGATTGATACTAAATTTTTCTCTGCCCACTTCAGTATTTTTTCTGCCTCCTGATTTAGGGCTTTGCTTTTTGTTCCTCCCTGGTTTTTTATGTAGAGCACTGCTACCATGCTGTCGGATATGACTTGCACTGGGTGGTTCCATATAAACTTTATCAGGCCCCTGAGAGAGAGGTATATCGCTCTGAGTTCCAGGATGTTTGTGTGTAGGCTCTTTTCCCTTTTGAGACCATATTCCCTGTAGGGAGATGCTGTTACAGCATCCCCCACATCCTATCAGACTTGCATCTGTTGAGACCTTCTGCCAGTGGAGATCCTGAAGGGGAGTTCCTTTTTGCAGATTTCTCGAATTTGTCCACCATTTCAATTCCGACTTCACACGAGAGGTAAGGTGTATTTTCTGAGAGGTGTTGACTGGATTTCTGTTCCAGTATGATAGAAACAGGTTTTGCAGAGGTCTCATGTGAATCCTGGCCCATGGCACAATGTGGACTGAGTAGTTCATTACTCCTCATATCCTTATGTATTTGTGGACTGTGTGATTCTGATGTCTTCTGAATCTATTGATGCAGTTGATTATACCCTTCCGTCTGCTGGAGGAAAGTGATACCGTGCTTTTGCTGGTGTCGAAGGTCATGCCCAGGAAGTCTAGGCAATGGAGGGATTCAATTGGCTTTTCTGATAATTCACTAACCATCCCAATTCCTCCAGATGTTGCAGGGTTGTCAAGGTATTGTATATTGACTTGGTCTTTGATTCTAACACAATGAGGAGATCGTCCAGTTGGGCAGAATGGTTATCCCCTTCCTTCTCAGGGGTTCTAGTGCAGCTGCTAGTATTTTTGAAAAAAACCCTCAGGGCCGATGACAGCCCAAACAGAAGCACTCTGACCTGCCAAAGTTGTTCCAAGAAGCAGAACCTCAGGAACCTGCAATGACATTGAGCTATCTTGATGTGGTAGTATGCATCTTTTAGATCCACTGTTGTGAGGACAGTTGTTGGGCGGACCACCTGGATCACTGATAAAACGGTCTCCATTTTGAAGTGTTTCGATTTTATGGCCAGATTCAGGGATTTTAAGACCAGGATTGTTCTGAAGCCTCCTGTCGTCTTGGGCACTGTGAAGATTACTGAATAGAAGCCATCCCTCTTTTGAAGTGGTACTGGCTCTATCACTCTGCTGAAGGCAAGTTCTTGTATGTAGTCCTTCAACTCCCTGGCTCTTACAGGATCCTTTGGAATCTTTGAGGTCTTGAAGATATTTCTTTGTGGTATGTGGTCGAACTCTGAGGGACATCCTGCCTCTAATGTTTGAATAACCCACTTGTCTGAGTGGCTAAGCTCCTCCAGGCTTGTAGGAATTTTCCTAGGCGACTGCCAACCGGAATTAGCAGCAGGGTCTGCTGCCCTTCATGAGGTTTCCTTCTTAATCTGGTTGCCCTTGGGTCCAGATCTTCTGAATGAACCCTTTGAGGACTGACCAAAGGTATTCTCTCTCTGGTCATATGATCTTGGGGACTGAAAATGCCTTGTGTCACAAAAGGACCTCCGGCTCCTATGGGATGTTCTTGATGAGGAAGTTCGTCCTTTTCTGTCCTGTGGGAGGAAGAAACTTTTGCCGCCAGTAACCTTTTTAATGATTTCTTCTAACTGGTCCTCGAACAAAGTAGATTCAGAAAAAGGCAGAGAAACATATTTGTTTTTGGAGGAAGGATCAGCTCCCCACGATCTTAGCCACACAGCTCTTCTAGCTGTGACTGACAGGGAGAAAGAGCTGGCTGCTAATCTGATCATATCCCATGATGAGTATCCAATTGCTTCCTTTAAAAAAGTCACTTCCTTTATTAATTTTGCTCTAGATACTGAAGATTAAGTTTTTTCTTCTAGTTCAGACAACCAAATCCTGATGGTTCTTGAGACACATGTCAGGGCTGTTGCAGTCTTTATATTCTGACCCAGAATGGTGAATTGCTTCTTTAGTGTGCCTTCTAATCTCCTATCAATGGGATCTCTTAATGAAGAACCATCTTCCATGGGGAGAGTAGTCTTTTTGGATAACTGGGCAATAGGGGCATCCACTCTTGGGGCTGTTGTCCAAACTGAAGAGTCTTCCTCCTTAAAGGGATACATCTTATGAAATCTTCTTGACTTGGATACCCTTTTATCCCCTTTAATCGATTCTGCTTTAACTAGGTCAGACACTGCCTGATGAACAGGAAAGACTGGAGTGTCCTTCTTCTTGCCTAGGAAGGCTACGTCTAATATTCCTCGATCCTTAGCTTCTTATGTTAAACCTAGGGTCTTGAGCAGACTTTTAAGAAAAGGTTCCATTTTTTCAATGTTAAAAGTACCCTCATCTTCTTCTAATATTTCTCCTTCCTCAGAAGAGTAATCTGAGAGATTATCAAACAAGCTATCCTCTTCCCCTTCACGGTGTCTGGTTGCTGCCACTGCCACTCGTTGTCTTCTTCTTGCTGATAGATTTTATCCATCAGCGGTGATTTTTGGATACCGAGGCTTGTGCCTCACTACTCCATCTTCTCGGGTTGGGTTTTAAGTCGCAGGTTTGGATTCTTTATGGTCTGTGTTGACTTGTCACAGTTGGGTTGGATTCACAGGGTCTTCGCTGTGATGGGCCGGGGGTAGCGGTCGAAGGGGTTTGCAGTGGTGGCAGTGAGTTTTCTGATCAGAGGGTTCGGGTTCTGATCCAGTCCTTGACAGAAGTTCTTACTCAGCTTCGCTAGGTGTTCGCCCAACATCTCGATGTCCAGCTCCCTGAGAAGGTCAGCTGTCCTTATGAATCTTGGAGCGCCAGGCGATATCCGCAGGGCCTTGTTCTGGACTACCTGAAGACTCTTCCCGTGTCGCTCATGGCAAGTGATCCATGCTGGGAAGGCATACGTCAGGGTGGGTCTGATGATTGCCTTGTAGACGTTAATCTTTGTCCGGAGTGGCATGGACTTGGTCTTCAGGAGTGGGTACAGTGCTGCCATCTTTCCTGTTGCCTTCTGCTGAGTATTCTCAATATGGCTTCCCCAGTTGAGCTTGCTGTCCAGGGTCACACCGAGGTAGCGGCTGCTGCTCTCCCACTTGATGGTCTCCCCATTGAGGCTGATGTTGAGTTATATTTGCCAGTCGCTGTACCAGGTTGAGATGGTATCTAATGATGCTTGCAGATTCTTCACCACTTCCTTTTCGCTGAATGACTGGGAGATGATTGCAACATCGTCCGCATACACTGCCAGGTCGGGTGTCTGGTTGCTGAACCCTCCTCAGGGTCTTAAAGTCTGGGCCTTTTCTTGGAACCTGAAGATGCTTGGAGAGAGATAAAAGGTCTATTGCATTGAACTCTTCATCCAAGATAAAAAGTCTTGGAACGGAGATGGGACCTCAGTATTAGCATCTTTTTTTTTTTTTTAAGACAATTTTGGCAGAGCTTAGCAGAATCAGATACTGGAAGTAAACTATCACATCCCAAACAAGCTTTTACTTTCTGGGTATTTTTATCTTCCTTATCAGTACTTCCTTTGTCTTTCTCCTTCTCCTTAACAAGGACATTCTTAGCAGCTGAAGACATTCTCTAATCAGGCAAATTAAAACGTAACCTTTAATAATAGTAGCTAAAAAGTATATAAATATATAATTACTATAACCTCTCAACAAGCTGAATGAGGCTGATTAAACAGATAAGGCCCTGGGCATGCGTTTCACCCTGGAACGCATAGGCCCCGCCAATAATTCCAAAAAGCAGGTTATGAAAAAGGGTTTGGCATACTGCCCTTACCATTCCACTTTTACCGATCTGCTGAAGGAGCATGTCCCTGGAGTCACATTCTTGTGCTAACCAGTGCTCTTTTCTCTATGGCATCCGACTGCCGCTTCCCCTGGACGCATGATGATAACATAGGAGGTTTGATTCCGGCGCAAATCTCAACCTACAGAGAGGGAGATTCAAGGCGCCAACCGGATGCTTCATCCCTTGCCGGCTAAAAGCGGAGCAAGGGCTTCAGGGTTCCCTTCCCTGGCCTGAGCAGCAAGAAATGAGGTAGAATGACTGATGCCAGATACAAGAAATAAAACAGGTAGGGAGTCGCCGGCCTTGCGCCCTACCCCAGCTGATGTAGGACCAAAATGACTGCCGGAGGAAGCAGAAGGCTTCCTTTTTATATTTTTCGCTTGGTCCTACACAAGCTGGGGGGGGCGCTGATATAATCCCCATTAGTCTCTATCGCCATGGGGGGAAACAGAAGAAAAACTATTAACATTCTTACTTTATAGCATTTTTTCACACCTGCCTAAAACTTTTCCACAGTACTCTACATTATTGGCCCTCCACCTAGACACCTAGACATCACAACTCCCATTTTCTCCCACTAGTCAACAGCTCCTTGAGGATAATGGGAGTTGTAATTCCAAGCAGCTGTTGTTCCAAAATGCGACTAACCCTAACTTAAGGATTTGCCAGAGGAATAAAACAAGGCAATATTCAAAAGTTACTTACTGCTTTAAGATTCAGCACTACACACTTCTCTGTCATTAATAGGTTAAGACGAAACTTACATTCAGATGCTCACCAAAAAATTCAACTTTTTTTTGTTGCCATCCAATTTTACATTTACAATGTTATTGCAGTCTATGGAGTTTGTGGCTGGTAAGCAAAGTTTTCTATATACACAACAAAAGCAATACCACCACCATCCAATGGAATACCTACAAACAAAAATTATGTCAAACTCTCAAAAATGCCACTTTTGCACTGTAGTAATTTCAGGACCAAGTATCTCCCAGCAGTGAATGCATATCTGTATTATTCATCTGGCAATGACTTACATAATATAGTTTGCCCATAATAGGCATGAATCTCCCATTTTCCCTGGGTTGCTACAGAGGACTCAAATTGCAAAGTAATGCACTGGGGACAGCTCTTGTATCCAAATGGTTAACATTAAACTTACAAAAAGTAGAGAAAAGAATAGATGATGCTCCAGCTGTTGTGCATGGATACAGTAAGATGCAAAATGTTACTAAAGTCCTCTACAAGTTAACATGATTGTTTATTACAATTTTAACTGAGTGCCAGAGGGCTACGCAACACATTGCAAAGCAATGAGTTGCGTAGTCATCTGACACTCAAAGGGTTAAAGACTATATATTGTTCCAGGAGAACCCCTTTAAAATTGGTTTGAACTCACCTTCTGGGCGGTCAACAAACAATCTCTTCAAACTTTGATAAGTGCCAATTTTTATGGTGCCATATGAGGCCTGGCGAAGCATTGCAGGTGCAATCCTAAAATTACAAAATGAACAGCTTGAATAGCCCAAATGTAAAGAACCACAGTCATACTTAATCCCTTGAGGACTAGATAAAGAATGTGGTTTTTACCCCTCTGATCCTCAAGGGGTTAATCGTTTTCTACTCAAGGCAACAAACATGCAATCTAGAGTTTTTTGGGCACCCCTCAACTTTTATATGTAAATTCTCAAGGACTTACTGAAGCAAACAATACAGATATATTGTTATTCTTAGGTTTTACAGTTAGGACAACAAAGAGCATAATGTGCATAATCATTTCCATAAAAATACATTAGGAACTCAGCTTCATCTCCATAGAAATAGTGGGGCACCCTAACCTGATACCCATGGCACACCAAAGTGCCATGGCACCTTGGTTGAGAATCACTGGATTAAATGGACCCCATCACCAAAAAAAATGCTATGATTTCTTTCAAATTACCTACATGACATGTTAGCAATTTTTAATAAAGATAAATAATTAAGGAATGCCATAGAGATACCTCCCGTTTTAATCATACACCTCCCTCACTCAATGACACTTACGAATATAAAGACATTTGTTCCGTCTAGCATTAAAAGGGTTAATTGGGTGAGGTACTGTAGGGTTAAGACAGGAAGTCCCTGCATGACCTGCCTTAATTTGCATATTCTATATATCTATCTCATACTAGTTTTCTTAATACAAATACAACATATAAGTGATTTTGAAAGCTCTTTGAAAATCACAAAGGTTTTTAAGGGATAACGACCCTGTAAATCAAGGTTTAGACATGCATTAAAGGGATAGTAATACTTAAAATGTAAAAAAAAAAATATATTGTAGGGTTTATCCCCCTGAGTAAAACAAGGGTACTCCCACTGCTGAAAGGTGTTTCATTCAAAAGTTATTAATTTTCAAAGTTGAATTTTTTAGGTGCAATATGACAGTGGCCTGAAATTGTACAGTGGCGCTGTTGCTACACCATCCTATGGACAGCTCTGGTCCCGGGACCATAAATCTCCATAGGATGGTGTAGCAACAGCGCCACTGTACAATTTCAGGCCACTGTGATATTGCACCTAAAAAATTCAACTTTGAAAATTAATAACTTTTGAATGAAACACCTTTCAGCAGTGGGAGTACCCTTGTTTTACTCAGGGGGATAAACCCTACAACATATTGTTTTTTACATTTTAAGTATTACTATCCCTTTAATGGTCTCCCTTAATGAACTCCCATAGTCAACTTGTGTAAACCCCAACCCCGGCAAATTTGAATGCTCCTACTTAAGCATGGCTTAGCTCTCTGAGGAAACTAGAGGTAACATTTCCTAGGTATCCTCCTGGTGAAGCCCCCAACAGTTTTCATGGACTGATTAAAAGCCAGAGTAAAGAGACTCAGCCATAATGAAGGGTAACAGCACAAACTGAAGTATGTGTTGACCGTAATACGCTATTTTAAGATGTTATTTCCAATATAGCTGTTCAATTGTGAGGAAGTCATAAGGCAAATTAGAGCAGCACACACACAATGAATCTTCAGCGAGGCAAAAAGCAGACAGGTTGCTGGAAAACGCAGTACATTCTAACAAATCCAGAATACCGTAAAGATTATAAAAGTGTGATCTTTCATACAATTTGTTGTAAAACATCTCGGATAACTAAGAAAAGTCATCTTCAAAATGACAAACCTTATATTAAAATGGGAAATGGTAACCATCATCTGACTGTGTAGCTCAGCTAAGCAGCCAAATAAGAGGTCAGGAAAATGACCTCCTCATGGCTGCCAGGCTGAAGCAGTGATGGAAGAAGAAGTCTTGTGCATAGAATGATATTTATAATTAGGAAGAAAATGTGTTCCCAAATCATGTTTGTACTGCCTATGGGAACAGAAGAGCTGGCAGAGTTCACTTCTCCAGGTCCTCCACAAGTCTTATAAATGTACACAAGAAGATATGATGATAAACATCTTAAGTATTACAACCATATCACTCTCTAGTAGCCTGCCTCTGGGTAATCTAGGTGAGGAGTCAGATGTCAGAATGCTGCATCACACCAAAACACTATAGAACAATATTATTATCAAAAGCATTTATGTGATGGACACTATGCACAAGCACAATTTTAGCCCTTCCTTTTCGCAGAACAGTTGCTCTGACACGACAAACATAAACAAAAAAAGTTAAAAGGGATGGGAACATTTCATATACAATAAAATATATCTTGTAGGGTGTATCCTCCTGAGTAAAACATGGATACACCCCAAGCAGAGAAGTGTTTTATTCAAAAGTTATTACAGCTCAAACCTGAATTTTTTTAGGTGAAGTATCTCAGTGGCCTGAAATGCTAGTGGCGCTGTTGCTACACCATCTTATGGAGGTGTATGGCTGTTTAACAAAGTTGTTCATAGGATGGTATAGCAACAGCCCCACTGTACAGTTTCAGGCCAATGTGATACAGCACATAAATAATTTTGAGTTTTAGCTGCAATAACGTTTGAATAAAACACCTCTCAGCAGTGGAAGTGACCTTGTTCTACTAGTAGCATAAACTCAACAATATATTTTTTTACATATTAAATTGTGTATATAGATCAATACATTGATACATAGCTAGATAAAGCCGTAAAGGCACTCACAATTCGGTGTAGCTTTTGGCCCTGGTGTTAAGCTATAAGTATTAGTGTAGAAAGGCTAAAGAGATTATCTAATTGCAATTCCTTTTAAAGGGATAGTAATGTTTCATAATAAAAGCAGATCTAATTAATCATCATAGTATTTGGACTTTGGAGAGTGTTATTTCAATTCTGTCAGAGTTGTAGTTCCAGAGTAATTCAATGACAAAGTGTCCCCCTCCTGCCCCTTTTACTGATGTCACACTGTTCAGCCACAGCAGAAGGGAGGTGCCCAGGTAGACTGCAGAGAGGGACAATCTTCAATTAAGATAAGGAAAAAACTTGAAAAGCTTGTCAAGGGGGTAGGGATTTCATTGTTTTCATAGGAATAAGAGTGTCCCCTTCTGTTATCTGTCTGGTCTATAGACTGCATTCCACATCTGAGAAGAGATTGCTTACACTAGGTAAAAGGGGCGGGAGGGGGAAACTTTGCTTGTGAATATCTCAAACAATAAAGGTTTGAGAGATAAGACTTATATCATTCTTCATGTTTTTTTAATGCCTACAAAATAAAATAATGTTAAAACGAAGTATTACTATCCCTTTAAATAAAATTAAAGGGTTAGTAATGGCCAAAATAAAGTTGGATTCTATATGTTAGATTTTACAAAAATAAAGTATTTGGAAAAAGGTTTGAGAGATATCCTCCACTAAAGTTCCCCTTCTGATGTCAGCTGTAAAGCTGACAGAAGGAGATCCGTGTTGGCCAGTACAAGGAGGCTCTTCAGCAGAGCCGCAATAGCGCAATTTAAAAAGAAATACTTCTTTGGAATGGTCTACAAGCACGGTTTTTAGACTCTTTCAAAGAAGTATTTCTTTTTAAACAGCGATATTGCGGCTCTGCTGAAGAGCCTCTTTGTGTCGGCCGACAAGGATCTCCTTTTGTCAGCTTTACAGCTGACATCAGAAGGGGAACTTTAGCAGAGGATATATCTCAAACCTTTTTCCAAATACTTTATTTTTGTAAAATCGAACATATTGAATCAACTTTATTTTGGACATCAGTAACCCTTTAAAAACTGCCTGTATGCTGTGCTATCCTTATTAATAGTTTCAGTGAAAATCACCTTTATTTGTTAGTGCCACAGTGTGGTATTCTATGCCAATTAGTTTCTGTGCTGTGCCCCACACTGTACTGTGAATGAATCTACGCAGAACCCACACACTGGAGTTATTTCTAATAGCACAGCAAGGAATATATTCAGACTAAGACAAAACCAATTAGCAAATGATGCAGGGAATTAGTATAAAGTGCCACCAAAACATTAAATGGTTATTTTCTCAAAGTCTACTTGTTTTACAGAAAAATGGCTACTACAATATATATATATATATATAAGAAGATTTTCATTCTCTGAAAAAAAATCTCAACTTTATGGTTTTAAGTTAAAATTACAGCAAATTGTGGGGAAAACCAACTGAACCATAGGCAATAAATAAAAACTCAGCAAATTTCCAAGAATTAAATGGGACCTTTAACCTCTTGAATCGGGGCCTATTTTAATATGCCTGCAGGCATGACTGTGCATGGAGAATTTAAAATCATGCACTGAGAAGTTTCAGATCACGGATATGTCACTGCCAGACATCGGATTGTTTTTAGGTTGTAAGGGTATATGCGTTAATTGTCTCTTCTAATACACAATGTGTGAAGTTGTACAATATATGATTATATTCATTTCTAGGAGCTAGCTGATACACAAGGTATCAAGCACAGTATGTATTTGTTATGAGAAACCCTCTCAAGGGTTTTTTTTTCTGTTTTCTTGGGACTACAGTTAGCATAGATGTTAAGACCAAGGGTACTATTGTCAATCCCCTGGTATAAGCCCCAGAGCGGTTATCTCAGGTATTCTCCTCCCAGTAGCCACCACTTTTCACACCAAAGAATCTGGGGCTCAATTAAGCCACATTCAGTAAAAAAAAAAAAAAAAAAATAATAAAAAACAAAAAATCAAATAATAATAATAATAATAATAATAATAATAATAATAAAAGGCGAACAACAGTATGTAGAGAAAAAACACAAAAAAAACCCCAAAAACGCAGGTGCAGAACAACTGAGGAAGACCAAGACCGAAAAGTTGCCTCCTATATTTGGCGACCATGGCAGTGTGACCCTTAAGCTTGTATCATCAGAATGTCACCCTTTTCCTGCTGGCGACATTCTAATGTCGCCCTTTTCATGGTCGTCAAATAGAGGGTGACTTTTCAGTAGGATACCTCAGGTAAAAAATAATAATAATAATAATAATAAACTAGTATTTATATAGCACCTTTCTCCCAGTGGGACTCAAAGCGCTTTCAGCGCACACTCTCGGAACCAACCAAATCGGCAGCTGAAATAATAGATGTTGTTATTACCCAATCAATGGTACTCATTTTATCGACCTCGGAAGGATGAAGGGCTGAGTTGACCCTGCTGGGATTTGAACCTGCAACCTTGAGGTTTGAACAGGCTCCATAGTCAGGGACTTTACTACTGAGCTATCTCACCGGCATCAACAAATCAAATCAAGAACCAGAGAACAAAAAACCCACAAAATAAGGTATAAGAAAGAAGAGAAGGAAAAGTAATGAAAGAAGAAGAGAACAGGTGAAAAGCAAAAGGATGATGGAGGAGAAGTTGGTTCCGTAAACCACAAAATATCAATCCCACATACACTGAGGTGTACTGAGTGATCATAGGAAATACCATGGTTCCCAGATAGAACTGAATGAGTCAAAATAATGGATAGACAGAGCCTGAAACATTTGCATACAGTATATATGTCACACACCTGAGAATGTGACTAAGACAAGAAAAGGGGGATGGCAAACCCCTAATGGAGTGGGACAAGACATTTAGCTGCATTGAAAAGGTACAGAAAGAGTTCTCAGGGGGTTCTAGTAAGTTTGGTAGGGATATAGTGTGCACAAAAGTAAAGGGAAAGGGTACAATAGGGGTGACAGAACCAATTAGAAGAATGATATCCCACCAATATGATGATATACTTGGACAACTCCACCAAACAGTGTACTGAACCCACCTCTGTATCATATATCCAGCAAAGTGGAGGACAACTGTAAGGTAGATCCTGGGAAACACCTGAGGGGTTCTGTACCCTTGAGCAAGCAGTTTATAATTCCTTCGAGGTGGTGTCAGAGGATGAGAGTAGCAGAGTTTTATGGTGAATAACCCATTGCTCAAGGGGTAAATGTGAAGTTCAGATTCCCATGAATACTTAGAATTCTGTTTGATAGATGACTCTAGAGAAAGAAGAAGTTTGTTCCATTTTGCAAGAGGCCTATGGAAAATATTAGGACTGGCAAAAAGTTTTTGAAAAGGAGATCTCTCATAAAAAGGGTATCCCATGTTAATAACCTCCCTTAGGAGGTACCGTAGTTGGGAGTACTGCCAATGGGAGTCAGACGGTAAGCAGTGCTCGTGCACTAACACCTCAAAGGAAAGAACAGAGAAGACTTTAATTAGATTTTCAAGAATGTGCAAATTAAGCATGTGCCAGGGATAGAAAAAGTGACCATGCTGACCGGGGTGGGGAATGCTGGGGTTTGCAGAATGGAAAGGTGTGGATAAGGATTAAAGACTGGGAGTAATTATACTTATCCCAGAAGGAAGCCAAATTATCCAATATGACATGGCCTGTGCAGGATGATGGTAAACTAGAAATACTGTATCAAGCCAACAGGAAGATGGTAAACTAGATATACAGTTTCTACCTAGGAGAGAACAATCTAGTGCAGGGCTGTCCAAATAGAGTCCTCAAGGGCCACCAATAGGCCAGGACTTAAGGATTTCAATGAATAAGCACAAGTGAGTTAATCAATGGCTCATTCATTTTGACTGACTTACCTGTGCTTAAATCAGGAAAATCCTAAATCTTGGCCTGTTGGTGGCTCATAAGGACTGACCTTGGAAAGCCATGATCTAGAGTAATCTACAAAGGCTTTACTAGGACATCTTGCACACTCCAAGAGCTTCAACAGAAGAGAAGCTCTGTAATACCGGATTGGTGGGCAGCATTAATAAATGATGGGGCAGCCTGAGATGCATAAACTTACTTATAAAGGACTGACTCAGTTTTTTTGAAATTCTTACGGTATATGGGAGGGATCTGGGTCAGAAGTGCGTTGAAAAGATATAAGATTTTTGGCAGGAAAAATAGCTTTGTTAAATTAATGCGGCCAAACCACAAGATGTTTACATCATCATATTTAATTATATCAGCTTTCTATGCCAGAGATAAGGAATTTATAGTTAATCTAAGCCAGGTCTTCTAAGCAATTAGAGATCAGAACACCAAGATGCTTAATAGCTTGTGCAGACCAGCAGAAAGCAAATCTCTTCTGAGGCAGACCTGCCATTACCAAGGGAATATTCAGACTGAGTATTTCAGACTTTGAATAATGCACATTAAAGAGTGACAAAGGGATATATTGGTCAAAAAAGGTGAACAAGAGCAGATAAATAAATGAGCGGGCAGGACAAAAAAAAAAGCATATCAGCAGCAAAGCAGGCCAATTCGGTATGTGGGCTGCATGTGGAGAGACCATTAATGACTGCAGAAACTAATGGCACTGAGCAACTGTTCAAGAGCCAAAACAAACCGTAGGGGAGACAATGGGCAGTCCTGCCTTAAGCCATTAGAAACAGAGAAGAGATCCATTAATGTTGATCCTAGAGGAAGGGTTAGAATACAGACTCATAATAGAGGTAAGACATCTAGGGCTCAAGCCCTACGAAAGGGCTGACTATAGATATGGACATGTCAGCCTGTCAAGGGCTCTCTCTGCATCTATCGAAAGAAGCAGAGATGGAATTTTCTTCTTAAAAAAGCAATGCATTCTGTACCCCTCTGACACTCAAAGGGTTAAAGTGGAACTACCACGTTAGTTAAAGTCTCCCTGCAATAATTAGGCATGTGGCAACTAGCTTAATAATAGTTATATTAACTCTCTAAAGTAGCCCCTTCTAAAGCAATTCTTAATCTTCCTAGACCAGAAGCGAGGCATCAGAGCAGACATCTTGTCTGCGTGCCTGAGCTGTCAGTCCCGGTCTCCCTTCAGAAGCATTGCACTGGCCTGAACGGCACCGGAAGGGACTGACGGGGCAAGCGCGCAGACTGCACTAACCTGGCTGTCAGTCTCGGAAGATTAATGATTACTTTACAAGAGGCTACTTTTGAGAGGTAATATAACTATTATTAAGCTAGTCGGCACCTGCCTAATTATAGCAGGGCGACTTTAACTAAAGTGATAGTTCCACTTTAAGACCAGTATAAATTAAAGGCAACATTTTTGAGACCTTATCCTTAGTCTCCCTTTCAGGAACAAATCCCCAATGATCGCAATGTACCAATGTGGGTAAAATATTTTTTCAAGCCAAACGTTTCAAGTCCACATTCAGTAGAGATACCAGTCTGTAACTACTACACTGAAGAGCAGGTTTTAAAACAACGGCTATATGTGCTTCCAAGGATTGTCTTGGGAAGGAAGCTCCATTTGTAATTTGATTAAATGTATATGTAAGATGTGGAAGAAGGGAATCAGTGAGTTTTTTGCAATATAGAACAGTGAACCTACCAGGGATAGGATTCATCAATGATGCTGTACGTTTAATTGCTTTCCTAACCTCCTGTTCATTAAATGGTAACAAGTTCAGAAATGTTTTGTGTAAAAAGTTGAGGGGAGTTGAACTGTAGTAAGCATCTATGAATGGTGTTGTGTGGAGAGGTTAGTCATCTTGAGGATGTTTTAAAGGGAAATTGTATAGATTCTCATACAAGTGTTGAAAGGAAGCGGTCATGCCTGGGAAAGAACGATGCACTTGATTATGATGATCTTTGATTTCAGATATATATTGGTGTTCCTTCTCATTTTAACTATTCTAGCAAGAGTTTTCCTGCATTTATTGCTGTAGTGAATTATTACATTTAATCTCAACACCTTTTGTTTTTATTTTCCTACTTTGTGTACAATCAATACTATGTGGAGTACGTGAGTGGAACAGCATCCACCCTTTCAATGCCAGTGGGGAGTCCTTTCTTTTTTCTATATGGTGTCTGTACGTTCCAACTTACAGTGTACGAGACTTAATCCTGTGTGTATTTTCCTAACACACTACAGTGTATGAGACTTAATCCTGTGTGTATTTTCCTAACACACTACAGTGTACGAGACTTAATCCTGTGTGTATTTTCCTAACACACTACAGTGTACGAGACTTAATCCTGTGTGTATTTTCCTAACACACTACAGTGTACGAGACTTAATCCTGTGTGTATTTTCCTAACACACTACAGTGTACGAGACTTAATCCTGTGTGTATTTTCCTAACACACTACAGTGTACGAGACTTAATCATGTGTGTATTTTCCTAACACACTACAGTGTACGAGACTTAATCCTGTTTGTATTTTCCTAACACACTACAGTGTACGAGACTTAATCCTGTGTGTATTTTCCTAACACACTACAGTGTACGAGACTTAATCCTGTTTGTATTTTCCTAACACACTACAGTGTACGAGACTTAATCCTGTATGTATTTTCCTAACACACTACAGTGTACGAGACTTAATCCTGTTTGTATTTTCCTAACACACTACAGTGTACGAGACTTAATCCTGTATGTATTTTCCTAACACACTGTTTGGAATTTTCAGGGAACCACTAACATTTTACAGGTCATTTGTCAAGGCATAATAAGGGGTACAAAAACACTTGGTTATTCTTAGGGCCTATGGTCAGAATGAGAAAAAGAGCATACTGTGCATACGAATTTCTATAAAAACACATTTGAATTTTAAACATTAAAAAGTCAGTCTTCATATAAATAAGACAGTAACATTGCAAGCTGCTGCCATGCCACCTTGGTTGAGAAGCAAAGTATCAGATGATATTCTGGCACTCATAGTTCAATAGGCTTAGGCCCAGGAATATCCATTCCAAACAGTATAAGTCAGAAGTGGAAAGAACCAAGGATCCTGGCCTCCTAAAACTTTACTTTGGCTCCAAAATTCTGTGCAATATTTGAAGTGCAATGCACCTTCTGTATAAAGCATAGTGCAGATACTATGGGGCACACCAAGTGTACTGTTGGGGAAGAACAGATATTCCTAATATTACAATCGATTTAAAAGGTTTTTAATCCCCTGAATGCTAGAAAAGGTTTGATTGCATTCCAAAGCAATTTATGGAGACATTTCTAGCACTGAAGTGGTAAAAAAAACAAAAACAAACCAAAAAAAAAAAAACACAATTTAAATGAATGGGAATAAGCATAAAGAGTAGAAATAAGCCGTAACTCACCCGATTAAAAGTTTTTTTTAATGTGTGATCTGCATTAGCGAGACAGAGGGGGGGATAGAAGGTAATCCACTAATGTAGCCGTCAGCTGTTTCGTACCTACTGGCATTTTGTCAAGGCATTCAATAAGAATGCGGAATACCTAGACAAAGTGCCGGTAGGCACGAAACAGCAGACAGCTACATTAGTGGATTGCCATCTGTTCCCCTCTCTGTCTCGTTAATGTGGAGTACAAAATCAAGGACTTCTAAATTGGGTGAGTGCTAGCTTATTTATTTCTACTCTTATGCAATTGTTAAAGGGATAGTAATGTTAGCAATGAAGTAGATCGCCGAGTCTTCTTTATAGTACATGTAACACATTGTTCTAGGTTTAGCAACTTCCTTTTCTGTAGTTCAAAAGATATGAAATATAGAAAGATCCCCCTCCCGCCCCTTCTGGCCGCCTACCACTGAAGCTGAATTCTGGTCCCAGGACCGGATAGATGCAGCGAGAGACAAACTTCAGTGAGTAAGTATAATGAAAACCCTGCCCCCCTTGAAGAAGGAGAGCAGGATTTTCCTTTTGCTTACTGAAGTTTGTCTCTCACTGCATCCGTCCAGACCAGACAGAGAGGCATCTTCAGTGGCCAGAAGGGGCAGGTGGGGGATCTTTCTACATTTAATATCTTTTAAACTACAGAAAATTAAGTTGCTAAACCTAGTGCAATGTGTTACATTTACTATAAAGAAGACTCTACTTTATTGCTAACATCACTGTCCCTTTAACTGTATGTAGCTTAAGTACCAGGAGATTATGTTGAGTACATGGTCTCATCTATAATGTATGACGTGTTGAATTGCAACAATGTATTCCCTAGTCCGATATAAAGGGTATCTACAATTCATATTAAAGAACTGAAGTCCTGTATGTTCGTGTAGCCAACTAATCTACTCTCTGTATTGAAATTAATGGGAATATTTGTCCTCTACACTGCAGCTGGTCTGTCCTAGAATAGCTCCACTATGGTTTTATTACATATTACACGCCTTATTTGTATATCACAGGTTGACACAATGATAATATATCCAAATTATTCTATAACATCGTTATTGGTTATAAATTATACAAGAGTCTCAAGCTGAATATTTATATTTCAAATTTATTTTAACCTTTGGATGCCAGGGAGGTATCCAACACATTGCAAACACAAAGTATTGGCTTCCTCTTAGACGCTCAAAGGGTTAAATGCTCACAATGGCATTGCAATTATTTCTGTTAAAAAATAATTTAAGTAACAGTAATGTCCCATAAAAACTGTTCTTGTTTTGTAGAGTTTAAAAAATAAATTATGTGGCACAAACCCTATCTCTCAAACCTTTATGGTTTGAGAGATATTTGCATCTAAAGTTCCCCCCTCCCTTGGCCGAATCGTGAAGGCTCTTCAGCAGAGCCGAAATTGCGTTATTTAAAAAGAACTACTTCATTGGAACGGTCTAAAAGTGTGCCTGCAAACCAGGCACACTTTGTAGACCTTTCCAACAAATTAATTATTTCCCAATATCGCTATTTCGGCTCTGCTGCAGAGCTACCATCTGGTCCCAGGACCGAGATCTCCTGCTGTCAGCAGAGCGCTGACATCAGGATAAGTGGAGGGAGGGGGGAACTTTAGATGCAAATATCTCTCAAACCGTACAGGTTTGAGAGATAGGATTTGTATGTGTGTGTCTACAAAACAAGAAAAACATTTTATGGGACATTATTGTCTCTTTAACTTGAAAAAACAATGCAACTCAAAATCTGGGTCTACAGATAAAGTGAAAACTATATAACAGTAATTCACCAAGCAGAAACTAAAGGCTTGCTATATAAAAGAGAGTATTAAGGTGCACAAGACGTATGTTCTAATAGGCAATAAAAGCTACTGCTTATGATTCAAACTTCTGACCCATTGGGTTTATAAAACAGAGAAAGTACAAAGGCTCTATGCTTAAACGAAAAGTGGAAACATTCTGGAGAATCCAAAGTGATTCACAGCAGACAAAAGTATTCCCAAAAAACCAACTGAATTAAATGTTGATTCTAACTCCTTGAATGCAAAAGAGGTCTCCAAGACACTGCTTTGCTGGAGAGCTCTCTAAAATGGAGTGCCCCATTTAAATCACTATGGATCTGCAGTTCGGTTACTTCACTTTTTAACATAAGGCACCAAGGCTGTTCAACTTCACACCAGAGGGTAGATAGAATCTCTGCAAACATTGGTAGGTTGATGCCTCTAGAACATTCATAAGTACTTGCCTTTAGTTCCTGGAGTTCCTAGGCATTATGCTTATGGTCACTTTCTATAGATTTCAGTAGAGGGAGTGGAACTCCTATTTAGAGTGGGTACCAGGTGTTACAAACATTGAAGTTTATGGGACATACTTCTGTTAGAGGAAAAGGGACCTCACTGCATGTGCTAACCAACCTGAACCTTCACCAGATTTTTCAACCTGTCTCAAAATGTACAGTAACTTCGTACAAAGTTATGATGTTTAACAATGCAGAGTGCTTGCTCTTACCTACATTTACTGTTGAATTTTCACACCTATCTTCATACAACGCCGAGTGCTCACAAACAGCTTCACACAATAATGAAACAATAATTAACAATGTCATCAAGTGGTCTATACTGTTTTTCAAGAGTTACTGGTGCAGATGACTAAGGAGTACCCTCCAGATATGATCCATATTTATCATATTGTTAAAATGTTACAGCTTACGTGCAATGTGTTGCACTTACCCAGAATACAGTGCTCTTATTCCTTCTTCTCTGCATATCCTCCCAAGTGCGTGAAGCATTCCCCTATAACGGATTTCCTTATATTTTGAATCATTGACTTGACCTTGAACCTGGAGACGTGTTTTGGTCAAGTCTATGGGAAAAGTGCCTTAACATAAAAAAAAAAAAAAAAAAAAAGGTCTTAAAACCAGTTTACATGAATAAAATAATTAATTGAGAATTAAGGCTTCAAGTCTTTATCTATAAAGTGTTTCCTACGGAGTATAAAAAAAGATATTACCACTGCTTAGAGATGCTTTATTCAAATGATTGTACAGTTCAGAACTTATTACAACATTTTTTTGTGGTCTATGGAGGACTTTTGGATAATCGAATGTAGCCAATGATCAGATAAATTACATCCTTATTCTATAACCCTTTGAGTGCTAGAGGGTTACCCCTCTAGCACTCAAAGGGATAAAATACAAGTCTGAGCTGCAGTATTATTTATTTATTTATTTATTAGGAAGGTTTATTAATAGAAGAAAGAAAGAGGTACAATCACAGAAATGTCATAATCAAATGAGCCAACAGCAACTGATATAAGAACCATTTGTAAAGCAGACATAGATGATTGTATATAACCGTGATAGACCTCTAATCAGCACCAATTATAAAAGAGACTAGCTGAACAGCCCGTCTACATGGGCCACTGTGCCAGGCAGCAACGGCCGCCCAGCAATATCCGTGGTGCAGTCATGCACAGCAGAGACTGCCCATGCCATGGCTGATACAGAGCGGGGTGCTCCAAATTTAAACTGTAGTCCACTATGCGGTCAAAATTCAGAGTGCCCCGCTCCGTTATCAGCCATGGCGCGAACAGTCTGTGCTGCTCATGACTGCAGCACACTCAGCCGTCGCTACTGCGCATGACAGCTTCTGACAAACATACATAGTGAATTATTATATAGGATGTTTGATTAATATAAGACAGAAGGTTGCAGAGAAGCTTGAGTAACTATCCAGGAGGAGAAAACAGAAGTAGAAAGAGGGGAAGAACAAAATTGAGGTGGGGGGGGAAGGAGGGAAAAAAAAAATATTTATTTTGGCAGAAGGATAGGGTGGGAGAGAAGAGGAGGACGGGACGTTATACCAGCAGGTTCACGTCATCAGAAAGATAGTAGAGTCTTTTCAAGTAAAAATATGACAGCGTCTCAGTTTCCAGTCTAACAAGGTACGGGGGGATTGAGACTTCCACAACTTAGGGATACAAGCCCTAGCAGCAGTTACAGCCAACACCCATTGTTACCCAAATATTTAAAAATTTGAGTCATCAGTCCAGCGCACCTGCAGTCATTTCTCTGCATCCCAGTTCCTGTGTTTTCATGCATAATCGAGTCATTTGGCCTTGTTTCCTTGTCAGTGGTATGGCTTGTTGGCCACATGTCTTTCATGAAGACTACTTCTGACCAGACTTCTACGGAGAGTAGGTAGGTGTACAAGAGTTCCCACTGTTTTATGCCAATTCTGGAGCTGACGGCACTGCTGGACATCTTCCGATTGCAAGGGAAGCAAGCATGATGTGTCTTTCATCTGCTGCACTAAGTTTCCTTGGCCAACCACTGCTTCTACAGTCCTGAAAAATGACTGTTTATTTGTGCTTCTTCAAAACAGCTTGGACAGCACATCTGGAAACCCCTGTCTGTCTTGAAATTTCTAAAGAAAGAAGACAATCTTCCCCTATATTTCGAGGTGAAGAGTCTTTAAAGTCACCACTTCTTGCACACCCTAAACGTCACTGTTGTGTAGTCAAAAGGTTAGACTAATTGGAGAAATTGTACAATAACATAAGGACTCAAACAAAATTTCACCTTTATTAATTAATTAAAATCCTAAACCACAACAAGGATAATTAAACTAAGATTATTGAGCCCTCAGTAGGTCATAGGATAATTAGAAAAAATTGCCCAATGAAATGGTTAGGCAGCTAACCTATAGTCTCAAAGTCCTGTGGATCTGAGCATCTCTAAATGACATACTAAGCAATATTTTTTTAACCCTTTGAGTGCCAAGTGGGTACATTGTACGAGTTTGGACAGCTGTACCCGCTGTGCCAAGCTCGTACAATGTACCCACTAAAATGCGGTCACTGCATGAGCCGGTATAACCGGCATGCAGTGGCCGCATTTAAAAAAAAAAAAAAAGCTGGGCAATCGTGGGGGGACATGAGGATCACTCCTCATGTCCCCCCTGTTATTGATCTCCCAGCCGATCGCGCTGGGAGATCAATAAAAGCAGAGGAGAAGCGCAGCAAAAGCGCAGCTTCTCCTCTCCTGTCTCTCCTACCCGAACTTCCGGGTAGGAGTGGGCGGGACCGGGGGAAGCCTCCCAACGTCATCGGTGACATGGTCACCGATGACGTTAGGGAAGTTTCCCCGGTCCTGCTCACTCCTACCGGTGGTAGGAGAGAAGGGCAGGAGAGCTTTTGCTCTCCTGCAGTCGCCTCATTGATCTCCCAGCCTATCGGCTGGGAGATCAATGACTGAGGGGACACCAGGAGGGGTCCTGATGTCCCCCACGAGGTCTGAAGAGTTCAAAATAAAAAATGAAAAAAAAATAAAAGTAACCCTGTGAGTGCCACAGGGTCCCCAGCACATTGCTTTGCAATGTGCTGGAGATCCCTGTGGCACTCACAGGGTCACTTGCTTTGGGGTTTTGGTTTTTTTTCTAAAGACCTCATTGGGGGGGATCAGGGGGGGTCCTGATGCCCCTCAATGAGGTCTATAATTAAAAAAATATATATAAAAAAAATGTAACCCTGTGTGTGCCACAAGGGGGTCCAATGCCCCCCCCCCCTTCCTGTGGCACACACAGGGCTTTTATCATTACTTTGTTGGAGACCCCGGTGGCACTCACAGGGACACTTTTTTTGATAACTTTTTTTTTTTTTTTTTTGGTAAGACCTCATTGGGGGGGATCAGGGGGTTTGTATACCCCTCAATGAGGTCTATAATAAAAAAAAATTAACCCTGTGTGTGCCACGGGGGGGGGGGGGGGGCAATGCAGCCCCCCTTCTGCGGCACACACAGGGCTTTTATCATTACTTTGTTATCAGAGATTGTTGGGGGGGGTCATCAGGATTGGTCCTGATGGCCCCCCAACAAGCTCTGATTACCAAGTAATGATAGAAAAAAAATTAACCCTCTGAGTGCCACAAGGATCCAATGCATTGCTTTGCAATGCGCTGGAGACCCCTGGCGCACTCACAGGGTCACTCCGTTTGTGGACATATATTTTTTTTTTTTACTAAGACCTCATTGGGGAGGAATCAGGGGGTCCTGATGCCCCTCAATGAGGTATATAATAAAAAAAAAAATTAAATAAAAAATTAACCCTGTGTGTGCCACTGGGAGGGGGGTTCAATGCAGACCCCCTTCCTGTGGTACACACAGGACTTTTTATCATTACTTTGTGATCAGAGCTTGTTTGGTGGCCATCTGAATACAAAGTAACGATAAAAAAATTAACCCTTTGTGTGCTGGACACCCCTGTCGCACATAAAGGATTTTTTCCCCCTTTATTTTTTATTTAGACCTCATTGTATGGGTTCTGATGCCCCCAACGAGGTCTACACAAAAATATTGGGGGAAAAAGCCCCAAAAAATGCACGTGCAACAGGAAGGGGGTCCAACGCAGTGCTTTGTATGAGGGGACATACAGTGCACAATGGTAGTCAGAGATCTCCCATACACTCTATCAGACACTGCCCCACCATCACCACCATCCTTGCTCCTCTGCTCATACCCACACACACTGCCTAATCCCTCACCCTCTCACACATTTTGTTAGACTTGTAGTCACAGGTCCGCACGTACACCGGCTGACGTCCTAGCTTCTTTTCATCTGTTAGCCATAAAATCACACATACACTGTTTGCTTTCCCATTTCTGTTTCACTGGTAGCTACGCTCTTGTAGCGTAAATTGGTATGTCAACCTAGAGCAGTGGGGTACCATTTTTTTTTGGCTGGCAAGAAGTCCTCCTAGGAAATCCCACGCCATTGAACCATTTTAGTATCTTTGAAGTGACTGATGTGTAAAACAAATGTTTGTTTTTCTTTCCTGTAGCACCACATTCTGGAAATAGTTGTGCCAATTAACTTAGGGGTACAAAGGCAAGTGACCCCTCATTAGATGCGGCAGGTTGTCTTCTTTCCAAAATGGTATGGTTTATCTACCTTTTCTTCAATTCTGAAGGTGTTATAGCCATTTTCGTACAGGCAAGTCAGGTTTGAGAAAATGTTTGAAACATCAGAGTTTGTAGTTGGTGTAGTTTTCTACTTCTAGCACCCCCTAAGGTAGTTCAACTCATACCAATGGGGTGTCGTTTGACTCCTAAGAGCACTAGCAAACAAATGCAGTTGAAAATTCCATGGTTTTCACAGAGCGCCATACATTTGAAGGGGCAGAAATGTAAGGAAATGCCTTTTTTTTTCATTAGCGCCACCTCCTGGAAGCATTTGTGCATACCAGCCTTTGGGTAAAAAGGCAAGTGACCCCTCATTAGATGCGGTAGGTTGTTTTCTTTCCAAAATGGCATTGTTTCTCTAACTTTCCTGCATATCTATTATGGTTATAACCATTTTAGTGCAAGCAGATAATTTAAAAAACAAAAGTGTCAGGTTTACGTACGTGTTCCTAGCACCCACATGTTGTATGTTAACCCACACAAATGGGCTACCATTTTTCTCATGTTAGTATCAGGTTCTGAATACAGCAGGAAATGTTATGGTTTTCAAAGATTTTAGTATCTTTGAAGTGGTGGAAATGTAAAAAAAACATGTATTTATTCCCATAGCGCCACCTTTTGGAAATATTTGTGCACTTCAGCCCAGGGATAGAAAGGCAAGTGACCCCTCACTTGATGCGGGAGAATGTCTACTTTCCAAAAAGGTATACCTTTTATACCTTTCCTTCATGTCTCTAACAGTTATGGACATTTTAGTACAAGCAGCCATTTTCGAAGAAGCAAACAGGTAGGTGTAGTTATGTGCTTCTGGCACCCCTAAGGTAGGTCGACTCATTCCAATTGGGTGTCATTTTTCTCCTAAGGGCACTAGCTAATGAATACAGTTGGAAATTCCATGGTTTTCACAGATTTCCATACAGATGAAGGAGCAGAAATGTAAGAAAATGCCATTTTTTCCTAAAGTGCCACCTTCTGGAAGCATTTGGGCACAACAGGCTTGGGGTAATAAGGAAATTCACCCCTCATTAGATGCGGCAGGTTGTCTTCTTTCCAAAATGGTATAGTTTGTGTAGCCTTTCTTGACTTCTCTAGTTGTTATAACCATTTTTGTACAGACAAGTAATGTTTGAGAAAATGTTAGAAAAATTAGAGGTTGCAATAGGTGTAGTTTTGTACTTGTAGCGCCCCCTGAGGTAGGTGAACTCATACCAATGGGGTGTCATTTTTCTCCTAAGAGCACTAGCTAATGAATACAGTTGGAAATGCCATGGTTTTCACAAATTTTAGTACATTTGAAGGGGCAGAAATGTAAGAAAATGCCTTTTTTTCCCATTAGCGCCACCTTCTGGAGGCATTTGTGCACTGCAGTCTTTGGGTAACAAGGCAAGTCACCCATCATTAGATGCGGCAGGGTGTCTTCTTTTCAAAATGGTATGGTTTGTGTACCCTTTCTTCACTTCTGTAGTTGTCATAACCATTTGTGTACAGACAAGTAATGTTTGAGAAAATGTAGAAAAATTTGAGGTTGCAATAGGTGTAGTTTTGTACTTGTAGCACCCCCTGAGGTAGGTGAACTCATACCAATGGGGTGTCATTTTTCTCCTAAGAGCTCTAGCTAATGAATACAGTTGGAAATGCCATGATTTTCACACATTTTAGTACATTTGAAGGGGCAGAAATGTAAGAAAATGCCTTTTTTTTCATTAGCGCCATCTTCTGGAGGCATTTGTGCACACCAGGCTTGGGGTAACAAGGAAAGTCACCCCTCATTAGATGCAGTAGGTTGTCTACTTTCCAGAAATATATAGTTTTATATAGTTATTCCACTGTTTTAGGGTAGATTTACCACAAAAACCCTAGAATGCGCATTTTAGTTTATGAAGTTGAAAGTGTCATTTTGCGCTGCTGGTGATTAGGGCTCTACGCTAGCCATGGACATAGGTAAAACTATACAAATTTGGTATTTTTTTTTACTCGGGGGACTCGGGGCTTTTTCAAATAATTGAAACTTTTTCAATCAAGGTAAATGTTTTTGATACATAGTATGTGATTTTAGCAAAATGAGTAAATTTTCACTTTTTTTTGTCATTATGACATCATAGCTTTTTGCACGATGTAAAATTCTCTTCATGTAAGGTACCACACGAAAGCTCAATTCGTTCTGAAAAAAACAATATATAGTTTTCCATATTTAACTAAAAATCCCCAGAGGAAATCAAGCCTAAACGGAAGGATAGCAAAAATGTTGAAAAAGTGTCTGGCCTCCAGGGTTCAGAAAATGGCCCGAGCCTCTGGCACTGAAGGGGTTAAGCTGTGAATGATCAAAATTCTCAGTCTCTCTCTGCTGTTTAATCGGTGAATGTCTGCTCTGTACAGCTTAAGCATACATGAGTTTTCCCTAAATACAGCAAAGAGTGTATTAACAAACACATTTGGAATTCCACCTGTTGTACTGACACCGTCATCAAGCATTCAAGTATATTTATATATATATATATATATATATATATATATATATATATATATATATATATATATATATATATATATATATATATATACATACACATACACACACATATATATATATACACATATATATACACATATACACACACATATATATATATATATATATATATATATATATATATATATACACATACACACACATATATATATACACATATATATATATATATATATATATATATATATATATATATATATATATATATATATACACATACACACACATATATATATATATATACACATATATATATATATATATATATATATATACATACATATATACATATACATATACACACAAATGCAGATAATTGTGTGTGACCGGTTCAAGCCAGAGGTACCCAAACTGTAAAGCCTAATATGGTTTTGCCATTAAGAAGTTGAGTGTGATAACTAAATTAGATTAATTCTATTGTATCTCGCCAGAGATGGGCTAATATAGTATTTTTTCAGTATGGCTTCATCCCTGGAGTTTAAATCTCAAAGTTAAAATAATATGGCCTTAATAAATTCCACTTTTCCAAAAATTATCAGGCTATGTAAACCATGGCAGATATGATCCTTAAGTTTTGCTTAAAGATATGCTGCAGGATAAATCAACCATACAATTATACATCAAACATTGCTTATCTTAGTAGTTGCTTAAGGGGTGATGTATAATAGCCTAACTGGGTTAATACTATCCGGACTTGCCGGAGGAAGGCTAGTATAGTATTCCTACAATCGGATTCCCTGTCTGGAATTTAGGTATGAAAGTTTGCACAAAGTAGTCTTGGTGAAGTTAACTCTTCTGAAGGTTTCGGAGGTGCACTGTGAAATACAGCTCACCTACGGTATTACAACCCAGGTTTCTTATTGAAGTTGTAACATGCATAGGCCATATAGCATATAACCTTTAGGTTCTAACCGGGGGTGGGATTATACTCTGCACCGCATATATTTTATTGTAATGGTGACCACGTTCTGGGATCCTTTTGTAAAGGGTTACGTGACCAGGCTTGAATTCATTTAAACTCTTCGGGTTTTAAATAGAGCTCGCTCTCCGGGATCCTTAGTAAAGGGTAACAAAGTATAAAAACATACATGTTATCACATTGTATCTATGTCTGTTGTTAATTAGAGCGGATTTTGGGCTGCTACTGAGTACCTTGTATACTTTCAACAATAATGAGTTGTGAAATAAGGAAAAGGTGGTGGTTCCCTGTTCTAAATAGATAACCCTTATGGTAATCTAGCAACCTAAGACTATTATATTGCCCACCACCTGGCCCAAATCGGTCACACACTCATAGTTTGACGATGAATAATGTACTAAGATTCATGGTAGCATGGAGAAGAACGATTTCAAATAAAGATCGGTGTTCTTAGCCCCGGAGGCGCCAGACGCAGAGTAACATGATGCGCGTTTCACTAATGCTTCTTCAGATATGATCCGCCACGGAGAATGGCGGGAATTTAAAAGGTAGAGCCACTCCCCCTTTGTGACTATTCTGTTGATGTCTTGAAATGACGTAAGCTGATGCTTTAAAGTCAAATTCCATTGGTGATCAACAGATTAACTGACGGGGGATAGTTATAATTGGAATATCATTAATGACAAAAGACATGAAAAAATGATAATACTGTATATCAAAGTAACAGTTAATAAAATCTTTCATCAGGAAAGTTTGATATATAAATAGGGATCATGGTTGTTATTCAAAATGTATTCCTAGTCTTTTTATAATTACAGGATTATCTACCAGGTATCATATTTGTAACATTATGTTAGATGGAATGGTTAACACAAGGTTACCAAAATTAAAAGATAAAGGTGTAGTAGAGGGTTCCTACCAATATTTAGAGGTGGATATCAAAAATATATACGATGGTGTACTTAAGAGGACAATGGGTCCCTCACCATAAGATTTGCTTTCAACATATACATTATCCTCTATAAGTTTCCTGATCATAGGTGAGCTGAGAGATTCATCTAATCATTAACCCCTTAACGACCCATGACTTACATGTACGTCATGAGGTTGCGGTCCCTAAAGGACCAAGGGAGTACATGTACGTCATGGAATTTCAGGCTCCCCGCGTGGCTGCACGCCATTCAGGGAGTCTGGAATCAGATTCTGGGAAAAAAAAAAATGCCCTGTGGTGCTTAAGTGACCGCCGTGTTCGTGTGCGGCCAGTCCTTAAGGGGTTAAGACCATTTGGAGTCATGGTGTTTAATGTGAATATCCACCTATTTTCCATTTGGAGCAATTTTCATTCAATGGCCCCTTTTCTAAGACCTAGGTACATTTTATTGTAGTCCCCAGACCTTAGTTCCTGTAGTTAAACAGTTATGCTTATGCAAGTAGTGTCTGGCAACACTGGAGAGTGGTCTAAATTCTGTATTCACGGTCCTGGCACGAGTGACATTCCCTAGATGTTCAGAGATGCGCTGTTTGAGTTTTTCTGGTGGTCATGCCCACATATTTCTATTTGCATGGGTATTTCAAGCAATAGATGACACCTTTACTTTCACAATTGATAAAGTCCTGAATTTTGTCCCTGTTCTGTCGAGTATCTCTTGCTTTTTTTATCATGAATAAAAGGTGAAATTTTATTTGAGTCCTTATATTATTGTACAATTTCTCCAATTAGTCTAACCTTTTGACTACACAACAGGGACGTTTAGGGTGTGCAAGAAGTGGTGACTTTAAAGACTCTTTGCCTCGAAATATAGGGGAAGATTCTGTCTGTCTTTTTTTTCTTTTGATTACTGTTCTCATCATCACTGCACCCCTATTGCTTCATTTTAAAGCGTGTCCCTTGTGGCAGTGAAGTGCCTCCTCTTGATGTCTATACAATATTAGTCTTACCTGGTGATCCAGGCTCTTCTTGAGGCAATCAGCACACCACCTTATTCATTATTAAATTAATCATGAGTACTCAAAGCAATATGAATAGAAAGGAGAAATGGACCACTCAAGCCAATTTAATATTTTCAAGTGACACCACTACTAATACCACAACTGATAATAGTGTTTATCCACAATTACTAGAGGACTATCAAAAGGCGCAGATCCGTTTGACACGTTCCTGGTGGAACAAGATAACATATGAAAAATATATAGACCAAAAACTAATTCCCAGAGGACTCGGAGTTAAAATATTCCCTTCATTCACTTTCCATGAAGAACTTTACAGACAAAAATGGGAAGAGGTGTGTAATCAGTGTTCTGTTCAATTCATGACCATCTTAAAAGAATATGAAAATTAACTGATTGAGAACACTGAAAAATTTATTTCTGAAACGGAGGAAAAACTAAAGGCCTTTGACACAATTGGGTCTTACTCTACAGACCTCAATAATATCAATTTGGAGATTGATGAACTTGAAACTCAAATTACTGAAAAAAAGAAAAAGACATTTATCCGTGACCTCTCAGATTTCAAGGGTAAACATATATATAGGTGGCCACAAAATTAAAGAAAAATACCTTCTGCAAAAGCTGAAGAAGGAATCTCCGCATCAGAGACAGAATCTGAACAAGAACCAGAACAAGAAGCAACAGATACAGAGGACACAGCAATGCCAGGGCCATTCACTAGTAATAACCCTTTTTTACCATCTCGCATGGGAATAGGTCGTCTATCCCTAAGAAACACAAGATCCGTAGAGGGGGTAAGGGGAAGCGGGTCAGAAAATACATTTCAAAGACTACAGGCACAGAGAAGTAATCCCTGTGACATGCAGTTCAGGAGAGGGGGGAGATCACGAGTGAGAACATTACATTTTCAGGAGAACAGGCCCTTCAGATAATTAATCTTTCAGAACATGTGTTAAACACACAGATACAATTATTATCTAGAGGTCTTTCTTTCTCACCTACAGGTAAAATTGATAAATTTGAGTTTTCTAAAGATCTACATTTGTTTGGTCGAAAATTACTGTTAGCAAAACAATTTCATCAAGCAAAAACAACAATAATGTAAGATCAAACTACTCAATTGGATGACAATAATGATTCAGATACTCAAACAATAAAAACGTAATCCTTAAGAGCAAAATTGACTAACATCCCAGCAGGTCGGATAAGCCCAAATGTACAAATTTTTATAGATGTTGTTATGACAGAGATTATGCAAATACCAGAGAAAATAAGCAGTTCAAATCTGAAATATCAAGAAAAACAAGCCCTTAACGAAATACAAAAATGGGATGACATTGTTATAAAACCATCAGATAAGGGAGGAAATATAGTTCTTTGGCCTATAAAAATGTACATTATGGAAGCAAGAAAACAACTATATACATCAGGTAGCTATAAAAAACTACTAGATGACCCAACTTCAGATTATCTAGAATTTTATTATATATAGGTGATGTTCATAAAGATCTAGTTATAACTGATAAAGAAAAAAAGTATCTAACAATAACTCATCCAAAAATAGTCACATTTTATTTATTACCTAAAGTTCATAAAAACAAAGACCATCCACCAGGACGACCCATTGTATATGGGAATGAGAGTCTATGCGAAAACTTAAGCAAATATGTGGATCAAAATCTTAGTGGAATTGTGCAAAGTCTACCCTCACACCTTCGGGATACTAGAGATATCCTGTGCAAGATAGATCAACTACCTATAGATGATGATACTCTTTTAGTTACGTGCGGCATGGAGTCGCTGTACACGTCTATTGAACATTATTTTGGATGTAAGGCCGTTGACTATCACATTGAAAGAAATAATAGGAGAGAACATACACATCGCCTATACCTCATTCATATGCTATCATTCATCCTTAGGCACAATTACTTTCTGTTTGATAACCATTTCTTCCTGCAAATTCGAGGTTCAGCAATGGGAACAGCATGTGCACAAACCTAAGCCAATCTGTACCTCGGATGGTGGGAGCAAGAAGTCATCTTCGCAGAGGAGATGGAACATCTAACGAAGCACATATTATGTGGTATTGATGCATAGACGACAATCTTTCTGTGGAAAGGACCAGTTAACCTCTTGCAACAATTTGTAAACCACCTGAATCAAAATCCATACAACCTAAAACGGATACTGGAATACAGTACTTCTAAAATTAATTTTCTAGATATCACCATCTATCGACGGGAAGATGGATTTCTGGGTGGTGACCTTTTTAGGAAACGAACAGCTACAAATAATATTTTACATTATTCGAGTGCCCACCTTCCAAGTGTCAAAAATAATATCCTCAGATATTTCTACTTTCAAAACTCAAGCAACAGAATTAATAAACAGACTTACACCCAGAGAATATTCAAAAAGGAAATTAAAATTAAAAACAGCATACCAAAAGGCGCTGTCAAAAACAAGGACTGCTCTGCTCCAAATTAAAGAAAAAAAATCAGGATAATAAAGGTACAATTTGTTACCCAATTTAACACCCATTACAAGGAGACTGAAAGAATCTTGCAGAAGTACCTACTGATTTTACAACAGGATGAGTGCCTAAAGGAGATCTTAGGTAATAGAATATTGTCATGTTATCGCAAAGCACCAAATTTGGGAAATCTTTTGGTACGGAGTCATTTGAATCAAGTACCAAAAGAGGATTATCAATTTTGGGTTCAAATTAATGTGGAAGATGCTTTTTTATCATGAATGGGCACATTCTGCAAGAGATGCTCGACAGAACAGGAAGACTGCACAAAATTCAGGACTTTATCAGTTGTGAAAGTAAAGGTGTCATCTATTGCTTGGAATGCCCATGCAAATTTAAATATGTGGGCATGACCAATAGGAAATTGAAACAGCGCATCTCTGAACATCTAGGGAATATCACTGGTGCCAGGACAATGAAAACAGAATTTAGACCACTCTCCAGTGTTTTCAGACACTACTTACATAAACATAACTGTTTAACAACAGGAACTAAGATCTAGAGACTACAAAAAATGTCCCTAGGTCTTAGAAAAGGGGCCAGTGAACGAAAATTGCTCCAAATGGAAAATAGGTGGATAGTCACATTAAACACCATGACTCCAAATGGTCTTAATGAGGAGATGAATCTCTCAGCTCACCTATGATCAGGAAACTTATAGAGGATAATGTATATGTTGAAAGCAAATCTAATGGTGAGGGACCCATTGTCCACTTAAGTACACCAGCATATATATATATTTTTGATATCCACCTCTAAATATTGGTAGGAAACCTCTTCAGTCGACTTAAACTACACCTTTATCTTACAATTTAGGTAACTTTGTATTAACTACATTCCATCTAACATAAGGTTACAAATATGACACCTGGTAGATAATCCTGTAATTATAAAAAGACAAGGAATAATTTTTGAATCACAGCCATGATCCCTATTTATATATCAAACTTACCTGATGAAAGATTTTATTAACTGTTACTTTGATATACAGCATTATCATTAATCTCATATCTTTTGTCAGTAATGATATTCCAGTTATAACTATCCACGTCAGTTAATCTGTTTATCACCAATGGAATTTGACTTTAAAGTTGAAACCGGCATCAACTTACGTCATTTCAAGACATCAACAGAATAGTCACAAAGGGGGAGTGGCTCTACCTTTTAAATTCCCGCCATTCTCCACGGCGGATCATATCTAAAGAAGCATTAGTGAAACGCGCATCATGTTACTCTGCGTCTGGCACCTCCGGTGCTTAGAACGCCAGTCTTTATTTTAAATCATTCTTCTCCATACTACCATGAATCTTAGTACATTATTCATCGTCAAACTATGAGTGTGTGACCGATTTGGGCCAGGTGGTGGGCAATATAATAGTCTTAGGTTGCTAGATTACCATAAGGGTTATCTATTTAGAACAGGGAACCACCACCTTTTCCTTATTTCACAACTCATTATTGTTGAAAGTATATAAGGTACTCAATATCAGCCCAAAACCCGCTCTAATTAACAACAGACATAGATCCAATGCATTACCATGTATGTTTGATACTTTATTACTCTTTACTAAGAATCCCAGAGAGAGAGCTCTATTTTAAACAACTTTTTACCAATAGTATCTGTCCTCCTGTAAGACCGTAAGGGTTAACAAATCATACAACGTGGTCAGAACAACCTTACATAGAAAGACAATGTGTTAATATAATATCTAAGTCTGTAACCTTTTAACTCTTCATTAAGGATCCCAGAGAGCCTGCTCTATTTCAACACTTTATTTTTAGTAGCTGGTCTATGGTAAGACCCGAAGGGTTTAAATGAATACAAGACTGGTAACGTAACCCTTTACAAAAGGATCCCAGAAGGTGGTCACCAATACGATAAAATATATGCGGTGCAGTGTATAATCCCACCCCCGGTTAGAACTTAAAGGGATAGTATTACTTCAAAATTACTATCCCTCATATTGTTTCCCTTAATAAACTGAGTTAAATGACACCAGCGGCATCTCTCAAACCTTTATGGTTTAAGAGATAGCCGCTTTCAAAGTTTCCTCTCCCCTGCTGTCAGCGTTCTGCCGCCAGCAGGGGAATCCGGTCCCGGGACAGGCGGAGGCTCTTAAACAGAGCCGATATCTTGTTATGGAAGGGAAAATGATTAATTGAAACAGTCTTATACATGTTATTGGTTACCAAGCACATGTTGAAGACTGTTTCAATTAATCATTTTTCCTTCCATAATGAGATATCTGCTCTGCTGAAGAGCCTCCTCTTGATTCAGAGACTGGATTCCCCTGCTGGCAGCAGAACGCTGATAGCAGGGGAGAGGAAACTTTGAAAACGGCTATCTCATAAACCATAAAGGTTTGAGAGATGCCGCTGGTGTCATTTAACTCAGTTTATTAAGGGCTACAATATGAGGGATAGTAATTTTGAAGTAATACTATCCCTTTAAAGGTTATATGCTATATGGCCTGTGCATCTTCAGTAAGAATCCTGGGTTGTAATACTGTAATACCGTAGGTGAGCTGTATTTCACAGCGCACCTCCGAAAATATCAGAATAGTTAACTTCACCAAGACTACTTTGTGCAACATTTCATACCTAAATTCCAGACAGGGAATCAAATTGTAGGAATACTATACTAGCCTTCCTCCGGCAAGTCCGGATAGCATGAACCCAGTTAGGCTATTATACATGACCCCTTAAGCAACTACTAAGATAAGCAACGTTTGATGTATAATCGTATGGTTGATTTATCCTGCAGCATAACTTTAAGTAAAACTTAAGGATCATATCTGCCATGATCAACATAGCCGGATAATTTTTGGAAAAGTGGAGTTTGTTAAGGCCATATTATGTTAACTTTGAGATTTAAACTCCAGGGATGAAGCCATACTGCAAAAATACTATATTAGCCCATCTCCGGCAAGATCCGATTAAATTAATCTAATTTAGCCAACACACGCAACTTCTTAATGGCAAAACCATATTAGGCTTTACAGTTTGGGTACATCTGGCTTGAACCAGTCACACACAATTATTATCTACATTTGGATATATATACTTTTATGCTTGATGACAGTGTCAGTACAACAGGTAGAATTCCAAATGTGTTGTTAATACACTCTTTGCTGTATTTAGGGAAAACTCATGTATGCTTAAGCTGTACAGAACAGACATTCACCGATTAAACAGCAGAGAGAGACTGAGAATTTTAATCATTCACAGCTTCCAAAAATATTGCTCAGTATTTAAGTTAGAGATGCTCAGAACCACAGGACTTTGAGACCATAGGTTAGCTGCCTAACCATTTCATTGGGCAATTTTTTCTAATTATCCTATGACCTACTGAGGGCTCAGTAATCTTAGTTTAATTATCCTTGTTGTGGTTTAGGATTTTAATTAATTAATAAAGGTTACATTTTGATTCCTTATATTATTGTACAATTTCTCCAATTAGTCTAACCTTTTGACTACCCAACAGGGACGTTTAGGGTGTGCAAAAAGTGGTGACTTTAAAGACTCTTCACCTCGAAATATAGGGGAAGATTCTGTCTTCTTTCTTTTGATTACTGTTCTCATCATCTCTGCACCCCTATTGCTATATTTTAAAGTGTGCCCCTTGTGGTGGTGCGGTGCCTCCTCTTGGTGTCTATGCCATGAAATTTCTGCCAGGGAGAGACCTTGCTGATGTAGTATAACCCCCCTGTGCTTTGTTGCTGTGCTCAGGGACAAACACCAGTGAGTAAATATAAGGTAAACTCTGCCCCCATTGAAAAAGGAGGGTAGGATTTTCCTTTGCTTACTGAAGTTTGTCCCTCACCTCTCTCGATACGGACAAAAGATGTGAAGCAGCCAGAAGGGGCAGGATGGGGATCTTTTGACATGTAATAACTTTGGAACTACATCAAAATAAGTGATTTAACATAGCACAATGTGTTAGTTTTACATTAGAGAAGACTTGGAGAGCTACTTTATGGAAGACATTACAATCCCTTTCATAGTTCCATTTATAGTATAGAAAGGAACTTCAATGAAGCTCACTGACCAGGTAAAGACCAGAAAAACAAGTCAAGTCAACCTCCACAGGTTTAGGGTCCTGAAAATGAACCAGCAAACTGGGCAATCCTTTAGCGAGGAAGCCAGTGAAAAGAAGCCCTTCTAATGGGAGGGGGATTATACTACCCCACAAGCCAAGATAAAAAAATAATAAAGACTACTAAGAGAATGGTGCCCATACACCTTTCTTCTGTGGGAGGTCATTTAAAACGGAATGTGTGTGTGTGGGGGGGGGGTTAAACTGGTGAAGGAAGGAGTCTTTGTCTCAGAGACCTTGTTTTTAGAAGTGCCCTGCTCTCCTGGAGGGAACTTTACCCCATGGTTAATGTGTTCCACATTGGACAACAAAAATGAAATGTATGGCGATGAAACTTTAAAACAGAAATGTACTCCATTTCGCATCTCCCAATGTTTAGGCCCCATTTGTATATATATGTCTGTTTGTATCTCGTTTTAAGACCACAAAGACAAAGGCTCAATAGAGCTGCATCTCCTACTTAATGGACCTTTTGAAATTCTCCAGTTTAAAAACAAAAGGTGTCATAAAAATGCTTATTTTGATTCCAAGCGGCAGTAAGATTTCTCCTTGGATTAACAAGCACTAAATACATATTAATCCCAATACTAACATAAATAGCCCTCTATGTTCTGCTCTTTTAAAAAAGTATCCAGGCCCTTTCTAAAGGCATCTACTGTATTCGATATCACCACCTCCTCAGCCAGTGATTTCCATACCTTTATTGTCCTTACCGTAAAGAATCCCTTCCGCTGTTGTAGAGAAAATCTCCTTTTCTCAAGTCTAAGCGGGTGACCCCTTGTCCTTTGTACTGCTCTGTTAATGAACAGGTCTTTGGAAAGCCCTTGTATGGGCCCAGAACATATTTATATACTGTTATCATATCCCCTCTAAGACACCATTTATCTAGTGTACAAGTTTTCTAGCCTTTCTTCATAACTAAAATTTTCCGTTCCCCGTATTAGTTTTGTAGCCTCCTCTGCATTTTCTCTAATTCCATAATGTCCTTTTTCAGAAAAGGCACTCAGCATTGAACAGCATATTCAAGGTGGGGTCTTACCATGGACCTGTAAAGAGGCAGAATAATATCTTCCTCCCTTGAGTCAATACCCCTTTTAATACATGCCAGTATCTTATTGGCCTTTGCAGCTGCCAGCTGGCACTACTGCTAAGTCTATTGTCTAGCATTACTCCCAAATCCTTTTAATTAGTAGATTTCCCAAAATAAAACACCATTTATGTTGCATTTTTATTATTATACACAAAATGCATAATTTTACACTTGTCTATATTGAATCTCATTTGCCATTTGCCTGCCCAGTTACCCAATTTGTCCAAATCCTCTTGTAATGAAGACACATCCAGTTCAGACTTTATTACCCTACTTAATTTTGTGTCATCTGCAAACACTGATTAATTTGATTCAAGACATTAAAACCCCATTTAAACTACTGTGAATTTTGGGATTTGTTTTTGTTTTTAATTATTCAATATAGGTAGTTTGCCCCATAGTCTCTCATAACATATACATAAGGACAGTTTTCTCCACAGACAGATACAACTATGCACGTATTATGAACAAAGATATCTTGTATTTTAAAGGTATTTGTGTTGTATACCAATATACCTAAAATAACTATAAAGAAAAATAAAGCACAACTTACCACATTCAGCAGTAATTGAAGCTAGGCCACCATATATAAATGGCTTCCAATTGAAAGACATATTCACTCCAGGGGTCTCAATTTTGACTGTGGAATAAAACAGAGTAAGATTCATAAAGTAACTTCTGACTAAACAACCACAACTAATTTGGTAAATGTATATAAACTTTCTAAATATGTTAACTTGTATTTTAGTTAAATGTAGCCTACATACCAGGGAACACAGGTACAGGAACAATGAGGTGTCCTCGTAATTTGAAGCACTTAATGAGAGAGCTCCTGCTTACATGCAGAAAGCCTCTGTCATCAGAGGAAGCTTGACCGAGGAAGGGGAGCAGACGAAGAGTGACAGACTGCGGTACAGAGCTGGTAACCACAGTCTGTCCAGCAGTATGGTGCATGGTAATCTTTACTCTCTTAATTTCGGCAAAATAACGATATATTATATATATATATATATATATATATATTTTTTTTTTTTTTTTTTTTTTTTTTAATTAAAACGGTATAACATCTGGTCACTACATAAACTATCTTTTAGACCAACATGTATAGGGGTGATAGATCCCCTTTAATAAAAAATGTCATTAGTAGCTTCATTTTTGCATAGCACTTTTGCCTAGTCTCTCTAAACTAGAACCTATCCCTCTGTGCCTCTAACGGAGGGTGAACAAATGCATAACACAGATAATTTTTAAGAGCCAGTTGAAAGAAGTATAAACCTAGATAAAAGTAAAATATCACTGAAATGTAGGAGTCATAAGTAATTTTTTTAGGCACCTGGGCTCCCTGCTTTTGGAGAATTTTCTTTACCCCGTTCTAACCTTAAAACATAGGCGGGACAGTCAAATGATTCATCCCTACATAAAAGTGGCAAATGATCTACAGGTTTCATGGTCTAAAAAGGACATTTCTCATTATTTATCCTCTATTTTTAATCCTCTTGATTCTTCTCTTCATGCATAGGTTCTACACTTTCTGGCTTTCCTCTTATCTCTCATAACCTTCTTTCTCTACCTTTTGAAGCAGTTAATTTTTATCATCAGTTTTTTCTGTCTATGGGGGTGCATCAAGACTCTGAATGTAACCAGCAGGTGTTATGGTGACTAAGAATGTTGTCTAGGGGTTATGCTTAAAGGGATAGTAATACTTAAGTATTACTAATCCCTATAGTAAAGTCCTTTTAAAAATACATGTATTGCCCCCAGTGTCATCTCTGAAACCTTTATGGTCTGAGAGATGAGCTCTCCTAAAGTTGTCCTCTCCCTTCCCCTTCCCTGTAGTCAGTGTTCTAGCCAACTGCAGGGAAGAGAGTCGTACGACTTTCAGGCGGCTCTGCAGCACAGCCAAGATTGCATTAATAAAAAAGAAATCTTTCACTGAAATGGTCTTCTACATGTGCTTGATTTCCAAGCACACGTAGAAGACCGTTTTATTGAAAGATTTTTTTTTAATTAACACGATCGCAGCTCTGCTGCAGAGCCGCCTGATGATCTAAGACCGGATTTCCCTCCAGTCAGCTACAACGCTGACTTCGGGGAAGAGGGAGGGAGAGGGTAACTTTAGGATCGATCATCATCTCTCAAACCATAAAGGTTTGAGAGATGAAACTGGGGGCAATACACGTATTTTTAAAAGGACTTTACTATAGGGATTAGTAATACTTAAGTATTACTATCCCTTTAACTTTCATAGCTTCCTACTGAGCACAAAATCACCTTGAAAGGCCTTCTTACATTCACATCCATGCACTGAGATTCTTCCAGCCTGGATGCTTCCTCTACACAAATACAAAGCTGCCTTCACATTATATCATTCTAGCCCCAGGGGTGTGGAAATTAAAAAAAAACAAAAAAAAAACAACCTACTTGTCCAAGGGACTAAACCGGGAGCCCAATCTACTTGTCCCTCATGACAATCTACTTGTCCTAATACACAAAATAATTTCAACCAAAACAGTATTAGGTGATTAGGTGTAAGGTGCCTGTGATAGTGATAGTTGGTATTGAATTTAACCCCTTTTCTGCCAGAGTGCTCCCGATGCACACACATATATATATATATATATATATATATATATATATATACACACACACACACATACGCACACACCCTACTCTTTACTATACACCTTGATTTAAGGCTCTAAACTGATCTTTGCAACAAGAAAACGTTTTCTTTGTAGCAACAATATATATCTCATCCCTTGAACCTTCTGGGTGTTAGAATGGTCTCACAATGCATTGGATGCCTCTCTGGAATTATCAGAGTTAATTTGCACCGTATTAACCCTTTAAAGACCAAACGGGTGTGAAACAACTTGTAATGAAGTGAGCTGCACACCTTTCTGGTCCTTTAAAACATTAAACTATAAGATATAAGAGACACTTAGGGACACATGTTCAAAAGAAAAGTGGAGGAGTTCTGAGACAAACCATCTGCATTACAGAGAAGAACTAAAAATTCCCATTGATTTAAATGGGGATTTTAACCCCTTGAATGTTAAAGGGGCGGCACGTCAAACTTCCCTATCTGGTCCTTAAAGGTACACACACCCCAGGACCAATGGTCCTTAAGGGGTTAAAGCGTAACTCATCAGATAACCACAGAGCCGCAAATGATAATTACATCAGCGATATGCACATACCTAGTTTTATTTTCAAGAATAATTGCTGCATTAAACAAAAATAGAGCCTTCTATGCAGACAGGCACCGGAAGGTATCTTTCTGTAGGCGCTCTTTGGCCTGCGTTCTCAGTCCCTTCTGGTGCCTTTCGGCACAAAGGCATTCACCAGGGAACAGCGCAGACATCTTGCAAAGCCGGAATCTCTGCATATGTGCTGTTTAATGCCGCAATTATTAAGTCATTCACAGTTAACAGAGATCTGAAAGTTGGTCTGTACAGATCGCAACGAGGGACAATATTGAATAAGTAAATGGAAAACTCTGCCCCCCTTTGTCAAAGGGAGAAGGGTTTGCCTTATATGGACACATACAATATCGTCCCTTGTTGCGATTCATCCTGTCAAGAGACCGCCTTTATTATCTCAGAGAACTGTGAATGACGTGATGGAAAGGGGCAGGAGGGGGAATCTTTTAAATTGATTTTCAAGAAGAATACAGAGGTACAGGCATTACAAAAGGATACTATGCATTATATAAAAATAAATTGAACAATCCCATGTATGTTCACAGGGTTGTGGAATTTATATTGCCCAATGCCCGTAAACGTAAAACTAGTTACATTATTTAATAAAAAAAAAAAAAAAACAGCTTCCCTAATAATACTTTAGTAACCAAACCTATGGGCAATTTTTGTTAGGTGATACGACCCCTGTAATGCATTTAGGACACAGAATTGCAGAGGTGGAATACAGAAAGAGACATTGTTTTATTTCTGATGACTTGAAGGTAGACAAGCAATGAAGTAAATCAATGGTAACTCTTTAGATTGCTGGCAAGACTTCACCTGAATACTGTGTACAGATCTGGAGACCACATCTCCAGAAGGATTTTAACCCTTTGAGTACCAGAGGGCACTCAAAGGGTTAATAAATTGGTGGTAATTAAAAAAAGAGCCACCAAAATGGTGTAGGATCTTTCATGACATAGAATATCAGAATAGCCTCAAATAACCTAATATGTGCAGCTTGCAAGATAGGAGGGAGAGGGGTGATACTACAGACATCTTTAAATATATTAAGAGATTTACTATAGTTAAGAAGATAAGTATTTTTCAAAGAAAGAGGAATACTATAACACGAGGTCATGTTATAAAGTTAGAGGGTGGAAAATAGAGATAATTTCAAGTACTACTTGACAGAAAGGGTAATAGAGTCATGGAACAGCCTCCCAGCAGAGGTGGTTGGGACAAATACAGGGAATTAAAAAAAAGTCTGTAATAAACATAAGTCTATTCTGAGAAGTATGTAATACTGCATATTTTATTTCATAGGGAAATGGGCAGACCAGATGGGCCAGACGGTTCTTTTCTGCCTTCAAAATCTATGTTTCTTTGTTTCTTATAGGTCCTTTGCTTAGATTCTGGAAAAGCGTTTCAAGTTACCTACATGTTGTATTAGCCATTTTTTTTATTTGGAAAACTAGTTTGAGTTATTTAGATCTATAGAATTATGATAGTTAAGGCATGCTGTGCAGGCCCTGTGTCTTAGCCCTACGTTATCTTCTCCACTCACCGACACTGCTCATTAAAGCAATGTATACATCTGCTTAGCACTGAGAGGGTTGTGTGTCAGCGAGTGGGCGGGTAATGTAGGGCTATGACAGGAAGTACCCACATAGCATTCCTTAATTGGATTAATCTATAAATCTAACTTACAAAAACTGGTATTCTAAATAAAAAAATGGCCTATACAACATACAGTTTATTTTGAAAGCTCTTTGAAAATCACCAAAGTAGTTTATTGGTGATGAATTTTTTTCTTACCAAAATCATTCTTAATGGACATCCATTTCCCAATGACTTTGTCATTGGTACTAATATGTACCAAACAGCTAGGTCATGCCCTAATCATCTCAACATACTGACTCCGAGCACCCAGGAGACAGCGAACCTAATACCGCCAACTGCCTAGGTCTGCCTGCTTCCAAGATCCCATCAGTTTAGAGGGGCTGAACTCATGGCTGTTAGAGAGAACAGTCATCTACATCAAGGGTATTCCTGTGCCAGCACCCGCAACATCATAACTCAATGTAGCAAATTCATTAAAATTAGTAAACAAAAGTGTGTCATGTCTAACTGCAGCCCATACAGCTACCTGCTCCACCTTTCAACAATTTGCAGCCCCCCATTTAGCAGCAAACTTCTCTCAAGATTGTCAGTTTCCCTCAATGTTGCAACTTGTCTCTCCAGATCTCTAACTTGAGCTTCCAAATAGACTAAGGCACCAAGCAAGGCTGCCCCCTCTCCCCACTGCTCTTAAACCATGCCTTTGATCCTCTCTTACACAAAATCAAATCAGGAACTTGGCTTTAGGGGTATCTTTATCTAAGACGTTCATATCAAACTTTCAGCTTTTGCAGATGACCTCCTTCTCTTCCTTTGCAACCCTCTGTCAGCTCTTCCTCATATCCTGAGAATATTTCGGGACTCCCAAGCTATAGAGGGCTTTACAATCAATCTTATAAAACCAGAGGCTTTATGGCTCACACCATGAACCCTCGCTATGCTTAATCTGGAAGTATCGTTCCGATGGGCTACAAGCTCCCATAACCCTTTCAGTGTCAGAGGGGTATGCAACGCATTGCAAAGCAATGTGTTGCATACCCCTCTGGCACTGAAAGGGTTAACTGCTAGGACTTCATCTCCCTAGATAAGTTTGTAGAGAGTGGAAATATGACATTTCCCAAAACACTTCCGACTTAATAGCTTGGAAGTTCCTTTCACTGTTTTCATTGGTCGGATTAACCCTATAAAAATGGTCACATTGACCAGATTATTATATGTTCTTCAAACAGTGCAGCTCTTCCTTCTCCACACAGATGTCCAGCTTATACATCCTAAGTTCCAAGGGTTCATTTGAATGGAAAATGACCAGAAATAAGCCTAGCCAAGCTATAACAACAAAAATCTAAAGGGGGCTTTCACTTACCAAAAACTTACACCTATATAATGTAGCTTGTCTTCTTAGAATCGGATTAACCTGACCACGACATATACAGACACCTCTAGAGATCAAAAAACTTTGATCCACACACCCAACTGACATTTCTATTACATATTCCAACCCACCTCATCCTGACACACTGCATAACGCTCTGATTCTCCCATAATTAAGGCTTCGAAATACATGCATTGTTTCATATTTCATAAACAAGGGTGTAGGATGCACTGGCAACTTGCTAGACATGTAGAACCGAGATCTCTACCATTTTGACCAACTCAGAACCCGATACAACATTCAAAACATCTCTATGCTTACCTTAAAGCAAAGCATTATGGCCCCACTTTCAAAATCTCCTGCATTTACAAACTCTTAACGCCAGCCCTTTTTTGCCTCGGATGACCCTCACCATTCCATAAATGGGCTATTGACATCTCAGATCTTACCACGGATACACTCATTGCTAATTTTTATAGATCCCCCCCCCTCCCTTTTCTTTTTTCCCTCCCCGAGCTTTGTGATCCTCCCTCAAGTGCATGGCTGCTTTCTTGATTAACCCCCATGAGCCGGTAAGGCCTGTGTCTCTCTCATGCATGACACACTTTCCACAGACCACCTCCTTGCATCTGTGAAAAGGATGCTCCATCTAGTGTCTCCATGATAATATCTTCCAATTAATTATACATCTTCCACTGACATTTTTACATAATTGTATATTTGATTCCTGTCAAACCTACACCTATCAGAAGTACAAACATGACAGACAGTGCTTTATGTAACTGTTATTTAAACCAGCCTTTCCCAAACTTATGACCACAATCGCTTTTCACAAAATGGATACTGTGTTACGTTACACATAGAATTTTGGGGTTGAAACAAAGCATCACAGCCCAGGGGGGCATGCCCTTCATTCAGGGAACCACCGACTTCAGCACACTATTTCATTCTGCTTACCTGTGCATCTCTACTAACAAGAACTGCTTACTCCAAACCATTATACCTATATCTGTTATTTGTATGTCAAGATTAGATAGCAATCCATTTTGAGGGACTCATAGGACTTTTCACAAATGAAACAGGTGCAAATGTATTCATCTGATTCATCTATGAAAAGTCCTGTAAGTGCTGTATTTCAACATGGATTGTATGTATACTTTATTACTGACACCCAGGCAATGGACTCTAATAAATCATTTATAGATATATTCCAGGCTCTCCAATTTATTTTAGGGGGTGCAGAGCGTAGCGGGGGATATTTCCTGCAAAGTGAATATGTTGCTATAAGCTGAGTACTGAGTGGATAGTGGAGGATGAGGAATGTTGCAGATAAACAATAACAGGGGGAGGACTAAGCACATCCAACATTATAAACCCCAAAATGAGAATATGTTGGCATGTTTCCCTGGGTGACATTATATAAGCGATAATAATGAATGGAGGAGAGGCATAAGTTTATTATATATATATATATATATATATATATATATATATATATATATATATATATATATATACACTAGCAATGTGCGACGGCGCTGCCCATCATGTTATGACCGTTGGGCGCACGTGTGTGAAATGCAGACACACTGATAAACACAGACATATACAACACACAGGCAGACACATACCATACATCCCAAGTGTCCCTCTTTAGGAGGGACAGTCCCTCTTTGAGGGCCAAATCCCTCTGTCCCTCTTTCCCACCCTGTTGTCCCTCTTTTTAGTAGGTCAGACTGTGTGCAGGGCAGCTCCACCTATAGGCGACGTAGGCGCCGGCCTAGGGCGCACACGTACTGGGGGAGCGGGCATGCAGCGGAGAAGAGCTGCGCCCGCACACATACCACGCCGGGAACCACAACACAGTCAGGTCTGTGTCGCTACAGCGCTCCCTCATCTGGTCGGATCTTTAGTAATGCAGAGCGCGTTGGGAGTCATGATCTCCCGCCGCGCTCTGCATTACTGAAGAGAAGACTGAGCGGGAGCTACAGGTATGTGATGGGGGGCAAGTTGGAGCGGATGTGGGGCAAAGTGGAGATGATGGGGGCAAGTTGGAGCTGTTAGGGGAAAGCTGGAGCTGAGGGGGCATAGTGGAGCTGGTGGGGGCAAGCTGGAGCTGATGGGGGCAAAGTGGAGCGGATGAGGGTCAAAGTGGAGCTGAGGGGGGGCAAGTTGGAGCTGAGGGGGGGCAAGTTGGAGCTGAGGGGGGGCAAGTTGGAGCTGAGGGGGGGCAAGTTGGAGCGGATGGGGGGCAAGTTGGAGCGGATGGGGGGCAAAGTGGAGCGGATGGGGGGCAAAGTGGAGCGGATGGGGGGCAAAGTGGAGCGGATGGGGGGCAAAGTGGAGATGGTGGGGGCAAGTTGGAGATGGTGGGGGCAAGTTGGAGCGGATGGGGGGCAAAGTGGAGCTGATGGGGGTAAGTTGGAGAGGATGGGGGTCAAAGTGGAGCTGATGGGGGTCAAAGTGGAGCTGATGGGGGTCAAAGTGGAGCTGAGGGGCCAAGGTGGAGATGGTGGGGGCACGTTAGAGCAGATGGGGGGCAAAGTGGAGCTGGTGGGGGCACGTTGGAGCAGATGGGGGGCAAAGTGGAGCTGATGGGGGCAAGTTGGAGTGGATGGGGGGCAAAGTGGAGCTGATGGTGGCAAGTTGGAGCTGATGGTGGCAAGTTGGAGCTGATGGTGGCAAAGTGGAGCTGATGGTGGCAAAGTGGAGCTGATAAGGGGCAAGTTGGAGCTGGTAGGGGGCATCTCTTACAGGCATCTCCAGACCAGGGGCAGACTGGCCCAGGGGGCAGAGAGAGGACAATCATGAAAAGAGGTGGGGTATAAGTAGGCAGGGTATAAAGGGGTGGGACACAAGGGGCGGAGCGAAATGGGCGGCAAAATTAGGTTTTGCCTAGGGTGGCAAAAATCCTTGCACCAGCCCTGACTGTGTGGTGTGTTTTACTTTGCTCTCCAGCAATAAACTTCAGTATATGTGTTTATACATTAGTCTGTGCAAATAAAATACTTTGGTCTTGCACTAAATCATTTATTCAGTTACATAAATAGCCAGTAATAGGTCATGAAATAACCTAAAAATTCTTACTAATGCCCTGGCCACCAGCCACGCCCCAACAATATCACCTAAAACTACAGTGTCCCTCTTTGGCCATATGAAATGTTGGGAGGTATGCACATACACACAGTGAGCGGCAGAAACATGCAAAAGACACGCACACACAGACTAACTGGAGATGCACACGTATGTAACAGATGTACACACACAGACACACTGGAGATACACACATGGACACATATATGTAACAGAGATGGACACAAACACACATGCAACATATATGAGCAGAAACACATGCACTCATGAGTTGTGCACCCCTCTGGCAGTCAAAGGGTTAAGATATACAGAGGCATGTCAGAGTTAAATAGCAGTGGGAAGTGTGTTCATACCTGGGAACTTTGACTTGTGGAGTCCCTAGAGGGGACTGATGTGGTGCTGATGTGGAGAGACAAATGGGGCAATCTGGGTTAAAAGGGGGCAGGGCTTAATCGCGAGTAGGGGGCGGGGCTTAACATAAATGTTGAAAAGTGCTACTAATAGGCTGTGGAAGGAGGAGATGTGGGAGGGAAATGCAAGTTTACAATGTGAGGGGTTTGAACACACTCCCTGAGGGCTAAAACTTGATACACAACCCTGTGGCAGTCAGTGAGTTAAGTGTGAATCTGATGGCTGTCTGTCCTGTGTCTTGCATGCCAAATGATGACAGTGAAGAAATAATTGAGCAATGAGGGCCTACCTTAATCCTTTGAGTGCCATTTTGTTCTTCTGGTGCTGCACTACAGGTCCTGCTGAGGCCACTGGGAGTCAGGGTGAGTGAGTGTGTGTGTGTGTCAGCCATATTTATTTCTGGCTTTGTGTGTGTATGTGGTGCTGTGTGTGTGAGTGGGGGCATGTGTGTTTGGTGCTGTGTGAGTGGGGCATTGTGTGTGGTGGTCTGTGTGTGTGAGTGGGGCATGTGTGTGTGTTTGTGTGGTGCTGTGTGAGTGGGGCATGTGTGTGAGTTTGGTGCTGTATGAGTGAGGCATGTGTGTTTGTCTGTGGTGTAGGAGCAAGTGGCGGCCATATTGTTTTTTTCTGACTTTGATAGTGGTGGGCGGGCTGCATAGTGGGGGAGGGCCAACTCCCTGCATGATTGAATCACCCAATAGGAATAGTAACTCCTGCTTTATGCCTCCCCTGGGTGCGTTTTGGCAGGCACAAAGTCTTCTTTTATTTATATATATATATATATATATATATATATATATATATATATATATATATATATATATATATATATATATATATATAAATATAAAAGTCCAAGTGGCTTCTGGATCACTGTTCACCCTGGAGCAGCATGAAGGTGGAGACTGGCCACACACAGTTAATCAGGGACACCTGCCTGCCCACTCCTGTTAAAATTGATGCAGAGATTCACAGAGGCGTGCCCAGTCGGATGGGCAAGGATGTGCTCCATTCACTAGTTTATTATATTATATCTAAATAAACCTACGCCTCTGCCACAAACACCCACGGGCAACAGCAAGGAGGAGATATTCAATTCTTATCCATACGGTCTGTCCTGGAGATACAGGAGGTCATGATCTTGACAGCAGATTATGACCCCCTGGCCACTCCTATCAAAATCTCTGCAAGGACTTGCCTCGCCTTCGAGTTCAATCTCAAATGGGAAAACAAAAACCACGGCCAACTCACTATGCTCAATCTACAGGCCCAATCGCATCTTACACATACATTTAATCTTTACATACATACCAACTTGCTACACACCTCTTCACTTCTCTCCTGAAAGACATTTACTCTCTCATGAAAGACATTTACCCTCACCCTCTCCATGTTATCACTACAATGCACCATCACCATCTTCCAGTCCTCCTGTGTCCATCTCATCGCTGGAATTAACACTCGCTCACATACACATTGTATGCAGCTGAACACCTTCCTCCTCTCTCCAATATGCACGGCATAGTAGCACCACCAGCTTGAATGTTAAATTAGATAAAATGTATGTGGTAATTTACTGACAGAGCCACAAAAAGCAGCATATCGTTTCAGGTGGCTCTAACCCTCCTAGTTAATCCCAACCTTACTATCAGGGGAGGGCTGGCAACTTGTGGCCTGTGGGGCAAATACAATCTACTGGCCCATTTCTTCAATCTCTCCAACCCACTGTGCCAGCCTATCCCCTTTAGTTACTTTTAAAGGGATAGTAATACTTCATTTTATCTTTATTTTATTTTGTAGGCATTAAAAGAACATGAAGAACCATACAAGTCTTATCTTATCTCTCAAACCTTTATGGTTTGAGAGATATTCACAAGCAAAATTTCCCCCTCCCGCCCCTTTTACCTAGTGTAAGCCATCTCTTCTCAGACGTGGAATGCAGTCCATAGACCAGACAGATAACAGAAGGGGACAATATTCTTACAGTGAGAACAATGAAAGCCCTGCCCCCCTTGACAAGTTTTTCAGGTTTTTCCCTTATCTTAATTGAAGATTGCCCCTCTCTGCAATCTACCTGGGCACCTCCCTTCTGCTCTGGCTGAGCAGTGATACATCAGTAAAAGGGGCGGGAGGGGATACTTTGTCATTGAAATACTGTTAAGTAAGGCAAATGAGACCACATAGCTTACAGTTCAAATGTGGCTACTCTAGTGATACCATAGAGCTTACAATGTAAGTACAGCAACATGACTGATACCATAGAGCTTACAAGGGAAATAAGTTATGCTGCTAGTGTGTCTCTATTTGCATTGTAGCTCTTTGGTATCATTTGTGTAGTTCCATTTCAATTGCAAGCTCTGTGTTATCAGTAGTGCAGCTCCATTTACAGCAGCAGTTGGGAGACTGAGTGAGGCAGTGGCCCACTGGTCCAGACATGTGACCAGCCCAGGGGGCAATTGCCCCTCTGCCCCCCAGGCCAGCCCTCCCCTGCTTACTATTTAACTTAGAACAACAAGAAAAAAAATTGCTATTTGGGACTGTACTGTTAGAGTTCTGCTCTATATGATTCAGTACAGAAATTCCATTCTTTATAATAAAAGAGAATTTCTTTGTCATATAGTTTCTCAAAAAAAATATATAAAAATGTTGCTGTTCTCTAGCTGATAACAATCCAAGAAAATAAATTAAGCAACTCCCTGCAGGTACATTCTGTCCTTGAAATTGAACTTCAGCCAAGCCAAGAGAATTAATGCCTGTCCTCCCACGATTATAGTTCCTTGATATGCAAACAAAGACAGGACTATCAGTACAGGATAGTAATAACTAGTTTTAGCTTTATTTTGTTTTGTAGGCATTAATAAAAAACATGAAGAACGATATAAGTTGTATCTCTCAAACCTTTATGGTTTGAGAGATATTCAGAAGCAAAGTTTCCCCTCCCGCCCCTTTTACCTAGTGTAAGCCATCTCTTCTCAGATGTGGAATGCAGTCCATAGACCAGTCATAACTGCAGGAGACAATTTTCTTTCTATGAGAACAATGAAAGCCCTGTCCCCCTTGACAAGTTTTTCAGGTTTTTCCCTTATCTTAATTGAAGATTGTCCTTCTCTGCAATCTACCTGGGCACCTCCCTTCTGCTCTGGCTGAGCAGTGTTACATCAGTAAAAGGGGTGGGAGGGGGATAATTTGTCATTGAATGACTCTTGAGCTACAACTCTGACAGAATTGAAATAACACTCTCCAAAGTCCAAATACTATGATTAATTAGAGCTGCTTTTATTATGAAACATCACTATCCCTTTAACCCTCATTGTTGAAAGGTTCTACCCACACAAGTCACAGATACTAGTATCCACTGATAGACTGCAGCTCTAATATGTGTAAAGGTTTTAGAATATTAGGTTTCTATAATACAGGTATAAAAGGTTAACACGGTGGGTACAGTAACTATTACTGCATTATTTTGGCGATATTGATGAGAAAATGTCTGGAAATCATTGGATTAGACAAACTATGCAGTGCATAAAACAGTTTGAAGAAAATGTATTTTATTATGTCAAAGTATGTTTCCTTAAATGTACAAGTAAAGTCAATTTTCAGGTACCACTCTATACCAATGTACAAAATAAACATGGCAGGTAACTGAAAGACTTTTTGATAGTTTTCTCTTGGCGCTTAAAATGCATATTTTCATACATTGGTAGTGCTGCTCCATTTTTCCAGCTACAATGAGTTTATCAAGATAAAATCAAAATTAAAAACAAAAACTGTACAACAAAATATTGGAGAGTTCAAATAATAAGCATGTAATGTATAGTAAACACACAGGGAATGCATTGCGGTTACATAACCCTGTTCAGTGATTCACAATCAACACACTGACTATATTTCAGAATTAAAAATCACATGCTTGGATAATCAAAGAAACACAATACATAAGGACTTGCCTTTCCAGACTTGCCACATGAACAGAGAGGGTGACCTTGCACAAGAGAATTAATAATAAGGGGTCTGTCTACAAATTAGGAAGCACAAGCGGACAGTAAACATTTTATACTTAAGTTGATTGAAAAAATACATAAAGAAGAAGGGGTAGAATAATGTCATTGTGTGTTAGGTATAAAGCAAAAGACCAATTCTGAAGCAAACCAAATTGTACCACAGCTGACAAAAATTCCTAAAATACCCATGGATTTAAATGGAGTTTAACCCTTGACTTGGAGAGCTCTATCATTCAAAGGGTTAAAAAGCCACATTCTAATCAACTGGAATTTTATATCCATACCTGGGAACTTCTTGATCTTGAGTCCCTGGGGCGGGATCATGTGCTGCCAACAAGGGGGATGTCAATTACAAGATTCACGTAATAAAGGGGGAGGGGCTTATTAGGCTCTGTGTCAAAGAAGGAGGGTATAACAGGGTGGGAAGGAGCAGGGTGAGAAGGAGAAGAAACAGAATCTTTCCCCAGAGACCTGGTAATTCAGTCTGAAAACCGGAGTCTCCCAGGCAGATCTGGCGAGTTCTCATATATGTTTATATCCCCCTTATGGTACAGTTAGTTTGCTCCAGAACTGCATTCTTTTCCTTTCTACATTAGGTACATTATGTATTGGTTGGACAATAGAAGTAAGAATCAATCTAGGGAAACCAGACACTCTAATAGAACATTCTCTAGTATAAGCAAGTAATCTTTGACATGAAGAGTTTGAAAAATGTATGAAGGGAAGTTAAACTCATTCCAGCCTGCATGAATTAACAGCTCTACATGAGCATATAAAACCCTGCTGCACATTCCTGTAACTAAGTGAGAGGAATGCTGCTGTCCTTCAGCAAGGTTAAAGGGAAATAACCTGAGGACTGGGCTAAACTGATCTCTGTGACTCTGGGATCCAGCCATTGTAGTAAAACTGGTTTTTATAGAGAGGGAAAGAAAACTGAAGGTCACAAAATCTGCGTCAGTGAAAGGATTGTACAAAAAAAAAAAAAAAAAAAAAAAAAAAAAAAAAATTGATCCAATTGCACTGCCTTTGCTTAGTTAGGGGTATCTGGTAGGAGTGGAAATGAGAATAACTGTATTATAGGAAGGCAGATACAAAACAGTCTGTTAAAGGGTTAGTAATGTCAGAAAAAAGTATTAACTATATGGTAGATACAATTAAAAGAGAGTATGTGCACTTATTCGTATCTCTCAAAACATTATGGTTTGAGAGATATAGGAAAATAAGGTTCTCTGGGGATGGCATGCTTGAATATCCCCACCTGCCTCAAATCTAACATGGCCGGATCCAGAAAGGTCCTTCCAAGGCCTATCAATGCAGAAGAACCTTTCTATCGCTTTGATAAAAAGATCCTTCCAGGACCTTTCTTTGTCAGGTGATGTCAGCATGGAGGCATATTCAAGCATGCCGCTTGCCAGACCTATCTCCAGGAAGCATGCCTTTTCTATTACTACTCTGGAGCAAAAAGTAAAAGGAAGGAGGAAGAGAGAGTTGCTTTACATCCAGACTTTTAAAAAAAAAAAAGTTTAAAGGTTGGAGGTCGCTCTGTATTCGGGGATTGCCATTTATGCTGACAAGTACAGTGATTTGTAAAGAGCATTCAAACACACCTATTATTTTTATTATAACTTTTTATTTCAAACAACAATTTAGGAGACATTTAGCTTTATTTTTTTTTGTCAGTTTCTGTAAAAGAGCTATTACTTCCTGGTTGGAAGTGCTAGTTAGGCTAGGTTGCAGGCATGGCAGTTCCTGCTGGTGCCAGTCAGATTTGCAATATAAAGCTAAAAAGATCATAAATCAATGTCTTAAATATCAAATGTCCAACATTAATATGGGCGCTTTCAAACAATTCCACTTTACAGATTTCAGTCAGGAAACTGTTCTACACTACGGCCACTATTTACCGACAGTATTTACCAGCACACCCCTCTGGCACTTAAAAGGAACAAGACAGCAATGTCTCTATGATAGTAATACTTTGATAGCAAATAGTGCGGTAAAATTAAGACAGTAAAAGCAAAACATTTTTTTCCCCATTATAAAGTGCCTTCCAATATGTTTTCTTTGCCTGTTCTAAGCTTACCTGTTATCTTTTAACTAAGCAATGTCCTCTCTCACCTCATTTAACTACATGTGATGGCACTGTTGTGATGGCAACCTGACTGAATCAACTGGGTACAGCTAGATTATTTTAATACGTTAACAAACCTTTCATAAAGACAATTTATCAATTGCTCAATAATATTGTTATAGTATATTACATAGCATTCTAGGTCTCATCCATTAAGCTAAAGAGGTGCAATTCTCGAGAAAACCCAATTGCACCACAGGACTAAAATAAAAGGTTGTAAGCTTCCATGGATTTAAATGAGGCGTTTAACCCCCTAAATGCTAGAGAGGTCTTCACCTTATTGCAATGCAATTCTAGAGTAAATCAAAAACACACAGTGCAAGTCTCATATAGACAAATGTACCACACCAGTTGCAAGTAATAACAGGAGCTGGGTTTGGCATTCTGTACCTATACCTGCCTAAAGTCAGTATGCTAAACTATTAACAATCAAAATCCTCCCATTGACTACACTTTTGCCAAGAGAAGGAAAATTGGTACGTCTGTGAGTATTTTAGGTGTACCTTTCCACTACTCCTTGTTTTAGTCTATGTACTAAATCATGCGTAGTGAAAATGGCACATGAACACCATTTTAATGAGTATGCTATAGAGATGACATGAAAGGCTTGCTGGTATTGAAGTTTAACACTGCAGGAGTGTGTCTGTTGGTATGTTCTCCAGCAGTCGTATGGTGCAGTGCATACCCTGACGTGCAGCCAACAGTGCCAGAGGCTAAGACCTGTGGGACTACAATGGAGAATTTGCACATTTGCTCTATCTTTTTTAGTGTCATTCATTATTGCACTGTCTCATTCTTTTACAGGCTTATTCATGCTCTCATTCTCACACTTTGGCTCTCAGTCCCTTATTCACTCACGTACATTCGCTCTCACTCTCTCTGAGGGCTTGCATTAAAGCAGGTGTTTTCAATGCTGTGCTAACTGCAAGTGCCTTAGAGTACATTGCTTACAACATGCTCTTAAAAACAGGCAGTTTCTCCAATCATAAATGCAGTCCAATACAGCAAGCAGCAACATTACTGTGCTGACTGCAGCCCAGTGCATATGGTTCACGTTTGAGAGCTGGACTTTGTGATACTCATCACAACATCCAATGAATGGTCAACCTACATAAATCTCGCACTCAATGATATACTGCGGATACTCACACAAGTTGGTGATCAGTCACACCTCATCAGTCATGGGATCACTGGCAGAACCAAAGTCCATCACAGGGACAGCACAAGTAACTGTGAACTAGGCATTTGCTGTCATTTCAATGTATGTCTCTCTCACTCACTCTTACTCTCAGTCTAACTTGCTATTTCCTTACTCACCACTGCTCTGTCTCTTCTTTACCGTTAGCCAATAAAGGTATTAAAAACTATATTTGCCTCCTGTCTTCTTGACTGTATCACACTCTCTCTCTCTCCCAGAGTATCAGTTACTGTTGCACTCAATGACTCTCCCTCTGTCACCTTCATTCTCTCTATCTCAGCGTATTTTACTGCCTCTCTTGATCTCCCTAGAATACTATAGTTTTCAAGGGTTAGCACACTCCTTTGCTTTTACTAAGGCAGAGAGAGATGTTTAAAATGAATGTCAGAGGGGTGTGTAAGGCATTACTCTGCAAAGCAATGTATGTTTCTCGCATGCAAATTGCAAAAGGTTAATCAAAACATGGTACTGTTTTTACATAAACAAAAAAATATTAAAATGAAAGAAAAAAAGTGTAACAATAGCTGCCAAGTGTATGTAAGGAATGCTATATAACTGGCCGTTTCCACTTATTATATGACTGCAGGTTACATAAATAAAAACTGTACTTAATCTTCCAAGTACCAGAGGGTTGTACAACACATTGTGTACCCCACTGGCATTCAATGGGTTAAATCAGGGCACGTGTAAATGCCAGCATTTCCCCACTTAACTTCACACATTCTGTGTACAGAACACACACTGTTGTTTGACAGATAAAGCAATCCTATATGGAGGGGACTAGTCAGTAAAGTGAAAGACCAATACAGCTGGAGTGCCACCGGTTTCCACCTCTGCTTTAGACCTGTAGTCTGAACTATCATAGTTGCAGGTGCAAAAAACTGTAAGTGTGCTGCACGCTCTTTAGACCATTTCAATGAAGTAATTCATTGTAAATAACGCGATTGCTGCTCTGCTGCAGAGCCTCGTCTGCTGACAGCAGGAAATCACGAACTTTAAATGTACGTATCTCTCAAACCATACTTTTTTTGTGCTGTGCTCAACTTTTTAAGGACTACAATATGAAAAATATTTTTTGTGGGACATTACTATCCCTTTAAGAACAGGTTATACCTGACATTTAGATTCTTTGAATGCCAGAAAGTAATGTGAAGCATTGCAGAGAAATGAGTTGATATCCATCTTGCACTCAAAGTTTTAAAAGTGCCTTTATTTTTTGGAGCAGATATCTTATTTGTTTATAAATACATGCAACACAGTTGTTATTTGGACAAGACCATTTCTACTCCACTTTTTAAAAAAAAGTCAACTGACTGGAGTTAGCACTTAGCGAAAATGTTGCTAAACATTTATACATATGTTTGTCACTCTGCAGCAATTTTACATACATTTTCTTTATCAAGTTTTATACATCTCCCCCAGAATAATCAGTACTTCAGTAGATTCATAGGAATGAGCAGGGCACTCATCAAATCATAAAGAAATAAAAATACTTTATTACATCAGAATAAAAATATCCAGGTTTTAGTAGCTAACAGCAACATCTATCAATTCTATAGAATGAAATAAGCTTCCTGCACTAACCTCTCAACAATCCTTATGAAGTTTATAAACAGCCTTTTCTGATTACTTTTATTATTCAATGTCAACAGTGGATTCCCCTACAAAAGACTAGAGTGGGATGTAACAAACAGCCTGGACCCCCAGTAATGAGTTACATTTTCAGCCCTTAGAGTGCTTTGCAATGCATTGCATAACTCTTTGGCACTCAATGAGTTAAATAAAAGAACAAAGAGCTAATCACAGTGGAGAGAGATTTAGAAAAAAAGTGTTCTTTTTCATTTTTGCAAAAGTATCCTTCAAATGTCATTATTCCTTACTATGACTGTTATTATTCATAATGTATTCTATGTAACTTTTAAATGTGGTGACAGCAAAAATAAAAGCATGTCAGACATGACTTTAAATATTTGGAGAAAATTCTGACGCTAAAATGTCACACAGAGACTTTTTTTTATAAATTCGCTGTGACACTTCTTGCAAACTCCCTTATGACTTTTTTTTAAAAAAACGTACTACATGGCGTTAAGACCTCTTAAAGCGTTGTTAGTAATGTCTGGTAAAAAAAAAAAATAAATAAATAACTATATGGTAGATACAATTAAAAGAGAGTACTTGCACTTATTCGTATCTCTCAAACCGTTATGGTTTGAGAGATATAGGAAAATGAAGTTCTCTGCTCCCTCCCCTTTCTACTTGAAGAGCTGTAAAGCTGTCAGAAGCAGATTCTGGTTCCTGAATCAGATGGCGGCTCTTCAGCGGCGCCTATATAACAATATTTAAATATAAATGCTTTAACGGAATTGTTTACAACATGTGCTTACAAACCAGGACACATTGTAGACCTTTCCGATTAAGTATTTATTTTTAGGTGTCGCTATGTCGGCGCTGCTGAAGAGCCGCCATCTGATCCATGAACCAGAATCTGCTTCTAACAGCTTTACAGCTCATCAAGCAGAAAGGGGAGGGAGCGGAGAACTTTATTTTCCTATATCTCTCAAACCATAATGTTTTGAGAGATACGAATTAGTGCAACTACTCTCTTTTACATGTATCTACCATATAGTTAATACTTTTTATCTGACATTACTATTCCTTTAAGGATTTTATAAATAGCGTTGACAATCTTAAAGACATTTAAAAAAAAAAAACTGTCAAGGGGGGAAGGGTTTTCATTGTTCTCACAGCAGAATATTGACCCTTGTTGTGAGCTGTCTGGTCTATGGACTGGATTCCACATCTGTGAAGTGAGGGCTTACACTAGGTAAAAGGGGCGGGAGCGGGAAACGTTATAATTCAATTACTCTTGAACTACAACGCTCACAGTAATGAAATAACACTCTCTATGGCTCAAATACTATGACGATTAATTGAAGTTGCTGTCTTTATGAAACATTACTATCACTTTAAATGTAATGAGTACCTTTCACTTTAGACCCCACAAATGCCAAACCACACAGTAAACCTACACATACACAACGAAATTGTAAATGGTACCACTGGTATATTTAGGGGAATTTTTCAATAACTGGATTAATTACAGCAAACAATGGGCAAGATCATTAGCTTTCGTATTATATTTCAGCATGTTTATTTAGAATATATGATCTACATTTACATACGAATCCAAAAGAAAATGTATTCTATCAAACTAAAAATAATATACATATAACATACAATGTATGTTATTGTCTGCATGGGTACATGGAAAACTGGTGAAACCTCAAAAGCAAATATAGAAAGACGTAAAATATGAGGTAAAACAGTCCGAGTCTTTGAGGGGGTTAAAGTTGAGACAGGGTCATCTTATTGTTGACAGACTGAGAAACGCATGTAACGAACCGGTGAAGTTAATCATTATCATCCAGGGGTAGTGGAAAGCCTAGGTGATGTTAATAGCCATTGCATCACTTCTTGCTTGTCAACTCGCCCCTAATCCATACCCCTACTTTAGCATATACAGATGCATTAAGAGTTCAATTAAAATACTCCCTAGTGCGCTCGAGTTTCTTAGTCATACGTGATAACAAGCCGCTACTACAAAATTACTAATTATTATCTCAGAAATTCTCGCAACAAACCGAACTAGTGAAATAAGAAACACAACACTGTACAAAGCGCCACCAATGGCACAAGCTGAGGAAGCAGCATGTCGCTGTCAGTTAATTCTAAGACACCCAGCCGCTGACTCCTCAGCCTGTATTGTACAGCAACCACCTAAACACGTGACATAAACAGTCGCGTTTATTCCTGTATATAGTGTGTTCACTACAAAACATGTTCGCTTCCTACGTTTTTTTCAACAGCCACCTACCTGTAATACGTGCGCTTCTCTCTCACTCACAGTTCCCAAAGAGGAATGAAGGAGGTTATTCGATGGTAGTTGCTAGTCTAGTGGGTTACAGGACCTTTCCTTACATCACCAGCCATGTGACTGCCGTGTGCATGTAAGGGAGGGGTTTAATTATTCAGAGTTTTAGGCAGAAGGGAGCGAGAATGGGAGGTGTGGAAGTGCCTGTGGATGGTAGAGTAGATTATTATGTTTGTTCCTCCCACACAAATATTGTAGAGCAGGTGGGTACTAAAGAAGGTTATTCTGAGCACTTTACACCCTGAATAAAGTGGAGCTGTTCCCATTGTTTAGTTACTTACTTCAAGCTGTATGTTTTGTCTTAAACATACTGCTTTGCAGCGTGAGTTTGCTATATAATTCTGGGGTGAGCTCTTTGTTGCCCCCCCCCCCCAAAAAAAAAAAAACCCTGGAGCCATAACTAGAACATATTGGGACTTGTGAATAATAAACCTTTTTGGACGCAGGACCCTGTCATAACTGCATCTCCTGTAGAGTTAAAGTGGACCTGTCAATTTGATGCTAATTTGTGTATCTGAAAACTTCATTAAAACTGCTGTTATCAAATATCAAGTGTTTAAACATAAGCTGCAACACAATATAGCAAGGGAAGGGTTAACCAGCACCTAAAGCGACAGCAGAAATTTACTGTTCTGTATTCTGTTATCTGCACATGTTTATGGTCTCCAAAAAGAAAACCTATGTCACTCTTTCTTCCCCCTCCCATCATCCTGCATGCATATTGATAAGCAGAGAAACTCACAGCTCATTCTTTCCCCCCTTCACATAGAGTGATAAGATATTTTGCTAAGTTATGTTAAATCACAGTGTATTGCATTTGCTGAGAACTAATGTTTTGTTATTTCCAAATATGCAAAGCTTGTAATAGGGGGTGGAGACTGATCATGTTATTTGGGTGGAGTAGTAATATTAATGCTTTATTGTTGGACTAACAAGATATGCAATGTTTTAGTTTACTGAATATATCATTTTTGCAATTCTTATTTTCTGTTAAACCAATCATCTTATTGCTCAAGGGTGTGGTATTAGTATATTAGATACCCCCTCTGATCATAATTTTCAGAACAGAACAAGTTTTCTTTCCATGCTAATGTGCTGTGCTGTTCTCTCTATATTAGAATAAAGAAAAGATTCCTGTTTGTTCTCCTCCAATCTTGTCTCTTCATTGGCAGAGCGGCAAGAACACAGGCATTTTGCTATCACTGCTATGTGAAATGTTAGCCTAAAGACCAGCGAATTCATGTTTTAAGAGATAGTCATACTTGGTACTGCATGCTAATAATGGTATTTGTGCAGTTTCATACACTAATTAAGCTTTTCAGTGAAGTTTTATATTCTAATTAAGCTTTGTGCTGCACCAGAAGTGTGAATATTTCATAAGCTGTATATCTCCTGGAATTTTCAATAACTTAATAGATTTAAGATTTAAAAATTCAATTTTTAAACATGCAAAAATAATTAAAGGTGATGGGTACACTTTAAAGGGATAGTCTTGCCAAGTTATAACAAAAGCTAATCTTGCAGGCGCTCTAGCTGGCTGCAGGGGAATCCAGTCCCTGGACAAGCGAAGGCTCTTCAGCAGAGCCGAGATCACATTACTGAATAAGAAATCCTTTACGGGAACGGTCTACAAAGTGTTCTTGCAAACCAAGTACACTTTGTAGACCATTCCAGTGAAGGATTTCGTATAAAATAACGTAATCTCGGCTTTGCTGAGGAGCCTTAGATGGTCATGGGACCTGATTCCCCTGCAGTCAGCTAGAGCACTAATGTCAGGGAAAGGGGAGGGAGGGGAGGACTTTGGTTCAAAATTTCCCTCAAACCATAAAGGTTTGAGAGATGAGACTGGGGGGATTTAGTTTAACTTTCAACACCTGCAAGATTATATTTTGTTACAAATTGGCTATACTATCCCTTTTATGGCCCTTATTCATGGAGTTGTGAAGGGAGCATGAGTATGGAAAACTGCAAGCAACATATTTAACCTCTCCAACACACTGCCCATATCACCAGGCTCACACATCTGACCAGGCCCGGGTTCCCCTTCTCACCTGGGTCATCAGTCCCACTTTGTGACAGCACTGTTCAGGGAGATCTGATCCTGCAGGGGCAGCAAGTTTGATATTGCAATCTGCTTGCTTCTGTTATTAACTACTTAAGGACCAGGCAAAATCAGGAGTGGGTTGCACTTAAAGGGATAGTAATGTTTCATAATAAAAGTGGCTCCAATTAATCTTGATATTATTTGGGCCATGGAGAGTTGTATTTCAATACTGTCAGAGTTGTAGTTCAAGAGTAATTGAATTATAAAGTATCCCCCTCCCACCCCTTTTACTGATATAACACTGCTCACCTCAGAGCAGCAGGATGGTGTCCAAGTGGATTGCAGAGAAGGACAATCTTTATATATATATATATATATATATATATATATATATATATATATATATATAGTAGATACAATGTTAAACAAAAATTTGGCACACCAGTCAAGCCATAAGACTTGCTTTTCCCACAGAAATCTCACATTTGCAACATTGTTACAACTGCAAGGGATTCTGGGTAGGCATATGCAAATTAGTTTAACAAAGAATCACCTTTTTGCCTCAGATTCCACTTTATACATGGATTCCTTAGAGTATGTGTATGCTGAGTAACAGCTTTAAGACACAACTCAGGAAGAGATGCAAAGCCAGTGAACCACTCATTGACGGCCGTTTCGTTGTAATGCAACTCGTCAGCATGAGGTTGGTTTTACTGGCTTGCTATTGAGGCTTGGTGCACATGTGGAGCACAAACTCTAAGGAATCCATGTATAAAGTGGAATCTGAGGCAAAAGGGTGATTCTTTGTTAAACTCATTTGCATATGCCTACCCAGAATCCCTTGCAGTTGTAACAATGTTGCAAATGTGAGATTTCTGTGGGAAAAGCAAGTCTTATGGCTTGACTGGTGTGTCAAATTTTTGTTTAACATTGTATCTACTACCCACCAAATTCAGGTGGAAGGGGTTTTCATTCACTTTTTTCCCCACCATAACCTTTTCAGTTTATGCTCCACATGTGCACCAAGCCTCAATAGCAAGCCAGTAAAACCAACCTCATGCTGATGAGTTGCATTACAACGAAACGGCTGTCCATGAGTGGTTCACTGTTGCTTATCGCCAACACCCAGGGGAGATTAATGCTTGTAGTGGTTCCGGCCACTGCATAACACCGGTGAGGTTAGAGAATCACAGTATTCCTAACGGAAGGCACTTCCTGCGGCTGCGGAGAAGGCTTCCATCTGACGCTGATTCGCCAACACCCGGGGGAAATTAATGCTGGTTGGGCTCTGCCCCTTCCTAACACCGGTGAGGTAGAAGACGCTCAGAAGCCCTTTTGGGAAGGCACACTCTCCGGTGGCGGTAAGAGCTCCGAAAGGAACAATCTACAAGCCGAAGCTTGAGAAAGCAAGGTGCTAAACAGTGAAGTTGCGGAAGTACTTGACAGCGCACAAACAAAGACTGCGCAGGAAACTCCTCTCCAGGAATCTTGTGCACTTGAAGTTTGGTGTAGCCTGAACCACAAGCAAGGGACCACTCAAGAATAGTTGCGCCTAAACTGCGAATACGTGAAACGGCGGAAACACCGGTAGAGCTGCACAGAGACACTGCGCAAGGCACATCCTTACAAGGAAACTTGCATAGCAAAATCTGATAAAGCTCCAGAAGGAATTGCCAAAGAAAGACCAGTTACAATTTGGAAAACGGCGAATACGCCAGAAGCAGAGCAAAGACACAGGCTCCGACACAAGGCTCTGAAAGAGGGAAAGATGGCAACCTGCGCACCCATCAAGACCTCTACAGACCTTCAAGCACACACTAAGGAGAAGAAGAACCCCCAGAATGCCGCAGTAGGAGGAGCCAGGGCAGCCAGCACCAATACAGTGGAGCAGGCTGACACGGCAGCCAAACCCAGAAGCGAAGGCACGACTGTTGACTCAGTTCAGAGCTCTGGCAGCGGAAGTAGTCAACCCAAGTCCAGTAATGGAAATGGAGCGGACAACAGATGCAGCCCTGGGATTGTACCCACCCTAGAGCCATGGATGAGGCAGACTGTGGTGCTGAAGTTGAAGGAAGTGGAAGGCCGAACCCCTGCTCTGGACTGTGAGACTTTCAGTAAAGAAATGGTGCTAGACCGCGGCTTCTCCGTAGCGGAGACGCTAAGCATACAGAATCTCCTGGGTGGTATTTTCTACATCACCTTCATCTCTATGAATGTGTGCAAGCGGTACTGGGACATGGTGCAGACAAAGAGACATGAACTCCCCTTCTCATGCTTTTTGGGCAACTGCCCTATTCAAAGAGAAGAGAGTCAGGTAACTGTCTCAATGAGAAATCCACACACACCAGGACACGTCATCTCTGCGTTCCTGAAGCGGTTCTGCACGGTGGTAAGAGAGCCCTCCCAGATAAAGAACAGACATGGCTTCTGGACAGGGAAATGGTTTTTTGTTGTGCGCCTCAGACAGAACAAGGGATCTCCAGATGGGTTGCAACATCTACCCCCAAGTTTCACCCTAGGCAACTCTGCAGGCATCCTCTTTTATCAGGACCAACCCCAAACATGCAGGAAGTGCAGCCAGACCGGACATCAGGGGAAAGACTGCAAGGAGAGTGCATGCAAAAACTGTAAAGTGGCAGGGCATGAAACAAAGGACTGTCCAAGGAAGATGACCTGCAACCTCTGTGGGGAGGCCAATCATACGTTTAAGGATTGCCCACAGAGAGCAAAAAGCTACGCAGCAGCGGCAGGAAAAGGCCTCCAAAAAGCTGGTCCCCCACCAAAACTGCCTGGTAGCAAAAAGAAGGAAACCCCAGCACCAGAGAAAACTTCAGTGGGTAAGACTGAAACTCCCCAGACCCCCTCCCCTCTCTCCCAGGCAGCAGTGAAACTGGCCCTCCCAGCTCACAATGCCACTAATCCTCACACCTCCACTAATCCTCACACTTCTTCTAAAACTCTAACCTCCCAGCTCTCTTCTAAGCCTCTCTCCTCTGACACCTCTTCTGAAACTAACACCTCCCCACAGCTCTCCACTAATCCCCCTGAAGCAGCTATAACAACCTCCCCAGCTGCCTCAGATTCCTTCCCTCCCTTGTCTTCTGTTTCTTCTGTTTCAGGCCCACCTTTGAAGGAGCAATTAAAGAAAAAATCTGGAAAAAGGAAAAAAGACAAGGAGGAGAGCCCTGATAAAGGCACCAGACAGAAAAGAGTGCCTCCAAAGGACAGCACCCTCCCTGAGACAAAAGAGGACAGGGACATGGAAAAAGCAATGAGCCCCCCTGGACACCCAGCCTTAGAGGGAAAAGGACAGTGTAACGGATGTTATCCGTTACTTAGGCCCTTGTCTGGACCACAAACAATTTCCTTAAAGACTATGGCCCTGTGGCCTTACTTGAACTTTGATAGGGGTTTCCCTATCATTATGTTAAAGGATTTATGTTGAATATTGTACGTTTGTATATTGTAGAATGTCGAAAGTCTAATGTATTGTATGGTATAATGTACGAGGGATACACGAACACCAAAGCCGGTGGTTCCCCGGTTCCTTTGTTCGAGGTATCCACGCCATCTCGAACGGTGGAAACCGGAGGCAGTGAGTTGACGCCGGATTGGCCGACGTACGACTCACTGCGCACACTGATTGGCCAGGGTTGAAGCCGCATATTCAAACTAGTGTGTACGTGCTTCAACCCCTGGCCCAGTTCTCAGATGTGTATTCCCTCTAGTCAGTCCATTGTCTTTGTCCAGACGTTGATTAATCATGTTAATTGTACCATTGTCAATAGTGTGCTCAGTAACCCATCTCCCATTGGCTTGTTTCCCTTGGCTACCATTGGTCCCTCTGTTCCCCCTGCCATTGGTCCATTGTTCACTGTCACCATTGGTCTGTTGTATATGCCCATTGTGTTGGATTGGTCTCTGGGCCAAGCCTGCATTAGAATGCCTGGCCCTTCCCCTTCCTATTGTGGTACCATGTTGTAAACTGTATAAAAGTTGAGAGTCTTGTTCAATAAAGTGTGTTACTGTTGGAGTGAACCAGAGTCCTGGAGTCTGTCTGTTCCTGTGGTAAAAGTGGCCACTCTGCCGCCCATTCGAACCAGGTTCCTGTACGTTCGGCCGTCTGCTGCCAGGATCCCGCTACCGACCTTTGTATCCTGTCAGACGGCAACTTGGACTCTGCCCTTTGGTTTTCTGCCTAAGCTCCATCCTTCGAGTCGAGCACCGGAGTGCTCGAACGGCTAGAGATACCGACTTTGGTTCCTGCTACATTTTCCCTGATTCGGTCCTGCGCTTGTCCGACGGCGTTCGAGTGCCGTGACCCCTCTGGCAGCCGCATCCTTTCGAGGCAGAATCGGTCTTCCCGAGGTTCGACGCCGCTTTGAGTCGACCTCCGGAACGCTGATTTACTCGACCGGTGCACTCGACGGCGCCAGTCCGGCGTCGAGAAGGAGAGACCCGGGGACTAAGACGGAAGGCGACCCGGTCCTCGCACCTACCTTCCGTTACAGACAGTATTATGCTGACATCCTGATCAGAGGGGGGCGTTTCACGTTTGATTCTGTCCAGGAGCTAGTCTGCGGCAGACTTCTTGTCGTGGATGGCTCCTGGGCAGGTGAGCCTGTGCGGCTCATCAGCGTGTATGCCTCCCCTGAGAGAAATGAACGACTGGAACTTTTCCAGCGCCTGCGGACCCAGCTCGCTACCACCAGGGCAGTGGTGATGGGTGGGGATTTTAATTGCCCAATTGAGGAGGATGGGCGCAGCTCCTGCCATAATGCAAAGCTGGATAAAACATCCAGGTTACTGATAGAGATGGTCAGGGAGGCGTCCTTGCGGGACGCGGTGGGCTCCATTGGGGCGGGCTCCATTAATTATACTTGGAGCCACCCCGATGGCTCAACGAATTCTCGGATTGACTTCCTGTTCACCTCCAGAACAGTAGAGCACAAGTGGCACTCTATGGTCCCCTGCTACTTCTCTGACCACAGGGCCATTCACTTCCAGGGGGTCCTGGGCAAAGGGTTTCCTCCCGGTCCAGGCTCCTGGAAGTTGAACTGTGCCCTGCTGGAAAGAGAGGAGATTGTAGAGGAGCTGCGGGGTGCTTTATGAAAGTTAAATTCCGCAGTTTCTTTCAGGCGAAAGGCAGATGCCAGGAGTGTGAGAGGAGGAGTGAGCTCAGGAGACTTCAAAAGAAATTGCACTCCCTGCAGGACCTCCAACTCTGTGGCTGGGATGTGAGAAAGGAGCTGGAGGAGACCAAAGAGGGCCTGAAAAGGCACTTTGAGGAGGAGTCCAGACGCATTATCTTCCGTTCCAAGGTGGAGCACCTGGAGAAGGGTGAGAAATGTAACTCTTTCTTTTTCAGGAAGCTCCACTCTGCACACACTCCCCTGATAGAACTGAGGGATAGAGATGGCAGAATCCAAGAGGGGAAGGAAGGGGTCATGAAAGTGGACACAGACTTCTACAGAGACCTCTACTCCCCCAAAGACACAGATACAGACCAAGCCGATAAGTTCCTGTCAGGTATCACTAACTTTGTTGATCCCGCAGGTAGAGCAGCTATGGACTCCCCCCGGCATTGGAGGAGCTGTTCTCTGCTGCCAGATCCTTCAAGTCAGGCAGGACCCGGGCTGTGATGGTCTCCCAGCTTAATTTGTATATAAAGCTGTGGGACCTGATAGGCCCGGACCTGCTTGAACTATACGAGGAGATGGTGGCGGAGGGCAGAATGCCTCCGACGCTAAGGGAGGGGATGATCACGATCTTGTATAAACAGAAGGGAGAGAGATGCGACCTTAAAAATTGGCGGCCCATCTCTCTCCTGAATGTGGACTACAAGATCCTTGCCAAGGTACTAGCCAACAGGCTAAAGAGGGTCATTGGTCAGATTGTTCACCCAGACCAAGCCTGCGGCATTCCCGGTCGCAGAATAGCAGATAACCTTGCCCTAATCAGAGACGCGGTCCACTATATCAGAGACCGCCGTATAAAGGCAGCCCTGGTCAGCCTTGATCAGGAGAAGGCCTTTGACCGTGTCTCTCATGAATTTATGGTCAGGGCACTGCGCAGATTTGGGCTGGGAGAAATGTTCTGTTCATATGTTAACCTAATGTACCTTGACATTTTTAGTACGGTGCTGGTGAACGGCTGGAAGACTGACCCCTTTCCAGTGCTTTCTGGGGTCAGACAAGGTTGCCCTCTCGCACCTCTTCTTTTTGTCTGTTGTATAGAGCTCTTTGCTGAATGCATCAGACGAAATCCAGAGATCAGGGGGAACACTGCACCGATACATGCAGGCAAAGTGCTCGATGTACATGGACGATGTAACCATCTTCTGCGCTGACCAGCAATCGGTGAAAGAGCTCGTCCAGATATGTGAGGACTTTGGAAAAGCTTTGGGTGCAAAGGTCAACTGCGGGAAGTCAGAGACCATGCTCTTCGGGGAGTGGCACCTGTCTTCTGACCCCTTCCCTTTCCCCATCAGGACAGGCCTCATCAAAATCCTGGGAGTCTGGTTCGGTGGAAAAGGTGCGGCCCTGAAGTGTTGGGATGAAAGACTAGCAAAAGTGAGACAGAAATTTGGACTATGGAGCCTCAGGGACCTCACCATAGAGGGAAAAATACTGGTACTGCAGAATGAGATCCTTCCAGTTCTGCAGTATATGGCCCAAGCTTGGCCACCCTTGGCAACAATTTGCAGAGCCATCACAAGGGTAGTTTTTCACTTCATCTGGGGCTCCAAAATGGACAGAGTGAAGCGCGCAGTTATGTACAAGGAGCCCCACAAAGGAGGAAAGGGGGTGCCAGACATCCCCACCATGTTGCGGGCCTTCTTTGTGTGCAACTGTGTGCGGAGGACCTTAAGAGAGAGCGACCAGGGATCTGCCGGTAATGCCATGTCCCGTTTCTTCCTGCTTCCTCTTTGGAGGGGACTTGGTTGGGAGAGGTGGGACAGCTCCATCCCTTACAACTGGACTACCCCCTGGTTCTACCAGGATGTTGGTAGATTTGTAAGGGAGAACCAACTGGAGGGTGTTAAACCAGAACTGTGGACCCCAAAGGTCATATATAAGCTCATCAGAGCAAAAGACATTATAGAGACAATTTCAGGACTCCCAGCTGCCACTTACAAGATGGTATGGCAGAACGTGTCATCAGGGAGACTCACTAACAGACACAAGGACACTGCATGGATGGCCATTCAGGGGGGTCTGTCTCTCAGATCATTCATGCATGCAAGGAACCTATGCAGGTATAGACATTGCCCTAGAGGATGCGTGGCAGAAGAAACTGCCCTGCATGTTTTTTGGCAGTGCCCCTTTGCCCAAGCTCTGTTGGATGACCTGGAAAATGAACTCAAAGACTCTGTTCCAAAGAGACACTTGTCGTACCACTCGGTACTGTATGGACTATTTACAGGGACACACTCGTATGGTGCTATCCAGGAAGCCTGGCGCATTATGTGCTGTGTCAAAGACGCTGTCTGTTTTGCAAGGAATCGTCTGGTGCTGAGGAGAGAACAGGTGACAACACAGGACTGTCGCAGACTGATCCACAATCTGCTAAGAGACTATAACATCTTGGACAGCCCTGAAGAGGAGGACTAGCATCCCCTCCAATGGCTCAATATCACTGTCACCTCCCCTTGTCCCCTTGACCTACCCTGACCCATGCCCCATATCCCACCCCCCCAGGCGAATGCCCACAGAGACTTTAATACAGTGAAATAAAGTACAAGTGTTGAGTTCAATAAAGTGATGTACCTGTGCGCTGCCAAAGTACACTGCGTTGCAGGTATTAAGAATGTTATTGTTTTAAATGTATTGGAAAGCTGGACAAAGAAATGTTGTATTGTATTTTCCATGTCAAAATAAAGATTATTTTTTTCAAAAAAAAAAAAAAATGAGTGGTTCACTGGCTTTGCATCTCTTCCTGAGTTGTGTCTTAAAGCTGTTACTCAGCATACACATACTCTAAGGAATCCATGTATAAAGTGGAATCTGAGGCAAAAAGGTGATTCTTTGTTAAACTCATTTGCATATGCCTACCCAGAATCCCTTGCAGTTGTAACAATGTTGCAAATGTGAGATTTCTGTGGGAAAAGCAAGTCTTATGGCTTGACTGGTGTGTCAAATTTTTGTTTAACATTGTATCTACTACCCACCAAATTCAGGTGGAAGGGGTTTTCATTCACTTTTTTCCCCCACCATTACATATATATAAAATATATGGCAGTCTGCATCAGTTAAGTGGCAACCTTTTTGTACGAGGCCCTACATTTTCTCATGGTGCGGTAAGGCTGCATGAGTTGATCAGATAGATAGACCCCTGAGGAAGTGATAATATATCACGCAACGCGTAGGGTGAGAGTATTGTTTTATCTCTTTTGGAGATTATTTTATATTAATTATATTTTTTTACAGTAATCAGTATATGTACATGCACATATATGTGTGTTTTATGTGATTTATTTTTTATAATAAATGTATATTTTTATGGAGAACCATTTGATCTAGTGTGTGGTTCCTATTTCATTAGTGGCCCACAGTTATTGTGTTTTTGGGACTGTATTACTCCATATAGTCTTCCCCTTCCTTTTTGTATATACATTAGTCCTCATTAGATATAGAGTATTAGTTGGAGTCTTCGAATCCTGAGGAGTATTATACCATCTCCATCTACTCTGGGTGAGGAGGAATATTGGGAGAAATTGGGAAGACCGGTGGAAAGATCTGGAACAGGAGTGATACAGATACCCGCACTGGGGGTGATCCAGTGGAGGCTTATTCACTGAGAGGCCGGTATAGCCTCATGGAAATGTGAGTAGACATCTTGTGAGCTCACAGGTGATTATCTGGTGGAGGATTCCATATATTGACATTACAGTCTACACTTAGATCGTGTGCGCTTCTCCCTTACCCTAAATAACATCAACCCTAATCCTACCTCATGTAACACAAAGTATCCCAGTATGTAATTGATTAAATAAAATAATCCATTCAAAAAATAAGAAAAAAAAAAGGAAACAAAAAATGACCCAAATTAAGTTACAGAAAAAAAAAATAACCCCAAACAGTCACTGTTCCTACAAGAAAACTAATATATAATTATTTTTTTAACAAAACCCTATGTCTAAACCTAAACTAATACTAAACCTAACCCCACTAAAACTACCTATCTAAACTACCAAAAAACTAAAATAAATAAATAAAAAAATAAAAATAAATGTATGGAGGGGGTAAAAAAAATTAAAATACCACAGATCAGCAAATGCTGATGTGCAACAAGTGATCACTAAATTTAGAGCTCAAAGGGAGGATCAATTGATCCAATTGATCACTGTCCTAACAGTTATCAAGGGGGGGGGGGGAAATAGGATTTTAGTCTTACCTGTTAAATCCTTTTCACTTAGTCCATACAGGTCACTGGTACTCTGGGAGGCGATCCGCCCCTTTAATAGGCAGGAACAATTATTCAAATGTGTGCAGGGGGCGGAGCCTCCCCTCCTACTTAAGCTGCCTTCAGGCCAGAGCCACTAGATTGATTTGAGACACTAAAACTGACCGTAGGTAAGCAAGAAGGAAGACTCCTGTGAGCATGCCCTGAAGGTCTCCCACTGAATGCCACAGGAGAGCCAAGCATGGTCCCTTGACAGGGTGGGAGACCAGTGACCTGTATGGACTAAGTGAAAAGGATTTAACAGGTAAGACTAAAATCCTATTTTCACTGTCGTCCAATACAGGTCACTGGTACTCTGGGATGTACAAACATTGAGCTGACCCAGAGGCGGGAAGTAAGGCAAGGACCAGGCGCAAGGCCCCAAGTCACTAGAACTGCTATGAACCAGTTAATTACATAGCCCAAAATGTAAGTGTCAACGGACACCAACCAGGGGAAAACAACCCCTGAACTAACACAGCACACAGAACCAGAGCCAACCGGGCTCAACAGTAAAGAAGCACTAGGCCCCTCAGGAATGACAAATAGAGCGTCAGACTTCCTGATAGACTCGGTGCGATGAACATAAAACTTGAGGCAACGCACCACATCCAACAAATGGAGATCTCGTTCCTTGTCAGATGAAGGATTAGGGCAGAAAGAGGGAACCACAATCTCCTGATTGATGTGAAACTCAGACACAACCTTGGGTAAGAATTCCTTGGTAGTGCGAAGCACAGCCTTATCCTTGTGGAACACCAGGTAAGGAGGTTTACAAGACAGAGCTTGTAACTCTGCTACCCGGCAAACTGAAACAATAGCCAAGAGGCCATTTTCCAAGTCAAGAGACGTAATGGAATGGAAGCCAAGGATTCAAACGGGGGTCGCTGGAGAACTCCCAGCACCAAATTGAGGTCCCACTGGGGAGTAGGACTCTTGAAGGCAGGCCGAACATGAGTCACGCCTTGGAAGAAAACTTTCACATCAGGAAGGATAGCAATCCTTTCCTGGAAAAACACAGACAAAGCAGAAGTCTGGACTTTGAGGGAACTCAGACTGAGCCCTTTCTCAACACCGTCCTGTAAAAAGGCCAGGACAGTGGGAAGATGAAATTCTAGGGACATCTTCCGATCAGTACACCAAGCTACAAAGGTGGCCCAGATACGATGATAGATCTTGGAGGACACAGGCTTACGAGCACTAAGCATCGTCGACACCACTGAAGGAGAAAATCCTTTCTTCTCTAGAATCGAGGATTCAACCGCCATGCCATCAAATGGAGATGCTGAACATCCTCCTTCCACAGATATCCTTGAAGACGTAGATCCGGACGGGCAGGAAGTGGAAACGGTTCCGCCACTGACATGGCCATCAACTCCGGATACCAGGACTGGCGAGGCCAGTTTGGAGCGATCAGGATGACAGGACAGCGCTCCAGCTTCAACTTCTGGATGACTCTGATCAATAGAGGAAGAGGAGGGAAGATGTAAGCCAGAGGAAAATCCCTAGGGATTGACAAGGCATCCACTGCTAGAGCAAGAGAGTCCCTCCACCGGGAGCAAAACGCCGGTACCTTCCTGTTGTGTCTGGTAGCCATCAGGTCCACTGCAGGTACCCCCCACCTCTGGGTGATTAGGTGAAACACCTCTGGATGAAGAGCCCATTCTCCGCTGTCGACTGTGTGACGACTGAGAAAGTCTGCCATGACGTTGTCTACGCCTGGAATGTGAACTGCAGAAATGACAGGCACGTGATCTTCTGCCCAAGATAAAATATCCTTGACCTCCAACCAGGCGGTGCAACTTCTTGTGCCGCCTTGCCTGTTTATGTAGGCCACTGCGGTGGCGTTTTCGGACTCCACTCTGACTGGGCAACCTTCCAGTTGAGATTCCCAGTGCCTCAGGGCAAGCCGGATGGCACGCAGTTCCAGAACATTGATGGAGAGAAGAGATTCCTCCAGTCCCCATTTCCCCTGAGCACTGAAACGACCCAACACAGCACCCCATCCCCGGAGGCTGGCATCCGTTGTGAGCGTGGTCCAATAGGGAACTCGAAAGGATCTCCCTTTCAGGAGATGAGAGAGATCCAACCACCAGTGCAGACTTGATTCGACATGAGGAGGTAGAGAGACTGACAGATGCTGATGATCTGGATGATTCTTGCAAGTCTGGATCACAAACCTCTGAAGTTCCCTGGAGTGGGCCATGGCAAATGGTACCGCTTCGATCGTGGAAATGAACTTCCCCACCAGAGACGTCAACTTCGGTACTGGAACTCTGTCCAGCTCCAGGATCCCGGCTACTCGGATGGTTATCTGATGAGCCACTTCCTCTGGCAGAAACACCATGCATTGGCGAGTGTCGAACAGGAGACCCAGGAAAAGGAGCCTCTGAGATGGGACCAAGTCTGACTTGTCCAGATTCAGGATCCAGCCGTGACGGTTCAGAGTGTGTATACACAGCTGCAGTTGCTGGTGGAGAAGCTCCGCTGAGGAGGCTTTCAGGAGGAGATCGTCCATGTAGGGGGTCACCCTGACACCTTCTTGATGAAGTACAGCTATCAAAGAACCCAACACCCTCTGAAAGACCAGAGGGGCCGAAGTCAGTCCAAAGGGAAGAGCTGAAAACTGAAAGTGTCCCCTGTGGCAGGCAATCCTGAGATACCGCCTGCTCTCCGGATGAATAGGGATGTGAAGATATGCATCCTGAAGGTCCAGGGAGGCAAGAAACTCCCCTGGAGACATGCGGCAATCACAGAGCGCAGGGATTCCTGGGGGAAGTGGGAACTCACAACATAGGAATTGAGATCTTTGAGATCCAAAATGGGACGAGCACCTCCTTCCTTTTTGGCCACCACGAACAGGTTGGAATAAAATCCTGAACCTGTGTCCTCTGGAGGAACCAATTCCAGGACCTCTTTGTCCAAGAGATCCTGAATAGCGTCGTCGAACAGACGCCTTTTTGTAGGTTCCTGAGAAGGACGAGTAAAATGGAACCGAAAAGGAGGAAGGGAAGAGAAAGGGATCCTGTATCCCTCCTACACTACCTGAATGACCCATGTGTCCGCCACTGACTCCTCCCAAGTCCGGCGAAAGATGCGGAGACGTCCACCTACTGCCGGATGCGGACCCGGGTTCGGTGAGTCATGCCGAAGCAGTCTTGGAGGTCTTGGCCTTGGGGACAACTTTGGGCTTCCAGGACTGTTTGGGCTTGGAGGAGGGACGCGTAGAGGACGACCCCGTCTGGGACGTGGAGCGTGTCTCAGTCTGAAAGGAACGAAAGGACCGGTTGCGTTTGGCTGGAAACTTTTTCTTGAAGACTGAGGGTAGAAGAGTACTTTTACCGCCAGTAGCCTCGCTGATCATTTCTTTGAGTTCAGAACCAAATAGCAAGTTCCCCTGAAAGGGCAAGGAAAGCAAGGCTTTCTTAGAGGCTGTATCAGCAGACCAAATTTTCAGCTAAAGGGCACGTCTAGCCACCACAGATGAAGTGGAGGCCCTCGCCATCATGCGCACAGCATCAAAGGCAGCATCAGCAACATAATTTTGTGCTTCAGTAATATTAGCAAGGAGCTGCAACTGCTCAGATACCGGTGCATCCTGGCGGACTGCCTCAGTCAGTCATTCAGTCCAGGCCGCAATAGCTCTATTAACCCACGCCACTGCAAAGGTTGGACGCATGGCAGTGCCAATGGAGGGAAAAATAGATTTAAGAGAAAGTTCTAGCTTTTTGTCCGTCCAATCCTGCAGGGCAGAGGCATCAGAGACAGCTAAAGCAGTAGATTTGGATAGCCTGGAAACAGGAGCATCCACTTTGGGAGGATGAACCCATTTTGCCAGTTCAGTCTCAGGAAAAGGGTAAAGTTTAGCAAACTTTTTGGACACTGAGGAGGATTTGTCAGGAGTCCTCCACGCCTCAGAGACTAGACGGGCAAAGGTAGGGTTAGTTGGAAAACATACAACCGCCATAGATGGTTTTTGGAAAACGTCAGTTGGATCATGAGTAGATTCCTGAGTCAGAGGAAGGTTGAGCGTAGTTAACACAGCTCTAATCAAACCCTCAGCAGAAACCTCAGGGTCACATTCATAAGGGTCCCCAATGGACCTGTTAGACTCAATAACAGTGCCTTCCTCAGCATCAGAATCCTGTAATAGTTCTTCTTCAGAAGAATCAGACACATCAGGAGCCCCCTGTGGCTTAGGCAGGGAAGTCCTGATTGTAGAGGGGGTCTGCCAAACCTGGAGAGCCCCCTGTACCTGAGAGGGAAAGAGTTGGAGAGTGGATCTGAGATCCCTAGTGGCAGCTTTAAACTCTTTCACCCAAGTTGGCTCAATAGCATGGCTGGGAAGCCCAGGGTTGCTATCATGACAATCAGAGCATTTAGGGCATAAATTACCAGAACAATCTCTAGGCAGCCCAGAGTGACAAGAGGAGCAAAGCGCAATGGGGGGGACAGACACCCCAGCCTCCTTAGTCTTAGGTCTAGCCCCTGGCTCCAGTGGAGTAGACATGCTCACAGCGTCAATATACACCACTTAACAAATATCACCCAGTAAAAGTGTGAAAGATTAAAGTTTCACCCCAGAAATGCCTAAAATCGGACTTATCTGGCCAGCGAAGGGTTAATCTGCTGAGAGGAGAGAAGGCTCGGTCCCTGCGTAGTATACTCGCTGAGAAATAACACCACAAAATGGCGGCCGTCAAGTCAGCCAATCAGAAACGAGCGCGAACCGGGCGCTCATGGGAAATGTAGTTTTCTCTCAGAAGTACCCCAAACAGTGCCCGAAGCCCCCCTGAACTCCCCACACCCTGAAAACAGACACCGGATGATAGAGCAGGAGCATAGAAATAAAATGAGCCATCTCTGAAGTTGCTGTGACAAGCGGTTCCAGAGATATGTCCCACACTGTGAAATCCCATAGAGAGTAAAGGAGCAATGGCGTCTAAGCGGGAAAAGGCTCGCTTAAAGGCGCGGAACACTAAATTTTAATAAAGTCCCACTGAAGTTTAAAAAATGCCAAACAGATACCAAACACATGAGAAACATAAGTAAAACTATACCCAAAGCTCCAAAACCCAGAGAATACCACAGAAATTGCATAAACATGAGAAATGCAAATAAAAACACCCTATGAGTGCTGGAGTGCAATGCAAACTCCCAAATACAAGCCCATCAAAGGGACACTGTGGGGACAAGTGGACCTTCAGCACTCAAGGGGTAGCTCACCTTTCTGCAGGACTTCTGTCTTCAGGTGACCATGATGAAGTAGGAATAGACCAGAGGTAAATTCCCCAGCAGGGAAGCTGCTTGACTCAAGCTGTTCCCTCTTCAGGGCATAAGGTCCACAGAAAATCTTTGGAAGCTGCACTAGCCACTTTAAAGAGGGCAATTCACAGCCATGGTCACCCTCCTAATGGTGGTATTCCATATTTGAATAAAAATAATAAAATACTAAGTTGAATGTATAGATGTTCTCCACCTGGTGTGCACAGCACACAGGAACAAATCAATCTAGTGGCTCTGGCCTGAAGGCAGCTTAAGTAGGAGGGGAGGCTCCGCCCCCTGCACACATTTGAATAATTGTTCCTGCCTATTAAAGGGGCGGATCGCCTCCCAGAGTACCAGTGACCTGTATTGGACGACAGTGAAATACATGTTTTCTATTTTTTAACACGCAGTAGCAAGATCTGTGGCTGACTGGAACACTGGATCCCTCTGCAGCGATGTCTCTAGCTTTCTTCTCCTAAGATGTGTATCTGAGGAGGAGGGAACAGAAAAGAGTTGGTACCGTGTTAGCCGTAGATATACAGGAAGCAAATATAGTCAAATTGAAACCTTTATTGACTAACTAAGCAGGTTTAGGATGCAAGCTATCAAGACCTCTTAGGTCTCTTCCTCAGGCATTTTATACAGTTAAATATGAAAACATCTCTCTTATATATAAGTACACATTGCATTGTTTAGAATGGGAATCAGATAAGAAAGCTCAGTCCAGAACCAGGTTCTTTGATCAGTCAGTGGTAGAGGAGTGATGTAAATTGCAGTCTTCCTCTGAGGAGTCAAAACACCTAAATACCTTTGACTCATCAGAGGAAGACTGCACTTTACATCACTCCTCTACCATTGACTGATCAAAGAACCTGGGTCTGGACTGAGGTTTCTTATCTAATTTCCATTCTAAACAATGCAATCTGTACTTGTAGTTAAGAGATGTTTTCATATTTAACTGTATAACATGCCTGGGGAAGAGACCTAAGAGGTCTTGAAAGCTTGCATCCTAGACCTGCTTAGTTAGCCAATAAATGTATCAACTTGACTATGTTTGGCTCTTGATGAGGAGGGATAGAAGCAGTATTTACAAACACTGCTTCTGTCAGGGACAAGATCTATCTACAGAGTACTGCCACCTCTCTGTCAGCAGAGTGAAGGCCATATTAGAGGTCCTTAAACCCATTTCTATGTCCCAGATACACACCTTTTTGGAAATGATTGAGTTCTGTCACTAGTGAATCTTGGGCTATGCTTCCTTTTCTAAATCTTTGCAAAATGTCACTCACAGTGCCGTTGTTGAAATCCTTGATTGGAAAGCGTTTTTACTTTCAGGTAACATTATTTGGGCTCTTATCTTACTGTTGATGTCACTTATCTAATTACTACTGTTCTGGTTAAGATTAACACACACACAACTTGAATGCTACATTAACCAGATATGAAATTCTTTTGTCTGCTGGATCAGGGGTCTCCAACAAAGAGCTGGCTATCTGGCTTGCCAAAGACAGGTCCAGTGGTTGAATCCTGCTCCCCAGTTGGCTGCAGCCAATCCAAGCACTGCTTCCTTCTGCGATGCCCAACAGTGATCAGTCGACCAACTGAGTGTAATGCAGATAGAGAGGTTCACAGTATTTTCATTGTTATCTTGTCCCACTGCCATAATAGATTATTCCACATGTTTTGAAAAAAAGACATATAGCAAATGTTGAGGGAAATATGTGATGTCAAAGTGGGTAGCAGCCACAGTGTAACTACATATTCACACCCATTGTAACAAAGGTTGTCAGCTTTCTGTTCCATTGGTTTAAATGTATTAATAAATTACTCTAATAACTTTAAACATGAATAGTAATATGGGATAGTGCTGTTAACCCCATAAGGCCTGGGAAAATCTGAGGTATATTGTACTTTTGACCTTTTTGGCTGTCTTTGTACAACCATATTTTTCCTCTAAGTTCTTTGATACACCCACACAAATTATATACTGTTTTTTAAGCCGAAGTTGGGGTTTTTTTTCATACCACATTTATATGAACACATCATCTTTTAATTTGATAAAAGAGAAAAAATAATGTGCTGATGGGCAAATAGAAAGATTGGGGAAGTCTTTTCTCTATCGCACACTATCACCATTCTGGTTATATATGATATGATCTGGTGTTTGTCAATAGTCTGAGTTGTAGCTTCATATACTCTAAGCAAAGAAGGAGTTAACACATCATTTGGAGCCGCTCAATGCAAGAGAAGATTGAAGGTAGTTTTCACATGGGCACTTTATCACCAATCCCTCACAAACTGCAGTAGGAAAAAAAACAGTTTTTCATACCTATATTTCAGGACTTGCTGTGGATTTCAAGCAGGCGATATTTGGAGATTTTTTTTTCAATTGCATCAAATTAGTGTTCAGCTACAGGGTTTGGGGGAGCTACTGGGCCCAGTTGGGAATATGTGCGTTTCAATTTTACAGCTTGCTTAACTGGTGCCATGCCTCATTTGGTGCTGTTTGGCAATGGTGCAATTTAAAATTTTATGCGTAAAAGTATATGTTTTAGAAGAGCAGACAACCCTGGGTTTCATTCTAGGTACATTCTGACAATTTTTTGCTGACATTTTATCACCAATCCCTCCCAAAACCTGCAGTAAAGAAGAGAAACACCATTTCTTCACACCTATATTTCAGTGTTGCTGTGGATTTCACGAAGAGGGTATTTGGAGATTTTTTTTTAAATGCATCAAATTAGTGTTCAGCTACATCATCTGAGTACGGCAATGCCCCGTATGCATAGGTTTGTCAGGGTTTGGGGAGCTACTGGGGCCCATTTGGGAATAAGCACGTCTGCATTTTCAGACATGGAAAAAACTTAGGGTGCGTTGCTTACCATTATATTTTGATAGGGTTAGATTTAAGGACAAATGTATTTTGAGAAATAAAAAACAGGATATTTCAGGGGAAAAGTGGCCAAATAAAATAACCTTTACAGCACTACTGCATTGTGCCTACATGGTATTGTTTGAAGCAGTCACCAATGCACAGCCCAGGTTTTGAAGGGCAATCAGGACAGTAAGTGGTGGTGTCTGTATTCCCTTGCTGGAGCAAACCCTGCAGTGCTTCTGTGGGTTTTTCTTTCGGGAGGTTGGGGGGATTTTGTAAAGAAAGTGTATTACACCAGGTCTTTGTGGAATTACTTAAGGTGCCCCTTGAAACAAAAATCGACAAATGAGAAAAAGTTGAAACTGCAAAAAAAATGCATTTTGGAGTGGGGTTTGCCAATCTGAAAGTTAAATGAGAATAGTATACGGCAGTCTGCATCTTTTAAATGGCAACTTTTTTTGTACCATGCCCTACACTCATAGTGATGTGCGGCTGCATGAGTTGATCACATAGATCCATGTGTTTATTATAGTCTCTGATGCAGACTAGCTTTCTCAGTATCTCACCTGCCACAAACAGAGACTGGCAAAGTTCTGTCATCATGACTGGTTGTCAGCATGTAGATATCCTTTTTGTCTCTAAACTTAACTGTCAGCAGCTCCTGTTGGCACAAAGCTGAGGATGTCCCCCTTTTTTTAGCTTTGAGTTTAACAGTTCCTTGGGCACCTCCCTGCAGTTGTGCCTAACTGTGCCACAGGCATATGTAGTAATTATCAAAAAATAAATTATATCGTTATTAAATAGGGGAAATTGAGATCCCAAACAAGCTTCCTATTGGTTCCCAGATATTTGGGGCAGCCGGGAGGTTCATGTTGGCTGGCCTTGCCCTCATAAACTCTAAAAGCCTGGGTGTAACCTGTGGCGCTTTGGCACAATTTACAAAATTTTACTCTAAACTTGGAGCGCTTGGAGGAGATATAATGTTGAAACCTAACCTCCCCTTATATTTGAATAGTTATTCATCAATGCTTATGTGTTTTGGGGCATAGATACAGTACTACAGTAAATAAGAACAAGGAGTCCTGGAAGTGATGGTGTGGCCCCCACAGAGCCCTTATCTCAATATCATTGAGTCTGTCTGTGATTACATGAAGAGAGAGAAGCAACTGAGACTGCCTAAACCCAGAGGAACTGTGGTCAGTTCTCCCAGATATTTGGAACAACCTACCTGCCGAGTTCCTTAGCAAACGGTGTGCAAGTGTACTTAGAAGAACTGATGCTGTTTTGAAGGCAAAGGGTAGTCACACCAAATTTTGTTTTGATTTAGATTTTTCTTCTGTTTACTCACTATCATTTTGTTAATTGATAAAAATAAACTATTAAAATGTATATTTTTGAAACCATTCTTACTTGATAGCATTTTTTCACACCTAAGTCTTTTGTACAGTACTGTACTTGGGAAAACTTTTTCTGTATATGATTAATTAGGAAACAGCTTTTGTACACAGGCAGAGGGTATTATCACTAAAATGCATGAAGCACAAAATCATTTCAAATCTAGTCCTGTTCATTGTTTTGGAGAAAATAGGTGCATCAAATATGGGATTTTTGCTTTAGTATGACCTGATGCTGGGTTTTTTAATTATCCCCATTGCCATTGTTAGAATTGCTTGAATTCCATGAGGTCTGTGGGTTGCCTTATTTCATGCTTAGTAACAAATGCTGATTGATTGGTAGCAATATATTGGGCAGCATACAAAAATTGGTTTGTGATACAATTCCCCCCAGAATTTCTTCCCCAAAATATAAACCAAAAAGTTGATCCTGGGTAAATCCATGCACTTGAATTCCTGGGTTGCCTATGAATTCAGGAATTTGTGGGCATAAATCAATTGGTGATACCCATTCTTTGGGTCAGGAGGAGTGGCAGTACATCTCTTCTTGATAGAAAGCCCAGCGTCATCTCTAGAGCTATCACTTCCAGAAAATTGTGTGATGTCAGTCTGACGCAGTATCTATGGCTTCTGAATCAGATGCTAAAAAGGCATATGCAGCATTATCTACTTAGCTACCCTACCCTAAACTAAATAAATGCCTAATTTCTCCTAAGTAACTACCCACCCACACTTACTAACCTACTTAACTATTACTATGTAAATTATATATAAATATTTTTTTCCTGTGCCTAACTCAACCCTAATCACCCTAACTCAGATCAGAGGTGGAGAAATGAATTGATCACTGTAAGTACTGTGATCAAAGGGTTAAAACAATATTTTATATATATATATATATATATATATATATATATATATATATTTTTTTTTTTTTTTTTTTATATATATACAGGTTTTTGGCTGGATCACGTCATGGGACACTGGGTACACTTGTACAATATGTCTTCTCTGTCTTTCTCTTCTCCCCATATGTCAATGAGGAGGAGGGAGATAGAGAGAAGTGACAGGGACAGTGTTTGTAAACACTGTCCCTGTCATTTTGCTTTTGCTACATGTGATTCGCTAATCTAGTGAATCACATGTTGCAACATTGTGTTCACTGGCTGAAACGAAGTGTCCCAGTATCGTAGCACTTGGCAACAGCCAGCCCTTCACTCTCCCATCGCCAACACAGAGTGACATGCCAGCACCATCATGGATCCTTATGGCAAGTTCACCCATGATGGTCCTGGCATGTCATGGATCCTTAATGGGTTAAAGATGGAAAGGCATTGTCAATCAGAAAATCTGTAATTTTTTTTTTTTTTTTTTTTGCTTTTTATTTTTTCCTGCTAAAAATGATTTGTTTTGTAGCAGAATTTAATCAACTTGTGCTGTTAAGAAGGTCACTTGTTTTCTGTGCAGCACTTTGTTTAGTGGAAGGTGAGGGAAGGCATGAACAGTTGGTAAGACCAGCTTTGGGGGTAGTTCCGCTTTAACACTGAAAAATAAAGTGCCCCCAAATCATTATGCATATAGCTATATGAATATCCATTCTAGTATTACCATGAATAAATCGGGTGTTCTTGATAAATCCAACTCGTTCCCAGACGCACAGGAGGAGACCGGGATGGACAGTGTAGGCACACAGATGTCTATTTGGCAAGATGTCTGTGCTGATGCTTGCCTGTCCATCTGGGAACGAGTTGGATTTATCAATAAAATCAGACTTATTCATGGTAATGCTAGTATGGATATGCATATCGCTATATGCATAATGATTTGCGGGGCACTTATTTTCAGTGATAGTTCCATTTTAATATGTACTTACAGATTCATAGATTTTCAAAATATGTTTTAGTGGCTCAGTGCATGTTTTATTGATTAAAAGTAGCTCCTGTTGACTTGGAGACCCTCGCTCTGGACACAACACTCATATCTACTGTCTGGTATTAAACCTAGTAACTCTTATCTTGCAACAAATGGGGAGACACACACTTGCTTGTCAGTAACTGTCTACGTCAGTTTGCTTAGCTAAGATTTCAGATTCTGAACTTATATTTTACATAGATGGGTCTTGTCTGAGAAATACTGTCAGGATGATTGTTGCTGGCTATGCTGTTAGTTCTCTGTATGATATTTGGGCAGTGGTCCCCCTTCCTACACAAGTGACTGAGCTCTCTGCTTTAATTCAGACTTGCATTCTTATTTCAGGAAACCTGTAACTATTGTCACTGATTCTCAATATGTCTTTGATGTTCTGCATTATACGAGACAAATTAAGTAGTAAAAGGGGATTCCTGACCTCTTCAGAAACCCATCTTAAATGATGGTGATGTTAATGTTTTGCTTGATATTATACATTTCCCACTGTTATTGCTGATGTAAACTGTACTGCAGGTAGATCAGCAGGGTTCATATGTATTAATGCTTACTCCAGAAGAGGGAGAGCCACATGACTGTCAGGACATCAGTAACCCCAAGTTAGACATGGATTTTCTGATACACCTATTGATAGTCCCCAGTGAGAATTGTCTGTGGATGTTTCTTACCAGAGGGAAACTTTGTATTGGTTATGCAGTTGTCTTTTATATGATGTTAGGGTGTCAGCACCCCTGCCAATTGTAGATTCTGCTCACATGGCAGAGTTAATAGCTCTCATGAGAGCTTGCACCTTGGGAGTAAGAACCAAGGTAAACATTTTTACAGATTCTAGATATGCTTTTGGCATGGTGCAGAACTTTGGACATTATGGAAGTTCAGGGGTTTCCTTGCCACCAGTGGCTCTCCAGTCTAAAAGCACAGTATATACACAATCTGTTGCAGCCCATGGTACTTCCTTTAGAATTATCAGTGGAACACAGGTTCAGTGTACTAATAAAAACAGAAGGATATTTGGTCCATCCGGATAGGGGGCAGTGCTCCCTTCATGTTTGCCTAATTCTGTTCACATTCACCACTCCGTGGCTCGTGAACAAAGGGGATGGATTATAGAAAACCTTAAAAGAATTGTGTGCTATACAAGTGGCAACGGTAGCCCTATACTACTGTGGAGCTTGTTTGATCTGCTAACAGTTCAAAAGTGGTAGACCCAGTAAGACCAATATGGGTGCCCACCTAAATTTAATTTTTCAAAAAGTAATTCCTTATCATGTGATCAGTGATGACACTATTTTGATCCTCTCAGGTGTCAGCAAAAAACTATCAGTGTCTCCATGCACAGGTTAAAGCAGTACTGCCAACTCAGTCTAAAGAGAACCATGTGATTGAGCTTCACAAGGAAATCAGCGCTGCAACCAAGGTGGGAGGGCCCATTCCAAATCCTTTTAACCACCAATACTGCAGTAAAAGGAAAATACTTTTGGATCCATTCTTCTGACTGTAATGTAAGGATATACATCTTAAACCTTTGACTGTGATGCGGGCACTATTAATTATTGGAGAGTTAAGGCACAGATGGTTGCGACACTTAAGTGTGCGACATCAGAATGTTGCCCTTTTCATGCAGGTGACATTTTAAATGTACCAGATAAAGAGTGACATTTCCATCATGGAGAATGAGGAAAAATTACTTTGTTGGTTTTATGTTTTCTGTTTGTCTTATTGTCTTTTTTGTTTTCTGCCTTGTAGGTTTGTTTGTAACAAGGTCTAAGGACCATAATGAGAGATCTTTGGATGTTGTGCTTCTGTACTCTAATGTCTACACTTGTTCATTACTTCTACTTGGGCCTTACATCTGCCTATTCCATCCCCACTAGCATCAATAATTGCTATGTGTGTGCTTGCATGCCTTCTTAGCTCAAAATGAGGACCACCCTTTATCCCAATTCCTGTTAATGCTACTGAATTCTTCATGTCCTTGTTTCTTCAGAAATGCTAACTTGAGTGGCTTTATCATACTGTCTAGCTCTGGTTATTGTAGCAAGCGTAACCTAACAGTATCTGCTCAAGTACAGGCCATTAGTGTCATGTCCCTCCAAAACAGGCTAGCTTTAGGTGCTATGCTACCACAAAAAGGGAGGGGTTTGTAAACTGGATGGGATTGAATGTTGTACCTATATACCCGATTCTTTGCATAATGTATCTGAAGTTATACAGCACATGAAGGATGGAGTAAAATAATTAAACAAATGTTAGGTGGGTTGGAGTCTAGGAAGTTGGCTGTGAGATTTAGAGGCTCAGATAGGTTAAGGATTGATAGTTGGTATAGTTTGCTCTACTTATACTAATTCCTGTCTTCACTTGCATCTGAGATCTTCTCTCCAACAGCCTCCTACCAGTCCCAGGGGACTTAAGAGCATTATATGAACTTATACTGCTTTATGAAAGGGGGGCGAACCACATAATCCTGCCGGCATTTCAGAAATTGAATAAGATGGAACTGTGATCTTTCTGATCACCTCCTCTCTTTATGGTTCTTACATGAATCTTTTGCTTGAACTTTGTACAACCTCATGGATGAACGCCTCATGGATTGCACTCCTTAGTTGTTACAAGGAGTGGAAAAGGGAGGACTGTGGTTATGAGTACATTAGGATAGTCTGTGGGGATTGTGCTGGGAGGACATTGTTCAAGCACCCAATGGGTTAAAACCAGAGATGTGAGTTAAAGAATAATTTATTTTCTATATAAGAAGTAATGTGGTTAGACAGATAATGAAGGAAAATGGAGGATTCTATTTTTATGTGATAAACAGGTCATAGATAGAGCAAGTAGCCGTAGGTCAGGTAAATGGAGTGTGATGCATAACTGAAATTTAATTAACTGAGCTGATGCAATTTGCTTTCAATATATGTATATTTCTTCTGTGTCCTATCTCCAGCTCCGGGGGGTGGAACGCTATGTCCTCCGAAGCGCCCCGCTGCCACCACCATAGAGCTCTAGGCAGGGGTGATGTTTGTTCCAGCGTCCTGCATGCCATGATCAGAGCCTCTGCAGGAACCAGAAGTTGGGTCAGCGCTAGTGCGCATGTGCAGAGGCTGTGTGTTCTAGGGGGGAACGCATACTGTTTGATGCGGCAAGAAACTGACATCAAGTACAAAGGTAAATACTGGGTACTGGTACTGGGTAATTTTCAAAACAGGAAAAGGAGGACCCACGGTAGCTATTTAAACCTTTCTATGTTCAGATCTGTGATGATTCCTGTCAGGCAAGGGTAGAGAGTGTAGTTTTCTATGGTCTTTTACATATTTAAATAAAGTTAATTGTTTTAGTCTGTATTATGTCATCCATGTTACACAAACTTCTGGCAATGGTAAGATCCCTCCTGAGGTCTCTGGTAAGGATGTTAAGTCTGCTCCTAAATCTAAATCTTACATTGCCTATGATAAAAAAAAAGTTTCTGTATCAGAGAATTCCAAGTTATGTCAGGATTGTCTAAAGCGGCAGAACAGGATATGCCCATGCAATTCCAAGACTCTTTAGTTTGGATGAAGTCATCAATGCAGGAGACATTTTCTGCCATGCATGAAGCGGCAGTTCCCAGGAAACGTCCTCACCTAGAAGATCCAGGGGAGGGTACATCTTCAAGAGCAGAGGGACCTGAAGACTGTGATAGCTTGCATGACCTGATATCTGAATATTCCTCTAATGAGGAAGGTGAGATACCAGATGAATCAGGGTCTTTTAACTTAGATCATGTAGATACATTTTTTAAAGCCTTGTGGAACACCTTGGGACTCACTGATTCCCAACAGGAAGAAGGAGTCTTAGATGCAGCCTTTATGGGCAACTGAAAAACTCTCCCAGTTTTCCCAGTACATCAAATGATTGCTGACCTCATCAAGGCCAAGTAGGAAAAATGTGGCAAGAGGATAGGACTAACAAAAAGGTTTAGTAGAATGTACCCTTTTAAAGAGGATAAAATCCTGGTACTCCACTCCTAAAATAGACTCTTCCATAGCACACCTGGCTAGAAAAACCATTTTCTCCCACAGGAAAGAAGACCAAAATCTTCACCTTCAAGATCAATGGGGTTTAGAAACCGAAGATACAATTTTCGTGACTCCAGAAGATACCAAGGTGGGAGTTATGATCAAAGAAGGTCATCACAAGCATCTAGGGGAGATTTAAAAAAAGAACTACCCCAAAGATACAATTTCAAAAAAGAACTTCAATGAAGAGGAGCGGGCCCTATCTCCAATCCCAGTAGGGGGGTCGTCTGGGATATTTTCTCAATTCGTGGCCATAGGACCCTATACCAGACAGATGGGTTCACCAGATATTGGAAACAGGGTATCCGCTGGAACACATTCCCCACAAAAATCCTGCAGGTACTTCAAGTGTCCCTCAAAATCCTCAGAAGGCTATGGAGCTCAAGATGACAGTCAAATCTATGCTGGAAAAGAACATCATAGATCCTGTTCTGCTGTCCCAAAAGAATTTGGGAATTCCATTTTATTCTTAGCTCCAAAGGTGACTGGGGGTTACAGGGCGATTCTAGATTTAAAATATCTAAATTCCTTCATCAAAGTACGGCATTTCAAGATGGAATCAGTATCTTCGGTCCTGAAAGCGATACCAGTGAAGTCTTTCATGACAGTAGTGGACCTAAAGGATGCATACCATCATATTCTAATTAGGGCCTCACACAGAAAATTCCTGAGGTTCCAGCTGGCAGATCTACATTACCAGTACAGGGCCCTACCCTTCAGTCTAGTGTCAGCACAGAGGGTATTTACCAAAGTCCTAGCAGTATCCCTTCAGGCTCTAAGGCTAAAAGGGATATCAGTAGTTCCCTGTTTGGACAATCTTCTGATTATTGCAGGATCCAAACAGCAGGCCCTAAACCACACCTCTCAGACTATAACTCATCTTCAAAGCCAAAGGTGGGTCATAAATTATCAGAAGAGCCAACTAGAACCCTCCCAGAGAATTACCTTTCTGGGTATGGTGATAGACTTCAGAGGAAATGATATTTCTCACAGAAGAAAGGATCTTGAGAATACATGCGGCAGTAAAAAAATTCAGGAAAGAAATTTTACTTACTGCCGAGGATTATATGAGGCTAATTTAGGTGCTAAATTCTTTCTTCGCAGATGGAAAAGGAAAGCCAAAAACAAGGCACAGAGAATTCCATTATCTGCAAACATAGAAAAGTCTGTCTTGGTGGATGAACATGAAAAACCTGAGAGAGAGTTTTCCCCTCCAAGAACCAACCAGAGAAGTTGTGACCACGGATGCCAGTCTGACAGGAAACTGTCTCAGGAGATTCAGACCCATGATAACTCACAAAGCGGTGTTAGTCAAGTCGGACAATACAGCAGAAGACCTTTGTATAAAACACCAAGGAGGATCAAGGAGTAAGATCCTGCAAAAAGAAGTAACAAACATTTTGCTGTGGCCCGAAAACAATTTAACATCCATCACAGCACTACACATCTCGGGGAAAATTAATATATAAGCAGATTTCCTGAGCAGAGAGCATCTGGACCAAGGAGAATGGTCCCTGACCCAGGAAATCTTCAACTGGATTACAAGCATATGGGGCATGCCAGAAATAGATCTAATGGCGACAAACATAAATAAAAAATGCAGGAAGTTTTTCTCCATGTGGTACGACCCAACAGCCTTGGGGCAAAATGCACTGGCATGGACTTGGAGATTCCAGCTGGCCTATGTCTTTCCTCCATTACCCGTGATACATCAGGTATTGATTAAGATAATAGCAGAAAGAGCAGAAGTCACACACATTGCTTCATATTGGCCAAGGAGGACTTGGTTTGCCTCCCTGATCAAGTTATCAATAGAGAATCCGATTTCTCTTCCAAGCTAACAGAATCTTCTGTGCCAGGGACCTCTAGTCCATCCCAATCCAGCCTTCTTCAGGATGAAGACTTGGAGGTTGAGCGGAAGATGCTTTTACACAGAGTACTGTCTCTCCCAGTAGCAAATACCATTGCAGCTGGCAGAAAATCTTCCACCTCAAAAGCTATACTGTAGAATTTGGAGCATCTTCAGAAATTGGTGCAGGCAGGGAAATATCAAACTTGCTGACATCAATACATCCAGAATATTAGACTTCCTTCAGAAAGGCTTTGACGAAGGATTAAAACCATCATCTATCAAAGCTCAACTCTCAGCCCTTTTCAGCTTTCTTTAGCAAGCAGTTTGCAGATGACTTTCTGGTAAAAAAGTTCAACAGGGCTATTGAGAAATCCAGACCTCGTATTAAATCTATATTTCCAACATGGGATCTTAATATTGTTTTGGAACAGTTGGCCAGTTCTTCTGTGTCTGAGCCTTTGGATTCTGTGTCTATAAAAGCATTAACGTTTAAGACTATCTTCCTTACGACCATTACCTTTGACCTACCACAGAAGATGGGCAAAGACCATGCCCATTATAATAGTAGTGGAAGGACACAGAAGAAAAGGAAATATCGGTAAGTACATTTCTAACTTTCTTTGTTTGAAAACCGAAAGATTTGGTTTCGGAATCATGCATTTTTACGTTAGTCTCCTGTAGACTGTGTGTAATAAACCTTTACATCTTTAACCCTTAAGAACCTGAGTGGACATTCAGCTCATTAATAATTTCGCAACAGTTCCATTAGGTGCTTTGTGTGTAGGACTCTGCAAAATATTGGTAGTAGATAAGACAGAGGTGGACAAAATTGTTGGAGCCATTTGGAAATTCAGGCGATAGTGTGTTGGTGGCAGTGGTGGTGGTGGTGGGGGGTTGTACACAATTGCCCACAAAAAGAATTAAATGCCAGTGGATACATTTTAATTTGTGAAGAGGATGATACGCTTTCATCCTTCCAAAACACAAACAAGCTCTATTCAAGTGTGTGAGAATTTTTGGATTTTTTTTTGTCCCCTTTGGTGCAGCTAGTTTATTGCAGAGTAACTCCAGTTTGCTTGTATAAATACGGGCCACTGGGCTTTTTTACATCAAGCTAAATAGCAATTCTGGAGAAAAACAAATAATATCATGAGAGGGATGAAAATTGTGGAAATGAATGTCGATCTTTATTTTTCTTCTACAGTGAAGTTGGTTTTCTCCAGTATTGCACCTTTTTAGTTTGAATGCAGACCACTTAGACTAATCTACTAGGAGCTGGAGCAAGTGGACTGTACCGTAGAGACAACAATTCCCATAAATACTAATTTATTTACATGAAACTTTTAAGCATTTGAATTCTAGACTGGTCTTCCACACATTGCTTTGCAGGGCCTGGGAAACCCCTATAATTCAATGGGTTGAAAGCCCATTAAACTGAATGGAAATATGTGTCACCGTTTTAATGAACACTCAGACAATTTGGTAAGGTAAAATCAGCTTATTTGTTGAATATAACAAGATAAGTACAGGAACAATAGACTGGAAACTGGAACTGGACCTCAACAGTACCACCTAGGAAGTTGCCCACAAGTGGAGGTAGGTACTGCAGGGCTGAATCCCCAATGGAACAGGGGACCTAGTGCGAGGCAACCGAAGCACTGAGATGAAGCACAACCCAGGTAACAGGTAGAACAGCGGTGTAGGTAACCGTATGCCCCACTGGCAGGTACAGGTTATCCGTGGTATAGGTAACCTTAGGCCACACTAACAGGACAGGCTTTTGACAGCGGTATAGGTAACCTTAGGCCTCACTGACAGGTACAGGTAATAACAGCGGTGTAGGTAACCTTAGGCCCCACAGACAGGTACAGGCTTTATCAGAGTATAGGTAACCTTAGGCCACACTGACAGGACAGACTTATAACAGCGGTATAGGTAACCACACTGACAGGTATTGGCTTTACCTTGATGGCAAATGAACCCAAAGGCAATGCTGACAGGCACAGGCTCTCTCTAAGAAGTATATACCCAGAGGCAACACAGACAGGCACAGGCTCTATCTCTGGGATAATTGGAACTGAAGGCAACACTAACAGGCACAGTCTCTATCTCCATCGGAATGGAAGACAACACTGCCAGGCACAGGCTTACTCAGAAAAGCGTAACTGGAGGCAACAGCAAAGGCACAGGCTTACTCTCGGAAGGTAGAGGACCAGATAGACCGGTAGAGCACAGGCAACAGTACACGCTAGGAAACTAGCAAGTCAGTGCGATGTGGACAACTCCGCCAGCTCCACGGAGCTACAACAGATCGGTACACAGAGAGAGAGAGAGAAGTAAGCCACAGCCTGGATCGGTACACAGAGAGCGGTAGTCAGCCAAAGCCTGGATCAGTACACAGAGAGCGGAAGTCAGCTACAAGCTGGATCGGACACAGATAGTGATAGGCAAACCGGGTCAGCAACGGAGTAGGCAGCGAAGACAGGATCAAGGATAGGCAGAACCAGATCATACATGGAGCAGGATACACAGCAACAAATGTCAGGAACACCACGAAAGGGCGCCAAAGGTAGTCAGAACTGAGTATAAAAAGGCAACTACTGGGTGGAGCAGAACCCAGCGGCCAATAAGAATCAGTAGGCAATAGACAGTAAGTAAAAATTTCGACAGACAAGGAGTCACGGCACCGTGATAGTATGGGACTTTTTTGTCAGCTAATATGCTGCTGTTTTCCCCCAAAATTCCTCCAATTTTTAGCACATTAGCCACATTATTGCTGCAAGGGAGGACAACAGGGGTGCCGGAGAGAATCCGGGATTGTGGGAGAGAGAGGGAAGGAAAGTGGAGATGGAGGGAGAGAGAGAGAGGATAGGTTTGAAGGCAGGGGAAGGAGGAGGAAAATAGGTGGGGTGATATGTAGAACAATTTAGATGGGAGATGTGGAGGGAGCAGGGACTATTTTGGAGCATGTCTCATTGCTATATAGGAACCACTGCAGCATGCATTTTTTATGAGTTAGTTTTTTTTAAGTATTTTTTTAAGACAAATCTGGTAATCAAAGTATTTAAAGGGATAGTAATACTTTGTTTTATCTTTATTTTATTTTGTAGGCATTGAAAAAAAACATGAAGAACGATATAAGTCTTATCTCTCAAACATTTATGGTTTGAGAGAGATTCACAAGCAAAGTTTCCCCTCCTGCCCCTTTTACCTAGTGTAAGCCATCTCTTCTCAGGTGTGGAATCCAGTTCATAGACCAGACAGATAACAGAAGGGGACAATCTTCTTCCTGTGAGAACAATTAAAGCCCTGCCCCCCTTGACAAGTTTTTCAGGTTTTTCCCTTATCTTAATTGAAGATTGTCCCTCTCTGCAGTCTACCTAGGCACCTTCCTTCTGATCTGGCTGAACAGTGTGACATCAGTAAAAGGGGCGGGAGGGGGATACTTTGTCAATGAATTACTCTTGAACTACAACTCTGACAGTAGTGAAATAACACTCTCCAAAGTCCAAATACTATAAAGATTAATTAGAGCTGCTTTTATTATGAAACATTACTATCCCTTTAAGACCTTTCCATGTGTCAAAATGCAATACATAGATTATTGTGTAAATACAAGGAGAACAATCCTACCAGCATTTGTCCTTTTTGTAAGTGAAAGTAAACTCCTAAAGCTAACCTAAATCATTACCTACCACTCCTAATTAACTCTATGAAACCCTTCCCCTCTCAGGAGATTGAGCAAACCACCCACAAGAGTAGTCCAGCCTCATCTTAACGGGTGTTCATCTCTAATTAGAGACATAAATGTACTTAGGTGTATCAGGCTCAAGTCTTCCCCATGTATGTTTATATGGACTTAAAGGGATAGTAATGTTTCACAAAAACAGCAGCTCCAATTAATCTTCATAGTATTTGGGCTATGGAGAGTTTTATTTCAGTACTGTCAGATTGTAGTTTAAGAGTAATTGAATGATATAGTATCCCCCTCCCGCCCCTTTTACTGATGTAACACTGCTCACCTCAGAACAGAAAGGTGGTGTCCAGATGGCTTGCAGAGAGGGACAATCGTCAGTTAGCATAAGGGAAAAACCTGTCGGGGGCAGGGTTTTCATTCTTGTCACAGTAAGATGATTGTCCCTTGCTGTGAGCTGTCTGGTCTGTGGACCAGATTCCACATCTAAGGGGAGGTGGCTTACATTAGTTAAAAGGGACAGGAGGGGAGACTTTATCATTCAATTACTCTTGAACTACAACTCTGACTATTGAAATAACACTCTATATGGCTCAAATACTATGAAGATTAATTGGAGCTGCTGTTTTTGTGAAACATTACTATCCCTTTAAGACAAGGTAAGACACTGTATCTGCAAATGTTGGAGACCACTATACACAGAAAACAATCTCTTATAATGTGGGATATTAATTAAATTAATCCAGATTTGGTGATTTGGAGTCCTTCCCCGATCAATGTTCTATCCATAGCTGGGTCCATTTCTTCAGAAAATATTGAAAAAATTCTATTCTTAAAGAGAGCAGTATTGGCCTTAGGTTCTGTTTGTAAAGTTTTGCTATCTCCTGAAATCTAGAACTTCTGAATAATCTTAAATGAGATGAAAAAAAAAGATGCCCCTATAGCTTCTACCTTTAAGGCATCCCTCACCAGATAAGTTTCCTATTTTATATGCTCTTACATGAGTGAATTAGGTCCTATGTATGATCTTTTATCAACTGTTGTCTGGTTGGAGTAGCCACTGATATGGAGCCACTTTAGCCTTGTTCCACTCCCACTCTTCCAAAGTATCCAAATCCTGTTCATATTTGCCACTTGGAGGACTCATTATCACGGTGCCCGTGCTATTGCTGGCGACATTCTGACAGTGCTACTTCCTGATGCCTTTTATTGGTTTGCGTGACGTTGCAGTGCTAGCCCTTAAATACTGAGCCCTGTCACTTCTCTGGTGCCCTTTTGTGGTTTTCCCGTTGCTAAGCGCTTGCTCCAGTATTTTGTGTGATTCCTGTGTATGACCCGGACTGCCTGACTACTCTGCCTGTATACGTTCCTGCTCTGTGTACCGACCCGGATTGGCTGACGTTCCTGCTCTGTGTACCGACCCGGCCTGCCTGACGTTCCTGCTCTGTGTACCGACCCGGCCTGCCTGACGTTCCTGCTCTGTGTACCGACCCGGATTGGCTGACGTTCCTGCTCTGTGTACCGACCTGGCCTGGCTGACGTTCCTGCTCTGTGTACCGACCCGGCCCGGTTGACGTTCCTGCTCTGTGTACCGACCCGGCCCGGTTGACGTTCCAGCTCTGTGTACCGAGCCGGTTTTGGCGGACGTTCCTGCTCTGTGTATTGTTCACGCCCGTCTCACTGCTTCATCCAGTATCCAGTTAGGGGCTGTCCTCTCTGTCTATGAACAGATCCTCTGGTTGCCTCGTTGCTGCTCAGGCAGCCTTGTTACTGTGACCTGGTCACCTATTGTGCTTCGTGATCCGACACCCCAGTGATGTAGATCCATCCGGTTGCACCGGTTGACCTATTACTGCTACAAGCTGAGGTTGGTCTATCCCTGGGTGCCTCAGGCTGTTCTGACTATCAGGCAGTCGACTCCAAGTCTGAGCGTTCGTTAACCCCTTGTGGGTTGATGCCATTATTCATTGGGTCACAGTCATTGCAGTCTCAGTTTGGCGTTACTCTGTGCCTACAGTCGCAGTCCTCCACTACTGCTCTGGCAGTCTACTGCTTGTCCAGGGCCTCCGTTTATTCCTGTGGCCTTAGTCACTATTATGTCACTCTCTGCATAGTGAGTGTCCTGTTGGCCTTGGTCTATTAGGGCCTGTCTGTCCTCCTGGCCTAATAGCAACCATTTCACTGCTGTCTCGTTTGGAATCACACGAACTGTACCTGACCTGTGTCAGTGTTATATTGTATACATATATTACTGGACCCGCGAGGGTTATTCTATTTCTGTTTTTTTCAATAAAACTGTGTTTTATCTAAACCTTCTGTGCCTGAGTGTCCATAAAACCGTAACAGTACGAGAAGGCCATGACCTCAGATGGTACAGGTGAAGGTAATGCACAAAGTATCCATTGGAGAATGGATTTACATGAGCAGCGTTTGGACCAGTTGGCATTGGCCGTACAAACAATATTAGAGTGCAGCGCTCATCTAGATAAACCAGTACAAGCCTCGGTGGTTTCCCCCGTTACGACACCGGGAGCTCAATCCCTGACGCAAGCCAGCTCGTGCAGAGGGTTAACTGCCACCGCTCCATTACCACTAAGATATGATGGCGAACCCACCCTGTGTAGAGGGTTTATTAACCAATTGGAGATTTTCCTGGAGTTAACTTCTCAAGCCTTTCCTAGTGACCGAAGTAAGGTGGGCTTTATGATTTCTTTGCTGACGGAGCATTGGAATGGGCCGATCCCTTGTGTGAATCAGCCAAACCATGCACTAAGAACTTCAGGGAGTTCTTGCGTGCCTTTCGTAGAGTGTTTGAAGTCCCAGAAAGAGCCGCCTCTGCTGCCAAAAGATTAATGGAAATCCAACAAGGTTCTCGTATGATTGCGGATTATGCTATTGAATTTTTGTACATTGGCAGCGGAGGTAGGCTGGAGCAATGAGGCGCTGGTGGCAGCATTCGCTCAGGGACTCTGTGATCATATCAAAGATGACAAGGCAGGCAGAGAATTGCCAAACGATCTGGATGAGTTCATTGATTTCGCTATATTAATTGATTCCCGCATCAGGGAGCGAATTGCGGCCAAGGACCGCAGGCAGCGGGCCAGAAATGTTGGACAGGCAAGTCAAAGTTTCCAACCCATGCCTCCCTCACCTCCCATGCCTCCTGAGCGTAACCAAGAGAGTAGTGAACCAATGCAGTTAGGGTTCACTAAGTTGACCAAGGAGGAACGGGCTCATCACCGCAGACAGGGCCTCTGCCTATATTGTGGCCAAGCTGGGAATTTGCTACGTACCTGTTCTATACGGCTGGGAAACGGATGCACTAGGTTACCTTGGGGGACAGGCCCTAGGTGGCGTTCAGCAGTCCCTAGACCCGGTAAATCAAAAACCCACTGTCCAAGTTGTATTTTCTTGAGCAGAACTCTCATTGGAGGTTCTGGCCCTGGTGTATTCCGGTGCAGCCGGATATTTAATGAATAATTCATTTGCTGCATTACACAAGATTCCGCTGGTTGAAAGGGAATCTCCCATGGCTATCGAAGCCATTGATGGCAGACCGTTGGTACCGGCCGAAATCACTTTGGAAACTATACCACTGTCTATGTGTATTGGGGAGCTCCACACAGAGAAACAGTGTTTCCAGATTATCCAGTCTCCTCACCATACTGTCATCCTGGGGTTTCCATGGTTACATCTGCATAACCCTAGGTTTGACCGGCAGATTTGCGAGATAACGGCTTGGTCTGAATATTATATTAAACATTGCATTTCACACCCTACCAAGATTATGTGTACCTCTCCCTCCGTGCCGGCTGAATATCATCAGTTCAGCTACGTTTTCAGTAAGGGAGAGGCTAGCGCAATGCCACAGCATCTGCCTTAAGATTGCGCTATTGATTTGCCTCATGTTGCCGTTCCTCCTCGGGGTCGTACGTATCCGTTGTCTTGCAAGGAGAATCGGGCCATGGAGGAATACATCTCTGTTGCCTTGGAGAGGGGTATTTGTAACGGTTTTTCAAGACACTCAGACCAGCAGGTTAGAATAAAACACAGTTTTATTAAAAAATAAATAAGAAAGATCGCCCTCTATAGGCAACACAGAATAATAGCGATATATTGGCTTACAGATGCCTTCTCAGGCCCAGTATACAGATGAAAGAACTATACATATACTGTCACAGGACAGGCACAGAATAGTAAGGGTACTCAAGGGTTAAGTACAAGTAATCAATCAGTCTCTGTTGTGGTGTTTGGCACGCCCAAGGTGGTAATGAGGCAGCAAGTGGTGTTAGATTATACAACACCTTAAGTCCATAAGGCATAGATAGCTGCTTAGGCAGAACAGGAACTGAGGCCAGAATACTGCAGAGTAGTTTGAGTCAATAGCCCCCACGGGCGTAGTAACAGAGACAACTACACTTCAAGAGCTTGAGCCAGTAGCCCCCACGGGCGTAGTAATGGAGACAAACTATACTGCAATAGCTTGAGCCAATAGCCCCACGGGCGTGTACCGGAGACAAACTGTACTGCAAGAGCTTGAGCCAATAGCCTCTACAGGCGTAGTAACGGAGACTAATGGTACTGCAAGAGCTTGAGCCAATAGCCCCCATGGGCGTAGTAATGGAGACAAACTGCACAGCAAGAGCTTGAGCCAATAGCCCCACCGGGCGTGTAACGGAGAGTTAACACTGAACGAGCTAGAGCCAATAGCTCCTCTCGCGGGCGCGGTAACGGAGACCGACTACACTGCAAGATGACCAGATGAGCCATCGCCTAAACAAGGCACTAAACGAGACCGGCTTAGCAGATGTAGCGGATAATCAGCAACGGCTCTGCAAGTGTTAAAGGAGGCTCAGATAATGGAGACAACCGCTCTGCACGTGTAAATGGAAGCTCAAAGAATGGACACATGGCTCTGCAAGTACAACCGGAGGCTCAACAAATGTAGGCACAGCTCTGCAAGTGTTAATGGACAGTGAGCAGATGGAGTCACGGCTCTGCAAGTGTTAATGGAGGCAATCATGATCAGCCCTGCCACAAGCACAGCGGAAGTCAGAATGTCGCCTCGGCGACACCAAGCAGCAGGAAGCTGGAACGATGGCAAGGTCAGTAACAAGCCGGTTCAGGTCACGGAGCAGGAAGTCAGCCGGGCCGGGTCGGATCACGGAGCAGGATTCTCAGACAAGCCAGATCAGGTCACAAGCAGGAACGTCAGCCAGGCCGGGTCAGATCACGGAGCAGGAACTCAGGAGCGTAGTCAAAATAGGCCAAATCGGTACACAGGAATCAGGAACACTGGAACACAGCAACAGCAACACTGGCTCAGGAACACCACGAAAGGGCACCTGACAGGTGCCAAAGGCCAGGCATAAAAAGGTCACAATGGGCGGGCCAAACAGGCTCAGCCAATAGGAGCGCACCACAAGCGAGAGTGACAGAAAAAGATCACGGGCACCGTGATAGTATTATCAGGAAATCATCCTCGCCCGTGGGGCTGGCTGCTTCTTTGTGAAAAAAAAAATGGTGAGTTACAACCCTGTATCGATTATCGTGGCCTGAATAAACTCATGCCCAAAAACGCCTCATCACTGAACTGTTTGACAGGTTGAAAGGCTCCTCCATTTTCACCAAGTTGGACTTACGTGCTGCATATAACTTGATCAGAATAAGAGCCGGTGACAAGTGGAAAACGGCGATCAATACCAGATCTGGACACTATGAATACCTAGTGATGCCTTTTGGGCTATGTAACGCTCCCGCAGTGTTCCAGGAGTTTATTAATGACATCCTCCGTGACATGATACAGTCTTGTGTAGTGGTTTATCTTGATGATATACTCGTCCAATTTTTCGCAACACATCAAGGATGTGTCTGCAGTTTTGCTCAGATTATGTGAGAACAGACTATACTGCAAAATTGAGAAATGCGAGTTCCATAAGTCCATGGTGCCTTTTCTGGGCTTTGTGATTTCTAAAGACGGCATTGCTATGGATAAAGATAAGCTTGCAGCAGTCCTGCAATGGCCACGTCCCAAGGGGCTCAAGGCTATCCAACGCTTTCTTGGCTTTGCCAATTACTATAGGAAATGTATTCAAGACTTTTCCATGATTGTGAAGCCACTGTCTGACCTTACGTACAAGGGTGCTAATCCCTACCAATGGTCTGAGGAAGCTGAACAAGCCTTTGTGACATTGAAATCTGCATTTGCATCTGCTCCTGTACTGTCCCACCCCAACCCCTCCATTCCGTTCACTTTGGAAGTTGATGCCTCAGAGACTAGGGTAGGGGCAGTATTGTCACAGCGCCTGGACCCAGGAAGTTTGCTAAGACCATGTGGCTTTTTCTCTAAAAAGTTGTCTAGTGCTCAGAGTCACTACAAGATTGGGAACAGAGAACTCCTGGCGATTATTCTAGCCCTTAAAGAATGGCGACACCTACTGGAGGGTACTAGGACTCCGGTGTTAATCCTGACAGACCATAAAAACCTAATGTATCTTTCTGAGGCAAAGAGGTTGTCCTCTCAACAGGCCAGATGGGCCTTGTTTCTGTCCTGTTTTAACCCCTTAAGGACCGCATAGGGGCACTTTGACGCGCTGGTACACGTGACCTGTCACGTGTATCGGCGCGTCACTATGGGGCTTGAAAGAGATCGCTCCGATCTTGGAGCGGTCTATTTCATGCCCTATTTTTACTTACAGTGCTCCCAGTAGAGCGCTGTAAGTAAAAAGTACGTGACGTACCATGACCGTCATCGGTCCTTGAGTAGTTCAAGGACCGTGACGGTCCTGGTACGTCAAGGGTCCCTAAGGGGTTAATTTTTAAATGCCCTGTCCAGGCAAATTGGTCCAGAGACAGATAAAGATGAGGTTCCTGCACCCATTATTCAGCCAGATCGCATTTTGGCTACTTTGCAGACCAGCATAACTTCGCCAATGTGGGAGGAGATTCTTGCTATCCAAGCTACCGCACCCCCTGATACCCCAGTAGGCAAGTGTTTTGTAGCTAAGCCTTTCTGTACCCGCCTACTCAAAACCTATCATGCATCTCGGGCAGCTGGGCATGTAGGTAGGGACCAATTGATCTGGTCTCTTTCACAGTTATTCTGGTGGCCTTCCTTACGTGCTGATTGCACCACCTTCACGGCAGTCTGCACTACTTCTGCCCATGCCAAATCCCCTAGGCACCTCCCAGTTGGCTTGCTTCAACCAGTGCCTAATGGCAAATGTCCTTGGTCCCATGTTTCGATTGACTTCCTGGGAGAATTGCCAGTGTCTAGGGGGTATTCATTTATTTTGATGGTGGTCAATAGATTCTCTAAGATGGCCCACTTTGTGCCTCTTCCTGACCTTCCCTCTGCCCAGGTGTTGGCTATTGTCTTTGCCAGAGAAGTATTTCGGTTGCATGGTGTACCCAGGGTGCTGGTGTCGGACCGAGGGAGCCAGTTTGTGTCCAGATTTTGGAGGGCATTCTGTAATCAAATGGGCATACAATTATCCTTTTCTTCTGCCTACCATCGCCAGACCAACGGGGCCGCCAAGCGTGCCAATCAAGGATTGGAACAATTCCTATGCTGTTTCGTGTCTGATCATCATGACAATTGGGTCGACCTGTTGCTGTGGGCAGAGTTAATTCATCATCCGGGAGCTCGCCGTTTCTCATCAATTACAGGTTCCAACCATGTTTGCTTCCGGACTCATTTCAGACGCAGCAGATTCCAGCTCTGGATGAGCATATCGTGCAACTCCGCTCCACTTGGGCACAGGTACAGAGGACCCTCAGTACTTCGTTCCAGCATTATCAGCATCACGCTAATCGCAGATGGTTGCCGGCGGTCTCCTTCCAGATTGGGGATAGGGTATGGCTATCTTCCAGAAACCTCAATCTGCAAGTTCCTTGTAATAAATTGGCTCTTCGGTTTGTCGGTCCATTTAAAGTTATATGCAAAATTAACCCAGTCTTATATGCCCTGGATCTCCCAGCATCCATGCTGATTCACAATGTGTTCCATGTATCCTTTCTGAAGCAATTGGTATGCAATCGTTATACTACCACTCCTGCTGTCACCGGTCCTATTCAGGTGCAAGGTCAGGATGAGTACGACGTTCAAAATATTATTGACTCCCGAAGATTCAGAGGGAGATTGCAACATTTGGTTCACTGGAAGGGCTATGGCCCTGAACAGCGTTCTTGAGTAAATCAGAATGACCTCCATGCTCCTAGGTTGCTGCGCAGATTTCATGCCAAATACCCTCAGAAGCCGGGTCCCTCCTCTCGGGGAGGGGGTCTTTGAGAGGGGGGTACTATCATGGTGCCCCTGCTATTGCTGGCGACATTCTGACAGTGCTACTTCCTGATGCCTTTTATTGGTTTGCGTGGCATTGCTCCGCCCAGTGCTAGCCCTTAAATACTGAGCCCTGTCACTTTCGTGGTGTTCCCATTGCTAAGCACTTGCTCCAGTATTTTGTGTGATTCCTGTGTATGACCCGGACTGCCCGACTATTCTGCCTGTATACGTTCCTGCTCTGTGTACCGACCCGGATTGGCTTATGTTCCTGCTCTGTGTACCGACCCAGCTTGGCTAACGTTCCTGCTCTGTGTACCGACCCAGCCTGGCTGACGTTCCTGCTCTGTGTACCGACCCGGCCTGGCTGACGTTCCTGCTCTGTGTACCGACCCGGCCTGGCTGACATTCCTGCTCTGTGTACCGACCCAGCCTGGCTGACGTTCCTGCTCTGTGTACCGACCCGGATTGGCTGATGTTCCTGCTCTGTGTACCGACCCGGCCCGGCTGATGTTCCGGCCCGGTTTTGGCGGACGTTCCTGCACTGTGTATAGTTCAGGCCCGGCTCACTGCTCCATCCGGTATCCGGTTAGGGGCTGTCCTCCTGTGTCCTCTCTGTCTATGGACAGATCCTCTGGTTGCCTCGTTGCTACTCAGGCAGCCTTGTTACTGTGACCTGGTCACCTGTTGTGCCTTGTGATCCGACACCCCGGTGATGTAGATCCATCCGGTTGCACCACGGTACACTTGACCTATTACTGCTACAAGATGAGGTTGGTCTATCCCTAGGCACCTCAGGCTGTTCTGACTATCAGGCAGTTGACTCCAGGTCTGAGCATTCGTTAACCCCTTGTGGGTTGGTGCCATTAGACACTGGGTCACAGTCATTGCAGTCTCAGTTTGGCGTTACTCTGTGCCTACAGTCGCAGTCCTCCACTACTGCTCTGGCAGTCTACCTCAGTTTACTCCTGTGGCATTAGTCACTATTGTGTCACTCTCTGCGTAGTGAGTGTCCTGTGGGCCTCGCGCTATTAGGACCTGTCTGTCCTCCTGGCCTAATAGCAACCATTTCACTGCTGTTTCGTTTGGAATCACACGAACTGTACCTGACCTGTGTCAGTATTATATTGTATACATATATTACTGGACCCGCGAGGGTTATTCTATTTCTATGTTTTTCAATAAAACAGTGTTTTATCTAAACCTTCTGTGTCTGAGTGTCCATAAAAGATGTAGGCCAGAGGAAATAACCAAGGAATGGACGTTGCATCTACTGCTAGAGCCAAAGGGTCTCTCCAGCAAGAGCAGAACCTCGGAACCTTCCTGTTGTGTCTTGTCACCATCAGGTTGATGTAAGAAGGACCCCATCTCTGAACAATGAGGTGGAACATCTCTGGGTGTAACTCCCACTCTCTGCTGTCCACTGTGTGTCAACTGAGGAAGTCCACCATGACATTGTCTACGCCAGGAATGTGCACTGCAGATATAGTAGGAACGTGTTCTTCTGCCCAGGACAAAATAGCCTTGACCTCTAACCAAGCAGCAAGACTTCTTGTTCCGCCTTGCTTGTTGATGTAAGCCACGGCTGTAGCGTTGTTGGACTCCACTCAGACCGGACAGTCTTCCAACTGAGATGTCCAATGTCGAAGGGCCTGAAATATCGCCGAAGCTCCAGTGTGTGGATCGGAACGAGGGACTCCCCCGGAGACCACTGGCCTTGACCGCTCAAGCGACCCAGGACCGCTCCCCAGCCGGAGAGGCTGGCATCCGTCATCACCTGGGTCCAGAAGGGTACCAGGAAGGACTTGCCCTTCAGCATGTTGGAGAGGTTGAGCCACCATGACAAGCTCAGTTCCACGTGAAGAGGAAGAGAAACTGACGTCTTCAGAAGATCCGGTTGACCCTTGCACACCTGGATCACAAACCTCTGGAGCTCCCTGGTGTGTGCCATGGCAAACGGAACCGCTTCTATAGTGCAGATGAATTTTCCCACTAGAGAGGATAGCTTCTGGACTGGAACTGGATCCTGAGACAGAATTCTGAAAACCCTGTGGGCGATCTGGTGAGCCACCTCGTCTTTGAGGAACACCATGCTCTTCTGAGTGTCGAAGAGAAGGCCCAAGAAGACCAGATGCTGGGATGGAACAATATCTGACTTGTCCAAGTTGATGATCCACCCGTGATGGGTGACAGCATGAATGCATTGCTGAACTTGCTGATGAAGAAGTTCCACAGAGGGGGCTTTCAGAAGCAAGTCGTCCATGTATGGAGTTACTCTGGTGGAGGATGGATATCAAGGCACCCAGGACACAGTTGAACACCTGAGGAGCCGTCATCAGATCAAATGGAGGAGCTGAGAACTGAAAATGTCCCCTGTCACAGGCAAACCGGAAATACTGCCTGGTCTCCGGATGAATGGCAATGTGTAAGTACGCGTCCTGAAGATCCAGAGAAGCAAGAAACTGCCCTGGGGACATGGCAGCAATCGCTGTCCGTAGAGACTCCTGGTGATAATGAGTCAGGGTCACAAAGGAATTGAGATCCTTCAAGTCCAAAATAGGGTGACAACCACCATCCTTTTTGGCGACCACAAAGAGGTTTGAGTAAAAACCCAAAACCCTGTCCTGGATAGGTACCGGCTCTAGAACTTCCTTGTCCAGAAGAGCCTGAACAGTGCTGTTGAACAGACTGCGTTTCTCTGCACCCTGAGGCGCGTGAGAAGGACGAAAACGAAGGGAGAAAGAGAAATGAAAGGGATCTTGTACCCTTCCGTCACCATCTGTAAAACCCATCGGTCCGCCACTGAGTCCTCCCAAATGCTGTCATAGTGTCGCAGACAACAACCCAATAGCAGAATGCAGACCCGGGAAGTGTCTCATTCTGAAAGGAATGAAAATACCAGTTACACTTGAGCAGCAATTTCTTCCTGGGAACCAAGGGTAGAAGAGTACTCGTACCCCCTGTGGCCTCACTGATCACATCCTTAAGCTCTGGCCCAAACAAGGAGGTACCCTTAAAGGGTAGGGACAGTAAAGCTTTCTTAGAAGCAGTGTTGGCAGACCATATCTTGAGCCAAAGAGTTTGTCTGGACACCACAGACATGGTGGAAACCCTAGACACCAAACGGATAGCATCAAATAAGGCAGCAGAAACATAGTGCTGTACCTTAGAAATGTTGGCAAGAAGGCGCAACTTATCTGAAGTAGGAACATCCCGACGGACAGCCCGGGTGAGCTGTTCAGTCCAGACCGCAATGGCCCAGTTCACCCATGCTGTGGCAAACGCTGGACGCATAGCAGAACCAGCAGTGGCAAAAATAGACTTGAGGGAAACCTCAAGTTTCTTGACTGTCCAGTCCTTCAGAGCAGAGGCATCAGAGACTGGCAAGACAGTAGATTTGGAAAGCCTGGAAAAAGGAGCATCCACTTTGGGAGGATGAACCCACTGAGCAAACGCAGCTTCAGAAAAGGGATAAATCTTGGCAAATTTTTTGGACACAGTGGGTTTCTTGTCTGGGGATTTCCACTCCTCAGACACAAGGCGGTCAAGAGTGGGGTTAGGTGGAAAGTAAGTAAGGGGCTTTTGGGGCTCCTGGAACACATCAGAGGGATCAGAAGGAACCTCCTGAATTAAGGGAATGTTAAGAGTAGTTAAGACGGCCCTGATCAGGCCCTCGGTGGAGGGTTCAAGATCAGCCGCAAAAGGGTCCCCAAAAACTGAGAGGACCCCAATACAGAACACTCCTCAACATCTGAATCCACCAGCAGTTCCTCCTCAGAGGAATCTGACACGTCAAGTACTCCCTGAGGTTTGGGCAGGGAAGACATGACTGAGGAGGGGGCCTGCCAAGACAGAAAGGCCCCCTGTAATTGGGATGGAAAGAGTTGCAATGTGGACCTAAGGTCCCTAGTCGCAGGCCTGAATTCTTGCACACAAGCTGGCTCTATTGCATTGCTGGAGGTCCCTGGAATGCTGTCAGGGACATCAGAACATGCTGGGCATAAATGACCTGAGAATTCTCTAGGTAGCCCTGAGTGACAGGAAGAGCAATGCGCAATGGGGGATACAGAGACCCCAGCCTCCTTAGTCATATGTCTAGCCCCAAGCTCCAGCGGTAATGACATACAGTGTCAAATAACCTTACTGTACAATAAATCACCCAATTATAGTGTGTAGGATTAAATTTTCACTCCAGAAATCGGTAAAATATACTTATCTGGCAGGCGAAGGGTTAATCAGCAGAGGAGAGGAGGAGAGTCCAAGCCCTGCGTAGGATACTCGCTCTGGAAAGATCAGAAAATGGCTGCCCGGGCGGGAGCCAATCAGAATTGAAAGCGCGAAGCAAACGCTCATGGAAAATGAAATTTTCCCAGAAAAGTACCCCAAACAGTGTCTGAAGCCCCCTAAACCCCCCAACACACTAGAAACATGAACCAGATGATAGAGCAAGGGCATACAAGTAAAATGAGCCATCTCTGAAGTCACTAGGTTAAACGGCTGCGGGGATATGTCCCAAACAGTACAGTCCCATAGAAGTGAATGGAGCATTGGCATCTATGCGGTAAAGCGCTCCTTAGAGGCACAGTACTCAAATTTAACAAAATTAAAAGTGTAACAGTAAATTGTGCAAAACAGCAATAGAACATGTGAGTACACCCAAAAAACACTAACCCAGTAGGAAAAGTGTTAGAAACCCCCCCAAAAAGTGCCAAACCAGCAGCTAAAGGGTTAAATTACCACATAAACCTGTTCCAAACACCCAACAGACATACAGATAGACCCAATGAGTGCAGGAGTGTGAAATAGGAACTCCAATGAATACACCCCTGTGCGGAGGGGCACTGTGGGACAAGTGGACCTGCAGCACTCAAAAGGTTGTTCACCTTTCCTGCAGATCTTCTGTCTTCAGATTACCATTTAGTAAGAAGTAACCTCAGTGGGTAACTCCTGGGGAAGCACTTGGAATCAAGATCCCCCCCCCCCCACACGGCTTAAGGTCCACAAAAAAAGCACCTATATACTGAGCTAGCCACATCTAAGGGCATTGTTAGTTATGGTAATCCGCCTAATGGTGGTATTCCATATCTAACAGAAAAATAAAAAAGATTCTAAAACTATAGCAGAACTGTTCTCTTGCCTGGTGTTGTCTTCACCAAGGAACAAATCTTTCTGGAGCTGGTTGGCTAACTGCAGCCAGGGAGGGAAGGTAGGCTCCACTGCCTGCATAAACTTCTAGAATTGTTCCTGCCTATTAAAGGGGCGGATCCCCTACCCAGAGTTACCAGTAACCTGTATTGGACGACAGAGAAATGTCTCGAAGCATGCTCACAAACCTGCTTCCCTTAGCACTCTGACAGGTCTCATTTTTCCAGTTGATATGTGGATAATTAAAATCTCCCATAATTATAGTATGCCCAAGATGGGCTGCTTTCCTCATTTGCAATAGCAGTTGGGCCTCAACATTGTTATCAATATTTGGTGGTTTGTAGCATATACCCACCAACATTTTTTTTTTTACCTTTTACACCACATTTAGTCTCAATTTCTACCCACAGTTTGGTCAGTTTCCTCACTAATATCACCCTGCAAAACTGGATTTAGCTCTGGTTTCAAATATAAGCACACACCTCCCCTTTTTCTATTAATCCTGTCTCTTCTAAACAGGGAATAGCCCTCTATATTTACAGCCCAGTCTTGTGCATCATTCCACCATGTTTCTGTTATACCAATTATGTCCAATTGCTCATTAACCACCAGCAATTCTAGTTCTCCCAATTTATCTACCATACTTCTTGCATTTGCTAGCATACAATTCATTTTGAAGTCTTTAAATATATTACTCCCTACATGCCTTTTTTCTACATCTTCATTTACTATGAGTTCCTCCCTATTGACTACATTTATTCCCACCCTTACTCCACCCTCCTGATCCTTTACTTGGACCCAGTTCCTATCTGCTCTATCTACCCCATTTTTGTTATCTATACCCTCCCTCTCTTTCCTAGTTTAAAAGCTCCCCCAAGCTTCTTAGCATTCTCTCCCATAGCACAGAGGCTCCTCTACCATTTAGGTGCAATCCATCACTTCCATATAGACTGTACCCAAGAGCAAAGTCAGCTCAGTGCTCTAAAAGCACAAAACCCTCCTTCCTACACCATTGCTAGAGCCATGCATTAAGCTCTCTGAGCTCCCTCTGCCTACCTGCACTGGCACATGGCACAGGTAGTATTTCAGAAAACAAAACCTTTAGAGGTCCTTGCCTTGAGCTTGCAACCTAAATCCCTGAAATCATTCTTTAGGGACCTCCATCTTCTTCCTACTTTGTCATAGGTACCAATATGTACCAAGACAGCTGGATCGTTCCAGCCCCTCCCAATAATCTGTCAGCCCTGTCCGCAACATGCCAAACCCGAGCAACTGGGAGACAACATACTGTTCTGCGTTCCTGGTGGCAGATTACCCTATCTACCCTCCTATTACCACCACCAGACTTGGTTTCTTTCTACTCTGCATCCCATCTAGCCTGGAAGGAGGACTGTTCCCCTGGCTGCTAGAGGAATTAGCCCTATCCTGTGTTGCCAATTCTGAGCTATCCTCATCAACATCTTCACACAATCTTGCAAATCTGTTGGACTGAGTCAACTCAGAACTGGCCTTCCTCTTCCTCTGTCCACTACCTCCCCTCCTTACTGTTATCCAGCTGCCTAGCTGCCACTCCTCATCTACAGCTCCACCCTCTTCACCACTAACCCCACATACTACCTGCTCTGTGAGTTCTAAACGCCTTTCCAGGTTTGCAATGTCCCGCAATGTTGCAATATTTCTTTCCAAATCCAATATCTTAGATTCTAAAAAGAAAATATGCTCACACTTGGCACAGCGGTATGACCCCTGGAACAATTGCTCCAAGTGTTCAAACATGACAAGATGTGCACTGCGTGAGATTGTCTAACCTGCTATCACTTATGCTTGGTTTTACAATTCAAATAGCTTTATATTATCCTCTAATACTCACCAACTTTAAATGTGAATGCAGCAAATCCTTTGAAATGATAGTCACCTCAGAGCTCTGCTAATTTTCAGCTCCTGCTTCTATTCTAACTCTAGGTTCCTTCTAACGCTTCACTTGTATGCAGTCACTTGAAAAGCAGTCTCAAAGAGCCAGCTGCAATGAGCTTATGGACTGTACTTACAGTAACACTGCACCCAGGTGACTTCCCTTAGTAATCACCCCTAATCACACAGGCCAGTGAAAACCCCAGTAAACTTTTTTTTTTTACTCTTGCATTTTTTTTAAACCTTAATAAAACACCAATAAAACACCAAACACACTCTCATGTACTTAACCAGATTCCTTCTAACTCTTCACTTGTTTGCATTCACTTGAAAAGGATATGGTTGTTATAGATGCAGCTTTTTTAGTTCCTAAAAAGTCTGCCCCAGTCTTCCCCATTCATCAATCTATTCAGAATGCAATCAAAAAGAATATAATCCACTATTTTGGAGGCTCACAAATGCATGATTAGAGGGGACTTCATTAAAATGCTTCCCTCATCAAACGGCAACATGCTAAACAAATAGCTGCCATTCTTAGTAGAATCCACAAGTTGGAAGCCCAACATAAATGCTGATGCTCTGACGCAGTTCTACCGCTGCCTATATCCCACTGAAAAGCACTAAAAACCCTACTGCGGATTCGTACTATAAAAATTTTCTTGAAGATGAAACAATCCCAGTTTGAACATGGCAATAAACCAGGGTCACTCCTGGGTAGACCTCTGCAACAGCAGACCCAGTCAGTTTATATTCTCAAACTCCATTCCTCTTCAAGTACACTATTACACACGGATTCTACCATTTCTTCAGCTTTCGGAGTCCACCATGAATCTTTGTATAACCTCCGAACCACACTTTCTCTAGACCAGGCTATAAAATCCTTGCTGACAGGCAAGAGCCCGGGACCAGATGGTTTCTCACAAGCGTACTACAAAACTTTTCTCTTTTAGTTGGTGCCTTTGCCTCTCTTCCAGAGACTGTCTTGCAACATACTTTGGTATTGGAAGCCCATATCACTGTCCTCCTCAAGCCAGGGCAGGACAGATTTGTATGTTCCAGTTATAGACCGATATCTCAGCTTAAAGGGGATCTATCACCCATATACAAGTTAGTCTTAATAGTTAGATTATTTAGCGAATATGTTTAAAACTATATCCATTTGGTTTTCTAAATCGCTATTTGGGCAAAATTGAAGGAATAAATGCTGCCCTGCACCTTCTTCCAGACAGACTGCAGTTACCAGCTCTGTACCGCAGTCTGTCACTCTGCCTCTGCTCCTCTCCCTCTATCCAGCCTCCTCCAGAGGCTTTCTGCCTGTATACTAGAGCGATATCTGGCCAGCGAGAGCTCTCCAGTTTACAGGCAGAAATACTCCGTCATCGGAGGAGGCTGAATAGAGGGAGGGGAGCAGAGGCAGAGTGACAGACTGCAGTACAGAGCTGGTAACCTTAGTCTGTCTGGAAGTAGGTGCAGGGCAGCATTTATTCCTTCAATTTCGCCCAAATAGCTATATTAAAAAAACAAATAGATAAGTTTTAAACATACTTGTATAGGGTTGATCGATCTCCTTTAACGTTGACATAAAGCTCAACGAAAAAATTCAGGCAGAGAGGCTCAAACCCCATATCAGTTATCTTATAAACCTAAATCAATCTTTGTGCCTGGGACGGAGGTCCGCAACAATACTAGAAAACTACTGAATCACCTTTCTGCTCGCTCCTCTGAACCTATTCTCTTCCTCTCTATAGATGCTGAAAAAGTGTTTGACCAGAGGAAATGGTCCATCTTGAATCACACTTTGCAAGCCTTTGGTCTTGACTCTAACTTTATTCTCAATATCTTCACAGTATATGCCAATCCCAGTGGCAAGAGTTAAAGGAATGGATATCTCTCAGCTCCATTCAGGATAACCAACAGTACACGACAGGGATGTCCTCTTTCCCCTTTGCTTTTTATCTTAGTGATAGATTTTCTAGAACAACACATCAGACTGAACTCAAACATTACAGGAATTCAATGTCCTCCACATGATCATAAATTATCAATTTTCGCAAATTGTCTTAATATCTATCACTAACCTGTCTACCTCCTTGCCAGCTTTGATGGTGCAGTTTACATCCTTCTCCAATCTCTTGAACTTCAAAATAAATCTTGCAAAATCTGAGGCTCTACACATTAATATCCCCCCTGCTTCCCTTCACCACTTTAATTCCTCTTTCCCCTTTAGGGGCGCACTCATCAATCAAGTATTTGGGTATTCATCTTACTCCATCCTTAGATAAGATTTACGGAGCAAACTTTCCTCCATTGCTTATAGCCATCCGTAGTGCTATGTCTGATGGGATTCTCTCTATATATCATGGCTGGGATGGGTTAATGTCATAAAAATGTATGTACTCCCTAGACTCCTTTATCTATTTCAAACCCTTACATCTTTCACCCATGTATTTCCAGAAACTTGCGTACATCCTCCACAGATTTATCAGGTGTTCCAAACATCCGAGAATTAAATGCAAAGTTCTTCATAGATCCCATACTCTGGGTGGCGTTGGTATCCTTGAGCCTAAGCTTTATTATCATGCAGTGCTATTAGCCTTAATTCCTGACTGGTCCCTTAATCAAGCCATAAGCTCTGGGTTCAATTGGAGAACTTGACCTTCCCAATATGAGGCATACAAATTGAATATTTTCATGAGATGAACGTTCAACTTCCAGCTTTGAGGACATACCCTATAATTAAAGTGATAGTATTGTATCATTTTTTAAAAAAATTGAATCTAGTAGCCATTAGAAAAATAATTCAAACAATGCCAGTGCCATCTCTCAAATCTTTTGGTTTGAGAGATATTCATAGTTAAAGTTCCCTCCTCCCTCCCCTTTCTCTGATGTCAGCGCTCTAGCTAACTGCAGGAGAATCTGGTCCTGGGACTGGCAAAGACTCTTCAGCAGAGCCGAAATAGCTATCTTTAAAAAGAAATACTTTGCTTGCAAACCAGGCACACTTTCTAGACCGTTCCATTGAAGTAATTCTTTTTTAAAGTTCGCTATTTCAGCTCTCCTGAAGAGCCTCCGCTGGTCCTGGGACCAGATTCTCCTGCAGTCAGCTAGATTGCTGACATCAGGGAAAGGGGAGGGAGGGCGGAACTTTAACTACAAATATCTCTCAAACCATAAAGGTTTGAGAGATGGCACTGGCATCGTTTGAGTTATTATTTTTTTTTATGGCTGCAAGATTAATTTTTTTAAAAATGATACAATACTATCCCTTTAACCCAATATTACTTGCATGGAATTGTTGGATATCATCTAATAATCCTCTTCTCGCTCTTGTCTCCTCTTTTGAAGATTTTCTCAAGGACTACCCCTTACACTCTCTCAGCTTCCTGTTTCGCTCAGTGGTCGTCTCAACCTGAGCTCTGCCTAGGAAATTTTTTCAACCCTCTGGCTTTGATTCCTTCCCACATTTTCAAACTGAGTTTTCACTCACCCCAAACGAAATATGCGGCTTCCACAGAATAAAGCAACCCGAAATCTGCAATGGAGCATCTCTCCTGCTCTCAGTTTGAAACATTATGCTCATCCTTTGGCTCACTGCAATGTTTTTTGGGTAAAATGCATGCCATACTACTTTGTTCTTCCTTAGCTGGATTTCCTAGCTATGCTTCAGCTTAGTGAAGGAAGTTGGGGGTTGATCTTGACACCGCAGCCTGGTTGGAGGTCTGGAAAAATAATGCCTGTTCCTCAAATTCTTCTCAGACTCTGAAAACTGATACATTTTTTTTTTACCATTGGCATTACACTACCGCCAGGTTGACCAAAGTTTCTCCCTTGTTAAGTCCTCATGGCTGGAAATTCTGTATCGACAGGGGTTCTTATGTCCACATATGGTGGTCTTGCCCTGCTCTCTGACTGCTCTGGTCCCATTGTCTTCCTCATATGGAGAGTTGCTTGAAAACTTCCCTCCCTAGAAGCCCCATACACATACAGTTTTATAAAGATCTACCTTTACTATCCTTGGCACTTATCCCACCACACTGGAAAGACCAGTTCCTCCCTCACACGCACTTTCTCAGAGTAGGTTGGGAGGGTAGGTGATCAGCTGCTACCTCTCAGGCTAACAAAACTGAGACAGGGAATGGATCCTGCCTCCCTCACACCCTTCCTATCACTCTGGAATCCCGCTGACACAGAGTTCATTACCGATTCGGTTGCCCAGGCTTAATTGGAGATGGGTGTATCCCAAAAGATGGACACTTGGGGGAGTGGGGATCAGGGGAGGCCTGGCGCATCCTACTCTCCTTACCTCTCATGCCACATTCCTCCTGACTTGATCTCTCCTCTCTCTCCATTTGAGTCCATCTGCATACTCTAATCCATTCCTATATTCTTTTCCAAACATTTCTTTGTGTTTCTTCAATGCTTCCTGCCTCCTCCTTCCTTTCCCCTTCCTCCGCCTTCATTTTCCCCTTCCTTCCCTCTCTCTGGCTTTCCTTGATTTCCTTCCTTCACACTCCCCCCTTTTCTCTCTTTAATTCTAAGCTTTTGCAGTGATCAGCAGACAGTGCATTGAAGAAGCAACATGCTACCACAGGGCAAAATTTAAAGTTGTCAACAGCCATGGCTTATATTTTCCACACCTTGAGAATCTGGTTGACAGAGTTTGAAGAAAAGTTAGTCACTGGTCTCCAGACCCAGGCTTTTAAGGAGATAACTTCTTTGGAAAAAGCAATCCATTTTTCATGTGATGCATCTTTAGATAGTATCTAATTTTAAGCATGGTCCTAAGCACTCATGGTCACAGCCAGGAAAGCATTCTACATTAAAGCTTGTTTGGTGAGCAATTGCAGGAAATAATTCCAGAGGGAAGAGCTCTTTACTGCCCAAGAAAGCAGAGGCAGGGGACAGTCGCCTTCTAGATCACTTTCAGAAATTGAAGGCAGTCCTTTTGAGAAGCACAATGTTACCTTGTTGGAAGGCAGTTTGACCAAAAAAAGGAGAGGAGTGGCTTAGGTCGCATGGGGAGGTTCCACGAAGGACTTCTCTAGGAGAGCATCATTCCAAAAAGACCCTCAGTTTCAGTGGAACTCCTCTCCAGTTCCAGTGGTGAGCAGGCTCAAACATTTTATGTAGGAATGGGAAGCCGTCCATGCAGACAAGTGAGTTTTGTAGATTATGGAGATGAGCTACATAGTGGAATTTGATTCTGTCCCATTGGAAACAAGAATAATATTGTCAGAAGTTCCAACAGACAAACAAAAAGCTTCAAACATGTTTCAAATGATCCATCAAGAACAGACATTTCCAGTCCTGAGTAATCCCCTTTGTGCTATCATCAACACCAAGAGTCTTGACAAAGATCCTGGCCATATCCATAGCAATCCAAAGGCAAAAAGGGATCAAAGTAATCTCATATCAAGAGAACATCCTCATAGTAGAGGAGTCAGAAGATTGGTCCCGAAGCATGGGATGGCTGATCTGTACAGGGATTCCTGCACAGAAGACACTATTTCTATTCCACACTCTGGAAGGAAAACTGTTCTTGCCAGAAGACAGAAAGGAAAGGTTACAAGGGAAGATACTGCCCTCTCTGAAAAATAAGATGCACACAGCCAGGGATGTCTCAGAACTGTTGGGGAACTTGTCATCAACAGTCCAACTTGTTCCCTGGGTAAGATTCCTTATCGGGAAGATTCCAAGCAATTTTTGGACATTCTGGGAAAAAGATTCCTCCAGTTTCTTGCAGAAGATTCCTGTTTTAAGTGCTACGAGAAGAGAACTGAAATGTTGTTTGTCTACCAGAAACTATCCAGTGGCAGGCCTTTAGCGTATCCTTTGCATTTCCATTTTACAGGAGTTGGACACCCCAACTCAATAACAGAACTAAATGATTAGCTGTGTGTCTCTGACTACCACTGGCATGCTCTGGTAGCTCAGGGGTGAACCAGAAGCATAACACAGAATGAGGAGGCCCCACTACAAACTCTAATAAAATTCCCCACCTGTGACAAAGAAGAGTAAGAATTATCCATATTTCTTCAGTACGTATATACCAAATATGTATAGGTTTATAAAATATAATTTCTTACATAGGCTCTAAATGTGTAAAGTGTAATCACTAGAGAATACAAATTGTCCAGAGGGCATCTCCAATATTAACATGTTGCAAATTCATTACTATTAGACTATTGTTTCTTACAATTTGAAGAGATTTGTGGCATTCAAGTTAAATGGACAACAACATCTAAAAATAAACGTGTCTGGGGTCATATACACTTAAATATCATGGACTCCATGCTAGATTATTTTGTTCTCTGTGGCCTAGAATCTATTCTTACATATGCTCTGGGAAAGCAGCCATTACCACCCTTTCCATTGCTCGAAATTACTGTCAGTTGGTTCCCAAGAGGTAAACCAATTATCAGACTTATTAGACTTCTTTTGATTAACCACTTGGATTCTAGAGCTGTCTCCAGGAGATATCCCTTATGTCCAAAGAGTTAAAGGGATAATAAAAACAGCAGCTCCAATTCATCTTCATGGTATTTGGGCCATGGAGAGTGTTCTTTCAATACTGTGAGAGTTGTAGTTCAAGAGTAATTGAATAATAAAGTATCCTCCTCCCACCCCTTTTACCTAGTGTAAGCCACCTCCCCACATATGTGGAATCTGGTCCACAGACCAGACAGCTCACAGCAAGGGAAAATCTTCTTACTATGAGAACAAAGAAAGCCCTGCCCCAGTTGACATTTTTTTCAGGTTTTTCCCTTATGTTAATTGAAGATTGTCCCTCTCTGCAATCCAATTGGACACCACTCTGCTGTTCTGAGCTGAGCAGTGTTGCATCAGTAAAAGGGACAGGAGGGGGATACTTTATCAATACCAATCAGCTCCAGTAAGATTTGTTCCTTGGATGAAGATACAGGCAAGAGAACAGTTCTGCTATAGTTTTAGCTCATTTTTTTATTTTTCTGTTAGATGTGCAATACCACCATTAGGCGGATTACCATCACTGACATTGTCCTTAGATGTGGCTAGCTCAGTATCCAGATGCTTTGGTGGACCTTAAGCCCTGAGGGGAAAATCTTGGTTACCAGCTCTTTCCTCAGGAGTTACCTACTGAGGCTTCTTCTTGATACATGGTAATCTGAAGACAGAAGATCTGCAGGAAAGGTGAGCAATCCTTTGAGTGCTGAGGTCCACGTGTCCCATGTTGCCCCTCCGCACAAGGGTTTTCCTTTGCAGTTCTTATTGCACACTCCTGCACTCATTGGGTTTATCTGTATGTCTGTTGGGTGTTTTGGACCAAGTTTCTGTGGTAACTTAACCCTTTGGTTGCTGGTTTAGCATCTTTTGGGGGGTTGTTGGCACTTTCCCTACTGGGTTCAGTGTTTATTAGGTCTAGTGACATGTTTTAGTAATGTTTGGTGTAAATTAACGTATTAGTTACAAATTTGCAAGATTTGTGTCCGTGGTTTTACCGCATAGACACTGTAAGAAAGTCAAAATGGATCAAAGATGACTTATAACAGGGGTTTGTCTGTGGAGATATATATGTGTGTGTTTATGTATGTATACATGTCTTTATCTCTATGGATATGGACATTGTATGCAATTTATTATGTGTGTGTGTATGTATATATATGTATATAATATATATATGTGTGTATATGTACACATGTATATGGTTAAATGTCTGTATTATGGTTTAGGAATATACAATTGGAAATCAGTTTCTTTACTTAAAGGGATAGTAACACTTCGTTTTAACTTTATTTTATTTTGTAGGCATTAAAAAAACATGAAGAATGATATAAGTCTTATCTCTCAAACCTTTATGGTTTATGAGATATTCACAAGCAAAGTTTCCCTCCCCGCCCCTTTTACCTAGTGTAAGCCATCTCTTCTCAGATGTGAGTCTGGTTGTATGACAGTACAGATAACAGAAGGGGACAATTTTCTTTGTATGAAAACAATGAAAGCCCTTCCCCCCTTGACAAGTTTTTCAGCTTTTTCCATTATCTTAATTGAAGATTGTCCCTCTCTGCAGTCAACCTGGGCATCTCCCTTCTGATCTGGTTGAACAGGGGAGGGATACTTTGTTTGTGAATATCTCTTAAACCATAAATGTTTCAGAGATAAGACTTATATCATTCTTCATGTTTTTTTAATGCCTAAAAAATAAAATAAAGTTAAAATGAAGTATTACTATCCCTTTAAGAATCCAGTGCAATTTCAGCTGTCCCAAACAGCAGGGGGTCACACAATTACACCAATAAAGGTTGTTTCAAGTAGTTTGACAGGATGCATTCCTTATTTAGCCATTTGAGGAATCAAAGGAAGCTCTCTCTTGGTCATATAAGAAAGGAAGGAGGACAGATGTAAAAACTTTCTCTGTCAACTAAACAAAGATTTCAGATAGAGGAACAAATTCTTCTGATACACCTGTTTCTGGAGCCTCCCCCCCCCCCCATCAGTAATATCTCTGAGGCCACCATGAAATTGCAAGTGGATGTGGTGAACTTGAGGAGAGTATGAGATGACAGCAGAGGAGAACAGAATGAGAGCAGCCTGAGCACAGCAGTCCTGACTCCTGTCCAGATGTGAGCCCAGCAGATAAGAGACTAGAAACCAAGATTTGTGCTGGAGGGTGTGAGGAGATTTTCATCATATAATTTACTGGTATCCAATTCAATTCCATCTTTTCCATACCTGTAATCTATGATATTATTTTATTCATGTATATACCATCCAAACTGTAATAGTATTTTGATTCTGTACATAATATAATCATCTTTTACTATTATCCCTTATGTGTGTGATTCTTAAGTTACAACATATCCCCAAAGAACAATTGTACCCTTGGTAAGAGGGGCTAGATAGAATTTAACACTATTGCTCTATTCACTTCTGTGGCACTTTACAGTTTGGGACCTATCTCTGCAACCGCTCATCATAGCGACTCCAGAGATGGCTCATTTTGTTTGTCTGCCCTTGCTCTATTATCTGGTCAATGTTGGGTGTGTGTTCAGGTGCTTTGGGCACTGTTGGGGTACTTTTTCTGGGAAAACTACATTTCCAATGAGCGCTTGCATCACGCGATTGTGCTTTCCCTGAACGAGTATCCTATGTAGGACTTGGACTCTCCTTCTCTCCCCTGCAGATTAAACCTTCACCTGCCAGATAAGTGTATTTTAGCAATTTCTGGGGTGAACTTTTAATCATACACACTGTATTTGGGTGATACCTTATACTTGATCGTTTTGACACTGTGAGAATGTTTAATCTGTTGGAGCTTGGGGCTAGGCGTAAGACTAAGGACGCTGGGGTCTCTGTGTCCCCCATTGCGCATTGCTCCTCATGTCAATCAGAGTTACCTAGAGAATTCTCACGTCATTTATGCCCAGCATTTTCTGCTGCTCCAGCCATGCATTAGAGCCAGTTTGGGTGCAAGAGTTTAAGGCTGCTATTAGAGACCTCTGGTCTACATTACAACTCTTTCCATCCCAGTTACAGGGGGTCTACCACTCCTTGCAGAACCCTACTTCTGTCAGATCTCCCCTGCTGAAACCGCAGGGAGTACCTGACGTATCAGATTCCTCTGAAGAGGAACTGTTGGTGGATTCTGACAATGAGGAATGTTCTGCAGTGGTCTCCCCTCAGTTCTTTGGGGATCCCTTTGAGGCTGATCCTGATCCCTCGGCTGAGGGCCTGATCAGGGCCATTTTAAACACCCTAAACATTCCCTTGGTTCAAGAAGTTTCTTCGGACCCTTCTGATGTGTTTTTTAGGAGCCCAAGAGGCCCCATACTTGTTTTCCACCTAACCCCACTCTTGGCTGTTTAGAGTCTGATGAGTGGAAGTCTCCAGACAGAAAACCTTCTGTCTCCAAGAAATTTTCCAAGCTTTACCCCTTTTATGATGCGGAGCTAGCTCAGTGGGTTCATCCTACCAAGGTGGATGCCCCTGTTTCTAGGCTTTCTAAGTCCACTGCTTTGCCGGTTGCTGATGCTTCCGCTCTTAAAGACTGGACTGACAAGAAACTTGAGGCCTCCCTCAAGTCCATGTTTGCCACTTCGGGTATTTCCCTATGCCCAGCGTTTGTTGCGGCCTGGGTGAATAGGGCCATTGCGGTTTGGACTGAACAGCTCACACTTGCTGTTCATCAGGGTGCTCCTACTCCTTATATGTTGTGGCTACTTGCCAACATTTCTGTAGCCCAGCACTATGTATCTGCTGTTTTGTTTGATGCCATCCTTTTGGTGACAAGGTTTTCCACCATGTCTCTGTTTGCCAGTCGAGCTCTTTGGCTCAAGACCTGGTCTGCTGAAACTGCTTCTAAGAAATCATTGCTCTCATTGCCCTTTTAGGGCTTTCTCTGTTTAAGCCAGAACTTAAGGATTTGATTAGTGAGGCCACAGGGGGCAGGAATACCGTCCTGCCTATGGTTTCTAGGAAGAAGACCCCTATCAAGCGTAATCGGCTTTCTCGTTCCTTCCAGACTGAGACAAGGCCGGTGAACCAGGCAGTTCGCTTAGCTCCGCTTCATGTCACAGCGTACCTTCATTCCAGCTCCGCCGCATCGGGCGACGCTGGGATCTTGGGGCCTGGAATGACTCTTCTCTGTCATTTCGTAGGTCGCTCCGGGTGTCAGGTTTTGGCGCATTTGGTGCCTTCAGCGGCCATCCGTGTCCTCTTCCCATACAATGTGGTTGCTCGTTTTGACGCAGGACGCATCTCTGTCCTGATGCGTCACTTTCGGGCGTGAGGCTCATATTGATGCATGCCTCAGTCTTATGCTATCTGGTCTGGTAGTCTCCGCCCACCTACTTCCTGGTTGAGTTTAAAAGGGAACTGAATCCTATCTCAGTTACCCTTATGTTGTTGTCCAGTGCAGTTCTAAGTTGTTTGTTCCTGATCTCTTGTGTATGACCCTGGCTTGTCTGACCATCCAATCTGGTGCTGACCTGTGGCTCTGTCTGACTATTCTCTGTGTGCGCTCCCTTATCTAGTGGACATCCAATCTGGTGCAGACCTGTGGCTCTGGCTGCTTATCCGCTCCATGTATGACCCTGGCTTACCTGACTACCGATCTGGTGCTGACCTGTGGCTCTGGCTGACTGTCCGCTCTGTGAATGACCCTGGCTTACCTGACTACCAATCTGGTGCTGACCTGTGGCTCTGGCTGACTATTGACCCTGGCTTGTTGGAGTATCCAACCTGGTGCTGACCTGGGGCTCTGTCCAACTAGCTTCTCTGTGTTGCCTCCGGATTATCAGACATCCTATCTGGTGTAGACCTGTGGCTCTGGTGGGCTCTAGCTTTACTGACTGCAGGAGTGAGTCAGTAGTCTCCCTTGTTGCCTTCCCTTACTGGAGACGGTCTTCTCCTTACTGACTGCAGGCGTCAGTCAGTCTTCTCCCCGGTTACTATCTTTAGGGGAGACTGTTCGGGTCTATGTTGTGCCTATTTGGCGTATGAGACTACCATTTGCTTCAGCCTAGTCTCTGCAGTCTGTGAACATCGAGGCAGCCTCCTATTTCTGATAGTCTCTTTGTTACCCTCTGCTCCTTCCTGAGACTTGTTGTATATATTTGGTATTTATTTATACAGTTCTAATAAAGGTGAATTTTAACTATACTGTCTGACTCTTGGGTTTTCCCTGGTATCCGTGTCAGGCAGACTTCCTCAGTCGACACACAGTGGAGAGTGGGAACTGCATCCAGAAGTGTTCAACCTCATTGTTCAGAGGTGGGGTCTTCCATGCATCGACCTGATGGCAACAAGACACAACCAGAAGATTCAGACGTTCTGCTCTCGCTGGAGGGATCCTCTAGCTCTAGCAGTGGATGCCATGTCCATTCCTCTGTTATTTCCTGTGGCTTACCTCTTTCCTCCCATTCCCATGTTGCACAGGATGATAAGGAAACTGAGACTGGAGTGCTGTCCAGTCATTCTGATTGCTCCATACTGGTCTCGGCAGACTTGGTTTCTGGAGCTTCTGGCTCTATCAGTGGCTGAGCCATTCCAGGTCCCATGCTGTACGGATCTTCTTCTACAGGGTTACCTGTGGAAGGAGGATGTCCATTGTCTAGCTTTGATGGCTTGGAAATTGAATCCTCAATACTGAAGAAGGATGGTTTTTCTTCTGATGTGGTGGCTACTGTGCTTAGTGCACACAAACCTGTTTCTTCTAAGGCCTACCATCGTGTCTGGTCGACCTTTCACTCTTGGTGTGCTGATAGGGACCTATCTCAGGATTTTGATCTTCCTACTGTCCTGGCCTTCCTGCCTCAGTTTGAGTTCCCTTAAGGTTCAGACATCTGCACTCTCTGTTTTCTTTAAGAGGCGCATTGCTATTCTTCCTGATGTCAAGGTTTTCTTCCAGGACGTTGCTCATACTTGTCCTGTTTTTAAGACTTCCCACTCCTCAGTGGGATCTTAAATTGGTTTTGGGCATCCTTCAGCACCCTCCCTTTGAGTCCTTGGCTACTATTCTTCTGCGCCTGCTGACGTGGAAAATTGCCTTTCTCCTGGCGTTCGTGACCATTCGCCGTGTTGCGGAGTTGCATGCTCTGTCTTGTAGACCACCCTTTTTGGTGTTTCACAAAGACAAGGCGGTGCTTCGCACATCGCAGGAGTTTCTTCCAAAGGTGGTTTCTGAGTTCCACATTTAATTAGGAGATTGTGGTGCCTTCTTTCTGCCCTGACCCTACTTCTGACAAGGAGAGGGATCTCCACTTGTTAGATATAGTGTGTTGTCTCAAGTTTTATGTGCATCGCACTGAGTCCATTCAACAGTCTGACACTCTGTTCGTCATTCCTGAGGGTTCCAGGGCCAGGAGACCTGCATCCAAAGTGACCATTGCATCTTGGATTAAACCCACTATTTGTAAAGCTTACGTTCTAAGGAAGAAGCCTGTTCCCTTTCAGGTCACTGCTCATTCTACTAGATCTATTAGAGCTTCTTGGTCTTACAAGAATCAGGCCTCCACTGAACAGTTGTGCAAGGCTGCTACTTGTTCATCTGTGCACACCTTTTCGAACACTACCGTGTTGATGTTCTGGCATCGGCTGATGCCAGCTTTGGGAGAAAGATCCTGGAGGCAGTCTTGCCTGTCTAGGATCTCCTTTGGTTCTTCAGTGCTCTCTCACTTTTGAACCCTGTTGGCTCTAGTTCAGTGTCCAGTGTAACAGTTCCTGGGGTGTTGTTACCACTTCATTGTTACTGTTGGGCTATCTCTGATCTGATATCTGCTCTGGTGACTTTGGGGGCCCTGCATCTGGTCCTTGCCTTACTTCCCGCCTCTGGGAAACTCAGTGGCTGGACATCCCAAAGTTACCAGTAACCTATATTGGACGACAGAGAAACGAGTATTTTAGTCTTACCTGTTACATCCTTTTCTCTTAGTCCATATAGGTTACTGGTCTCCCACCCTGTCAAGGGACCATGCTTGGCTCTCCTGTGGCAGAACATGGGGGTCCTTTGGGTTCATGCTCACAGGAGTCTTCTTTCCCTTTTTTCTATCTAGTCAATAGTTAGTGTCTCAAATCTTACTGGAGCTGGTTGGCTAGCTGCAGCCAAGGAGGGAAGGTAGGCTCCACCCTGGCATTCAATTCTAGAATTGTTCCTGCCTACTTAAAGGGGCAGATCTCCTACCCAAGGTTACCAGTAACCTATATGGACGAAGAGGAAAAGATTTAACAGGTAAAACTAAAATCCTATTATATTATAAACAATTCTTTTAAATAAATATGTTAAAAAAAAAAAGTCTAACATAAATCTATGTGATTTTGAAAGCACTTCCAAATCACCTATGTACTACAAAGTGACAAATCCATCTTAGAGGTTGTACACACCAAACCAATAACAGAACTAAATCATTAAATGTGTGTCTCTGACTACCACTAGCATGCGCTGGGGGCTCGGGGTGAACATTTACTCAGACATGGCCAATACTACATGAACAAACAAGAGGTAGGAGACTGGTAGAGTAAAAGTGAAATAGGGTGACACAGCAAGCACTCTGTCACTATGGGGTTTTCAGACAGCAGTGTAAACCCATAGAACCAGTTGCCAACGTGCACCGTACGTAGAGGCTGTCTTCCTACTCCTGTTTTCACACATTGGGATCAGTCATGGGCACACATGGGAACTTTCCAAATTAGCTGACCCTGAGATCTTTGCAATATTAACCCTTAAAGCTTCCTATAATGTAGATTTTATGCAACACGTACCTGCTTGCTCTAACTAAGAGGTACTCCAATCGGTCCGCAAGGAACATATAACATGTTCCAACTTAGAGATCTCACTGCCTAAACACAAATAAAACTAGCAGGACATTTCGTGTTGCTTTTCTGGTGCAAATGGCACCAATTTAGAGGCTAATGAAACATTTAATGGTGGCAAATCTTATAGTCTGTATCACGGACCTCTCTGACCCTGAGAATTTGGCACTTCACCCTGAGATTTGGGTCTAAACCCTGAGTCTCCGGGTCAAGCCATGAAAGTTCCCAGGTATGGTCATCGGGCTGTTTATTAACCCCTGAGCTATCAGAGAATGGTAGTGGTAGTCAGGATCATATAGGTAGTCAGTTATGTTATAGTCTTGGGACCTACTGTTCCTTTAACCCTTAGAGATGCATGCAACATATTGTATCGCAATGTGTCTGACACCTCTCTCAAACCTCCCAAGTGTCCGTCTGATTCCCAAATCCATTTCCTGCCCTGCTGTCCCTCTTTTTAGAAGATTAGATGGTGTGGTTTGTAGTTAAGTGCATCACCTTACTCCAGATGAATACAATTCATATTAATGCTTATTCAAACTCCAGTATAAGTTTATAAATTAAATTAGTATGTGTAAATAAGATGAGTTTTGCTCTCATCTATTTAGTTACAATTTACAAAAAGATATCAAAGGTCATGAAATAATGTAAAACTTCTTACTAATGTCCCGCCCACCAGCCACACCTTCTCAAACAAAAGTCTGTCTTTGGCCATATGAAATATTGGGAGGTATGCTCTCTGACACTCAAAGGGTTAAAACCCAGAGACGAAAGCTGGGATAACAAGATCCGTGGACAGTTATCCAAAACGTTGTACAATCCCAGGAAATGGATTGCAGATTTAGTCCTGGATTTCATTACCGGTTTTTACCTACATTTAGCTATAGCCAACATCATATTAAACTAGTAATACCATATGTCATCTACAATGTAATGGACGGGGTCACTGCCTATATAAACGTGTACGTAACTCTTTAGCGCGTTCAAGCTTGTTTTGGGGTATATTTAATTTTATTTATAACATGCTTTTATGGAATCATCACGACATACAGAGGTTCTACTATTTGGTGCAGTTGCAGTTCTGCACTTACACACAGAAGCTATTGATGAGACTGACTCGCAAACTGAAGAAGGCGACTATGAGCTATATCAAGGCCCTCCTTAAGTTTGGGTCTAGTCCAAAACCTCCCACATTTTTACATAGATTCGTACGTAAACTGAAGACCTCCCTCAGTTCTGCGCATGTGCCAAACGCGTCACAGGGGCCGCGCCATCTCTATATGAGCAGAGTGAGCTTGTGACTCTTTCCTTTTTCCTCTCTCCACCCTGTTGGCGGTGAGTTCCACAGTGCGCTCTGGGAGCGTTATAGTCAAGCCGCCACTATGATCATCTATAAGGACATACTCACTGGTGAGTTGAACGATCATAGCCCAGTTATAACCTATTACTAAATCGATTACTTATTTCTTTGATTTTTGTTCTGCTGTGGGCACGTTGTAGTCGTAGGCCTAGATCATTCTCTGTCTAGCGGGGTAAAATGTGGTCACCCCGTTTCAATAGCATGTTTGGCTAAGTTATAACCATCCTTCTGAAAAAAAGCGTATGTCAGCACAATTTCGTTTGAGTAAGGCGAGCAGTTCATACCTTTTTAGCACTGTCTCGCCATTCTCAGTCGGTAGTGGACGTTTAGAGAATTGCGGTTAATCATCTGGGGAGGCAGCCGTTTTTAACGTGGAGGGTGATGTGAACACTTAATGTCATTTTCAATCATTACGTTGACGTTATCGGGAGGTAGCTAACTTTTTGTGACCTGGTAAATGAATCGCTAGCTGTGGTTGTGTAATACTATAGCTAGTGGTAACAAGCTGTTCCTTCGCCTATGTAGTGCCAGCCTTTGTGATATCCCGCACCCTGTTAGTGCGTCATCACTAGGAAGTGGGCGGGGATTAAGGAGGGGGAGGTGTTGCCGGGCAGACTATGTAAGATGGAGGAGGGAGGCAGACGCCTATTTATTAAAGCACACCGGAGTAAATCAACTGCCCCATTAGGGACAAAACAACTCATTTCGTTAGGCTTTTAACAACTTGAGTGCTAGGTATGCATTCAAAACATCTGGCGTATCTAGTGAGTTAAAATAACTATCAACGTGCATGAGAATTATGGAATTCGTATTTGCATTTGACTTCAATTGGCTTACTCCAAAATAACTAGTGTGTGCGTATATAGTAGTGAAGAAAATAAGTCATAATCACAGGTCTTGTAGTGGCTCAAAATGATGAGCCATACTCACAGGTCTTGTATATGGTAGTGAAGAAAATAGAACCACTACGATTTACAGCATGACTGGCACCCAAGCAAGTTCTCTATGAACAGTCTCCTTCAACAAACTTTTGAGACAAGTTGAGTATATACTCTATTTGACAATTGATTCAAAACAGTAAATCTAATCTTGACAAGTGGCTATAAGCAAGAAGGCTGGCTATTGGCACACATCCTTAAATACACAATATTAATCACTTGCGTAACAAATTGCTAACAAAATCACAATATATTCTATGCACGTGGTGATGGTATGCACTTTGCTATACTGAATATTGTCACACATTTTTTTGACTGGGTAACTAAAATAAAAGACCAAGGGGGAGCAGTAAATATAGCTTATCTAGATTTCAGTAAAGCTTGGAGGGGAGAAGAGGGGATACGACTGAAACATTCAAATACATGAAGGGATTCAACAAAGTGCAGGATGGAAGTAATATTTCAAAGGAACAAAAATGTTAGGACAAGAGGCCATAGTCTAAAAATAGAGGGACACCAGTTTTGATGTAATGTAAGAGTCTTACTTCACTGAGAGGGTAGTAGATAAGTGGAATAGCCTACCAGCAGAAGTGGTAGAAGTTAAGCGTGCATGGGATAGGCATAAGACTGTCCTTTAACTTAAAAGACCAATGACCAGAAAAGGTTTAACTGTTACTTTTTTTGAGTGAATGTAATATAATTTACTGTGTGTGTAAATGCCATACTGCAGTAATTCAGAAGTAGAATCCTAAATGTTCACTTTACAGAACGGTTATACTGATGCTTCTCAGCTGTCTGCAGTAGCATTGCATCTATTGATAGACCATAATCCATGTAGTTGGTTTTTGGTTTGCACTGAGATGCAAGAGAAACCTTCCTCGCGCTTTCTGTCTAGTCAGATACCGTGGCTTTTCAGATTGAATAGAGGAGAACATCAAGTGCAATGACTGACTTAAAGGGATCGTAATGTTTCAAAATAAAAGCAGCTCTAATTCTTCATAGTATTTGGGTCATGGAGACAGTTATTTCAATAATGTCAGTTGTAATTCAAGAGTAATTGAATGATAAAGTATCCCCCTCCCACCCCTTTTACGGTTGACACACTGCTAGGCTCAGGGGTGTTAAGCTTGCCATCATGTCATACATCTATAAAAATGTTGAAATTGATGTAGACAAACTACTAAATCCCAGTCTGTTCATTGTCCTTTCTGTCTCATTTAGGAGATGAAATGTTCTCGGACATTTACAAAATAATTGAGAGCTGCAATGGACTCTGTTATGAAGTTGAAGGAAAGGTAAGTCTTTTGAATAAGCTTATTATAACAGCATCAAAAAAGAATGTAAATCTGTTTGGAAAAGTGTCAAAATAAGCCTGCTGCTATGACTTGTATGTGCCCTCATTAATAATGTTAATGCTGGACTATAGATGAAACGTTACATTAATTTCACTGTCTAGAGCAGTGGTTCTCAACCTGTGGGTTGGGACCCCTTCGGGGGTCGAATGACTATTTGCAGGGGTCTCCTAAAACCAACAGATATTTATATTTTGATTCATAACAGTATCAAAATTAGAGATGGAGCAACAAAAACAATTTTAGTGTTAGGGGTCGGCACAACTTGGGAAATTTTATCAAAGGGTCGTGGCACTAGAAATGTTGAGAACCACTGGTCTAGAGCTATGCAGTGATGAGTTTGAAATGTATGGATTGACTTAATTTAAAGGGATAGTAATGTTTCATAATAAAAAAAACAGCTCTAATTAATCATCATAGTATTTGGACTTTGGAGAGTGTTTGTTATTTCAGTTCTGTCAGAGCTGTAGTTCCAGAGTAATTCAATAACAAAGTTTCCCCCTCCCGCCCCTTTTACTGATGTCACACTGCTCAGCCAAAGCAGAAGGGAGCTGCCCAGGTTGACTGCAGAGAGGGACAATATTCAATTAAGATAAGGGAAAAACCTGAAAAGCTTGTCAAGGGGGGCAGGGCTTTCATTATTTTCACATAAAGAATATTGTCCCCTGCTGTTATCTGTCTGGTCTTACAACCAGATTCACATCTGAGAAGAGATGGCTTACACTAGGTAAAATGGGCTGGAGGGGAAACTTTGCTTGTGAATATCTCTTAAACCATAAAGGTTTGCGAGATAAGACTTATATCGTTCTTCATGTTTTTTTAATGCCTACAAAATAAAATAAAGTTAAAACGAAGTATTACTATCCCTTTAAATGTAACTGAAAGTTGGCATGTGTAACAGTGTTTATTTTACATCCCAGGAAGCTTCAAATCTGTTACTCTAATCCATATATAAAAAGCTGTAGCTCTGTAGGACAGGCAAGGTGCCTTCTTGCTCAAGCGTGTAACGATTGCTAAAATCAAAGGCTACCCCCCCCCCCCCCCCCCATTTTCTAGTAGAAAGTTCTGATTAGAAAGTGTGGGTGCAGTTCTCAGACTAATGGCCTTTGATTTTACCAGGTGCTACCCTTCACAGAAGTCAACAAATGTATTCTTGATTAATGCTTTATGGTTTGCAAACAATGCCCGCATCAAGCTTATGGGGATGGGACACAGGGTGTTAAGGTGCCTCAGAGCACTGTAAGATACTGATTTGGAGCAGATGGTATTTAAAGGGGGGGTGTAGGGTTCTTTTTTGCATAGTTTAAACAGTAGTACTGCTCCCACTGTGGTGAGATGTTTTAACTTGTTGCTATGAACTGCCACCTGGTGTGTAAATCATTCACCCACAGTTGCCATGATGTCCAGACCATTATATCTATGGGATATGTAAGATGCTCTACAGTTTGCCGTAGAGAAATCTGTAATCATGGACGCAGTATAAACTGCAAAGCAACAGTGGGTGCAGCCTCATTACTCAACATGAGGAGAGCAAATTTGCCCTTTAGCATTTGTCAAGCTTGATTTCTAGTGTAGCTTTTTGATCAAACCTCCCTTAGTAATTTAGTTTTGAATAGGGGAAGAAATAGCTTTAAAATGCTGGTATTACCACTATAAAATAGACTAGTGATGCAAAGCTGTCCATGCTGTGTTGGTCTTGACAACATCTATCTTTAATAGATGGTTTCTAGGAGTGAAGGTGGAATTGACGATGCTCTAATTGGGGGAAATGCATCTGCCGAGTGCCCTGACGAAGGAACAGACGTGACAACAATCACTGGGGTTGATATTGTATTGAACCACAAACTTCAGGAAACTAGCTTCAGCAAGGACTCTTACAAATCCTACATTAAAGACTACATGAAAGCGTAAGTTTAAAAAATGTTTTTCTGCAGAACCAGGCTGTGTTAGGTGTTTGTGTTTTGTGGGTTTTTATATATTGTCCCAGAATTGTTCCCCCCCCCCCCCCCCCCCCAATGTGTTACTGAACTTACACATTGTGAATCCAGTCTGTTCCAAAGTTTGCTGTGATGACTATCTTAGGACACCTTTGGAGGCTATATTCCTATGAAACAAATCTTTGTCTGAGCACTTAAGAACAGAGTGGCCGTTTCTTGTGTGTGAGTGAAAACACTATTAATGTAAATTCATCTTTCTTTTAGCATAAAGGCAAAACTTGAGGAAAAACATCCCGATAGAGTTAAGCCCTTTATGACAGGAGCTGCTGAGAAAGTCAAAGCCATTCTTGGAAACTTCAAAAACTACCAGGTGTGTATCATCTATCTTGGAGACTTTTTGAACATAGTTACTACTAGAATAAAGTGTAAATAAATGTGCTTGGTGACCCCCTGCTCCTGTAAGTTGGTAGTCTGAAAATGGCTGAATTCCTATTAATAGTTGCCCTTGTTTCAGTTTTTCATAGGAGAAGGGATGAATCCAGATGGCATGGTGGCTCTGCTAGATTTCCGTGAGGATGGTATAACACCTTACTTAACATTCTTCAAGGATGGCTTGGAACTTGAAAAATTTGTAAGTAAGAAATGTAGCCAGTTTTGCGCTACTGGTTTGAGTAGATCTCCCTTTTTCATAAATTTGACAAGCCTAAATAAGAATTCTTCTGCCTACCTATTGAAGGGCAAATATGACTCCTCGTCAGATCTGCTCTCCAGGTGCAGACTTGTAGTTCAAGCAGGACTATGTTCTGAGCCCTGATGTTCCATTGGGAGAACAGAATGTGGGCAAAGACTGAAGTCTTGTTCTGTTTATTGTCCTGCAAGATGTGGGATCATAAATCCTCTGGCCTGGAGTCCCAAAAGGGATTATGGGCATTGCACCCACAACATGTTCCAGGCAAGGAAGCTGGGTTTTCTGACAAAGCTCTCCCTTAAACCTCTAATGGCAGTGCAGATGTGGTCTTACAAGTGTCACTTCTAAAATTGTGTGTGTCACTGCAGTACTTCAGAAGTAGAATCCTAAATGCTCACTTTACAGAGTGGTTATACTGATGCCTCTCAGCAGCTTGCTGTATGCAGTAGCATTGCATCTATTGATAGACCGTAATCCATGTAGTTGGTTTTTGGTTTGCACTAAGATGCAAGAGAAACTTTCCTCGCGCTTTCTGTCTAGTCAGATACCATGGCTTTTCAGATTGAATAGAGGAGCACACAGTACTACTCCTTTGTCAGTCACTGCACTTAATATTTCAGAATAAAAGCTCCAATTAATCTTAGTATTTGGGCCATGGAGAGTTTCAGTAGTGTCAGAGTTGTAGTTCAAGAGTGATCGAATGATAAAGTATCCCCCTCCCTCCCCTTTTACTAATGTTAACACTGCTTACCTCAGAGCAGCACTGTGGTGGTCAGGTGGATTGCAGAGGGGGACAATTTTCAATTAACATAAGGGAAAAACCTGTCATTGAGGGGCAGGGCTTTCATTATCACAGAAGATTGTCCCTTGCTGTGAGCTGTCTGGTCTGTGGACAAGATACCACATTTAAGGGGAGGTGTATTACACTAGGTAAAATGGGCAGGAGGGGGCACTTTATCATTCAGTTACTCATGAACTACAACTCTGACAGTATTGAAATAACACTCTATGGCTCAAATACTATGGAGATTAATTGGACCTGCTGTTTTTGTGAAACATTACGATCACTCTAAAGTGGACTGATAACTTGAAATTAATTGCTATAAGACCAGCACATGTACATTTTTCTTTAAAAGTTAAATTGTCTCCTGGCAAAGCGCAGTTCTTTGTAAGCCTACAAAACCTCACTGGAATTGACTTCAATAGTATATGGAATGTCAGTGGTCCTGCAGTTCATACTTGGTACCACATGCCATCTTAACAATACGCTTGCTTGTCTTTTGGCTAAAATGACAGTTTAATTTAAAATGTGTAAAACTGAGATGACAAGTCAACCTTAACTATATTCTCTCTTTACAGTAACAATCAGACTCTGGATCACTTGTTACAGCTTACTGCTGCTTCTCATCCACAAACACCAGGATTGGTCAATGTCTTAAAACAGACTCCAACTGGACTTGTACCATTGAGCTTCATTCATTTCATTTGGCTATAGAGTAATGGAGTGGAGGCATTTTTAAACATTTAATCCTTTGTCATTTAGGCTTAAATAAAGTCCATTGTTCTCCACTGTAGGAAATGCCTTTTTGATTTGGTGTTCCTGCAATAGTTCATTGGGTCAAGACTGGGTCTTGCTGCTGTGTGCATTTGAGAGGAAACAACTTCTTATTCAGTTTGTGCAAAACTTCCATGCTTCATCAAACTGCTTCTTTTTTTGATTGGCTGAATAGTTAAAAGGAAACGGACCTCCAGTTATGGACACTCTGACTCCTGGCAAAATGGCCAGGGCAGTCCATCTGCCCCTTGGTTCCTTCACATCCAGAGGGACTTTCAACTTTGTAAATACTGCTGCTATGAAGGTGTGGGTTACCTTGCAAGTGTCCTGCACTCATAAGTTTCAGTTAATTCTCTGGTTGTGGAGGGTTACAATAATAGCCTGGTAACAGGCAACAGTTTATCTTCTTCCCCCAAACCTTCCAAATAAAGACACTTAAATTATCTTAAGGGTTTTTGTTTTTTCTTTGAAAAGGTGTAATGTTAAGCTGTCACTTCTGTCTTTACAAAACCTTCTCGAGTGGAATAGTACCTTAACTGATAAACGGCTAATAAGTGTAAAATACATACTTGCATTTTAATTATTGAAGAAGGCATATACCTGCAATCAAGAATGCAGGTATGCAGGGGTACTTTGTGTCCCTGCTTGGGTGTTGTATCAGGTTTGTCAGTCCAAAGTATCTCCAGGAGGCTTGTGTTGTACGGTGCAATATACATACATATACACAACAGGCTAGAATTTAGTTGTGATTTGATAAAGCAGCAAGAATAGCCATGACATGCATAGTGTGTTCGTATTCAGCCTGTCTAAGGGGGTTATGGCTTGTGTTGTGGGTGTTTTTTTTTTTTTTTTTTTTTTTTTTTACCTGCTGTACAATACAAACTACCTGGATATACTTTGGATTGATGACAATACTTTTGAAGCAACATCTCCAATGCTTCTACCTTTATTTAGGCAAATTGATACATTTGGAATAATCACCATAGTAACTAATGTGTTTTCTATCTACTACTCCTACTTTGTACTGCATTAGTCTGTAAGGGAGCTTAAAACATTTAAATGGCTATGTGAAACTGATTTCCTCTTCTGGGATAAAAGCCTAATTCATAGTAGACAGATCTGTCAGCAGGCCTGTCTTCTGTGCACCTGCCCCTATGTGTGCGCAAATTTAAGAAGTGCACATCCCCATTCTTTCCTCGTTTGAATTTGTCAACAATTGCCTCTCTTGTCAAACTGCCTCGAAAGTGGGACTGTGAGCACCTTCCTTATCCATCTCCATTGACCAGCCCTACTACATACTATGCTATTTGGGTGCAACACCCACCCACTTCCTCAAATAAAGGGTCAACCTACCTCTGGCTTGAATTGTCCCAACAGCTGGACTGCTTTTTCTCTCCCTTCTATTAATGCAGGACCACAAAAGATTGCAGTACCCTGTGTGGTCTTGCACAGATCTGCTTTGAAAGAGTACAGTGCCTGCTCACACCCATTAACAATTTTGAAGGTAGTGTGAGTGGCAACACTTTGTGAGGAGGAGAGCAAGACAACATGAGGTGATGATTTGGGGTACAAACCACCTGCAAGGATTCCAGTAGTGTTACAGTATACTTCAGATTGTGTGTGGTGTAGCCAAGGTAATCTGAGCTGTCCAGGCACTTATGCCTCTCAAGAGATTTTAGATGAGTGAGGCCCCCAACATATGCTAGATACCGCCTGGATGTAAGAGTATTGGAACCAGGTATTCTTTCCCTATTCTACAGCCTGCGTGCTGTCTACCCTGCTCCCCTAACAGGCAGAGGTTAATCGCAACTGTCCTTTGACCACAAAACTTTCTTTGGAGTATGGACACCACAGAAAATGTGATACTAGGTGGTTCTCATTAGAGCATGTGAGCACACACACACAGCAATTAGTGAAGGTGAAACTGACAGATGTGAAGTCCAGGTAGGCGATAAGAACAGGTGTAGAGAACACAAGCACAACATGCAAATATGTCTCATAGCCCTTAACCTTTGATCAAGATACAAACATGCAAGCTGAAAACAAAAAAGGATAATCCAAACAGACAAAAAATAAATAAATAAAAACAATGTAGTTCATCCCATTCTCTGCATGACTGATCATGGGTAATATTGTCTGTTTATGTAGGGGTACTGCTTTTAATATATATATATATATATATTACACATTTTTCGTTAACGCCTATTTGCAAAATAGTTTAGTCAGTGATCACTGCATCCTTAAAAAGCAATTCCTTAATGCGGAACTACCACCTCTTAATTTAACTTCAATAACTCCCCATCTGACGACTAGCAGCTTCGTAGCGCTAGTCGCCAGAATTATTACCTTATTCAAAAGAAATATACATTCTTACCGGGCTGGCAGCAGCACGGAGCGCGGACATCTTGCCATAGTGACGCCTGCGCTGTCAGTCCCAGCCGGCTCTAGGAGGCATTGTTAGGAGCCGTTCAGGTCTGGGAGGGACTGACAGTGCAGGCGTGCGGAAGTCACTATGACAAGATGTTTGTGCTGCTGTCAGCAGCATATTTATTTTGAATAAGGTAATAATTCTGGCGACTAGAGCTAGTTCCCAGATGGGGAGTTATTGAAGTTAAATTGTTTAAGAGGTGGCAGTTCCGCTTTAAAGGATAGTAATGTTTAAAAATAAAAGCAGCACCAATTCATATTCATAGTATTTTGGGCCTTGGAGCATATTATTTCAGCCCTGTCAGAGTTGTAGTTCAAGAGTAAATGAATGATAAAATATCCTACTCCTGCTCCTTTTACTTATGTAACACTGCTCACCTCAGAGCAACAAAATGCATTGCAGAGAGGGACAACCTTCAGTGAGCATAAGTAAAAACCTGTCAAGGGGGGCAGGGTTTTCCTTATGCTCATAGTAAGAAGATTGTCCCTTGCTGCGACCTGTCTGCACGGTAGTCCACAGTAATTCATCAAGAACGTCACTTTTTTCCTCTCCTCACTTTTTTTAAACAAACGGGCTTTTCTGTGCTGGTATCTTTATTGGGACCCATTTGGCATTACCTCTCTATTGCCTGTACCAATCTCATCTAATATAGATGGAAACAAAAAAGTGACCCCCCCCCCCCCCCCCCATGGTGTCTTAATGCTCTGTCCTAAAAGTACATTAATTCCTGAAATTGTTCTGGCTAAGTTGGTAGCCAGTACCCATTCTGCAAATATGGGTGCTTGCCCTAAAGCCAGTTTTATTGTTTGCCTCTGGCTTTCACCTGTACCTACTCATCAACTCTCCTTTGTGCTGCATCTCCAGGTATGATAGTACACACTGACCTAGTGTCTACCTAAGCAAGCAATTTTTGTGTCTAAATCTTACTTCCCCACCATTCTTTTACATGTAGGTGTCAGTCCCTATTTGTTACAATGAATTTCACTGTGGGAACTAGGGGCCCGCCTATCTGTCTCAAGAGTTGGGGCACCTCCTATTTGGTGGTCCTAGAGTCTTCCTCCTTTCTTGTCTGACGAGCAGTTACCCCCCCTTGATTGTCTATAACTCCTCCCAAGAATACATTCTGGGTGGTGCAGTGACTTACTCTAATGGAGGGACTGTCCATATTGGCCCCCATTGACCACCTCCACAATGGCCTCCATTGTCCACTTCCTACCTCCCTGGTGGTGTAGCAGAGTGCGGCGTGGCAGGAGAGGTCTATGCCGCCTTCTGCACAGACTCCTATTAGCAACTCCCACACTGTCCTCTCTCCAATAATGCAAATCTTTGGGAGATGATGACATATCCCAGCACTAGACTGCTGGGGAGAGCGAGGGAGCTGCTAATAGAGGTCTGTGTGTACCGAAGAAAGCACAGACCTCACACAGACCTAAGTTTGCCGGTAGGGAGATCAGTCTGATCTTCCCACTGGCCAAGCTTGTAGTTGGTGGCAATGGTCTAGAATGGGGTGGCCGGGACCCTGGAGTGACGGGCCCGATTGCAAGCAATTTTTGTGTCTAAATCTTACTTCCCCACCATACTTTTACACGTAGGTGTCAGTCCCTATTTGTTACAATGAATTTCACTGTGGGAACTAGGGGCCCTCCTATTTGGTGGTCCTAGTGTCTTCCTCCTTTCTTGTCTGACGAGCAGTTACCTCCCTTGATTGTCTATAACTCCTCCCAAGAATACATTCTGGGTGGTGCAGTGACTTACTCTAATGGAGAGACTGTCGGGACCTTGATTTACTCCTTTCTGTCTCCCCGCTCCCATTGTGTGTGAGTCCATATCATCCCTGTGCTCCTTCCTGACTCCCCCTCCTTTCGTATATAAGTCTGTGCCATCACCGTTTGTTTTTTAAACTTGCTGTGTAGTATTTTGTTGATTTGGTTTTCTCTTTCAATTTGTTAAATAACACATAAATAGGCTGTCCATCTGTGGTCTAACAGTCTAACCAGAAGCTTAACTAGAAGCCACCAGGCCCTGGTGTGAAAATTGCCATTGGGCCCCCCCGACCACATTGCCCTCATTGTCCACCTCCACATTGCCCTCATTGTCCACCTCCACATTGCACCCATTGACCACCTCCGCATTGACCACCTCCACAATGGCCTCCATTGTCCACCTCCTACCTCCCTGGTGGTGTAGCAGAGTGCGAAGTGGCAGGAGAGGTCTATGCCGCCTTCTGAACAGACTTCTATTAGCAACTCCCACACTGTCCTCTCTCCAGTAATGCAAATCTTTGGGAGATGATAACATATCCCAGCACTAGACTGCTGGGGAGAGCGAGGGAGCTGCTAATAGAGGTCTGTGTGTACCAAAGAAAGCACAGACCTAAGTTTGCCAGTAGGGAGATCAGTCTGATCTTCCCACCGGCCAAGCTTGTAGTTGGTGGCAATGGTCTACAAGGGGGCGGCCAGGACCCTGGAGTGACGGGCCCGATTGCAGTTGCGACCCCTGCAACCACTATTGTTACGCCACTGAGTCTAACCCTGCTTTTTCCAAGTTTATCTACATCTGCCTCTGATGTATTATCTTCTTTACAACTCTCTCCTTCACATCTAATGTTCTTACCATCTTAGATTTAACTTCTTCTAGTGCCCCTAACTGTCTCAGCTGAAAGACTGCTTAATGAATCTGAGCTCCATTCTGCAGCACACCTAACAAGGACAGAATTGGGGCTCTGTGTGCAAAGGGGGCAGTATTTAACAATTTAGCTATCATACTGCCCCTTTCCTATTTGCATTTCTCAGCCATACAACCCATGAGGCTCAGTTAAGTTACTCCTTTTGCAATCATTCTCCAAGCATTTGTCGATCTAAATCAATTAGCTTAGGATATGCCATAATTATACGGTCTTGCACTAGGTCCATCAGTGCAAAATGTATTGAAAAGTGTCTACTTCTGTCATTACCTACTTGAGTGTTGGGTCTTCTGTAAGTGCTCCCATAGCTGTTGCTTCTTTGCCAGACAGTGTTACACTGTTTCCTTCTTAGTCCCACAATCTCAATAACTACTAAGTGATTACCTAGACTGCTGTCTGTATATCTTAGCAAATGATGTCAATTCTGACTGAATATAACCCCTGATATATTCTGTCTCTATAGCCTGCCCAGTAAAGTGATGTCTCCCCCCAGCTGAATAATCCTGGCTCGTGTTGCCTCTGTGTGATTACTAAAAAGTGAGTCTGCTGTTCCGCTCCCTCATGTTAGGATGCCTGTGAAAAAATATATTCCCCTTCTGAATGCTTCCTGGATCTATGGATTCCAAATCTGCACTACAGTCACCTTTGCTTTCCTATGATGGTATTGTCACTCCCACAACCACTCCCTCTGCCTTGCTTTCAGACTTAGTGCTGGCTTGCATTATTTCTATCCTTTGACACTCCTCTCATACTTGGGGACTTCAACTGTCACATTGATGATCCTTCCCTTTCTTGGGCCTCACACCTGCTTCAACTAACCTCATCCTTCACTGTTCAACAACCGAATTACTCTAGCACACATAATGACGGTCACTCCCTCGACTTGGTATGCACAAAGAACTGCTCCTTACTAGATTTCTCAATATCTCCTTTCCCTCTCTCCGTCCACCATCTCATAACCTTCTCTACAACCCTTTCCCTCCTTCCCCCATCAACTACGACCCAGCACTACTCCCACAACCTTCGCTCTCTAGACATCTCTGCCTTATCTTCTGCATTGCATTGCACTCCAACCTCTCCACCTCTCTTTCTGAACCTGACAGATTTATAGAATCCTACAACAACCTCCTCTCCTCATCACGTAATCTGTATGCCCCCTCAAGGCCCATCACAAACACCCTTCAAATTCATGCCCTTGGCTCAGCTCACAAACACGCTTTCTTTGCTCCTGTACCTTCACTGCTGAATGCTTGTGGAGGAAGTCCAGCTCACACACAGTCTTTATCCACTACAAATTCCTCCTGTCCTGCTTCAACACTGCTCTACCCAAAAAACACTACTATTCCTCAGTAATCAATACTCACAAATCTAACCCATGCCAACTCTTCTCCATCTTCAATTCTCTTCTTCGTCCCTCCCATCCATCTTTCACCCTCCCTAACCCCTCTAGGGGTTACATCAAATACATCAAATAATCCCACCCTTTAAATCTCCACAGTTATATCGTCCTGATCCTCCATCCTACTAATTTGATTCCTTTACTTCGGTCACAGAATAAGAGGTCTCCCTTTTCTGTCCACATCACCACTCACCACCTGCTCCCTTGATCCTATACCATCCCACCTCCTCAATCATTTGCCATCCATGTTAGTTCCCATTCTAACTCATGTATTCAACTCATACCTATCCTCTGGCATCTTCCCATCCTCCTTCAAACATTCAATAGTATCTCCAATCCTTAACAAAAGTTCATTAGACCCCACTTCCCCATCCAAGTATCGCCCTGTATCACTCTTGCCCTTTGCCTCTAAGCTCCTTGAGTGCCTAGCTTACTCTCGTCTACTTACCTTCCTCAGCTCCCATAACACTGGGGACCTGCTGCAACCTGACTTTTGGCCTACTTTCTCTACAGAAACTGTCCTTATAAAAGTAACAAATGATCTCCACATTGCAAAAACCAGTGGCCATTTCTCTCTTGTTATCCTCCTAGCAGCATTCTACACAGTCAACCATACCCTGCTCTCCCAGGTTCTCCAATCGCTTGGCATCTATGACTTGGCACATTTTCATCTCTCTCAATGGTCTTTCTCTGTGACATACACTAACAACTCCTCACCTCCAATCCCCCTCTCAGTAGGTGTACCCCAAGGCTCTGTTCCGGGACAGCTTCTCTTTTATCTGTGTACCCTCTCCCCGGGGCAACTGATAAAATCCTTTGGCCTTAACTACCATCTCTATGCAGATGATACACAAATATATCTCGCCACACCCACAATATCACCTGAAATACAGCAACTGGTCTCAGATTGCCTTATTGCTATCTCTTCCTGGACGGCTCATTGTCGCTTAAAACTTATCATAGCTAAGACTAAGCTACTTATCTATCCTTCTAAATCCTGCACAATACCTCAATTTTCTATAACTGTAGAGGGCTCCACAATTAACCCTGTAGACAAGGCACGCTGCCTTGGGATAACTTTGGAGTCTTCTCTTTCCTTCCCCACCCACATTAATGAAGTAACCAAAACCTTTTTGCTTCTTTGTTTGGAATATAGCTAAAATCCAGCCATTCCTCTCACCCTACAACAGAAACTCTCATTCATGCTATTATCCTTTTTCACCTGGACTACTGCAACTCTTTACTTATTGGTCTGCCTGCTAACCATATTGCTCCTTTCCAATCAATTCTTAATTTGACCACCAGAATACTCTTCTTCTCCTCCAGAACAGTATTCACCCCACCACTTTTAAAATCAATGTCATGGCTCCCATGAAGCAGAGTATTAAATTCAATATCCTCCTCATTGCCTTCAAGACTCTCCATCACTTGTCCCCACCTTATATTTCATCTTTGATACCCCGTCATATACCTGAACTTCCACTATGCACCACGCAGGGCGGACAACTCTCTGGACCTTTAACCACTATCACTGTTACATGACTGAAGGCTTTCTCCCTCACTGCTCCATACCTCTGGAACTACCTACCACCCACTATTCGCCAAGCCTCAACCCTCAACAACTTCAAATCCAAGCTAAAAGAGCACCTCTTAAATGTAGCACTACCGTAATTGGGAAACATTATCTCATATATCAAAAACTGCACTTCCTCCTCTACCATGCTTTTTCTGTCACCCATCCTATACTTAGCTTGTACGTTCTACAGGGCAGGGACCTTTTATCCTAATGTATACTTCTCTGGTGTTCCCAATATGATTGTCTATATAAGCACTTACTCTATGGGCAAAATACCATACTCAAAATGTAATACACAAAAAGCCATACACAATAAGGTCTACACAAAATGCAATATGCAAAACACTATTCACTATGTGCAAAACACAAAATGCTATGCACAAAAAGATATATTCAAAACTCAATACGGAAAAAGCAAAATACTATGTGCAAAACACACACTAAACTCAAACAAAACCACAAACCTGCACATTTTCATGCACATATACGCTCTTCACATGCTCTCACTCTCTCACATACACACACATCATCAATGATGGAGAGTTATGCAGTGCAGTGCTTTGCAATGTGTTGTACACCGTTTTGGAGTTGAAACAGCTAAGCACTGAAAATTCAACAATCCAGTCATTAAAGGGATAGTAATATTTTTTCACTGTCGTCCAATACAGGTCACTGGTACTCTGGGAGGCGTAAGTCCCCTTTAATAGGCAGGAACAACTATGCAAATGATTTGCAAGGGGCGGAGCCTCCCCTCTTACTTAAGCCACCTTCTGGCCAGAGCCACTTAGATTGATTTGTTCCTGGAGTGCTTTGCACACCAGGTAGTAGAACATCTATGCATCTTAGTGTTTTATTATTTTTATTCAAATATGGAATACCACCATTAGGAGGGTGACCATGGCTGTGAATTGCCCTCTCTAAAGTGGCTGGTGCAGCTTCCAGGGATTTCTGTGGACCTTATGCCCTGAAGAGGGGACAGCTTGTGTTGAGCAGCTTCCCTGCTGAGGAATTTACCTCTGGGTTATTCCTTATTCATCATGGTCACCTGAAGACAGAAGTCCTGCAAGAAAGGTGAGTCACCCATTGAGTGCTGAAGGTCCACTTGTCCCCACAGTGTCCCTTTGATGGGCTTGTATTTGGGAGTTTTCAATACACTCCAGCACTCATAGGGTGTTTTTATTGCATTATTACTGTTTTATGCAATTTCTGTGGTATTCTCTGGGTTTTGGAGCATGGGATATTTGTTTACTTATGTTTCTTATGTGTTTTATTCTTGTTTGAGCACTTTTTAATGTTTTCTTAAACTTTATTAAAAATTGAGTTCCGCGCCTTTAAGCGCGGCTTTTCCCGCTGAGACGCAATGGCTCCTTTACTCTCTATGGGAATTCACAGTGTGGGACATATCTTTGTAACCGCTTGTCACAGCAACTCCAGGAGAGGGCTCATTTTACTGCTAGGCTCCTGCTCTATCATCCGGATTGTGTTTTATTTATGTGGGGTGTTCAGGGGGGCTTCGGGCACTGTTTGGGGTACTTGTAGAGGGAAAACTACATTTCCCATGAGCGCCTGGTTCGCGCTCGTTTCTGATTGGCTGTCATGACGGCCGCCATTTTGTGGTACTTTTCCTATGCGAGTACACTACGCAGGGACCGAGCCTTCTCTCTCCTCTACAGATTAACCCTTCGCTGGCCAGATAAGTCCGAATTTAGACATTTCTGGGGTGAAACTTTAATCCTTTACACTTTTTCTGGGTGATAGTGTTATTAGTGGGGTATATTGACGCTGTGAGCATGTCTACTTCACTGGAGCTAGGGGCTAGACCCAAGTCTAAGGAGGATGGGGGGTCTGCTACCCCCATGGCGTTTTGCTCCTCTTGCCACATTGGGCTGTCTAGCGATAATGTGGGGGATCTATGCCCTAATTGTACTGGTCAAGATAGCAACCCTGGGCTTCCCAGCCATGCTATTGAGCCATCTTGGGTGAGGGAGTTTAAAGCTGCCACTAGGGATCTCAGATCCACGCTTCAACTCTTTCCCTCTCAGATACAGGGGGCTCTCCAGGTCTGGCAGACCCCCTCTACCATCAGGACCTCCCTGCCTAAGCCACAGGGGGCTCCTGATGTAACTGATTCTTCTGAAGAAGAACTCTTGCAGGATTCTGATGCTGAGGAACGTACTGTTATTGAATCTAACAGATCCATTGGGAACCCCTATGAGTGTGACCCTGAAGTCTCGACTGAGGGTCTGATCAGAGCGGTTCTGAATACGCTCAACCTTCCTCTGACTCAGGAATCCACTTATGATCCTACTGATGTTTTTCAGAAAAAGCAATCTAAGCCAGTTGTTTGTTTTCCAACTAATCCTACTCTTGCTCGTCTAGTCTCTGAGGCGTGGAGGAATCCTGATAGATCTTCCTCTGTCTCCAAAAAGTTTGCTAAGCTGTACCCTTTTCCTGAGACTGAGCTGGCTAAATGGGTGCATCCTCCTAAGGTGGATGCACCTGTTTCCAGGCTATCCAAGTCTACCGCTTTGGCTGTCTCTGATGCCTCTGCCCTGCAGGATTGGACGGATAAGAAATTGGAACTTTCTCTTAAGTCCATTTTTGCCTCTATTGGCACTGCCATGCGTCCAACCTTTGCAGTGGCATGGGTTAACAGGGCTATCGCGGCCTGGACTGAGCGACTGACTGAAGCAGTTCGCCAGGATGCTCCAGTTTCTGAACAGTTACAGCTTCTTGCTAACATTTCTGAAGCTCAGAACTATGTTGCTGACGCTGCCTTTGATGCTGTGCGCATGATGGCGAGGGCCTCCACTTCTTCTGTGGTTGCTAGACGCGCCCTTTGGCTGAAAATTTGGTCTGCTGATACAGCCTCCAAGAAAGCCTTGCTTTCCTTGCCCTTTCAGGGGAATTTGCTTTTTGGGTCTGAACTCAAAGAAATGATCAGTGAGGCTACTGGCGGTAAAAGTACTCTTCTACCCTCAGTTTTTAAGAAAAAGTTTCCAGCCAAACGCAATCGGTCCTTTCGTTCCTTTCAGACTGAGACACGCTCCTCGGCCCAATCGGGTCCTCCCACTATGCGCTCCTCCTCCAAGCCCAAACAGTCCTGGAAGCCCAAAGTTGCCCCCAAGGCCAAGACCTCCAAGACTGCTTCGGCATGACTCGCCGAACCCGGGTCCGCATCCGGCTGTAGGTGGACGTCTCCGCATCTTTCGCCGGACTTGGGAGGAGTCAGTGGCGGACCCATGGGTTCTTCAGGTGGTGTCAGAGGGATACAGGATCCCTTTCTCCTCCCTTCCTCCTTTTCGGTTCCATTTTACTCGTCCTTCTCAGGAACCCACAAAAAGACGTCTGTTCGACGACGCTATTCAGGATCTCTTGGACAAAGAGGTCCTGGAGGCGGTTCCTCAGGGGGACACAGGTTCAGGATTCTATTCCAACCTGTTTGTGGTAGCCAAAAAGGACGGAGGGGCTCGTCCCATTTTGGATCTCAAAGATCTCAATGCCTATGTGGTGACTTCCCACTTCCGCCAGGAATCCCTGCGATCTGTGATTGCAGCTTTGTCTCCGGGGGAATTTCTTGCCTCCCTGGACCTTCAGGATGCTTATCTTCACATCCCTATTCATCCAGAGAGCAGGCGGTATCTCAGGATTGCCTGCCACAGGGGACACTTTCAGTTTGCAGCGCTCCCCTTTGGGCTGACTTCAGCCCCTCAGGTCTTCCAGAGGGTGTTAGGCTCCTTGATAGCGGTGCTTCATCAGGATGGGATCAGAGTGACCCCCTACATGGACGATCTCCTACTGAAAGCCTCCTCAGCGGAGCTTCTCCATCAGCAATTACGGAAGTGTATGCACACTCTGAACCGTCATGGCTGGATCCTGAATCTGGACAAGTCGGACTTGGTTCCATCTCAGAGGCTTCTATTCCTGGGTCTCCTGTTCGACACTCGCCAATGCATGGTGTTTCTTCCAGAGGATGTGGCTCACCAGATAGCCGTCCGAGTGGCTGGGATTCTGGATATGGACGAAATTCCGGTACCGAAGTTGTCGTCTTTAGTGGGGAAGTTCATTTCCACGATCGAAGCAGTACCATTTGCCATGGCCCACTCCAGGGAACTTCAGAGATTTGTGATCCAGACGTGCAGGAATCATCCAGATCATCAACATCTGGCCGTCTCTCTACCTCCTCATGTCGAGTCGAGTCTGCACTGGTGGTTGGATCTCTCTCATCTCCTGAAAGGGAGATCCTTTCTAGTTCCTCGTTGGACCACAGTCACAACAGATGCCAGCCTTCGAGGCTGGGGTGCAGTCTGGGGTCGCTTCAGTGCTCAGGGGAAATGGGGTCTGGAGGAATCCCTTCTCTCCATCAATGTTCTGGAACTTCGAGCTGTCCGGCTTGCCCTGAGGCACTGGGAATCTCAACTGACCGGTCGTCCGATCAGAGTGGAGTCCGACAACGCCACGGCAGTGGCTTACATCAACAGGCAAGGCGGCACAAGAAGCGGTTCCGCCTGGTGGGAGGTCAAGGATATTTTGTCTTGGGCAGAAGATCACGTGCCTGTCATCTCTGCAGTTCATATTCCAGGCGTGGACAGCGTCATGGCAGACTTCCTCAGTCGTCACACCGTCGACAGCGGAGAATGGGCTCTTCATCCAGAGGTGTTTCACATGCTCACCCAGCGGTGGGGGATGCCTGTGGTGGACCTGATGGCTACCAGACACAACAGGAAGGTTCCGGTGTTTTGCTCCCGGTTGAGGGACTCCCTTGCTCTAGCAGTGGATGCCTTGTCGATCCCTTGGGATTTCTCCCTGGCTTACATCTTCCCTCCTCTTCCTCTATTGATCAGAGTTATCCAGAAGTTGAAGCAGGAGCGTTGTCCTGTCATCCTGATCGCTCCAAACTGGCCTCGCCAGTCCTGGTATCCGGAGTTGATGGCCATGTCAGTGTCAGTTCCGATCCCGCTCCCTGCCCGTCCGGACCTACTTCTCCAGGGTTATCTGTGGAAGGAGGATGTTCACTCTCTCCATTTGATGGCATGGCGGTTGAATCCTCGATTCTAGCAAAGAAAGGATTTTCTCCTTCTGTGGTGTCGACTATGCTTAGTGCTCGTAAGCCTGTGTCCTCCAAGATCTATCATCGCAGATGGTCAACCTTCGTTGCATGGTGCACTGATAAGAAATTGTCACTTGAATTTCATCTTCCCACTGTCCTGGCCTTCTTGCAGGATGGTGTTGATAAGGGGCTCAGTCTGAGTTCCCTCAAGGTTCAGACCTCTGCCTTGTCTGTGTTTTTCCAGGAAAGGATTGCTATCCTTCCTGATGTCCGAGTTTTCTTCCAAGGTGTGACTCATGTTCGGCCTGCCTTCAAGAGTCCTACTCCCCAGTGGGACCTCAATTTGGTGCTGGGAGTACTCCAGCGACCACCGTTTGAATCCTTGGCTTCCATTCCTTTACGTCTCTTGACTTGGAAAATGGCCTTTCTCTTGGCTATTGTTTCGGTTCGCCGGGTAGCAGAGTTACAAGCTCTGTCTTGTAAACCTCCTTACCTGGTGTTCCACAAGGATAAGGCTGTGCTTCGCACTACCAAGGAATTCTTACCCAAGGTTGTGTCCGAGTTTCACATCAATCAAGAAATTGTGGTTCCCTCTTTCTGTCCTAATCCTTCATCTGACAAGGAACGTGATCTCCATTTGTTGGATGTGGTGCGTTGCCTCAAGTTTTATGTTCATCGCACCGAGTCTATCAGGAAGTCTGACGCTCTATTCGTCATTCCTGAGGGGCCTAGGGCAGGGAGACCGGCTGCCAAGGTTACTATTGCATCTTGGATTAAAGCTACCATCCGTGAAGCTTATACGTTGCGGAATAAGCATGTTCCCTTCAGGGTGACTGCCCATTCCACCAGATCTATTGGGGCCTCTTGGGCCTACAAGAATCAGGCATCTGCTGATCAACTGTGCAGAGCGGCCACTTGGTCCTCTGTGCACACATTTTCTAAGCACTATCGAGTTGATGTACTGGCTTCGGCTGATGCCAGTTTTGGTAGGAAGGTCCTGGAGGCAGTTTTGCCTGTTTAGGTCTTCCGCTCTGTGATCCTTAGTGCTTCCTTGCTGTTGAGCCCGGTTGGCTCTGGTTCCGTGTGCTGTGTTAGTTCAGGGATTGTTTCCCTTGGTTGGTGTCCGTTGACACTTACAGTTTGGGCTATGTAATTAACTGGTTCATAGCAGTTCTAGTGACTTGGGCCTTGCGCCTGGTCCTTGCCTTACTTCCCGCCTCTGGGTCAGCTCAATGTTTGTACATCCCAGAGTACCAGTGACCTGTATTGGATGACAGTGAAAATAGGATTTTAGTCTTACCTGTTAAATCCTTTTCACTTAGTCCATACAGGTCACTGGTCTCCCACCCTGTCAAGGGACCAGACTTGGCTCTCCTGTGGCATTCAGTGGGAGACCGTTGGGGCATGTTCACAGGAGTCTTTCTTTTTGCTTACCTGAGGTCAGTTTTAGGGTCTCAAATCAATCTAAGTGGCTCTGGCCAGAAGGTGGCTTAAGTAAGAGGGGAGGCTCCGCCCCTTGCAAATCATTTGCATAGTTGTTCCTGCCTATTAAAGGGGACTTACGCCTCCCAGAGTACCAGTGACCTGTATGGACTAAGTGAAAAGGATTTAACAGGTAAGACTAAAATCCTATTCTTTAGACATTATTTAATATTGTTCTTATTAAAAAATAAAGCAAATGATCTTAGCCCTGTAGCTCTAACTTGTATAGTTTTATCTTCATGAGAACAGTCTACAAAGTGTGCACACTTTGTCGATCATTTTCATGTAGATTCTCTTTGTATGCCATGCTATTTCCGCCCGGTTCTGGGATCAGAATCTAAGTTTGGCAGCTAGAACTCTGACCTGGCTAAAAGGGGCGGGAAGGGGAAACTTTGTAAAATCCTTCTAATAAAACTATACAAGTTAGAGCTACAGAACTAAGGTCATTTGCTTTATTTCTTTAACAAGAATGACATTAAATAGTGTCTAAAGAAAGTATTACTATCTCTTTAAGAACATTGTGTCCTTTCTGGATTTACCTGGATGTCAGGGGAAAATAGTCCTACATGTAAAGCCACTTATTTTTTTAATCCTATTACGACCAGACACGTATCACATACTATGTTTATTTAGCCATGCATAAAACTGCATGTGACTTTTTTTGCCAATATTGCTAGTATGCACTAAATGCTAAACTACTTGGGTAATCCTCAAGAAGAACTGATAGACAATAGACTTTGCAGCAGTGTGCAGAGTCACTCAGCTGCTGCAAGAGCAAATAGGGTACTAGCCTGCATAAAAGGGGTATAGATGACCAAGATGTAAATATAATTCTACCTCTATATTAATCCTTGGTAAGGCCTCATCTAGAATATGGAGAACATTTTTGGTCATTATTGAACTGGAAAAACTGCAGAGACTGCAACAAAACTGATAGAGGGATTGGAGGATCTGAGTTATGAGTTATACATTATAGAAGATACTATGACTACCATTTACAAATACAGTCATGGTAAATACAAAAAACTCTCCAATTAACTATTTACTCAAAGAGCTGAGCATCCATTAAGACTAGAGGAAAGGTGCTTTCAAATAAAACAAAGGCATGGGTTTTTTACAGTAAGGGAAGTAAAGTTATAGAATTCTTTGCCATGGGATTCTGTGCTTATTCATACTGTAACTGCTTTCAAAAAAAGTAATCTTGCAGAAAACAATATTGAGAATTATGACAGTTGGCTTCAAAGCAGATATGATCCAGGGAAAGATTTGATTTCCAATTTTGAATCTGGAATCAATTTTTTTACCCGCTTGGGGCTTAATTGGAAATGGCATACATTTTTTTTTGCCTTTCTCTGGATCAACAGGAGTGATAGAGCATGGGCTGAACTTGATGGACATATGCCTTTTTTCAGCCTCACCGACTATTTCACTGTGTTACCAATCTAAACTGGGCTGCATGAGGCAGACACGAATTCCATGGGAGATTATTTAGGAGTCAGAAAACTAAACCCCCACGGCTGTCTAATTTTAAGTGTTTCAGCTCAATTTCTAGAATCCGAGTGGCCTCCAGAGGCAGGAACTGAGAACATTGACCAGTGACAGTTTCTCCCTAGGTGAATGTTGGCGCTGCAAGTGACTTCTGTGGCTTATAGCCCCTTGATCATAGGGGTTACAACACATTGCAGAGCAACACATTACATACCTCTTTTGTTCTCAAGTGGAGATATTGCTATTTTTAAGATCATTTGAACTCTTTTTGAGAGCTACTGTTTATTAAAAAACAAAACATGTTGAGTTAAACCTCATGTTTCACAGACATCGTTTTGCAATTTGTGACAGACACCAAAAACAGAATAATTAATAGGCAAAAGAGGGAAAGCTGCACTTATTACAAAGTTGGGTATTTTGAACACGCCTATAGACTAAGGGCTAGATTTAAAGGCAGGCGTTAGCGTAGCCGGTAGGGCCAAAGTGAATACCGGCTGACAAAATAAAATGTCTAACGTGGTATTCAAAGGCCCTACCAGCTTTAATCACAAAGGACTTGTGGCTAAAGGTCCGTTTTGTGAGTTAAGTTCCCAAAATGCTGCTAAGAGCAGAGATATTGGGAACTTAACAGTAAAAAAACAATTAACTATCGGTGCCTGACATACTGCCAAGCACCGATCGTTAACTGATCCATATTAAACTTACCTGTCATCCACTGTCTGTCTCCTTCTGTTCTCTATCTTCTCTTCTTTCTTCGCTTCTGTCTTCTCTTCTGTCTTCCTGTAAAAGAAAAGTATGTATAACTACAATGTGGAATACAAGATTTAGTTTAACCCCTTGAGTGCCAGAGGGGTACACAACGCATCGCAAAGCAATGCGTTGCGGACCTCTCTGGCCTTAACGGGTTAAGTCAGTGCCCAAGAATATACATATACAGTGCCATTATATATCTCTAAATAAAATATGCCCCCAAAGAAAAAGTGAGCAAATATGGTAGATATTCCAGAATAAATAAATGGTGCCTTAGTTTAATAATCTAAGTGTGCTTCAAACTGATTGGCTGGGATGTGTGTGTGTCAGCACATCTCAGCCAATGGCTATGAGGGAATTGAATCAGAGGCTGCCCATATATAAGGCAGTCTCTGCTCTGATTCACTCACTGCGGAACAGGAATCGGCCCAAAAGAAGGGGGGACCTGTGGCTCACGGCACTATCTCTGCTGCTGCCTCCTCTGCGGCCACGCACAGCAGCGGCGACAGATTATTAAGCTAAGGCACCATTTATTTATTCTGGAATATCTACCATATTCCATTGCTTTGCAATGTGTTGTGTACCTCTGGAACTCAAGGGGTTGAACTAAATCTTGTATTCCACGTTGTACTTATACACACTTTTCTTTACAGGACGGAAGAAAGAAGCAAAGGTAGAAGAACAGAAGGACAGAAGAGGAGCAGTGAGCTGAGGACTCCGCTGGACATCAGGATTAATGGTAAGTATAACTTGTAATGTGATGTTGTCTTTTTACTTAGTCGGATTAACCCTATGAATGCCAGCGGGGTAATTATACCCTGCTGGCATTCATAGGGTTATTATACCCTGCTGGCACTCATAGGGTTAATTCTACTAACTTTTGACACAATTTAGGCACTTTGGATGTATTGATGTGGGGCTTGGGGCCTCATATCAATACATCCACTGAGGACTTTGTTGTTTTTTTTTTGCCAGTTAACAGCTGCGTTAGCTGGCAAAAGATCCGATGAGGTACTCTACGGCCAAACAAACTGGGTCTTAAAATTTAGGCGGTAATGAGTCCCTCATCGGATATTTTTCAGCTAACGCAGTCTATTGAATGGCAAAGTGGAGCATTTTTTTTTTTTTTTCTGTGGGCCAAAACACACGTTAGTGTAGCGGCCGGCACACTGGATGAACTGCCGTTAGCAGTTTATTATATGGCCCTTTGAATGGCCTACTGCATGTTTAAACACCCGTCAGTCTTTTTTTTGGCTAACGGCTGCCTTTAAATCGAGCCCTAATAAAGCAAACAAACAAACCTGGTGAATGAGCCTAATATACTAGAGAGGAAGTGTCATATAACATTGGTTTTAAAGGGACTTATCACCTAAAAATGTATAGGGATCATACCATTTCAAATACCATGTACTGCTATCCTGTACTTGTAAAAATTATTAGGCGCATAAACCTCAAAATATGTTATACATGTGTTTTTCCTATTTGTATGTAGGGAGCTGTGTAAAACCATTTGTCCCTTTGTGTATACAAGTGATAAGGGCAATGTATGGCATGTTAAAGTATTGAGAACTGAAATGGGCGGCTTCTAATCTAAAAACATCTGGGGGAGATTCACAAAGTGTTGATAAAGCAGAGATAACTTCTCCAGATCCTATGTTATTCTATATAGCTAATGCACTAAGATCTCCAAAGCTGAAGAAATCTTAGTGCATAGGCTCCATAGAATAAGATAGGAAATCATCTCCAGTTTATGACCTCTTTATCACTGCTTAGTGAATATCTCCCCCCTATTGTGGTTGATTAGTTTATTTTTAGTTTTCATAACTCGCAGCCACTTGTTTCCATCCCACCAAGGACATCTGCAATGAGTTTGCATGTTCTCACTGTGTTTGCGTAGGTTTCCTCCGGGTACTCCGGTTTCCTCCCACACTCCAAAAAACATACTGATAGGTGAATTTAGATTGTGAGCCCCAATGGGGACAGGAACCAATATGAGTGTAAAGCGCTGCGGAATCTGTGTGCGCTATATAAATAAAGGATTATTATTATTATTATTATTATTATTGCAGAACCTTTTCTTCAAAGGAAAAAAAGCCGATTAGGAATACATCCTATTTTAATTAATTTATTTATTTAACCTTTTAATTTTTGGTGATATGAAATAAAACAATTTAGATTGAATTAAATTGTTTTGCTCAAGAACGACACCTTTTTAACTCAGGGTTATCATATATCTGGATTCACTCAGACAAGCCCTTTCTTTAGAGGCGTAATCCACTCTGAATGAAGTGAAAAGTGAACACACCTCCCCCCTCACCAAGCGAACAGCAAAATAAGCTTCTTGTTGGTTCTTTCTACAGAGGCCTGAGCAGTAATGAATCCCCTCCACAGCCCCAGAGAGGCTAAAGTAATTAATTGTGGCAATAAGTTCTATGAACTGTGACATTCTTGAGGCTGGTACATGTGACGTCACTTTCTGACAGCTGGAAGTGAATGCAGGACACTAGAGGAGATTTGGTGTAGGGACCAAATATAAAAAAGGAGTGAAAACTGGCTGTAATGGTGTGAGTTTTTAACCTAGAGTCATAACACAAGCTCAGCATCCCTTTTATTTAGTCCATTTGAAGCAGGACGATATACTTCTGCTTGCTAATAGCTTTTAGCCAGTATAATGGATGGGAGTCTAAGGACTATGTAGTGCTGGTGCTGTGGAGTTATTCTGATTTAGGAAGTTACATTTTACAAATTGTGACAGCATCAAAACTGGAGGATCCCAGATTTTTTTTATTTAGGTTCTACACCAACAGATCAGACAAACTTAAAGGGATAGTAATACTTAAAATGTAAAAACAAATATGTTGTAGGGTTTATCCCCCTGAGTAAAACAAGGGTACTCCCACTGCTGAAAGGTGTTTTATTCAAAAGTTATTACAGCTCAAAGTTGAAATTTTTAGGTGCAATATCACAGTGGCCTGAAATTGTACAGTGGCGCTGTTGCTATACCATCCTATGGACAGCTCTGGTCCCGGAACCATAAATCTCCATAGGATGGTGTAGCAACAGCGCCACTGTACAATTTCAGGACACTGTGATATTGCACCTAAAAAAATTCAACTTTGAGCTGTAATAACTTTTGAATAAAACACCTTTCAGCAGTGGGAGTACCCTTGTTTTACTCAAGGGTATAAACATTACAACATTTTTTTTTACATTTTAAGTATTACTATCCCTTTAAAATGCTAGATGGTCTTGCCTCCCTCATTCTTTGCTTCTCCTTTTACCCTGTAGCTCAAAATTTCCCCCGTAGATAAAATGCCCTTTCCCTTGTGGCCCTATCTTTAATTGCAGTCTGCACCTTATCCCGGATTCTAAATAACGAAACAGATTTGATATGTTTCTCATATAAAAGAAAAAGATTAATGCAACTTCCCGGTTGTTTTTATGGAACTCCGGTTTGTGGCCTATTGTTACAAAGTGTTGACACCAGAGGGTGAAACCCCCCCCAAAAAATGAGACAACCCTGCACTAAGAGGATACTAGGTGTAATAAGCTACCAAGTAACTCTTTTCAAGCTGGGGTACACACAAGCTTCCCTAGAAGCTAACAATGTTTCAGGATCCAGCCAAGATACAAAATGGAAATGCAAGTCATTATCTGACGATATGAATGATAAATATTCATTAATTGAAGGAAATAGAATATAAGCAAAAAAATTATTTTCACTCGTCCTATTTTTGGGTGTAAAGGGCCAATTCGTTCTTTAGTAAATAGCACTCAGAATTTCATGGTAGACGAGATACATACCTAAAAAAATATCCTTTATGGAGAAGGCGCTAAATATTGTCTATTATCTTGCGTAATAGAGACTAAAATCAGCAAGGATCCAAATAACAGGTTTTTTTCTTTCAGAGGATTCACTGGCGCCTTTAACTCTCAGGGCGTTGCAACTGCTGCGATGTTCTCGCCCCACAGACCGGAATAAATATTGGCACTTGAAAATCTGAGTATGGCACTTGTGAACTCTCAATAGCCCTGACTCTGCTGAGGAAAGAAGAAGACGTAAAACTCCAGCGTCAAGGCACGCTTGACGCTGGACTTTTACGTCTTCTTCTTTCCTCAGCAGAGTCAGGGCTATTGAGAGTTCACGCGCCATACTCAGATTTTCAAGTGCCAATACCTAAAAAAATGGTGCAGTCCTTAGAATAGAACATTTAGCGATCCTTTTTTAATTCCTTGACTGTATTAGTTTTAATTACTGTATTTCTAGAAGACTGTTCCAAGAATATACCATGCTTTACAAACAACACAACAGCAGAGTGAGGTGCAAAATATGTTATTACATACAGTTAAAGCCAGACTCAGAGCCTTTCATAAATACATCTCAATATTTATGTTTTTTCAGAAATCAAAATTGTCTCAAGGAACTGGGATCTGGATCGAGTTCTCTTATCTGATTTCTATTCTAAACAATGCAATGTGTACTTGAATTTAAGAGAGATGTTATCTGTATAACATGCCTGAGGAAGAGTCCTAAGATATTGAAAGCTTGCATTCTAAATCTGCTTAGTTAGCCAATAAAAGGTATCAAAAACTATATTTGCCTCCTCTATTTCTACTGCTAACACTGTACCAACTCTCATCTAAAATCCTGTTTTCTATGTCATCCAATTGTTAGGAACAGGAACCAGACAGACACAAAATGTAAAATGCAAAACACCTTTATTAAAATAACAAAAGCAAACAAAGCAAAATTGAGTTCCAGGAGCCTAAACCAAAAGACAAGCCGGGGTCAGGAACCAAGACAGGTACTCAGACAACCCGGGGTCAGGAATACGGAGATCAGCAATGTCAGGAACAAGCCAGAAGTCAGGAGCCAGAAGGGACGTCAGAGGAAGCCAGGTCATACACAGATAATCAGGAGCACAGGAGAACGCACTTGCAGACACAAGGGCAAGGAGGAAGTGAGCCTAGCTGCTTTAAATACCCTGAAAGGGGTTGGCTGATAAGTCAGGTGAGTAACCATGGAAACAGAGGTCAAGGCAGCATCAGCTGACTCAGTCTGACACAGGGAAGGGAAGGCAGCAGCAATCAACAGCTGAGTGTCAGACCAGATTAGTCAAACCATGACACCAATATAATTCACAGGTACCATGGGGATGTATCAACATTGAGCCCCAGGGTGGGAAGAAGAAGGAAAGGACCAAGCGTCGGTCCCCCACGATACCAGAGTTCTCATGGACTATCCAGGACATGGAACAGCCCAAACTAACAAAGTGTCAATGGACACTGAATAACATAACACAGCCCCAAACAGGGCTCAACAGTTAAAGAGCTAAATGGCACAGGAATGATAAAGTCGTAGACAAGCAAAACTGCCTGCAGTTCAGCAACCCTGCGGACAGAGACCACAGCCAAGTGAAAAACCATTTTCCATGTGAGCAGATGTAGAGGAATGGTAGCCAAAGACTCAAAGAGAGGATACTGCAAAACTCCCCAAACTAGATTAAGGTCCACTGGGGAGTAGGAGCCTTATAAGCAGGGAAAGCATGAGCAAGACCCTGAAAAAAGACTAACAACTGGCAGTATGGAAATGTGTCTCTGGTAGAAGAGAGCTGAGGTGTGCACCTTCAAGGTGCAAAGGCTGAGACCCTTGTTCACACCATCCTGCAAGAGAGACATTGGAAGGAAGATCAAATTCCTGTGAGGACAGATCCCAGTCGACACACCAAGAGTAAAAGGTAGGCCAAACCCTGTGGTAGGCCTTAGAAGAGACAGGTTTCCTGGTCTGGATCATGGTGCAGACCACCACAGGAGAAAAGCCCTTCCTCCTTAAGATGGAGGCTTCAACAGCCATGTGAAAACCAGCTTTTCACATCCTCTATCCAAAGGTAACCTTGGAGGAGGAGATCCAGTCTGCATGGCAGAGGAAATGGATCCTGAGCAGATAATGGCAACAGTTCTGGAAACCAAGGTTGCCTGGTCCAATAAGGTACAATCAAGATGATCGCCGCACCGTCCATCTGAATTTTCCTCAACACTGTGAGAATGAGAGGAAGGGGAGGAAAAATGTAAGCTAGATGAAAGCGAAAAGCAATGGACAAGGCGTCTGCTGCAAATGCCAGATGATCCCCCAGCGAGAGCAAAACATCGGAACCTTCCTCTTGTCCCTGGTAGCCATCAGGTCTATCGAAGGACACCCCCATTTTTGGACCATCAGGTGAAAGACCTCCGGATGGAGTTCCCACACCCCGTGGTCCAAAGTCTGGCAACTGAGGAAGTCTGCCACCATGTTCTCTACTCCTGGAATATGCATGGTGGAGATGGCAAGAACGTGTTCCTCTGTCCAGACCAAAATTGCCTTGACCGCTTACTAAGAGGAAGCACTTCTTGTGTCTCCTTGCTTGTTGATGTAAGTCACAGCCATGGCACTGTCAGACTGAACAGCCCCTCAGTGGAGAGGACCAGTTCACCAAGGCATGAAGAATTGCCATGAGCTCCAGGACGGTGATGGGCAGGAGGGTCTCCTCCACAGTCCATCGACCCTGAACCCCCAGGTGACCCAAGACAACTCCCCAGCCGTAAAAGTTTGCTTCCATCGTCACCAAGGTCCAGTATTGGACAACAAAGTGTTTCCCCTTCCTCCAACCACCAGAGGAGGTCCTGTCTCACTTCCTGGGGAATAGAGACCAGACGATCCAAAAGATCCAAATTCCCCCGGCAAGCTCGGATAATGAACCTCTGAAGCTCCCTGGTGTGAGCGATGGAGTACAGAACCGCCTCCATGGTGGATATGATACGACCCACTAGGGATGAGAACTTGCAAACCGAGGTTGAGGTCCACCCCAGAGCCTGGGACACCTTGTTCATGATCTGCTGAACGGAGTCCTCTGTCAGAGAGACCATGACTTGACAAGTGTCAAATCTGAGACTGAGGAAAACCAGGTCCTGAGAGGGAACTGGAGCAGACTTGTCCATGTTCAGAATCCACCCATGCTGGAGGAGGATCTGAGCACATTCCTGGACCTTACGGTCCAGAAGATCCATGGAAGGAGCCTTCAGCAGAAGGTCGTCCATGTAAGGAGTCTCCTGAATACCGTTGGTATGCAGGAAGGCAAGCACTGCCCCTAAGACCCGTGTGAACACCTGAAGAGCAGTGGTGAGCCCAAAGGGCAGAGCAGTGAACTGGAAGTGCCCCAAGGTGCAAGCAAACCTGAGGTACTTCTAACTGTCCAGATGAACTGGAACGTGCAGTAAGCATCCTGCAGATCCAGAGAGGCCGGAAATTCCCCTGGACACATCGCTGCAATGACAAAGAGCAAGCACTCCATCTTGTAGTGAGTATGGACCACAAAACATTTGAGGACCTTGAGGTCAAGGATAGGGTGAGAGCCGCCATCCTTCTTCGGAACTACAAAGAGGTTTGACTAGAAACCTAAACATCTCTTTAGTGAAGGAACCGGAGCCAGCACTCCCTTGTCCAAGAGAGCCTGGACCGTTGAAAAGACTGAGCTTTTCTTGGCCCAGAGGGGATCAACAAAGGAAGAATCTGAAGGGAGGTAGGGATGTGAAGGGAATCCTGTAACCTCCTGAAACCACCTGCAATACTCACTGATCCGCAACAGAGCCTGCCCAAATAATTGAAAAATGCTGCAGGCGACCACCACAGAGTTCGGCGAGTCATGCCGAAGGAGGTTTGGTGGAGGAGTGTTTTGATCTCTACTGCTGCCTGGACTTGGGGGTGGAGCGTGGGGTGCTGGCCTGAGACCCACCCAGACTCTGCCTTTGCACTTCACATTGGCGGGGATGAAAAGGGTGCTGTTTCCTCACCAGATTAGGTTGTCTGGGGACCTGAGGCAACAGAGTGCAGTGGCCGCTCTGATGATATTCTTCAGTTCAGGCACAAAGAGAGATGTGCCCTGAAAATGGAGAGAAATCAGTCACTTCTTAGATGATAAGTCAGACCAAATCCTGAGCCACAAAGTGTGTCTAGCAGCAACAGAGAAGGCAGAAGCCTTAGCCTCAAGCCAGACAGCATCACAAAGGGCATCAGTAACATAGATCTGAGCCTCAGACATGTTGACTAAAAGAGCCAAAAGGTCCTCCTTAGGACCACCTTCGCGGGCAGCGTCAGTAAGCTATCAGTCCAAACAGCAATGACTGTTGTAGCCCACGCAAAAGCCAGGGTATGCCTCATGGAAGCACCTATGGCAGCAAAGGCAGACTTCAGGATAGGTTCAAGCTTCCTATCGGTTAAGTCCTTAAGCACCATGGCATCAGCCAAAGGCAAAGCAGTGGATTTTGACAGTCTAGAAATAGGGGGATCAGCTGGAGGAGGTGTAGCCCACTGAGCCAAGGCTGCATCAGAAAAGGGATACAGCTTAGAGACTCTCTTGGACAGAGAAAGACGCTTGTCTGGAGTCTTCCACTCATCCACGATAACCTGGTCAAAAGTGGGATTAGGCAGAAACATAGTACAGGGCTTCATGTGCCTTTGAAAGACGTCAGAAGTAGACGGAGTCTCTACAGGGTTAACAGAAATGTGTAGGGTAGTAAAAATTGCCTTGATGAGACCTTCTGCAGAGGGTTCAGGGTCAGCCTCAAAGCGGTCTCCATAAGTATGAGAAGAAGCCCCTCCTGCACAGTCCCCATCCTCTGAATCCTCCTCAGAAGAATCAGAAAGGTCAGGGATGCCAGGGGCCTTTATCACGGTGCTCGTGATCCTTTCTGCAGGGCAACATTGCTACTTCCGGGTTTCACTCTGCATGGTTCTTATTGGCTATTGGGTTCTGACTCCGCCCAGGGCTAGCCCTTTTATACCTGGCCTGTCATTCTTTCAGTGCCCTTTCGTGGTGTACCTGTACCTAGCGTTTGACTTGCTGCATGTTCCTGCTCCATGTATGACCCGGCTTGCCTGACTACGCATCTGTTGTTCCTGAGTTCATTCCATTTCCGTTGTTGACTAGGACTGACTACCTCCATGTGTAGCAAACTGGCTTTGGCTGAGAACCCGCTTCCGTTGCTGACTAGGACTGGCTGACTACATCCGTGTATACAGAACTGGCTTTGGCTGAGAACCCGCTTCCGTTGCTGACTAGGACTGGCTGACTACCTCCGTGTGTACAGAACTGGCATTCTGGCTTCTGACCCTTCTGTGGGTGTTACCTCGAGCTCCGTTACTCTCGCTTTCATTACTACGCAGCGACTTCCGCTACAGTGCCTAGCATACAACTTAGACACTTTAGGCAACTTAGTTACTTTTGCATTGTCTTTCATTTGCATATTATTTCTGTTCATCCTGACCTGTGACAGATTTGGGAAGTACCACAGTACTGTCCCTATCTGGGCCTGAGTAGGTTGATCATTTCCTTGCCGATTATTTATTTTCAATAAAGCTGATCTTAACCTTACCTAATTTATCTGAGTGTTCTTACAAAAACCGTGACAGCCCACAAACCTGAACGAAGTGGGTGTTTCCAAGACTGGAGGACCCCCTGAAGGGAAATAGGAAACTGTGCCACAGAGGACTGAGCCCTTGACCCAATGTGGCTCTTGATCATGGCTAGATGGCCCTGGCAGAGTAGAAGGGGCCACAGCACATGAGGGGCATAAGTGACCTGAGTACTCTCTGGGAAGCTCCGCTTGGCATGAGGAACAGTAAGCAAGGGGGCTCAAAAACGCCACTGAGTCCTTAGCCTTAGGTCTAGCCCCATGTCCCTTTGGATCCAACATCCTAACAGGAGAAGTGTCTAACAGAAATAGGGAACCCAAATAGTGTCACCCAGATTAATAAATTATTTCAGAAAGCCCAAAAGAGTACTTATCTGGCAGGCAAATGGTTAACCTGTGGAAGAGAGTAAGGGAATCCAAGCCTCTGTGTAGGATACTCATCCAGTGAGAGACAGAAAATGGAGTCCGAACTCAGAGACAATCAGAGAAAAGCCTGCAAAATGGGTGTTATAGGAAATGTAGTTCTCTCTTTGAGGTACCCAAAAAGCAGTGCCTGAACCCCCCAGGGATCCCCAAGACAATGAGGATGTGAACCGGAATGCAGGATAAGGGGAGACGAAGAATGAGCCCTCTCTCAACTTTGTAATTGGAGCGGTTGCAGAGATATGTCCCATAGCAGTCTGTCCCATAGAAGTCAATGGAGCAAGTATGTCCGTGAAGTGAAGCGTGCTCTTAAAGGCGCAGAATTAAAAATAAATTAAAAAATTTTTGAGAAGTGAATAAAACCCCCCAAAACAAAAATAAAACCTATAATAATCAATAAAAACTCATGAATCCAAAGGGAAAATTAGATATAAGTCCCAAAAAACAGTAAAAAAATGGCAGGAAAGGGGTTAATACCACAAATCAGCTCAAAATGCTCCAAAGACGCAGAGATCAGACAGATAAATACCTGGCATGAGTGCAGGAGTTATAAGGAACTCCAAAAAGACCCCTGTGTGGAGGTGAACTGTGGGAAAAGTGGACTATGGCACTCAAAGGGTTGCTCATCTATTTTTGCAGGTCTTAATTCGTCATATTACCATTGAGAAGGAAGAAGCCTCAGAAAGATTCCTTCAGGAGAGAGACACATGGGTTGCATGATTCTTTTCCAGGACTGCATGGGTCCACAACATGGAGAAGGGGGATGCTCCACCCTGCACTTCTTCTAGAATTGTTCCAGCCCACTGAGAGGAGCTGTTGCCTCCCCATGGTACCTGTGAGTTATATTGGACCTCAGAGAAACAACATTTATCACTTATTTAGCCCAGTACACCTTCCAACAGTGAAGGTCATTAGTCTGACCCCCAAAATAGTTCTAAGGTACCATTTTAAGGTTGTAACCAACACATTGTTACCAAGTGTGCTCTCATAAGAAGAGTCCATTTTACTAGGACATTTGCCCTTTAATTATATTATGGTACCTTACCACCAGGCCCAGGGGTGACCCCAGGAGGACAGCACAGAGTTGGCAACAGGATGAGAATGGAAGAGGAGGCAACAATGAGGGAATAGCAGAGGGAACAAAAAGAAAAGAATGACAGAGTGTGTTACAGGAAGAAATAGCTGTGCTCAGAATGCTATATATAGATTGGATCAGGGGCATAAGTACAGGGATGCAGTTGTGTTGGGGCCCAACATGCAAGTGAGTCCATTTACCTCAGGCTTCAACAGGTGCTAGCTATGTTCCAGTGACATTTTCTTTGTGTTAGGCGGCCCAGCAAAATCTTTGTCCTGGGACCCTCTAATGACTAGTTAGGACACTGGATTATTGTGTTGTACTTCTTTTTCTTAGTTTTCCCACAGTGTCTACTATTTTTTTTTGTGAAGGTGTTAGAAATTAACTGTGTTTTCAAATACAGTCTTACAAATCTATTATTTAACAGTGCGTGTTGAAACAGATAATGCCACAATGTTTAAATCTGCAATCCACTGATAACTCCAGTAAAGAATGGTGTTCTCATCCTATCAGCTAAAAATATTGCCAGGGTAGAGTTATCTATGGTCTACATAAATACCACCACTATACCATTTACAACAGGGGTGGTAATGTTAGGCCCTTCAGCTGCTATTGAATGCTAGGATTTGTAGTCCGACGGCTGCATTTTTTGCCTGACATAACCCACCCCTTCCCTCAGTAGAATATCAAAGGGAAATGTTTAGGTAAACACACAGGATGGGCACTTTGGAAAAACATCTAAAGAGCAACATGTTTGTTTATAAGACTCAACTTAAAAGGATAGTTATGTTTCACAAAAACAGCAGCTCCAATTAATCGTCATAGTATTTGAGCCAAGAGATTGTTATTTCAGTGCTGTCAGAGTTGTAGTTCAAGAGTAATTGAATGATAGAGTTTCTCCCTCCTAGTCAAAAGCAGCTTTCCTCTAGTCCTTATGGAAGACCTCTCGTTCTTAGCTCAGTTCTCTCAGTAAAAATGTTTAATTTGAGAGTTCTTTGTATTGAACTTGAATATATTTGTAAATGGCAATCATATGTAAACTAACCAGTTTGGTTAGTCTCTTTTTATAACTCAGATCCTCCAACCTTAATATTTTTGTTTATTTATGTACTTGTAGTATTGTATAGGATATTTCTCTCATTTTCAATTTTAGCTAGCCTAATGCTTGTTTACAGATTATATTACATTCTTTATATTTTTGAAATGGTGCATCTGCCCCTTCTGACAGACACTTTAAAAGCCTTCTTATTTCTCATTTCCCAGTAAACCCCTTTATTACGCCACATTGGTCATACATTTGCTCCTCTTGTACTTATTCCCCAATGGTATATATTGAGAAGCATATTTTGTTAAGAGAATGTTAAAAAATTCCATGATTCTTGTGCATTTTTATCGAAGAATACATCCTAGTGCATATCATTTAATACTGCTTTGAGCTTTGTAAAATTAGCCTTTTTAAAATTTAATGTTTTAGTTAAACCCTTGCCAATAGGTTTCTCATAATAAATTTCAAAGGATACCATATTGTCGTCACTGCTGCCTAAATGTTCCTTTACCTGTATGCTGTTTAGAATGCCAGAATGGTTTGACAGCACTAGGTCAAGCAAGGCCTCTTTTCTAGTTGGCTCTACTAATTGGGACATGAAATTGCCATTACTCATACTTAAAAATAATTTATCCGTGCTGTAAGTCATATTTCTCCAGCCAATTTCAGGATAGTTGAAATCTCCCATTATGATTACATTTCCTGACCAAAAAGCCTTTTACTTTTGCAGTAATAGTTGGGCTTCCTCAAACTCCCCAATATTAGGTGGCTTGTAGAAAATCCCCATTAACATATTTTTATTATGTGTACCCCCAGTGTGCATTTCAACTCACACCGCCTCTACATTCGCACTGGATCCTTCATTAATATCCTCCATTATACGATGTTTTAAAGCATGTTTTACATATAGACATACCTACTCCTTCCTAAAAAGTGAATAATCTTCTAGATTGACTGACAAGTCATATATATCATCTAATAACCAGGTTTCAGCCACACCAATTAGATCATACCGCCCATGCATTGAAATCAGTTCTTGTTCCCCTATCTTACCAGCCAGACTACAAGCATACATGCACATATTTTATTGTATTGCAATTACATTCTTTGAAATATATATATATTTGCCTTTTATCAGGCTGTAACATTAGCACCTCCCTATTAGATGAACTAGCCAATTCTCCCTCTCCACTCAATACCCCTTCTCTAATCCCATTTCTTTATTCATACTGCCTTCCTCATCTAGTGCTGCATCACCCTCTCTCCCTTTCCTAGTGTAAAGTCTCCTCCAACCCTCTAACCACCCTAACCCCTAGCACTGTGGCCACCTTTCTGCTAAGGTGAAATCATGACTATAAAGATTGGCCCTAAGGGAAAATACCACTCAGTGCTCTAGGAACCCAAACCCCTCCTGCTTACACCAAGTTGTGTCCTTTGCTTAAAGGGATAGCAATACTTAAAATGCAAAAAAAAATATGTTGTAGGGCTTATAACCCTGAGTAAAACAACGGTACTGCTGACAGATATTTTATTAAAAAATGATAACAGCTCAAACTTGAATTTTTTAGGTGCAATATCACAGTGGCCTGAAAATTTACAGTGGCGCTGTTGTTACACCATCCTATGGACTGCTCTGGTCTGTAGACCATAAATCTCCATAGGATGGTGTAGCAACAGCACCACTGTAAATTTTCAGGCCACTGATATTGCACCTAAAAATTCAAGTTTGAGTGGTTATAATTTTTTAATGAAATCTCTCTCCGCAATGGGAGTACCCTTGTTTTATTCAGGGACATAAACTCTACAACATATATATTTTTTTTACATCTTAAGTATTACTATCCCTTTAAGGTTATAACTTAAATTCCTGAAATCCTTCTTAACTGACCTCCATTTTCCATTGACTTCGTCATTGGTACCAACATGCACCATGACAGCTGGGTCATGCCCATCCCCTCCCAACAATCTATCAAACCAATCTGACATATGTCGAACCCGAGCACCCGGTCCTATTGTAGCAATCCTGGTGACAGATTATCCTGTCGCCTTATAATGGAATTCCCTACCACAACCATCTGTCTAGGTCTGCCTCGTTCCCGGTTGCCATCACTGCTGGAGGGGCTGTTCTCCTGGCTGTTAGAGAGAACAGACCTCTCCAGCAAAGGCATTCCTGTGCCAACATTCCCAACGTCATCACTCAATATAGCAAATCTATTAGGGTTAGTAAATACAGGAGTGTACTCCCTATTCCTCTGTCCCCTTTTGCTATGTCTAACTGTAACCCATCTAACTACCTGCTACCATTCTTAGTGCAGTTTTAACACTCAGAACTTCCTATATCAGCTTCCTTCTGTTCAGGGAGCAGCAAACCCGTCTCAAGACTGGCTGTCTCCTTCAGTGTTGCAACGTGCTTCTCCAGATCTCTAATTTGATATTCCAGAGAGCTACTTGCTCACATCTGCCACATAGATATGCTCCCTGGAACGGTTGTTCAAAGTGTGCAAACATATGTCAGCTTGTTAAAAGACAGTCATGCTACCACTCATATTATGTCAGTTACCTCAAGTTAAAAGGCAGACAGACAAAAAATATATCTGCATAATAAACTTACATATTTGCTTCCCTGTGCAATCCCTTGTATTTGAATCTACTGCTATTTAAATTCCCAACACTTACCACACTGCTGCACTTACACACACTACGCAAGATTCCCACATTCAAGTTTTCACTGTCCCTCTGCTTTATATAGCAGAAAGCCACGAGTTACATAGTAAACATCAAAAACCACTACAGCTACAGACTCAGACTGCAATTAATCAATTATATAACTGCAAGGGGAGGGGAAAAGGCTTTTGTTTTTATAGCCTCCCTTACCACACTACACAGAAAATAAAAGTATTCAATTGCTCCATCAAATATACCATAACTTAGCTTATTTCAGCTCACAGCTAACAGACGTCACTCTCTCACTGCTGCTTTTTATAGCAGAAAGTAAACAATTACAACCCAGCAAACAAAAAAAACACTCCTACCACAGAGATATACTGCAATCAATCACTTGTACAACTGCAATGGTAGGGGAAAAAAAAGACTTTTGGTTTTAACCCGTCCCTTACCACATGACACAGAAAATACAGTTATTCAATTTGCCCCACAAATATCCCACGTTAGCTTATTTCAGCTCACAGCTTATAGACTTCACTCTCCCTTTGTTTTATATATAATAGAAAGCCACCAATTACAACCCATCAAGACAACAAAACCACTCCCACCACAGACACAGACTGCAATCAATCACTTGTACATTTGCAAAGTAAGCATTTTGGTTTTAACCCCTCCCTTACCACACACTATACAACACAGAAAATACAATTAAATGAATAGTAATGTTTCACAAAAACAGCAGCTCCAATTAATCTTCGTAGTATTTGAGCCATAGAGAGTGTTATTTCAATACTGAGAGTTGTAGTTGAAGAGTAATTGAATGATAAAGTATCCCCCTCCCGCCCCTTTTACCTAGTGTAACACTGCTCACCTCAGATGTGGAATCCGATTGCTTGACCAGACAGATAACAGCAAGGGACAATCTTCTTACTGTGAGAATGAAAACCCTGTCCCCCTTGACAGATTTTTCCCTTATCTTAATTGAAGATTGTCCCTCTCTGCAATCTACCTGGGCACCTCTCTGCTGCTCTGAGCTGAGCAGTGTTATATCAGTAAAAAGGGCGGGAGGGGGATACTTAATCATTCAATTACTCTTGAACTACAACTCTGACAGAATTAAAGGGATAGTAATTCTTGAAAATAATTTTATTAAAAATGATATAAGTGTTATCTCCCAAACCTTTATGGTTTGGGAGATATTCACAAGTAAAATAAAGTAAAGTTTACTTTTCCTGGCTGTTTCAGCCAAGTCTGTCATCTAATGGACAGATTTGGAATCCGGTCCACAGATCAACCGGCAGCTCTTTAGCAGTGCCGAGATCACGATCTTTAAAAAGAACTACTTAATTGGAACTGTGTACAAAGTGCGCCTGGCTTGCAAGCACACTTTGTAGACCATTTCAATTAAGAAATTATTTTTAAAGATCGTGATCTCGGCACTTCTGGAGAGCCGCGGCCGGTCAAGGGACCAGATTCCAAATGTGAGAGCTAGACCGGTGACGTCACTCAGGGGAAACTTTGCTTGTGAATATATCCCAAACCATAAAGGTTTGGGAGATAAGACATATATCATTTTTCATGTTTTTTTAAGGGGTGCAGTATAAAATAAAAATATTTTCAAGTATTACTATCCCTTTAAAATAACACTCTCCAAGGCCCAAATACTATGATGATTAATTAGAGCTGCTTTTACTATGAAACATTACTATCCCTTTAAATTTGTCCAGCAAATATCCCACAGCTTAGATTATTTCATCTCACAGACTTTGCAAGGAAAATTGCACAGGAGTACATATAGTGTGGTTCAGGGCACAAAGTGGTAGACAACGCAGGTTTGTTCCCAGAGCTACAACACAAGTATAAGCAGAACAGGCCGCAGTGATGTGGTCGCTGTAGGCCCAGAGGCAGTTATTCAGTACTGGTGTCCAGTCACAAGTAGAGTGGGCTCAATCGGTAGGGCTCATCTCACAAAACAAAAGTATCTCCCTCAGGAGAATTTAGGGGCTATCTAAATTGACTGATGGAGGTGGATTACGGTCCTCAGCTGCGAAGCTTGTCTTCCACGCATCTCAATAAGATGGCCGCCAACCCGGAAGTCTGTGGGTATAAAAAAGAAAAAAACAATATCTAGAGAATAGGATAACTGTACATAATTGGGAATAAACTGTAAAATAAATTCCCAAGTTCTTGCAGTTGTATCCCACATACATCTACCAATGGATGCATTGCTTTGTAATATGTTGTAGATGGTTCTAGCATACAAGGAATTAATATGAAATTAGCACATTCCTAGATACTGACATTATGAGCCTCAGGATGCTGTTCTCATTGAAAGCATACAGTTATTTCCTTAACTAATGCATGCAACAAGAAGGTAAAACTTTAAATGATAGAAACTAATTTGAACATAAAAGCTTTTCTTATGAGTTTAAATTGTAAAAGTGCCCTATGTAAAGTTACAGAAAATTAGACAAGGGCCCACTGTAGCATTTCAGTGCTGAAAATGTTCTTACACAGTAACATTTCAGTATTACACAAGTACTGAACATGTACACAGCTTTCATTCTTGCACATTCCTTTGGGACATTCCTGTATAAATGGTACACTCCCTCTCATTTATTCATTTGTAGAGCTCTTTTCTCTTGCTTCAGTTCATACCTACATTGATAATCATTTATTTGAAATGACAAACATGAAAAAGAATACCACAAAATAAGGATATATATATATATATATATATATATATATATATATATATATATATATATCACAACTCTTCTCAACTCTGAAAGTAACCTAATTTTAAACATACAGTCCTAATTGTACAAATCCTCCTCTTACACAAGTTGAGCTCAGCTGAGCTGTGCAAGTGGTTTGCCCCTCCAAAGCTCACATCACCAGCTCCATGGTTATGGGCGTACGTTTATAATGCTACATCCCATAGAGGTGTGTGTGTTTGTCTAGAAAAACAGTGGTATTATTTTGTAAAGGCTATAGAACACACACAAACACCGGATTTGGACACACAATACTCTGTACATTTTAATGGTTATTAGGAATATTGGTGAGCAAAATCCCATTTTCTATGTAAAATAAATACTTTTGAGAAATTAATCTATTTGTGGGTGACACTATCTTAATTTATATGCTTTGCCAGTACTAGCACACATTGTGTGGGCATCTTGAGTCCCCAGCTGTTCAGGACTACAATTATCAAGATCCCCAAGTAGCCCTTGGCTGACTGCGGACGAGAGAAATTGTAGTCCTGAACAGCTGGAGGCAGCAGGTAACCTAGCCCCAAAACAGAATTTTGTATACGAAACAAATAATAAAGTGTCACCAATACATAATGGTTAATTTCTCTCAAAAATACTTATATAGATAAAATGCTTAGTACAACACATAGGCAGATGTGCATTCTCTGGAAATCAAGTTAAATTTGCCTTAGGGTGACAGGTCCAATTTAGCAGGCAACTATCTCTTGGATAATGCTGCAGTGGCATTTTGAGCTAAGGAAGAGCAGAACTGAAGCCTGAAGAATACCCCAATATCCTCTTGAAAGACACGGCACAGACAGTTTCCTGTCACAGGCGATACACGTCCCCCATAGACTGCAGGAGCTGATTTGGGGCTGCACTGTGTAGCCCCAGGCTTTTTACAAAACCTGTTCCCATAGGGACATAGGAAAATAATATAATTGACCTTTAAGTTGCTGAGTCATTAAACTACCAAATGGACCTGATAAGTATCTTATCCTAAGAGTATCACCCCTCAGTAACAGGAAGTGACACTGAAGTATCAGAAGGAGTTGAATGATACATGGTGTACATACAAATCTACCCCCAGCACTAAACTATCCACTAGTAAACCACGGTAAACACACTTTCGCACATACATGGACGTCATGGGAAAAAAAAAAAAGGGAAGAGACCAGGGCAGTCGCTGGAAAAATTACACTTTATTAGAATTGTATTGACCTACATTAAGAAATACTTTAGTCAGAAATCCAAATCATATATAGGGAGAGTTCTGCCCCTCATTCCTGAAGACAAACCAACTGCACTACAGTAGGGAAAAACATTCCCACTTACTAAAACCAGGCTTTTATCCTCCTGAATGCTACAGGTCTCCAACACATTTAAAGTGATAAAACCTTTTATGCCATTTATTCTTCAATTATCCCCGGTGGTGCAGTTAGTTTGTTCCAGAATTGCATCTCTTTCACTTGATGATAAAGACCCACTGGACCTTATGTACAAAAGAAAATAGGAACAATTCTGGAGCAAACCAACTGCACCATAGGGAACAAATAAATATTACCTTAATTCCCATTTATATAAATGAGACTTTTAACCCCTAAAGTCAGGAGTGTCCAAGTTTGTTTGGCAAGGGCTATCAACAGGCCAGGATGTAAGGATTTCCCTGATTAAGCACAGGTGAGTTAATCAGTGGTTCATTCATTTTGGGTAGCCCACCTGTGCTCAAACAGGGAAATCCTTATATCCCAGACTGTCAGTAGCTCTTGAGAACAGAGCTCTGGACCACATTGGTAGTGCATAATAAATAGTCAAACTGCCTACACTTTTTATTAGTTTTTTAATTATTATAACTACACAACTAGGTCCTCATGTTAGAGGCAGAACCTGATCCCTTAATGGAAAAAGCAGGGATAGTGGTACAATGTAACACTATACCTGTTGCTCAAAAGACTGGAAGGAATGGGTTGATGAAGATCTATCCATCCAGTCATCGATTACTCACAGGATACAGAGCTCTCAGCTGATGCTAGAGAAATTAATGCCAACTAACTTTTCACATCTGGCACAGGGAATATGTGACTTGTCACTATCCTTGCCAGTTCTGCACACATTCCTGTATCTCGCATCTAGCTGGGGTAGTAAGGACAGTGGCCATTATGATCCACTGTCCTCCTCACCTTCGTATCGCTCATATTGTATTTATGGTGGTGAGGAAGGGTGCCAACTCCACCCTCTGCCTTTTAAGTATACCTTCATATTTCTCACTTGGGGAAACTTGTCCGATAAGGCAGCGGATCAAGACTAGGCCCTTCCACGCAAACCCAGAAATAATAGGCAGGAAGGATAGACAGGCATCAGATTGTAATGACACCCTCCCTCACTTCCCCAAAGATACAAAGTGGATATTAAAGAGGCATACAGTTAAATAATCTGATCGAGCAAAGGATAGTGACAACGCCTATGTTCTGCCCAATAAGTACAATATTGCATTCAGTATATCGGTGTACGAGATTTCAACATTCTGTGTGTGTGTGCAAATAAGGACACTCATAGTATACACAGCCTTAAACGCTCTGTATTCAGTAAGAAATGGATGTGAAGAGGGAAAGAGCTCTATAATCTCATTCCCTCGTGTCTTTTTGGGAGCAGAGATAATGTTAAATTGCATCACAACCACTGATTTTCTGAACAGCTACCAGGTTCTCAATCCACAAAGAATGGACCTGATAGTTTAGTCAAAGTAGGTATAAGTGTGAAAACAATAGATTATTAAAAATAATAATAAGAAGAACTAGGCAAATTGACTTTATTCTGCTAGGTCAAAATATAGTCAAAACAAAAGGTATCATCACTTTAAATCAAGTAGGAATATTTATTTGTGCCTTGTAATGCAGCTTAGTGTTATCCAGATTTGCTGCACTTTATATATAAAGCCCTTATAATGACTTAATGACATACATTAACACTGACTTGTGAGTTATTACAAAGTTTTTTTCTCCCAGTCGTTTTTAATGACATCACAATATTACAGTTTCTAAAAAATATTTACAGTTCATATTCTAAACTGTCTCCTTATGCAATTAATATGCTAAATAAAAAACTCTACAACTGTGCTGTTTCTCATTTAACCCTTTAAGTGCCAGAGCGGTACACGTTGCATACCCCTCTGGTACAGAAAGGTTTAAAGAAGGTAGAAAATCTGAAAAAGCATAACTATAAAACATCAAGAGAAACTTATGAAGAGAAAATCTCTGCATTAATGCAAAAAGACAGCACAAACTGAGTTAATTAACCCTCTGGTCCTCAAGGTGTTAAAACTTTTTAATGGAATATTTAATTAGTTTTTTTAAAGACCTCATAGCAGCAGTTCTTCACTTTCATAAGGCAAGTTTTTGAGGCAAACACAGAATTACACTTGACTGACCCCTACTGGAAACAATTCTTATTAAACACCTTTTTTTTTTTTTTTTTTTTAAATCTTTTTAAATCTTTTACAAAGAAATAACTATTTAAAATAAACAAAAAAACCCATATTGAAAGCTGTATTTTTCTCTCATTTTAATTTTTCTACCAAGCAAATAAATGCAATAAAATATCCCTGGGTGTACTGAAGACGTGTCATATTCTTTAAAACTAAAATATTATGCCTGAAACTTAACCTAACTGCCGAAGCTTACTAGAGACCAGATCTCACCTTTAATAGCCATTTTTCAGTACTTCATTGAAATCAAAGTAGTCCTGCAGTATGCATTTTTCCTATACGTCCCCGGTTAAAGGGGAGGTCTGGTCAGCCTATGCTAGAGTTAAAGAAGAATTGTTGGTTGTAATGAAACAGGTGTTTGCAACACAAAATACAACCTTTTTATTTACACAACTTTCTTGCAAAGACCAGGAAGACTAAGGGTACCATTTTGAGAGATTTTACGTTGCAGATATCAAAGGAAACCAAAGGTTTATGATGAGTACATCTCTGTTTTTGGTTCTTTTTAATGTGGGAAATGGAAGTCTTGAAGCAAAGATAAGCATATACTGTGGTTAATATTATCTGGTAGTTCAAATGTTAAGGTACATGCTTAGTATTTTCAAGGGATTTACAGCAAAAATTAGAAGTAGGACAGAAAAGGTTTGTTAAAGACAAACTGTACCCAAAATAAATAAGTGGCTTTTTGTTATGCAACAGAACATCCCAAATTATGTTCTTCATATAGCAGTGCACTATATATATATATATATATATATATATATATATATATATATATATATATATATATATATTTTTTTTTTTTTTTTTTTTTTTTTTTAATGATACCCTCTTCTCACACTGTTCTGCAGAGCAATGCGGGCAGGACTGAGGAGTTCATATGTTAATTTAGAATGTTTATATTAAGGATTGCGTTGAAGTGCAAACTAAATGAAGACTTCAAATTTAGGTCTGTAAGCACAGACAGCAAAAAAAATTCCAGTGCAAAACACATCTGTATGCTGTACAAAGGAATTCAACCTAGATATATAATTCTATAAACAAATTAAAAGCCACTTGTTACTGTATGTATACAGTTAACTAACAGTTTTATAGACCTTTACAACACAAATAAGGTTAACGTAATGTTTTCATGTGGGGTGTGTGACACAGGAAGTCTTCCATGTTCTATGTGTATAATCTATATTAGTGTGGAGTTTTAACTGCTAATCACTCTTCTCTTCAGCTTGATAATGTCTGTATTCTGGTTTCAACTCCCACGTGTTCTTGTGTGTTCCTTTAACATTGTAAATGCCAATGTCTCTCAAAATTTCTTTTAGGTACGTCTGGGGGAAAAGTAGAAAGGTAAAATTAGAAAACAATTGACATAGTAAATAAAACAAAAATTAGTTTAATTTGAAACAAAAAAAAAAAAAAACATAAAAAAACAAAAAACAAAAACAACAAAAAAACAAAACAATCCTACCACATACAACCACCACCAGCATTTTAGAAAGCCTACAGATATTTTCTGTATAATCAGTAAAATATGAATCTTTCCTCATGAATTCCTGCTCACAGATACAATGTTCATAACAGAGATTCTGGCTACTGGCCAATAAATGTGCTTTACTAATCTGCACAGGGATGTATATGTGTTGAAACTGGAACTTATAGTTAATTATTACAGAACTAACTGAAGAGCTCGTGTACACGTGCCACCATGCCAGCTGGTTGCAGTGCAGTAGTGCCCAATAGAGACTGCCCACGCTGCGGCTGATACAGAGCTGGATGCTCCGAAGTTAGACCTCCGGTCTGACTTCGGAGCGCCCCGCTCTATATCAGCCTCGTCACGGGCAGACTCTAATACGCATGACTGCAGCACGTGCAGCAGTCTCTACTGCGGATGATAGATGGTACATGTCAGAGATACTTTTGAAATAACAAAATTACAAAAATATATTTTGGGTTAAAAATAAATAAAATAGAAGGCATGTATTATTTTGATGCTGGTGTATATTTTTTAACTGTCAATTCTGCAAATACGAGTGTATCATTAATTATATAGTTTTTAAATATATTTTGGCAAATGTGCAAAAAAAAAATTAGTATTTTTATTTTTTGCAAAACTAGTTAAATTTTGCAAATTCAAAATCAGCGCTATATAAAAAACTGCTACATACATTAAACATCACAATAATTACTCTAATATTAGAAACAAGTCCCAAGCCAATTAACACTCTGAGTGCCAGTGGGGTGTGCAATGCATCATGTTGCGCAACCATCCGACACACAACCGGATAAAGCAAGTTTCTGCAACTTTTTAACACATTCCACATAATGTTTACATATTTATATATTGCAAATAATGCAATTAAAATATTATAAAACTTAAAATGATTTTAACCTGTAAAATGAAGGTAGTATCTGCTAAAATACGGAGCAACAGGCTATACATTTTCCTTTTTGTCAAGGTCTTTGCCTAGCACCGGCTATCTTCTTCCCACTGCTGGAATGACAAAAGGGTGTTTCCCACTATGCAACCTCTACCTTTGTCTACTTAGAAGGAAATGTAGGATGGTGCTGGGGAGGAGAATAATAAATATGAAATTATAGGGGTGATCGGGGGGGGGGGGGGGGGGGGGAGAGAGTAGGCATGAGAATGAGACCGGTTAGTAACATTCTGGGGAAAAATCAAACACTAAGGCACATACATGTGGTTTCTAATAAGGGGTTACATTTCCTATTTAAGCCAATGGGAATTTTGGGCATTTTTAATTATCCCCTATAGTGCAAATGGTGTGCCCAGAACTTCTCCACTTTCTTTTGAACATACAACCCTAAATGTGCATTAAGTTGTTTTTTCCCCTAGAATTGGAGCCAGGTCTGATACAAATGATCTTTCCTACCTTTTGACCAAGCAATTTTACGACCAGCCTCATTTGGCAAAGTATATATACATCAAGTTTGAGGTTTAAAAGAAAAAAAAAAAAAAGAAAAGACATGTATATGAAAAAAATTGTGACTAGTACAAACAGTTCAATACAAATGAAATTACTAAACATAAGAGGAGATGACATTTCGTTGAGTTTCACTAGGTGGCAGTACCTGACCACATGTAAAATAAAATTCAGTAATATCCAGAAATATGATAGCCACCTAACTATCCCCCAAAAAACTATATATTGGTAGACTCATGGAAGTTTTAGGTTTACTACACTTTAGTATTAATACAGTAAAAAACATCATAACTTGCATCTGAATTCCCGCAAGAGGCATAACTATATTTTTCCAGATCTAGATTTTAAAAGCACTGCACAATATACTTTCATACCAGTTGTTACCCTCACTAAAGGGTACTGCAGCCCACAAATATTGAAGAACATTAATCAGGTCTATTAAGAGGGACTATGCTTGTTATACTATTTTATATAACACAAAATAAAGTGTGCCTGTCACCAGACAGAATTAAAGTCTTGTTAATGGTGTCTACTCTGCCTGTCTCTTGTGATTTTTTTCAGTCAGTCAGTATAATGGTCTGAGTGAGTTTTTAATTTAGAACCTCAGAGGAGCCAAGTTCTAACTTAGACTCAGCAAAGCCTGAAGAAATATTCTCCAGTTCTGAAACTCTCTATCCTACTAAAAAAGGTGGAATAAATGAATGGACACTACATCATTTCCCATCTAATCATTGTAACAATGTTTAATCATAACACGGCCCCGGTGGACTACTACAAGTATCTTGGTATGGAGCTTGACTCAAACCTCACTTTTGGCATTCATATTGATAAATTAACATCCAGACTTGCACTAAAATAGATGCTCTGTTTATAAACAAATCCTGTTTAATTCCCCAGCAAGAAACTGTATTGTTAATGCCAGTCATAAATGATAAGGACGTTGTATATGCTCCCGCACCACAAACCCATCTTGGTAAACTTGACACTCATATAACTCATTATGATGCTTTGTCCTCCAATGTAAATACACTACCCATCACTGAAATGTTTAAAGAAAAAAAAAATGTCTAATACATGAATCTAGACATGCCCTTCCCCTTTCTTGCTTAGTTTACAACCACTACCAGACTACCTGAGCAGTATGCTCAAAACAGCTCTCCATACTAACTAGCTATAACCTCTGCTCCACTGCTAACAAATAACTGAGTATTCCACACTACAAGAAAGAAGGCGGGTTGATCTGCCTTCTCCTTCAGAGCTCCATAAGCCTGAAATAACCTACCCCCCAAAAATCTGATCTTCTCCCAGACTAAAATACCTACAAATTACTGCTTATTTGTATCTATGTAACTGTATACAATGTTATTCATGTATGTTTATGTGTATATATATTGTTTCTCTATTTTTGTAAATATAACGCTTTAACGTAAAAGCTCTCCAGAACATACCTGAAAATGTGAGATCTCATTGTATTCTTCCTAGTAAAACATTTTCTAAAATAAATCCTTGAGAGGCTTTCATTGTTAATTTGTGCTGTATACCACCAAAAATCTTTGTCACAATAATTATTTAATTGTTTGGATGCTAGCAAGATTTTTAACAAAATGCTTTGGAGAACTCTGCATTATAAAATGGGTTAAATGGACAAACTAGGAAATTCATTCATTCCTCCAACTTAGTTTTACAACTGAGAGGTATAAGGGAGAGTTGGCAGACACAAAGACCTAACATTCAAATACACTTAGTATATATCATTGTAATGCTGAAGTTAACAACTTGCATGCCAAGCATGACTGCCATCAGAGAGGTTATAAAGAGGAGACGGAGATGAATTATCCATTGATATGGTTAGCACTGTTGCCTTGCAGCGCTGGGGTCCTGGGTTCACATCCCACCAAGGACAACATCTGCAATGAGTTTGTATGCTCTCACCGTGTTTGCATTGGTTTCCTCCGGGTACTCCGGTTTCCTCCCACACTCCAAAAAACATACTGATAGGTGAATTTAGATTGTGAGCCCCAATGGGGACAGTGACCAATATGAGTGTAAAGCGATGCGTAATCTGTGTGCGATATATATATATATATATATATATATATATATATATATATATAAATAAATAATAATAATAACATTGATAGCACTTCTTCCAGTCTTACGTCACTCTCTGGGATCCAAGATTTCATGAGTTAGTCCTCTACTACATTGTCTACTCCTGGTATATGAATTGCCAATATCGTTGGCATATAAGCTTCTGGTCAGGAAAGGATCAACAGAACCTTGAACTATGCAGCAGCCATGCTAGTGGACCCCTCTGGCTATTGACATATGCCTCTACTACTGAACTGTCAGACTGCCTGGCTCTCGTGCCTCAGCCAAAAGCCCTGGGCCATATGTAGACTGAAGATTCACCCCAACCTGATAGACTGGCATCAGACTGCTACCCAACCTGATACATTTCCTGGGTTTGTGGGACGAGTGAAACACCTGCAATTTTGTTTCATGGATTGATCTGGAAGACCTAAAGAAAATTCCATGCTTGTTTGAATCGATCATGAACCAAATGAGGCACAGGTGGAAAAGGGTGAGAAAGGGACAAGGGGATGACAGAAAAGAGGAAATAAGCACAACAGAGTGAGAGTGGATGAGAATGAGAGGGTGTAGAGTATGGTACAAGGAAAAGGTGATGTGTATGGGAAAGAGAGAAAGAGAGAAAGAGAGAAAGAGAGAGAGAGAGAGAGAGAAGTTGAAGGGCCTAAAATTTCAACAAGGCTGGGACCATGGAAGGCAGTTACTAATTAGGAATACAAGATGGAGGAGAAGAGAGAAAGGGACAGAAAGCAGGGGAAAGCAGATGAAATAGCCAACATAACTGCATGAATAAGTCATTTTTGTTCAGACAGGTATCCTGGACAGGAATGGGCTGTGAGTGAAATCTGAAGGTAAATTACAATCTGTACACCACGTTTTGGCTTTATCAGTTGATTAGTTAAGCAAGTAAATTAAATTCAGAAATTAAATGCATCTTGCATTATGTGATTCAGATCATGTGAAACAGCCTGTTTTATATGATTAATGAACTTATACAATAATTTGTCTTCAACTACAGCAGGTGTATTAGATTTCAGATACCAACTTTATTTGATAAATGGTTCAACAGTTGTTTTTCATTTTATCCTTCTAGCCAGAACCTCCAATATTCCCACAATGCCTTTGTCTCTAAATGTGCATAATGCAATCTATAGGGTACGCTGGCAGTATTGGTTCTCCGTTTTAAATCATTTGTGCTTTCCAGCTAGGTATGTATGAGGGATTAATGAGTTGCACCATAAACCTAAGGGCCAAATTGGAACAAAGGGGCCATTTTCCACTTATTTTTATATTAAAAGTGATTCTAGGCAATTCACTGTTTTCATAGAACCACTGGATGCCTCCTAGGATCTACAAAATATAAATCCATGTTGTTTGCAGGAGACATTTTCCTATTAAATTCCTGCTATTAACACCAACATTTCATAGACCCTGAACATTAATCTCGTGTAATAATTGGCTATGTCTCTATCGCATGCATTTGATTTCTCCTGGAAGCAACATAAACTGCAATACTTAGGAGTCTAACTGCTGACTATCACACTCTTTTCGAGCATATATAGCCCAACCTTCTTCATACCCTATCTGAACATATGGGATGATGTAATAAGTATGGCATTTTGTGGATGGGTTGGCAGATAAATGTCAGTCTTTTATAAAATGTAGAGTGGGCAAAGATGTCCTGATGCATCCAGAGTGTGTATGTGTGTTGGGGGGGGGGTAGCTGTACCTCTCATTTGTTTATTATTATATTATCTCTAATAATTATCCACAGAGGTCATCCATAGTAATAACAAAGAGCAGGCATACACATTTACTAAATTTAAAGGAGACTATGAACACATCAAAATATGGTCAATGTGTAAGATGAATCGTCTTTCTTATTGAGATACAAATACTGAATAACTTTAGCTTATTACTGTTTTTTATTTTGTTTTTTTTTTTAATAGCAGTGGTTAGATATTAAAGGGATAGTAATACTTAAAATGTAAAAAAAAATATGTTGTAGAGTTTACCCCCCTGAGTAAAACAAGGGTACTCCCACTGCTGAAAGGTGTTTCATTCAAAAGTTATTAATTTTCAAAGTTGAATTTTTTAGGTGCAATATCACAGTGGCCTGAAATTGTACAGTGGCGCTGTTGCTACATGATCCTATGGACAGCTCTGGTCAGTTGACCATAAATCTCCATAGGATGGTGTAACAACAGCGCCACTGTACAATTTCAGGCCACTGTGATATTGCACCTAAAAAATTCAACTTTGAAAATTAATAACTTTTGAATGAAACACCTTTCAGCAGTGGGAGTACTCTTGTTTTACTCAGGGGGGTAAACTCTACAACATATTTTTTTTTACATTTTAAGTATTACTATCCCTTTAATGCCTGATTGATCAGTTTTTTTTTTTTATAATGAAATGCTCATAATGTTGTCATCTTCATTTTATTTTAATTAAGTGTCTAGCTCCCACCCCTTTTCCACAGATACCGCTACATCCACTCAGATCTGAAATCCGGTTGTTTGACCAGACAGATCACAACAAGGGACAATCTTCTATTAGTATCAGTCTAGTAGAAAGGAATTTTGCATTTTTACATACATTTTTGTGGAATTTTATGGCCAATAATGTCTAGCTTTTGCTAGTAGCATTCAATCTAGAGGCCATCTGGGCCTTAGACTTAAAATTATTGATGGAGATGCAAGGTTTACCATAATTTCTTCTATGGACAGACTGGCTCTCATAATTTTACAATCCCCAGCAGACAGTTTAGAGAAGTCATAACAGGCACCTTGGCATTTTATGGTGAAGAGCAGAAGCTAAAGAAGGCTTAAATAATTTCTTTGTATTATTAATGGCCAGAGGATTAGGGGTGTTGAAAATGCACAAAAAGTTCTATCTGTTCTTTCACTGATAATGTATTTAGGTGCTTTTCATTTGTGTCAAAATGTTCAAAAGTCCGTGTTTAATAAAGTAAAGAATAAAAAAAGAAAGACCACTTTAGCATCCAGAGAGATTAGTATGGAAATCCTGCCTCTCCAGAATAGGGCAATGACAGTAGAGACTCTTTGCAAGCACCTGCTCCCTCTTTCTGTTATATAGGGTTCATCCTAAATCTGAAGCTTAGATTACATTTTTGGATTCTTCCAAGCATTTTTTTTTTTTTTTTTTTTTTTTTTTTAGCTAAAACGGCAGAACAGAATCTTATACTGAAGCTGCAATGAAGCAGGATTGAGGCCAAACATATTTCTCCTTCATGAATGGCAACACATTAATGGAAATGCCACCAGCATTACTTTTACTGTCTGGTAAAGAAGTAACAAACAGTTTAAGATGGACAACAAAGCCATCCTATATGTAAATAAACAGACATTACGTTATTATTTGTTATACTTTTATGAACTTGAAAATATGAATGCAGATCTTTAGTTAAAGGTTGGTTAAGTTCACCTACTACTGCACTATTGTCAGTTACTCGGTTTCATTTTCAAAGGACACACATACTCTTCTTTAAAATCTAATGAAAATAATATCAGTTCTTCAATAGTTGGATAGCAAAGGCAGGTATTTAGATCAATACTATAAGCTCCAATATGGTAATAGGATGCGTGGGAGATATGAGATAACAATCCTAAATGCTAAATTCCCAAAAATAAGATCTGTAATATGAGCACACAAGAAATTCACATAATGACTGAAAAAAAAAATCAAATATCCAGGCGCAAGGTTGCTATGGAGAATAAAATTGGTCTCCAAGTGACAAATGGGCATATGTTTAATTGCAAGAAATATAGCAATTCTGGGGCAAACCAACTGCACACATTAGACAAAGAACAAATTCCGATTGAAGTAAATGAGGCTTTTAACTCTTTGAGTGCCAGAGATGTATTCAATGCATTGCATTGCAGTCCACTGAATACCTATCTAGCACTCAGATGGCTAACCACTTGATCACTAGGGAGGTCTTGAACTTACAAAGGTTTTGCCCTTTAATGCTTTATTATACAGGTCCTTTTATCTGGATTTTGTGGAATCCTGTGGTTGCAAGAGAAATATAGTACAAAGGGTTTCTGAAAACCAATGTGAGCAATGGCAGACAGACAAGGCTGGAGTGCCACACAGTGTTTGCATGGTCGATCCTATGACTACAAATGGACATGTGGAAGATGGTAACATATGAAACAGTGTTCTTGCTTTATGTTGGAATCCTCTTGAAATAAACTTTATAACCAAGAACTGTCTACAAACATATGCAATCAACTGGTAATAGTAAACAAATACATTTTTTTGCCTAATAATTTTGCTTATGTTACCGGTGAGTATCGTAATACTATACATTTTATTAAATAAAGTATTAATCCACTTGAAGCTAGATTAGTATTACTATTTATATAGCGCCAACGTATTTTGCAGCGCTGTACAACAGGTATAGAGATATTGAACACTACAAACCAAATGTGGAGAACAGAAATATCAGAGGGGCCCCTGCTGGTGACAGCTTACAGTCTAGAGGAAGGTAGGTTGGACACAGAAGGTGTAAGTGCTATTGGATGTAAGTGCCACCTGCCACATGAACTATCGGTAGGGTTGCCACCCAGCCGGTATTTTACAGGCAGGCCGGTAAAAAATTGGCTCCTGTCCAATGTTAAGTCTATGGAGGGAATGCCATGGCCGGTATTTTTTTGTAGAAAAGGTGGCAACCCTAACTATCGGTCAGTGGGTGGGAGAAAGAAGTGCTGTTGAGTGCAGTGATCCAGGGAAGGGGTGGTACTTGGTGATAATGTTTATGGAGATAGTTGATACGCTTCCCTGAAGAGGTCAGTTTTCAGGGAGCTTCCAAAGATCTAAAGGCTGGGGGATATAGATAGGTCTCTATTGCAGTATGAAGGCAATTGGTTAGAGGGGTAAAATTGAGTGCATGAAGATGCACAAAACATAGCAAAGCAATGTGTCACAACATACCTCTCTGGCACGCAAATGATTAAATGTTGATTAGGGTTAAATGTTTTGATTATTAGGATCCCACAAGAACTGAATTTGAAACTCAAGGGTCTCACCACAGGAAACACTGAGAACCACTACTTCATTTAAATACAATAATGTATTGACTTTCCTTAGTAGCACAAAAAATTTGTATTAAAATGGCCCACTGAAAAAATTCTTTCACATTTTTCATGCTCTATTAGGTTTCTTATAGCACTTTAATGCACTCGTTCTTAGTTTCGGCATTTTATTTTCTATTTTATCACTCTATCTTCTACTGCGTATGAGTCACACAAAAGAATAATTACAGAGCAGCGATTTCTTCATCATTATTCTTATAATAATGTATTAATACAGTGGCAATATGTTTGGCTGGGATATACTATGGGAAGCAACAATACAGAAATAGTGACGTTTATACAGACTGATACGAAAGTGAAGGGGCCTTGCTAATTAGAGGACAGAATTTAACCCTCTGAGTGCCAGAGAGGTATCAAACACATTGGATGCGCCACTGGCATTCAGGAAGGACGATATTTATCTGATTAATTATAAATGCGGTATTGCTTGAGCAGCCTTTGTATGCTTCATATGAAATATGTTCATAAAATCGGCATACAGAGAACAGGCTTTTTTTTCCCTAAAAAAAAGTATTAGGGAAAACATAGATCATGACGTGAAACCCTTGTAATAGTCTAATTTGGGGCTATATGCACAGAGTCTAGAGTGTAGCAATTCTTAAGAAAGAACATCCTCTAGACTGTAAGCTGTCACGAGCAGGGCCCTCTGATCCTTCTGTTCTCCACATCTGATTGTACTATCTAATAACTCTGTATGTCTGTTCCCTACTGTACAGAGCTGCGGAATTAGTTGGGGCTATATAAATAAAGAATAAGAATAATAACTACACCATAGAGAATGAATGTAAATGGTTATGGATTTCAATGGGGCTTTTAACCCAATGAATGTTAGAGGTCTCCAACACATTGCATCCATATACTTCCTTAACGGTATGAAAAATCTGCCAGTCTTAGTGTGTGCTTCTTTATTATTATATTGGACAGCAAGACATTTTGGTGACCTGCTCCAAACTGTGAGATGCCTGCAATTGTTTGAAGTAAATGACACTCTGGGAGACGTGTTTGATTTGTGGAGTACCGGTGGTTTGCCATGTGTCGGAGTCTTTTCTGCAAAGTTCTCAACCTCAGATATAACTTGATACCTTCCCTGGCATAACAGCCATTAGATGACGGTTAATGCTCTTGGAGCCTTAAAGGGATAGTAATGTTTCACAAAAACAGCAGCTCCAATTAATCTTCATAGTATTTAGGACATAGAGTGTTTTCCCTTATCTTAATCGAATATTGTCCCTCTCTGCAGTCTACCTGGGCACCTCCCTGCTGCTCAGAGGTGAGCAGTGTTATATCAGTAAAAGGGGTGGGAGGGGGATACTTTATCATTCAATTACTCTTGAACTACAACTCTGACAGAATTGAAATAACACTCTCCAAGGCCCAAATACTATGATGATTAATTAGAGCCACTTTTATTATGAAACATTACTATCCCTTTAAGGACCAGAGTGGTAGACAACACATTGTGAAGGCTTAATGCACACAGACAAAAGTGGTGCAATGCTGGGATAAACCAGTTACACCATTGTGAACAAATGAAACTCAACATTATTTAACCCCTTAATGGTCCCGGCATGTCATGGGTAGGACTGTCATGGAATTCAAGGCTCCCCATGCGGCTGCACGTCGTTGGGGGAACCCTGAAACTAAATCTCAAAAATAAATAAATAAATAAATAAAATGGTCTGTGGTCCTTAAGTGACGGCCGCATGCATGATTGGTCGTCCTCAAGGGGTTAAAAAGGGCATTGTAACCCCTAGAATGCAAGACAGGCCTCCAGCACATTGCACAGCAATGCTATGAAGACCTCACTGGCACTTAAGGCATTAAAAGTCTAAATGAAATCAGTGGACATTTAGGGAATTTTAATTTGTTCCCTGTGGTGCAGGTTTTTTTTTTTTTGCATTCGATTTCTATTTCTAGTTACACTGATGCTGAAGTACTGAGAAAATCTAGAGAAATTCTGGGGCAATAACAATATTCTTGCAGTAAAAATGGAAAAGTATGATCCGGTCCCACAAGTTGATACAGAGAAGCTGTATCTGAAAGGAAAATGCTCAGTCTTCCAACACTTGAAAAGAGGCCATGACTGAGAAATCAACTGGACAGACTGGCTCTGAACAAGTAAACATGAATAAAATACATAAGCATTTATGTTTATTATCAGCTGCATCACTGCTTCATACCTACCAACATTTCAAATTGCCAAAGACGGACACTTGTGTTAAAGGGGGTGTTGCCGGGGGCGTGGCTGTTAGGTGGGGAACTAGCGAGAAATTTTAGGCTATTTCATGACCTATTGACACCTCCTTGTGTGACCTAATAAATTACTTATAACAAGACCAAAGTATTTTATTTACACAGACTAATTTATAAACACATCTACTGATGATTAAACAAACAATAATGTGAGTTTTATTGCTGTGGAGCAATATAATACACTTATATACACACCACACAATCTAATCTCCTAAAAAGAGGGACATCATGGTGGGAAACAGGGACAGAGGGATTTGGGTCTAAAAAAGGGACTGTCCCTCCTAAAGAGGGACACTTGGGAGGTATGCTGCTTCCAAGTCTAACCCCGACCCAGTCACACTCACTATTGTTGTTTAAGCAGCAGCATAGGTCATCATCATTCAAAAACCCAGCTAAAAGTGCTCTTGCTGCTGTTGAAAGTGCACCACTGACATCAAATGCTAGTGCAAGAAGTAGCAGTCCCTCAGGAACCCCTCTGTCTGTCTTTTTCCTGGTATTATCTCTTTAACCCTTTGAGTGCCAGAGGGGTATGCAACACATTGCTCTCAATGGGTTAAATGTTATTTCCTTATAAATTGTTTTTTTTTCTCTGTCAAACATATTCGATTTAGGTTAGCCGCATTAGTCCAGTGGTGTAAAGGTCAAATGAGTGAGTATTGCAGTATGTAATAATACCTTTTTTTATTGTACTAACTTTCAACTATATGGAGACAAGCTTTCGAGATTTATATATAAATGTATATATGAATACTGACAAGCCTCACTAGAGTTACAATCAGTATATATTATCATGTTATAATGCACACTGATTACCGATTCATTCTATTATTAGACCTAACCAAGTTCTTCTTGGCGGTGTCCCTTATCATGTGGGAATCTGGGAAACACAAATAATCTCATTTTAACCCACAATTTACATTTACAATTCCTCTACATCAAAATAAAGCACCTGAATTAGGAGGAGGGTGACTTTTACATTTGGGGGCTAATCAAAGTCCTTATTCTCCTTGAGTCTTTAGAATGTGAATAAATTAATTTCATAATTAATATGATCAAAGGTAATTCAATATGATTATCCCACTGAGTGCCCAAAAAGTGTTGTAGGCCTCTCTATGCAATGCCTTGCACCCCCCCCCCCCCACACCACTCAGACCTCTTTCCTCTCAATTTTTTACTCTTTTTAGACAAGAGGGGCATGCAGTACATTGTACAACCCATTAGCACACAGTAGGTTAAGCATATTAGACCAACTTCTACACACAGAATGAATTTTAGATTTATGAAAAATTAACATCTTGAATGCTGGCGGTGTCTCCATTGCATAGAGAAGTAGTTCTCAATCTTGTTTTGCTCAAGGCACCCCTAAGACACAATCTGGAATTTTCAGGGCACAACTAACATTTTAGAAGTCATAACATTTGTAACGAGGGTCAGAAATACATAATAGTTACTATAAGGGTTCACGATCAGAATGCAAAAAAAAAAAAAGAGTAGATTGTGCATAACTATTTCCATAATTTTACATTTAAAAGTCAACATTCACATTTTTTTGTTAAAACTGTAATAACAATGGAGGCACCCCAAGCTTTTGTACAAGGAACACCAAAGTGTCACAGCACCCTGGCTGAGAAACACTGGTATAGATGTCAGTCTTTACTTGGGAAAGAGAGAACAATGTTGAACCTTTAATGCTAGAGGCAGACATCCAAAGAAACTGAGCTGGAGTTGTTTTATAAGAGTAATTAATAGTAGCCAGTTGTTCTCTGGGCATTATTGTGATGTTGCCATGGCAGAGGAGGATTTAGTACGGAGACAACCTACTGTGTTAGACAGGACATTAACACACCTCCACAAACCTAGAAGTATACGAAAATAGTTGGGGGAAATGGTGCTGTGACTGCTGATGATCTAATAAAGGATAATGCGGATTTAGAATAGGTCCTTCTATTGTCCTCTCCTCGTACAGCTGAAGTAGAGAGTGAAAGCAATGATGATATGGCCCAAAAATAAGCTGTATCTGACAGAAAGCTCAATCTTCCACCATTGTAAATATGCAGTATGACTGTTAATAAACTCTTTGAGAGATCAACTGGAATGTTTCACTCTGGACAAGTAAATATGCCTATAACACACCATCATCACCTTGGTCACCATCACTGTTTTCAAGTATAGCCCAGTCACCATCACATTCAGTAATACTGTCCAAGAAGCAACACGTCATAGACATCCTCCCTAACTATGAGTATGTCTGCTGCTGTTTGAAGTGCAGCAGTAGCATCACTGACACTATGAAATGAAATCTCCAATATGGAGATAAGTCAATCACAATCCAAAAGCTACACACATTGCCATCTATTGCTTTTGTAAAAAAGATGTAGGCAGGGGGAAGTAGGATCCCATCTATGCAGGTCCTCATTGAGACCTCCCCAGCATAAATAAAGGTCTGATTAGGAAACAAATCAGCAGCACATTAGCCATGCAACAACTAACAGGCACAGAAGCACTCTTAGAAGTACATGGGGTCAAGCATTACATAATAATAATAGTAGCCTTACAGATGTCTCAAAGTGGGACAGCATTTTCTTCTGGTATCAATAAAACCAACACCTTACGGTTGTTATGCAAATGAAATATGAGGATGTCTGAATTATTTGGAAGGTGACAAGTCAAAGTTCCTATTGTAGTATATTGCTAGTTACACATAATCAGAAATGCTAAAGCCCAAGATTAAGGTACACTAGCAATAAGAAAAAGGGGATTTTAGTCTTACCTGTTAAATCCTTTTGTCTTAGTCCATATAGGTTACTTGTCTCCCACCCTGTCAATTGACCATGCTTTGTTCTCCTACGACTGAACGTGGGAGTCCATTCAAGGTCATGCTCACAGGAGTCTTCTTTTCCCTTCTTGCTACCTAGTCAATAGCTAGCGCTTCAAAACTTACTGGAGGGGATTGGCTGTGGACCAGCTAAGGAGAGGAGGAAGGCTCCACCCAGCATTTCTTCCCAGAATTGTTCCTGCCTACTTAAAGGGGCAGTCACTTTCCCAAAGTTACCAGTAACCTATATGGACTAAGAAAAGGATTTTACAGGTAAGACTAAAATCCTCTCTCTCTGTCATCTAATATAGGTTACTGGTAACTTTGGGATGTCCAAACATTGAGTTTCCCAAAGGTGGGAAGCAAGGCAAGGAAGAGGTGCAGGTCCCCAAAGTCACCAGAGATTATATGAACCATCAGATCATAAAGTAGCCCTACAAATAATAATAAAGTGTCAACGGACACAAAATGGGGCATAACACACCAGGAACTGTAACACAGCACACAGAACTAGTGCCAACCGGGCTCAAAAGTTAAGCAGTACTGAACAGACGAGGAAGACCCTAGACAGGCAAGATTGCCTCCAGGATCTTCCTCCCCAAACTGGCATCAGCCAATGCCAGAACATCAACACTGCAGTGTGTAGAGAAGGTGTGCACAGACGGACAAGTGGCCCCCTTGCACAACTGATCAGCTGAGGCCTGATTCTTATAGGCCCATGAGGCCCCAATGGACCTGGTGGAATGAGCCGTGACACGAAATGGAACAGGCTTCTACTTCAGTTCGTAAGCCTTACGAATAGTAGACTTAATCCATGAAGCTATGGTAACCTTGGATGCCGGTCTACCTGCGCTGGGACCTTCAGGAATGGCGAAAAGTGTGTCAGACTGACGAATGGACTCAATGCGGTGCACATAGAACTTAAGGCAGTGCACCACATCCAACAAGTGAAGATTCCTTTCCTTGTCAGATGTAGGGTCAGGACAGAAAGAGGGCACCACAATTTCCTGATTAATGTGGAAATCAGAGACCATCTTTGGGAGGAACTCCTGAGAAGTGCGAAGAACTGCCTTGTCCTTGTGAAATACCAAAAAGTTTGCTCTACAAGACAGGACATGTAACTCAGCGACTCTGCAAACAGACACTCGCCAGGAGAAAAAACATCTTCCAAGTCAGCAGACGTAGAGGAATAGTAGCCAAGGACTCAAATGGAGGGCGTTGAAAGATGCCCAAAAACAAAGTTAAGATCCCACTGAGCAGCGGGGTTTTTGAAGTGGAACTTTCACCTAAGCACAAGTTTGCTTTAATCCATCTATTATACCGATTGTAACTGTGCTGGGTTTTGTTTTTTTATTAAAAAAAAAAAAAAAAGTGATAAAAATGAAGTTTGAGGGTTTACCATTTCCCTCTTGATGTCTTCTCATTCTGATCAGCACAATTGTGCCAGTGAGAATACAGGAGAGATCCTCCTGCCCGCTGGTCTGTCAGTAAGCTGGAGAACTCTCACTGGCAGAGATCGATATCTAGCCAATGAGAGTACTCCAGCTTACTGACAGACCAGTGGGGAGGAGGATCTCCTGTATTCTCATCGGCAAGATGGTGCCGATCAGAATGAGAAGAAGGAAAAAGTTAACCCTCAAACTTCATTTCTATTGCGTTTTTTTTTTTTTTTTTTAAACAAAACCCAGCACAGTTAGAATCGGTATAATAAATGGATTAAAGCAAACTTTAAAGGCAGGACAAGCATGAGCAACACCCTGAAAGACAACCTTGACATCCCGAAGGAAAGAAAACAGAAAGCGCAGAAGTCCGAACCTTCAAGGAACTCAAGCTGAGTCCCTTATCCACCCCGTCCTGAAAAAAGGACAGGACTGTAGGAAGATGAAAGTCATGGGAAAAATCCCGATCAGCACACCAGGAGAGAAAGTGGACCAAACAATATGGCACACCTTAGAGGAAACAGACTAGCGGGCACTAAGCACAGTGGCCACCATACCCGAAGAGAAATCCTTTTTCTTCAGTATTGAGGATTCAACGGTCCAAATCCTCTTTCCTCAGGTACCACTGTAGAAGATCTGGACAGCAGAGAAAACGAAAGGGCTCCGCCACGGAGAGATCCAGGGGCTCCGGAAACCAAGCCTGACAAGGCCAGTACAGAGCAATCAGAATGACTGGAGAACCCTGCAGCCCTTAGATGACACTAAGATATGTAACAGTGTTGATATTCCTGGAGGGGTCAAATTAGAAGTGATTTTAAAAAAAGTTAGAGGAATTAACAGAAGTATGGGATTTATAATTTAACACCACAAAATGCAAAACAGGTAGAGGACACACACATACACCCAAACCCAGAATATAGATTCAGTGACAAAAGCAGCAGGGGGAAGGGACTTAGCAGTATGTATATCCCAGCAGTGTACTAGGTTGTATAGAAAGCTGCATTAGCAGTACGGAATGAGAGGTCTTAATAACACTTTACAAAAATGCTAGTTCTACCTCACATAGAGTTTGATGCACAGTCCTGGAGACCTTATCTCCAGAAGGACATGAATAAATTGGAGTGCATCCAAAGCAGGGCAATTAAAATGTTGCATGTGCTAAAAAACAAAACTAAAAGACTCTAGTTCCTTTATATGTGTAGCTTGGAGGCTATAAGGGAAAGGGGTGATACGACAAACTTTCAAACATAGTAAAATATTTTATATGGTTCAGGAGAGATCATTTTGTCAGACTAAAAGGAAAACGAATACTAGAAGGCATGTTTTACATTGTGAGGTATAAAAACAGAAGGTAATGTAAGAAAACATTAACTTATGAGAAGGGTGAGGGATTAATGGGATATCCTCCCATCAGAGGAAACTGATGCAAAAACAGTAAATTAATTTAAAAACTCTTGGGACAGACATACAACTGTTCTAAGAATAAAACAAGTCTAAGGTAATTATATAGGTAACTTGGTTCTTATCAGCTGTCACATACTATGTATGTGTGTGTCCCTCTTTGAGAAGTTAATATTTTAAACAGGAATGTTCCTAGGTCTGTCCTTCTGTTAAACAAGTCAATAGCCATATTATTTTAGGAACATTTATTCCCAAAATTAAGATTTTACCCCCCCACACACCCACACAAAGTAGTTCAAGACCTGTGCAGATATTAGAGAACATGAAAAGCGCCATATCATCGGCTTTTTAATAAAACAGTGACTAAACAGAGGGAGGAGAACAGGGTGCTAGAGGATGGGAAGGACAATGCATTGCACACTTCTTAAGAAAATACAATACGCACAAATACCCATGCACACTGATCTAATCACAAAAGACACAAAAAAGGATGTCAATGAGGAATAAAGATGTACAGGTGCTACAGGGAAACAAATGATAATAGAAAAAAGAAAAAAGAGAGAAAAAGAACCCTGCTGAAATAGCACTCAAAAACATCTAAATATTCCTCAGCATCCCTAAATCAAGACACTATAAAATATCACTTTTATTCCATATTAATTAAAAGGAAAATATCGAACTGAGAAACCCAGCTTTATCAAGAAAGTCATCCAATTGAGTATAAAAACACTTAAAAATGTTCGCCAAATTCTCAAAACACTCCTGTGACGTCTCACTAGGATACTATTGAGAAATTATAGCGAACAAAAAATAATTGGAAAAGCTATAAACTTGATCTCTCAAAAGAGAACAAAGAAATCATCCGATTTCATCCTGTAGGTGATCTCCCGTACAGCGCAGTTGAACTAAAGGACACTCCTATACAGCGCTATAATATCAAGGGACGCTACTCAGTCCTACATCTTCATAGCTCTCCAATTGTTCCAGCCTCTCTGTATACCTAACTCATTAGTTTATTGCAATGGTATGTCCGGTGCTCTGCTTAAACAATCTGGTTAGTCAATGAGATGATTACTGAAATCAAAATTGCACACGGAGTCACCAAGCAGAGCAATCCGGAAAAAAGGAATGAAACAAAGGGGAGAGAGTTTGCTAAAGCTCTAACTCCCCGATTTCATCCACATACCCGCAAAGGCTAACTAGAGACGGGAGGATAAAGAGTCAGCAACAAGAGTCAGTTAGGTATACAGAGAGGCTGGAACAATTGGAGAGCTATGAAGATGTAGGACTGAGTAGCGTCCCTTGATATTATAGCGCTGTATAGGAGTGTCCTTTAGTTCAACTGCGCTGTACAGGAGATCACCTACAGGATGAAATCGGATGATTTCTTTGTTCTCTTTTGAGAGATCAAGTTTATAGCTTTTCCAATTATTTTTTGTTCGCTATAATTTCTCAATAGTATCCTAGTGAGACGTCACAGGAGTGTTTTGAGAATTTGGCGAACATTTTTAAGTGTTTTTATACTCAATTGGATGACTTTCTTGATAAAGCTGGGTTTCTCAGTTCGATATTTTCCTTTTAATTAATATGGAATAAAAGTGATATTTTATAGTGTCTTGATTTAGGGATGTTTAGATGTTTTTGAGTGCTATTTCAGCAGGGTTCTTTTTCTCTCTTTTTTCTATTAACACTTCTTAAGAAAGCAAAAGGTTAAAGCCTTTTGTGGAGTGTGTCAATAGCGCACTGAATTACAATGTATTCCATGTGCTTTGGGTTAAGACTTCTCAAATTTTGATAAATGGGACTTGTTTAGTGCAACTACTTTCATCTACAATAAAGGTTTCTATAAGAAATTGTTCAGATTACTACAAACTGGCATCACAATTGCTTTCTGGCAGCAAAGTGGAAAAAAAACTATTAAAAAAAAAAACAAAACCACATGAAATGTATGCCTGTGCGATTTGAAAATGAGGGTCAGAGCACTATATAACAGGCAGAGAAAAGGCTCAGGAGGATTTCTGATGGAAAGTCTCTAGGGCCTTCAAATCCACTGCATGCAAGTGTCTGCAATGAAACAAAACAGGGAATCTGTCAGCTGAATACAAATCAAAGGCAATGAGAAATAGATGCCAAGTGTGTGTTTACAAAGTAAATCAGGAAAAAAAATTCAAGAACGCCAGATGAGGAAAAATGCACACTGACTTACCAATAATAAAAAAAAAATACAAAAATAATAATTTTAATCGAACTGCTGCTTTAACACCACATGTATGGATACCTTTATTGCCACAGAAATAAGCATGAAGTTCTTAGTATATACTACAAAAGAACTGTATGAAGTATTACTAGTCTATTCAGTTGTCAGCAATTGAAAATGTGGTTCTAGGAATCAAGAAAAAAACCTTCATTCCTCTGCTGTATGGAAAATCTGAAGTCATTTTGGGGCAAACCAACTTCACCACAGGGAACAAGTAAATTCCCAATGATTTAGACATTTGCTTTTTCAACTCTAGAGTGCTACAGAGGCACTCAAATAAATTGAGAAACAATGCACTGGAGACCAATAGTTTTGAAGGGGTTAAAAGTGGTGGGTCCTGTGGCTGACTAGATTTTATGCTCATATGTTACACATTCTTGCTGTTATGAAGATTTGGTCTTTGATTGCAACAGTCTAGTAGTTAACCATTTGAGTGCCAGAGGGGTACGCAACACATTGCATACCCCTCTGGCACTCAAGGGGTTAACTTATAATCAATTATAAAGCAGTAACATCAAAGTAAATATTAGACATTCTTAATATCAGCTATGCCAATAGCGCTGTTCTGGAAATTATTTACCTGGTGGCACACTCCAGCAGCTATGTACAATTACAGTATTAACTGCACAGCAGGAGTTGTTGTTAAAGTGATGTTAACTTTCCTGGCGTCAGTGCAGGGGAGACATTAAGGCTTAGAGGGGTGAATTATTGGTTTATCAGACCAGATGAGTGAGCATGGAATTGTGAAGAAATATACTGCACATTCCTCTGGTCATTAAAGGATTAAACATTATGCTCCCTTCTATTTACATTCTTTATGATGTGATATAGAGTCTGTTATTAATTATACTATATGGACACATTTTATATCTATATATATATATATCTATATGTATACACACACACAGGTGTATGGAAATAGCAAACCACTATTAACGAGTTAATATAACCACCATATGGTATATGCCCAAACATACCCTTGCTTCAAACACATTTACATATATTAGAATAGTCTTAATTAGTGAGTGGAAGTATGGGATGAGTGTGGTCATGGGTGGCTCTAGGGGGCACCCTGTGTAGGGGGTCATGAGATATAAATTCAGTCCCGAAAGCCCATTTAAATTAACTGGAATTTTTATTTGTCTATGATGCATCTGGCTTTTTCCATAATTGCTCTACTTCTTTGCACTTCAGCCTCCTTGGATGGTAGCAATATCTCCAGCGAAGTCTGGCAAAAGCGGGTCAAAACATCTCTGTGTGTCCAAGGGGTCAAAGTTCAAATATACAGAATGCAAGGAGGAATACGGAAGGGCACAGTTTAAGGAGTATAAAGTGCAGAAAAAAGGGTATCTATAATCAGTAGATTTATATTTAAATAATGAGTTAAAAAAAAAAAAAAAATCAATTGATGGCGTTCCCACAGCTGCATATAAGGGACGCTTCTGCATGCTAATTTCTTAAACCTCTTGGATGCATTTTACACAGTCAATGACTTGTTTTCTTGTAAACTTTCTTCCACTCTTTCTGTCTCATTTACACAGCCCTCTCCGGGTTATTATCTTACCTTTCAAACTGCTAATTCAGTAACATAGTAGATAAGGCTGAAAAAAGACATGCGTCCATCAAGTCCAGCCCATGCCAATAACACCCCTGTTGATCCAGAGGAAGGCAACAAAAAAGACCTCTGGAGCAATTTTGTGCGTGTGCGTGCGTGCGTGTGTGTCTGGTTTGGATCTTGCTCCCTTTTTAAACAATGGAACTACATCAGCTTTCCTCCAATCACAGGGCACTATGCCTGATGAAAGCGAATCAATAAATATTAAGTATAATGGTTTTGCTATTACTGAACTAAGTTCCTTAAGTACCCTTGGGTGTATACTGTCCGGTCCAGGCGCTTTATTCACTATAACCCTTTCCAGTCTCTTTTGGACCTTGTCCTCAGTAAGCCATGTAGATGTTGGAGGAAATTCCATGGTTTTGTCTGTTTGCCCACAGCTTGTCATTTCTGCTTCCTTTGTATATACTGAAGCAAAGAACGTATTTAGGGTGTCAGCCATAGCTTTATCCTCACTAATCAATTCACCTGTTTCAGTCCTAAGAGGACCAATATCAACCTTAACTTTTTTGTTGTTAATATACTTGTAGAATTGTTTAGGGTTTTTCTTGCTCTCATTTGCAATGTTTCGCTCATTTTCTATTTTAGCTAGCTTAATTCCTTGTTTGCAGATTTTATTACATTCTTTATATTTTTTAAATGATGCATCTGACCCATTTGACTTAAACACCTTAAAAGCCTGCTTTTTATTTCTCATTTCCCTGCTAACCACATTATTAATCCACATTGGTTTTGCTTTACTTCTCTTGTGCTTATTCCCCAATGGTATATATTGACGTGTATATTTGCCCAAGAGCATTTTAAATACATTCCATGATTCTTGTGCATTTTTATCTTTGAAAATTACATCCCACTAGATATCCTTTAAAGCTTCTTTTAACTTTGTAAAATCCAATCAGATCATACTGCTCATGTACTGCAATCATTTCTAGTTCCCCCATCTTACCAGCCAGACTGCGAGCATTGGCATGCATACATTTTATCTTTTTGCCATTCTTAAAGATTTCGTTCTTTTTCAGATGTATTTGTCTTTTATCAGCCTGTAACAATGGCAACTCCCTATTAGATGAACTAGCCCATTCCCCCTCTCCACCCCCATGACCCTTCCCTAATCCCATTCCCTCAATTATACCATCTTCCCCAGCCTGTGTTGCAGCTCCCCCCCCCTTCTAGTTTAAAGTCTCCTCCAGCCTTCTACCCATCCTATCGCCCAGCACCGTGGCCCCCCTTCCACTAAGGTGCAATCTATCACTACTATAAAGATTGCTCCCAAGGGAAAAGACTGACCAGTGCTCTAGGAACCCAAACCCCTCCTGCTTACACCAAGTCTTTATCCACACATTTAACTCCCTAATCTCCCATTGCCTTTCTGTGTCTTCATCAACACTACCTCTCCCCTACCTCTCTTGGTAAGAGTGATGCAAGGCTCATTTCTCTAAACATTCACAGTGAATAGTTTGATTTATTTCTATGCACTTTAGAAATAAAATGTCCCTGCTCCTTTAAGGCTTATGATCAAAACTATACATTTATTTAAGGGCATTTCCCTACACTGATGGAAAGTGCTTTACCATAATGTTATTACAGTTCAACCTCTTGTTTGTACTTTTTAATCAAAGTGTTAGCAACTGAATCACAGTGTTGATACAGAAATATGTATTGCTCACTGTGGGAGTTCCTTAAAGGGATAGTAATACTTAAAATGTAAAAAAAAATATGTTGTAGGGTTTATCCCCCTGAGTAAAACAAGAGTACTCCCACTGCTGAGAGGTCTTTCATTCAAAAGTTATTAATTTTCAACGTTGAATTTTTTAGGTGCAATATCACAGTGGCCTGAAATTGTACAGTGGCGTTGTTGCTACACCATCCTATGGAGATTTATGGTCAACTGACCAGAGTTGTCCATAGGATCGTGTAGCAACAGCGCCACTGTACAATTTCAGGCCACTGTGATATTGCACCTAAAAAATTCAACTTTGAAAATTAATAACTTTTGAATAAAACACCTCTCAGCAGTGGGAGTACTCTTGTTTTACTCAGGGGGATAAACCCTACAACATATTTTTTTTTACATTTTAAGTATTACTATCCCTTTAACATAACTGTGTATCGACCCTTAAAGAATTGCCTCTCTAACTCAGTCTGAAAAATATGTGGTAACTGTGCAGGGAATTATATGCTTGTTGGGGATCAATTAACACATTTCAGTTTACTGATGTCAAGAAAATAAACTTATACATTTTGAAATAAAGATATGATCTTTAAAAGTAAATCTGCCTTAGATCTGTAAAGTAGTTCCCCAAACAGCAACTTATTGAGGAAGAATTTAGAAAATCTTAGCTACATATTGAGCACAAGTACCATGCACTTTTGGCAAACTCAGCACTTGACACCCTTATACTCTGTTGTCCGTCTCCTATTACCCATTTTGACTGTAGGCTCCTTGGGGCAGGGACCTCTCTCCTATTGTTTCTATGAATGTGACACTTATTTTATCCCCTTTTATTTATTGTAACATACTTCTATTGTAAGCAGCTGTGTACATTATGAGGTGCCATATAAATAAAGATATACATACATACATAGTATAAGTAAGGGTTTCTAAATTCTTCCTCAATAAGCTATTTAGAAAATCTGAACAGGAAGTACGTTTGGCACCCATGCTAAAAATCACCTTCTACAAGTCATTAGCTTAGTGTATATATATTTACTATAAAGAAATGTGCTTACAATATATGTCACAAAATTATCTCAGTATGAGAGCTGTTCAGTTAGTTCCGGACTATAATTTTTAATATTAACCCTCTGCTTGTTGTCTCTGTCCCACATGTACTCACCACAGGTTGTTTTGTTATGTCCACAAGATCCTTAATGTTGTAATATTGGTGCTTTTCAAATGCAGAAAACAACATGTCCAAAACCTGCTGCCTATCTGCACGGGCACGTTTCCCATCATCTTTTTTCTTCTTCTCATACTCGATCTGCAGATACAAATACACATTAGTTGTTATATGACCAGGGCAGATGTTTCTTAGTACAAGATAATTGCTGGACTGCAAGTCCCATCATATGTTGATGAGAGTTGTAGCCCCCCCCAACAAAACAGAAAAATAAAACAAAACAAAAAACCCTGAAGGGCCATTCTTGACCACTCCCCTACTTAGTATATGATACAGAGAGACATAGTGTACAATAACGATATGTATATAAACAAAGAACTGAAGATCCTCCCACATTAGAGAACTAAACCCCATTGCACATAACCTTTAAATTATTTGCCTTAAAGAGCTGTTAGATATGGCTAAACTACAGTACTTGATGCAACTAAGGCGTATATTAGGGGAAAAGAAAACAATGGTGATTTTCAAACCCCATGAACATGTAAGGTTTTAAAGAGGAAATATAATCCTTGGTAGACTACCCAAACACATTATGCAAAGGATATGCATCCTGGAAAGATATTCTATTGCCTTACAATGGGATCTTTCACCGGGACTGGATCCTCAATCTTCAATCCCATGCAACTCCTCCTTCTTGGTTGCCAACTCAGGATTCCTTTCTGTCCTGCTGTATTTCAGATTAACACTGAATGGATACTTGAGAGAGTGGTTGACAAAAATGGTGATTGGTTAAAGGATCCAATTCATGAAAAGGTCCCCTGGGAGGATAACGCGACCTCATAGCATGGCATACCAAGAAATTGAATTGCCCGAAAAACCTTATGCATTTGTGACAATTTAGAAGTGGGATCAACTTCCCTGATCTAATAACATGAAGTACAAGTTAACCATCACTCTTTGAGAACTGGTGGCTCAATAAGAAATGTTGTTACATTTAGTCATTCTGCCTGTACTCTAACAGATCTATGAAATAGAGTTCCCTCTTGTATCAAGAAAATAACCAGGTACTGCCTAACCACCTAATCTTTATTCCATAACAGAAACCAGCTACACTGAATCAAGGACATACTGTACCCATAAACAAAGACACAAGGAGAGCTATCCTGTTTCTTTAAAATAGCAAATGGATCAAAAGACAATATGATTGGATACTCACATAAAAAGTTTGGCTGGTTGCACTCTCACGCAACTGTTTCCAAGAGCCAGTGGGGATTTCTGATGTTAGTTCTCCCTGCAATAGAACTATATGGATTCACATCAAAACTCTAAATGGTTGTTACACAGTTATTTCAAACAACCATGTGGAGTTTTGATGTGAACCCATATAGTTCTGTTGAGGATAGAATTATCAGAAAACCCCGCTGGCTCTTGGAACCGGTTGTGTGAGAGTGCAGCCAGCCAAACTTTTTATGTGAGTATCCAACTCATATTGCCTTTTGATCCATTTGCTGTTTTAAAGAAACAGGATAGCTCTCCTTGTGTTGTTGTTTGTGTTTTCCTTTAAGCCCTGCTGTGAAGTGATGGTCTCCTCAGGATTGAGAGTGAAGGATTGGGATATCTGTGTGGTGGCAGTGTAATATCCTCCACAAGCTGGTTTCTGTCACTGTGATACATTTAACTATTGTCACAGATATTCTAAGTATATTTTGTGAAATTTATACTCCAGTTGTCAAATCATGATACCTGCACTATGAGACTCCCCCCTCTCTCTTTTGTGTTTTTTGATACTTTACCATGGAACAGACAAGCATAAATCTACATAAATACGATTTGATTCTGCAACTCATATATTTCAGCTATATTACTTTGCAATCATATTCCCCTCAGATGTCTTTTCTCAAATTTAAACAGACTCAATTTGCTTAGCCTCTTTAGACCTAAAATATTTCAGACCCCTATCAGTTTTGTTGCACGTCAGTGTACACTGCACGACTGTTGGCACCTTCTCCATACTCGCACTAGGGACTATGCATTCTTTTCCCATCCCCACAGACACTACTCTAGGACTGATTATATCTTTGCCTCTCAATCCCTGACCGACGGATTGCGTTCTGCTAAGATCCATGACCTGACTTGGTCCGACCATGCCATAGTGGAATGCTCTTTCCTAGGCCCCTTCAGCCCCTCTCTTGCATCCACATGGAGATTCAATGACTCTCTACTACTACTAGACCCGGAGATTTGGATGGACCTCAACGCGGCTTTGGAAGATTACTTTGCCCTTAATGCGACACCTGATGTCTGCATAGGAAACCTGTGGACGTCACACAGGGCAAGCTCATTGTTACTGCCTCCTGTTTGAAATGTTCCTGGGGTGCGGAATTCCAACGACTCAACGCTCCTACACTCGGCCGAACTAGCACATAAACGTGATACTTCTGCATCCAATCTCCTTTGCCTCACCAACCTATGGGGTGAATTGAATTTGTTGCTCTCTCATGAGGTCCTTCACGCCTTACAATGGACTCACCAGCTGTACTTCGAGACGTGATAAACCAGATGCCTTGCTGGCTGAAAAGCTTCATCAGCAGATTGAAACATTGCATCATTCGATCCATATTGACCCACTCTTGGCTTCTAACACACAGGACCTCACAGATCGCCTCAGCCCTCGCCAGATTTTATGAAAAGTAGTACGAAGGTCATAAGGTAGCTCACTCCACCTCCCTGCGCTCTCGCTTGGATGACTTTTTATGCTCCTGTTGCTCTCTGAACTACTGATCCTGAACGCAGACATCTCGGTTGAGGAGGTCGCTTTGGCTCTGAAATCCTTTAAGACCTCTAAGGCACCTGGCCCGGATTGATACACGGCGGCCTACTATAAATCTTTCCAATAGTCCCTCCTCCCGCATCTGAACTCGCTGTTATATGTTCTTATGGGGAGACGGCCATCCCTCTGAGATGCTTTCGGCCAGGATAGTGGTCATCCTGAAAGAGGGCAACCTCCTGTGCAAGTTAGCACCCAATATCTCCCTCATTAACATTGACGCTAAGCTTTTTTCGAAGGTATTGGCAACTCGCTGTCTTGCGCCATGCTCTCACTTATACATCCAGGCCAGGTTGGGTTCATTATGGGCAGGGAAGCACCTGACAACATAAGGGTGTTCTCAGCTTGATCCAATCGGCACAGGACGATGCTCTTGTCCCTGGATGTGGAGAAAACATTCAACCGGGTTAAGTAGAACTATATACTTTATAGAGACCCTTCTCCAGTGGTATCTATCACAGGATGCTCCTTGGAGACTTTCTCTATATGGAATGGGACTCGCCAAGGTTGCCCTTTGACCTCCATTTTACTTGCCCTCTGCATTAAGCCATTGGCTTGCATGATCCGTTTCAGCCCGAATATTAGAGGGTTGAACGTGGGATCAGAGGACTGTAAATGGAACTTGTTTGCGGACGATGTGCTACTTACCTTGAAGTCCCCCCCAACCTCTTTGCTTAACCCATATTCTTTGTTGAACTTGTTTTCTTCCTTCTCCAGTTTCAAAATTAACCATTCTAAGTGCAAAGCTCTCTGTTTCTACCTTTCGGTTCCCGTACAAAAGATCTTGGCCTTGAACTTTCACTTTGCATAGCGTACCTCATCCTTGTGCTCTCTGGGTTCCAAAATCACTTCCTCCCAAGCTGCCCTCTGTAACGGGCCTTAGGCCGTTACTAAGGCTTCGAAGCATCGGACTATGGACTTTGGGCAACACTCGAACTAATGGCAATACAGGGGCGTACAGACCCTATTCAGAGACCGGGACCCGGTATATTCAAGGTTTATGTCAACGGGACTCGAAGCGTCGGTAAAGGCCAATGTGGTCTCGTACAACCACATCGTGCCTAACCGGGATTAGTCACTCGAACTTTCAGGGGTTCTCCGTGGCCGGACAAAAGATGGGATAGCTTGGGACTAAGTATCAGCCTTTTTTCCTCAAAATGTATATTGGAACTCTTTAGGACTGTACCCCCCGCGGGGAACTAATCACATCACTTCTGGCCCTTTGTGTTCCCTGTTGCGCCCTACCCAAGACTAATCCCGGGAAGGCCCAATCGGATATTGTGTGGTACGGTCGCTCCCCTGTTCATTGGCCCTTAGTGAAGCCTAGCTTTAGCATAGCTTGCCACTCCCCTGCCCATTGTTCCTTTGTGTACTGCGTGTATAAAAGTATGTGTTGTTTGGCAATAAAGTTGAGCTAGTTTGGAGTAAACTGTCTCCGCGTTTACTTCCTTGCTGGGTGGTTTAAAGAGTCCCCTCTGACTCCCATCCTTTACAAGCAACTGAGCAATTCACTATCCGTATCCGAGACTGCGACTTCGACACGCTCCTTGCATCATTTCGCTCCCGGCTGCTCCTGCCCTGCTCTACGGATCGAGATCGAACCGTTCCCGTAGTCTCGAACCTCGAAGGAGAGATCAACTCGAAGGAGAGATCAACTCGAAGGAGACCGATTCCTGGGTTTGAGTTTCGGATTTGACGTTCCGGTGGTGCGGCCTGACCGAGGAGCTTGACATCGTGTAGCTGACCTCGAGATAGAGACCCCGGGGTCTTGGGTTTCCATTACACTGGTGTCATGCGGTCGGACCAAACTGAAACCAGCTTCCAGCAACGCAAGATCGAACTGAAACCAGCATCCAGGAGGAGATACAGCCACTGGCTTGACCCCGGTTTCAGCAACTGGATTTGGGATTCTCTCTCACAAACGAGCACCTGGGACCAGGCTGCCTGAACTATGGCACACACCTACAATAATGCAACTCTGGCATCACTACAAGAGATGGGAGTCCAGAAAGGCCGAGACGTGGAAGGGTTAAGGAGAAAGGATTTGATTCAGCTGCTTCAGGAGATGGACGAGAATGATGTGGAATTAGCTCGATGCACACCACTACCGATGGATTCCAGTCCCGTTCTACGCCGATCGGTCGACAACTGACATTCGACGGAAACCGGAGGATCGAGGCAACAGGAGTTCATGGATGATGACCCGGTGGTGACCATGGTAGCTCGCAACTACCGCTCTACGGCCCTAACCCTTCGATCGAACTGATTGACCAACTCATGGAAAGGGCCCAGGAGGACCATCTACAGGCGCTGGCTATCCGACACCAGGGTACGAGGCTACCCCCTCTGTGGTGGCTGAGAAAAGTAGCACCGTACTGCCCCTGACACATCAGTTCTTTTCCATGTTCGATGACACACAAGGGGATATCGATGGGTTCTTACAAGACTTTGAGAGATTATGCAGACTGTTCCAAGTTGACCAGCAGCACTGGACGGGCATCCTTGCTGGAAAACTGACCGGAAGGGCCAGCGAGGCTTACCACACGGTACCCGACCAGGACATCGGCAATTATGCCACTGTCAAGAAGAGACTGTTGGCTAGGTATGCCATTACACCAGATACCTATCGCCGGAAGTTCAGGGACACTAAGAAAAAGGGTACAGACACCTTTTCAGAATTAGGACATACCTTTCAGCGGGCCGCTAGTAACCGGCTACAAGATTGTGGAGCTACCACTTTTGAGGAGTGCTGTCAGCAAATGCTACTGGAACATTTTTTTCTAAATATTCCTGATCCAGTGTGGGATTGGGTGCGGGACCGGAACCCCACCACCCTCAGCCAAGCTGCCTTGCTAGCGGATCAATATGAGGACAATCGGAGCATGGGCCACAAAGTACAGTCCATCCCAGGGGGGAGGGGGGCCCCGGATCAGTGCCCCTGTCCCTAATTCATACCAGTCGGGGCCCAGACCCCAACAGGGCCCCTACAACCCACATCGCCACGCCAACCTCCCCTGCACTGTTTTTTACGTGCCAGCAACCTGGCCATCGCCAAGCTAATTGCCCCAAGAACAGGGGGCCGCCGCCAGGTACCAATCTGCCCCTCGGGCAAATCAGAACTCCACAACAGCCAGGGTTCCCCCACATCAGGCCCATTGCATGTGGGGGGGGGGGGATACATGGAATGCCTACCCTAACCACCATGACCCAGACTGGCCCCGTCCTGTGGATATGGGTGAGGCCACAGGAGACCAGCACGAATGGGGCTATTTCCATGAAGTTACCCTGGCCCAGGAGGACTCAACAGACAAGAAAGGATTGTGGGGGTCATGCCAGGACTTCCCATGGACGTGCTGCTAGGAAATGATTTGGGCAATCTGGAAAGTTACTTCGGCCCAGCCAGAGACCAAGAGGACTGCAATGTCATCATGAGATCCGCAGCACGCCAACAGAGGGTAAGATCAACACCATCTCCCACCCCTCCAGCAGTAGCCCCTAACAAACCCAGTATAGCTTGGCTGCCGCCACCAGCTTTCCTGTCTGCTCCACAGACAGACCCCACTTTAGCAGGGTACAGATGACAGGCAGACACCAGAGCCATTGGGAAGGAGGGGGAACAGTTTGTGTGGGAGAACGGGTTGCTATACAGGACCACTCAGACCCCCGGTCAGGGCCCCACCACAGTCACTCGCACCCAGTTGGTATTACCCCTACAGCATAGAGATGCCCTCATCGCCCTTGCCCATGATATTCCCTTAGCAGAACATTCGGGAATCCGGCGCACTGAAAAGCGCCTAACCTGAGCGTTCTTTTGGCCCAAATTGTCCTGGGATGTTCGCCGCTCCTGCGACACCTGTCAGTGGGTAGGGAAAAGGGGAGATCATCCACCAGCCCCTCTGCAACCCCTACCTTTGATAGGGGAACCCTTTCAACGGGTGGCCATTGACATCATAGGTCCACTCGCTTGACCCAGCCACACAGGTAAGAGATATATCCTTACCTTTGTGGACTTTGCCACCTGTTACCCTGAGGCCTTCGCACTGTCCAGCATCTCTGCTGAAAGAGTCGCGGATGCCTTAGTCAAGGTATTTACCCGGGTAGGATTCCCTAGGGAGGTAGTATCAGATCGAGGCACCCAATTTACCTCAGATATAGTGCAACAACTCTGGAAGCTATGCGGGGTTAAATCCCTCCATACCACACCCTACCATCCCAAGATGAATGGGCTCTGCGAGAGGTTCAACGGAACCTTGAAGCAGATGCTCAAAGCCTTCACACAGTCACTCCATGACTGGGAGCGCTACCTGCCCCACCTACTGTTCGCCTATCGGGAGGTGCCTCAGGAGTCCACGGGATTTTCCCCCTTTGAACTATTGTTCGGGAGGAAGGTCCGGGGACCCCTGAATCTACTCCGCGAATACTGGGAGGGAAAGTGTGACTCTGAGGAGACTCCTACCATCACATATGTCGTAGAGCTTAGGGAAAAGTTGAGGACCCTTATGGGACTAGCCCACCAGAATTTAGAACAGGCCCAAGCTACCCAAAAGCAGCAATATGACCGCAGGGCCCAATACAGAATGTTCCAAGTGGGTCAGCAGGTCTTAGTTCTGTGCCCAGTGAGACAAAATAAGTTGCAGACCGCGTGGGAGGGACCCTACCGGGTAATTGATCAGCTAGGGGATCCCACATATGTTATTGGCCACGGGAATTCACAGCAGGACCAAAGGACCTGCCATGTCAATTCCCTCAAGGCATTTCACGCTAGAGAGGAAGCCGTAATGGCCATATGTAACATGGGGGGGGGGGGGGAGAGACCTGGAGGAACAGGACATCCCTGACCTCCTGGCCGAATCCCAGACCCAGGCAAGCAGTCACCCCTTAAAGCTAGGGACCCATTTGAATGAGGTTCAGCAGGGACAGATTGAGGAGATAGTGCAAAGATGGCCCACTCTATTCTCTCCACATCCCGGTTACACTACATTAGCCCAACATAAGGTCCACATCACAGGGTCAGGGCTCCTACGTCAGCCAGGCTACCGGGTCCCCGAGTCAGTCAAGCGTAGTATGTGGCAGGAGTTGCAGTATATGTTACGTATGGGGTCATTGAGCTGTCTGCCAGTCCTTGGGCCTCCCCGGTAGTCCTGGCACCCAAGAAGGATGGAACCACCCGGTTCTGTGTGGACTACCGGAGGCTCAATGATCGGACGGTCACTGATGCTTACCCCTTGGCCCGGGTAGATGAGTTGTTAGACCAACTCACTGGAGCTAGTGTTGTCTCCACTCTAGACCTGAGTCGAGGGTACTGGCAGATTCCACTGGCCCCTGAGGCGGTGGCCAAGTCAGCCTTCATCACCCCTTTTGGCCTCTACCAATTCAAAGTAATACCATTTGGGATGAAGAACGCCCCGGCTACCTTCCAGAAGTTGGTGGACCATCTGCTGGCAGGGGCACAGGAGTTTGCCTGTGCCTACCTGGATGACATCGCTATCTTCAGCGATTCCTGGGAGGAGCACCTCCTGCACCTAGAGGCTATCCTAGGAAGGATCGCCCGCGCCGGGCTCACGATCCACTCAGAAAAATGCCAGATAGGAATGGGGGAGGTCCAGTACTTAGGTAACCGGGTAGGAGGAGGGCAGCAGCGGCCCGAGCCAGCTAAGATTGAAGCCATCCTAAAATGGCCTACCCCCCAGGACCAAGAAGCAGGTCCTGGCCTTTTTGGGTACTGGAGGGTATTACCATAAATTTGTGCCCCAGTATAGCACCATAGCCAAACCCCTGACGGAAGCTGTTACCGAGAGAGGCATCATACACTGCTGTAGAAAAAGAGTCTCTCTCACTGGTATGGGCCCTTAAGAAGTTCCAGCCCTACCTGTACGGGAGAGAATTCACCGTACTGACAGATCATAATCCACTGGTATGGCTTAACCGAGTTTCAGGGGACAATGGGCAGCTGCTACAGTGGAGCCTGGCACTCCAAACATTAAATTTTTCCATCCAATACCGGCCCGGTAAGGACAATTGCAATGCTGACGGGCTATCTCGACAGGAGGACCTGTGAATTTTGGATTTTCTGTGTTTAATTCCGGACCCTGGGTTGAGCGTAAAAAGGGGGGGTAATGTAACGGGCCTTAGGCCGTGACTAAGGCTTTGAAGCATCGGACTATGGACTTTGGGCAAACACTTGAACTGATGGCAATGCAGGAGCGTACGGACCCTATTCAGAGCCCGGGACCCGGTATATTCAAGGTTTATGACGACGGGACATGAAGCATCGGTAACGGCCAACGTGGTCTCGGAAAACTGCATCGTGTCTAACCGGGATTAGTCACTCGAACATTCGGGGGTTCTCCGTGGCCGGACAAAAGGTGGGATAGCTTGGGACTAAGTATCAGCCTTTGTTCCTTAAAATGTGTATTGGAACTCTTTAGGACTGTAACCCCCATAGGGAACTAATCACACCACTTCTGGCCCTTTGTGTTCCCTGCTCCGCCCTACCGGAGACTAATCCCAGGAAGGCCTAATCGGATATTATGTGGTATGGTCGCTCCCCTGTTCACTGGCCCTTAGTGAAGCCTAGCTTTAGCATAGCTTGCCACTCCCCTGCCCATTGTTCCTTTGTGTATTGCGTGTATAAAAGTGTGTGTTGTTTGGCAACAAAGTTGAGTTCGTATGGAGTAAACTGTCTCCGCGTTTACTTCCTTTCTGGGTGGTTTAAAGAGTCCCCTCTCACTCCCATCCTTTACAAGCAACTGAGCAATTCACTATCCGTATCGGAGACTGCGATGTCGACACGCTCCTCGCATCATCTCTCTCCCCGCCGCTCCTGCACTGCTCTACGGATCGAGATCGAACCGTTCCCATAGTCTCGAACCTCGAAGGAAAGATCAACTCGAAGGAGACCGATTCCTGGGTTTGAGTTTCGGATTCAACGTTCCGGTGCTGCGACCTGACCAAGGAGCTTGACATCGTGTAGCCGACCTCGAGAAAGAGACCCCGGGCATGACGGCCCAGGACTTCCCGGTGTCTTGGGTTTCTGTTACACCCTCTATGAGGCAAATTATACTCCCCTGCTCAAAACAATCACCGTGGATTTTGCCTGTTGCAGCTCACATCATATTTCCTGATTTGGTAGGGTCTACGTGGTTAAGATGTCCCTGCTGCCTGACTTTGACAATCCTCCGCAGGCAGCGGGCTATCCAATCCCTTCAGAAACACATTTCCTGATTTATATGGGCTTCCAGGAAGACCTGACTTAGTTCTGAGGGTTTACACTAGCACAAATATGCAGGGAGTCTGTAAGTTCCACAAAGAGGCACAGCTCACCAGGGCTGTTCAATTGCATCTTATAAAGTTCTGGCTAGATGGTACTATTATCTGTCTAAACTGCACCATATTTACCCCATGGCCTCCCAGTTATGCTACAGTGGCTGTGGCCACGTAGGCACTTTCACATGTGGTGGTTCTGCCCCTCCGTGACTTGCCTATGGTCCTATGTATTTGGGTTCCTAAGTGTGGCCCTTGGTATTACTTTGACTCCAGATCTCTGAAGAGCCTTACTTAGCAGGTCTTCCCAACACCCACCCTTGCCTCGCTATTCTAATAAACTTATGTTTCGAATAAGGTGCTGTGGTCCGTTGTCATATCTCTTCACTGGAAATCTATACCTCCCAGTTATAAACACTTACATAGCTGCATATGGCGGTTGATACTGATGGAGAAATTGACTGACTACCTATGCAACTCTTCCTCCTCGTATCTCCAGATTAGATTTGGTCCACATGGGTGGACTTCAGTGTCTCCTCCTGACTTCCACCGAAATTTGCTTCTCCGCTAGGACCCTGCATTGAATTCCTTCTTTTCACCCTTCTGATGTCCCTCCCATCCTGATTTTTTTTTTTTTTTTAAACTAATCTATTCTTTCTCCTCTTCTCCTCCTCTCCTCTAATTTTACAGGGGCTAACAGATGTATTGCTAGGTTTGCCTTTTTTGGTGCTGTTTGACTTGGTTGTATTTGCTACCCCCTTCCTTTCTTTCTCATTTCTGTATCCCCGATTATTAAAAACGCAATAAACTTTGAATTTGAAGGAAACAAAGGCACATTTAAAGTCATGGGACATTTTAAACTTTGTCTTTGTCTCTTATGGTGTAGTTTGCTCCAGAACTGAACCAATTTCTCACTGTGTAGGTTTATTTAAATTACTGTTCTGACATTTTAGTTCTTCCTGTCATTAGCTCTTTAATGTGAATACATTAAGTCTTATAGGTTTTAAATAACTATAACAGACATGAGAAAGGGAACCATTGAGATGATGCTCAATCAGTGTAAAAATATGACCTATGCTATTAACCCTTTGAGTGCCAGAGGGGTACGCAATGCATAGCATATTTCACATTTGTATTCAAAAAATTGAAAGCTCACACAAGACATACTAATCAGCAAAGTGTAAGAAAGCCAAAGCAACCTGCACACAAAATACAGGAGTACAATTTTTTTTTTTTTTTTTAATAAAAGGGTTAATTATTTTTACTAGCAATCCTCAAACAGATGGCATGCGACGAACAGCCTAGAACTGTGAAATAAATTATACTGCAGTGGGTTTAGTTATGAGCACCTGTGCCAAGGACGGAAGGAGAAACATAGGAGGCCCACTTTTAGGTATGTAGCATTTAAAAGATCGCCAATAACTCATAACAATATTGTATTGGTTAGAATATTGGGAAACCCCTCCTCCCAACCTTCTAATCTTAACCCCTTAAGGACTATGTGACGTGCTATGACCGTCACAGTCCTTATACCCTTAAGGACCAGTGACGGTCATAGCACTTCACGTACTTTTTACTTATAGCGTTCTACCGGGAGTGCTGTAAGTAAAAACAGGGCCTAAAATTGATCGCTCCAAGACTGGAGCGATCTTTCTTAGGCCTCAAAGCGGCGCGCCGGTAAGCGTAACAGGTCACATGTACCGGCACGTCGGCAAGGATCAAAGCAGTCCTTAAGGGAAGGTAACTTCCCTGGACCGCTGGTACTTAAGGGGTTAAAAAAATAATAAAATAAATAAATAAATATAGGAAATGTTTTATTGTCTCTAACCCACCAAGAGCTCATGCTTTCAGTGAAGTGTGTAAAGTAACGGTACAGGTAGAATATCTGACTGGAAGGGCAGCATGTTTGAATCTGCCCGCCAACTGTGCCCCTTAACACCATGCTCAGAGACTTACAAGGCTACAAGAGGACATGAGTGCTGAAGTGACATGTCAAGTGGTTGCACCCATGCGAGTCCCTGTGCGCTGTATTATGGGATACAAATGGAAGGCAAATTCAAACATACAGCTCTGGTGGACCGGTTCATCTTGACAGTACTTGCACACATCCTCTGTATCAAGATTAACCCTTTGAGTGCAAGTGGGGTGCACAACACATTGAAAAGCAATGCACTCCATACGCATCTGGCACTCGAAGGGTTAAAAGGTGATGTTGAATATAAGGCAAGGCTGATTTTCTCAGATCAAAATGGAGAAAAACCACTGCTTTATATTCTAAAATACAGTAAACTGACCCCATGAGGGATACAAAAATATACCATAAAGAACACATTTAAATGGGGCTTTTAACCTCTTGAGTGCTAGAGTGGATGTAAAATGATTGCTTTGCAATGCATTGGAGACGTCTCCAATGTTATATAGTAGTTTAGGTTGAAAAAAGACTTGCACCCATCAAGTTCAGCCCTTTTCCTATTCCTGTTTACCGTTGTTGATCTAAAAGAAGGCAAACAATCCCTCAATACAGCAATTTCAAATTCTGCTTTGAATGGGGGGAAAAAAATCCTTCTTTATTCCAAATGGCAATCAGATTTCTCCTTGGATCAACAAGCACTAAATACATATTAATCCCAATACTGTTCAAGGGATTAAGATGGTAAACTTGTTCTTTATAAAAGTCTATACAATGATACATAATGGCAGGTTGCACAGTAACCTAGCCAGAGAGACACTGACGCAAACATTTTATGAACTGGAGCAATTTGGAGGCAAAATCGACTGCATCATAGGGCATTCAAACTCCCATTGATTTAAATTGTGTTTTTTAACCCCTTGAATGTAAGAGGGCAAAACGCTAACATATAAAGAACTAAAAACTTATTAAATCAATGGGACAGGGAGAAAGACATCTAAAACATAACTGTTATTGATTGTTAAAACAAAAATTATTAAAGTAACATTTTTACAATGTCTTTTGTAATCCTGGTTACTCCTGTTTTGTCTCCACAATCATACACCACTGTGGAATACAAGTGAGTTGCTAGGTTCCTAACATACCTGGAGCTAGATCCAACATAATGCATTATCAGTGCACTGTGCAGGCAAACTGCTCATTACTAGTAGGGACTAGGGAGATTAGCACCATTACATGCCCCTAGCAACATATGACTTGGGGGCTTTAATCTCTCAGTCAATACCTAGCAACACCCTTGATTAAATATGTTGGCACTTAATAGAAAAAAATGATCAATCAAACTCTAATTACTTGGACACTGATGATATACCAAATGTACTGAGAAGTTTCTTGGGTTTTATGTACGACGTTCCATCATCACTTTTAATTTCTTCTGTAGAATCCCTTAAATCCTTTCTGGAAACTATAGAGTTCCAAAAAACATCATATGAGAACCTCTGAGGTAGAGTTTAATCATGGGTAACTGAGTTTAAAGTCACCTGCACAAATTATAGCTAATGGTAAAGGTGCAATTTTAAATTCTTGGATACTCTAGAGGTGTCTCCAAAGCAATGTTAATGAATCAATGGATTAAACATTTTTTGATAGTTTTAATATCAATACCCACACTACTACTACTACTACTACTACTACTACTACAGAACTGACAGGTCTTTAGTAAATGCCAGCAGCAGGGGGGTTGAGAATAAGGAAGGTGAAATGCATCTCATGGTAAAATTCATGCTTAGTAATTGTTTATATTTTTCAAAGGGGGAAAAAAAAAAAAAGAAAGTTGTAATGGTTTCATACTGAACGCTTGAACTGTAAATCAAACACACTGGTGTGAACTAAACATACACAACTTTGTGTGGCTAAATATATAGTTAAATGATTCTCTCACTGCAGGAAGATGTGTCAATAAAAAGTTATTACAGAGCAAAGATTCTGTGAAAATCCAGGATTAACAGATTTGTACAAAAAAACGGCCAACAACAGAAAATGAGAGCAAAAAAAAAAAAAAAAAATGGAAAGAGCTTATGACTTAGCTCAGCTCTTTGATTTACACAACCCTTTGATTGATGCAAAAACTTATCTCTCTCTCACCGCCCACTGGAAATGTTCTTACAGGATTAAATAGAGATGCACCGATACCACTTTTTTTTAAGACAGAGTACAAGTACCGATATTTTTTCAAGTACTCGCCGATACCAATACTTTTTTTTGCGGTCATTTGCCAGTTTTCCAGGAACTTAAAGTGCATATATTATATATATATAATATATATGCTTTAGGTACTTGGAAAACTGGCAAATGACCTCAAAAAAAGTATTGGTGAGTACTTGAAATATAATATTATATACACACACACACACACACACACACACACCCTCTTGACTGTCCCCTTTTGCCTCTTTCTCCCCCTCTTGATTCCCACCTTTTACCTCATTCTCCCCCTCTTGAGCTCCCTCCTTTTGCCTTGGCTTTTTCTCTACCTTTTGATCCCCCTTTGTCCCCCTCCTTGACTCTTGATCCCACTCTTTTGCCTCTCTTGCTCTCTCCTGATCACCCCTCCTTTTTGCCTTTTCTTAGTCCCCCTCCTTTTGTCTCCTGATCTTTACTCCTTTTGCCTTTTTTTTTTTTTTCCTTTCTCTTAGTCCCTTTTTCTCCCTCTTGGCCCCCCTCTCTGTCTCTTTCACACCTGCTCAAATGTCCCATCTAGCCTCCCTTACCCTCCTCTGCCGGGTGCTCGCTGTTCTCTCGCGAGCCCCGGCAGAAGTCAGCGTCAGAGCGTTGCCATGGTAACCAGCGGCAACGCTCAGACGCTACAGGAGGGAGAGAGGCAACCAGGGAGCATTGTGAGCAGCTCCCCGGGCTCCCTCACTGCAGCACCGACCCTGACACAGGGTATCGGTGCTGGCATCGGCCAGTATCGGTATCGGTGCAACCCTAGGATTAAACAATGAGGGATGGTTTAGCTGAAGTGGAACAACGCACACTAAGTTGTGAGAATAATATGCCCACATTACTAAACAGGGTGGAGTAATTGGAATCACTCACTTGTAACTACCAGAAAAGATTGATAATCTATAAAACATGAGTCATTGCAACAATCTTCTCATTGAGGGCATGCTGGAAATGATAAAACCCAAAGACTTTTAGGATTACCTGCAAAAAAAAAAAAAATCCCCCCAGATAACTCCATCATTGGGTCCTCAGAGAGTAGGGACCGCAAGAAACCCCAGACCAGTTATATTCAACCTGTTGATTTATACAGATAAGGTTGCAATCCTCACTGACTACAGTAAAATTAATCATCTTAAATATAAGGAACACTTTTTACCTCTGTTCCGGGACTTTTCTGCACATCTTTCACAGAAAACAAAGGAGTCTGATCCTCATTGTAAATCTTCAGTTAGAATAAGGGAAAAATCTGTCAAGGGGGTTAGGGTTTTTCCTTATGCTCACAGTAAGAAGATTGGCTCTTGCTGTGACCTGTCTGGTCTCAAGACCAGATTCCACATCTGAGGAGTGGGGGCTTACACTAGGTAAAAGGGGCGGGAGAGGATCCTTTATCATTCAATTACTCTTGAACTACAACTCTGACAGTATTGAAATAACCCTCTCTATGGCTCAAATACTATGCAGATTAATTGGAGCGGCTGTTTTTGGAAATCATTACTGTCCCTTTAAGGATCACAGCTATGTGCAATGCATGCAAAGCAATGTGTTGTGCACCCCGATGGTTCTTAAAGGTTAAAGAGCTTACTCCTAGCTTACAGATGCCCTTTAACCATATAAATGAACATTTAACAAGCTCATAGAAGGCTGCATTTTTCCCAATTTCACAATGCAGCAGTAAACATACATGAAAATAAATACATGTATATAGCTAAAATATCTCAACCGATATCACTGATTTTAGCTTCTAATGTTCCTAACGACAAAAATATGAGTGTTTAAGATAAATACAGTAGTAATTCATCTACAACAGAATCTAGTCTATAGTGCTACATGTTACATTGTATGTTCAGTGAAAAGGATCAGACCAGTGATATAAATAGGTTGACACTTCCCACTCCTATTATTGAACATGCTCTGTTTTTTTCTGTTTTTTATATCCTTACACATGTTCTGTTTTATAGATCAGTAGATTTTTGCAGCTTGCTCAACACTGGATTGGGATGAAGTGAAGTAGGCTTGTAGCATGACAGAGAAACTTCTGGATGAATAGTTGGTTTCTTCAGAATGGGAGTGATCAGAGAAGGTTTGCACAGAACAGTGATTTTCAACTTTAGTCCAAGGGGCACATCAGGTCAGGTTTTCAAGGTATCCCTCCTTAAGCACAGGTGAATTACCAGTGTCCCTGCCATTGTGATGGAGCTGTGTATGCCTATTTAGGGATATCTTGATCTGTTTCTATGGCTAGGGGACTAGCCTTGAGAATCACTGGCATGAACATTGGCACGTGTGTGTGTGTCTACTCTTAAAGAAAACAGTCTCCATAATCTGACAGAAGTGAACTGTATACAGACTAAGGCTTAGTTTGCATGGGTGACTGTTCCATCAACACATGTGAACTATCCCATAGAAAACAATGATATCTGTGTGTTGATGCAACAGTCATCCATATAAACTAAGTCACAAAGTAGATCACTTAAAAAAAAAAAAAAACAAACAAAAAAAAAACAAACCTTTTGCCTATTTATTAAAAACGAAGATTTTATATTATACCTTTATTTATTTTTTCAAAAATGCACAGTTTTCTCAGAGAGATGTTTTTCAGCCTCCTAGAACCCCATACGTGACTTGCAGACCAAGATTATGTCAATGGAATAGATTAGGATCACTGTCAGAGGGGGCCATCTATCAAATTCATTATTAACAAATTGTGTGACAGAGGTTTAATCAATAAACTCGTCTTAAACACCTGTGCATGCTGGAATTTAGAAGATCATGAAACAGGACAGCTAAATTCAACTTCTAAAGGAAGAATAAAAGCAAGTTATGTATTTTTTTTCATTTTCCATTAAGAGACAAAAGTTTTTGTGTCTTTCTTTTAAGTAAATAATAGGTCCATATTAAGTTGTGATGTGAAGGATTTAGTGGAATAGGAAAAAGTACTTAAAGGGATAGTAATACTTTGTTTTAACTTTATTTTATTTTGTAGGCATTAAAAAAACATGAAGAATGATATAAGTCTTATCTCTCAAACCTTTATGGTTTATGAGATATCCACAAGCAAAGTTTCCCCCTCCCGCCCCTTTTACCTAGTAGAAGCAATCTCTTCTCAGATGTGGAATGCAGTCCATAGACCAGACAGATAACAGAAGGGGACACTCATTCCTATGAAAACAATGAAATCCCTGCCCCCCTTCACAAGCTTTTCAGGTTTTTCCCTTATCTTAATTGAAGATTGTCCCTCTCTGCAGTCTACCTGGGCACCTCCCTTCTGCTCTGGCTGAACAGTGTGACATCAGTAAAAGGGGCGGGAGGGGGACACTATGTCATTGAATTACTCTGGAACTACAACTCTGACAGAATTGAAATAACACTCCAAAGTCCAAATACTATGATGATTAATTAGAGCTCCTTTTATTATGAAACATTACTATCCCTTTAAGGGTGAACTAATACATTAGGAACTACTGGTGCCTATTTAGGAGTTCTTCTTACGGCAGTCTGGTATAACAGTCCACGAACACTTTTTTTTCCCTCTATTTTTCCTCCATTGTATCTGCAACTGAATATACTTGCAGATCTCCATTTGCAGTCAGTATTTAGTTTGCATCTCCCGTAAATAGGCATAACTAGTCAAATGTCACAGAAAAAACACACCCACATTCAGCAGAACAATGTATGAAGAGTATCAGATTATGCAATTATGAAATTATACAGCTAAACTGTATAATAATGTAAAAAAAAAAAATATATATATGATATATATATATATATATATATTATACGCCAGTACAAACAAGATGGGAATGTCCAGCCATCCTATCGCTCAGGAAGGAGACGGGTTCTGTGTCTCAGAGATGAACGTGCTTTGGTCCGACATGTGCATATCAACCCAAGAACAAAAGCAAAAGACCTTGTGAAGATGCTGGCGGAAGCTGGTAAGATCGTGTCATTATCCACAGTGAAAAGAGTACTGTATCAACATGGGCTGAAAGGCCACTCTGCCAGGAAGAAGCCATTACACCAAAAGAAACATATACAAGCCAGATTAATGTTTGCAAATGCACACAGGAACAAAGACCTACATTTTTGGAGACGTGCTGTGGTCTGACAAAACTAAAATTGAACTGTTTGGCCATAATGACCATTGTTACGTTTGGAGGAAAAAGGGATAAGCTTGGAAGCCTAAGAACACCATCCCAACTGTGAAACACGGGGGTGGCAGCATTATGTTGTGGGGTTGTTTTGCTGCAGGAGGGACTGGTGCACTTCACAAAATAGATGGCATCATGAGAAAAGAAGATTATGTGGCAATACTGAAGCAACATCTCAAGACATCAGCCAGGAAGTTAAAGCTTGGGCGGAAATGGGTCTTCCAAATGGACAATGACCAGAAGCTTACTGCCAAACTGGTTACAAAGTGGCTTAAGGATAACAAAGTCAATGTTTTGGAGTGGCCATCACAAAGCCTGATCTCAATCCTATTGAAAATTTATGGGCAAAGCTGAAAAGGCAGGTGCGAGCAAGGCGACCTACAAACATGGCTCAGTTACACCAGTTCTGTCAGGAGGAATGGGCCAAAATTCCTACCAACTATTGTGAGAAGCTTGTGGAAGGATATCCAAAACGTTTGACCCAAGTCATACAGTTTAAGGGCAATGCTACCAAATACTAATGAAATGTATGTAAACTTTTGACTTTGCAGAAAGTAATAATAATGCCTTAAAAAATTCTCTCTCTCATATAATTCTGGCATTTGGCAAATATAAATAATTTTGGTAATCCTAATTGACCTAAAACGGGTAAGGTTTATTCTGATTTCATGTCAGATAGTGAGAAATACATGCATATGTGTCTTTTTATATAGTGTATGTAAACTTCTGGTTTCAACTGTATATTTATATTTAAATATATATATATATATTTACTTGACTGCTGTAGTAAAAAATACCTAGGTAAGTACTTATGTTAAATTAAAAAGCCACACAGCCACAAAGTTCAATTTTGTTTTTGATCCTTTGAGTGCCAGATAGGTATCCAATACTTTGCAAGGTTTCTGGGACTCAAAGGGTTAAACACATTGGAGCTGTAGTAAGTGAATGAAGTATTCCCCAATGGCATTGTTTTACTCAACAGAAAATGCTCTACAATATATTTATTCAAAATGTGTGTACACTGTTCATTTTAATTTTAATCTGCCCTTTTCAAACATACTGTATTTTAAATTAGCTAATGTTTATTTCATCTCATATACTGCACATTTTCGTAGAGTAACCTAATGACTATTTGCATTGCTCAGACGCACTGTTATTATTACACTAACAGAACAGATGGGATGGTTAAAACAAATAGAGCCACTAATTGTAGAAAACTGGCAACCATTCCCTGAGACAGTCGCAAGCAAAGGAACATTAAGAAAAGAAAATCCACAAATAGCAAAGTACATCTATAGGGGAATATGGAAAATTGTGTATGGATTTAGAGGGATAAAGACTTTCAAGGGGAATTATAATGTAGGCATAGTCTGAATTAACCCGCTGAGTGCCAGAGGGGTATGCAAGGCAATTCTTAGTAATACATTAGGTACCCCCGCTGGCACTCAGAGGGTTAAAGGAGCAGTAAACTTTTTTTTATGAAAAAATATATATATTGTAGGGATTTTCCTATTGAGTAAAATAAGGGTACTCCCACTGCCGAGAGATTTATATTTCCAGAGTTATTACAGTTTAAACCCATGATTTTTTACATTAGCAGTGCCCTCTAGTGGTCAAATTCTAATTAGATTTCCTGTTAGATTCTAATGAAGAAGAAAGTCAATGACTTACAGTTCTCCACAGAATGTGACAAACTGCCGAGTCACTTCCTGTGAGTTAAAAATATCGGGAAGTAAACACAGTAAATTCACTTCCTGATTATTTAAACTGCTATAGATTTTGAATAAAACATCTGACAGTGATGGGAATGACCTTGTTTTATTCAGCAGGAAATGTTCCATAAAATATGTTTTCATAAAAAAAGTTTACTGCTCCTTTAAAGCAGAACTAATCACTCAAATTAAAGTACCCCCAACATCATTATGCACACAGCGGTATGCTTATCAATACTAGTATTATCCTGAATATATCCAGAGTTATGGAGAAATCCACCTTGTTCTGAGACACACAGGCAGGCATCTTGCTGTAACTGCTTCTGTGCACCTGTGGCATCAGTCACTTCCTGTACCTTAAAGGGATAGTAATGTCAGAAAAAAGTATTAACTGTATGGTATATACAATTAAAAGAGAGTACTTGCACTTATTTGTATCTCTCAAACCGTTATGGTTCTAGAGATATAGGAAAATAAAGTTCTCTGGTTGCTCCCCTTTCTACTTGACAAGCTGTAAAGCTGTCAGAAGCAGATTCTGGTCACTTGACCAGATGTGGCTCGTCAGCAGAGCCAATATAACGATATTTAAAGATAAATACTTAATTTGGAATGGTCTACAACGTGTGCCTGGCTTGCAAGCACACTTTGTAGACCGTTCTAGTGAAGTATTTATTTCTAAATTGCGTGATTTCAGCTCTGCTGAAGAGCCTCTGTCTGGTCAAATGACTGGAATCTGCAGCTGTCAGCTAGATGGCAGACGAGTAAAACAGCCAGGAAAAGGTAACTTTAGCAAGTTATATCTCTCAAACCACAAAGGTTTGAGAGATAAGACTTACATTGATGTTAACCTTTTTTGTCTACAATAGTAAATCAACTTAAAATTAACCATTACTATCCCTTTAAGGTACAATGTAACTCCCCCTCACCAATCAAAGAGGAGACAAGGACGGACAGCGCAGATGCACAGGTGTATCTTCGGCATGATGTCTGCGTGGATACCTTCCTGTACTTCTCAGAACAAGGTGGATTTCTTAGTAATGCTGGACTTATTCAGGATACCAGTACTGATAATAATAGTTACAAAAATAATAATAGGTAACTTAGAATAATTAACCTATGCAGTGGTCTTTGTACATAGTGATGGTCACTGCTGAAGTCTGAATTTAGTTCACACTTCCTAAAAACAAAACAAAGGGCCGTATGTTCAAAGGGATAACGACAAATGAAAGACAAAAATAAGTAATTGAATTCATGAACGACATATTTTCTATAGAGTATACGACAAAAAAACAGTAATGTCCGTTGTCTACGACACAACTCCAGAATTGATGGGCAAAGAGGCGTGGCTAGGGCGTGGCTAAACTATTCTCCAGTGTCGTATGGGGAAAAGAAAATTTGTCGTAACTAACGACAAAAAAAATGTCTTTCAAAAGACAAAATTTGTACGTTAAGAAAAAAGTGGAGGGAATGTGTTCTGAATGTGAGAATTTTTGTCTTTAGTTAAGACATTTTTAAAGACATTTTTGTTGTTAGGACATTTTTGTCTTTAGTTAAGACATTTTTTTGTCTTTCCATACGACAATTTCAGTCAGGACAAATGACATATTTCCAATTACAACCGACACTCTCTGAAAATATTAATCATCCCAACGACACTGTACTTTGAAAAGTCGTTACAAACGACAAAAGCTATTTTGCTACTTCTTTGAACATATGGCCCAAAGACTTCAAGAAAAACGTGAATGAATGGCTTGTAAGAGTCCAGTGTCCATCACACTAAACTGAAACAACTAGCAGTAGACTACAACAGAGATTCATTACAACTAAAACAGGGAGTGGATATAGATTGACTGTGGTTTAAATGACCTAGGTAAATTCTTCTGATTGAACAGAATGACTGTGAAGGAAAATTACCGAATCACTTAGTTAATCCCTTGGCTTTGAGAGATGTCTCATATGCATTGCTTTCACACAAGTTCGAGATCTCTCTTGCATTCAAGAGGTTAATGTTTGAGTGACAGAGGGGTATCTTTCCCTCTGGCACTGAAAGGGTCAAAGAGACAGTCAACCTCCTTTTTGACGTTACAAATCCTGCAAGTGCATAATACGTAAATTAAAACTGCATATACTTTTTATTTCTTTTAACATGTGTTCCTGATACTGAGCTCCCGGGCTCTCTGTTTCCAGAGAGGTTTCCGACAGGAAGTGTGAAAGCAGAAAAATGTATACTATGTAACAGTCTCCCTGCAGTTCTATGTCATCTCTTTGCCATAGACTCTTTACACACTGTTTCGCTGTTTTTTTTTTTTTTTTGATACTGTATATTTTTACATTGTTCCACTCTATGCTCTCACAGTTCAAAACAGAAAGCTCCCTGAAAGCAACTACAGACAGCTTCCTGTAACAGACATAAAAGCATAAAATAAAAATAGGTGAAGATGGAAAAAAGCAAAACTATAAAACCTATAGGCAATCTGATTTACCATATGATGCCCTTACAGAATATGTTAATTAAAATGGAGGTTGACTGTCACTTTAAATAAAAACAGCAAGAAAAAGACATGGCTTTTTGTAAGGCAATCACCAAGTACAGTAAGAACAATCCTGAAAATTCCACATATGGATTTTCATTACTACTATAGAAGGACTCTGCTTAACAAACGTTTAACCATCACATTCCAGGCATGTAGCTGAATTTTGCCATTCTCTAGCAGACAGACAGAAAGGAGGCTCCACAGCGAACTGGGAAAGGGAGAGACAGATTTAGAATTCTAGAGTTACCATCACCAGGACAATGCCCCCGGGGTTGCTGATGAAGCCGGGGCATCTTTGTGAGCCCTGGCAGACCAATGGGGCAGCAGAATTGGCACTGAAGAGAGACCTCAGGTAACCTCCTCATTGGTCATGCAAGAAGAGACTAAAGGGTCATAGTTCAGTTTCCTGTCTAGAGTGATACTGCTGCCATAGGCCCTCTGTAACAGGCTTAACCCTTTGAGTGCCAGAGGGGAACACAACTTATTGATTTACAATGCGTTTTAAATGCCTGAAACGAAGGTCTATGGAGACTGTGCATGCAACCCGCAGTGCTTGTAAGAGTCACATACTTCCAGCTTGTGTTCCAGCAGAGGTAGCCTGTAGCTGATGGGAGGTGTTTGGGAAGGAACAATGCAGTCCTGTAGTTGTTACCAAGTCTGCTTCAGTAGAAGCAGACTTGGCAGAACGTGTTAACTGCCCAATTTGCAATACATTTTATGTACCTGAATGGAAGAGTGAACCTAGGACCGTAAGCAGAAAGCAAAGAATCAAGTATTATGGCACAAACATAGGATGATGTCGCAACAGCGCCACTATACAGTTTCAGGCTATTGTGATGTTGCACCTAAGCTCAGGGTTCAAAATTTCCACTCGCCACTAGCCAATGGCGAGTGAAAATTTAGCCCTGGCGAGTAGAAATTCAGCCCTGGTGGGTATGTTATGGCTTGCAATGGTAAGTAACTTTTCAGGTCTGGCTAGTAGCAAAGGACTTCAAATTTTAATTCTTGATTCAGCTGCTATAACTTTTTAATTAAACACCTCTTAGCAGTGGGAGTGGAAGTACACTTGTACTAAGGAGGATAAAACTTACAATATAAATTTTACTAAATATTAACTGTTACTAAGCAACAAGCTACATGGAAATGTCTGGCTGAAACAGCTTTGTAACGAACTGGAGATGTCTCTAAAATCCAAGGTGTTTAGTTCTAAGAATGATACTTTTATATTGTGTCACACTACTTCATGGAGGGTCAGACAGAAATCTTAACCCCTTAAGGACCCATGACGGTCCTGTTCCGTCATGGGTTGTTATACCCTTAAGGACCCATGACGGAACTGGACCGTCATGGAATTCTGGGCTCCCCTCGCGGCTGCACGCCATTCGGGGAGTCCGGAACCCAGCCGCGAAAAAAAAAAAAATGCTCCTTGGTCCTTAACGGATCGCAAGGTGCGTGCGCTGGCAGTCGTTAAAGGGTTAAGACAAACTACATCTGGGCCTCTGAGCCATATTTTGATCACCTCATATACAACAAACATACCAAGGAATGCACAATGGCTGAAATGTTAGTTAACCCTCTGAGTGCCAGAGGTGTACACAACGCATTGCAGAGCAATGCATTGTATACCTCTCTGGAACTCAAAGGATTAATAATGGGGTTCACCTCCTTTGTCTCTAATTTTCTTTCTCCTCTTCCTCCTCTACACTGAACCATTAAACCTGGATTCTTCACAGATTTGTTCTTCTCTGAAGTATATTGATTGTGATACAGCACATCTCACTATGTATCAGTCTGTACTGTCCTTGTTGCATTGACTGATTTGTGTACACAACCAAAGTATGTACCTTGTTATTCTGTCATGTATTGTATATCCTGTGGAGTTTCTTCAATAAAAATCATTTGCACAATAATGGGGTTCACATTCATAAGCCCCACTGAACCAAGATGAGGCAAAAGGGAAGTATATCTTCTTTCATCAGATGCAGTGCCCAGTCTTTTACTGCTCACGAGAACCTGATATTTTGGGGGCACCTCTACCTAATTTTGTCAGGTATCATTGCAGCCCTAGTTCAGAATCACTGATTAGATATTTGGTTCTTAGTTTAAAGGAATACAAATGCAAAATCCGCTTATCAAAGTGAGTATGTATGTGTCATAAAGCTAAAAATTGATGAGATTGCTTGTGCCAATTTTCTATAAATTGGGGGGAGGCAATATCCCTTTGCAATTCTTCGCTTACCAGTCAGGAGACTGTAATTCGGCTATGTAACGCACAGCAGGAAATGACTGGAGCAAAGAAGTGTCCCTTATTCCACAAGTCTGCTTCTTTCTGTACTCTTTCTTCATCCATCTCTATCCCATTTTTTCTTCCCCTTGAGTCTTTTCCCCCCTGCAACGTCCATTCCCTTATCCTTCTGACTTGCCCATAATTCCCTCTACCTCCCCCAATATCTCATGTCTTTATTTTCCCCTCAGCACATGCACTATAATGCACTCAAGTTCTATATAAATCCCTGGGAGATTCAACATGTGACTGCATATATATATATATATATATATATATATATATATATATATATATATATATATATATATATATATTTATTTATTTATTTTTTTCTCATTAGTCCTCTTTTAAAGTGAAAAGCTAATAAGCAACATAGGGACATATGGAGGGGAGAGAAAAAAGTTAACCCTTTGACGTCCAGGAGGGGGCAGGTAATTGTGTACCGATACGTTGGACACACTTTGGCACTCAAAAGATTAAAACAGGTGTTGATAAGAATACCAAAGCCAGCATTGTGACTGACTCACTGTGTTGTTTACATCAATGTGCTTTCATGCGTCTTCTGAGCTCCTTAGGTATGTTCACTGGATCTAGATGATCTGAATAGCTTCACAGTCATTTCTTCACATATATTTGCAAGTGTTAGTGAATTAATCACAGCCCAAAAAGTACATTCGAAAAATAGATCAAACACAAACATTTTGTTTTCCAATTGTAGAAATGTGTTGCGATATATTTAAATGAATTACCTTATGAGACTGGAATAAACATTATAATAAACAAGTCAGAAATAATTCAGTGAGTTATGGTAATGTTTATTTGTCCTCTATTGGACAGTTCACTTGCTCCACATTGTGTCCATTTCTTTTTAGTACAACAGCTTCATTGGCTGCTAGTAAGGTCTCTAGTACAGTAAATTATACTGTAGACCTGCTTGGTACATACACATACAGACTGCCCTGTTCCTTACCTTTTCCCATACACATACCCTGATTGGTATACTTAAAGGAACACTAACACCTACTAATAGTAAACCTTACTGTGATCTGTGGAGAAAATCCAAATATCCACTATGAAAATTCTGGGTGGACTGTGCAGAGATCTCCGCATTGGATGTACTGTATTGCCCTGCTAGGACCTTGAGGTATTACCATTACCCCTCTGGAAGCTCATATTAGAGATCTGGAGAAGCAATTTGCAACACTGAGGGAGACAAACAATCTTGAGTGTGTTTGATGCTCGCTGAGAAGAACAAAGCTGGTGTAGGAAGTTCTAGGATTTGAGATTGCACAAAAAAAAAAAAATGAGCAGGTAACTAGATGGGTTACAGTCAGATATAGCAAAGGGGCAAAGGAATAGGGAGGACATTCCTGTATATACTAACACTAACTGATTTGCTACATTGAGTGATGGATGCTGGCATAGCAATTCCTTTGCTGGAGAGGACTGTTCTCTCTAACAGCCTGGAGAACTGACCCTCTAGCAGTGATGGGATTCGGGAATCCAGCAGAACTAGAGAGAAGGTGGTGGCAGGGGATTCCATTATTTGGAAGACAGACAGGGCAATCTATCGCAAGGGTTGTTACAATAGAACTGTTTGCTTTCTCCCGACTGCTTGGATTGAACATGTGGCAGATCACGTGGATATATTGTTGAGAGGGGAGAGGCATGATGCAACATACTTTTTATATACATTACAATCACTGTAAACATACCAAAATGTTTCAACAATGCAGAATGTCCATCTGTATTCAGTACCTTGTGCTAGCCTGTGAAAAATGGTACCCCACTGGTGCCAGGAGCATGGCTGCCAGTGGAAAAAGGCAAGGGAAGAAGACAGTGTATGTGGGATAAAGCTGTGGTGTCAGAAAGTGTATGTATGTTTCTGTGACTACCAGTGTACAGTGGAACAGTGCTACGGTAGAGGCTATTTTATTGTGCACTAGAACGTCGAGTTTTGTAACCGCAATTAATGCGCAGTTCTAGTGTTACCATCCAGCCCACCAGAACAAGAGGAGGAGAATACCTGATCCCAAAGTTGATTCATGTGATTGTACCTTCCCCATTTTCCTGGTTATGCTTTGTGGATATATCCTAGGTCATGGGTGGGCAACCTTAGACTCTTCAGCTGTTATTTCACTGCAACACTCAATAAGTAGGAAAATTAAAGTCCAAGAACGGTTGGGTAGTCCTAGGTTTTCAATAACTTACGAATATCACTGTGATAGAATTCATACAGCGCTGAGCCCCACTGAAATCCTTTGGACTGGATGAAAGATGTATAGCTGCATGCATCTGCCTTAATAATCTCCCCCTCTCGTTCTTCTCAGCTTACTCTTTCTACACATCTCCCCCCAAACTATCTTCTCTCTTTCTCTCCAATCTCTCTTCCCACTTCTCATTTCTCTCTACCCCCTCCTCCCTCTCGCTTATCCACCCCCAACCTCTTCTCTTCTCTCTTTCTTGGTCTTCAACTCTCTTTCAATGCTCTCTCCCCTTAACCCTCTCCCACAGATCAATTTCCCTGATGATGTTAAACAATATGGGTAATCCCGCTCATAAACTGGCTTGCTGTACTTTATTATGCAAGTTATTTTATTGAAGGTATGCTCTGAGATCTACTTGATAAAAATCACAAGCTCAGGTGAAAATATATTACAGACAACTCTTATGCTTTGCCTCTATAAAATGCAAGCGCTGTTTGCTAGAATTCTAAGAATTTTCAGGCCAGCACCTCTAGACTACAATCTGTGTGTTTCAGTCTCTAGATTGCAAGATCTTGGATTTAGTAGTATAACCATTGGGTCAGACTCTTTGGGGTTCATTCCACATAGATCACATAGTTTGTACTTCAGTTCTTCAAAGACTGCAAGTTCTGTTTTTAGTTCGGTTAGTCAAGTCTTCTAAAAAAACAAATATGTTGTAGGGTTTATCCCCCTGAGTAAAACTCCCACTGCTGAAAGTTGTTTTATTCAAAAGTTATTACAATTCAAAGTTTAATTTTTAGGTGCAATATCACTGTGGCCTGAAATTGTACAGTGGCGCTGTTGCTACACCATCGTATAGATAACTATTAGGTACCCATTTAAGGGAGACCAGTGAGCGCTATAGTGTTTTTTTCTTTGATTGAGCCTTAAAAAAAATAAACATAATACTTAAAAAAACAAACAAAAAACTTTTGTTTGCCTCACTGGCTGTCCTCTGACCAAAAGTACCAGCCTGTCCCTGGAAATACTTTGCAAGTTGAACAAGGACAAACATTGCATTAAGGAAAATGGTTAGTAATATAGTTATAAGAGGAAGCTACTAAACAGGATTTAAAATTCTAAATTAGATTCTCTGCCACACGCCAGAAAGCTTTGCCAAATAACTCATTACAGCCTTAGCATTTACAATAAAAAAATATTTGTACAAGGTGAATATAAATGTTTAAACCCTTGAAACTGACCCTTTAAAGGAAAACATATGTAAAAGATACAGTGTGAAAACTTAGTGCCATATTCAGTAAGCTAAAAAGTTGTCATTCTATAGCAAACCAATTACACCACAGGGTACAAATAAAAATACCCAGTATACCCATCGATTTACATTAAATCCTTGAATGCTAGAGAGCTCTTCAACACATTGCAAAGTAATGCACTAGAGACCTCTCCAGCATTCATGGGTTAAAAGTCCCATTTAAATAAATGGGTATTTTCATTTCTCCCCTACTTAGCAGCTGGTTTGCTCAAGAATGACCCTCTCCTTGGGGGCTTTATGTTCTAAAGAAAATGTAATTTTGTAGCAAACTAACTACACCATAGAGGGGAATTAAAATTTCTAATAATGTACACAATAGGTCTAATAAATCAATAATTTGGAAACCTCTAAAGCATTCAAGGTGTTAAAATGCCATTTATGTCAATGGGAATTTTGGGAATGTTTGTCTACTGTGGTGCCACTGTCTTAGAACTGCTCTGAGGGAGTAACCCTTTCTGCCTTATCTGAGGCCCCACAGAACCATAAGAATTTTGATAAGTATCTCTGAAGTAACTGTCCAGGATTGTCTCTAAGTGGGACTAATATAATAGCAACAGCCATTCTAAATACAAAAGCAGTGAACACAAATCCCAGTAAATTAACTGACTTAACTGATAGCACACCTGAGAAATCCATGTCTCCCAGGTAGAACAGAAACACTGATAAAAAGATCTCCCACTCAGCCATCCCTTGTGTTTTCCTGTCCTACCCAGGTCAGGGAATGATTAGGGTTTGTATCACAATTTGCTTTCTCGAGTTCCTAGGTTTGTTGGCTCAATTTCTGTCGCTGGACCCAGAGGCATCTGCAGAACATATTCTTGGTGGAGGGGCAAAGCCATAATATGACCCCCAGGCCAGCCCATCCCTATGTTTATTTGCAGGGGGTAAGGGCAGGGGCAAGTGCCTCCTCCTGACCCCCCTCCAGGCACCCATGCTTCTTCCCTCCCACTGGAACAGCACCCATGGACACACACAACATGCTGGATGCAGGACAATGTGACCCTTTTTGCAATGAGTGCCCTGCTGGATCTCTGAAAGTGGCATTAGACAAAACTAAGGCTTAGTTTAGGTTTAGTGCAGACAAGTCTGGAGCCCTCAAAGGCAGAAATGAACTTCCGGTTTTGGATTCTGAAGCATCTGAGTGATTCTGTGGTTATTAAATGGGGGTAGTAAGAAAGAACTGAAGTTTAAAAGTCCCTGGATGTGCTTCCCTTCTATCAGCTTTACCTCTTCCTTCTTTCTTCCTAAAGTGGTGTCAGAAGCAGCCCCAGTGTTTCTAAAGCCTCAAGGCAGTTAAAGGGCAAAATAAAAATTTTGTGCATTGTTTCGGATGTTCAAAACTTGGAGGTTGTGCATTTTAAAATCTTCACTCCATCTTTGTCTTAATTTTGTCCTTTTATGCCCAAGTCCCTCACCTTTGCTCACATCAGGCAGCTAAACAGTGTAAATGAAAGAATATAGCCAATGGCAATGAATGGTTCTATCTCAGGGGTTGGTATTTCAGCTGGCTTGGACGACTCCAACCAGAAATGCGGCCTCTAGACGGTTTATAAAACAACATTATATTTGTCTACGCGTATGAGGTAATGCAGTAAAGAACACAGCACAGATTATACATTAATGTGTGACCTGCTGCTGGACAAACTCCATATAATCTAGTGTGCTACTTGCAGGTCTAGATTCTCTGTCAGAAGCATGGATGCCACTAAACACTGAACAATGAATCCTTTGACTATCAGAAGGGTGTCAGCTCTTCTGATGTTCAAAGGGTTACGTACTCTGTGCTCTCACCCCCCTCCATTCAAATACAATGTTGGACCGCTCATCCCTCTTCCACCCCATGCAAAGCACCCTACATGCCTCACACAACAGGATGTTATTTTTAATACATAATAGATTATAAGGCGCTCGTCAGTCATGCATGGCACAAGTTTGGTTCTATAATTTGTCTTACTGCTCACTGTGGTCCTCCATATTTTAATAATATATATATATATATATATATATATATATATATATATATATATATATAAATAAATAAATATATAATTTAGCATGCTATCTATGACCCCGTCGGAGAACAGCTGGAATAATACTACATTTACATATGGGATGCATCTAACAGAAAACTGCACTGTACTTGGGGACAAACAGATTTTAGAACTTCAGTGTGCGAGGAAAGTGATGCGCTTTGTATAGTCTATTGTGAAATGCAATCATAGGAAGGGTCTTTAAAGAAAGAAAAACTGAAGAATCTAACAGTGCTACGATATATTTATAAGTGTGTGTGTGTCTAGTGTTTCCATGTATCAGTGAAAATGAGAACTATGCTTTCAGGAGTATATACTCCTGGCAGTGTCACCCAAGGTGGACAGATCAAAGTTAAAGACACCAGACAAAATTGATCCAAAATCTGCCAACCCCTACTGGACCAGCATGACAGATTATGGTCCATTCGCTCAGAGTGGCTTCACAAAAAAAAACAATGGTCCTCATTCCCCTACAGTAGCTCAATGGCAGAGGGTGCTAAGAATTACCAGGTTCTATCAGGCAGACTTTGGTCTTCAGACATTGCAACGCTTAACATTCTATCTAGGAGTACGGTTTCACACTTAGAGGAACTAGTAAAAGGATTAAACAGAATAAAATGGGACATTATCAGCTTATGTGATACTTGTAAAAAAGACAAAGATTTAGTCAAAATTAGAAGATGGACTCTGGCTATATTATACATAAACCAATGTTGGACGATGTAGAAGAATTGGATTCTTCATTAACAAAAGACTGACAGACTCATAAATGTCATAAAAGTAGAAAGCACTTCTGAAAGAAAGCACTTACTTTGCTATCAAACTACGTTCTTCAAATCAATCAATTTTAAGCCCCTACAACTAGCCACAATTGATGATGAAGTTGAAGAATTTTGTGATGATCTATTATGCCTCTACAAACAGGACAATTACCACTGCAAATTTATAATGGGAAATTTCAATGCAAGAATTGGTAAGGTTCAAAATGGAGAGAGAAAAAAAATGACTGAACCACATGGAACGGGTAATAGAGATGACAGAGGCAACCAACTGATCAAATATGCAGAAGAACAACATTTGTATATCATGAATTCATTCTTCAAAAAAAGGCCCAGAGATAATGAATATGGTAATATAAGTGAACTAGACTTTATATTTGTAAATAATAAAACGATATTCACAGACTAATCGTTTTAATGTTGGAAGTGACCATCATCTATTGAGAGCAAAAATCAAAACGGACTGCAAGAAAGAAAATGATCAAGTCAACAAATGTGATCTGACAATAACCAGTTATTGAAAAATCATAGCAATCTGAGTTAGCACTCTCTAATCACTGCAGTGTGCTGCAAGAACTTTCAGACACATTTCAACCCACAATTAAACATTGAGTATCTTACGTTGCAACTGTGGTTTTGGAGGCACGCCTGCCTAAAAAATAACATTTAAAACATCTGATTATGTTCAAAATGTGATTTGATGGCAAGAATAATTTATAATTGTGGTGTTTAGGACATAAGTACCAATGCCCGATTGATATGGAAGGAAGAAACACCTTTTGGTTGAAATTAGGTACACTTCATAAAACCAATTTGTCTTGATGGAAGACTGTGTATGGATATTTGCAAACTTCTGAAACTCACCTAGCCAAAGATAAAGCTGTAAGAAAAATATGTGAAATGCTTTATGGAGACCGAAGATAGATATCAGGTTTGAATGGTGCTGACTGAAGACTTCCAATGACAGATTAAAATCCTGCAGTGGAGTAGATGCTCTATGAAGGGGGTTAATGTGACTGACACCCTGTGGAAACAAAAATTTCTGGTTTGAGAGCATTTGCTCTCAAGCAATTATCAATTCCAGTTTGCAAAAAGTCCAGAAAACTGGGGCAGTTTAAACTTAGAGGATCAATCTTATTTTGATCACAAAATTAAAAATGGATCCCTCACATTCTGTGGTATATTTTAGCAGAGACATGCCTGAGAACTTCCAGCATAGTCTGCATAACTGGATTGTAGAAATCTCTTTGTTTCAAACTTTGGGTTTCAAGTTCCATGCCATCAAAGTGAGACTGGATAGACTGAATGCTGAATGGGACCTTCAGTGAGCAAATCCAGTAGAAGAGACAGACTCCACAGGTCTTATAAGGGGCATGGCCTGAAGCTGATGTAAACATGCCCTGCTTGTCTAGAATGAAGCTATTATTAGCATGAGTCTATTCTTTATTGATTTTGGAGAGAAGCCTGGGATTCATGGTGACTGGAGGAAATATGTACACTTGGGTGTACTGTCACTGTACCACTATGGCATCAACTGCCACCATTTTTGGATCCATTTTTTTTTTCCTAGAAAATTTTTTGAAGTTTTGCCTAGAGATGGAAGGACATCAGGTCTATCCTGCTACTTGAATTCACACTCTGCAGGATATAAAGTCTGTCTGCTGAGATAATCTGCCTCCCAGTTGTCTACCCCGGGATGTAAATCTCAGCTACAGTCGGAAT